>OX465487.1:14333082-15780937 GCA_950022335.1 Eurois occulta
AACTATCTTGGCGTCGGCTCCCAGTCTAACCGGATGCAGCTGAACACCAGTATTTTACATGGAGCGACTGCCTAAGCCTATCTGAGCTCCACAACCCAGTAAGTACTGAGTAATACGATATCCTTGGTTAGACTGGTTGTTAGACATTATGTATAGGTATAAATATTGAATAATTTAGTTAGAATAGTCATGTTATCTAAAATCTCAAGTTTAAAATAGTGCTAATTAGATTATTCACAGTCAAAGTCAAATTGTTGTTAACCTAATAATATTTAATTTGAAAATCTCAGCGACACAGGTGCTAATGTAGATAAGTTTTTTACTGCAAAAATAAACTTGAGGTGATGTAATTCTTTTTAAATGACTGTGGTCAAGTAATTCAAGTATGTTAGTTATTTTCCACCATGGTTTATAGAGAGTCGACGAAGCCATTAGGTGTTCTCAAGTGTTCCATCGCATTATGGTGTAAGTGCTTATAGAAAGTGGCGTTATTTTTTATTAGATATCTCATTATTGAGATTGCGTCGCAGAAATCGTACGCCCAGCCATTAAATCATTCCACATGACTGGTTTATTCCCATATTACTGTATTAATGTCTTTATTTTCGTCCCGCACGTGTCGGTCAAGTTTCTGAGCAGGAGAATCATTCTACTTCTCTAATAACGCCAAGATAATATGTATCTATTAGTAACTAACTACAGATCAACATCTTCGAAGGGATGTAATTGTGGTTATGTAGGCCATTAAAGCTTCTAGTGGTCGCAATCACGACTACTGAGCATGAGGCCCTGGGTTCGATTTCCGGATCGGGTAAAGTGTTATCGGGTTTTTTCATCAGGAATTTCTTAGTAGCAGTCACGGAGTCTGGATTTGCGCCCGGGTGATGGTAATAGGCTCGCCCCCTATTACATGGGACTGCAACATAGCTGGCGAAATGTGGGTGTACACCTCTGCCTAACCCTACGAGGTATACAGGCGTGATGTTATGTTAAAGCTTTTATAATGTAAACCACACAATCCAATTGATTTATGACTGCCGACACCGATGATTAGACTGGCATAACTTATTAGAATCTGGATCTGGTCAGCATCATAACACCTAATGTGGGCACCTACAATGTATGCTTTTCTTCTATTGTTTACCTTGAGAGGCAAAGTACGAGTATAGGAGGAAAATCAACGCACCTCTGCAGTAAATACTAGACGGTTTGTATGGTATTAAATTAGTCATTTCCCTTGTGAAAAGGACTAGCTAAACGCACGGGCGCACGATCAGTTTAAACGCGCCGACCTTGGCATAGGTCGGGAAATCGCTGCATTAGCCTTGCCAGGTCATTATTATGTTTGAGTTATAACCGCGAATTAATGTAAAATACAATGATATAATATCCTGAGCTACTGGGCTGCATGGTAAAACAATATCTACTTTCACCGTTTTAAGAGATACTTGTGTTATAATACCAATTAGTCCATACTTCACGCTTCTTGGAGGGAACAAATGTAATTTGACGACGCGCGACGATAAGATGTTTACGTGTATTGTCGTAACAGAGTTAATTCTAACATTCTTGCTTGGTCTGGTAACGGAGTGGTTTATAGTACCTATGCATAACAACCACATACATAAAAGTGAGTATCCACGAGGCAGATCCAAAAATGCATTCAACCTAGATATTTAAATCCCGATAGGTTTTTTGAGAACCAATCGAGGCTTAACTTGTGTTTAAGAAGCAACTGCAATATCTAAATAGGAAATGAATAAAGGGTTCCAAGTTACATTTGATCAGTAGTATCTACCTTTAGATCAAAGTATCTCCCCATCGAAAATCAAAACCAGAAACAGTAAAACGCTAACGTTCATCGGCAAAAATAATAATTAAGAAATCTTTACAAGCTTTTTTTCAACCAAATCTGGGTTGGCTTTCGGTGTAAATATTTTCTGATGGATTTTATACAAGAGCGACGAATTGAATTGCGTTCAAAAATAAAAGAGTATTACGAATATTTTAGCTTCGATGATTCACAAAGGAATCATCGAAATATATTCGCATCAGTTTGCACTGATGCGAAAATAATTTGTAATAATAGCATAACTTTTCCAGACATGAAACACGCAAAACTTGTCGCTTATTGTTTTCCTCGTTGGGTAATAAGAAACAGCCACATTTTTCTAGATATATTTTAGTCCCATGTAACTAGGGAGAGTCTATTGTTACGAGTATCAATCGGATAGAAAGAAAGAAATTCCTGACTTTTAAAACCAATCTTGGACCTTTTTCTTAGCTGTAGCCGCATTAACGACCACTAGAACAACGAAGCAGTCCTTTTCCATCCATCAAAATGTCTTCAATGTCTTCGATTACATTCACTTTCTGTATCTACAATAGTAATAAGTGATTAATTATTACTTTGGCTATGTTCTCCCACGTGCCACTTAAGAATTTCAATGTCATAGTAGAAGGGATGTCTTCACGAGGATAAACAGCACTATCATTTTGTTTCCTCTGTAGACAATAACATACCTAACTGGAAATATATGAACTCTACAAATAAATGTTGTAATTTTATTGTAACTACTAGCTGTTGCCCGCGACTTCGTTCACGTGGAAATTTTGGTGTGTATGTGAGAGACTGCCTCGTTGGTCGAGTGCTCGCAAGTGCGACTACTAAGCATGATGTCCTAGGATCGATGCGGAGGTCGGGCAGTGTACACAAAAAAGTTTATTTTAATTACATAATTAAATAAAGTTATAACGCACATGATTAGAGATCACCTTTTAAGAAAGGAGATACTTGTGTGACTCCGCTCTTCCACTAAAACATTAAACTTTGCTGAGTCTGATCTCTTTGAGGCGCGCGTGGAACACGAACGCGCCGTCGACACGGCTTGTCGTCATAAGACGGTCGGACGGCGAGATAGCCCATTACGCACCGTCCACAGGGTCTAAAGTCGCCGAACGACGGCACCCATCAGCGCCTGGTTGCCGCAGATGTCCTGCAAGCTGCGGTTCAACGCCTCTAATGCATGCTTCTGCGACATTGTGCACTCGTCATACTGCTGCAAGACTTCCCTGTTTTTGGTGATGTTGCATGTTGGGGTATCTTCGCTTGCAAGATTCGGCGGCAATTTGAAAATGGAATGTGCAGTCCGGCCACCCTTAAGCAAAGTTGCAGCAATGCCCGAGGAAGCCATAACCACAGTTATATGACGGCACACACACAATTATTGATTGCGGCGCTGCGTGTCGCGGGTTCAATTCCCGTTCGGAACAAATTTACAACGTCGTGGATTTTATCAAATTTAAATTTTCTTTTTAGAGATTTTATTTCGTAATGGGTACTTATTACTTCCATGCAAAGAGTAAACACAAAAGGAAAAATAAAACCAAATTCATTTTCAGCCATTCCGACTATACTCCGACTAAAACCTATTTACGTAAATACGTAATTAAATTTATTATAGAAATCGTGTATGAGGTTACTAACTAAATTTTAAACATTAATAATTATTAATGTTTAAAATTTAGTAAGTAACCACATTTCTTTTGCGTCTGTTGGTCGATTTTGATGAAATAAACGCTAAATGTTACTCGAAACAATGCTTCTTATGTTTCAATATTTCGATTTTGAATACAAAGAGGGGTTTTTACGTGATGCGCGCACTAGCGAACAGACAAACCGATAAACAGACAAAAAATCTAAAAATGGTAGAAATGGGTTCTGTGTGTGATCCTTTAACACCTCTACTATTTTTTTTTTCTAAATATTTTCAATGTACAGAAACGCCACGTCTACCTATTTATTATAATTATGTATAGATGTTATACTCATCGTCTATGATCCTGTAGGTAGGGACTGTTTATTTGGCAGAAAATTTAATTAATTCGTTGAAAGATCCGAACAATAATGAACGAAGGATTTTCCGGGGAAGAATAGGAAGGTATGTCGGAAAATGACGATTTTGAGATCTTTAAAACAGAATGTGCTAATTTTTCATGCCATTTCGCTCACGTAATTTTTTTAAATTCTGCTGAATAAAAGCTGCAATGGCCGTTTCATTCACACTACTAAGGGACACCTAAATGTTGGCTTAAAAAACACACTATCGTATTTTCAACGCTCTACTTAGCAGCGAGATTTGAATTTGCTTAGGGGTTAGTTATATTTTGCATAGTGTTTGTGAAAACTTTATCACAGTGTTAATTAATGGCCATACGATACCTAATTGAAAATCATTAAAAATGATGTTTATTTTGCAAATAGGTTTTTACAGACACTTTCAGACACGTGATTTTTTTTAACTATGTGGGTTCGGTGTTACGTACCTGACTAATCTGACAACACAGCCGAAACAAACTCAGAGGTCATAATCTCTTCCAAAGTCCAGACATAACCTTGGTCAATTAACATGAGGAACCACACAGATTTGAATGGACCTGTTTATTCAGTGTAAGCATTTATCAGTTATCGTGTAGCTCGACTTATAACTCAAGGAACTCACAGGGTCTTCGAGGTCGAAAACTTAGGATAGTCTTCATAGAGTGTACCTCTAAACAACCTGTTAAAGTTCCGTTAACTCCCCTTTTTTCGACAAGTCGATTGCATTATATCCATATAATCCAATCGACTTGTCGACAAACTTTTTACTTAATCAATAATGGTTTCATTATGATGTCAATTAGATGTTTTTATTTAAAAATAGATAGGTCACTATTTCTACTATCATTGAAATGTTTTACACATTTCAATGGTAGTACAACAAAATGAAAATTACAGTCTGGCATAATAAAGTTATTTTGCTACGTATGTAAAGTATAATATTCTTCTTTTATGTTCGTTTTTCTAACCGGAACAGTTACAAATTAATTCAAGATTGTGTTTTTTAATATAAAACGATATTTTATATTTAATCAAAATAACTTTATTATTTCAGGCTGTAATTCGACTTTTTCTTTTTACATATTAAT
The DNA here is from genome assembly GCA_950022335.1 of Eurois occulta. Classification (NCBI taxonomy): domain Eukaryota; kingdom Metazoa; phylum Arthropoda; class Insecta; order Lepidoptera; family Noctuidae; genus Eurois; species Eurois occulta. The sequence continues at coordinate 14,338,051 of OX465487.1, forward strand.
TTAGACTGGCACTTTAATGGTTTTACGTATATAAAACCATAAAAAACACTCCGTACAATGCCGTATTTACATAGGCATGGTAAAAGCTGATTTATTAAATTAATAACAAGGGTGTTTAAAAATCACTGATTATATCCGTAGTAATAATTGTGTACACAAGACAATCACTCAATTTCTTCTCTTGTCTAGTTAGCATGCATCCGACCATGACTGATAGTACCCACGAACCACGAACGAAGCTGTCTTATTACTGTGTTATCTGTCCGTGATGCGCGAGACTGAACATGCAATTAAGGGGTGCTATCTGATACATGGTAGTCCTAAATACATAGTCTTCAAATCAACGATATGTACAAACTGCGCTGATCAAAAATATGATAGGCGTCTTTTGAAAGCCGTATAATCTCAAGTAATGGAACATTTAAAAAGGAACATTCATTTCTTAGGATATTTGCGGCTACAGTAACTACAGAATCAAAGAGGTACATACAAAGAGATAGAGAGAGAACTTTATAAAAAAGGGAAGGTTTTGTTCCACAATATTTAATACGAAATAATAAAACGGTTAGACAAACTGAAATAAATCGCCTTGTAGATCAACATAAACATATTTTCTACTAAAGAATATTGTACTCTCATACATAGTAAGTTATGTAGTTAGTCCTAAGACATCGTAATAATTGCTATTGCGTAAACATTAACGCATAGAGTAACTAATAAAGATAAAAACGGGCAATAAGTTTCGTGAGAAGATACCTAAGTACCCACCTAACCTATGTATGTACATAGGTACCGATGCTGTGTTTATTGTGTACGCGGTGCTAATTCCTTTTACATTAACCTTCTCGAAAGATGGATGTTTATACTCTCACAGTAAACGTTATTCGAAAGTTATATCATTGTGAAAATGAAGGTAAGGTGACAAGAGCGTACTTTCACAACCGACGTAGGTAGGTATAGCAAGTGGCTTTGAGAGGTGCGTTATGCCATGTGTCAAGCTCTGCACGTACGTCGCTTGTTGACTAAACTAATTACTCAAGAACCGGGCAAGTGGAAACTGGGCACAGTGGGCATGCGATCTCTGGCCTGCTGGTACACTTTAGAAAATACTGTAGCTTCTTTATGTCCAAAAGTTGGTCAAACAAAACTCTCAAAGATAAATGACCTCATTTTTTGACGACTTCATGTTGTTATTTATTATGGTTTTGAAGATTTTAACTGAATTGATGTATGTAGGACTGTAGTTAAAGGTATGTTACAATCACGTGATTACGTTTAAGTTAACAAAAAGATTGCGAGTCCCCGAGGTCTATTTGTAAAAAAAAAACACGCATCAGTTTACTGGGTATGTAATCAGCAGGCTACAAAAAACCACAAAACGGATGTTTATCTTTTTCGTCTCCTTTAGGCTTTTGCCTACATCCGTTTTACTTTTAAGGTTTTCAAAACACGTTTTACAAAGTTAACCTTGCTCCATTTACAAATAAAAACACTCCTTTTTAAAAGAACAGCAAACAATAAAGGGTGTAATAAGACCCTTAACGAAGCCGAAAGGCACTTGTTCTCCCCGTTATTGCGATATTTTTTTTATTTTAGACCATCCTTCAAGTTATGGACATATTGGGGGTCAAAGTTCCAACTTTTTCAAGAAGGTTTTTTTTATAAATACCTACATGTTTTTTTTATGTAAGATTTACTTTAAACACCTCCACGATGACCGTTCTATTCAATCTATCCATCAGCACAATGTTTTGAGTTCGTTACATTGAGTCCTACCGTAAAACGTGATTTTTCACCACAAAAAAAGTCGTTTCCCAGCAATAATTTTTGCGTAAAGTTTGTTGTACATAATGCTTGGTTGACAGCTTCGTAAAAGGTCAGTTTTCACGCTGTACTTAAACAGATTTTTCCATTTGTGGAAAATAAAATGAAAACCCGATAAATCAGCTGGTTTCTTTGTAAATAGTGGTTATTAGCATTGCAACAGCTCACGGAGGCAAACGGGTTGGTAAGATGCATTCTTGCAATCTTTGGACTGGATATACTAACCGCGCGAAGGATGAAGTCACAGTATTGGATGGTACTATAGCTAGACAATTTACTAACATTGGTATTCATAGTGGTTTGGGAGGAAAATCAGTACCGTTTTTGTGATTGATTGAGTGAGTGAGAGTCCTAATTATACACAAACTTAAACTACGATCGCCACACTTCTACTACTTTCTTGCAGTTCGATCATTCAAAATTATTTTATGCATAGTCAAGTAGAAAATGTGGCCATATGTCCGTTATAGAAATTACAGATGACACATAGAAACGATGTCTTTGTTTAAACACTCCCATCTGTAAATTCTAAAGCGCATACACAATAGATTTCGCATAAGAAAGTTTTACGAATGTCAGTGAGAGATAGAAGTACACACTTCAAGTCAACCAAAACGGGACATGACATACAGCCGTTGGCAAAATATCGACAGATTACACCTCACATAATATCTTCACAAAGCTTTGCTAACTTTTACTGCCTCTCAAATAAAAGTAAATAATGGAAACGAAACTTGTTGTGCGCTTGACCCCGAGTAAAATGAATGAGATTGCGTGGAGATCGCCAGACACTTTCACCGGCGCGGGCGCATGCTGCGAGATACTTGCGGAACCGGTGGAGAGTGACCACGTGCACGGCGGCCGGCCGGCAAATCACGGCTACGTGTGCTTACGAAGCGCTGAAGCTCTCGGCTCGTATAAAATGGAGATTTGGAATCTTTAGTGACGTTTTTGGATAGAAAATTACTTATCTCACAGAACAGTGTAGACTTGACCCTTCAGTTCACTTTTCATGAACAAAAGTTTCTTACTAAAATTTTGTTAAGTTAAATCGCCTACTAACCTACTTTTGATAAATATGCCGCGCATTAAGATAAGTTACTTTTAGAATAATCTACTTATTTTATTTCGAGCAAGCGATATATAGGTACTCATTAAGAAAATTTAATTAAATATTATAATAATATATTACTTGTACATCACGATCATTTGTAAGATACCTATTACAGTTTCAATATATCTTTAAGGCCTCGAAAATTTTAAAGGTCAATTCTTTAAAAATTTCCAGGCCTTAAAGATATTTTTAAAGTTGATAATTCTTATGTAAACGCAGGCAAGGTTCAACGCTTGTCATCTTCCGTTGTGGTTTTCCTTATACGTATCTTCGTAGTTAGCGACTGAGACATTTGTTTCGGTCACTTATTTTTTTGTTATTTCCATCAAATTATGCATTTACGGAAGCACATAAACAGTTTGTCAAGCTCTACTTAAAATTAATTAGAGTGGTTTTTGGGGTTCCGTACCCAAAGGATAAAACGGGACCCTATTACTGAGAATCCGCTGTCTGTGTGTCTGTCCGTCTGTCACCAGGCTGTATTTCATGAACCGTGATAGTTAGACAGTTGAAATATTCACAGATGATGTATTTCTGTTGCCGCTATAACAACAAATACTAAAAAACAGAAAAAAAATAAAGTGGGGCTCCTTTACAGACATGATTTTCTTGCCGTTTTTTTATAGATAATGGTACGGAACCCTTCGTGCGCGAGGCCGACTCGCACTTGGCCGGTTTTTTATTCTATATTATGAGAACAGAAAACTGAAGTACTTCATTATTTTCTTTATTTCGAGATTGTGATCCTATTTGAAAAATGGTGAAATAAAACCACTAAAATAAAAGTACTTTGAAGAACTTAATATAAATAAAAGAGACAGAAACAAATAGATATCTTACGGTTTCATGTAGGTCTAGGTCAGCTAATTCAGCCTTATTTTAAAAAATAAAAACTGTAGCTTTCAATCTAATTGGGTAGATTCAGTGAAAACTTTACCTATTAGGCGCAGCAACGGAACATAAAACAATGTCAATATTAACAAAAGAAATGACTAGGTCATAAAACTGCTATTTTATAGCTTGTTATTTCAATTAACTGACGTGTTTCTGTTAGCCACATCAGTCGCTATTGACAAGTGAAAAGCTGTTTAATTGTTTAAAGTTCGAAAGTAGCATCAAAATAGACAAATCTGTATGTTACGGAAATTCTGTAAAATAAAAACATATACACAGACAATAGTTATGTATTTTATTATTATTTCGTTTCTACTTCATTTATATAACGTATTGCTATAACGCACCTATTGTTTGGAATATCTTTGAATGCATAATTTGTACATGACGTCTTAAATAATGCTTTTAATAGGCGTTAAGAGATCAAAAACAATTAATATTATACATGATGTATTAAATGTCTGTACTGTGAAGTGTTGTAACCCACCAGGCGCGTAGGCACCTATGAAGCCGATTACTGCCGGCTTACGAGAACAAGGCACTCTACGTAGTGTCTACATACAGACGAATTTCCTACTAATTTCAGTACCTTAATATTAAAAAATATATAAATTAGTCATTAATGTTCGTAGCTTATTTGCGGCTCAAAAAACTAACATCACTTTTACTATGATGCGAAGTAGCCGAACTTCATAATCGGAAGTGGGCCAAAGTCAGCTGACCTTGATAGTTACCTCAATCTTAAAAACCGTAGTACAGTTTTTACCGTTAATGACACTTGTAGCATTCATTTATAACTCGACAATAGGCGAGTAAGTACGAAATTAAAGTTTTGTAAAATATGCCTATCATAACATAAAAACAAGATTTGGCGTAGTAAATTGAAAGACACGCCTCTCGCTACCGTTGACATTTTCAAAGCTTTGCTCACATTCCGCTTTTTCTTGGCATGCATATTAAATAATTCGATTCCTTTCTAAACTATCAAACCAGTTTGACCACATAACATAAATTAAAACGTAACATTAGATTAGAGAAAAGTATAAATTTACTTTTTAAGTCAAATGCTGAGTGAGATTTTTTTTGAAATATTCCGTAATTTCATTAATGAATACCGAAAATCATTAATGTAAAATCGTTACTTACATTTATGTATAATATAATAAAAGTAACTTGTACTACACCTTGATAACTAGACACAAGTACAGCAGATTAGAAACGCTAAAGATTCCTTGAACAACGTTTAAAAGAGAATGCTCATGGAAGTATGGAATCCCGTACCACGCTGCATCAAAATCAAACCTTGTTTTTTATAGACTACACTGATCGTATTAACTCCTACAAAAATTATTTTTGAAAAAAAAACCCGCGTTTCAGAGTTATTTTATAAAATCGAAACTAACCTAAAAAGTAGGTCTATTTTTTCGACGCTACCAACGACGTATTTTAACACACATACATTACATTATTGCTCTAAAAACAGCGTAATACACTAATATTAGTAAGAATTACGAGTTAAAGTAACATCCACAGTATGCTTGACTGAAACTCGATTTTATTTTAGACCTTTACATTGCCAATAGTCAATCAGTACAGTACAAATGTCAGATGCCACAGATAAGATAACTATAAACCATAGAGTATAACCATAGAGTGTAAGTGCTATAAACTAGTCGGGATTTAGGGATGTAATCGATAAATCAAAATCTTTAGGCTGAGAAAATCTATTTTGTTGCAAATAGCAATAAACCAAACTAAATCGATTTGGTGTACTGATCTTACTTAATTGTAATTAATTTTAGAGTCCGCTCGACAGACAAGGGTTTGTTCAATTGAAACGGAACGTCATTTACATTCAGTTGAAACGGAACGTCATATAAAGGGAGTAAAACAATATTCATACTTTTAAACTCGAAAAGTATATTTCCAGTTCAAAAATCAAATCCCCGACGCGTAATGCCGTAAAAAAATATGAAACTAATTACTATAATATTTTGGTTTTGAGGCGCGAGACTTTTTGGTACCAACTTTGGTCATTCTCTTTTCGAACTAATTATCTACTAGAACCGTTCCACGTGCAGTAAAACTTTACTTTTTTTAAATTAACGACATCACTATTTTATATTTTTGCATTAAATATAATAAGTTATTAATATGTTTTTTTTTGTCCTTTCGTTTTTAGAGCCTACCTGCCATGATTATGCGTATAAAATCGTAAGCACTTTTATTTTATAATTGTTAATACATTAAAAGAGAAAGTTCTACTAAGAAAACGTTATTAATCACACTCATTAAAGTAGCTTAAAGACATTTAAAGAGTAATGAGATTTCTATTACACGTATGGGAATGTAGTATAGACTTAATGATGTAATTATTATAAATGTAAGTTAATTAAAATGAACCGAATAACCTTGTATGATGCACAAAAATACCGATCGGCAAAACAAAAGTGGGTTTCTTCGATGTTTAAATTCATTACGATTAGTAATACCCTACAATTTATACGTACGTGTGTAAGATTTGGAAACAATTGGTCAAGTATTCGACGAGTTATTAAGCAATAAACAAATGAACCAACTGCAGTCAGTGCGTTTTCGCAGTCACAGTAAAATTAAAAAACAGATAACACTTACACTTTCTGTTAGGAGTTTTTATATTAGTGGTAAGATTAGAAATATATAAATCTTTAATAGAATGTTGTTTTTATGACAAGTTACAAGTTACTTTATTTGTTTTTTGATGAGTACCTAAAATTTAAAAACAGATAACACTTACACTTTCTGTTAGGAGTTTTTATATTAGTGGTAAGATTAGAAATATATAAATCTTTAATAGAATGTTGTTTTTATGACAAGTTACAAGTTACATTATTTGTTTTTTGATGAGTACCTAAAATTTAAAAACAGATAACACTTACACTTCCTGTTAGGAGTTTTTATATTAGTGGTAAGATTAGAAATATATAAATCTTTAATCAATTAGAATTTTGTTTTTCTGACAAGTTATAAGTTACTTTATTTGTTTTTTGATGAGTACCTAAAATTTAAAAACAGATAACACTTACACTTCCTGTTAGGAGTTTTTATATTAGTGGTAAGATTAGAAATATATAAATCTTTAATCAATTAGAATTTTGTTTTTCTGACAAGTTATAAGTTACTTTATTTGTCTTTTGATGAGTACCTAAAATTTAAAAACAGATAACACTTACATTTTCTGTTAGGAGTTTTTATATTAGTGGTAAGATTAGAAATATATAAATCTTTAATAGAATGTTGTTTTTATGACAAGTTACAAGTTACTTTATTTGTTTTTTGATGAGTACCTAAAATTTAAAAACAGATAACACTTACACTTTCTGTTAGGAGTTTTTGTATTAGTGGTAAGATTAGAAATATATAAATATTTAATCAATTAGAATGTTGTTTTTATGACAAGTTATAAGTTACTTTAATTGTTTTTGATGGATCTACAATGTTTTATCTTTGCATCCGGCAGAAAATATCCATGACGTGTATTCCGCTGCTGTGCAATTTTGTTGTGCAAATGATCACAGAGCATCATCATCTGCCTAGCCTTTTCCCAACTATTTTGGGGTCGGCTTCCAGTCTAACCGGATGCAGCTGAATACCAGTATTTTACATGGAGCGACTGCCTGTCGGACCTCCACAACCCAGTTAGTGCTAGGTAATACGATACCCCTTGGTAAGACTGGTTGTCAGACTTTCGGGCCACTGACTACCTGTAACGACTGTCAAAGATCTACAAATGACAGCCGGGACCAACGGCTTAACGTGCTTTCCGAGGCACGGAGGAAACTCGGTATGTAATGGGTGGTCACCCATCCACGGACCAACCTAGGTAAGCACGGCTTAACCTAAAGATCGATCCGAGCGGCTGTTCTTATTTAGCCACGAGCTCCTCAAATGATCACAGAGCAATTATAAGTAAATAATCACTTCATTACTGTCAGCTACTGAAGAATAAATTTAATGCTTGCTAGTGTGTGTTTTTCTTTATTTATTAGGAAAACAGCAATTGTGTTTATGGCCTAAACGTTTAAGGGTTTAAGTTTGTTTCCGAACACACAGTTTACAACTGGCGTGGCCTACAAACTGCTGCTCGTAAAGTTTATTCAAGCAACACAAAGAGGTCGTACCGATGCACTGTTGCACTGTGCGTTTAGCAACTTTGCTTACATATACAATGCTTGGAATAACTAGAATATTTTACAAGGCTAACTTATTTGACCTGAACCATAAAACAAAAACTACTGATTTAATCAAGTTCAAAATTTGATATTATGTAGAACATTTTATAATAAATGCGTCATTCATTTCGCGTCTGGCGTCGATAAGGATGACTATGTTAGTGTGGCAATGAAAGTGAAAACTTTAAACGTTTGCTTAAATAATGAGCGGGTTTCGTTTCTTAACTTTCCAAAGAACCGTCATTATCTTTGTATGCGATACTTAATGAGAAGATAATTTATATATACAGGGTTATTTGTAAAACACCAGAAACCTCTTAAGAGGTCATTGTACTCATCACTATGAACAACTTTTACTATGGGACCAAACCTGAAATCGCGAAAAAAAATCAGCTGTTCCCTACATTTTGACGAGTTAATCGATCATAAATGTAGTAACTTTCAGTTTTATTAATAGCTATTTTTTTCTTTTCCTAAATTTTAATAATAAAGAGATAAGGAGGTATCTAAAGTCTAGCTTATCATCGCCTTCTTCGTCATTTAGCCTATTTCCAACTATGTTGGGGTCGGCTGTAAGTCTAACCGGATGTAGATGAATATAGCTTCTATTACAATGAACAAACTGTTTATTTTGGAACGCAATTAAGAGCCTTTGCTTTTGTCTGACTCATAGTGTTCGAGCAGTCTACTGCGCTTCTTTTGGCTGACTGGCTAATCTCAGTGCTCGTACCAAAATGAAAATGAAGCAGAGATTATGATTAGGGCATGGATGATCTATTATGGTAAGGCGAACTCAGAAATGTAGAGCGGAGATGTTTCTCTTTTGAACATTTTGAATCATTTATTTTAGTAACCAATTTGATCAAATTATTTTATTAGGAATATCTCGTAATTGTTATACCCAACATGATTTCAGTAACCTTTCAAATTTAGACATTATTAGGTACTAGCTTTTGCTCACGGTTTCGCACCCGTTATGTGCGAAAATTAACCGACGGGAACATTGTGAATGTCCGATGACACTTTGGAATAAAGTAGCTTCCCGTTAGATTTTTTCGAATCAGTAGTTCTGAAGATTACCCCCTACATACAAACTTACAAGCAAATTTTACCTCTTTATAATATTAGTATTATAATATTTAAAGTTTAAGATGAACAAAAACAAACGAATAGTTCAATTATTATACGTGATTATAAATCAGCACGTGTTTGGCACGGTTTTGAATACATTTTACGATGATTGTGTTTTTTTTTATTATTATAAACAAATGCTTGTTTATAGATAGACTCAACGATGTTCTCCGTCAAACAAAATACTTAGGTATTCTCATATTCATTAGAAAAAAATGGTTACACTTGTAATTGGTATCTACATATTATAAGGACCTTAATATTTTGACCTTAATGTATGTACTGTTGGTGTATCTATTTTATTTAAATAAATAAAATAAAAAAACAAAATCGAAAACCTTTTTTTCGTAAATAAATACAATCAAATTGTTTTTTTTTAAGAATGTTTGTAAGTGTTTTTTTAAACCTTTCTAAATAAAACTCAAAACAAAGGTTCCAACATGATACTAATTCAAAGTAACATAAAATCACGCCTGTAATCACGCAAATTCAAACTCCGTGGCTGTTGTTGAGAAATTCCTGTTGGGAAACCCGAATTTCCAAAGTAAATTTTGATTTTCTTTAAAAAAATCTAAAGAGAGCGTTGTAATTTAAAATAGATTAGTCATGAATATCGTTAACACACATTTCTTTAAAAGACGTGCGTACTCTCGTTGCTCATATGAGCAAAACCTCAACTACGGCTTTATAGCGGTCACTCTAAAAGTATTTTTGAATAATAAGTCATACAGAACACTACTTTTTGTTTGTTTTTGGAGCGTGTAGTTTTAAATGTTAAAATTATGATAAGAATTTTCATGAAATACTGAGGGGCAATCTATCTGTAGGAACGTTGGCATTCTAACTTAAAAGTTCTTAACATTGATGGTTGCTGAGATAATTGAGGCTAGATTTTAAACGTTTTCAATTACTGAAATTGATCTTCTATTTCCCTATAATATCCAAATATTGTACAAACTCTATCTGAAATATTCAAGTATTTTAAATGTTTGTAAATGCACCCAAGATAAAGGAGATATTCCTAGTGTGGGGCAACGTTTTTTTTAGTATTTTAAAGTAATGTTATATTTAACTGTCCGGCGAAGCACATTACTCATTCTTAGAAAAAAAAATACTGGATACCCACCGCTCAAATTATGCTCGTATTGGGGCTGAAGTTATGAGAAAATAATTATGATGACATTCGCGGTGTCAATGCGCGGACGGCAAAAGAAAGACTTTCTCGAAATTAACGTTTTTTGTTGATTCAGAAAACATTTTAAATTTATGAATAGTCGAAAACCACTACTTCCAATTATGTAGATACGTCATAATTATAGATGAACAGATAATCTTTTTCGTCCGATAATGATTTCTAAGCAAGTGATTTAGAAAAAGTTTTGTGATCTTAACCAATGTGTACTTTTAAACTATTTGAAGTCCTACTGTTTCAAGTCGTCGGAGTAACAAACTTAGAATGACTGGAAGTGAGTGTTTATTAGCTAGTAATTTGTCACTACTTACTTACACCTAGTTATGAATGTTACACCTTACATGCTAGAAAAACACGTCTGGTTATGAGGAGATGACGTATTTTTGTATTAAAGTAGAGCAATAAGAAAGTTATATGGACACAAGATGAACTTCATAAATGCATAACTTTGCAGTATGGTGAGACATACCTGTCAATCATTTCGTTTTCGTTAATTATTTTGTTCTTAATAATAAATCTCTATTTATAAATCCTGTCTGCTACTGAATCAAACGTCGGTTTTTCTTTCTTCATTGCTTATTATAAGTAATTTTGGTGTGAAGTATTTTGGCAAGACAGGTGTCAATTGCAGAAATGGTGGTTAAGTGTGTTATTGCTTTCAATAGGGGGCAAGAGAAGAATTCATGAAATAAAATAAGTACATTAAATTATTGTGTTATCTAAGTGAGTTCTATTAATAAGTCTGAAGTCGATCTTGCCCTACTATATAAGTACTTCGCGATTGTTACGTACTAAACGTTGCGTCTGCTTGCGGTTGCATCGCCATTGATTGTTTTCAGTTGCATCTGCATCTTAGCCTTCAACGTCTCATTTGTCGGTTCATTGCCGTATAAAACCTTTGCAGTCCCTTTCATTCTGAATGGTTAGGTTTCTAAAAACATGATTCATGCATATTAGCTATGGTACGTTAAGGTCGGTAACATGAAAATATGATTTAAAAAGCCTGTTATAGAAACTATTTCCATTATATTTGATTTATGCGATGTCATGACTGACACGGATTGTAATGCAAGTGTAATTCACGCTATGGTCTGTCTATAACTCGTTGTTGTTGGTTACGGCCGTGAAAAGTACCGTAGACATTTAGCCTAATTTATTATTCAATACAATTTTATAATGATGTTTCTTTTGCAATTATAGCGCACTTGTATTCGATATAATTTTACAAAAACTAGTCACGTACTTTAGCGTTATCAATTTTGTACTAAATGTAAATTGAATAAATAATGCAAATAAATATTAAAATTTAAATGTTTTAGTGATTTTTCAACTGATTCAAAAGAAAATTAAATTCAACAACAACTTACTAAAATTATTATATGAAAGTTGCAGAAACTTTTAGATAAATATTTTAATGTGCCCAGTACCTACCTACTTCAATTTTGAATAAATGAATATAAAAAAGTCTTACCTTATTTCAAAATAGGGATGACGTTTTGAATCCAAATGACAACACACACTGTTACTGAATATAGCACTAGGAAATAAAAAGTTAATATGTAGCTGGTTTTTAGGGCATGAGACACACCGAGCGCCCGTGACAGTGCGCGCAGGTCGGAGCTTTGAGTGGCGCGTGCGCATCAACGCCTTACTTATAGGTTCAACGCGGTGTAACACTTTCCCCACCTATCTTCATCTCTTTATAAATGTAAGAGATATTCGAATTTCTCTTTCGTTGTAGATGAGGAAATTCTGCAAGGAAAATAGATATTTTGGTTTTAGTATTAATTAAATTCAAACGCAAATTTAAGAATTTGGAGTTGTTCTTTTTATAAAAAAAAAAAACAAAAAAATGAAAGTTACTATTAAACAATTCAAGTTGTAGACTGTTTATACGTAAAGTATCTAGCTATAGTTAGAACTTTGCATTGGCTGCTCGGTTGCATATTAGAAAATCAAAACTGAGCAAATTTCAAAAGAACAACGTACAAATCAACAAAGTTTAAAATAACGATGGTCATTTGATCAAAAGTTCAGCTGACCAAAGTTTGGAATATCAATTTTTAAATTATTTATTACACTATTGACCAAATCGTTTAAAGGTCAAAATGGATTACTGGATATTAATTATCAAATGGATTAACTGAAAAAGGTGAATACATTTCGATACCTCGAGGGTTTAAAGAAACCTAACCGAACCTAACTCCCCGTGATGCCGACCGTCTAGGGTTAGGGTTTCTGTCAGCAGGTCGACGGATCCCCGCTGCGCGGGGCTCCTATTTCGGTCTGCAGGATTTACAGGAACCTAACTAACCGAACCTCGGGCTGCCCCTGACGTCGACCGTCTAGTTTTAGGGTTTCTGTCAACATCTGTTAAATTTCAATTACGTTATGCCTATTAAGTCGATTTGATAAGTAATGATTTGATAATTTAAAATTATATCTAGCAACTTTTGATCAGTCGTTCATTTGATGTCACATACATTGGGATTTTTAAATTTTTCTAAATAAACATTTGGTCACTTAAATTTTGTTATTTCGTTTTTGTTCTTTTGAAATTTGCTCGAGAAATTTTTGATTTTCTAATATGCAACCGGCTGCTCCGCTTCATCATGAATGAAGTAGGTATTATTTTCAAAAAATTAATGGCAAAATAGCTAGCTACCCAAAAATGCTTTGATGAGCGAAAACCGATTAGCCTAGACTAGATTTGCCTTAGATTTATTTGTCTGCTGTGATACTTGAAAATGTATTGACCCCCTTAACTGCTACTATCAAATCCAAATACATGACAGGACGTCGTAGTGATTAACAAAACATATGCACGTTTCCTTTTCTCAGAAAAAACACCATTGGAGTACAGAGAGGCTGTGATCGAATAAACATAATCAATAACAACATCATTATCACACCTGCTTTCCCGAAGGGCCTAACCCTTCGAGAAAGAGGAGGCAAAGACTTTCAAATGTTTACGAGCGATAGACGGACAAGACGAAGAAAATCGTAATCTAATACTTGTTACTGCTTAGTAACAAATCGTTCCGTCTAGTGCCATACGCCCGGTTGTCAGGTGGCATTCGTGGGTCAAAATCGAAAATGGACATCAAAATTTTTGTATCAAAATATTTCCAATGTCCGCTCTATAAGTCTTTTAAATCTCTTTGGGCAGAGGTGTACCTACCTGTGCTACGCACACGTTTTGACAGTTTGTTAGGATTAATTCCCATGTAATAGGGGATGAGCCTATTGCCATCACAAATTCAGACTCTAGGCATAATATTATACAATAATCGTAGCAAGGATTTTAGATACTGTGACTACAAAACGTTCTCTTGCAGACAGCCTTCGGGCCTAAGGCTTTAGATGGAACTAATTTCTAGAAGGTACCTACTAGCTTTATGCCTATTTCTATTATGACAGATGTTCTAAATTGGAGTTTGCGTAAATGAGTTTAGATCAAAGTTTTATTTGGAAGTCTATCTAGGTATTGTTTTCTCTTCTGTCTGCTTGCTACTAGATTGCTTTTTAATTTACTTTGTGTAAATGTTCTCTGAGGAGTTGTCATTTGAACTGTATCTTTAGAAATAGAAAGTTTTACAAACAGAAGCGAAGATTTTGAAAAGAAGGACAACGAGATTGACAAAATAATGAATACAACCGTCTATTAAAATTTAGGAACAAAATATCAATCACTGAAAACCTCCACAAATCACCACAAAACATAATGAATTCAATTAACGCGTAACTGTTTAGAAAAATAGGTATACAAAATAGGAAATTTTAAATCTTACAGCCCCTTGAGCGATGTTCCCATCAAGCACACCGTCAAGAGTCTCCCGCGACCAGAGACAATGTGCTACGTACAACCTCATTTCTTCCTAATAATAGAATTTTATATTTAATGCCAAGTTCAAACTAATATTATCTTTGCCTAAATGACCTCTGAGTTTGTTTATCAGAGATAGTCAGGAAAGGCCAGTGTCTACTTTTTCCATGTGGTTTAAATACAGCATTGACTTAATTGAAAAGCTTAATTTACAAGCTTGTCGCGAGATTTATTTCACTTCATTTATTTGCAACCAGTGTGTTCTTGTTTTTTGAATGTCGCGACAAGCTCATCATAATTAATTTATGTATTTTGTACATATGTATAAATTGTATAATTTAATAAATTGATGGGTTTGATTTTGAGTTTATTTACTTCTTTTTAGAGAATTTAAATAAATTTCTCTTTCAAAGATATTTTTTTACTGTTATATTATTTTTAATTTTAATACTATGATGTGATAGACAAGATTGAGGGGAGGGCCTGTACTTATGCTTTTACGGTTGCACAACGACACGCTTTTGCTTACGCTTTGCTTGGTAGTATAGATGCAGGCCTACCCTACTGCCTCCCTCAGAGGTGGTAGGGTGGCGGGGTCTTGAGGGTGAGCGCTACAGTCATATAGATCCTCAAGGCAAGTCTGGGGGATTCACCTTCACGAGGTTGCCGCCCCGTTCTTGGTCTAATTCCATAAAAAATAGACGTAACAAAAACCATCAGGCGCTTTTCTTCAGCTTTCCCGAAAGCCAACTCCCAGGCCTAGGGTAACCCAAACCCCATTCCCGTGATCCAACGCCCAATACTTCCTTCCTTTTTCCCTTTTTATCCTTTCGGTCCTTGAGGAGGGGTAACCGTAATCTGGGGGGGGGGCACCAATCTGCTTACATGTGTCCGCGCACTGGCACTCCAGCGCGAGAAGATCGAAGCAAGGCTGAGAGACATTGACTCTGGACATCACGGGACGGGAAAGGACGCCGAATCTGGTGGCTCTGGTTTCATCTCTGTGGATGAAGTACGCATGCTGAAGCGTAAGCGCGGAAAAATCCGGAACAGAGTCAGAGATCTCAACAACCGTTACCAACCCAATAAAAAGCGAGGCAGGCGATCTGGATTCTCGCGCGGGGTGTCTCTGGCACAAAACACCGTGCCAAGCCCCTCGGAACCGCAACCTGGACCAAGTGGTCAGGGAGCGGCAAAGAGGGTGCGCCCGGACGACACGGCTTCGCCAAGCACGCTCCAGGGGGACGCGATGTTCTCCGAACGACGACGAAAGGTCTTGGGGAGGAAGCGGCGGGTATCGTACCTTCTGGGGTCGATATACGTGCGCTTTTTCCCCAACATCCAACCCTCTGACACCCAGACTACGACCACGACCACTGCACAGACACAACCGACACCGACAGAAGACCTGACCATGACGCAGCTGAAGGAGGAGTTGGCGAGAGCGGCGATGGCTGATGCCGACGCTGGGAGCATGCCAACCTCACCACCAGGGTGGACAGAACAGCTGCTCACCTCGTCACCGTCACCAAGAGACGACCGGCACGGACCGGAGGAGGGGGGGGATTCATCCGATGGATCAGTCTCCTCCTAACTCCACCCCGCTGCCGCCCACATCCAGCCCCCTGAACATTATCCAAACCAACCTCCAGCATAGCCAGACTGCTACGGCTTGCCTACGCAGGGCACTGGAGACGATACCCCGAACTATAGCACTGATCCAAGAGCCGTGGATCCGAAATAATAGGATCTGTGGACTCGGCAACATTGGAGGTAAGTTAATCCTCGACACACAGGGCACACACAAACCACCTGAGCCTATATACCCATAGATGTACCTACCACAACACTCACACAACTATGTTCCAGAGACCTGACAGCCGTCAGGCTTAAAACCGATGACGATGCACCGGATATCGTCGTAGTCTCGGTATACATGCCAGGCAAGGATGAAGACTGCCCACTAAAAGAGATGGCCGACCTGGTAAAGTACTGTGAAGACGCCAACCTGGACCTGGTCATCTGCACAGATTCGAATGCCCACCACCCGCTTTGGGGTTGCAACAAAGCCAACACTAGAGGTGAAGTATTATGCACATATTCTCCACTAACCTTAACATTGCAAACCGTGGTTCGGAACCCACTTTGGTCACGGCACGAGGACAAACAATCATTGACCTAACGCTGGCTTCGGAAAGCGCGACAAAACTTATCTCTAACTGGCACGTATCCAACGAGCCTTCTTGCTATGATCATAGAAGGATTCGTTTCCTTCTAGTAACTAACACAAAATACCCGAACCTAGGCGCAACCCACGCCGTACCAACGTACCCGGCTACAAACGGCTTCTGGCCTCCCTACTAGCGCAGCACCAAATACCCTTAACTCTAACGGACCACAAACAACTTGAGGATACTGTAACAAAACTCTCAGAATATATCATTGATGCGTATCACGCCTGCTGCAAACTAACAGACCAAAACACCAAGAGCAAGGGAAACTCCTGGTGGAATGCAGACCTCAGTAAGCTCAGGCAAACCATGCGCAAACAATTCAACAGAGCCAAAAACTCCAGGCTCCCAGAAGACTGGGACTCGTACAAGAAAACACAATACACCTTCAAAAAACAAGTCAGGCATGCCAAGCAGGGCAGCCTGGCGTAAATTTTGTGAGGACGTCGTATCAAACAGCGAAGCCGCGCGAGTAAGAAAGATCCTATCCACCGATCAGGATCGTACCCTCGGGTCGCTGAAAAACCCAGACAATACCTATACAAAGTCGGATCACGAAACAAGTAAAATTCTTCTGGAAACCCACTTCCCAGACTGCAACCTCTCTGAGGGCAAAACATGGGAAAGTGAACCAATGCACACACCAAACGACCAGGACTGGTCCAGAGCCCGTACCATGGTAACTGAAGACTTAGACAAAATTTTCCCAGAACTGCTGCAATGGGGTGTAGACGTCCTTACACCGTGGCTGGCTGCCATCTATCAAGCCTGCTTAGCACACAACTATGTGCCACTTGAATGAATTATTTTCATCCCCAAACCAGGCAAACCAGATTATACACAACCCAAAGCATATAGACCAATAAGCCTGACATCATTCCTACTGAAAACCCTCGAGAGACTCTGTGACCGACACATCTGGGACGGACCTCTTCGGGAGCTACCACTAGACAAGAATCAACGCGCCTACTTCACAGGAAAATCAACAGAATCCGCACTACACAGTGTGATCTCCAAGATCGAATGTGCAGTAGACCACAAGTGTCCTCACTAGCTGTCTTTAATGACATAGAAGGGGCTTTTGACAAAACCATTTTCCATAGCATCAACGCAGCCCTCGAGAAACACGGCGTGGACTCGACCCTGCGAGGATGAATCACAAATATGCTAAGCCGGGTCGAGTCCACACCGTGTTTCTCGAGGGCTGCGTTGATGCTATGCCAGGTTACGGTAAATGATACCACTAGAGCCATCGTAGCGAAAGGCTGCCCTCAAGTGGGCATCCTCTCACCACTCCTATGGAACCTCGTGGTGGACAGCCTTATCAAACGTCTAAATGACAGAGGCTACTACACGGTGGGTTATGCTAATGACATAACCATAATAATAAATGGCACACATGAAAACACACTATGTAACCTTATGCGCCAAGCCTTGAAGATGGTGGAGGACTGGTGCAAGGAATACAATCTAGCAGTGAATCCCACCAAAACCGAACTGGTCCTTTTCACAAAGAAAAGGAAGTTGGCAAACCTACAACTGCCACGTTTCTTTGAGACCACCCTAAGCCTATCGACTGAAACCAAATACCTGGGTATTTATTTAGACAAACAGCTGAACTGGGCAAAACATACTGACTACATCATCACCACAAAAGCCAGCATAGCCCTACGGCAATGCAAAAGATTGCTCGGCAGAAATTGGGGCCTAAGCCCCAAAATAACCTACTGGCTATACACCACAGTCATCCGACCAATCATTACATACGGCTCCCTAGTTTGGTGGCCCAGGACCAACCTGAGCACAGCCCAGAAGGACCTCGAGAAGGTACAAAGATTTGCCTGCGTAGCAATCACCGGCAGCATGAGAACATCTCCCACTGCCACGTTACAGGTAATGTTTGGGTTACCACCTCTACACCTCGTCGTAAGAGAGGAGGCGGCCTATCCTAAGTAAGGATTCCAGAATCAAACATACGCGCATAAAAGACGATGCAATCAAACAACAGCCCATGATGGCATCACCCTGCGACAGAACCATGAAGACCCACTGCTTCCAAAAGCACTACAACATAGAACTCACAGCGGAGATGTGTGACTACTCAGGTCCAAAAGAACTAAGGATCTACACTGATGGATCGAAAACCGACTATGGGACAATTGTCGGAGTTTTCTCTGACGACCTAATCAAAATATCCAGATCCCTGGGAATGGTCAACTCTGTATATCAAGCAGAGTGCGTAGGCATTATCCAAGTAGCACATGCCATAGAGGCCAGGAAAGTTACGAATACTCATATTATTCGTATACTTTCCGACAGTGCCTCAGTTCTCCAATCCTTAAGGAGAAACCAGATCACGTCGAGTTGATCGGAGCCAGGAATTGAACCCATTGATTTTGGAAAAAAAAACACACGCTTTATTATTACACCATTCGATAGTCACGCTAATAAGGCTCAAATTCTGGGAAATAATGACATACCTATGGCAAATTAAAGGAAAATAAACTAGAGGTGTCAAGGGACACCCGGAAGGAACGAAGTTCCTTTCGATTAAGTAGTGAAGGAATTGTAAAAAAAAATTGGCACAAAAAAAAACCACCACCACCACCACCACTGCCACCACTACCACCACCACCACCACCTTGATCACCCATCCACAGACAGACCTCGGCAACCGTTGCTTAACTTGGATCACCCATCCACAGACAGACCTTGGCAGTCGTTGCTTAACCTTGATCACCCATCCACAGACCAACCTTGGCAGTCGTTGCTTAACCTTGATCACCCATCCACAGACCAACCTTGGCAACTGTTGCTTAACTTGGATCACCCATCCACCCACAGACAGACCTTGCCAGTCGTTGCTTAACCTTGATCACCCATCCACAGACAGACCTCGGCAACCGTTGCTTAACTTGGAGCACCCATTCACAGGCAGACCTGGGCAGTCGTTGCTTAACCTTGATCACGCATCAACAGACCAAAGACGAAACGAAAATATCTGGCTTGCTTTCTATAACATGCGCACGCCGCACGGCTTACAATAGCTTACTATAGCAAAAACACATTACCCTCCCTTGCGTCGCGCAGTCGGGTAAAAGTGTCGTACACACTTTTCGTCTGAATTTTTTCCGTCTAGCCCCGCAAAACGCGATAAGGAACTACGTTCCAAAAATAATTTTTGATAAAAGACATAAGAGTATGCAAAAAGATGAAATAATTATTTTTTTATTGATTAATTACATTTTTATAGTTGGAAGTAAGGAATCTACTAAGTTACATTACAAATCGTGTAATTAAATGAATCCATCATCTTTTGTACGCATGTAATGTCAAAGGCTACTGATGATATAAAATACCACAATTAGTTAATGTACCTTTAACGTGGATCACGTCAATTACATAGGTAAACAATATAACTTCCTATCCTCTATATACTTACATCATAAGTTCATAAATAAGAGCGGATGTCACCAATGAAACTGAACGCGATCACCACATCTACGCAGCGATCAAGAGCTGTCAGGATCAATGTAAAATAACATTATGAAACTGACGACTGACGACTCTGGAACACGGTTCGAGTTCAGTTTTATTGGTGAAATACTTTATAAAGGGGCCGGCAGACTGTAGACTTTCGAACATGTATCTAGTGCGCATATAACAATATTTCGGTATCGGTCGATGAACCAGTTTGATGGGCTACACGATTGCCGTCAAATTGTACTATTGGTGAACTATCGGCCAACTGCTAGACCAGTATGGCGCTCTTCTCCCGCGCACACACTTGCTGATTGTTTAATCTGCCGACTCTACGAACGCTCTCTTCAAAAGCCGCCAACCAACTAGTAAATTGTTCCAGCGCCAGCGAAATTGTGTCAGTCGACCGACTGTCTGGGGTGCCCAGTCGTCACCAACCTGACCGCTTAGTTGGCCTAGTGTGCGCGCTAGCAGCCCAACATGACTAAACTATCAGCCGATAGAAAATCTGCGGTCTGCGGGAACTGTTACTATAATTATATCCTCAAGTACCCCTTTAAAATTTGGTACGGTATCAAAACAAAAATTACGTAAATAACACCTTAACAGCTAGAACGCCAATACAATGTTACAACCACCAACATAACTAAATATAACAAAAATACATAAAAAAAAAACAATAAGAATTCACTTAAAAATACCTACGATTAAAATACCTCTAATTAAAAACAGCTCATAAAAAAAAAGTGTCACTTCCTTAAACGAGTAGCAGAAAATATAGACCTATGACGCGAATATCATCCTTTTATTTCTAAAATATTAAAAATTATAATTGCATTCTTTGCGAATACCGCCATCTATGGTCAAGTAGCGGAATTTACTCGGTAATCGATTCTAGTTTGATTTCAAATTACAAAATGTCGGTAGGTATGTTTTTTCTGCCCTAAACCAAAATAAATCCTATTCTTAAAGCACGAAAATACTTTTTAAAATGTAGAATCTGTGACTTATGCTAGTTATGACTACTAACTAACATTAAGTCGCGCAAAAGTCCAGTCGAGCAAGTGTCCATGGGCGCATATGTCTTTTCGCGCAAGTGTATACCCGCCCAGTTTGGAGAACAAAAATCAATACAATTTTTTTTTATAATATTTAAAAGGAAATAAGTATGATTATATTTAAGCGTTCTCGGAACAGACACGTGTAATAGACACGTGTTGCCAATTATAATTCTAAAAGATAAGATTTTTTTTATGTCTTACCTAGGTTGGTCCATGGATGGGTGACCACCCATACCGAGTTTTGTCCGTGCCTCGGAAAGCACGTTAAGCCGTTGGTCCTGGCTGTCATTTGTAGATCTTTGACAGTTGTTACAGGTAGTCAGTGATCCGAAAGTCTGACAACCAGTCTTACCAAGGGGTACCGTATTACCTAGTGCTAACTGGGTTGTGGAGGTCAGATAGGCAGTCGCTCCATGTAAAATACTGGTATTCAGCTGTATCCGGTTAGACTGGAAGCAGACCCCAACATAGTTGGGAAAAGGCTAGGCAGATGATAAGACCAGCGATTTAGGCTATGCGTTGATAAATATCAGAGAGATTTTGCAAAAACTCTGATACATGTTTCTCATAATTTTAACTAAAAAGTATGTACAATTTTCAAGTCAATCGACCCCGAGAATAAAAAGTTTCACAGATAATTCAACACCCCATTTCACCCTCTTAAGGGTAGAATTTCGAAAAATCCTTATACCTACCGATACTCTTCACAAAGAATACACCCTCCTTTCATGTCTCTAGGTTCAGCTGTTTGGGCTGTGCGTTGATATATCAGTCAGTCAGGACTTTGAATTTTATATGTACCTATAGATAAACCTATTACCATGACTTGTATTGTTAGCGGTTCACTAATGTTTCCAAACCAAAACTCCTTTGGTGACTTTTGTTTGTTTGAGGTTTTTTGCCATCTACTTCTGAGGCTAGTTATTTTTCCATTTTTTTTTTTTGTGTTTTTGATGTCAATTTTATTTTTTGCAAAAAAAGTTCATTTTTTAGAAGTTTCAGTTGAATTTGATTCATTTGTTACTTAAATTACATAAGATCAAGAAATCTTCACCAATTTCTGAACATTTATTTAATTTGTAGCAGTGGGTTTACATAAAAGAAACACATCTTCAAATGCCTCTCCGTCTTTTAAAATCTTAATTATCTTTGTTATTTTGTTCCATACTTGTGTAGGAAACGTCATATTTTTAAGAACACTGGTTCTTACAAGTAATGTACCAGGAACAAACACTGCAGAATACCTACTTACAGAGAACATTAGGGTGACTGGTATGGACAGAATGCCAACAACACAGAACATATTTATTTACTCAGCTCCTTATGGTCCTTTGTCCGTTCGTATGCTAATTAACATAATATTTTTAAAGTTATGTAGAATTATAGGTAATTTATACACGTACATTGAACCTATCACCGAAGATCCCATTCTGTATCTACAGACAAACATAGGTGTCCTTCGTAGGTAGGTACCTATGTTTTTATCGTGGGCTGCCTCTGCATAGTTTTTAATAACCCTGCGGCTTGGCCAAATGTATCCATGATGGTCTAATTTATTTATTTATTTAACACTTCAAGCACAGAGTACAGAGGCGGAATTTATTTTATTTATTTATTTTATTTATTTATTCAGTAATAATGCCAACATAAACTCATTAGAGTTTACCGTGCACCAAAATCATCGACTACATAATTTAGATAATTATACACACTTAAGTAGCTACTTAGTTAAACAGAAACTACAACTAAAATTTCAGCAATTGAATCAGAATGAATGCAATAGGCAATTATTACCAGTCAACCTTTGGGTGATGCAGAGGTAGGTGTAAATCTGAAAACAAATTTTTAGTTCATACTAAGTTAAACCACAAAGATATATAAAAACCTACAAATTATATGTAAATATTATTGTAAATAAACATATTAATATGTTTACTATGTCTTGTAGCTTTACATTGAATTTATTTTTATAGAATAATGGTTGTAGACAATGAAATGGTTCCTAGTCCGTGTTTACATCTTTTTGGGGCCGACTGTAGACCACTTTAGTCCAGTAACCTTGTCGCCTGTAAGTACGGGGTATTTTGCGTCAAATCCGGTAGTTCTGATTTTTTGCAGACTTGTTTGTGATGTTGGCCCAATGAATAATCCAAGTTTGTGACCTCGCGCGCCGAACGCAACTTTGTCAAAAATCGAAAATGTCGGTTATTGTTCAGATTTTGGCGATTGTAGCCCTAAATGAGTAGTTTTTGTTGCAAACATTTTAATATTCTATTCGTCAGCAAACAATTCCAATCCAGGATTAGGGTCGACCTTAACAAGCACTTTGAGCATCGTAGATAATAAATCCTACACCAGTTATAATAGCAATTTCACTATCTATCGATTTGAACAAGTACTCGTAACTCTAGCAAAATACTTGACAGCATTGATATTTTGATACATGTGGGAACACCCATTAGCATAAGCATAATGAACTTAAAATGTTTCCACTGCTGACACGCAGGTTTTTTCTGTGAAAAGGACCTATTCATATTCAAAAACCTTAAAATATTGTTGCGCCTGAAGTTTTAAAGTAAAGTTCTATTGGCGCGTAGCAACAAAACATCTTTTTAGCAGGCGCAGTCTGATGTGATCTGTTATTTTTTTTAATGTATTCTGGTGCTCAATGTGTAACGGCGGCTTTCATAATACTAGCTTCTCTGTCACTAACCCATATTTCATACTGGTGAATATTGAAAATATTTGGAGGTATTGAGAGTCCAAACTCAAAGAATTTATTTCAAAAATACCAGTTAAAGGCACTTTTGAATTATAAAACAAATAGATGAAGCTAGACTACAGCCAGAAGGCATAATAACTGTGGAGGGACTGTAGTTACCCATTCCAAAGCATGGATCTCTATGGAGAATAATTGCAGTGGCTGAGCTGCTGCGCTATGTGTCGGGGGTTCGATTCCCGCATGGAACAAATATTTGTATGGCCTACACTCTACAGGTAGTTGTTCTGGGTCTGGTTGTTTGTGTATGTGAGTTTAAACGTTTGTAAACGCACCGATGACGATCCAGGAGAAATTTTTAGTGTGGGGCAAGGTTAAAAAAAATAAACAAAACTATTTAGTGCATATAGCGGTGGAATTTTACTTAATTTAATGTTGAGTATTATATGGCACTGAATGAATGCTTTGTCTGTCTAAGTAGGTATGTTTGCATATTTCAAATCAACTTACGGCAATAAAACGCCTGATGCTTTTACGTTCACCGACGTCGATACAGAAGTTCAATGCTCTTACCTGTTGCCAGGCGCTATTAGTAGTCTACGCGGTGTATACATACGAGGATCTATGAGATTCTGAGAAGGCAGTATCTACAAGGCTTTTACGCCACGAAAACGCCCAGATGTCGTAAAGCAGAACGTAGGTAGCTGTTGTAGAAGGTAAATATAGCAATTTAAATTTTAAGAGAAGTGTCACTTTTTTTTTGTTTTAAAAAACGTTGCCCCACACTAGGAATTTCTCCAGTCTCGTGGGTGCGTTTACAAACATTTAAACTCACATACACAAACAGCCAAACCTGGAACTATCTGTAGGCCTTACAAATATTTGATCCGTGCGGGAATCACCACTATCATCACTACTTAGTATAAAACAAAGTCGCTTCCCGCTGTCTGTCCCTATGTATGCTTAGATCTTTTGAACTACAGCAACTGCAACGGATTTTAATTCGATTTTTTTTAATATATAGAATGATTCAAGAGGAAGGTTTATAATTATGTATACGCATGCATAATCTAGTACGAGAAACACTAATAGAGGTTTCTAACGTGATGTCGTAAATAAACACATTTTTTGCGCTTATATTGCAAACGCTGGCTGAACCCTACGAGATAAATCAAAATAATGTAGGTACTACAGTATTGTACTCTTACACCTTAAAAGGGTCTACAAAAAAGTCCGCGATGGTATATGTTTATCTCTTAGGGATAATCCACAATAACCATTTTAAATCCTTTAATTTTTACGAGAAATAATGGTTAATTTACGAAGCGATTTTAAGCAATACAGCATTAATCCTTATCCAATTGATGTGAATTATATTTTTATTGGTAGGCTTTGTGGCACGACATGACACGATACGACACGACCGCGACGCTAGTTACCGAAGTTTTTCTCCAGCTTTCTCCCTATTTGTACAAAGTTCCTCCTGTACTGCGCTGGTTGTCCAAGTAAAAGCCATATAAAGATTTTTTTTTAGTTTTAGTTCCGCTGACATCACGGCGGAACTTTTAGACTTGTGTAAAGACTAATAAATTTATCTAGTTCATTTACTTTACCTATTGACTGTTCACTCTAGTTTTCCTATTGTCCTATAATTTGAGTCGTCCTGAGCAGGAATTAAATACATTCTGTGTTTATTTTTCTTATTTACCTGTAGATACCTACTAATGCTTTCGTTGTCTACTTGAATAATAAAGATAAAAGAAACTGGAAATGCTATTGCCTTACATCAATATAACTTGCCACTCAGATTAATCTTCCTGTGAGTATCTTTAGTGACAACAATCTTTCATTAACAAACTTTAGATGATGCATGCAGCCATAGCATGGGCGCCGGCAGCAGGGTGTACCTAATGGGGTGCACTCGCACCCCTCTTTCGGGAAATAAAATAATATATAGAAAAGATTTAGATTCTTATAATATGTTAATATTCGAGCTCGCTACGCTCATTCAGATGTCTTTTGTCCTTTGCGTTTAAAAGATTGTACGGTGAAACCATACATTTATAATGTACTAAGTAAATAAGGCCAAAAACCTGGGGGTTATTCCATTATAACATTATTATTAGGAGTCCATTCTCCTACTTATCGTGGACTTCCCAGGTTGCTGAAGTAAGTCGAAAAGTGCACTACACATTCCACTCGCTGAAATGCCTCCAGAGCTTCTTGCCTTTGAAGACCAAAATCTCCCTCGCGCAAACTCTCATCCATCATAGACTTGAATATATTATAAATTATTATCCGTTTATTCATTTTTAAACATATTCTTTACATTTTTAAATATTTAAATATAAAACAATATAAAAAAAACATTTAAAAATACAAAAAATAGGAGTCCGCCGGTGTCGGGAGCAGGGTCCAAGCTACCGGTGGTTAGGGCTCCAGAGACAGGAACCTCCTCACAATGCGAGCCGTATCGAGGAGTACTGCCTTCTGAATCAGGCCCTTGATCCAACCGCCTAAGGAGAGCCTCGAAAGATGGTCATCGAGGCTCTTGGCCATAAGGCCATTGGCCGTCACGACAATCGGCACAATGATAGCCGAGTTCACATTCCACATGTCGACAACCTCGTGTGCCAAGTCGAGATATTTTATTTGTTTCTCTTTCTCAGCTTTCACGAGGTTCTCGTCATGCGGGATGGTAACATCGACTATCATTACGCGGCGCGCTGATCGGTCTATCACCACTATGTCAGGCTTATTGGCGACAATAGTCCTGTCAGTAATGATAGACTGATCCCAGTACAGCGTGACATGGTCTTTCTCGAGAACTGGGTCGGGCACATACTTGTAGTACGGTACCTCAGATTCCACAAGTTTATATTTCAAGGCAAGTTGCTGGTGAATAATCCTGGCTACTTGGTTGTGCCTGTGCAAGTACTCGCCGTTAGCTAGACGAGAACAACCAGAAATAATATGTCTGATGGACTCACCCGGACGGTGGCATGCCCGACACACGTCAACCGTCCCGTCCCTCATAATATGTTTCCGGTAGTTGTTCGTTAACATAACTTCATCCATAAATAAATTATTATTATTATTATATGATATGTATTGTATCGTAGCTTATTTTTGTCTTTTTACTAGTAAATATGTGAGTACATTCTTGTATTGTATGTTATATTTAGATTCGTTATTTGCTTTGTTTTTATGTATTCAATTTTCTCTTCATTTTTATACAAGTCTACATCTCTTATTTGTACTCTCCTTTCGCAGGTATGCTGGAATAGATTTCTTTAGAAATAAGCATCACCTTTGTACCTATTTTTTCTGTTCCTTTCTTGTTTTCTGTATTTAGTGTGTATATAAACTGTTAAATAAATAAATAAATAAGTAATGCTATTCGTGCATTTTACCTCATTTCACTAATTGATATTAGTCGAGCATTCAGTACACGATTAGCGGTCATCGCGTGTGCACCCTCGCTCCTTTGTATTATTAAACTTTGGGAGTATGAAGAACACGGTGTTAAGTTCTTCATCCCCCATAGAAAAGGGAGGATCCTCCGACCAGACGGGTGTTATGTCTGGTGGGCTACAGTTGTTGTCGGGTTCTTCTATATATAGGTAGTCTTAAGTCACGAATAACTTAACTTGCGCGATGCAGGATTTAGATGTATTTCGATGTTTAGTTTATCCTCTGCGTCATAGATGGCGCTTTAGTACTTTTTGTTCTATGTTGCTGTAGTATTTTTTGTAGTGCCGCTACAAAACCTTTGGTCCGCACAATATATTTTACTTGACTTTATAAGCAGCAGTATCATTTGGCCATCTTCCTAGCTTTTACATGGTCATTACTATTGCGAAGACTAATTGTAAACGAAACATAGCTACGTCACCTATTCTAAAACGTTTCGCTTTAGACTAGAAGACGGCTGAAGACGTGTAACATTTTTGTATCATTTGGCCCGGGAGCATGTACAGCGAAACCATACATTTACGAGTATAATGCACATTTCACTAATTGATATTAGTCGAGCATTCAGTACACGATTTACGGTCATCGCATGTGCTCCCTCGCTCCTTTGTATTACTAAATCTTTGGTCCAGATAATATATTCTACTAGATGAAAACCCGGCTTCGCTCGGGTGAAATGTGACTCTTAATACACATGTAGGTACAAAATGTAGGTAGTTATTTCTGTAGTTATCGGTTCTCAAGGAATATTAAAGGCAAAGCAAGGCATAGACTCGTATAGCATCGTTCATTGTGTTTAATAAATATAGTAAATTAAAACGCAAAAGTTTTTACATAAATAATTTTAATTTTAAATCAACTTTCAAAATAAACTAATATTTAACAGAACAAATAGCTTTTAAGGTGTATTCTCTGTAAATCTCTCTTTTTTTAGCACTTAAGTCTTTTTCTTTACTTTGGTAGGTAGGTAGGTAAGTACTTAGGTACTAATTTCGAAAATAAAAAATGAAAATGTTGATCTTTATAAAAATTGGCTATATCAAAACTAATATTGAGAAGCCAAGTAAAACAATTGCAATTTTCAAAAATTCTCAAATTCATTATCAGCGGCCCCGAAAACCATGACACCCATAACGAAAAAACCGAAAATTTTCGTCGGTGCCATCTTGGATCTTCATTTTGATTTCATTTTATCATGAAAATGACCCATAACGAAAAAACCGAAAATTTTTGTTCTCCGGTACTTCCAGCCGCAGTCACGTGTGCGCGTCCATGTCCATACGATTTTAGTTCTGAATTCTGACACCCGAGCACCGGCTTATTTGGCGCCACCTTTTTTTTTTTTTTTTTGTCGTCACCAATGAGCCTCTTGGCTCTGCGCTCAACAGAGTCGAGTGTGGCTAATTGGTATTTGGCTGAGCCATCCCAAAGGTGACAGCAGTACTCCATGCCGGACCGAGCTTGAGCTTTTTAAAGGACTAAAAGCTGTTCTGGCTTGAAGTACCGCTTAACCTTATTTAGGATACCCAGCTTTTTGCCGCTGTTTGAGCTTTCGACTCAATGTAGGCACCAAGAAGCTCGAGGCTGTCGGTAAAAAAAATGATTTGTATCGGTATCCTCCAACCTCATATATATATACATTGTTAAGTTCCGACATCCACGCGAACGAAGTCGCGGGCACAGCTAGTTAATAATATAGAAATTATACGAAATGATTCTGCTGTTTATAAAGTCGTATCATTTAGCCATCTTGCTAGCTTTTACAAAGATTTTCTTTATAAATAGACAGAATTAGCCTTATTTTTATAATAAACGGCAAAACAAACCTATTAAGTTCGAGGAGGGTGCTAACATTTTCAAGCTTGCTACTCTCGCTCTTGGCTCGACTCGACTCGGCTGAATGGAGGTTCGTGCGAATTGTAGAGGAAATATAACAAGCTGTTTAGGTTTTTTTTTGGGTTTTTCCATCAAGAATTTCTCAATAGCAGCCCCGGAGTCTGGATTTGTGCCCGGTTGATGGCAATGGGCTCGCCCTCTATGGCGAAATGGGGGTGTACTATTATGTACTCCTCTGCCTAACCCGTCGGGGATTACAGGTTGCATATTATTAGTTTGCCAGTTTAATTAAAATATAATTCAAATGAGTTAATACAATAAACTAGAATAGATTTTCTCACACAGAAAATCTCTGTGAGAAAATCTATTATAGCTTATTGTAATTTAACTTAAATGTATATTTCAGACAGGAATTCTAAAAGCAACAAATTACTAAAAAAAAACCTGCGTATGACTTGACTGACGTCCAACTTAGAAGTTGGTCAAAAATAAATATGACTCAGTCAAGAAGGTATATAATATGTATGAAATATTATGGTCTAAATGATAAAACAAATGAAATGAAATGATATCAGTCAAATATAAAACTAATTGACTGATATAATTTTTAGGTGAATAGAACCTAAGTACTATTTATAAAAAGATGACACACAATAACGAGCAATTAGATACTAATGAATGACAAATTCACTTATAATTACAGCATATTATATTACTTTTATCGTAGTCTGAAAGTGGCACCGGTGACTGAAAAGTTGTGTGGTAAATAATCGGTTATCGTGGTATGGGCATGTGATGCGGAGGAATGTGGAAAAGGTCGTGAGGAAAGTTTGGAGTATGATTGTGGATGGGTATAAGAGTAGAGGAAGACCAAAGAAAAGATGGATGGACTGTGTGAAGAATGATATGGCACGAAAAGAGGTGTCTGATGAGATGACGAGTAATAGAGAAGTATGGAAGAAGAAGACATGCTGCGCCGACCCCAAATGAATTGGGACAAGGGCAAGAGAATGATGATGATACTAGTTTTATCGTACAAATAAATAAATCAATATTAGTAAATAAACGCGTAGTATTGATACGTGAGTCATATTCTGATAATAATAACTCAAGAGAAATTAATAAGTATTACTGATAAAATCACCCGGTGTTGTGGTGACTAAGATCAATATAATTATTAAGAGATTATGCGATGGACAGGAAAAATGGCTGATTTTAATGATTATAATTCTGAAAATACATACGTGTTACTGTTGTGAATCATATTTTGTTTAACTTACAGCCTGACACTGACCTGCAAACTGAAAAAATGTAGGTAAATAAACTTGATTTTCTCGTAAAATTCTGATGCCTGATTAAACTAAAATTAGGCGTCGCCTCAATCTAAAGCTCAATGTTGAATTTCAACCATAGTGAAAATTCAACAATGATCGATACAGGCGTAACGTAACGCTCCTGTTTTCCTGATCAATCCAGGGTTCAATTAATTAATATTATAAAGGGTGTAAAAATACCCTTAACGAAGCCGAAAGGCACTGGTTTTCCCCTTCATTGCGATATTTTTTTTTGTATAGGAAATTACCTCGGACGGAACCTTCTAGTTACGGAAATATTGGAGGTCAAAATTCCAAAATTTTCAGGCGTTTTTTTATAAGTATTAGTTTTTAAGATAAAAACTTTTCTATAATGACCTCCGTTTATTTTATAAATATTAATTTATAAGATACCAATAACTTTGTTTTTATTACCTCCGTTTACTATTCAAAGCATCCATCAACACAATGTTTTAAGTGTGCTACATTGAGTTTTACCGTAAAACGTGATTTTACACCCCAAACAAAGTCGTTTCCCATCAATAATTTTTGCGTAGGGTTACTTAGTTTGATGTACATCCATAATGCTTGGATAACGGCTTAGTGAAGGGTCCGTTTACACCCTGTATGAGACTTAAATATAACTGGCAAATAAAATTGTGGGTAGGTACCTATACCGGCGTGATGTTACCTATGTTAAATTGTACATTGTGAAAACCTACCATGTCACTAACTGTACATACCTATCACCTACTTTTTACTAAAGTAATGGGCAGGGTACTAACTTTCCATACTTTTCGACCCTGAACCTTAGCAAATAATGGTTGTATTGACCTCCGGATCTCCTAATAACTTGTCTAGAAACTACACAAAAAGCCGTTACAATGGCATCAATAAAGTTTATGACAAAACCATTAGTATTATGCTATAGATTACGTACCTACATTTGTATAGCGTATCCGTGTTAATGCCTAGGTAAGTTTTTGACATCATAGGTAACCTTGCGTGTGCCTTGTGTACGTTATAATGTTTACGTTAGTACTAAATTCCAGTTTTAAGCAAACATTAGGTCACTCTGTGTAAACTTCGGTGTACAAGGTTTTTACATGAAAAATTCAGTCTCCTGTGGATAGGGTTACCATTCGAAATTGGGGGAGTCCTGACAAAAAACCGGACATTTGCCTAAATACCCAGACATTTAAAATATAATTTAATTTTTTCCGTCTCTCATTGATTTTTTTCATTTTCTAAATTCATTTTCAAGCCTTATGAACCAGTTCTAAAGTCGCGAAACCATTCCCTTTAAGAATAAATAAATCTATATCAGTTTAACAGCTTTCCACGTATTCTTTGATACTACAATTGTATTAGATGCTTATGTATAGTCAGAAAAACGAAGCTAAGCTCGATACACGAGTTTTCTTTTAGGGCTTCAACTAGATGCCTTTAACATGATGTAAATTGTGGCAGCGAACCCTAGTATGAGTCAAACTAGTATTTCGTAGAAAGTAAATGTTGGAAAAAAGGTGTGTAGTTTCACTATTAATTCATGTTATTTTAATGGAATTGACCGAGTGTGAGTTACTCAGTCACGTTTCGGAAGAACACGCATAGTCCTCGAAGAAAATTGAAATGGATTGAATTTGGAGTTTGGTAACTAAAATATGTAAATTACAGTTGTCACCAAGAAATTTGGCGAAGTGCTGACATAAACATATATACCTATTAGACATAAATGAACATAACTAACCATTAAAGCGGCGATCTAAGCAATTCTTCCAGACAAACATTTAGTGTGATCTAAAGTAAAAACAGCGCTTTTATATTTCGAATACAAAGGTAAGAGTATTATAACTAGATACCAGATAAGTATGTGTTCGGTATGTCTATACATAATAATAAATCTGTAGACGTGGCGTTTCTGTACATTGAAAATATTTAGACAAAAAATAGTAGGGGTGTTAAAGGATCACACACAGAACCCATTTTTAGAATTTTTGTCTGTTTGTCGGTTTGTCTGTTCGTTTGTGCGCGCATCACGTAAAAACCCCTCATTGTATTCAAAATCGAAATATTTAAAGATAAGAAGCATTGTACTGAGGAACTTTTAGCGTTTCTTTCATCAAAATCGACCAACAGACTCAAAAGATATTAATTTCTAAAATTTTATCACTAACCTCTTACGCGATTTCTATGATTTTAATTATTTACGTAAATAGGTTTTAGTCGAAGTGTAGTCGGTATAGCTGAAAATGAATTTGGTTTTATTTTTCCTTTTGTGTTTACTCTTCGCATGGAAGTAATAGTACTACGTACAACAGCAGTTGTTATTGCACCGAAAAAGAGGATCTTTGCGAATTAAGTCCCATTCTAATAAGGCCTTCATTTAATGTAAAAAGTAGGACATGATGGAAAGGCTGAGAAAATAACATCTGTCTTACTACTATTCAAAAAATGCGAAAGTTTGGATGGATGGATGTTTGTTTCTCAATCACGCCAGATCGGATCTGGATGAAATTTGGCACAGAGATAGATCATAGTCTGGAATAGCACATAGTCTATACATGCTGCCACCATTCATCCCATTTTGCCATTCATCTTCCTGCTACTAACTTAGGGGGATGAGCAATAGTGCATTCTGTCCTTAAGTTGTCAGTTATCAGTTTGACAACTGACAACCGTCATACGTAATGTATGTGTCGCAGGCATTTTGTATGATTTCGCCATTTACATACGGCGTCGGCAATTTATAAACGCTCGCTGTTATGAAAAATGCCGAAGGCAAAATGTATAATGCCGTGTCATTATCTAATATGCCGAAACACAGGTCGACGGATCCGCGCTGCGCGGGGCTCCTATTTCTGTCTGCAAGGTTTACAGGAACCTAACTAACCGAACCTCGGGGTGCCCCTGACGTCGACCGTCTAGGGTTAGCGTTTCCGTCAGCAGGTCGACGGATCCCCGCTGCGCGGGGCTCCTCGATTCTCTGTTGTTATTGTATGATTTCGCCATTTACATACGGCGTCGGCAATTTATAAACGCTCGCTGTTATGAAAAATGCCGAAGGCAAAATGTATAATGCCGTGTCAATACAAAATGCCTGCGACATATGTATGTTTTTATTAACCATTTAAAAGACAGGTAATCATAAATTAATGAATAAAAATGGACAAATTAACCCAGTACGAAATAAAATCTGAAAAAGTTTAAAAATGAAAACAAAATTAAAATTTGATAAAATCCACGACATTGTAAATTTGTTCCGTGCGGAAATCGAACCTGCGACACGCAGCGCCGCAGTCAATTGCTCAGCCACTGCGCTAACCGTGCCGTCATATAACTGTGGTTGTGGCTTCCTCGGGCATTGCTGTAACTTTGCTTAAGGGTGGCCAGACGTGTTCTGGTGATGCGACCAGACTGTGCAACGGCACCAGGCTTCGTATAACAGAGCTGGGCAGTAACATTACCTATCAAAACGGAGCTGCTAAAGGAGAGATCATTGTAATTCCCCGCATGTCCACTATTTCTAATAACTTGCCATTTCAATTTGAGAGGTTACAATTTCTCTTAAAATTGGCTTTTATAAATGACGATCAACAGATCCCAGGGTCAAACCATAAAAGTGACAGGCATTCAACTGTGCACTCTATGCTTCTCCCATGGTTAATTATATGTTGGTTGTTCAGTGCTCAAAACTTGCACGTGCTTGCGCAAAAAGTCATTGATTGTTGTTTATAGAACGGTATTAGAATAAATAGTGCCCAACAAGGCGGGTGATGCTTCACTTCGAAAAAAATGTTGTATAGCGCCAAAATCAACGGTTTTTAAGCCATATCGTTGCCATTTAATTTTGCTTGGAATTTATTTTTGTAGTCATCACCCACATTATCACAATTTGATCAGCCAGTCAGTTCTCACACATCACGCCATGTAAACCCCGAAGGTTTAGATGTGTACCTAAACGTACACCCGCATTTCGCCAGTTATGTTGAAGTCCCAAGTGAGAGGGGCGAGCCTATTTCCACCAACTGGGCACAAATATATAATAATTAAAATAAACATTTTTTTAACACTGCCCGACCCGGGCATCGATCCCAGGACCTCATGCTTTGTAGTCGCACTTGCGACCACTCGACCAACGAGGCAGTATCACACATACACACCAAAATTTTCACGCGAACGAAGTCGTGAGCAACAGCTAGTACTATAATATGAAATTGAAACTGCGTCACCCAGCCATTGACAAACAAGCCTATCTATTCTCCGGTGCGGGGGCGAGACTGTCGCCAAATAATGGAACGCCTAAATCTTAGAAACAATAAATGTTTTCATTTATGACATTTAGAACATTTATGTATATTCTAAGGGTGGGAATCCATTTCGGAATTAATTCAAGACCGTTAAAGCACACTTCAACATCCTCATTCTAAAAAAGTAAATATCTGCGAATAGGCGTCTTCAATAGCACGCCATTCAAGTCGATTCTAAGCATCGAAAACTCTCATTCAGCTGCTACCAGCACATCAGTCTAGTTCCCCCATTACCACTTCAGTTTTCTTTTTCAGAACTCGAACCTACTTTATATTAT
The DNA here is from genome assembly GCA_950022335.1 of Eurois occulta. Lineage (NCBI taxonomy): Eukaryota > Metazoa > Arthropoda > Insecta > Lepidoptera > Noctuidae > Eurois > Eurois occulta. Next base: position 14,372,945 of record OX465487.1, read on the forward strand.
TTCAGAACATAATCGTCACTTTCGTAAGACGCAAGGTCTTCCACTCGTCAGGTGACCCCGGACACACACTGAGCACATTTTTAAAAAGCTGGCAGTATCCTCACAACGTTAATGTTTTTCCCATTGTTTGTCTTTTCTATTGTAGTATATCCGTGTATACAGTATTTATGTTTATTTGTACGTATATATTTTGATATATATTTATAATATTTTATATATCCTTGTAGTACTTCTTAGTATAAGTAAACTAAAAAAAAAAACAGATTTACACCTACCACTGTTTGACTGTTGGTCTCTGCATCACCCAAAGCTTGACTGGAAGAAAATGCCTATGGCATTAAGAGTGTAATTACTATACATATATTAAAGGGCACCACTCCAGACTTCTGTAATGATAATTGGGAGTAACTCAGGACCTAGGGGCCTACCATAATCTCATAAAGCAGTATTGATTTTACCTTACTTCAATTAATTTAATCTGTGGGATAGAGACGGCGCTAGACGGCCTGAATAGCCTTATCCCTGTCCCACACTAAACTAAGATTCAAGTAATCCTACTATGAGAGGATGTAGATCAATCCCAGTTAGGTTGAGTAAAAATTTAGTAGGCATAGACCAGGTAGTCGTAAAAAACACTAAACAATCTATCAGAACTTCAGAAGACGGACGGCGCCGCCGAGGCCGGCCCAGAAGAGATACGATCTAGACGCGTACTGCGAGGGCTGGTTCGACAAGGCACGGAAAAAGAGCTCATGGAATTTGAGGAGGCCATTGTCCAGTAGTGGGACAGTAAGTACAGGCTTAAAGAAAAAAATAACTTTTAAATTATTGTGAATGTGCTAACATGCATAACCCTGTGCCATAATCGCATGCAATAAACAGAGCATGTAGTTCACAATTCCCGTAATAGAAAAGGTCGCTGGCATTCTCATTAGTCACACGACTGATTGGCTGCACACTGCGGCTAATCATGCATTCAACAGAATATGCACAGCTGTTTACGGCCTTGAACTAAAGCATAATAAACATTATACCTTGTACAAGGTTGAAACTTGGCAGGAAATACATTTTTTCTAGCTTTGCGATCGTAAACACATAACATTTCTATTAAATTACAGAGAAAACGTATAGCAGCTTTCGGCTATATTAATTAATCTTCCCTAGCAACAGATGATGTCAAAAGAATATTTAATATGAAAAGGAGTGGTCGCAGTTTTCTGCCATCTGTCTGTTTTCTGGTAAGCAGTGCGAGTAATTTGCTGCGCTCAAAATAAATCGGCAGATTCGAGGATATTGCTGCAAGATGCCAAACTGATGTAACTGTTGCAGACGCAAGAAGATCCATAAAAAATAGTATAAATACACAGTAAAAATAAATCCTAATGATTGTTTAAGGGTAAATAATTATATTTGACGCTCATAAACGTCAAATTCGCGGCGCATGTAAGCGGCCGTCCACATCAAATTTAAAGTATTTCAGACACGTGCGAGGAAAAATACGTGGTTGTAGTCGTGTGGTGTGCGATAGATGAGCTAGCGACGAAGAGAGCGTCGCGAGGCGAGAGGCGCGTGGGTCGCGCCCCGGTGCCGCCACGATGCGTCATCGTGGCGAGTCTGACGCAACTGTGACTAGCTTACATTACGTATCCCACGATAACATGAAAAAATAGGAAATTTCACTAATAAATAGTAAAAAATCCGAAATTCAAACCAAGATCAACAAAACAAAACAAAATATTTTATAAATTCAATCCGGACGGGAAGCCGGACCAGAACAACAAAAATATCTCGAGAACTATCGTCTAAATATTTTATAAATTCAATCCAGTCTAAAATAGAACACAAAATAAATTAGAACTACAAACCACTATTTTACATTGACACAATAGAAATCCTTCATTCTGTTTGAGTTACATAAGCCGGACCGGAACAACAAAAATATCTCGAGAACTATCGTCGGAACGATCGTCCGTGTTCGTCGTGGCGGAGACATACTCGTGGAATAGGTAGTTGCAGTGTTTGGCCGGCGGGTCGGCCCCGACCCCATCCCATCCGTGGTGCTGAGTACTGCTCTGAGCTTCTGAGCAGTCCACCATAGAACGCCGCGCGCGCCGCCTGTATCGCACCACCGTACCACACCACGTGCCCACTGACTACCGCTCAAATGTGCGCCGATTGTGAAAACGTGAATTAACCTAGCTTTTCGTCGCGCGAAAAGCGACAAGGTCGCTCTAGATACTTAATACTTTTTGTCAACACTGTGTTAAGACCCGTGCCACCGTATCGCTCAAGGAACTTTTAGCTTCAATGCAGTTTGTTGTTTACAGTGAATGAGAATAATCGCAGCGACGAGACGCCGCTTTTCAGGTAGTGTGTCAAGGTCATTATTCGTACATCTAAGTTAATGTGTGTAATAGATAAATAGATTTTCTATTTATCTACATTCCGGTTCATTTTTTTTTTTGTTAAAAATTATGTGTAATTTAACAACATCTATCCAGTAGGTACATCTTCAAGTCAAGTCGATTCGGTTGAGGTCTAGGGTTCGATTCTTATAAGCGTGATTCGAAAAGTACAATGGCCCTTTCATTACTCGACGGTAACTAGATATTATAATGCCTGTCATCTCCTATTAGCTAGAGGGACAGATTTGTTACGCATTGACTGAGAACTTGGTAATAACTAAGCATTCATTAGTAGTCCGTTCACCGTCTTTGGTAAACAGTACACTACTGTTCTATATTCTAAATAGGTTCTAGGTTATATCTCTGATTTATGGATTTGTCACCGTCCTATATCTATTGAGACTTCTTCATCGACTATCGGGCTACTTTCCATGACATCATCATTTAACTGGTAGCCAAAATTTTGTTAGTGAAAAACTATTTGAAACTTGGACAATAAAACAGAACACCAACGAATAAATCATTGTTATTATGTCATCACAATACGCTTTAAATATTCCAAGTAGATAGTTTGAATAATTACAGCATACCTACTAACTAATTCTTTATCTGACACAAACATTTGACAAATCGCAGAGACCCGTTCTACGAATGGTTGTTCGTACTTCGTAGGGCATGACGCCTCTCAAGGCCATAGGAATCGTTGGAATTAACGCATAGTCGTAGATATTTTGATAAAGCTTTCTCTTTTTCTGTCGCAACGCGTGGTTACGAGATTCTCGTGGGCGATATAAGAACTTGTTACTCCTACAAAACTATGATCTATGAATGATGCGTTATCATGTTGGTAGTAACGTTATTTTAGTACGTTTTCGATATTTGAAGAAAATATGTACATGAGAATATTGATTTGTTGGTTCAGAAAAGAGTGGACTTTTGACTCAGTGATAAGGTTCTTTATCGACCCGAAAAGTAATGTCGAATTAACGGAACTACACAATTATAACGGAATTGTATAATTTATCTGAATTACACAAGAATGTAGGTACCTACAGTAGTACAGTATCAATATGATTACATCACAATTAACTTGTGTTTGAATCAACACATCAAGTTAAAGCCGCAGATTTTATGATGTGACAATGTTGTTATGTAATTTATTGTTCATTGTTGTAACCTTGGTTGTTACTATGCATGCACCAAGTAGGCCGTCATGTACTTTTAAATGTGACAATAGGTACTTATACCTGACTACACTGAGTCTTTACTAAGAGCTCGGAAATTATTTTGAAGAAAAAAAATGAGGGTAGGTATCAAAATTCAGTTCCAAAATTAAACATATTGAGATGAAACCGGTATGAACGGTATTAGAAATGTACACTTTTACCGCTTATCCGATCATAGAAAAATAGCAGTAAGTAGGTAATTCACTTCTAGCGGGTTCGTAAAAGCGAAGCACCATTCGTTTTAAAACATCGTTTTTAGATAACATGACGCTTGTTTGCTTCGAAGGGATAAGCAGAGCTCAAGTTATTGCATCGAGTTAAGCGATAATCTTCGCAATTCCCATTAACCTCTAGAGTGCTACTGAAAAATTTCCTAAGAGAAAAACTTTTCATGCTTGACAAACCCAGAACCGCACGTTCAGCAAACGCGCGTGCGGCCACTAGACCAATGAGGCCATGAATTCATGGAAACAATACATTACTTAGGGACTTATTGCTGCAATGATTTATTCTAACACCTGTGCATTATTGTACAGACGCCAGTACATCAAGCTACCCGAAACTGTAAAATTTTCCCAATCAACCTTGAACCTAATCGTTTAGGGATAAAGTTGAAAATCTACTATAGGGCAGATTGTAGTAGCTTGATGAGCTGGAGTCTGTACAATAGTTAATGTTTGTAAGTTGGTAATATGAAACCAAAAGGGGTAGGTAACTAATTACATGATAATTACACAAAGACACAGACTAAAGAGTTACTTATCTAATCTTGTCTTGTGCTTATTATGGTATAAGTGTAGACTGTGTCTGTAGCTGTACTTTGAAAAGTGATCATACACGTCCGAAAAAAAAATAATGAAAGAGCCTCCTTTCTTATAGTCGATAAAAACTACTGAATTATATGGATTTGAAAAAAAAAACACCCATAAAAGGCATTTGTTGTGTATAAAAAACACTCATACACCTGAATATTATTCCAATGTTAGATTTTCAAAGTCTTAGTGAAAACGGCCATTATTTTTTAACTTTCAAAATAAAAGAGAATGACCAAAGTTGGTACCAAAAAGTCTCGCGCCTCAAAACCAAAATATTATAGTAATTAGTTTCATATTTTTTTACGGCATTACGCGTCGGGGATTTGATTTTTGAACTGGAAATATACTTTTCGAGTTTAAAAGTATGAATATTGTTTTACTCCCTTTATATGACGTTCCGTTTCAACTGAATATAAATGACGTTCCGTTTCAATTGAACAAACCCTTGTCTGTCCAGCGGACTCTAAAATTAATTACAATTAAGTAAGATCAGTACACCAAATCGATTTAGTTTGGTTTATTGCTATTTGCAACAAAATAGATTTTCTCAGCCTAAAGATTTTGATTTATCGATTACATCCCTAAATCCCGACTAGTTTATAGCACTTACTATACTCTATGGTTTATAGTTATCTTATCTGTGGCATCTGACATTTGTACTGTACTGACTGACTATTGGCAATATAAAGGTCTAAAATAAAATCGAGTTTCAGTCAAGCATACTGTGGATGTTACTTTAACTCGTAATTCTTACTAATATTAGTGTATTACGCTGTTTTTAGAGCGATAATGTAATGTATGTGTGTTAAAATACGTCGTTGGTAGCGTCGAATAAATAGACCTACTTTTTAGGTTAGTTTCGATTTTATAAAATAACTCTGAAACGCGGGTTTTTTTTTCAAAAATAATTTTTGTAGGAGTTAATACGACCAGTGTAGTCTATAAAAAACAAGGTTTGATTTTGATGCAGCATGGTACGGGATTCCATACTTCCATGAGCATTCTCTTTTAGGGAGACACAGTGTTACTGTAAATAACCTAGCAACTATATGTCTGTTGTCTGTCTGTTCCATCTGTATGTCAACACGGAAATGCGTCATAAACAAACCGTTAATAAAAACATACACAAATTGTTGAATACGCCTCCAAATTCAAACCGATACTAATTTTTATAAAGCGAATCTTCATGAAAGCAAGCCTCGAAAACGGAATTTTAAATTATCTGTATTATCTGTATAACATTTTCGACGATTCATACTTACCTACAATGATACAACGTACTATGTTCTTACCCATAAATTAACCTAAAGTAAGTACCTACATCCAATAAAAAGTAGCCATGAACGCTGTTTATACCAAATTGACTGTTGACACGCATCATTACCCATTCAATGCTTTCAGACAAGTGACTGTTTTTCTAGAACGAATGAACGTTCTAGAACTGTCTAAATAGTTACAGTAAAATACCTAGATATTTACTGAAAAACAAAGAAGTGTTGAGTAATACCTACCTAAAGGTAAATATTGCGTCATATATCATACGTAAATAATGTGTTTTCATCTCAATAATCATTAGTATTTTAGACAGAATAACATTCGTCAATGTTCGTAGGTTAGTCAACAAAACAATGGCTACAGCTTGCTAATTAGAATATAAAGTGACGTACATCGATGGCTAAAGGCTACTTGGTAAATTGTAAAACAAAACATAGCAAGTTTATCTATACATACATCCGTACAATGAATGTATAATGTATCATCAACGTTAAGAGCGTTAACCTTATTCTTGCATGGAATATGGTCCGTCGAAATGCCACATGACGTCAGTGTTCTACCCTCATAGTTAAGTAACACGATTATTATACTTTCTCCCCCATTCCCTCTTGCTAGCTCGTTTCCACCGGCCTTGAACGCACGCATTAATATAAATATGACACAATCCAGTCAATGATGTCATTTCAGAAGATATTAGACATGACACACTAGCGCAACTACAGGCACGTGTAGAAGATGAAATTCACTAGCGAATTTCTCTCATATGTCTGTAATTCGGGAATTTACTGAACAAATACCTACATACCAAGCGCTGAAAGAACCGGTATGATTATTATGGTTTGGAAATATTTCACAATCACAACTTCTTACTGTAGAAAATAGCTTTTGAACCTTGCTGTATAAACTTAGTTATGTTTACGAATATATTTGTGCACATAACTGTAATGTTTCATATACGTACCTATGTACAAAAGTGTTCAAGGAATGTAAAACTTTATCTGTATCATAAAACATGGCCCATTTATCTGAAGCAAGCACTAAGTTTTAATAACACATTAAATCTTTGCAAACGTTCATTTAGTGTTATTAAACTGCAACGTGATCATGAAAGTAAAGAAAATTAACTTATCGTTTATGGACTAATGGGATGAAACGGCGAATTACAAATTACTTAGAAGCAAAATATGGAATAATATGTAACGTCATCGTCAGTTAAGTTTTTAAATAAAACGTTTCATTGATAATACCGAGCTCTATGTTTGTTTACACATACACAATGAGTGTTTCGATGTGTGTGTGAGTACGGAAAGGGGAGTCACTGACTGACATACACGTGTCCAAAATCTAACCGGCCGGCATAGCAACAGGCTCACTCACACACATAGGGGCGCGCCCACAAATGAGCGAATTTAACGTGAGTACTAGTCGAATTATTTTGTCATCTTGTGCCACTTACTTTTGTCACAAAGTGTATTTGGATCTGTTAATTTGTCCCCGCTTCCATACAAACCGTTTCGAGGTCGTTGACATACATTTTTGTGTATGTACGTGATGAACACGGCCATCGGAGAGATATTTTGAATTTTTTTGTAGAGAGAAGACAACATTAATTTATAGAGTACCTACCTACTTATCTATTTTTAGTAGATAGACTATTCATAAATCGTTGATTAAAAGCATACTAGACGTAATTATTGCCATATTTCCTCTAGAATAAATTGCCAATGACGTTGACGATGAAAATTTTCAGTACTACATTCGTTTCAGCTGTTTCAAGAACAATATCCTTGTAAAATGTAGGTAGGTAGGTACCTATTTACATTATGCCACACGTCATTGGAGTTAATAAAACCAGTATAAGCTGGGCCTAATCCATTGAAATTGCGGACTACGCAGCTATGGTAAGCCAACTCAAGGTTAAAGTTTTACCAAGTGATAAGCCCCTGCCGTAACATCTGCATGTGTAACTCATACTGTATGACTTACTTTGTTACTAATGCTATGACGTTCTTGATACTTGCTCTCAGAACTCTAGGTCTGATGAATTTTCCTCATGAAGTTTTCCTTCTAAGAAAAGAATCAAGACCATAGGTAACTCTTTAAAGCAATCATAGGTTAGGTACTCAAAGTTTCCAGATTTTAAACTGAAATGGTTACTACAACTACCATTAACACTAAAAACAAGTTATAAAACTAGGTATGTTTACTATTTATTTTAAATTCCCGATATTTCGGCACTGTTACACGCAGCAAACAAACATGAGTTTATCCGTAAATAACCCGTTTCAAATCAAATCAAATCAAAGTCGTTTACCAATTGCTTCATAATGCACTACTTACTGGTGGTTAATTAAAAAAAGAAAGAAACAATGATGGACCCTGTGGGGCACAGCAAATGTTTTAAATAAATAGAGAGAGCGCTTTATTAAAAATTGTTCATTATTATTACTGTGGTATAGTTATTATTTACGTGATAAAGTATAATTTTTTAGTTTTTAATGTTAATGAAAGTACTGAGGTTTTATGCCATTATTACGTCATTAAACAACGAAATCTTGTTATTTATGTAACAGTTTGAATCTCAGTGAAGTTTCAATTCATAGAGGATTGGTATTAAAAGTGGTAACGTAATTCCGAGATGGACTATACATTAGAATTCCATGGTTATTATCAATTGAGCCTTACTATTCAGAAATTAAGCCAGTTTCGTTTGTGAATAACAATAATTCTTCTCATAACCAGTTTTTTACGAATAGAATATTTTTTTGTATCAAATAACCATGTTGTAATACATAGTCGCTCATACATATTTATGTATTCTGAATCTGATACCTTAGGATTTTTCGTAATGACTTAGAAACTACATAATTATTTATACCATTTACGTTATGCAATTAAGATCAGATTATGATCTTATCTTCTACGTGAGCAGTGCCGGACCGTAGCGATTTCTATCGAGGGGCTTGTGATCTGCCAGAGAGGGTACAACCCAAAAAATGATTTGCCAACTTCGTTCACAAATAATTAGCGGTGTGCACGGAGCCAACTTTTACAAATGTTAAAAATTAAATTTCTTGTTGTAGTTTTTGATACCACAAACTATCTTCTATTAGCCATTGTCGGGATTGGTGGTGGGCAGGGCCGTAGCCTGGAATTTGATTTGGGGGAGGGGGGGGAGTTTACCCTAAATTCAAAAATAAACATATGGGCGAGAGGGTTAACCAATGAGTAAAACACTAATTAAGAAAAAAGATAGGGAATTACTTAAAGATAACTGTTGTTTGACCATTTATGAATTTGAGAAAACGTCATTATAGCATTCACCTCGAATTTGATGAGTTTTTGAACGAATTCTGTAAATTTATAAAAAAATATCTCGTGAATGCAAGAAGCGTACGATTTATGCACAGTATGAATGGTCGGAAGAAAATATAAGGTTATATTTTCATACTGAAATAGGAGTTGGTATGCTAGATACTAGAATTACAGACCCATTTCGCTCCTTAGCCACGTGTATAAGCTGTTCTCAAGAGTCGTCACGAATCGTCTAGCGCGAAGGCTCGACGACTTCCAGCCACCGGAACAGGCCGGGTTCCGAGGAGGATATAGCACCATAGACCACATCCACACAGTGCGGCAGATCATACAGAAGTCCGAAGAGTATAATCGGCCGCTGTGTCTTGCATTTGTGGACTATGAGAAGGCTTTTGACTCTGTCGAAACTTGTCAGTTCTGGAGTCTCTGCAGCGATGCCAAGTCGACTGGCGATACATCCAAGTGTTGAGAAATCTTTATGAGAACGCCACAATGACCGTCCAAACTCAAAACCAGCAAACGGAGCATATCCCATTGCGTCGGGGGGTACGACAAGGGGACGTAATTTCCCCGCAATTGTTCACCAATGCACTGGAGGATGTGTTTAAGTCGCTAAAATGGGAAGGACGTGGCATTAACATCAACGGCGAGTACATCTCACACTTGAGATTTGCAGATGACATCGTCATACTGGCTGAATCGCTGCACGACTTGCAGCAGATGCTGGATGGCCTAGTTGATTCTTCTATACGCATTGGTCTCAGGGTGAACTTGGACAAAACCCAGGTTATGTTCAACGAACACGTCACCCCAGGACCTATTGTTGTCAATGGCGGTCCTCTCGAGGTTGTTCGAGAATATGTCTACCTCGGGCAAACTCTGCAGTATGGTGAGAACAACTTGGAGAGGGAGGCTAATAGAAGAATTCAGCTGGGCTGGGCAGCATTTGGGAAGCTTAGCCGGGTCTTCTCGTCGCGTATTCCACAGAGCCTAAAGACTAAGGTCTTCAATCAGTGCGTCCTGCCTGTTATGACTTACGGAGCCGAAACGTGGACACTGTCGGTACGGCTAGTCCATAAATTTAAGGTCGCTCAGCGAGCTATGGAACGGGCTATGCTTGGAGTTTCTCTGAGGGATCGCATTCGGAACGAGGTGATTCGACAGAGAACCAGAGTTGCCGACATAGCCCACAGAATAAGTAAGCTGAAGTGGCAATGGGCCGGTCATATTAGCCGTAGGACCGATGACCGTTGGGGTAGACGTGTTCTTGAGTGGAGACCGCGAATCGGCAAACGTAAGGTGGGACGCCCTCAGGCTCGGTGGTGTGACGATCTTCGCGGGGTGGCTGGTAGCAACTGGATGAGAGTTGCTGAGAATCGAGTTGAATGGCGTGCGATTGAGGAGGCCTATGTCCAGCAGTGGACTGCTATAGGCTGATGATGATGATGATTATACTCGACTAATGCAGAGAAGTTTCTAAAACCAAGATAATGCAAGAGCAAGCGAAGCGAACATGAACACTCCTCGGATAAAAAATAGGTTATTTTTGCTCATCTACTCAGAAATGAGAATAACAAGAAGAAAATCGAAAGAATAATGTAAATCTGTCAACTCATATTGAATTGAGTATAGGCCCTAAGTATACGCTTCGCGAAACAAGCTCGAAAATGGTAGTATTCGCCTGGGATAGGTTGGTTTCTCTATATTTAGTCGTTGTCCGAGATTTCGGGGAGGTTTGAACCCCCAACGGAGGTGGGCGGGTTTGGATACGCGAGACCCGTAGCAATTGCTACTCCTGCTACTGGGGTAATCCCGAATTTTAACGTGAGTAAATATGTTAATCGCCTAAATTTACAGGAATTATTTTAAAATAAAGGCAGCTTTTTTGTTTATCTGTATGTTCTAAACTGCTCAACTTAATTTGATGTTCTTTTCATTATCATTTAGAAATTGTGTTCTGAAATGTTTATCTGCATACTCGTACCATACATAAATATTAAGTAATAACAAAAATCTTGATAGTAACCTGTAAATAATAATAGGTTGTGCAATCAAGATCAGATTACGATCAGAACTTTTACCATGATTGTAAAGTTCAATCAATCGAAGGTCACTTGATTCACGTTAGGAAAGATTCCTCACAAACCGCTGACTCATTCGAGTAGTTATATCAAAGTCAAGGACGAGGCCACACCTATTCTGGTTTTTACATGAATAGGTACTTACGGCTGACGAAAACTGAACATGAAAACTGTCCATAAAACTTACCGAGTATTTGCACGGAAAATATGTTTTTATCGCGTCACATACCTATTTATGAAACTTCAGATGACGCTTTTATTACGTCAGCACCTGTTTTGGTAATTCTACTATCAACTTCATTTAGCAGCATTCAGATCTTACTCAGCATGGAGTTTCTTGTCCATTCTTCTTCATCATCACACATTATGTCGATCGACATCATGACTTGTGAATGGGGCGGTAGCTGTAGCTTGATATTTTTGTTTTTGCCAATTGTGCCGGTAACTAGCCTACTTGATATAAATGCTTTGATTTTGCTAAGTACCTTCCCACTTCTGTGTTGCACAGGCCTCTGTCACATTGGGTCATATTAAACCACCGCGGCACCGGTCCCACGGGTCTCTGAATATTTATGATTGTAGAATATGCCTTTTTCCTCACCATGTGACAAATGCGTCTGTTTTGCTGTAAACAAACATTTCTTCCTATTCAATAAAACAAATTTTATCCGTCATTTACCTACGTAATCGATCCAGCCTTCAGTCCCCGTCAGTATCGCATTACTGATCCATTCTTATAAACCGCTTACGTCACGTGGGTAAATAAAACCGTTAGAGGGACTTGAACTCTTATGTCTCAACTAAATAGATAACTCAGTAGAGCTTCTTTTCGAAGAGGTGGCCGTACTGGTATCATGGCAGATTATGGTTTATGGTAAGGCAGATTCTGTTGCTACAGTGAAATAGGTGGAAAAGATGTGAAAGTAAGTTTCAGTCACAAAAGACCTTGAAATTCCCCTTAAGGTTAGTAAACATACCATCACGCCAGTAATCCCCATAATATAGGGGCGAGCCCATTGCCAGCAACCGGGCACGCATATCCAAACTCCTTGACTGCTACTACTAGAAATTCCTGATGGAAAAACCCAATAACACTTTGGCCGACCCGAGAATCGAACCCAAAACCCCATGCTCAGCAGTCGTGTTTGCGAACCACTAGACTGATCACTTGATGAGGCAGGTTAGAAAAATACCCATAAAATATTAAGTACCGATGTTAGTAGTCGGAGCAAACCACTTCAGAGTTAACAGGCATCGTCTAGGCATGCTCGTTCCACTATAGACCACATTCATCGTCTTACATCCAGGGATCAAGCAAGCCAATCGCAGTTAAAAAAACCTACATTAGATGGACTGTCGCGCGTCGTCATCGTATTGACCACATTAAAAATAAATCAGCTTAAGGTGAATGCTCCAACCAACCCGCGAAATTCAAATTTTCTTACGTTTTTTGCAATTTGCAGGCCAGTGCTAGATTGTATGTTGATTAAAATATTATTCGCGGCTGTAAGACATATGTAGTTACAGAATTATAATCATCAAAATCACCAATACAACCGTCCAAGTTCATAAAGGCGTAGGAACAAAAAAAAAACAGAAAAAGTCATTCCTACAGCTTTATGAACTTAGAGCGTTGTATTGATGATTTTGATGATTATAATTCTGTAACTACATATGTCTTACAGCCGCGAATAATATTTTAATCAACATACAACCTAGCACTGGCCTGCAAATTGCAAAAAAACGTAAGACAATTTGAATTTCGCGGGTTGGTTGGAGCATTCACCTTAATGTCAAGTATATTCGCATCAATACCCGGAGCTATACTTTTCAAAATTATTACGTGGGATAATCGCGCGCTTTCTAAGGGAAAATCTCTATAACTTGGAGTGACGAATAAAACGTACATTTACTGCCATTGAAGAATTAATGAAAGGCACGCTTTTGTTACGTCATTAACTAAGTCGTAACACTCGTACCTGGTTATGAGAGAACCTCACGACATGCTGTTCAGGTTCTCGCGACGCGGCATGACCAACTGATGAAAACATAGAACTGTATCAGTCCATTCACTTTAGATTGTACAGTAGAATTTAGTTTGCTTAGTTTACTATCAAAATGTGGGTATAGCTACCTACCTATTAAACCAGGTTAAATCTCAGCAGCATACGCCTGGAGTCCGGGTTTGGGCCCTCTCTGATACATGAGAGCAGCGGCGGCCCAGTGGTGGAGGTCCCGACTAACGAACAGTAAATTGTGGGTTGGAACACTGGCAGGCGCATTACTTTGTGTAATTTATTTCATCACCACTGCTCTCAAAAACGGTGAAGGAAAACATCGTGAGGAAACCAGCATGTCCTAGAACCAAAAATTCGAAGACATGTGACCAACCCGCACTGGGCACGCGTGGTGGTTTATAACCCATTCCCTCCCTAGAGAGCAGGCCGAGTGTCCCAGCAGTGAGAACAATGCTGATACATGGGACTTATCTGACGAAATGTGGGTGCAATAATAAGTACATATCTACCTAACTTTTTGAGGAAACACGCGTGATGTTCTGTTGTTTTCATTTTATAATTTGAATAGACGAACGTGTAGGTACGTGAAAAATGGTGATGGTCCATCCCCGCACGGAACAAATATTTGTATGGCCTACAGGTAGTTGTTCCGGTTCTGGCTGTTTGTGTGTGTGACTTTAAATGTTTGTAAACTCATCCACGATACAGGAGAAAGTTGTAGTTTAGGGAAAAGTTTACATTGTATTAAAAAAATAAGTAAAGTAAGTACCTGCTAGACAGCAAAGCAAGCCCTCATTGTTGGTAAAATAGCGAATTAATTAATACATCGTTGAAAGCTATATCCTAGTTTTTCCACTACAAAAATGTAGATAAACATAATAAAATCATGAAACTATGCATGCAAGCATTTGAGTCCTTTGTATTCGAGTTTGCAAAATAACTATCTGGGTTAATCGATCATAAGAAATAAACACAAAATCTACCTAAAAACTGAAAGCAACAAGTTACCAAAGATACTTTTTGTCAGATTAAGTACTAAAGCGCGTAATACTGGAATTACTCTCTGGTCTCAGTGAAAATCAAACAACCCTTTGGTTTTATTTAACAACTAACCGCTAAACTTTCAATAAATAAAGCCAAGGATTCCATGGAATTAAATTATTTAAAAGGCTATTTACTGGAGAATCAAGGTTCAATTCCAGCTTCAAAATACTGAAACCTTTACTGAAAATGTTATCTTGTTAAATTAATTATTCCGTTTACTAAAATATACGAAAGCCTTTTTGGGCCACTTACCTACTGGGCCCGAACAGTAAATAAGGAAATCAAATCAAATCAAAAATATTTTATTTCATAAACAATATATGAAAAGAAGAAATACCTAAAATTGATCAATATTCTTTATTAAGAGGGAACAGGATTTGCGAGGAATTTGAAGAAACTATTGCTGTCGCGCTGCGTCAAGCCTGCCTGATATCTACTAGCTGTAGGACAACAGCTAAGTAAGCCTCGGTTGAGAGATTAGGTAGCCAGTCAACAAGTTTAGTAAGTAAACTGTAGGCAGTATGTATTATAATCCCATACATACATAGAAACTGAAAACGGGGGTAAAACATGACGTCACACCTGTATTGTATTGTATGCCTGTATGCATCAGGGATAGACAGACCTGCATATTTTTAGTATTTACACCCTCATTATCATCCTGCCTATGTTCCATGTCACTTGGGGTTGGCGCAACACGTATTTTTCTATCATCCTCTGTCAAGCGTCACACTTTCATTTACTCCTTTTTCTTTCATATCGTTCCTCACACAATCCATCCATCGTTTCCTTAGTCTTCCTCTCCTCAATCCATAAAAATTATATACATTACTCTTTTAGTCACATGCGATTTGTCCCTCCTCATCACATGCCCATACCATGATAGTCGATTCCCTGTCCACATTTCTGTAACTGGCGCAACTTTGGAACTTTCTCTAATATAATCATTACTTTCCGACAAGAATGGATAAAGTATCCATTCTTGTCGGTCGTCCACCTCAACATTCTCATTTTGTTATACATGTATATTATTCTCATTTTATTTAGTAATACTAATACTTTAGTAACGTGACAGGAATAAACAAAAAAAAAAAACATAGACAAATCTGTTTTACTTGTCTCTCTAAAAATTATCATAATATCTAATTGGTGAAACGTCAATAGGCCTTGCTAACAGTTTTATTTATATAGAAAACTGTTTTATATCCAAATTGCTTTGCTAAGGTCGTATCCAAGGAGGAGAAAGCTAAGAATTATATGATTATAATAATAAACTTGATCCGGAAAGGTTTGTTATTCGTTGACGTGACCAAGTCTCGGATGAGTGACTGTTTTTATCTAACAGATCAATAAATCTTTGTGCCAATGACGTCACTCTCTTAGGCTTGTTGTTCATACGAGAAGAATTGAATTACTTCTAACTTTTTTTTAAAACTTTCCCTGCTGGGACAGTCGCCTCCTCTCTGGATTGCAATCCACCACGTGGGCCCTGTGCGAGTTGGTAGTTGTTGTCACATCTTCGAATATTTTTGGTTCAAAGGCATGCCGATATTTTTCGAATATCGTTTTGAGCAGCAGCCGTGTCTATAAGTAACTGTGATAAAATAAAATAAGTAAACGAAACATTCAAATCAAATCAAATTTTTCAATAATTATTATTTTTGTGTTTACATTGGGATTTGATACCTTTTTTCTTTCGAATGGGAAATCATCAAATCATCCCGCTCTGGGCGTCAGTAGAAGTCTAACAAGACGAAATCTCAACTCATTGAGTGGCATTGCGTTTGATTCAAGATATAGCTGAAAGTTCAAAGCTTTCTGTGACTTTAACCACCAGCACCAGCACTCTGGCTTCCATCCGCGATCGGAATTTAGTAATGAAATAATTTAGAAATACCCACTTATTTTAAGTCTCCTTATTTATTTAGTAACTTACCTGATATTAACGACAAGAGATCTGTAGGGGTTCTCATTTGGTTTATCACTACTCAGGTTAATGAGTGTAATACGAGTAGAATCACCACTATGAACACAGAATAAATTCCAATATGTATTTAATTAAGTATTATAATCACTACAGAACACTAATATCACAATATTAAAACTTCACTTTAATCGAAATACACACATGCACAATTATTACTCTATTTTATATTAAAAGTTATAACCATACTATTTTACATAGACTATAATATAGAATTAGAAGATAGACTGGCATCTGACGTTTTCAGTTTAGTTACCGATCAGCGCCCTCTGAACGCCAAGCAATGAATATATAGGTAGGTGCATCTACTTACATCGATATTTATAGCTATGTATTTCGTATAGTGTGTTTTGAGGTACTTACATAATAATAAGCGTCTATTTTTATGGATGTTCACACAAGTTTTAAACTTGTGTCTAAATCATACATATAGGTATCTGATAAACGAAATATAAATATATGTTGTGTAATGGGGTAAAGGCAATGAGAATAAAACGAAAATATATTATTGAATGAATTTTTAAACATTAATTACTACACCTGTTTGCCTCTCTCGTTTCACACCCTTCCATCGTTTATCCTGCCCTTAGTGAGGTTCTATTTTATTATAATGTACTTGAGCCCGGAGGAAGATGGGATCAGTTTCATTGCTTTCATAACAAGTAATTAATGTAAGTGACAAGGATATGTCACAAACACTTTCACAAAGTACAATCTATGCTGGAATTTCGGTACTTCTGGAATATACGGAGGAACTAAAGCTCAATTCGATGTAGTAACACAAAAACACCAAAATTTACACGAAAAACTACGCACGGGCATGCAAATATACCATATTATACAATGTACTCTGTGAATATACCGGTGTATTTTTGTTTCTGACGTTGAGACTCAGTGTCAGAAAAGATTCTATCATCATAAAAATCACTTTATAATGTTAAAAATAATTTATGCTTGGTTGTTAAATCATTTTTTGTGCAACTGGACTAATTAAAAAAAAATAGCAATATACTAGTAGTGTAAAGTACCAAATATTTCAAGTGGTAACACTGTAATAAAAAGTTCCTTGCTTGTGATATAGATGGCGCTTTTCGCAATAAAAAAAACGTTCTAAGTTACCAGATCAGGTACTGAATTTCGTCCTCGTCTTGACCTGTAAACATCAGGGCTCTGTAGAAGCACGCTGTGGTGTGGGTAGACTTGTAAGTAGGTCGCGTGATGTCACCACTGGCGTACTTGCGACTCATTTTAAATTCGAACCAATGAACGGATCGGAAAAATATTACTTTTTATTTGAATCGGATTTTGTTATAGATTTCATGGGTTATATTTTTTTTGCACGGAACCCTAATCCTTTTTCTAAAATAGAAGTAACCTAAATTACTCCCTAAAAAATCAGCAATCTGCCAATAAAATCGCTTCAACTGTTTCGGAGAGTAGCTGGTATAAACAGACAACAGAGACAGACATAAATTAAAAAAATGTTTTTTTGTTGTAAGTAACGTGTATACTTTCATACGCATTCACTAAAAACTTTTAGTGTGCGTGTATGTAGGGTCTTTAGGTTGTGTGTGTACGGAGAGAAATGAAATGCTGCGGAAGTCTAAAGTCACTTTACTTATTTAACTTGTTACAATATTACAAATACTAATTAATTTGATCTTTTTTCTATTATAGGTACATAGTTTATCACTTCGTATGCCGTGAAGCCGATTTAGAAAGCCATTTTGTTAAAAACACCTACGACATCTGCCCTTTGTCCGGAAAACTTGTATGCTATGTGTAAGCCTTACAGAACATTCGAGAACATTCATCAAATGAGACATAATTATGCCTATAGTTCTTCCACACAAGGACACAATAGATCAAGCCGGCACGTTTTACCATCCGTTAGTGACTATTCTCGCTACTTAAGATTGTCTAAGCGTTAGTAAGTCGTCAATGGACGCTGAAGTCTGTCCAAGCGGTTTTACAGTAGCCATTGTCTTAATAGGCAATGATAGCCGCTGTCAAAAGTGTCACAAACTTATCCGGAGATGAGGTCACTTTAATACTCCTAGACCACTGACCTGCTTGTTTAATTGTTTGCTGCCTCTTAACGAAAGAAGAAAAGTTTTTTGAATAATGACGGTATTAACCTTGGCTTTGAACGGGCTTGCTTGGATCAGGTTTTAGAAATTCTAAATCTATCAAGATCGTTATCGCAAATCAAAATAAAATAGAGAAACCATTTTTTTTTAATCACAACTTTTTATCTAGTCTATGGACTTTCGAATAAGAAGAAATTAGTAATTAATGACACTAGAACTTTAATAACTATGTACGTGTATGGCCTACCATGACGTCTTAAAGCAGGAGTATTTCCAGTGTGGGAAAGAGACAGTACTATACAGGTCGTTTAGCGCCATCTCTTTCGTAGTAACCCCCTGGATGACCTGGCCCTTCTTCCTCTCTTCTTCTTTCTTATAAGGGGGTTAGGTAAGTTTTTATTTATTTGTGTATCCATCCTAAGACATACAATGAGTGTTTCTTTCTTTTAATTAACTGTAGAGACCATATTAATTTTGTAGAACATAATGTCACACAGATCATATCTGAAGGAGAATTACAAATCGAAGTCCGCCTGTAGATTTCTGTCGATATTCTGTATCTACGAGTATATACAGGCTTAGCAATCATATCTGTTTATTACATACAAGTTTACTAATTAATAATATAATGATTATAATAACAGTACAAACAGTAAAGTTCTTAGTAAATTCTTAAATAAGTAAGATTTACGATAACTTTTTGTTATGTCATGAAGGTCATGTAACAACTGACAGTCTACAATTTATTAAGCGGCTTTCAGACTACGCTATAATATAATAGCATATATAGTATACATATAGCTCATAGCACAACAATATCGCGCACCATAGATTGTTATGGACACGTTCACACTGTACTGTACTATATATTATTAACAATCTATGGTGCGCGATATTGTTGTTCTATGAGCTATATACCTGCTATAATGCTATATATTATAGCGTAGTCTGAAAGCCGCTTTATTAGTAACGTATTCCTAACTAAATAGTTACCTTCGCTTTCCTAATACCTACATATTTTACAGTCACTCATAGTATCGTATGTTTTCTCAAATAATGATAATATTAAATACCCAAATTAAAATCTCACCCAGTATGAGTAATACCTAACAAATAATCATAATAATATTCAAGAAAAACGAAAACTTAAATAATTATCAATCAACTATCCAGATGTCTCTATTACTCGTCAATTGACAACAGCGATAATAAATGATACATGTGCCTACATAATTATTTAGTAACTACCTACAAACAGTTTGTTAATTAGGTAGGTACCTACCTACCTAAAGACAGATGTTTCGCTTCATCGAAGAGATCGGTAGTCATAGTTGAATGGAAACCTTGAGAGAACATCAAAGATGCATCAAGTAAACATCATCGTAAACATTTACATGACCTTGGCTCATAATTTTTACTGATCTTGGAGTTAGGAAGTTTTAAAACAGGAAGATGTTTCATTTTCCGAAACACTTAGCGTGTGTTCCAAATTTGTCGTGATGACAGATACTTGTCTGGTTAAGTGTGTTGTAGCTTGTATAGTGTTACAAAGGTCTTTTGACGCTCACATGACGTTGTCAGAGTTTCAACGGCTTACCAACAGTAGGCGCTGTTGGTATAAAACATGTTTCTGTAACGTGGTCGCGGTGTTATTTCCGAGTTTGGCCACCCAACATAAAATCATTGTACAGTAAAAAATAGCCACGCGCATCATTGAATTTTGAAGTGCGGTGTTCTTGTCATTATCTGTCACGGCCGTGGAAACGTCTAAAAACGTAACGATAAAAAATTACAGTTTTTATAGGCTTTAATGTTTGAAATTGAAAGTAAGAATAAGTCGTGGTCTAACCATAATATAAAATTTGAGATTCAATAAGATTCAGAAAAGGTTTTCTTGTTACCTAACAACCAGGACGTCAAGAAAAGATATGGGCATAAGCGTATATTTGAAATGATTGTACCTACTTAGATACTTTTTTTTGTTTCTGTGAGGCCTAACTATAATGTTTTTCTTTTTTTTATTATTGCAATCTTTTTTTTATAATATCAACATTGTTACAGTGATTACTTTAAGTAACATACAAGCATAACATAGAAAAACGCACATGTAGGCACCTATGTCTATGAAAGAGTGACGTAACATGTACCTAACTATAATTTGATTGCATGAATCATGAGCAACTCCAGTGGTGTCGTAATGGGCCTCAACGACACCGTGAGGTGTTTCAAGAGTTACATAGATTCCCTGTAAATAATCTTAACACCAACGGTAAAGCTGCTTTTATCTAACAAACACTAATATTTGTAATCTATTCTATAGAAGGGATGCTAAATCGAATGTAAACCAATTAAAATCTTACTATCAACTGACGTGACATGAATTCACATTCAAATTAATAATGATTCTAGATCAGCCGGTTGCTCCATAAATTTCGACCGTGTAGGTATTGCACCATTGTATGAAACAGACGGTTTTAATAGATATCTCCCTATAAGTAGTTCCGACTACCACGAAGAAAGACTTCTGATAGAATCCCTAATACACGCTACAAATTCGGAGTATTGCAAACTGAGTTGCCAGCTTGGTTGGAGAAGCAAAATATTGCAAACTGGTGTAGATACACCACCTAGGCAGAGAACATGTATGAATCACAAATAAAAACACGTAAATCGTTTGGTTACGTGGGTGATTTGATCTCGAATAATCAAGTTAAATAATATAACAAAAAGACAGACAGAGAGCTGCGTTTTATAGCATGGTGATGAGGAATTAACATCTTATTGTTGGGGTTCTTTAAAAAGACAGGTGCAGTGTATGAAAGTTGTATGAACGTGAGCGAGGCGAGATGAGTATGTTAAGATCGCATATCATCGAGAGCATGTGGTGTTCGGTACTTTCTGTCTGTCTCCAAGTGGAAAAAAGATGTGTTTATGTATGCACGATAATGAATTACAAAGTATCACAAGATCCACGATATAACGTAGACCACTCTTTTTTTATTTGTTTTTGCAACTGTCTGGTAATTTATGTGGTTTGTTATGACTATGAAGAATTTAAACGTATGTGCGAACTCGCTGATTTTCATGTAGGTAGGTAGGTTCGTATGCTTCAAAATAGCTTTCATTGCTTCACCCATTTCTTGCATATTCTCGTTTTAATTGACTCACTTATGAATGAGGTCAGCAACGTTTTCAATGAATACTTTGGCTTTTGATTTTGATTGTAGTATTATAATGAGCCATGTTTCAATACTGAAGTGTCGGTACTGAAGCCAAAAATACATAGAAACAGTGTTGATAAAATTAATGGGTGTTATCAAATATTTAGGCTATTAAATTACTCAAATACTTGATAAGAGCTATCACAGACGAAGTGTGCGTGGGTGTTATTAATTTATATTGCATGAATTCTACCTTGTATATTTTCCTTGTTTGAAATGGGAAACACCGTTCACGAATAATTGCATATAAACTATGTTTTTCTTTGACAAATCTTATCTTATTCGCACTTTCTGCAGTTGACACACCTACATTTTTCGTAAGTTCAAATCTAACCAGTTTGAAAATAATAATAGTAAAGTCATCATTTGCAGTACATAGTTTGTCGAATTAAGTGTGGACCACATAAATAAATAAGCAAGTCATTAAGTCCATAGAGTTCACAGCTCCATTTCGGAGTTGTGAACTCCATGTAGGTATCTGCATGTAAAGAAACAAATCCTAACGGTAAATTCGAAATTTCAGGAAATTGACAAGACTTAGCTAAAAACATAGACCTACCCACACAGATCGCTAGCATCGCCTCTAGTGGTCATTTTCCATTAATTTCGCAAATGTGTAGTCATTAACTACGCTTAGCTTATAGTTCGAATGGCTTCGATTCGATTTAATTCCGATTCTCCAAATTTCGAATCGTCTTCTTGGATGCACGATTTGCATTTGTATCAATCCAAATTATCGATACAATTTCAAATATATTATCGTACTTATCCCTCAAAAAGTCTAGGCAAGAATCCAGAAATTCTTATGTTCTCCTTTTGTGTCCTCTTTTAGTGGTCTTTTGAACTGTCTAGTCATGTGTTTTATTAAGATTGGGTTCGATACGATCCGTTTATTCCGATACCGGTGCTTTTGCATCGAATATCGATCCAAGATATCGTAGTATCGTATCACGTTGTATCGATATTGTAAAGTATCGGATCGCTTCGTGCATCACTAATAAGTCCCAATTAATTTCTCGCACACAGACATCACAAGTCTATTTCGACTGATGACGTCACGTGCTGTTCGTCATTACAGAAATTAACTGGCAGACAACTGTGACATAATTGTAAATCGTGCTAGATGATTTCATAGTTACATATACGTTATTTTGTCATGTATGTACCTATAGAGTTAACATACGCATTTTGCTATTAAAATCTAGATTGGGCACTATACACCCGTTATATTATGTGAAGAAAAACTGTTAGCCCAATGAATGCTTTTAGATTTTTAGCCGACTTCAAAAAGGAGGAGGTTATCAATTCGGATGGTTATATATAACATCTATATTTTTATGTATGTTCGGGCATAACTCCGTCATAGATGGATTTGCAAAATTATGTTTTTGTACGAAAGGGAATTCCGAAATGGTGCCATTTAAATTTGGTGAAGATCTGATGCTGATCTTCGGAGATATACAATGGAACTCTTCAATAATAGACAGCAAATCTGCTGTGATTGCTGCAATCACTTGCATGTTTGTTGTTTACACAATATCGTAACCTAATATAACGCCTGTATGCTCTGAGGGTGTACGCAGATGTGTACAGTACACCCAGATTTCGACAATTAGGTATGTTAAGTTCCATTTTATTGAAGACAAGCCTATTACCATGAAATGTATTGTTAACAATGTAAAATAAACGCATAGAAAATATTTGTATAGGATATTGCACCTAAAAATGAAAAAAAAAAACTTTTTTGTGATTTTAAAATAAAAATAAATAAAATAAAATAGTCTTTAATTCGGATAAGCAACATCCATATGGGTTAGTAAAAAACAAAAGAGATAAACTTATACCTATGTTAGTAAACTTATGTACTTAATATCTATTTGACAACAAGGCTGTTGTTCAAAATGCATCTTTGAACAACATCACCTAACAAAGGAGAATCGTACCTCCCCGCTATGGTCTTTAGGATGGAGTTGGAGCTGCCCCGCACTCTGCAGAGCAAAGAGGCAGATTTTTGTCTGACGATGGCTTGGAAGCCATCGACGTGAGCATGTGCAAACATACCTGATTTTGAAGTTGTTTTTTTTTATTGGGAGCAAAATGAGCAATTATTTATACTTTGTGGATTCAAATTACCTTTAATCTAATGATTTTTTAAATTGCTCCGCACTAGGAATTTCGTGGGTGCGTTTACAAACGTTTAAAACTGGCATACACAAACAGGCAGACCCGGAACAACTACCTGTAGGTACCTATATCAATATTTATTCCGTGCGGGAAGCTTACCTAAATAGATCCCTAAATAATGACGTACTGTTGCATTTGCAACGCTCGGTTCAGCGCATTTCAGTAGGTGCAGTAATGTTTTGTATGTGGCTGTTAGTGAAAATGAAAATAAATCTTAGTGACGACGCGAAAATTTAAAACTTTAAAATCAAAAATCTTTGCCAATACCAAAGTAAAGTTTAATGAATTAGAAATATGGATAAAATCTTTTTCGTTATAAAGCTGTAACGGTAAAAGCTTACACATTTTTTCTAATAATCTGTTAGTTTTTTTAAAAAGCAAGTACCTACGTAGAATTTATTGAGTACTCTCTGAACACTGATTTTCTAGAAAACCAGTTATGAAATTGAATGAGCCAATAAGTAAAATAAATAAGTAAGTAAGCAGGAGGGTGTTTTGCTCGTATGATCAATATCATGCATATCATGCAGAAAAAAAGCAGGTGTAGAATTTCGAAAAACCCTTTCTTAATGGACACCTACTCTTTTCTAAGAATATACCCTCCAAATTTCATGTTTCTAGGACCAGCGGTTTGGGATGTGCGTTGATATATCAGTCAGTCAGTCAGGCCTTTGAATTTTGTATTTATAGATAAATAGATAGATAAGCATATCACCATGAAATGTATGTAAACAATCTGTAAAATAAATGCATAGCAAATATTTGTATAGGAAATTAATTACAACTAAAAATGGAAAAATAAACAAACTTTGAAGTCGGTGACTTTTGTTTGTTTGATTTAGTTTTTTTGTTACCGACTTCTGAAGTTGTTTTTCACATTTTTGATGTCGGTTTTATTTTTTGTAAAAAAGTTTTTGTATATCATTTATGCGTTGTATGTTTATTTATTAGTATGTCAGTTTGTATTCACGTCCTTGCGACAAATATTTTTTTCTTTCTATATTCGTTCAATAATGTCCTATATACATTGGTCAAGAACTCAAGTCAAGTGGTGTGTGGACAGTGGTGTAAACCGAACGGGCAGTAGCGAGTAACCAGTCACTGCTGAGTGCTGTCTAGGAACTCGCCACTATTCTCTGATTCCCAACTCGCCACTGTCCTTTACCAATGTAAATCGGGCTTACTTATAGGTTATACGTATCAAACCATTATAGGAAAAAAACAAAAAGACATTTACTTATGTACTTTATCGTAAATCTCATGGTTTAAAATTTAATAACAATAGAGCTCATTGATGGGGACACGGAGAAAAACAATGGTAATTGGCAAAATGGCTTTAAAATGCGTGACTTAAGATCGATTCACATTAATGCATAGTGAGATTATTTAAGATTACAACGATAATGCAGCTTCGCCATTACATACCTTAGATAAGATAAATTGAAATTTTATAGGTCCTTCCATTACGTACATACATGCATAATCTCACGTCTTATTCCTTTGGGGGAGGCCAGGCAAAAACTACAGAACGCCACCTGCTAAAATCCTTACATTCTCCTTTAACCTCGTCCAAGTTCATAAATCTGGTGTGGTACGATCACCTTACATCCAAGCTAAAGTCACCGTGCCGACAGCTGCATCGCTAAGGGAGAGCCTAATCGCGATCGTGCCTGTTGTCTGAGTCCAGGCGCCCCCAGGCACTAATAACCCTTAGGCCGCTGCCTCGAATTTTGCGGGCAGCGGGGCGGCGGCGGCGGCGGCGCTCGTTGACTGGAGTGCACCGCTCGTTGCCCGCTCCCGCGCCGCTGTTTTCGAGAACCGGTCCATTTGATTTTACGCATAAGATCCTGCCGCTCCCGCGCCACCGCCGCCGCCGCCTCGCTGCCCGCAAAATTCGAGGCAGCGGCCTTACCCTCTGCAAGCGGGGGCACTACAGTGTGTGGACAATGTTTATCCCTTGCTGGTCGTGGGTACAGAATGATAGTTGCTTGCTTGCTTGCTTCATTACTGTACTATAAGCGAATTATTTCTGACTAGCACTTTGCCAGACTTCGTTCCGTATTCCCAACCCATCTTGAGGGGTAAGGGATGCAAGTAGGTACGTATAAGGAAGCTATTAAAAACAATACCCCAACCAAATGACAGGAATTCGAGTGTTGTTTTATTAAAACCCAAACTTTGTATTGAAACGTAACTACCAGAAGAATTTACCGTATTTAACTTAAGTAAAAGATAAGCACCTATAAGATAAGACTTATATTTAGACTAAAAATATGTAAGTCTTATCTTTTGCTTACATAAATATTCGTTCTTTCCAGAAAATCCTCAGTGTTTACTTTTACGGGTTTTTTTCGCAAAATACTCGTCTCGAACAAATAAAAACAAATCTGTGCGATTTGTTTTCTCGCTTAAAATACCACTTGCTTCGTTTAATGAAATACCGACGCTGAATTTGTTGTCAAGCCTTTCCGTAATGTAGACAAGGAGTTAAAATCATTGCTAATTCTATAGAGATAAGAAATATATTTGAATTTCAAGAATTTATCAGAGGAATCCCCTTTTTTCATTTAGTGAACTGTTGTCAATGTAGGTAGGTACCAGAGAATATTCCAGAGTTAGAAAAAGATGGAGGTAGACGTTCTAGATACCTCCATCACTTTCCACTCTCTGGAATAAGATTTAAACAATATTGCTTTATAATGTCATTGTAACCCCCTGAATCGAATAGTAAAGTTTCATGCAAAGGGATCACATAATTCTGGCCTTCAAATGACAACGTAATAGACAACAAAAAACCGTGGCACGTGTAACGAGTATTTTCACGGAAGTAGCTTATTGTGTGGTCGACATCACAGGAGCCCGTCATTATCCAATAAAATATGTTCCTAAATATTCCGTTGTTATGTGTAACTATAATCAAATTCATCCTTTTGGCCTTGAACTAAGAAGCATAATATGTCACAGCAGTTTATATGGATAACAAAAATCTATGAATTTCAGGAATTTATCAGAGAAATCCTCTTTTATCATTTAGAGAACTGTTGTCAATGTAGGTAGGTAGGTACCAGAAAATATTCCAGAGTTAGAAAGAGATGGAGGTAGACGTTCTTAGCACCATCTGTTTTCCACTGTAGAATAAGATCAAAACAATACTGCTATGAAACGTGAACCTTTTATCGAACTGGAAAGTTTCTTGCAAAGGAACCACTTAATTATAGCCTACAAATGACAATGTAATATGAGTAACCAGACAATCAACAACAAAAAAAAACGTGGCACGTGTAACGTGTATTTTCATTTCACAGAAGTAGCTCAGTGTGTGGCCGAGATCACAGGAGCCCATCATTATCAAATAAAATATTTTCCTAGACATACCATTATTATGTATCTAAAATTCATTCTTCTGGCCTTGAACTAAGAAGAATAATGTCACAGCAGTCTATAAAGCTACGATCATGTCATTGAAGAACAATAATTGACAATGCGTATCTATTGATGTTAATTTTAATGAGTCTTGTACGTACGATAATAGTTATTATTAGGTAGGAAAAGAAGCTACGTGAGGATAATAATCGTTTATTATCGATATTTTTTATACCCAAACATCAGACAGTCTAACACAGATAACAAAGTCGATGAGCCACAGGACGCGACCAACCTTCGGCCACTTTATCTAAAGTGTAAAGTTTTGGAACACCTGTGTTTACTAATACAGTGATAAGGCTCACGCTAACTGATTATCCAGAAAACTCGTAAATAATAGATAAAATGTGCACAAATACTTTGTGATTCACACAAACAACACACACGGTTATTGGCTGTCGAACTGGCAAAGCACAACCATCAGCCATAATTTGTCCCGGGTTATTTTTGTAAGTTCCTTAAAAGTGTCTGCTATTTTCTTAATCGCTTAAGTTGTACAAATATATTAAAACATATACGTGTGAACACAGTCATAAAGACCATTTTGTGCATACATATTATATAATTTTTTGATAACATCTTTTTTTCTTCCACAGAATGGCTCCAGCGCAAAAGAACATGGAAATGTGTGGTGAAGAAATACATTCGGAACTAAAAGTTAGTCCAGTTACGTACAAAAATGGCAAAGGTGACCATTTCGAGAACAATAATACAGTGTTAAGGGACAGTGCTAGTGAAGTGATAAGTGACGCTGATTTTGATTTAAAAAAATATGAAGCCATGGAATTCAAGGCTCAATGGCGGTGGCCAGACCTCACCGTTCAAATTCTTTTGCATTTAGTTTCAATATATGGATTGTACCTGATGATTAGTAACCAAGTTAAGCTGTACACAATATTATTTGGTAAGTTTACAATTTTATTACCTTGCCACATTTACTGATTACCAAAAACTTTCCAAAGTCTACATCTTTCGTTACAAAACACGGAAAAAACTGAAAGGTTTATTATACATTGGTGTAATTGAGATGTTGTGGCGTTCAAGTGAAAGGATAAACGAGTAAATAAAAACCTTCAGTTTTCTTATGAATTCGAAGAATTTACGTTGACTTTATAAAGTTTTGAAACTACAGCTTCACTCCTGAAAAATCCTTTAATGAATTTAAATATTGCTGAAATATTTCGGAAATTTTTCGGCAAGTGAAAACCGAGATAAATTAAAGTTTCGTACTCGTACCAGTATTTCTTTGGGTTTTGTTAATGAATTTGTTACGGTACTCAAACGAATATTAAATTCATTATAATCTCGTTTCAGCAGTTAGTAACAAAAAAAAAGTACCAAATGCCGAAACTTTTTCGCAAACGAAATATTTTCATACTTTTTAATCCGACTTTTCTGTGTCCATTTTTATCATATTTTCATTGCTGCGCAAATTAACATAGATTCTGATATCTAAATTAAAAGCTAGAGATACTGATCGGTAGATAGAATATACTATATTGCACACCGAAATTGATATTGTTTTTTTTTTTTAAATTAAGCCCTCATTTTTCAGCATTCTGCACGATATACACTTCAGGATTTGGTATCACAGCGGGTGTGCACAGGCTATGGTCACACCGGGCGTACCGCGCGCGGTTACCGCTGAGGATACTGCTGGCCATACTGTTCACCATCACTGGACAGGTAAGATTATTTAATACTAAGTAAGCACTTGCGTTTCCTACTCCTCCGCTATACTTTTCTGATTAATTTCGTTGCGAGATCCAAGACAGTTAAATTATTTCTCTGGGACTTCGTCGAGCTTCATTGTCTCGGCGCTTTTCTGGTGGTTGCCACTGTTGATTCTGGCTTTCAGGAGTTACGGTGGTTTTGGAATAATGTGGCGGGCTTGTCCCAATAAAGAAGCACTTGCGTGGGCTGGCCATATTAGCCGTAGAACAGTTTGTTGGGGTAGACGTGTTCTTGAGTGAAACCACAAATCGGCATGAATAAGGTGGGACGCCCTCAGGCTAGGTGGAGCGATGATTTCTCCAGGGTGCTTGGTAGCAACTTATAGTTGTTGAGAATCGAACTGAGTGGCGTGCAAATGGAGAGGCCCATGTCCAGCAGTTTCGGTAATTGAGTTTGTTTTGACCTATATGTTAGCAAAGTTATTATTGTTTCGGCCTTTGAAGCCAGAAATAAAAATATAGTATGTAATTTTATTTTAAGAATTCCCTAACAAGTTCCTGAAAAATAAAGCATGTAGGAGCATGTTGTTGTAGAAAGACATCTACATACAAGACGATTATTTTAGAAAATCAAATCACATTTATAATCTTATATATTCGGTGTAGGTAGTAGACAGGTTTGCGTATATGTGCGACGATTGACTGATGGAATGTTGTTCTAGTAGGCCAACGGTAGGCTGGCAAATTGTCTAGTGGCAAATTTTTTATAGTTCGAGAAACTGGTATTTAGTACTTGTGTTTTAAAGGCCCCTTTTGATTTAATCAACGTGACTTGACTCTTGTATCACGTCCTATAAACATCAGGCAAAAATTTATTGTTACTACCCAAAACGAGTTATAAACCATTGACAATAAGAATCACCTGTTTTTTGTTTAAAAATCCACGTGGATATGCAACATAAAACTCTTATTTTTGTAAAGAAGAGCACTGAAGAATACTTTTAGTTCAGCAAACAGTTAGAATACCCGTTCACTAATGGAACACATGAATCTGAAATTTCCCGGTCTCAAGAATCTAGTACATACCTACACTCAAAGTAGTACGGACAGCTGCTTCCAGCTCAAACTTGTATTCCCACATTTTCGGATATTATCGTACAAACTTCAAAATTCCACTTGTGTTAGTTGTCAATTAGTTCAGAACAACCTGCATAACGGGCACGAGTAAAGTGTGGAAAAAACTGAATTAGCCTTAACTGTATTAAATATTTAACTAATTATCTTTTTCACTGCTTATCTTTTGTCTTTTTTCATCTATTTCTTTCAGTACTTTACTGTATTCGACTGTCTAACGCATTTATTTTATCTAAATATGAGACTGACAACTCAGTTTCGACGGAACTAGTTAAGACCGTGACAAAAGAAGCCTCCCTTTTAAGTTCCTTATGATAATTACCTCATTTCTCACTCCCTCGAGGTAGTAAGAAACTCTTTTGCACCATTAGGTATTCCAGCACACAGCAAACCACAACAACCTATTTTAAAGAATAAAACCAATACACGATTTTCTAAAAATACTTATCGAAAACCCCAAGCACTTGAATTTTTGGCAACGCTCCTATTGTACTCGTATTTTGAATAAAGAAATTAGCAAATCGCAGTTCTATTACGTAGATTATAGAAGCAATTTTCGCTGAGATAACGTAACAGAATGCCTGTAGGATGACTACTTTTTATTTTGTTATTTCTATTCGTTTTATTTTATTTTTATCTTAATTAGCATGGTTACTGGTTCATAATATGAAACTCATTCGAATGCACATAATGTTCATATTCCTATGAACATTATGTGCATTCGATATTCGATTGATATGAATAAAAATTGTATGATTAATATAACCCTTATTTATTTACGAGTAATGTCGATTCAAGCGCAATATCTCATAAGTGGTGATTCAGACAACCAAACTGAACCACATTCCTGAAGGAACATGAGTTGAATAAAAATAAGTATATATTTATATATATAATATATAGGTACAAACAAAGTCGGGTTAGTTACACAATTTCGACGGTTCCTACGTACATAAAGTCAAGTCAAAAACCGAGGTTTACAGGAGAGCGTAATTTGTGTTCAACACGACCTAGAAATAATTCTATGACCAATAATAAATATTTTCTTTCTACAATATTTTAACAGTTTTAAGAGCTTTATAATGCTATTTACACATATTTTATTTTTTTACGTTTTCTTGAAAAAACCGATAGATGACCGTTTCTACGCCGATAATAAAATAGAAGTATGTCAGTCATGTCTATGATACCTTTTTATACGCAGGAAACAAAAAAACAGTGTCCGATATAGAATTTAAATAAAATGTTTTATGAAAATGTAGGATTATGTTACTATTTTTAAATCAATACGTTAAACATCCTGAAATCGTCACCCATGGATATAAAAAGTACTTCAATGAAGACATATCACTTTATACGTGGTTTTAGTCATTCGGGGTAGGACAAGTTCTTGTATTGTAAATAAAGACATGTCTTTTA
The DNA here is from genome assembly GCA_950022335.1 of Eurois occulta. Taxonomy (NCBI): domain Eukaryota; kingdom Metazoa; phylum Arthropoda; class Insecta; order Lepidoptera; family Noctuidae; genus Eurois; species Eurois occulta. Next base: position 14,404,252 of record OX465487.1, read on the forward strand.
AAATTATCAGGTTTGTGTTTTATTAATTAGACAAGGTTTATAAATTCAACATTATTTATTATTAAAAAACAATCTTCTTAACATCTAAATAATAGGTACCTATAGACTCACTGAAGGAGAAACTAAACATAAAAAATCACTGTTGTCTAATATTAGTGATTAACAATCTTAATTTTAAACATGTGCCTCAGCCTAATCATGTCTAGCAATGCAATTGGTACCTAGTATTTAATAATCATCACAGTTTTATTAAGTAGGTACCTCAGCTTAATTAACTACCTGTCGACTTATTAGTAAAATTTAATAATCATCAGAGCATTGTTTGAGTATGTGCCTCATCTTTAACACCTAATTGGTAACATTTAACAATCATCACAGCTTTATTCAGACTGATTCATCTTATTACTAATAAAGTTCCCTTAGTAGTTAAATAAAAAAACAAAATGTACCTATAAAAAAGTAAAGATAAATTTAACAATCTTCTTCGTCATTGCCCTGTCCTTCCTCACTATGCTTAAGGTTTCTATACTGCCGTGCTAATTAGAAACGCAGTAAGGAAGGATTTTTGGGAAATTGAGTTTTTCATATATTCGGAATCCTCGTAATGAGCTCTGTATAGTGATTTAATCCTTATTTTGATAGCTGTCCCAGAAGTGGGACTTTTAGTAAGCCAAACTGCAGTATTTTTCTTGCTGAGAAGTAAATTACTAAGCACAACTGCAGTAAGACACATTACTCCACTTACCCTTCCAGTATTTTTTTGAACATAATTTATTTCACTAGTACCTAAGAAGCGCAGTAAGGCACACTTGCTGCGGTTATGATTTGTTAGTAATAATGATAAGTAATAATGTTTAGTGAATAATTTTAGATAACAAACACGACGAAGATCACGTTATTTTGTGGATGGATAATTGTTCAGCCCAAAAAAAAATTGGGCGATATTGTCTTTCTTAGTTAACATAATTAACAGCAACTTGATTTCCGCACAGTTAAATTTTTCGAACCAGGGCATACATTTATGTCTGCTGACAGTTTTCATCACAGAGTTTAGCAATCTTTACAAAAGAAAGGAAAAGTTTACGGCTTTAAAGATTTTATTTAATGTTTTCTGTTTTAAGATTTATTTGGAATACATTTTTTTAATAAAATAGTTGTATCATTTACCTCTTCTTGATATATTATAGATATAACCAAGTTATTGTGTTTTTTTTACGTATGTACACTAATTGAAAAGCTACAAGTCACTCTTTTACTGCAGTTATGGTTTGTAGTCAGTCTAAGCATAGCTTTAAGAAAATATTATGTCACTAATAAAACATGCAGTAGGTAATTGTGTATGATTAAGATAGTTTTATTTGTCATTTAACTCCCGTAAATGGCGATAAGTCTGACAAGACCGCGTTCGCACCGAGTGGCACGCATTTTAAAACACCGTACAAAAAGATATGTATAGATGTCCGAATCTACGACACTTATTCGTTTTTTTTATAATACTTGTTCTTTTATACGATTTGTAAAACAAGGTTAATAAATAAAATTTAAAAAAAAATCGTATGTCAGTATGTGCGCATAGTTAATCTAAAGCCAATGACAAAATAAAAAAAATGCCATTTTCGACATGTCTTTATATACGTAGGGACCGTCGATTTATAAACTCAAGAACAGCTGGACCGATTTTAATGATCTCTGATTTTTAGGGTATCCAAAGGGTAAAAACGGGACCCTATTAGACTTCGCTGTCTTTTCGTCCGTCTGTCAGTCCGTCTGTCTGTCACCAGGCTGTATCTCAAGAACCGCGATAGCTAGACAGTTGAAATTTTCACAAATTATTTCTGTTGCCGCTACTTATAACAACAAATACTAAAAACAAAATAAAATAAATAGGGGGGGCTCTCATACAACAAACGCGATTTTATTGCCATTTTTTGCTCGATATCAATAATGGCAACAGCCTACATGTTGTTGTTGCTGTTACTTGAAATATTCACAAAATACTCAGTTGTATTTTTACTTTAATAATAAATAGTAATAATAAAATTAAAATTAAATAAATATTTAAATTTGTGTAACTACTGTTAGCAGTTGTTTACCTAGTCAATGGTACGGAACCCTTCGTGCGCGAACCGACTCGCACTTGGCCGGTTTTTGGATTCGTGTCCGCCCGGAATAGCAGAATAACTATTAAAATATCTGCAAAGTTCACGAAAAAAACAGTAAAAAATAATTAGGTTTGGCATCTTCAGCAATTGACAGCTCATGTCACGTAGAGTAGGGTAGGTCGGGTAGGTAGGGTTGGGTAGGCAATGCTAGTTATGTAATAGTTTGGACTTTCCATCGCATAGGCTGACGAGTGTATTACATAGTATGAAGAATCCCATCTTTTTAGTCGACCCATTTTCCTTAGGGAAAGTGGTCCAGCTTGAGGGTCTCAAGCCATCTAAGAGGTATTGCGCTTTTAGAGTTACACCCTGTATAACGCCCGACGACTCCGGTCTGCCAAAGTCCGTACCCCACTACTCCTACCGCTCCGCTGTCGGACTTCACATAAATTTAATTCCCTCGGCCACCTTCAACGGTTAGTAGCTTTTTAATCACAAAGGTCACGACCACAGCAACTAGTATCGCCAAACTGTGTCAGGTCAGGCGAATGAGTGATTTAGCTGCTTTCCCTTATTTCTATGGCTCATAACTATCGGTTTCGACATTCATTCATAAAACAATTTCTATGAATACATACTTACGACCTTCTGGTTTTGTAAATAACAGCTGTGATTACACGAGTGCTGTTTAGAATACCTATTACCTACTATGTGTTTACTATTTCTAAAGCAAAGTTCAGAAATACGCCTCTTCTGCATTTTGTATAACACAATTGGTTCATAATGGGCTTTATTTTGAAACGACCGTCTGCGTCCTGTAAAATTGATACAAGAGCCATTATCATATTTTCTTCGAATTGTATCTTCGATAAAACGTTAGCATGTAATTGATTATTCCACGCGCTGACTACACCATCGTACGTATATTATATTTCAATACTTCTCTTCTTCTTCTTCTCTCTCGTTTCCTCATGACTGAGGATACCTGAGGACCTCATGTGGTCACACCCACATGAGGTCGTTGCCTTCTCCACCAACGCTCTTCATGCTGGACGATTCAATATGTATAATATATTCACTATCAAAATTGATTCCTACATGGAAATAGCAGTTCGATTAGAAATAAACCTTAGGGGGAGAACTCACTGTGAGGTTTACCGTTAACGTTAAGTGATGGTTTTTGAGCATTTATAAAGTCCATAGCATTTCCTTTACGCTTTAGTGGTAACGTTGTCATAGCGATTGCGAGGCGTTTGCAATGTGCACAGCTCCATGAACCCCTGCGGCAGAACAACCAAGATCCGCTTCACCGCCAGACCGCGCGGACGAGCAGTTTCGTGGGAGAATCAGAAAAATTAAACTTGAACATTTTCGATTCAGATAAATTGTCGCGTTGTTTAGAGATAGTAGATAATTCAATTTATATCTTATATCTGCATCGCTGATTAAAACTAGCCAATTTATAATACCGTTTTTTTTCTTATCGGTGAAAAATGCCTAAAGCATACCGCACAGTCCGTCCGGGGAGACGGTTTGGTTATGTGGGGCTTGCACCCACTAAAAAACACCGCCGTGAGCCTACTGTCGCCTTTGCGGATGGGTCACGAGAACTGCTATGCATGACATTCGCGACCCATCCAGCGCAGCCCGCCTCCGGGCACCAAACTCCTTTGGCGATATCTAGGCGACAGTAGGCTCACGACGATAGACTCCTCGATCTATCGCCCGCTGGCACATCCTAAGGCGGCACCAGGTCGCCATGGCGTCTCCACCACCGCCCTGTCCTGAGTGAGTCCTTCTCACTGACGCGCTCCGTCGCCGAGATGACGTCCTCGCAGAAGGACGCTACCGCCTCCCATGCCCCCCTGCTGCCGACCATGGCCTTGGCTACGGCTGGCTAAGAGAGGTCTGCTCCGATTCGAGTCTGACCCTTGAGCATTGTCCTGCTTGCATGGTGCATAGCCGTGCTCTCGCAGCTGCCGTACTGGTGAAACACGGGAGTCGCCTCCTGTCTAGCCGCTTTGTGCAGATATTTGCCAAAGCAGCTATACCCTGACGACACCTGCACTAGACGGAAGTACAACGTCCCGTGTCAACTCCGTACCCACTGCTCCAGGATCGGCTGGTTGGCACTGGGCGTCTCCAGCCTCACCCTCCAAATCCTCAAATTTGGGATTGGGCCTCCCAACGCCACCTCATGATCAGCTCAGGCGGCGGGTGTCCGCCACTCTCCGCCTGCAGGTCTGCGCCTCGCCTGTAGACTTTTGCGAGCACCTGCGCCTCCTGATCTCACAGGGGTGTGCCCGCGAGGCCGCTTCCGCAGATACGGTTCGGTATCCGCGTATAACTTATAGGGTACCTACATTATTCCTGCTTAACAAACTAAGTTTTACGCTTGTTGGCCTTGTGGTGACGGATAACTTTCAAGGCTGCTGATGCCTTGGAATTGGAAGTTAGCAACCTTACCGCCACGGCTTATCTTGCACCTGGGGTGCAGGTTCCATAATGCTTATCTACACAAGCGGGCTTAAACCTTCGTATACTCGCGCCAAATTTTATAACACCTATACTCGCATACGGACTGACAAACCGAAGGTTTGAAAATCAATTTCGGATTTCTTTTTTCAAATAACTTAAACGTGAATATTATATTCTCTGAGAATATACTACGAAGTATCGTAAAACTGATAATTTACTGACAATCACTGATCATCTACTGAGTCTATCCTTTCATTGTAGTTTCTGAAAAATAGTTACATTTTTGTAAGAGGTCGTAAAATGTTAGCAAAAGTGATTGGTTTTCTTCTAACATTCTTACAAACCTAAAAGATACATTATTAGCTATTATAAACAAAAGTAATTTGAGACATAACTATCATAATTTAAGTTTCAGTACAAAATCACGGAAGACAAATTTTGTAACACATATACCCGCTTCGGTATCACACTTCTACGAACTAATTGTGCAGCTAACAGCAAGTACAAAATGCCATCATTGATTAAAGCAGAAAAAATCACGAAGAACCAACTGTTTATTCATTCTTATAAAGAATCGTTGTTTCTCTGCATCTCGAATTCAAACCTCGTTAGTTACAAAGCAGTGCATTAGCAGTTCCACAATAGAAAGAAAAAACCGGCCAAGTGCGAGTCGGGCTCGCGCACGAAGGGTTCCGTACCATTATCTATAAAAAATACGAAAAAAACACGTTTATTTTATGGGATACAATTAAAATTATATGGCATACAATAAACGTGTTTTTTTCGTATTTTTCGTATTTCCCCTTAATATTTTTCTTTAATTTTTCGTATTTTTCGTTATAGCGGCAACGAAAATACATCATTTGTGAAAATTTCAGCTTTCTAGCTATCACGATTTATGAGATACTGCCTGGAGACAGACAGACAGCGGAGGCTTAGTAATAGGGTCCCGTTTTACCCTTTGGGTACGGAACCCTAAAAACTGAGTGTGCAAAACTGAGATTTTTTCTTTTATTTACACAGCACTGTTCAATTATCTCCAATTCTGTTCAATTCTGTCAATTCCAGGATTAACAGATGGTAATTGATAAACTCGACAACACAATCTGTGAATTCAATCTTTGAGTTTACACAGAAAATTACTTAATGACGAGTCTTTGCTATGCGGAATATCGCAGGTGTTTGAGATAAAAAGTAATCATTTGGGGAAAACGTTACAATAGTTTGCTTATTCATTAAGTTAAGAATAAATAGTCATATTTATTCTCTACATTAATTTATTTATTTATGTACACACAAAACACATAATTATACAGAAAATAACATATCGAATATCGGCTGTTTTGCCTTTTAATATAATAGTAAACCATATATTTGAATACTAAAAATAAAAGTAAACGTAACAATTTTTTTATTTCATAAATTCACAGGATTAGAAAATAAATTCCACACTGAATTTTCAAACCTCACCGGGAGAGAAAGTACTCTAAATAATGGAGGTAGCAAATTTTGCACAAAGGAAACACTCCTTTATTCCGAAAAAAGCAAATTTACACTAAAAGATTTTCGTGAATTCGTTTGACACACTCGGGAAACGAACCGGCTGAAATTCGAAAAAATAACACCCTATACTTTTATGGCAACAATCGATAGGGTCAATCATAAGAACCAAACCTTTCTAACAAACATGATACATTAAATGAAAGGAAAACCATGAAAACTAAACTTATAAATTCAATAGGATAAGATAAGTAAACGTTTCTTTTTTTAAATAAAGGAATATTTGCTTTGAGTAAAAATTGCTTCCCTCCACGTGAGGTTGAAATAATCCTGTCTATATAAAGTATAAATAGCTGTGGTTTATAAAGGTTTGTTTTTTGAAACGAAAAGGTCGCCCATGTAATAGAACTAAAAAAATACAAAATGACTTCTCTCAAAGATCATCCAACATACACACAAAGCTTGGTTTCAAAATTCAATTAAACTGGTCTTACGAGGACGCCATGTCTCTTTCAGTTGACTTGCATATTTGTGATGTCTGGTGAATTAGTAGCAAAACCCGAGGATTTAAACGAAAAGACAAATTAAATGTCTATCACATTAGGTTACATATAACATACAGGCTGTTCTGTCTGCTATGGGCCGTAATTACTTATCGAATTTATATTTATTTATTTTATTTGAAGTTATTACGTTACAAACAACGGCCCACAGCAACGTTATTTTATTTTGAATTTGACATGAATGAAGAATCATTGAACATAAAAAAAAACTGTGTATGCCTTTATATAACGACCCAAGTTACGTAGTTATAAAACTGTCATTGTTTTCAAATAAATAAATATTCTCTAGTTTATTATCGCCCTGTATAAAGAAAAGTACTTGTTTTGTAAGATAGACAAGTTAAATTGAACTACGACGGGCGGCGCGGCGCTTAGAACTTACTTTTAAATTCACTAGATTTGAAACTAAAAAAACCAGTAGAAACTTAAATTAATCATTACTATCGCTTTCTAACCGTGTATTTATCTGATTAATGTAGCTAGCTGTTTGTGGAAAATGAACTATTAGTTCACGGAAAATGAATAAAAAAAAGGTTTAGCATTGTTTTTTGTTAGGTATTGCAGAGCAGATGTCATAATAGGTAGACTATGATTGTTGTCCATAAAATCTAACTTGATTAAAATGAAAATATAAATGCAGTGATAATGTTACAGTTATAAAACCTATTTCCATTTCTGAATTAATACATGAAAACTTAAAAAAGCATTGCTCGCCTCCTATTGCAAGGGACATAAACATAACTGGCAAAATCTATTACACTTCTGCCCAACCCTTCGGAGATTACAGGCGGGATGTTATGTCATGTGTTAAAAAATATTTTTTTAGTTATAAACTAGGTATGCTACACGGTTTCACCCACCGTTTCTCTTTATGCCCTTAGGGTCGTAGCGATATCCTAAAACCTTATTTAAGAGTAGGGCTAGAAAATAAAAATGATTTTTTCAAATCCAACTGTTAGTTCCACAAATTAGCGCGTTCAAACAAATTCTTCAGACGGCAGCATTGTTTTTCTCAAACCGAAATACTTTTGAAATCCACACAGCCCCTAGAGCTCTTGTTGTCCCAACTAACGCTATATCGTCAAGTTTTAGTCTACTAGGCCTTCGTACTGGGAAATCAGACCAAAATCTGAAATAGTATCCTGCAATGTGAATACCTTTTTTTTTCTTTTTTTTTCCGGGTGGGAAATCATCAAATGACTCCTCCCGCTCTGGGCGGAGCGAAAGGGAGTGTCAGACTCTTACTGACTAAAAACCACCCATGTTCCTTCTTTTGCCCTTTATGTTCCAGGGCCGCGGTATCTCTTTCGAACAGTCCCGCAGATAGCTTAGCTACCTAAGGTTTTATTTTACCTTCATGTTATACAAGGCAGTGAGTCGTAGTCCCAACCTGATGTCCTTCTGAATGTACGGTAATGTAGCTTCTGCTCGCGGCTTCGCTCCCCTTATGTAACGGAAATTAATTCAAGGGAACGTTTCAATTGCAGCCTAAGACACTCGCGGATAATGTAGATTACCGTTAGTGAAAGAATCGGTTCAGTCGTTCCGACGATTGCGAAGGTAGTAAGTTTGTGTGTAGGGGTACACACAAACTTACTACCTTTGAAACTTTTATCTCTTTATAATATTAGTAATATATTATAAGCGGAACGCAATAATATGGAACGGTGGACACATTTTAAGTAGGTAAGTACCTATTATTTGTGCGTAAAGTTCATGTAGGTATCGCTAGTGTGTTACCTCGAAAGTGTTCGGGAAAGTTTTCCATCCCACATATTTTGAACTTTTAGTTGAATTGTTGGTGTATTTCTGTTTGAAACGCACTTTCTTTAGAAATGAACATTTTGCCGTCCCTGAATCCTTCATGACGTTATTGTCAATTACATTGAAAGTTGTTTGTTACGAATATATCAGTAAATTACAGTTGTGGTGTTGTTGCTTGATGCTCGAGACCGCCATGATCAAATGAAGTCAATTGCACGCATTGACCTCTCGTCCAGCCTTGGCGACAGGCCACCATAAAATAAACAGTATGACTGCTCGTTATAAAGGGTTATTATATATTATAAGTCTCCTAGTTTTGTTTTCAGTATTCTTTAAAGATTAAAAAAATTATTGGTTAGTGAAATGTGTCTCTCGTGACATTCACAGAAATCGCCAAAATACTTTACTAAACACTCGTACAAATTTTTCAGCTTTGTTATTTTAGTATTTTTATCCTGAGCTCAACGTTGTTATTATGAGGAGGTAATTTTATTTGAAAATAATCCTGGACAAATCCTTTAACAAAGAGCTATGTTGTATACTTTCTTTGAAATCGAATTGTAAGCACTGTTTTATTTGCTTGGAGTCAGAAAAGTGCGACAGATTGCACAGATGTGTCAAAGGACATAATTCTCTTATTCAGTATTTGTTGTTTGGTATGTATGTCTGGCAGTCACTGTCCGTTCTCTACAGGAATTGGAGTTTTAGGGATATTCGATATCCAATCTCAAAATTAGTTGATTGTTGTAGGTTTCATTGCAATCCTGGTGAAATTTCAAAGATCTGTGTTAACAAAATGGTAATTAACAATCAAATAATTCTTAGTAAGCAATAAAAAAGATGTGTTCAGAATGTTCTCAGACGAGTTATATGACTACGGAGAGGAGAATGATAAATATTACCAAATGAATTATTGGATTAAGTCAATTTAACGTTATTAGCGGTATTGAATTTTTCCCAGACCCGGAAGATAATGGCTCATTAATTCGACTGAGAATGTTACTTTGGAATTTATGAAATACTAGCGACCGACCCCGGCTTCGCACGGGTGCATGTATTATACATATAAACCTTCCACTTCAATCACTCTACCTATTGAAAAAAACCGCATCAAAATCCGTTGCGTAGTTTTAAAGATTTAAGCGTAGGTACATAGGGATATAGGGACAGAGAAAGCGACTGTGTTTTATACTATGTAGTGATTGTTAGGGAATTATTACATGATGGCTAAAACTCAACTGACAACTTACTTGTAACCAAACAATCTATAATCTGCTGTTAAAATTAAGTAATTAAAATACTATAAATTTTATATACGGAAAAACATGAATTTAAACATACTCGTATTTACAGAGTACTTCATTTACTTGATTTTAACTGTGATATTGTTACTAATTAGCCACAGTCACAATCATTTTGGCTTCTTTCGTAACTACTTAGTAAATCAGAAACCAATAACTTCCTTTTCCAAATCATTTAAAGTTCTAACTAGTTGCCTCCTCATACGGTAGTTACCAGTGTCTCCGTATCGACCTTCATTGAATTACTATACACTAGTTACTGAATGATATGTAAAGTAATTTGCTCTCTACGTCCATCCATGTAAGAAAAGCTTTACGTTATACGTCTGTCGCTATTTCATATTGAACCAATATACAACGTGTCCCAGAAATCAACGTCAAGCCGAAAACGGGCAATAGGCCAAGTCGTGACAGCTATTAGAAAAATATAAAAAAAAATCTTGGTCATGTACTTTTCGAATTATAAGCATTCAAAAATAAATCTCAAAAAGTGACACCCTGTGATGATTTTTCAAGTCCTGTGACTACATTATTAACATTTCGGTAGTTTTTTTCTCTGTGATCTAACCATGAATAACCCTTCTGTAAATTACAGTTAAAAGTTAAAACGTAACTGCCTCAGTTTTAAATTAAATGTTAGATTGTTGCCCAATATTGAATTCAAAATAATGACATCACCCAAATTTAACCGACTGTACTGTAAAAAAAATCTACTACACTATTTTGGCAAGTAACTTTAAAAGATGGCGCGTTTAGTCAGGATTCCAAAATGGTATAACACATACTAATTGCTACTTCTTAATTGAGAAAAAACATTTTTTTTTTATGAAGCCGTATTTCATAAAAGTTCGATTGAGACGAAGAGTGACGTTATTTTGACTAGTGTGAGCGAGAAAGATTCATTTTAACTAATGTGAGGTGACGCTACTTTGACAAGTGGGAGCGAGATAGATAGTGACGCTACTTTTATCTAACTAAGAGGGAGACGGATTGACACATCATTTCATATGTGTGAGTGAAACAGATAGAGACGCTACTCTGGCTAAACAGGGATGCATCGGCAAATTGTGCAATACTGCAGTACGTTACGCTCTTTCGTTGACTGCACATCTTTTTGTATTCGTATTGACTTCGTACTTACAACTGTGGCTTTGTTTATTGGACTTGATTTGCATTGTGATTTGGATTTATCTGCACCGTTTCTGACAACCCCGGACTTGTTTTAATCGCAACCCCGTGTTTGTGTAGTGTTTTATCATGCCATCTCGATACACCGCACAGGAATACGCCAACATGCATCTCATTTATGGAGAATGCTTATGCAACGCCAATGCTGCAGCAAGAGTGTATCATGAGAGATACCCGAATGCTGAGCGTCATCCCGATCATCGAGTATTTATTAATGTGCATCGGTCATTATCAGAGGGTCGATTTCCTAGCCAAATGGTTAGCGAGGGAAGACCCGTTATGCCCTACGAAGCCGAAGTCTTGCAAGCAGTTGAAGAAGACAGAAGTATCTCAGTACGTGGAATTGAACAGAGCATAGGAGCCCCCAAAAGTACTGCACATCGTATTTTAAAAAAGAACGAGTTTCACCCATACCATGTACGACGAGTACAAAGTCTGCTACCCCGAGACTACCCAGAGAGAGTACGATTTTGTCGAACGATGTTGCAGAGGCACCGAGAGGACCCGCGATTCTTTGAAAAAATTCTATGGTCCGATGAATCAACATTTAAAAAGGACGGTTACATGAACCTCCACAATTTGCACGAATGGCACGTGGAAAATCCAAATTTGATGCGGGAAGATAGATCTCAGTACCAGTTTAAAGTAAATATGTGGACGGGAATTTTGAATGGTAAAGTTATTGGTCCAATCGAGCTGCCGGAGAATTTAAATGCCCAGGGTTATTTGAACTTCTTACAGAACCAATTACCAGAATTATTGGAAGAAGTGCCACTGAACATTTACGGCAGCATGTGGTATCAACAAGATGGCTGCCCAGCGCATTATGCTCTCACTGTACGAGAGTTTCTCAATCGAGAATACCCCGATAGGTGGATTGGGCGGGGTGGTACAATTTCGTGGCCTGCCCGTTCACCCGATTTAAACCCCATAGATTTTTTTTACTGGGGTACGATAAAGGATAAAGTGTACTCTAAGCCAATTCAAGATTTAGACGAGCTGCGCCAAAGAATTGCAGAAGCCGCTGAATACATCAACTCAAGAAGATACGCCCGTCTTATTACGCGATCATTTTTAAAGAGATGTAGAACTTGCATTGCAGCTGAAGGAAAACAGTTTGAACATTTGTTATAAAACTTCGTAAATCTGATTTAATAAAAATTATAATAAAAGAAATCCAACGACTGAATTTTATTTCAAATGCACCTAAAACCAACAATGTACTTTTTTTCCTCAATTAAGAAGTAGCAATTAGTATGTGTTATACCATTTTGGAATCCTGACTAAACGCGCCATCTTTTAAAGTTACTTGCCAAAATAGTGTAGTAGATTTTTTTTTCAGTACAGTCGGTTAAATTTGGGTGATGTCATTATTTTGAATTCAATATTGGGCAAAAATCTAACATTTAATTTAAAACTGAGGCAGTTACGTTTTAACTTTTAACTGTAATTTACAGAAGGGTTATTCATGGTTAGATCACAGAGAAAAAAACTACCGAAATGTTAATAATGTAGTCACAGGACTTGAAAAATCATCACAGGGTGTCACTTTTTGAGATTTATTTTTGAATGCTTATAATTCGAAAAGTACATGACCAAGATTTTTTTTTATATTTTTCTAATAGCTGTCACGACTTGGCCTATTGCCCGTTTTCGGTTTGACGTTGATTTCTGGGACACGTTGTATATTAGCTCATGCCTGTGGCTTCGCACGAGTGGATAAACTATCTGTGTGCCAAATTTCATCCAAATCCGTTCTGTAATTTTTGCGCGAAAGAGTAACAAACATCCTCACAACCTTTAGCATTTATTTAAGTAATTAAGATTCTCTATAAATATAAAATTAAATATCTGTAATCTCAGTGTTAAGACCAACACTCGTACGGCGCACAAAGTACTCCTGATATAATATTTAATTCAGAACCAACTAACGCGTGGTATTTACTTGGCCTTTACAATTCTTTTCGGACAACTAATTTTCGTGCATCACGAAACTAGAGGGGTTATAAAAAATGTATTAGGGCAAGTAAGTAGGTAGTAGTTATTCTATTGGTACGTATACAGGGTGGAAAGGACACTGAGGCGAAAACGGTTACCACGTATTCAGTACATTATTCTGAGCCCCTCCCCACACACAGAATTTTTTCATCGGTTATTTAAAAAAAAACAGCTGTTTCCTATAAAAGTGCAATACCTACACGGTCAAAATGTATGGAACAGCTGACTAAACACACGTCAACCGACCAACATAACTACACTTATTTTCGGTCAGATTTTCCACAATGGTATAGTTTTCATCAAGGTAAAAATCACTACATTGTTGATTCTGAATGGCCTTTATGAATCAGAAGGGATTTTATTATTACATATAAAATAAACTAGACACTCAATCCCCATGAGGATGACATGAAATAAAATTGGATCACAGGAAAAAGTCCGCTTGATTGATTGATGATACTTTTAAGGACGTACGGGCGCAATAAGATACAAAAACGTGATACAACATTTTACGGATACAACACATAATGTCCCGCCTGATTTCCCCAATAGTAAGGTCAAATAGGTGTACACTCACATTCCGGTTATCTTATAGTCCCATGTATTAGGGAGCGCGCCTATTGCCTATCTAGCAAAAATTCAGACCCCAGGCTGCTACTTACCAATTCGTGGAAAAACCCAATAACTATGATTGACCCAGGAACCCATGATCTCATGCTTAATAGTACCGCTTGTGTACACTAGATCAATTACAACCAATCCAGCTAATAAATAAACAATAATTTACTCGTGGCACTCCCACTCGGACAGGTCAGGTTCGAAGGGGGTGGCAGCCAAGACCAAGACCCCGCCATCCCCTTCGTGTTAGGTTAGATACTGCCTGGACCTGGACTTCAGGATCAAAAATATGGCGCTCACTCATACACTAATTCATTGTCCAATATTAAGGTCGATTCGGAAACATACTCATACAATGCAATAAAGAACACAATACAACTCTGTTTGCACCGAAACAACATAATGCATTATTACGAAACAATTGTAGGTAAAAAGGAAGCTTACAATATTTATATCTAGCCAGTTAATGTTATAAGTACCTAATGTATGTAATGTAGACCTTAATTTGGCAAAAAACCAGCCAACAGCGAGTCAGTCTCACACACGAAAGGGTCAAAAACACCAAAAAGGGACAGATTTCTTGTATGGGGTATTTATTCAGGAATGATAGGGCCATATTACACACTCTGTGAAAACTTCAAGTGTCCACCTATTACGGTTCGAAAGATACAGCGCTGTGACAGACGAACCGACAGACGGACAAACAGCGAAGCTTTAGTAATAGGGTCCCGTGGGCACTCTTAATTGAGGAACCTAGATATAACTCGCAACCAAAATGTTTGCATTAGGAGGAAGCAACAGGGTAGCCCGCGAAATTCAAATTTTCTTAGGTTTTTTTGCAATTTGCAGGTCAGTTTCAAGCTGTATTATTAAGAAACAAAATATGATTCGCGACCACAACACGTATGTACGAGTAGCTACAGAATTATATCCATGAAAATAATCAATACTCTCTACTTCATTTAATCCCATTTAATGATTATTTCACGAAAAAGTTATTCATTGGGATTATTATGAACTTAGAGGGTTTTATTGATGATTTTAATGATTATAACTCTGTTCAGCCATATTTATAGCCATATGGTTGCGAATCATATTTTAATCAAAATTCAACCTTACACTGACCTGCAAATTGGAAAAAAACCTAAGAAAATTTGAATTTCGCGGGCTACCTTGGCGCTTCCACATTAAGCTGACCTGACTAAGTACTCACAGCGTTACGTGTTTCATGAATAAAGAGTTAAGTGTGTTACTTGTATACTGGATTTTACACACGCATATCTACAGTATTGATAGTGTGTTACTTGTATACTGGATTTTACACACGCATATCTACAGTATAGATGCATTATAAAAATATAAATGAGGTACGTTTATGACAGCAAGCGATATCTCACATGAGTAAATTAGATGAAATTGGAAAAATACGTCTTAAAGACTCTTCTGGGAACCGGTTTGGGAATGAACAGAAAATTTTATTAACCCTTTTTTTTTTCGGATGGGAAATCATCAAATGACTCCTCCCGCTCTGGGCGGAGCGGAACGGAGTGTCAGACTTTTATTGACTAAAAACCATCCATGTGGAGGAACATGGTTGGTTTTTAGTCAGTACCCATTTGGTTTTCATGTTACTTAAACGAGTAGCATACGTAAATACATTTATGCTCTCTCCATCATACGCCTAGACAAAGTGACAAACTATCAGCGATAAACTGACCGAATGTTACTGTGTCTATCATAATACAGGACTTGTGTATACGCATGCGATATGATATTTAGCGACAGTTAGTAAGGAAAGCGATAGCTATCGTTTACAATTGCGAGCTTTTGGTACAAGTTGACATTCAATTTTTTTGCCATAACGATTCTACATCAGACGGACGTTACGTATTGTAGCCTTGTAGGCTCCTGCATTAGTTTGCAGCTGGCTTGTTATTTTGCTATCTTTATTCTTAACTTCACTTGTTGATTCCAGCGGGACATCTACATCTGGGCACTGGACCACAGGGTGCATCACAAGTACTCGGAGACAGTAGCAGACCCTCACGACGTCAGGCGAGGATTCTGGTTCGCGCACGTTGGGTGGCTGGTGCTGACTCCCCACCCCGCCGTGGAAGACCGCCGCATCGCGCTGCGACCTACGTGTGCAGACCTTCTTGCTGACCCGGTGGTCAGGCTACAGAAGAAGTAAGTAACTGGAAACTAAGATAAGCAGCTCTGGCGCTTGTGTGACCCAAATGAGATAAAGAGTGTTCTAAAAAAACAAACCTAAAACAAGGGTTTAAATGCTCACTTCCACTAGTAGATTACGAAGATATGGGAATCCTGTGACCTTACATTAGTCGGCTAGGTTAAATATAAAAACATACTATCTGTCTTCTTTCTACTTAAGTACTAGTAGTAGTTTAAGTAAGTAGCACATTCACGGTAATTTGGTTGTATCAACAAACCATCAAATAAAAAGTTGTGTACGTCGAATCATGCAGTAAAATTTGGTGTCACGTAAAACCGCGGATCCGCTGAAAGCGTAAAACCGACCAAAGTAGACCACTCAGTTTTATTCAACAAAATAGTAAGCCATTGCAATGTGACTCATAAGTTATTGCAAAAAGGTATAAATTAGAATGATTTGAATGGAGCTTTATCGGGTAGCACGTTTAAGATAAGATGTAGGTATGTTCAAAGCTGAAATTGCGAAAAAAGAATCAGCTGTTCCCTACATTTTATGATCGATTAACTCGTCAAAATGTAGGGAACAGCTGATTTTTTTTTCGCGATTTCGGGTTTGGTCCCATAGTAAAAGTTGTTCATAATGATGAGTACAATGACCTCTTAAAAGGTTGCTGGTGTTTTAGAAATAACCCTGTATAGTCTTAAAAATTACGTAGCCTCGTTTAGTTATCAAATTACTAATAACTTGTAGTCTTTCATTGTTAGTAAATAACAAAGCATTTGCAGCAGTCTAATATTGAACATTCCAGTTCCCACTGAACTAGGTATTTGGTCGAATCCACGCTATAATAATAATTCGATGTGCCAACTAGCTTATTTACGGTAAATTCGACATAACTGGCAACCAAGTGCCGCTGTGCATCATTCAAGTTTACTATAGTTCAAAATATGAATTTTGTTGTTTTCTGTATTCAAAGTAAGTGCTAATGTTTCTATAAAACAAACATTAGTACGTATTATTTTTCAAAACTGACATTATACGAAACACAAACAGTGTTTACAAATTCACACAACAGCTACATCTTACTTTAATATTCTATTAAAATTTCTGAAAAGATTGGTCGTTGGACTCATAAATTGATACACTTGTCCTTGAGCGCCAATATTCTGACGATAGTTCATATCAATCAGGCAATCAATCAAATGGCTATGTATCTACAGATATTCATAGACCTCACCTAAATTGAGCCATCAAGGTAAAAAAAAAACATTAATATATCTTTATATGAAAGAGCAACAGCTAAAATTACCGCTTAGCAATAAAATACAGCCACTACAACGTAACGTGCTCTGATTATAACTGAGATCTATTGAGCAAAAATTGTAAAAGTATTCGTAGTAGTAAGCCTATATAAGCCTGCTCTTGTCTCATGTTACTTGGGGTCGGCGCAACACGTTTTTTTCTTCCATTCTCCTCTGTCACGCTATCATTTAAGTACTCCGATTTGTTTCATATCATTCCTCGCACAATCCATCCATCGTTTTCTTGGTCTTCCTCTCCCTCTACATCCCTCAACATTTATATCATCACTCTTGTAGTTACTTGCGATTAGTCCCTTCTCATCACATGCCCATGACAGTCAATTCCCTCTCAACTTTTCTATAACGGGCGCAACTTTCAAACTTCCTCTAATGTACTCATTCCTTACTTTATCCGTTCTTGTTATTCTTGTATTGCAGGTGTTTGTGTTGTGAGCAAGCATACATGTTCGAAAATAAAGAATTATAAAGTTTACCGTTTCAGTAATCTATTTCCATAGAATGTCTGTATTCATTGACATTATTTTGCTAAAAATAAATGATACCGCTACTACTACTGACACCGACCTCATTTCGTCGGCATTCCAGAATTTGGGGCCGTTGTTATTATTAAATTATATAGAAAACGTATTGCATACTTCCAGATTCGTGGCTTTGATCATCAACGCAAATAATAAAATAATATTGATTTAGGCGGATGGAAACATGTTTGAATGAAGTAGGTATGACAAAAGAAGATACATAATTTTCAATGAACTGAAAGAACAAGATGGCTAACTATTGTTTGTGTCGATTATATATTATGTGGGCTTGAACCACACTAATACAAAATAAGAAACGGTTTAATGTGTGGTGTATAAAACTATTTAGTAACTATTCTACAATGGTATTGGCATCTTTACATTAAAACCAATTTGGCGGCTACAAAATTTTTCGTAATGGGTGTGTATTATTGTCAAGTTTCCAAGATCAAAATTAGGTTCAATAATAAATAAGATCCTCTATTATTTTTTTTTGGAAACGGGAAATATTTAAGGTTTGATTTAATAATTCCAAAATAAAATGGTAACATCATATTTACCATGAGGAAAAGCCGTCAAAGATAGGGGTCTCAAAGATAAGAATAATAGCACGATTAATAGCCTCGTGTCAAGATAAGGTTTAAAAAAAGCTTATCGTTACACGAGGCGACTGTTTCGTGTTTGTATGCGACTACCTCAGCTCAAAGAAACCGTACAGATAAAATAAATAATATTTTGTATTTCCAATGTTATTTCGTTAACGAGAAGGGAGAAATTCCAGGAAAAGGTAAGATTTACAAATAAAGCTTGTACTTAGAAATGTTCATAAATAATGCTTAGTTGTACGTATTGTGGTTTTTTGGAAACTTATCCCCATATGCTACTGAAAATGGCTGAAGGAAAATTCTTGGTTTGTACCTAAGAAAAAACAGATAAATGGATTTATTTTACAGTGCTTGCGATGCTATGTTCTTACTATTTACTTATTCACCAACGATGTAGTTGTAGGTACATACATAGTTATCAAGTTAACAATTTATTATTTATTTATTTAAACTTCATGTACAATAGTGGTACATAGGCGGACTTTAATGTCACAAGGCATTCTCTATCAGTCAACATTTGGATTAAATAAGAAACCTTTCATGTTTATGCAACCATATTTAGGAAATACGAAACTTATTAGAAGACTGAAAATACATTAGGGGTATTATATATAATTATACAATTCGTGAAATGGCCACAAAGTGATACTTAAATAGATCGGATTAACTAGTGACATCCTACCCTCAATTATGTGAAGTAATCTCGTCCTCATTTAGTACATATATAGTTTGCCCTCTGCACTACTCGCTGCATCACAATTTTTAAAGATGAACACATTCATAAAAAAAAAAAATTGATGATAGACCTTGCTCAAACTTAGATGATAAGAATGAAATTACCATGGGTACTGAGTCGGACAAGGGATGCACATCTTGACTCCTGCAGAAGATTATCCACTGATTCAGTACCGATTCGTACTGTTTTCTGGTCTTATTAGATAAGGAAGCTAACATTATGTCCATTGAAGAAAGAGGTATTCCTTTCCTTAGGAACGCCCACCTGATAATGTGGCGGCAATCAGTTTGAGGCTCTTGTTTAAGGGATGTGGATCCCTGGAAGGAGCCAGTAGTAAGTTATTATGGGGTTCAAATACAATTCTCTCTGATATAACCATAGAGTTGAACATTGGATATCATGGTTGTACAGGCCACCATGGAACTACAACAATCCCTGTTGCCTTTTCAATCATTATTTTTTGTAGTAACTTACATATAAGGTTAAATGGTGGAAATGCATGAAAAATATTCCATTCCATTTAATGGTAAAAGCATCTATCGAGTGTGCATTGGGGTCTGGTAGCCAAGATACATAATTCCTACACTTGTTGTTATATCTGTTTGCAAACAGATCAATCTGGGGTTCACCCAATTTAGTAATAATTGTTTCATATGCCATGTCACATAGAGTCCATTCAATTTCAGAATGAGAACGCCTTGATTCTTTATCTGCCAGTGTTGTCTTTCGAGCTAATGTAGGATGCATACACCCATAGTTGTCTTTCCTCAGAAGAATTTCACAACCCTTTAGTTCAGATGCGTATGTTTTTAACCCTTTAAATGCTGCTAGTAGTTCTAGGTAATTTATATGAAAACATTTATCTTCAACTGTCCAGTGACCATGAGTTGTAACACCGTTACATACTATACCCCAACCTGTTCCTGAAGCATCTGAGAATATTTCCAAAGAGAATTTAAATGGGATAACCACCATTCCAAGTCTGATCTGATTTCGTTTGATACAGAAAGGTATGCCTCATAGTTTTCATTATTATTTTTTAAGGCTATTGTTTTATGGCTTTCCATTACTTTAGTATAAAGCCAGCCATATTCTACTGCCGGACATGCAGCTACAAGGGTACCTAAGAGTTGAGAGAATTCAATTATTTCGCATCTCTGTTTAGACTTGACTCAACGGAACGACGGTCGGTCGGACGGACGGTCTGTTTTGACTTAACGGAATACTGAATAGAATCTATTCAGTGTTCCGTTTATCTCTAAGTAATAGAGTTTTGAACGGTCGTAAAAAATCAGACTGACAGGGTTTTGGGGTATTGTTGACTGCTTTTCCTCTATTTAATCAGCCAGCGCTGTCAAGTATAAGTACCCTACCTACAAAAAGTAACTGGTTAAAAATTTAGTCTATTTAGCACGAGAACCTGTTGCAGATTCTATGTTTTGTAAGTTAACCTACGACCAACTCAGTCAAAAGAAGGTTGACATATTCAATTTTGAAAAAGTCTAACTTCAAGTTTGTGATATCCTCATCTTTTCAAATAACCTAACAAGTAAAAGTTACTAGTAACTTTATCCAAAGCCTGCTTTAGCGAAAGTTTTTGACATGACCCTCAGCCGTGGCATTTATGATTTCCTCAAGGAAATCCGAACCTTATACATAGGTACAAGGCCAACTTACTAACTAGGTGAAATAACAAAATATGTGGCGAGCTTCCTCAAAGTACGTTTTCAATCACTTTCCGACATTTTATCTACGTTAAATTATTTCAAAAGCGCTTATCGCAAAGCAATAAATTTTATGCAAGCTTTAAAGCTTGTTACAACCATTTACATTTGCGTAATAAAATGCAACAGTAAAATACGTAGATGAAGGACGCCCTCAGGCTGCGTGCAGCGACGATCTTCATAGAGCGGCTGGTCGGAGCTGGATGAGATTACCCGTGTATGGAATTAAATGGCGTGGGATTGGTAAAGCCTATGTTAGGGGAAAAAAAACTTCACAAAATACACACATAGGTATTAATGGACTAAATGCATATTAGCACTGAATAAAAGGCTACCCTCGTAATTGAAAGCAAAGTTTTCAGTTACTAGAGAAAAAGTTTCATTTCCTATAATAACCAACAATTTCTATGGTTAGACGTATTAAAATGTAATAATTATTTGTTCTAGATTCTTTATTCCAATGTTCGCGCTACTGAACATTGGGCTCCCCATCTTCGTGCCGTCGTATTTCTGGAACGAGACCCTGGTCAACAGCTTCGTGATCAGCTTCGTCACGCGGTTCACCATCACGCTGAACATAGCCTTCTGCGTCAACAGCTTCGCTCATCTGTGGGGCAACAAGCCTTACGACAGGTATAACATTTCTTCACTAGTTGACTTCGCGTTCCAAAGAGATCTATCACGCGAATACACAATCGCCGCTCCTAATTATGCCATTTATTGGTTCAGAAAACCGAAAGGCGCTTTGTTGCATGTTCACGCAATCGATCGCTTTGGTTAAGACGCGAAGTTAGGTCTAATGTTATTTCCGATTTTTAATATCTACAGTTTTCAGACAAACACTTAACAAAATATCAAAATTGGCCTTATTTGAGAAGACGAAGCTGGGATTGGCTAGAAAGCCGAGTTTCGACGTTTACATGTGGAATTTGCCATAGCCATCTATACATAGATAAGGCATGGGTCTACATCCATAAGGGCCTAACGAGTAAATGGGCAACTCAGTACATTGCCTAATGTCTGAGGGTCGGATAATCTTGATCATTCTTACACTCCAGTGGACAGCCACTGAATTATCTTGTGACGTAAGAAACATTAACGCTTATAGTTAGCAGATACGTCTTCTGTTATTTGGACGTAGGTATTTTTCTGATTATTCGCAAACAATGTTCACGAAACTGACAAAACATATACCATTCAATTTCGTTTCTTATTATGATACAAACGTTTATTCATAATGATGTTATTTCCACCCATTTTATTACAGTGTGCCATGACCCATAAATGCAGGAAGTAAAATATTACCTCTTTACGAGCTATATCGTAAATTGCTAATGTTTTCCCTATTCTATGGACAAGACAATAATGTGATTGTTGTAAAGATTACTATGAATTCACGCGTTCTTTGTGACAACCCGTCTGAGTTTCAATAGATGTAGGTACAGTAAAAACGTGCTTATTGCAAGAGCAGCCATATTATAATCCTGACAGGCACTATCAATACCTATAGGTAACTTATATGGCAACACACGGGCGCAAGCGGTCGCTTCTCGGGTAGTGACGTCATAAAAAAAACAATTGACTACCGAACATACTTAAAAATCGAAAATGATGTTGTCACGTTTTAAAAGTTTGTTAGAATTTACGGACACGGTGGTAATTTGGGACAAAAATCATGCATTTAAAAATTCATTAATATTTTTACTTTCATGAATATTTTATGTTTCTTATTGTATTTGGCAATGTCATTGGTATACTTAAATGCCCCTTTCGGATTCGACAGGGTTTTTTTTAACATATTGCTGCTTATCATCGAAAAACAAAGATCACGATTCACAACTGTTTCAAATATTTTTGTTTTCATAGTGCCGATTCATCATCGATGCTAAAGTATCGTCAAATGAACAAACTATACAGTTTCATTCATTTCATTTAATTTTTACTAAAAGATAGGTAGGTAACGAACTTATACAAAATTTTATAAACGGGACAACATATTATTATTATTTTCATCCCCAACGACGACACTGCCAAAATAATTGATGCATATGTCACCGTAAAATTGTAAATACCGTTAGATTATAATCTATCTCGCGAGATTGTAAACTGTTGAAAGATTGTCAACCGTAACATATACCTAGCTTACCTACAATTAAACGCATTATTTTTCGGTACATGATAATCTTTCGAAGTGAAACTGTTATATCACAATCTATCGCGCGTTACATTGTCAACTGTCCGAAGGCTGTCCCTGATTGGTCGGTCTTATAGTTGATCGTTAATAATTGCAATAATGAATATTACAATAATAATTGCAATAATTAATACAATTAATTGCAATAATAAAAATGTATAATGTAATATAGGTAAAATAGTGCATGTGGTGTTAGCCTATAAGTAATTGTTGCACTTATATAATTATTATAGTTGTGGTATTGTTGTATATAGTGTACTTTTAGATGAAATATAGCGTGTAAACAATTGTAGGCTAATCTAAATAAATAAATAAAATAAATAAATCGTTCTGTGTCCGTAGAGTTAGGAATCAAATACAGGTGTCAGTCATATAAAATAGATGCACTTCAAAAATTGTAACATCAAGTATGTGTTTACTATTTAGTAGGTAATCAATAATTCTGACATAATCACCAAAACACTGTTTGTTTACATTCGACTAAAAACGAATTAACAAACAAATATGGCGGCGCGGGGCACATGACGTTCAACCAATTAGCGCGCGAGGTGCGTTCCATTCACAATTCGCATGCCATTTCACAATTTGAGGGTCAACATCATCGACATTATAAGCCTATAAAACATAGGCTTATAAATATGATGTTTGAAACATACACTATCAATGAAAGTTAATAAATTGACGAAATATGGTATGGTGATGGTAGGACGTATAAGACTCACCTTGATCAAATTTACGCACTTCAACTACGTATATTAAAAGCAGTGGTTCCGCATAACATTAAGAATAAATATAAAGATGACTACCATAAATTATTTGAATTCTGTAAGATATTACCTATACATGAAAAAACTAAATTTATACTGCTAAAAGAAGAGTTTTTTAATGAAAATTTAAAGAAAACCAAAACCGTGAATATGAACGAGATTAGGACTCGTAGTGTCCTCAATGCTAAGCTGTTACTTCCAAAGTACACGAATTTGCACGGCAAGAGGTCGCTCAAGTACATAATACCTTACCTTATTAATCAACTACCTATATCATTAAGGGATAAATTAACTCAGAAAAACATAAAATACAAATTAAAGCAACATTTTTTACAAAATATAAATACCTTAGATAGATAGGATGCATATTAACAAAAATATATATTTTTAATTAGCTGAAGTGAAAGTAATACCTTACAACTATAACATAACACAAAAACATAAAAATAATAATTAATAATCACTATTACTTAAAACAAAGTTTTTTGGAACAACCTGTATAAATTAAAAAACTTCCTCCACCATTTCTGTTTATAAGAACGGGCGGTCGGACGGTCAGCTGGTCACCGAGCTTCGCTCGTTGGTACGAGTATTAGATATTGTTTCGCCTAATACCCGCTGTAATTTTAGTTGTAGTTTCTGTTTAACTAAGTACCTACTTAAGTGTGTATAATAATTATCTAAATTATGTAGTCGATGATTTTGGTGCACGGTAAAACTCTAATGAGTTTATGTTGGCACCAACTTGACAGATTAAATTGTATGTGTACTACTGAATAAATAAATAAATAAATAAAAATAAATAAAATAACAGTGTATACCTAATTTAACTTAATTTATCATTTAGAGGTCTGTAGCTCTTCTCTGACTCTGAATCGAGAGAAGTCGCCATATAAGAATTTTTATTCTTAAAGAGATCACTTCATTGGTATATATCCTATCGCTGTTGGACGCTAGGGCAATTCTGCCACACTCCTTTATACTGATGACGAATCGGGAACATCAATATTAAATAAAAATTCATTGGTTTACATATGATGACGAATCGGAACTTCTTGTATGAAAAACGGTGACTATTCGGAACAGTGACGAGGCGGACATAACTTCTGAACATGAGGTCCGTCAATATTGGGTTGTTACTTAAACATAACTGGCGAAATGAGGGTTTAATTAGTTACACCTCTGCCTATCCTTCGGGGATTGCAGGCGTGATAGTATCCTGCCAGGGCTGCGGGACTGTTCGAAAGAGATACCGCGGCCCTGGAACATAAAGGGCAAAAGAAGGAACATGGATGGTTTTTAGTCAGTAAAAGTCTGACACTCCCTTCCGCTCCGCCCAGAACGGGAGGAGTCATTTGACGATTTCCCATCCGAAAAAAACAAAAAAAAAAGGCGTGATGGTATGTACTACATACCCCACTTCATTGTATCAAGCGATCAATAGCTAAGCGATATGATACAGCTTATGTACGAATATTTAGCAAAATTAATAACACCATAAACACCTGTGTCTAAGAAATAATGGATTCAGCTTAGATACGAGGCGTCTACTTGCCTATGTAAGTGTACATCCATTAGGCATGGAATTAATGGATTCCTGCCAATAATGACTAATACGCGATTCGCACCTGATGGAGTGAGACAGCGCGTGCAGGAAATTAGCAGTTTACAATGTAATTAGGAGAATTGACTGGCAATTAATTTTTATATATCCTTTTAAAACATTTTCTAAAGGTGGCAGAGCCACACCTTTCTTAGTTAAATGCTGAGGGGACCGAGAGCAAGCCGCAAAGGCGCAGTCATGGACCCACACAAATATCATACCGTACTCAATAGTTTGCACTATGTTGCAGTTTTAGCCGCTTCATTGCGCTCAAACACGCTTCACCGACTGTGAAACATAAGTTTAAAGTTCGACCGGCTTTTGTTACCGCCAACAACAATATGTTACAAACCGTAATGACCACCAGACTTGGTAATCAATCATTCAATCTCCAGTTTATGTTAATACTTTCAAACATTATTATATTTTTTTTTTCACTTAAATGTTTATTTCAAAGATAATTAAATTATTTAGAAACTACAAAACTATAATAGTAATAAATATGTACAAGTAGAAAAGGGTTACAGGGCGTCCAAAAATTCGTCCGCATCGCTGTCAACAGGAAAAGTGCCCAGAAGGCTGGCAGCATTACCACGTTGGATGGCAATGCTGATTCTTTGGCCAAAAAATAGGCCCGCCCTCTGGTCACGTGAAGAGTCGACCAACCGCTTGGCGATTTCCCGAAATACTAGGTGGGCACTCGGACCCCATGGCCCTAGTGTTTTAACCCCAAACGGCTCAAACACATAACCACCAATTAAATTATTGTATTTGCGCCGTTTGAGGTTTTCAGCACCTGCAGCAGCCCACTGTGCTAGGAAGATGGGATGGCGCAAGGGTGTCGACGCAAGTTGCGTCCCACACCAAAGGCCTACCCAACTTCCAAATTATAAATTATAAATTGCCTATTTTTGTTCAAGTGGCGGATAACCGGTAGGGAACTTTCGATTCAGAAATTTACGATTTCTCAATGCCTTTTTGATGAATAAAAGTTGACTTCTTTAATGGCTAAGTATGTTAAAATATTTTTTTATTACAAATTATTTATGGTAACATTTTTCACTCTTAGATTGGCTAACGTTCGTCGTTCGTTCACATACAAACACAGAAAGTAAACTAATATTAAAAATAAGTATTAAACAATAAAATAACTGTTTCAAAGCGAACATGAACGTCTCGTTTCTTCTTATAGAAGTAGGTACTCTCAAGCAAATTGCTAGTCTCGTAAAGGTTACAAAGCTCTTTGCAAATCTATTAGATTTAAATCAGATAGAACAACTCCATTAATTTCACTAAAGCCGACGGCCCTTAGGAAAAACTTGCGGGTCTAAAGACTATTCACTGTATTTAACTTAGAACCATATTTTGGGTAAAGATGGATCTAAGTTGTAGCAAGTAATGTTGATACCTGGATTTTGATTCAAAATTCACATTAGGTAAGTACACAAAGTTCCACCCCACCCCTGTTCACCCCTGTTTTAAAGCAAAGAACAAAAAAAAAAAAAAAAATCGGTCAAGCTGTTTCTGAGTTTTAACAAACATCCTGGATGAGGCTGCCACATGAGCGTGGACTTTGGCACAAGCAAAGAGAAGCCTATACCCAGCAGTGGGTGAATAATGATGACGATGAACGAACAGCAATTTATTTTTATATGAATGTCATTTAAATAAACACAGATCCATCTTTAAAATTGCATACGGTGGCGTTTAAGCTTGATCAAGTATTTAGCTAAACCAAAAATATTATTTTAACCGGCGAAATGTGGCTTCGCTATTAGGTACCTCTGCCTAACCCTACGAGGATTGTAGACCTGATGGTACGTTATGTTATTATTGTAATTTTGAATTTACAATAATACGAGTAACCTACCGTAGCATCAGTCACTATGGCAATTCATTAGAATTTTCGTATTCATCCTATTGCCATTATTTGTCACTCTTGTTTTTTCGGATGGGAAATCATCAAATGACTCCTCCCGCTCTGGGCGGAGTGGAAGGGAGTGTCAGACTTTAAACCCATCCATGTTCCTTCTTTTGCCCTTTGTGTTCCAGGGCCGCGGTATCTCTTTCGAACAGTCCCGCAGCCCTGGCAGGCATCGGCCCTTGCGGGCCCCTCCTGTTGGCTCACATCTCATTAAGGCGCGCGTGGAACACGAACGCGCCGTATTATTACTTTGTCACTCTGCGTGTTCGTTGTGGGAACGCCGTGTCCTCTTACAAATTGATTTTTGTTTTATTTTTCTGGCCAGATTTAAAATAATAGTCAATATGTAGTCGGGGGCACGGCTACTGCCTGTTACTGATCCACATCCATGGTCTAGTGTTAGAACCCCATGCAGTCGAGCATGGGGTTCGCTCGACCTTTAGACAATGTTGCACTAAAGTATTTTCATTCTAATCAATAGAGCATTGGCGACCCTGTGGTTAAAAGCCTGTACACACAGCGACACATCAAGATATACAAATCCATTATAACCTGGCCTCACCTTGTATAATGATTTTGCATGGCTTGATTGGTCGACCCAGGTAGGCGTATAACTTTGTGTAATTTATTTCACCACCACAGCTCTCACCCTCAACGGTGAAGGAAAACATTGCGAGGAAACCGGCAAGCCAGAAACCAAAAAATCGAAGACACGTGACATCTACCCGGCCTGCACTCAGCCCGTGTGGTGGATTACAGCCCATTCCCTCTCATAGAAAGGAAGACAGTGTCCCAGCAGCGGGAACATTATTGGCCAGACTAGTTTGAATTGAGCCAAATACGTGTTACGTTAGTGTACATACGTAGTATTATTAGTGGAGTGTAAAGTACAGAAGCTTAAGTAATTCATACAACATATTTTAGATTTCTCCAATCGTGATAAGAGTGTCTATAAATAAAGTTACCTTTGACTTATTTTTCCAACGCGTCATAATAAATATTATATATACATATAAAATTCAAAGTCCTGACTGACTGATGTATCAACGCACTGCCCAAACCGCTGGTCCTAGAGAAATGAAATTTGGAGGGTGTATTCTTTGTGAAGAGTAGATATTTACTAAGAAAAGGCTCTCCGAAATTCCATCCCTAAGAGGGTAAATTGGGGTGTTGAATTTTCTGTGAAACTTTTTAGTCTCGAGGTCGATTGTCTAAAATTTGGGTACACACTCTTCAATTAAAATTATGAGATACGTGTATGACAGTTTTTCCAAAATCTTCCCCAACAGAGTCAAATAGGGTTTCGAAACTCACGTAGACAGGCGCATGGCGCGCAGTGTTGCACAGGGCGTGCGGGTCGCGGGAGTATTTACCTATTAGTAAGTAGTTAGGATTTTTATGAGGAAGACGTTTGTGTAAATATATGTGAAATCCCGACTTTCGCGTTGGCTCATGATACTAAATATTATGTAAAAGTATATGTCTATTAATTAATTCGCTATAAATCATTTGATCGTCGTCACCAGTGTCCAATCTATTACTATTAACTAATATTTACAAGTTATAAATACTTATGTATATGTAAAAAACGCAACTAACGATTCTTTATTACCTATTCAACTTTAAAAGTAAAAACTAATAATACACATAATACCATAAATAAACTATTATAAATGCGACAGTTTGGATGGATAGATGTTTGTTACTCAAAAACGGCTGAAGAGTTCTGGATGACACTTGGCACAGAGATAGATTATAGTCTGGTATAGCACATATATAACTTATTATTATCCCAGAAGTAAGATCCCGTGGGCAATTCCGAACACCACGCGGGCGAAGCCGCGGGCATAAGCTAGTTATGGTATACAATAATAACAAAAGGGACAATAAATACATACCTGGCTTACAATAAACTGTACAATTACAATATTGTATCTCAATCTTATATCTCTTTAAGGGCATCGATATAGTTGACCTTTTTCAGATTGAATGAGACGCCTTTCAAAAGTTTCAATTCACAAAAAGACTAAATCTTCAAAATAATCGATCTCAAAAGCATTAGAAATAAACATAATGACGGCATTGATTCAAAGCGAATAAAATCGCCTCAAAATTCATTAATTTTAGGGATAAAAAGTAAGTAGCAATTCAAGAATCACATACTTATTAATCGCACAGAACTAACAGTACGATAAGATGAAGATCGATAGACCTCAGAGCATTCAAACCAAAAGCTAGAATACAGTAAATTCATGTAGATAATCAACTGTAACAATATTCCATAAATAAGTTTATCAGGGCTTTCAACCCATACTGACAGTAGTGAAGTTGCTAAAAGTGAACCACTAATAATCAGATTTCAAAACAATATTATCTGTATTGTTGAGGACGGAATGTACCCGGGAAAACGAACCTGTTCCAGTACAAAGCATTTCCCCTTCTATTTTGCTTTTCACAATAGATACTCATGAAAACTTTTCCAATACGGGATTGGAAGACTATTTCAATAATAAACTATTCTAGTCTTGAACGACCAACATAGTTTAATATTGAAATAGTCTACTAATCCTGTATTGGAAAAGTTTTCATGAGTATCTATTGTGAAATAACATTTGTTGAGTATCTGACTTAAAACTAAACATCTATTTTTAAAGTACTTACCTTAAAAAAAAAGTTGAACTTTTATAAAAGAATAAACAAACAACGCCCGCAGTGCCCAGGAGATTACACAGAGGGAAATCAATTAAAGTTTTACGAGTGGGAAAACCTTTTAAACCTCTTAAAGCTTGGCGATTATTCCAATATTATCTTGAAGACACGTTTATGAGACTCAAATTCGGGTAAAATCCAATAAACTAATAAGGTAGTTGAGTTGAGTAGTAAAGTAATGCGTAAAGTACCCAATTCTGTACTAGTGGTTTTTTTTCTATTTTCTAAATGATTCGAAATTCAAATATACTCGTAACAAGTGCATTCGAAACTTTTGAAATTGGAAATTGTATACAATTTTGTAAGGTTCCAAGAGCACATCCCTCATTGGTATCTCCTAGCCCTATATCAGATGTTACTAAAAAAGTCGTCTCTAACCATCGTGAACTTTAGATAAGTAAAACATATCCGAAAATCACGATTGTCGGAGACGAATTTTTTATAGATTACTCATAATATCGAGGAAAATTCGGGGAAATATGCAAATTTTCTGGGACAGCTCGGAATATCTTCAAAGAGGTTCGATTTAATGCCATGGTCTTAAGACATGTAATATAGAAGTCAAATTATAAAAAAATATATATTATTAGATCAGCATTACTAAAGGTTTTTTTTCTGCAGGTTCATCAAGTCAGTGGAGAACGGCCTAGTGAGCCTGGCAGCTCTCGGCGAGGGTTGGCACAACTATCACCACGTGTTCCCTTGGGACTACAGGACCTCGGAACTTGGCAAGATGAACATATCCACCGGCTTCATCGACCTGTTCGCCAAGATCGGATGGGCGTATGACTGTAAGTATTTCTGACTTAGTTGTGGTTGTCAGGTTCTAGAAGCTGCTTCTAAAAACCAGGTGCGAATCCTGGAACTAGTGTCGTAGTAGTAATTACTTCAGTAGTGGAATTACTTCAGCTGATATGATAACGATGATAACTGTCTTGGTTAATCTTGGATACACCGTCCTTCTTCTTTTTCTTCTGTAGTGATGGTACAACTTTTCTAAACTTCTTTGGTCCAGTATGTGGCCACGTTAATAGCAGCGTCTATGGCGTTATATTGTCGCATCATAAAGGTTTTCATCTCGGTTAAAAATAGTCTGTAAACATGGTTAATTGTCCTTTCCTTACTCGACCATTTTTGAGTTTATATTATAACTAGCCACCCGCCCCGACTTCGCACGGGTGCATGTGTTATACATAAAAACCTTCCTCTTGAATCACTCTATCTATTAAAAAAAACCGCATCAAAATCCGTTGCGTAGTTTTAAAGATTTAAGCGGTCAAAGGGAAATAGGGACAGAAAAGCGACTTTGTTTTATAATATGTAGTGATATAAAATGTAAGAATTTTGAGGGACAGATATATTAAAGGACCGCACATGATGACGGTACTCGCAATTGAAAAATACTCCGAAAGCCAAAAACATTTTATACCTTCTACATAAATATTTAGCTAAACTGATTTCGCCGTCGAAGGTTGAAAATAATACCATGAAAACGTACCACGT
The DNA here is from genome assembly GCA_950022335.1 of Eurois occulta. Lineage (NCBI taxonomy): Eukaryota > Metazoa > Arthropoda > Insecta > Lepidoptera > Noctuidae > Eurois > Eurois occulta. Next base: position 14,435,542 of record OX465487.1, read on the forward strand.
GAGTAAAAAGTATCCTATGTCACAGCCTGCCTAGGGCATGGTCTGCCCATGTAGCAAATTTTATCCAAATCTATTGGACGAAAAAAGGTAACACACTGGGTGACCGACAGACAGACAGAGCTACCGAGTTACTTTTGGGTTTCAAAATATTATAAACGCAATAGTAACGCGGTTGCTCTGTCTGCACCTGGTAATATCCGGAACCGTGTCAAGAACCTCTGTATATTAGAAAATAGAGCCACAAAATAGACATAAAATTGGTGGATAGTAATATGAAACTATTGAAATAACTTTGGTAGGCCTGCGATAGGTAACAAGAGAGATTATTGAGATTCACTGAGATTCACATAATAAAACAGAAACTGAATACTATGCTTTAAGTAGCATCGCAAAACAGACACGACTCGTGATAAAAATCTCAAACTACATTGCAATCACTTCATAAACCATCAAAACTGAGAATTACTGCAAAATGAATTATATACACAATACACATATCTTTCAAATAATTTTAGCCAGGCGCGCATCGCTACCTGATTGATTTTACCTCGCTAAAGTAGGTGCCTACTATATTTTATAACATCGGGGCACAGAAACCACACAAGTACACACCACTGAAACTTTTGTAAACGATTGTAATCAGAGCCCTTAGAATGAAACCCAACCTGTTTCAGTAGTTTCGGTACTTGAAGTTTAATAATATCGATCATTTTTGAACTCAAGAGAGTCAATTTCGTCATTTTTACAGTTCGAAAACTAGTTTCGATCTATTCGCGACACTGAGAATTGACAATCAGATTCAAATCTAACTTTAATTTCAGTAAACCTAGTAAAAAATGACGGTAAACACTATGTCGCAGTATATTTTCACTTTTTAGGTGTAACGAACGTAGCAGATATAATTGCTCCGAAAATTATTTCGGTTAACAAGCTTAGCTCATCAAAAAGTTACATTTCGTAAACAGAATTATCAAATCTTCAGAGAACTTGTTCTAACTTCAGGAAACAGGCGTAATTATATTTACATAATTCAAAACAATATTTTGACTTAATATTGCCTGGAATTTGAACTCGACAAATACCTTCAGGAGAAGGTATTATTTAACAGATTACCCTATTTAAACCTTAAATCAAGAAACTATTTTCATATATAGACGAACAGTAATAAACTTACAAGTGTCATCGGTACCCATAAAACTATCTTTTCTCACACGTAATGCCATTGTTCTTACGCAGTCGAATTTAATGTCGAATTTTCATCAAGGACTTAGATTAAAATGTCCACTTCAAGAAACTTTTAACAATCCTTCAATTAAAATGTTAAATCAAACCGTAAGCCATTTAAAAAGCGACCTAATCTATTCACTTCGTAAAAAATACTGATATTAGTCTCAGTTGGTTAAATTGGACTTATTAATATTCAGAACACGGTGATCCGAAAAAGACAATCGTCGGGAGTCTATTGTCCAATCCTTATAGTAGTTCAAACTTATACTAGCGTTATTCTGTAAACATCGTTCGACATTCGAACGTTCTCGATGCGTGAATCCACGATCATTTACAACAACAAGCGAGTATTGAATTCGTTTTGATCACGGTCTTTAGAAGGTTAAAAATAAACTTCAAATAGAATAGGCCTATAGTTCGGGTTGATCGTTTGATGAGTCGACCTCAAAACGTGAAGAAAGCTTGCCCACTGACAGCCACTGCATAAATGAGGTGGTATTAAAAATCGCCCCTTTCTACTTGAGAGTACTCAATTAAGGGTAATGGCGCAGGCAGGCGCATTACTTTGTGTAATTTATTTTATGACCACTGCTCTCATAGATAAATGGACAGCTACTTACAGAGCAAAAATACATAGAGGGAAATTATAGGCCGATTATGTATTATGCACTATCATATTTATGTCCAAAATAATTTAAAAAAAAAACATATAAGAACTATACACGAAAAATCAAGTTTTCCACAAAGTTGATTACAAAAAGATTGTTTTAGTTTTGCAGGTATATTATTTTTAGAAGAACTTTAAAAGTTCACAAAAGTCTTTTCATGTATTTTTAACCTCAAATATCTTATTGACCAATGATAAATTATCTGAAGCTAGAGTTTACTCGGTTCAGCGTGTAATCCGTAGCAATAATCCGTAGCCCGTAGCAATTATATATCGTAGCATATTCGTAGCAGCAACACCCCGTAGAGTTGCTCTTTTAATTATTTTCGTAAGTGAAATATTTTCTTTTATTTTTTAAATTTATATTGCCAATTTCTACAGGATTGGTTGAAACGACATAATTATATACAAATAAAGCGCTTACATTTACAAAAATATAAGCGTTTTATTTGTGTTTGCAAACAACGATAAATATACAAATATTTATCGTTTTTCTCTTTCTTTACCCCACTTTATCTTTCTGTACCCCACTAATTTTTTACTTGGAATGTCGAAATTCAACTCTCTCGAAGTCAGGCGTAATTACTATTTACTGATGTTTGCTTGTCGTGTCCTTCGTAGTGAGTCTGATTGCCCGGAAATAGTAGCTCAGCTTGTGAAACCTTTTGTTGCTCCCGTGCCCACATACGAATTGACCGCGTGGACATAGATTGTTCGATATTCCGTCTGCACGCACAGTTTCTCATTTAACTCTCCCTTGGTTCGCGCCCTGACAATGCTGAATGCTCCACTGATATCGACACCGGAGTGTGATTTATATGCCTCGATAAGGGTAGACGTATGTCGTGGATGTTTGCTTCTGTGAGAGGTTGAACGAAAGATGTTTCTTGTTATTTTTAAGTATTTTATGTAATTTACATAAAAAAATTTACGGCTGTGCACTGTCTGTCAGTGTATGAATAAAATTTAGATCTTAATTAATTAGATTTTTATCTAACCTGACCTTCCTCAATATAGATTAGTACGAGGTTTCACATCTTCGCATCACCAAAACCATGTATATCTTTTGTACTACAACCAACCGCACCGCGGAAGAAATAACAATAACATAACCATATAATTATTTATATTTTTTGTTTCAGTAAAAGCCGCCACAAACGATATGATAGCAAAGAGAGCTAAGCGAAGTGGCGACGGAACCTTCGGCGAGTCGGAAGAGCCTTATCCAACGTCAGAACATTGTCATTCTGAGTGAACCCTAATCAGCGCATCGGATCAATGAACCATGTAAAATAATATTGTTAAGAAAATTTAAATTGTTTTCCTCGTAATCGTGCGATGGAGACAATCCATTTGTTATTTTTTGTCTTATTCTTATATAATAGATATTTACTACTTAAGGTCTTGATTTTTTTTTCGTAAACGTCTTGACACTGACGCGAACGTGCGACTTAAACGTAACGTAATTTTAAACGATTTTAAAATGAAAATACAACTAGTTTCTATCATTTTGGTGTGTTTTTTTTGCGCCGAGCACAATTAGTGTCACCCGTAGATTATTTTCCCGTAGATAGTTTACTGAGTAATGAGGAATTTGAAATCGTTTGAATTTACGTTCCGTTTTCAGCGCGCGTTCGTACTAAGCAAACGGGTTTGAATCGCTTATAAGTACTACCTAATTGCAGGCAGAATATTATAATCAAGCTATTTTTAAAACTCTAGTTTACTACAATTCTTAACCCGACGGGCGAAATCCAAACTGGGCAGCTGGACCAAGCGCTTGATTCAGAAGGCAGTTCTTCTGGACACGGCGCGTATTGTTAGGAGGTTCCTCTCTCAAGAGCCCTGACCATCGGTAGCTCGGACCCTGTTCCCGATGCCGGTGGGCTACTATTAAAAAAACTTAGCTGTTGAACTATTGCCCTTTCTTGAAAAACCGATGTAAACTTTTAAATTAATTATTATACGAATTCATTACTACGTTTGTTTCAAATTAGTATTTGAGACGCTTGATCTGAAAATTAATTTAAATTAAAACGGATCTTTATATATTTCTTACATAAAAAGATCCGTTTTAATATAAATTTAATTTCAGATTACGAGTAGTTGGTTCAAAGTTTCAATGAGTTATTTTTAGGAAAACACATTAACAGTTCAGAAATAATTGATTGTTTGAATTTAACGCTTATTTTTTTTATATGGATAGCTCTTAAGTTCAGTACTTATATTTCTAAGCAATTCTATTTTTTGTTATCATTAGGGCATAATAATATATTTTGTTGTATGCTAGCGTTTTGTTGAAACCCATACATATAAAGGACAATGACCAAAGTTGGTACCAAAAAGTCTCGCGCCTCAAAACCAAAATATTATAGTAATTAGTTTCATATTTTTTTACGGCATTACGCGTCGGGGATTTGATTTTTGAACTGGAAATATACTTTTCGAGTTTAAAAGTACGAATATTGTTTTACTCCCTTTATATGACGTTCCGTTTCAACTGAATATAAATGACGTTCCGTTTCAATTGAACAAACCCTTGTCTGTCGAGCGGACTCTAAAATTAATTACAATTAAGTAAGATCAGTACACCAAATCGATTTAGTTTGGTTTATTGCTATTTGCAACAAAATAGATTTTCTCAGCCTAAAGATTTTGATTTATCGATTACATCCCTAAATCCCGACTAGTTTATAGCACTTACTATACTCTATGGTTTATAGTTATCTTATCTGTGGCATCTGACATTTGTACTGTGACTGACTATTGGCAATGTAAAGGTCTAAAATAAAATCGAGTTTCAGTCAAGCATACTGTGGATGTTACTTTAACTCGTAATTCTTACTAATATTAGTGTATTACGCTGTTTTTAGAGCAATAATGTAATGTATGTGTGTTAAAATACGTCGTTGGTAGCGTCGAAAAAATAGACCTACTTTTTAGGTTAGTTTCGATTTTATAAAATAACTCTGAAACGCGGGTTTTTTTTTTCAAAAATAATTTTTGTAGGAGTTAATACGATCAGTGTAGTCTATAAAAAACAAGGTTTGATTTTGATGCAGCATGGTACGGGATTCCATACTTCCATGAGCATTCTCTTTTCCCTAGACGTTAAAACTTTTGTTAATACATAATAATATTAAGACAGTGTTTGTTAAAGATGAAGCATAATAAAACTGTTGTATATTTTGTAGTGTTGATGGTTAATTAATACCAATTGTCTACTCGCGACAGTGTTTGTAAGACCAATGTGAACGTACGACTGCAGACTGCAAACCGCACCTGTAAATCCGTTCATCCTTGATGACAGACCGTAGACGTACATTCACGACCACTAACATGTATACACTTAGCAAAATTCAAAAGCGACTTGCTCGTGAAATAAAGGTTTCTACTTTGAGATACGACATGTTTCGTAATAATGGCTGTTGTGTTTTTTTACTACTTTGAATTGAATTAAAACAGAAAACTGAGTTTAATTTCATGAAATTGGCTTTATTCGATTGAATGTTTGAATATGATGTCGAACATATTATGATCACCACGGCTTATGCGGCGAATCATAACCCCAAAAAAACCAATTTAATTAATATTAAAACCTTTTTGCTGTGTTTTATTTCAATTTAAAGTCCTACGCCTCAAAACAACATCCTTTAGTATAGCTTCCAAAATGTTAAGTTTGTGAAAACGTAAAACGTGATCAGATCAGGACTTTGTAAGAGAAAATTAATTTTAAAAGTTGCTACGTGTATTCATTTCATTTCTCGTGGCTGTACAAGCAAAGCGTTTTCAATATAAACCAGTAATGTCTCTGCGTACTGTCTTACGTTTGGGTGGCTTTACCTGTGGGTACAAATACTACTATTCTTACAATAAGGTCGCAGCCTTATTGTTAGAATAAGTAGTATTTGCAATAGTTGCATGTTGAAGAATCAACCTAGTATACATCATAGTTTGATGTTGGATTACGCAGTGGTTGATGTTTTAAACGTAGAAAATTGAGCATACCTTTTGGTGATAAATCAAAGTGAAAGTTAGTTGCAATTATTGTAAGTTCAAAACGAAATTGAGGATTCTTAAAATGCTAATATTTGCCTGTAAACCAAAAAATCTTCCTTTTTTGTTTTAAAAAAATTCCAATGCTAATCAAAAATACTAATTGCACTGCAACATAGTTACCTCAAAATATTATTATTTTAGCAACAATTAGAGTTCGTAATGCATCGCTATTGATTGAAAAGCGGAGCTTTTTTATGAACGCATATCCAATAATAACAAGTGCCCAACTATGTAATTATTTTTTTAAAACAAAGCTTCAATTTTTTTAAACGCATACGTCAATTTATTTAAGTGAAACCGAGTCGACGCGACGTAGCCAAGCTGCGCGGGGCTCCTGCTTCTGACTGTGGGGTTTAAAGTAACCTAACACAAAGTGAATGACAAGTTCTTACTTAGTTCGCTCACTGCGCTCTCTCACTAGGTTCGAAGGGGACGGCGGGGTGCAATCCCCTTCGAACCTAACCTGTCCGAAAGGGGTTCCATAATTCCCGAGCTCACTTCGCTCGTTCTTGCATCCTATGTTGTCCTTGCAATGCCTTTTTTTACGATGAAAACATGTTACAAAAATATTTTGTCATAATTATGTGTGAGTATTACGTTTGTGCGCTCTGGTAAATTTGATGTGCAATCAGTAATTTTGATGTAAAAAATATTTAATAAATTGACGGGTGATAAGTTTTTTGATGGGCATTTAAAAATTTAGTAAGTCTTTTTAAAATAAGTAGCTTGTAATTTTTGTTAACATACATATTTTTTAAACTAACGAGGATCAGGATGTTGGAAGTTCTATCTTTTATAATTATATCGAATCATCAAGTAACAAAACAATATGATAATACCCAATGTTTAAATGTCATGCATTTCGCAAAGCAACGCCTGATTCCATAACCTACATATGTATAATGTTAATGTATAGCCTGTTTTGTGCGCTTTCTCGGCTAAACTTCAAATGATTTTGATGAGATTTAACTGACAGGCAGCTTTATACTCGGAGAACAATCTGACACATTTTGTATCGATCTTATAGGTACCTATGTAAATCAACTGCAACTTTAATTGGCCTGATGTGAAGGCACCCGTAAAAATCATAATATTAAGTAACGTATAATATTAAACGGAGTTATTTATCATTGTTCTTTTGTATAAATATATAAAATGTGGTGTAGAGTACATTTATATGCATTTAATGTGATATAGAAATTCCACACTTATATTTATCTACCTGTGAAATATACCTTTGAGAATAAGACGTAGTTTTTGTTATATTCTTATACAAACAGGATAAAAAGACATGTGACATACCTTAATAGGATTGGAACAGTTTTCTTTGATTTTAATCAAAGAAAACTGTCCAAAATTATATTACCAAAGTCAATACTATTACGAAGACGAAGGTACATATAATTGACATATGAAAGAAAAGACACTGAGACTTGGATAAACACTTTATTTTTCACTGTACAGCTCGACGGTAGCAAAAAGACTAACTCCGAAAACAGTATTCGATTTACATGACAGCTCTGTGTCTACTTTACCTAAGGGGCCGTCTCCACGAGCGAGAGAATCGCGGCGATAAATTACTTATTAGAGGGAAAGCGCGCCATTTTCAGCCAATAGGAGGATGAAGTTAATTCTTACTCAGAACTATTCGATAAACATATTATTTTAATAGTTTTAAATTAATTTATTAAGTTTTATTGAACTCAATTACTTACTAATACTAGTCAAATTGCGCACTTATAACATTTTTAAATGCCTGAACTTACTTAAATTCATATTGAAATATTATACTTAAATTGTAATTGCTTACACATAGTTGATGGAAAGGATATTAAAAATATGACACCATGTCGTTTACTAAGATGATCCGTGCGCGACCAAGATTATTGGATAAATTAAGCTTTGAGAACATGTCAGTTTATCATCATCATCATCTGCCTAGCCTTTTCCCAACTATGTTGGGGTCGGCTTCCAGTCTAACCGGATGCAGCTGAATACCAGTATTTTACATGGAGCGACTGCCTATCTGACCTCCACAACCCAGTTAGCGCTAGGTAATACGATACCCCTTGGTAAGACTGGTTGTCAGACTTTCGGGTCACTGACTATCTGTAACGACTGTCAAAGATCTACAAATGACAGACGTACGTGCTTTCTGAGGCACGGAGGAAACTCGGTATGTATTGGGTGGTCACCCATCCACGGAGCAACCTAGGTAAGCACGGCTTAACCTAAAGATCGACCCGAGCGGCTGTTCTTATTTAGCCACGAGCTTCTCATGTCAGTTTATCAATTGATTATAAATTCCATCTTTATAGAGAATGAATTTAGGTCTGATATAAAAAAAAACGTACGTATAAGGTTGATATGACAAGAAAGAAGGTGTCTGATGAGATGACGAGTAATAGATAATTATAGAGGAAGAAGACATGCTGCGTCGACCCCAAATTGAGGGCAAGAGAATGCTGGTGATGATAAAAAGAACATATTATTTATGCTGTGAAATGAAGACACGTTAGGTATCATCTTCAGACCTGGCGTAGGCGTTTTTAGATGACGCTGATGCTGTGTCTACGAGACTTTCGTTACACTTAACTTTATTATACCTACTTAAAAAAAACTTGTTCCATAGATTGTCATTCCACAGTTTACCAGAGGCTTGTTCAGAAATCATTTAAACCGTAGCTTAGCTAACTGTATAGATAGCGGTCAACAAGAGCTTCACCCGCTTTTGAGCTATGGGGTTGAGGAAAAAACAGCAGACTTGTAGGTGTTTTGTTTACTATCTACGGATGCAAGTGTAGTTCTCCAAAGAATCTTTAATGCAAGATCACAAAAAAGCAGCACCTCGGATTGATTAGATTTTCTTTAGATTGTTCATAAAGTTATAATTTTGTCAACTTATTTGAAAAATCAACAATAAATAGTTAACTCCATCGCTGCTGCTGCTTCTCCTTAACTCAATAAAATCTTAATAAAACTTTATTGAACTGTATTAAATGTATAAATATCACTCCAAAACACAGTCCATTGTCACGACACACGACGAAGAACGAAGAGTGGAGAATGTTGACGAAGAAGAAGGTGGTGGAGTAGCGCTGGAGACCTGGCTGGCCGAGATGCTATTGAACAAACACTGCCGGCGCAGCCCCGGCAACCATTGCCAGGGGAGGAGGCTGGGAGCCTGGCCTCGCGTCTCCAGCGACAATCTTTGCTTAATCACGACATTCATGAGTATCTGGGTCGGCCTTAGTTTTAGTTTAGGACATTAAAATAATTCAACCCCTTTCAGAAACACGGGGCGTCCAGCTTCGTATTGAAAATTTATTGATAATGTCTGAAAATTTATTGTACACACCAGACTAAGTAGAACGATTCCTTAGCGAAATTTTCATCCACAAAAAAGTTAATGATCACAAAACCGATTCGACTTATCGAAGCCCAAATTCAGATTTTTGAGTGTTTGTGACAAGTTCTTTTTCTCCCACTGACCGTTAGTGTTACTACTTACACGTTGACATGCAAACAGACTAGCCAGATTATCTGATAGGGGAATAGTTCCGGAAAGTTCCATCGAAATCCCGAACGAAAGATAGAACAAATTCACACAACTGCCCAGACACCGGACCGCGGTATTTTGATACCATAGGTTAGTTCAAAAAACTTTGGCATACCGCATGCCTTATTAATATGAACGCAGATAGTTTATACTGTAGATACCATTGAGGCCATGTTTTTGGAGTTAATACCTATATCAGACCAAAATAACTAAAGTTGAGTATTATAAAAATCACAGTAGGACTAATTCAAAGAAAGGCTAATACGTAAATCCGTCGTACTCCGAACTAAGAATTTTCCAGACTTATAGAAAGACTAGTGAAACCATAAGCTGCCTTAGGTTCAAACTTGAACCATAACAACATAGAGATAATACACGAGACAAGTACAGTCCTCTTGTACATTAATCTAACCACACAGACCCCAATTAGAGTTGCACCACGTCTAGCATCTGTTTCGACAGAAAAAGATGGGAGCATGGAAAAATAGGATTCCATGCTGCCAGATGAAGCACAAGCCTATGACAGGATCAAAAGGGCTTGCTGCGAACGGACTACTATGTGAACCTATATTGAGTGAAGTGTCAGTGCGGAAAATGGCCAGCTGTAGTTTAAAGGGAAATTTAAATTGGCATCTAGTATTGGCGTGCCTTGGGGCCAACAATATGGCAAGCCCATAAGGTAAGCAGACTGCCGACTGTACCGCCACTGAGTTCTAGTGGGGTCTCAATTTCAACAACGTTGGTGCAGTAGTTTGATTTGCGGATTCTTCAGAAACTGTAATGTTTATAAGTCCAGAAAAACAAATTTTTAAATGAGCTGTGCTATCAATGAACATGAAATTAATAATTTATTCGACGCAAACCAAATCAAAATGTTTAGCAGGAATGTAAACTAAGTTCTGATCTGTTTTCTTACATTTGTGGACAGTATATTAGTAGTACGATTGACCCTTCTAATATTAGTATAACTTGAAAACGATCGCACTACATCCACTGAGGGCTCCTAATTTATTTCATGTCAAATTTTATTGATCGATAATTTTTTTTAATATATATTTATATTAAATGGGCCTACTCTGGTCGCCTGAAGAAAAGCACACTGGATGCCAAGGGAAGGACGCAAATTGTGCCGTATTCCATCCCAGTCTGCTGACTCGTATCGCCAAACTCGCCTCTCGCTCCTAGGGCTATCATCTGGAGGAGAGCCGACAGACACGGACTTTACCAGACAATGGTCAGATATTCCCAGTGGGGCTGATACCGATACTGAGTGAATGTCTGGGTCAGTGGTCAGCAGCAAGTCCAAGCAGTTGGGTGTGTGTCCGTCAACATCTGGCACCCGCGTAGCTTCACTCACCTGCTGGGTAAAATCTAGCGACAATGCAAATCTGCGCGCCTCTAGCCCCGCATGGTCAGTTTTCTGGAACGGGAACAACAACTCATCGTGGTGGGCATTAAAGTCCCCCAGAAAAAGCAGCTCCGCCGTTGGGTATCGTTGCTAGGCACAATCCGCCTTCTCCATCAGGTGCTCAAAGAGTCTGATCGTCTCCTGGTCACCGCTGTGCGACCGGTAGACACCGACGTAGAGTTATTTCTCGACCCCGGTATCCACCAGTATCCAGATAGTAGATAACCCGGAATTCTCAAAGCAACGGAGACGCCGAAAGCATATGTCATCGCGGACGTATACACAGACCCCAGCTAGTTTTACGAACTTACGTTCAAGCGAGTAACCTAGTTGAGATACGCGACGTCTGACAGAGTCGCAATCTGCGTCTCCGTTAAAAAGAATATGTGCGGCTTCTCGGTCTCGAGGTGGTGGTGGACCGGATCGAGATTTGAGTGCAACCCTCTGATGTTGGTGAAATGCACTTTAAGTGGGAGGAAGTGCTGCTGCTTGAAAACCGTTTTCCTTTTATGCTTTTTCATATGATGTCGAGTATTTTAGTGGGGAAACAGAAGAATAGTCGAGACGCGGCTCGGTTACCTAACGGTACTCTTCAGCTCATCTGACCTGTGGGACACTCATCTGGAGACTGCGGGAACGCCCGAGCCCCCTCGGAATGGCACAGTGAAGCATTTCGGGATTTTTCCCGAGTTGGCGGGACAGCCTTTCCCACGTGGCTGGCGCAGTACTTGGGCCCCCTACTAACTGCGGATCATGCGAAAACCCAATAGTTGTGCCAAACCAGAGGCAGAAAAAGGGCGCTAAAACGCAATAGTTTTTTCGCAAGGCGCCTTCTTTATTCAGGGGCGCGCAAAGAAAATAATGTCGTAAGTTTAAAGTTAGTATAACGACCTACATAGCTTATGATTCTACTGTACGCTATTTGTTACGTTGTTGATAAATGAATAGTGCAAGGCCTGTACGTCATACGTTTTAAAACGTCATTGTACCTATTTCAAGAAGCGTATTACACACGAATATACATTTTCAGGATTCTGCACCTAAAATAAAAGCAGACCTTTCATAAGACCACTTTTCGTTCATCTATCACAGAGGTTTTTTGATCTTGAACAGTTTTCAGAGATTCTTCACAAACGTGCTCCTCAGAAAAGATTATCTTAAAAATCTCAGCACGTAATTCAAAACTTCTACCTACACCAAACAAGTTCAGAAAACGTCTTTTTACCACAGATTCTTAAGAAACGAGGAACATTTTATCTTATGCCTAGAAAGGAGGTTTATTTACTTTATTCAGCGACAAAAGATCAAAGTTATTTATGGTGCCTACTGTTTTAAGCTTTCACGATTTAAAACTAAACTTATACTTACGGGATATCTTCTGTGATTGTTCGTTCGGTCAACGTGTCACCATGCCGCTTGCAACAGCGTCGATATGTTGAGAGCTCAAAATAACTGACAATCACGGAAGATATCCCATACGTATACAGTATAAATATATTTACGGTAGGAAAAAAATAAGTCTACAGGTAACTCAGTTTAACGAACTTCAACTACCTTTTCCATCCCTTCGATGTTTATCATAATTCGAAAGATTTTGAAATAAATTCTTAATACATTGCTTCGTATGTATGAAAAAATCGTTTGCTCTCAACGTAAAAAACGCAACGAATATTGTTGAAATGAAAAAAATTGCCACATAAATAGTATGTCATGTTATAACTCCGCTGGTTTATTGCGCCTCATAATATATTATATATTTCAACAATTCACCCAGTTTTAATTGGTCACGTAATGCAAAATGTGGTCATGCATGGTTCTACTAATACTAAACATTCCAGACTAAACCATAATCTAGGAGTATAAGTAATACGTACATTTTGGACTGATCAGCATATTTTATCATAATACAAGATCCTTTTGTCGAGTGTACACTGTACAGCACACTATTTGTCATTTTAATTAAGAACCAACATAACCATTATATGTATTAAATGAAACATCTTACGCAAAAGTTGCAAATTTTATTTTCAGCTAAACTTGGCAAACAGGGACTCGTATATTGCTTTGCTTCTCCAATTTTCAATGTACCTAATTATACATTGCTGCAAAAATTAATATAGTGTTAATATTTGTCAAATATTTTAATGAAATTAAATAGGATTTTTATCAAATGGGTTTTTTATTATTCACCTTTGTAGGAATTTATTCTTGCAGATTTCAGAGTGACATATTCTTGGTTTCTGAATATTATCTCTGTATTACACTGTATATACAGTGAATTAGCTATTAATTGACTTTATTTTCTTAATTTAGAAGTAGTTTTTTTTTGTAAACTAAAACCAAAAATAATACTAATTTATTTATTTATGTACACACAAAATACTAACAGGATATTACATTAAGATAGAAGAGCACAAAATTACTGCTTATTTCATAAGAAACTGCTTCCAGCAGACCTGCGAGAGGAAAGTTGGATTAGAAATGTAGACACAATGTGTAGAAAATACAAAACAGGAATTTTCCAAATGATCTTAATCTAAATCTACAAACCAAACCAAAAACAAAAAAAAAAAACAAACCAAATAAATCCAACACAAAAAAAAAACAATCCTGTACAAACACAAAAATCTTTATACTTGAAATAAAACACACTTTTCTTTTGCAAATTATCAGCTTCTTTTTTGTAATATAAATTAGTATCAATATCGCTGAAGGCTGAAACCTTTTGTATAATATGAATGAAATTATTCTTTGATGGATGAAGCTTTTATCGAATAAATGTTAATATTTTGATAACTTATTATTGTTTCAATTTCATATTATTGTCTACCCTTTGAGTACCTTGCCTCGCCTCGTGTCGATATCGCCTACCCACATCATTTTTTAGGTAACATTTCCTGGAACATAATGGTGGGATCAACCGTTTTTAAGCTCATTAGTAACCTCTGGGAATGGCAAATAACGAGCGGGAACACACGTAAGTTCAATATAGGATTTTCCTACATAATACCTGGGCATAGAATGCAGATAATAACATATATACCTAGTACTGTTAAAACACCCGATGAATAGTGTGGTGAGAAGAGTATAGTTTAGAGTGCTGCTGTAATTGATACATGGATATCTGCATCACCAGAAGCATTGCAGGTGGACCGCCAGAGACAAAGCCGAAATTTCTCAGGAACCTGTGATTACATCGTCACTACTAGCCTCCAAACCGAAACTGAGTAACGCTGCATCGTGTCAGAAAAAGGGGTGTGATGGTGAATATTATTTTTTATAAGAACTAAGTTAGATATAGGTTTAAATATAATTTTAAATGACAGTTCCTTATCTCCCTAAATGTTGTGATATTAGATACTCATAGTGTTATTTTTTTACTAGTTTTAAGTGCGCCCCTCAGGGCCTTGTACTCATTAGTTTAAGTTACACATCGTACAAGTAAGCCTTATGATTTTCACATGAGATGATTTTCAAGACCTGTAAGTAATTGTTGCACTTATAAATGTATATCGTGTACTTCTAAATGAAATGTAACGTGTAAACAATTGTAGGCTAACCTAAATAAATAAATAAAAAATAAATAAAGAAATTCCTGTACTTCTTCTATGCCTTTTGCTTTACCTTTTTAACATCTTATAACTTGTTGTAAACGAATTACATGTACATTTTGGTTGCCGTTCAGTTAACACAATTATTAGCAAAACTGTTAAACGATCTTTAACAATTTATTTGTAACATCTAAAATTACATTTTGGGCGCAGATGTTTTGTTTATGGTTTCGTTTATTTTTATTTCAGACATGCCGGGGTCACCAGCTTCCATAAAAAAGCAAAGTCGACTACCTAAGGTTGTTCACCTCATTTAAAAATGTTTTTTAAATATAATTCAGGGTACATAATAATAACAGGTGTTCAAAGACCCTTAATGAGATTCGAGTTTTCCCGTCATTATCATATATATTTTCGTCGTAAACAATATTTTTGTACAGTACAAGTTGTAAACGGACCCTTCACGAAGCCGTCAACCAAGCATTCGTACATCAAACTAAGTAACTTTACGCAAAAATTATTGCTGCGAAACTAGGGAGTAGGGATGGGAAACTAGGGAAGGGATTGTGCAATAATAAAAATAAAATTAAAAAGTAAAAGCTCTGATCCCGTTCAACCTTTTGTGATGTGAGATTTCAAGCAATTTTTGTTTAAATTAAACAATTATAATATTTAAAATGACAGGTTTCCACTTCCTAATATTTCCGAAGTACTTGATTCGCTATCTGGTTCGGTTTATTTTTCTCATTTAGTTATGTATCAAGGTTATTATAATATTGCACTAGAACAGCAAAGCAGAAAGTACACAGCATTTTCTATTCAGGACAGTAGCAAATGACCCGTATGCCTATGGGTTTAAAAACGAGTCCAAGATCATTTTCCAGAACGATGACTATGGCTATGCTTGGCTTAACGTATGAAAAATACCTAATTTATTTAGACGATTTGGTGGTTTATGGTAGAAACTTATATGTAGTCATAACAAGACAATGTGAACAGCGCTGTGGGCTACATTATTATTTAAGTTATTTATGTTATCATGTTGTAATATCCCATAATGTAGCTGTTTGTTGTTTCTATTTGATAAAATAAATAAAATAAAATGTTTTTAAAAGATTGCGAAAAGTAAAAAATAAACCCGCAGAATTGTATTTTTTTAAAGAAGGAATTGCAATATTTAGGCCTTGTGGTAGCAGGTAACGGAGTATTACCTGACCCGGATAAAGTAAAAATTGTGCAAAATTATCCATGTCCAAGTAATGTAGATGAGACGAGGAGGTTCGTTACATTTGATAGTTTCTATAGAAAATTCATTCCGAACTTTGCTGAACTAGCTTATCCACTTAACAAATTATGTCGTAAAAATGCTTCTTTAATATGGGATGAAAAGTGTCAGTCGTCATTTGATAAGTTAAAAGGAATGTGCACGCCGTAGTGTGCACCCGCACTAATACTAAATTACCGTACCGCGTGCGACGACGCGCGCGGCACATCACTATCTGCGGGGACGACGACGGTCATCTGGCAACACTGCGCGCCGCCCGCCATAATGAGCTCCAAACGGCGCAAGCGACGAAGCACGACTCATAATACGCGTGTCAAAATTAATTGTATAAACGTTGATTCAAAGAAGAGGAGTTTCCATGCAATCCCCCTATAGGAAAAATGGAAAAATCTTATGTCCACTGGTTTTGCAATATCCGGATTTTTCAGAACAAAATGAGTTTAATCTTCAGACAGATGCTTCTAATTATGCAATCGGTGCAGTTTTGTCAAACAAAAATGGTAGGCCTGTATATTTTGCTAGTAGGCCACTTAACAAATTATGTCTGATCGAAAAAAATCAATCGACCCAAAAATATTCTGCTGACGTACTTACTACCTACTGATGAATTTATATTTTTTAAGATAAATGTTACACATTAAGTAGCCACTATATAATTGTAAGAAAGTTGTTATTATGTTAAGAAAGTTATCCGTCGCAAATGTTAATCAGTCAGCTAACTAAATTTGAAAAAAAATGATTAATGTATCTTCGAGTGTATTTCAACCAAAATACATGTTATTTAAAAAAAAACGAACATAAACATATGTATTTTACGTTTTAAAAACCCAACGTTTTACGGCGATAAACGCTTGAAACTGTGATACCTTCAATGACATCGCGCCGTGGCAAATAAACAACAAAATAAACACCACTCAATCTTCTGTGTGACATTTAATTTTATTGCTTCGCTAAATCCTGATTCCATAGCGTTATACTAAACTTTAAAAAAAAATGCTAAAAAAGGAATTGAAGCTATACAAATGTCAAAAACAATGAATAATATACCTATTTTAATTAATACATAGGTATTAATAATTTATAATTAATAATAATATTATTAATTATAAATTATTAATACCTATGTATTAATTATTATGATTAATTAACTAACTAACCATTAACGCCACAGTAACTTGGAAAGCCACTAAAAATAAAGAAGAGTACTTTAAAGATTTACTCAACTGCGAAAACTTAAACACATTGCTCTTACTTTACGCGTAGGCGCAAATAGTGATCTACAGAATAACAGTGTGTGTGTGTTGTAACTTATTATCTACCCAGTTTTATAACGAATGGGTATAGTTATAATAGGTAGTATACAGGGTGTAAACGGACCCTTCACGAAGGAGTCAACCAAGCATTCTATACATCAAACTAAGTAGCTTCACGCAAAAATTCCTGCTGGGAAACGACTTTGTTTTTGGGGTGAAAACCACGTTTTACTGTAGAGCTCAATACAACGCATAGAACGGGGGTCGTGGTGTTATTTAATTTTAATAGTGTATTTAAGTAAAGTTATAACATTAAAAACTTTTATTTAAAAAAAAACCTGAAAGGGTTTGAACTTTGACCTCTAAATTTAAGGCTACTTCCCATTTGGTAAACTTCCCATTTCGTAAACCTCAAACTGTACCTACTAAAAAGTTGCGTTTGGTAAACATTATACATTTCATACATTTAGTCCCATTTCGAAAACATTTCAATATTTTTTTGTGTTATATCCCATTTGGTAAACTTTCAGATGAAATGGGTACAGTCAAGTAAAAAAAGAAAAACGAAACTAATGATAACATTGTCATTTATTTTGTTAAATATTTTTAATCACAGGTACAATAGTCGGATTATGTGTACGTATGCCATTTACACATATTGATATTTAAAAACAGAAATAAAAAGTGGGGTGTACAAATAACTTTCAAAAAATTTAAGAAAAATCACAGTTCGATTTGACTATTTCGATGACAAGTTTTATTTTTTTAATAACATAAGTCAATCTAGATGCGAAATCAACTTATATAAAAAAACAATAATCACAGATTTGGTACTATCTTTTTATGTTAATGTACATTAACATAAAAAAATACATACGAAATCAACTACATAAAAAATATAAAAATAAACAGTCACTGATTTGGTACGTTAACGTAAAAAAATACATACTAAATCAACTATAAAATATAAAAACAATAATAATCACAGATTTGGTACAATAACATAAAAAATACATGCAAAATCAACTTTTAAATATAAAAACAAATAATAATCACAGATTTGGTACATTAACATTAAAAATTACACACAAAATCAACTATAAAATATAATCACAGATTTGGAATATTAACATAAAAAATTTACTACCTACACTACAAAGTTAAAAATCAATAAATAAATTATAAAGTGATACAAGCAATTCTTGATAATTCGTTCAAACAATTTTCCAATGATATTTTTCCACTTTTGTAATCGCCGAGAATATTGTTAATTCGTATATCATTTTGGATAGATTTTTTTCTTCGTTTTGATATACTTTCTCCATTATTATAAAAGCTGTAAAAAATTGTTATGATTAATTAAAGTAATAATGTATAATTTTTATCATATGTGTCGCCTAAAAATACAGGTCATTGAAACAAAAATATGTACCTTTTCAGAAGATTTTCATAATGTTTAATATTGCCTGATATCGTTTCGAAAAATAAAAGAATTGATGGCCTTTTTCCAATTTCACTATTGAAACTCCAATTCCAAGATTCCATGAGGTTTGTAGTGCGGTGTCTTTGTGCGTAGCAGCACCAAATATTCATCATATCTTCATTTTCCAACCACTGATCCACAAAGTAATCATTGAATTCAGTTATAGCTTTTTCTTCAAAACTGTAACAGAATTAATTCGTTGAAGATTATGATACGAAAAACCATATATTACCTAGTTTCTAACGCATAAAAATGGCTGTAGAAAATGGCGGTAGAAGAAATATCCAGAACTAAACGCGTTCATTTCAATACTGCAAAATTAATTTACCTTTGACTCATAACGTATAGCCATCCATCGTTTATGTCTTCTTTTGGTAAATGTGCCAGAGCCATACATAGTTTGACGTGATAGTGAGATTCTTCATGTTGTAATAAGCCAAGAGATTTTGCCTTTCTTAATAGCGCTCTGCCAAAGTGAACAAAACACCCCTTAACAATTATGTTTGGAAATGTCTTTTTAATTGCATTTATTGGAGCTTTTTCGAAATCCAAGGTAATAATATCGGCTGTCCACTCTGGTAAATGAAATTTTAGTTTGTAAAACAGTCTTTCATATGTAGTTTCTTCTTTGTTTGTCAACACTGCATAAAAAAAATGGTACAATATTTGTCCCAGTTTCTGTACTTCCTATGTCTCCGTGTACAACGTATAGTTGAAGAAACGGCTTTGCACAACATTTGAACGTTCCGTCCGCAAAGTAGTGACGGACGTCATTTAAATGTGCAATTGCACTCTTTGAACCAAACACAATCATTCTATTTTCACCGTCAATCTCATCAAACAATAAATTGTCTTTAAAACGGTCAGGAATCACGATTTCTGTAGAGTTAGAGTGCTGAGATTTTGTGATTCCTAGTTGTCTATTTCTGTGTCTATACAAACTGCTTTTAACTTTGTCAAAATTTGGTAATTCTTTAATAATTTCATAACCATTATCTTTCAGCTTTTTAGTACATTTCCTGTATGTAGCTGGAATCGGCTTCAGATCTTCACATATAGTTTGTTTACATTTTTCGATGGCTACTTTCACTTCATTTTTTTCAAAATTCGGAATACAAGAACTGCAGTGAGCATTTTCTCTTAATACATGGCTTCGATTTGAATTCAAAGTTACACTTGCTGAACATCCATCTTTTCTATTAACACAGCGCCACCAACTTGAGTCCTTATTATTTTTCTGTTTATAATATTGATGCCCAGCGCGTAATAAAATTTCACCGCCTCGTGTACTATTAATAATTTTTAAATTCACTGCACCACTAGAAGATCCCTCACCCGACATTGCAACGACCTTGCACTATGCATAAAACGAGTGAACTGATAAGTTAAACCCGGTAATAGATATAATTTACGTATACTTACATAGGTCTATCTCATTCACACCTTTTGTTTAAAACGATGGTAAGGACAATAAATCCCTACCTGAGAACCCGCTCGGTGCTTCTTTTGCGGGAAAAGCACGTGGTATTTTTAGTAGCATCGTGGTATTTTTACAGACTTTAATACGTTTTTACTTCTTCTTGATCAGCCATTCTTTTTGATGGTCGAGATACTATCTCAAGACTGAAGCATTTAAAAATATATACATCTCTAATTTAATACTAATTTGACACTGACTGTACCGTACAAAAATAACAATACTAACAAAGTTTACCAAATGGGATTAAATGTATGAAGTAACGAAATGTTTACCAAACGCAACTTTTTAGTAGGTACAGTTTGAGGTTTACGAAATGGGAAGTTTACCAAATGGGAAGTAGCCAAATTTAATATGTTCATAACTAGAAGTTTCCCAGGTATGGTCTGGAATAAAAAAAATATTGCATTGACGGGGAGAACAAGTCTCTTCGTTATGGCTACTTTTACACCCATTATTATGTGCATAAATAATTGTTTTCTTTTTGTTATGTTCGTAATTGTCAAGACAAGGTTTGTGTCAAAGTCTTTTTGTTGTTTTAACTTAGCGCATTTCACATTTTCTTCACACCTATGCGAAGCCGGAGCAGGTCGCTAGTTTGCAATAAAAAACTTAATTAATTTGGTTGGTATAATATTAACTAAGTAGGTATTTCTTAGTAAGTAGTTAGTGCTCGGCCAACCGCGAATACTCCCCGCAAAACGGAAATGTGTTAGTTAAGCAGATCCTAATGATTGTTTTCGTATACCTACCCAAAAACTAAAGGTAGTAAAAAAACTATAACTGTACTAGCTTTCTTTCTTTTTGCAACGCTCGTCGAGTTCGAAAATTATTCCACGAGAACGTACCACGGAAATAAAAAGTGATGGTGATGGTCGATCCATAAGTCTTGAAAGTAAAAATCAAAATCACACCTGTGCGAAGCCGGGGCGGACCGCTAGTATAGCAGGGTGGCGCCGACAATGCGTCAATGCATGAAAACACTCAAACAAACGAAATAGTCGTAAATAGCATAAAACTGTTAACGAAATACAAAATTCAAAATTCAATTCATTTATTGCATCAAATATGGTAGGTACATGAAGTTCTCATACACACCATTATACAACACCATTTATAAATATTGGTTTACTAACCTTAGGTATAATTTTCACTAATTTGCCAAATTCACAAAGACAGGTTTTTGAAGTAGCGAGTTAACAACATGTGTTTAGTGTTTATACCGATGCAGGGGTCGTTATCCTGTGGGTGATTAAACTGCATCATGCAGAAAATGCTGAAAATTAAAAATAATATACTGAGACTAAACTACTGGTTACATTCGATTGAATTTTTGAATGCAGACTGGGAAGTTTTGAGGTAAACGAAGTTTAATTTATTTTCGTACTGTCACTCTGTATATTAATACAAAATCATTTTTTTAAATTATTTTAAACATACAGTTATAATACAGGGTCGTGTTTGTTTTGTTCCATAAAACCAGAGATGGTTTTTATTGGTACTCACATTCGCTAAAACAACACTGCTCTATCACTGTTTAACAAATATAGGTAAAAATGAGGGTACATGATGAATATTTCACACGTAACTATTTTAGCCGTAAACATCTATCAGTAGAAAGCCGGTTTTAGTCAACGTAGCCTATACAGCAGGACAAGGTTTTCATTAGTAAGTAGCACCCGTGCGAAGTCGGGGCGGGTTGCTAATGCCTAATGCCAAAATAACATTGTAAACAATGTTATTTTGGTTACTTTGTCAGACTTTGGACAAGATTTAAAGTAGTTTATGATACGTTACACCTCTCGGGTGACGTTTAAAGCATGTTTACGTTTTAGTATCAGTAGCCAGTAAATTGCAATAAAAAAAAATACAGAATAAAAATAAAATCCATTAATGAATTCATACTTATATCACTAAGGCAATGAATATATTTTAATTAACATTAAAACACCTGCATAGACACAAAAAGTTAACGAAATATTTAAAACTTCTAAGAGACATGTCATAATTAAGAACTAGTTTTTAAAAGAGATATCCACCAGTTTTTTTTAGTTAAGTTGAATCCACTGAATATTCAGTAGGTTAGCAGGTACTTAGGTATATTTTTAGAAAACGACTCTAGTTACTTATCCACTTACTAAAAAAAATCGGTAAGTATCTATTTATTCAGAAAACAACGATACAAAAATAGCTATTACATAAATAATTATGTTTGATAAGAATATCGTGATTGCTTCGAAGTTTACTGATGTACTTACCTACAGGTTCTTTCCCTGGCAACTAATGAAGAATGTGATTTGATCGAATTTCCTTAGTGAAGGTAAATATCTTGATTTTTCAAGATATTGGGGTAAAAATAGCCTGTAATATAAACTGAAATGAGGTCTTTACTATAATTGGAACTTGATATTCTTAATCTGAGGTGCGGTCATGGCTAAGTAATAACAACCGCACGGGTCGATCTTCAGGTGAAGCCGCGCTTGGCAAGGTCGGTCCGTGGATGAGTGATCATCGATTTCATACCGAGTGTCCTCCGTGCCTTGTAAAGCACGCTAAGCAGTTATCATTTTGGAAATCTTTGACAGTCGTTACAGGAAGTTAGTGAACCGAAAGTCTGACAACCAGTCTTACCCAAAGGTATCGTATTACCCATGACTAACTAGCTTGTGGAGGTCAGATAGACAGTCATCACTATTCTCTTGGCCATATCCCATGTAAAATACTGGTATTCAGCTGCATCCGGTTAGACTGGAAGCTGACCGCAACGTAATTGGGAAACGGCTAGGCAGATGATGACGGAACATGATATTATTCCATATCAGGGACATTCTGCATTTGACTTACAATCCTACAACTACTGGTATTCAGTTAATTTAATTACCTACTATGTGCTCAGTATTAGCAGAAACGGTGTGATGCCTATGTGTAGCAAAGTTGAAATTACTCGGTATAATATTCTATTCATGGGCTGCTTCGGAGAATGTGACAATGTATTACTTAGGTAAGACCTAGGGTTTCTGCACGTGCCCTATAATGTCAGCTACTTACTAAAACTTAGATGTTAAAGCATAAGTGAAGCATAATTAGCCTATGATGCAGTGCGGTTTCCTCACGATGTTTTCGTTTCTTGAAAGAATAAAACAAAGTAAAGTGCCTATCTCGCTTTGAACATACTACCTACCACTTGTAAGTCGGGACCTATACCACTTGGCCATCTCTGCTCTATAAGTAATCAATATAAAAAGTCTAGCAGCAATAGGTATTATTGTACCGAATGCAGCTGGACAACCACTGAAGAGCACTGTGAAAATAGCCGCAATTTAAATAGCCGCTTTATTACATTTTAAGTCACTTACACAACAACATTCGATTCTATGAAACAAAAGCCATAGCATGAAATGCAGTAGGTACCTAGTGTACCTACCCATTGATATTTTTCCCTAATCTTTTATTAACTCACGAAACCTCACTTCAACCTCACTTGTACTGAAATAAGTTAAATTAATGAGTACAAGCCAGAAAGTTTTAGTGAGTTCTTTTAGCAAATTCAACAACAACAGCCTAAAAAACCGGACAAGTGCGAGTTCGACTCGCGTGGAGAGGGTTCCGTACGTTAATTATCTAAAATCCGTAAGTTGTTTTAAATCTGACCCAAATTTATTACCATAGACTTCTTATAGGTTTTCTTCTAATGTATAGGCAAAGAACTATTTTTGTTGTCGGAGTTAAGGGAGGGAATGGTCAATTTTCGCCTATTTTCTTAAATAACTTCAAAACTGTTTATCCTAAAATTATTTAAAAAAAAATCGAGATGTTCACAATAATCCCCTGTTATTTGATATGTAACACGATATAGTTTGCAAAACTTTATTTTTTCATTTTCTAATTTACGTCCCGAAAGTGGCTTCCATGTTTAAAATTCATTCATTTACGTTAACATATTTCAACTGTATCCGTTTAGTAGTTTCGGAATAATTTGGCTGTGACTGACGGACAGACAGACAGACACTCGAGTGACCCTATAAGGGTTCCGTTTTATCCTTTCGAGGTACGGAACCCTAAAAAGGACGTCCTTCATAACTTTTTCGAGTCGGTTAAATCAAGGCCATGAAATAGAAGAAATAGACATTTTCATTTGAATAATCGTACCTAACAAAGCAAACACAGTGTTAATTGTTTATTTTTTATTTGAATTCATAGATAAAACCGTTTTCCTGGGGCTTACGCTTGATTCAAGGCTACAATGGGGTTCTCATTTGACATCTCTTGCGGGGCGCCTAAGTTCAGCAGCATATGCTGTTAGAAAAATCCGTCAATTTACTGATGTAGATACCGCTAGACTGGTCTATTTTAGTTACTTTCATAGTATAATGTCTTATGGCATTCTGTTATGGGGACGGGCTGCAGACATTGAGTCTATATTTATTCTGCAAAAAAGAGCCATCAGAGCCATATATAATTTTCATAGGCGCGATTCTCTAAGGGAACTGTTTAAGGAAATCAACATCATGACGGTACATTGTCAATACATCTACGAAAACATAAACGTACGTTAGAAAAAATCTACATCTTTTTAATAAAAGACAACAACACACAACACAATACACACAATAGACACAATGTAAATTGTTAATGAATAAATAAATGAATGAATGAATGAATGAATGAATGAATGAGGTGACAGACACAATTACAGTACTAGAACTAGAGATCAATTAGTTCAACCAGGCTTCAGACTCGCTAAAGTAGACTCATCTTTCATGGGGTACTGTTTGAGATGCTATAATAAAATTCCACAAAGTATTCTTGAAATGAATGAGACGCAATTTAAAACATGCATTAAACGCACACTATGTAAGCAAGCATATTACAAGTTGGACGATTATATCTCTGATAAAAATGCTTGGCTCAATGCTAGTCCTGCTCCACATGGACAGGGGCGCATAAATGGATTAATGGATAGCATTAAATAGTATTGTTGGAGCTGCTGAAGATTGTACAACTATCTTTGCATTGTATAAATTCAATTTCTTTTGGTATTATATAACCGCATAGCCCATATTATGTGAGTACTATGTACTAGAAAGCTATCATTTGCTGGAAACCTACGTCATTTTTTTTTGACTTGAATGTGCCCTGGCGGTTAAGTGTATGTCATGCTTACTCAAATGTCTCGCTGATGGTGGCGCGTGTGTCGGATCATTTAGTTCCCTTCAAAATGGTTGAGTTGGATGGTGCTGATACATGCGTCATGTTCGTGAACGGGCGCTGTCAGTTGTGACTGGTCATCTCTTGGTTGCCAGGGCTTATTTGAATTTATTATTTTATTTTTGAATTGTTCTTTCTTTGTTTTTACTATGGACACTTTTAACATGCACATCTTGCTACATCGCTCTCACATAATGTACCATCTCAACATGAATGATGTAACCAAGGTTTTGTAAAATATTCTGATTTAAAAGAGTGTCCATGGAGTTTCTTGCCCGTTCTTCTCCATAGAGATCTACGTTAGGGAATGGGCAACTACAGTACTTTCACAGTTTTTATGCCTTGTGACTGGGACTGTAGCTACATTTCATTGTTGTCTTTGTTTCGACAATTCAAAAGTGCCTGTAACTGGCCTACTTGAAATAAATGATTTGATTTTGATTTTGATTGATTTGTTATTAATTTATAACCATTTAATATTTAGGTATGTTGTTTGAACAAAATTATATCAACACACAGCCCAAACTGCCGCGCTGGTCCTAAGAGACATGAAATTGGAGGGTGTGTTCTTTGTGAAGAGTAAGTATCCACTAAGAAAGGATTTTTGGGAATTCCACCCCTAAAGGGGTAAAATAGGGGATGGAAGTTTATATGAAAGTCCGTCAGTTTTGAAGTTAGGATCTTAAAATTTTATGTTTAGGCTGATGATTGAAAATTAATTTATACGTGTCTCAGCGTTTTTGGTAATTCTACCCCCGAAGGATTAAAAAGGGGGATGAATGTATGTATACCATTGATACCAAATAACTTTCCGTTTGAATTTAAAAGATTGCAGTCCCCAATCAAGGTTTGTTTCGTTTACAGTATTAATCAAATATCACACGTGGTCGAGGACAATTCACCATGAACAAAGCTCTATGGTTATTGTTATAATAACTCATAATGATCTAGAAAAACAGAATTTAAACTCTACATGGACGAAGTAAAATAAAATAGTAACGAAGTCAAACCTTACATTGAATATTGAAGTATGGCGCCGAAAATGTAGTTTTTAGAATTTTGGTCAGTTTGTTAGGATGTATCTTATTCTTTATTGCACACAAAATTAAAAGACATACACACACAATTACAATATACACCATTATTTTTAGGTCGTTCTGGAGCCGAATACCATGAACTCGATCATCGAACTCGAAACGATTGGGACTATTTTTTTCAAAAAATAACAATAAAAAGAAAACACGAAAGAATAAATTTAATGTTTTTTTTTGTGAAATAATGAGAATCGATCGATGAATGAATTTTTCAATGGGTATCGTTCGCATGTGTTGCCGATCGTGGATACGTTTTACACACACATATGCATTTGAGTTCTCATTATTTAAAAAAAAAACATTAAATTTATTCTTTCGTGTTTTTTTTTTATTGTTATTTTTTGAAAAAAAATAGTCCCAATCGTTTCGAGTTCGATGATCGAGTTCATGGTATTCGGCTCCAGAACGACCTAAAAATAATGGTGTATAGTGTATGTACAACGGCGAGCTTAACTCAAACTTGGGTTTTCTTACAGCAAACCTTACTTCGATTGCGAGATTAACAGTAGAGGATAACCTACGTGCACAATCAGTACATTTAAAAACTTAAACTAGCTTCTTTTATAAACTAAACTAATAGGTACATAGAATATAATATACGTAACGCATACAATACCTATGTAGATGAACATACATATACATACTGCACTATTACACTATATATATATATTTACTAGCTTATGCCCGTATTACATATCAAATGAAATGGCTCATTGTGAGCATCTCAGTTTTTGTGTATGATTTTATTTATTTACTAGTCTTCGCACGCGTGGATGTCGAAAAATGCAAAAGTTGCAGGAATAAGGAATGTCTGTCATAAAATGTATTGTCACCAGAACCATAGGTGTGTGCAAAATGTCAGCTCAATCGGTTGAAGATATCTGCTTCAAAATTGAGTTGCAAGATTCCAACCAAACAAACATACATAGTTACATATCTCCAACCCCCTTTTTGACCCTTCGGAAGTAGAATTATCAAACACGCTGAGACACGTATAAATTAATTTTACTAAGCACAAAATTTGAAGGTCCTAACATCAAAACTGACGGACTTTCATATTCCGCCGGCTTTCCATTCCCTCTCGCCCCGGACCATGGCTTGAACCAGGGCCGGACGCGAGAGGTCGCCGCCGCTAATCGCCGCTACGAGGACACGGCGGTGCTCTGTCCAAGGGGAGCAGACCTCCACGGTGTGCTCCACCGTGTCCTCTGGGCGATCCTCACAATGATAACACCCGGGCGTTTCCTCCCGCCCGATTCGGTGCAGGTACCTCCCGAAACAACCGTGTCCGGCGGAAGGTGAGGCCGTCGTGGCGCCTCTCTAGCCAGTCCTCAAAGAGGGGACTTATCGCCACGGTTGTGGCGTGCCCTGCACGGGGTTGCGACAGTCACTCTCTTCATGTCGCCATGAGATCGCGCCGGGACGGGAATTCTACCCTTAAAGGGTTAAAATAGGGAATGGAAGTTTATATGAAAGTCCGTCAGTTTTGAAGTTAGGATCTTAAAATTTTGTGTTTAAGCTGACGATTGAAAATTAATTTATACGTGTCTCAGCGTTTTTGATAATTCTACCTCTTGAGAAATGAAAACTTTGGATTTTGTCGATTTAAATGCATCAGATTGCCTTTTGAGAAACGATGTTAGTCTCTCGAAATTGTGTTTAGTACTAAATGTTGTCTTTAACATAGAATTCACGCTCCATAATGTTAAAGGTTTGTAAGTCTTTGATAATTCGTTGAAATATATTAGAAAAACGTTTTCTGATAACAATTATACTTATTTCTCAGCGCGCCATTTCATAAAATCGTCGTACGATTTTAGGTATCTTTGTTATGATTTAGGTAATAAAAGGTTTTCCACTACTGCTTTAGCCTCTTCTCATAAGAAATCAGGCGTTAAATCCATATCTGAACCAGATGAACTGCTATACGGAAGTTTATACAAATCTCTATAACTCGAAAAAACAAATGAAGATCGGATTGTCGCTTACCCGCCTATTTTGTTTTTATTTAGTTTTCATTTTCTGTGGCCGGCCAGCTATTCAGCCATTATTTTTCATTTTCATAATTGAAAAAGTTTCTTATTTCAATTTTATATTGCGCTGTAAATGAGTGGCTGTATAAAAAGTTGGAACATGGTTCAATAGAAATGTAAAAATAGAACTAGTTTTTTTTATAATTTGACAGCTGTCAGTTGAAAACGATTCTCCCTAAGGCTGAAAAGTATTACTTTCAACCCGCTCCTCAGGCAACTTCAGACCTACTTTCCGAGTATGAGTAATGAAAATTAATATAAATATCTGGAGTGAAACCGGAGACTCTCGTGCCATCCCCGGACAACAAGATCCTATCACTAATGTACCCTAATTGAGAATTTTCCACGGTGACACATGGATCCTCTTCAGTACAATGTTTGTAAAATTTATAGCACTAATGCTATATTTAGTGGCATTGACATACTGTATTACATCATGGTGGGGTGTTCCGAAATCCAACATTTTGAAATTGGAACGAGCCCAGAGAATGGTTCTTAAAGTGGCCTGCTTTTTGCCATACCTATATCCTACTGTGGACTTGTACAAACAATTCAAGGTTCTGACAGTGAGACAACTATTTGTTTTATATATTGTTATTAAGAAGCCCTCTTCTGTAACCTTTGATCCCCTTTTAATATTAGGTAAACGTAGAAAATATACTGTTTGCCTCGTAAGGGTTTTAGAACCAGCATTATTCAAAGATTTTTTTACGTTCTTAGGTTCTCATCTATATAAAAAGATCAGTGAGTGCACCACGATCTATCACCTGCCAAAAAAGGCTTGTAGGAGTGCTCTAGTAGAACGGCTCCTTAAATTAGATTATGCTTCAACTGAGGAATTACTTTCCCATACCAAATAATTCCGCCCTGCCACATTCCCTACACATAAAGCGCATATTTTTTCTTTTTGCTCACGTATAGTTTTTTCTTTTATTTTAATCTAGCGTAGTGTTGTTTATTTTTATCATTGTTTTTATTTTATTATAGTTTCATGTTTCTGCACTTAGCCTTCACATTTTAAATATTTTTTTTTTTTAATGTTTAAAATATATTATGTAATCTGAATATCGTGTGGTGGGACCCTGGTGATCTGCTATATAGGGTTTCCTTGTGCAGACACCAGTCTCTCACAAACTTATCTAGTTATCGTAATCTTAAACTCTATATACTTAATAAGTAATGTTTGTGAAGAGATAATAAATTATTTTGAATTTAAATTTATTTAAAGTCACCCGTACATTAGTATAATTACTAATGGTCGCAGTTTAATAATATAAAAAAAAATATTAAAAAAAAAAACACGTCGCCTGCCATATCAACCGGTGAACTACAAAATTAAAAACAAGTTACCTGATTTTAGTGTTGAATGGCCACAAGGTAGGTAGGTACTAAATAGATTATAATATTTACTATGCAATTAAAACGCCATTGTACCCAAAAGGGGAAAACTGAAAACCAATCTTTTAATTGCAGTCGGGGGACAGTTCCTTGGAATAGTTCTTTACAGGTCCCCCGACTTCGATGAAAAGATTGGTTTTCAGTTTTCCACTTTTGGGCACAATTTTTTAGTTCACTTTTTTATATGGGCGTGTTTTATATTTTTTTTTTATTATTTGTTTTTTTATTTTATACCTTTTAATGATAAAACAATATTTTTGCAAACGCACAATGTGCCACGAAAGGTAACTTTGAATTTTTAGTAAATCAATATCACGCAAAAGATAACTTAATATTTTCTTTTTTATTAGTGAATGAATGCATATTGAATACTACTGTTACATATTTTTGTTATGTACTAAGCAAGCTCTAGACGATCATAGTATACGTAATCAATATTTTAGTTCACTTGTTAGCCATATTTCTTATTTCCATACAGTACTATTGCTAAATTAATCAAAACAGCGAAATATTTGACAGCTCTTTGCGACGTTGTCCACTTTCTGTACCTATAAAAGCTCTAAACTTCGACATACTACACATTTCTGACTGAATATTAAAATATCCTTCAATTTCTCTGCTATTTAATGCGATAGTCCAGTTTACAGTCGACTTATTGAATTATGTATTAAACCATCCACTAAAACGATCTCAGCCCTTTTTTTTACAGTGGTTATAGTATTTATGTATGTATCAGTCGGCAAGCATCGCTGACATAACCACCACTTTACTAGTTGCTTGAATGAAATGGTACTTCATCTAACCTTGAAGAAAAGAAAACTCAAAAGCTACATTAGTTTAGTTAATTTTTTCTTCAGAATACGATTGTTACATTGAGTATGGCGTGAGTATTCATGCCATCAATTTGAAATACGACTTATCAACACCGACCTAATAATGTCTTACTTTATCATGCCTCTAAATCACATAAAAACTATGGACAGTTTCCCGCGATGTAATGGGAAAACTTGTAAATCATGTCTGTTTTCCCGAGCGTCCAGTGTACCGCGGAAACGTGCGGCGCTGATTCAGTCAAGTGGGTAGACCGGTACGGACAACACGCGCGCGAAGCGGCCCGCGGATACACTTTGCGAACTTGTAATGTGAAGTTTTAACAATAACAAAAACATGCGACATTGTGACACACATGGTTTTAGTTCCCGAAAATAGTGTTTTGAATTTGTGTAAATGTTACGACTTTATTACTAGATTGTGGTGAGTTTTTTTTTATATAAGTTTTACTTTCGTAACTTTTCGATATTTGTTTTTTTATTACAAATGACTAAAGATCTTTTCTATTCTTTGTGTGATATCTATTTTACGAAAATAATTTAATTTCTAACTATCTTCGACCTCGCGTGTTTCTTTTAATCATCTAAAAGTGCTAAATAACTATAATTCGTTATCTACCATAAATAACCGATTATTAACTGAAACGTTTATGAATGAAGGGCACGCTAATTGTCTAAGTACTTTAATGTTTTTAAAGTAACTTTTTTCGACGAGTCGTGTTTATTTAATTGTTAAAAATACGGAATATTAAGTACTAAATAATACTTATTCACGATTAGCGCACACACAATTCACTTGAATTTAAAATATACATTTCAGGTACTACATAAGTATCCTAAGTTGAATTTTAATAAGTAATACATATTAATAAGATCACCATCACATAAAAAAATAACTACATTTAGTTTCCCACTAGGTGTCCTTCTAATGGTAATAACCTTCCTACGTTTCTAAAAATATTGATTGCTATTAATAAAATCTAAGTCTAGACGAGGATGTCGTAAAATAACTAAAATTAAAATAAACTATTGATGATTGTGAAATCGAACGAGTATACTATGAGTTTCCAAGCAATTGGTGAATTGACAGAAAGTGTACATAAAAGTTTCAATATCTGAAAACTCCTCTATATAGAAGGGTACTTTCAGAATCTTTTATTCACTACGACCGAGTGAAATCCATTCGTTACTATACTCTTATGCCCATTTTACGCTAGGAAAAATAACCTTTTACGAATACACTTAACGTTAACTTAGTTCTTAGTCGAAACGCAATCGGCTACAATAAATTCCATAGAAGAATCAATAATCGATTAATCAAGCCTTGTAATAAGTTGCCACAAGTAAAACGAACTGAGTAAAGTAATGTTTACAAAGTGTGAACGACAAATCAGTAGTTAACAATGGCATTAATGCTATGATAATGATGATTTGAATGTCCACACTTCCTTACAAAAGTTAAACAATGAAAATAAATCATTTCCAAAACAGCCAGACACGTAATAATAAGGAGAGGTAATAGAGTATAATCACTTTTTTCCTTACGTGCATATTACTTCAATAAAATATCGAAGTAGTCAGTTAGGGTATACATTATTAAAGGCCTTTCATTTTATACGATGTGCAAAAACTTACAATGTCATGTGATACGACTTTTGTTATCGTTGAAAAACTTTGCACATATAATGCCTAGACTAGCATTTATTTAAGGAACCTGTTCGCAAGCTGGTAGTGTTATCAGCAACCTGGCTTGTATTAGGCGAGACCACTTATTTTGTCTTATAAATTAACATGGTCGGTCTGTTTACAGTGAGCTAACGTTTATCGACATTGTCGACGTTTTGGAGTTACCCTTGGCACAACAGTTTATGGCCTAAACTTTAGGCGACAGTTTAGGATTAGTCTCACGGGTGTACTTATGACTTTAACCTACCCCATTCTCAATCCAAAATCCTAACAAAACCTATCCGGTAATTTAAAAAAAAATAAGAGTTGTACGTGGAGCAGCTAATAACTACTTAACTTTAAGTAACCGGTCAGCTTAAAACGTTACCGTCAAATATTAGAATGACAGGGGCTGAGCACTTCAAAGTCGAAGTAAAGCTATAAGCCCCTTATCCTCCGGGCGGCTGCTGGACAGTCAATGCTGGATATCGGCGGTGTATGCGCCACACTGAATGTATGAAAGCTTTTATTTTATTATAGGTACACTTTAACGCCTTTTACCTTTCGAATGTGTGAAAACTGGTGTAAGAGTTGACAACTCAGTATAGCTAACTATTGCGAACGTCCTTGGAGTTTAATCCATCAATAGTCTTCTATTAAAACTGTATTTAGGTGAAAATCAAATTAACTCTCCCTGGCGGTGTTAACTACTTTTAATATAAAAGTTATTTGTTGAACTATTCTATTGTACAGTCACGAACACTGCAAAATTCAAGTGTTTTTCTCGTGAAATTACGATTTCTACTTTACGATAATACATTTTTCGTAATAGTATGACTTCCAAAATGCTAAAATACACTTTGCACAGCATCCATTAAACGACCATTTTGTGATCAAAAGATTAAAAACTGAATAAAAGCATCAAACAATTTCATGTTACACATTTAATTATAAGCTAATGGATGCTAACTAGCATCCATTAAGATACATCTAATTTCCTAACTAGGTACCTATCTACCTACAAAATACAGTGTGAAAAAAATTCAAAGCGTACTTAAATTTAGAGGTCAGGAGCAGACGCACTTGACAAAAATAAACAATAGGCAAAAGTTATTACCTACCGGAGAATATGCTGCAACGCTGCAACGGCTATGTCCCAATTACATCCCGGTTGGTTTTCAGACTGACTAAAATATTGTTCAGGTAATCTCGGATGTATACCCGTTAGTGCTGAAGAAAGTAAGCGAAATATGAGAAACCTTTTTATTTGTAAGACCATGTAACCACAATATTTCATGCAAACAAAGAATCTTGAATCTTGTCTATGTTCCCGTAGTTGAAGCAATATTCATTACATTTGCAGCTAAATTCAAACATAGTTGTTCAAAATCTCGGTGCGGTTACTTGAAAGTTAATTTCACTTAGCTTTTATGTACGCAGTGAGTATCCAAGAAGTAAGAATTTCTGCTTGAAACTTGAAATTCGACTTTGAAGTGCTCGGTCCCTCTCATTCTAATATTTTACGGTAACGTTTTAAGCTGACCGGTAACTTAAATTTAAGTAGTTATTAGCTGCTCCACGTACCTACAACTCTTATTTTTGTTAAATTACCGGATAGGCTTTAAAGCATTTTGATAGGATTTTGGATTGAGAATAGGGTAGGTTACTTTAGTGATTCAAATCATCAATATTGGAACCACTGAAGTCATAAGTACACCCGTGAGACTAACCCTAAACCGTCGCCTAAAGTTTAAGCCATAAATTGGTGTGAGGATAAAAAACATTTAATTGAAAATTTAAATAAATTTAATTGAATGAATATTTTAAGTACAAATGTATGAGTATATATAATTAGATGAATATTTTACGAGAATTCTTTTGACAATATTCTACAGTATAAATACATAGGTCGTGGCCGGCGGCGGCGTGTGGTCGTGGTCGTGTGGTAGTTCTTGTTATTCCAATTCCATAATATTATCAATCCTGCGAAATCTGTGATTGTGTAAAAATAAACGATTGTTTATTGTGAATAACAATTAACAATCATTTATTTTCACATGTTTCAAGTAACGATGTTTATATAGGTACCTCAAGCAAAGATTTAAATAAATAGATGTTACCTTACTTAAAAACTGCTCACAACGCGAAGAGTAAGTATCTCGCGTGGGACAAAACATACGATTTTCAGAATGATTGAGCGAAACTATCCAGTGGCAAATGACAAAGTCAATGCAACAAAAATCACGGGATCATTTTAAACGCGTTATGGCGCGATTACACTTGGTTATTAGCCCATTTTCGGGTATTCACAATGACTTACTTGAATTAGGGCACCCGAGGCACTGATCTCTGTCTGGACATCGCAATGGAATAGGAACTAATGACTTCGATTAGTTTGAATAAAGTCATTGTGACGACTAGCAAAGCCCTGATCGAAGTGATAAAGAAATTGGCGTCGTCTCCGAATTCGGTTACCAGAAACGATGAAAGTGAATGAGCCTGTCCGAAAATAGATGTGCTCGGCCCTGTTGATTTACACTTGGCCGGCTTCTCGAATTATAGCAGGTGTAATTGCACCATTAAGGTGAAACTAACTATAAAAATCTTTGATATAAGCTTGAAAGTCAGATGCTTGATGTTTGAAACTTTGAATGAAAAACTTTTCTGATATCATTGTTAACGAATACCACACCGCACTCTGTCACCTTTGAAAAGATTTGTGTGACATATGATATGTAAGCTTCGTAAGCCTCTGTCTGTGTTGCCTACTCAATGTATTTGTTGCTGTTGATTCATTCAATCTTTTATCATATTCTAGAAAGCGCTGAAGGTTAGTGAACTGATAATGTTGTTGACGACTTTCCTATTTTGGGATAACAATAAGTTAGATTCTTTACCTTATTTCATCATTCTTTGAGCTAAGATGTATAGAAAATAGATATTACTGCGTTTGAGGAACGTGATCGAACTTTCAGATATTTAACTCTTGTTTACCGTTATCCCTTTTCACAAATAGTATCTACAGCATCATAACAATCAGTTCAAAACGGAACCTAATATAACGACGTCGAAATATTAATATATTTCGTCAAGATATTAATATAACAATGTCGAAATATATTAATATTTCGACGTCGTTATATAAGGTTCCATTTTTCTAACTAGCTTTTGCCCGCGGCTTCGCTCGCGTTACTTTAGAATTTGACAATCGATTCGGGTTGTACTCTGCTTGTAATAATATAATTCAATCAAGATTCGAAAGACACTTGGCGCCATCTATTATCATAAGAGCGTTATCGTTGTTTTCCTCGAGAACAGTACTTTTTTTCGGGATGAAGGGTACCCTATGCCCGTTTCTGTACACCCTGACAACGTATAAGCAAAATTTCAGGATTCAGGAGGATCAGTTCAGTGCAGGTATAGGCGTGAAAAGGTAACAAACAAACTTACTTTCGAATTTATAATATTAGTTAGGATGGATTACGACCCTTTCATAAATATGTACCAAAACATACCCACTTATGTATTGCATCTAACGGCTAACGCAGATTGAGGTGGACTGCACAACAATGCAAATAATCTCCGTCAATCTCGTAAAATTTTTTGTGACCATCACACAATACAGGCGGCCAGCACTTTTTTTGAAGTGAAATGCAGCGTGCTGCGGCCCACCGCAGCCACCCACATTTTCCGATCAAAGGATATTACAAAAGCAACTAACAAACATGCTCGTTTATTATAGGTACCTGTATATTTATATAACCCTAAGAAGATTATTGAAGCATTTCTCTCTTAAGCTCTTTGGCAAATCATAACCCTGAGTGAAGCGCTCATCGATCCTGATATCAAAGCGTTACAGGAATCACATCCGTCATTCCTGTATCGCTTTGCTAGACATTATCGA
This sequence comes from Eurois occulta, assembly GCA_950022335.1. Classification (NCBI taxonomy): domain Eukaryota; kingdom Metazoa; phylum Arthropoda; class Insecta; order Lepidoptera; family Noctuidae; genus Eurois; species Eurois occulta. The sequence goes on from OX465487.1 coordinate 14,471,643, forward strand.
TGCGTGTGTGTACGGAGTGCTTAATGTGTCAGCACAATTCAAAGGGGGTTAGAACTAAAGATGAAAACAAGAAAACCGGTCAAGTGCGTGTCGGGCCACGTACAATGTAGGGTTCCGTAGTTACCCATCAAAATATGCGGAATAACTAAACTGATTCGCTGGATTTAATTTAAATTTAATTTATGAACATGCAATAATAGAATAATTGATAATACTCCGTAATGTATAAATATTTGTACGCCGAAAACCGTAGAATAATTTGGAAATTGTGATAATTTTAAGACCAATTGTAACATTGTTCTGACAATTATATTAAATAAGATTAGGGCTTTTTTGCATCATGCTATAAACATTTAATCTTTTCAATGCCAATGACGGATATACAACAGGTTCACCGCCAATTAAATTGTATTTATTGTTCAATTAATATAATTGTAACCCAAAAATGCCAAAAACTAAGGTACAATGATAATCCATGCAGGTGTCGAAAATAGACTAACATGTGTTCATTTAGGGTTTAAATTCCAGTTATGAAAAAACAAACTTATATTTGCAGTTCATAAGCCTGAGCTCCACACACTCACATAAATTATGTTTAGAAAAATTTGTTATCCAAGTACATTTTATAAGTTGGTCGACTTTTCTCTTAAACTTATAAAGCCTACTTAGTTGTGATAGTTTTTCTTATAACTTTGTTATATTTACTACCACTGAGATTTTTTCACATACCCAAACACTACTTTTTAGCTGGTAGAGGGCGAGTCACTTGAGTCTAACAATTTTTTTTTAATTTTTTTTTTAAAATAAACTCTCAATATTTTTAAAGACCTATCCAACGACATCCAACACGATAAGGAAACGAGAGAAAAACAAAATCCCTAATTTACGTGTAGCACAGGAGACACCCTAAAACACGGTTATTAAAAAAAAACTGAAACTGAACGAAACTTTTTTGGGAAAATTCCGACATACTTGTTGAAGAATTCTACAATACCTTCTCCACAAAAAGGAAGCGATCGGTTTCACTTGTTGCTATGCCTATCCTGTTATTTTTTTTTTGTGTAAAAAGTTCGGAAAATGTCCTTTAAAGGTAATTTCTCAAGTTTAAGTTACTACAGTAATACTAATAGTGTCAGCTTTTCTCATAGATCTTTGGAAAAAAATGCATAGCTAGGGTCCGCCTGGTAAGCAGGCCAGGAATAAAACAACATAAAGTCTGTTTTTTTTATCTCAGAGACTAAATTGACATTACGTGGGTTGCTAGATTTTTGCAATTATTAAATAGTGATGAGCCACTACCGTAAATTGCCGTTAATAAAATCAAGTAGTATCGTTTTATATCATTCCATTTCATTTAATAACATGAGCCACACAGTCTTTCTACCGCTGCGGGGTCACTTGACGAAGCACTTCTTCAAAAAGGCTATGTACTTCATTCAATTTGAATGTTATATTATTTTTCGTGACATCTGTAAAAAAAAATCTATTTGCCTAATAAATATAAAAACTTACGATTCAACAAACCGGTATCGTAGGTACAACACTACACAAAAGAGCAGGCAACATTATTTGTAAGTTTGACATTTGCATGTGTCAATTTAGTCTCTGAGATTAAAAAACAGACTATAGGTAATAAATCTCAGTGACAACAAATGACCAACGACAAGTTTCCTGTTGTGTTATCTTAACAGGAGACTTGTCAATCATAACAGGACAACAGGAGACTTGTTGTGTTGGCGTGTTGTCAATCAGACAATCATGTTATATAATCCACAACTTTCAACTACTGAAGAACCAGATGATATTTTTAATTCTATTATATTCACATTAATATTAGTAAATCATATGATGTGGCACGAAGAACGAATTAACACTTAATTATAGTGCAGTAGCTTGTGAGACTATTAAATTGAAATGGACAGTAGGTATTAAAAACATGTGTATGGAAATAACAATAAAAACCGGTTATATCACTATCTATTTAAACATAACATTATATAATATTTTGTGGTCATCCGTACAGATTGGAATGTGGCTTCAAAAAATTTAATGAAAAGCATTGAATAGAGCTGAGTTGAGAATGGAGGGAGGTATTCTGGGTTTACGAATGAGTATGGATCTTTGCATGGTGGCTGGTAGTAGCAGAATGAGAGTTTCTGACTATCGAGTTGAATAGCGTACGATTTGAAATCTTATCTCTTTGTCCGGCAGTGGACTACTACAGGCTTTAATAACGAACATTATACTATGCAAGGATGGTTTAAAGTGTACAGATGACAACGTGACATCCAACATGCATCCAACCCAATGACCTTGTCAAAGAAATTAATTATCCGTTTTAAAATTCTAAAATTAGGCCATCACGTTTAATACCTGTGCAAATAACAATGTTGAATAGTTTGAAGAAAATCTATCGCAATATAAAACAGAAAAGAATCAAAATTTGTTCTAGGTACCTACCTACCTATTCTATTTTGCCAATCTTAGCGGCTACTTCCCATTTGGTAAACTTCCCATTTCGTAAACCTCAAACTGTACCTACTAAAAAGTTGCGTTTGGTAAACATTATACATTTCATACATTTAGTCCCATTTCGAAAACATTTCAATATTTTTTTGTGTTATATCCCATTTGGTAAACTTTCAGATGAAATGGGTACAGTCAAGTAAAAAAAGAAAAACGAAACTAATGATAACATTGTCATTTATTTTGTTAAATATTTTTAATCACAGGTACAATAGTCGGATTATGTGTACGTATGCCATTTACACATATTGATATTTAAAAACAGAAATAAAAAGTGGGGTGTACAAATAACTTTCAAAAAATTTAAGAAAAATCACAGTTCGATTTGACTATTTCGATGACAAGTTTTATTTTTTTAATAACATAAGTCAATCTAGATGCGAAATCAACTTATATAAAAAAACAATAATCACAGATTTGGTACTATCTTTTTATGTTAATGTACATTAACATAAAAAAATACATACGAAATCAACTACATAAAAAATATAAAAATAAACAGTCACTGATTTGGTACGTTAACGTAAAAAAATACATACTAAATCAACTATAAAATATAAAAACAATAATAATCACAGATTTGGTACAATAACATAAAAAATACATGCAAAATCAACTTTTAAATATAAAAACAAATAATAATCACAGATTTGGTACATTAACATTAAAAATTACACACAAAATCAACTATAAAATATAATCACAGATTTGGAATATTAACATAAAAAATTTACTACCTACACTACAAAGTTAAAAATCAATAAATAAATTATAAAGTGATACAAGCAATTCTTGATAATTCGTTCAAACAATTTTCCAATGATATTTTTCCACTTTTGTAATCGCCGAGAATATTGTTAATTCGTATATCATTTTGGATAGATTTTTTTCTTCGTTTTGATATACTTTCTCCATTATTATAAAAGCTGTAAAAAATTGTTATGATTAATTAAAGTAATAATGTATAATTTTTATCATATGTGTCGCCTAAAAATACAGGTCATTGAAACAAAAATATGTACCTTTTCAGAAGATTTTCATAATGTTTAATATTGCCTGATATCGTTTCGAAAAATAAAAGAATTGATGGCCTTTTTCCAATTTCACTATTGAAACTCCAATTCCAAGATTCCATGAGGTTTGTAGTGCGGTGTCTTTGTGCGTAGCAGCACCAAATATTCATCATATCTTCATTTTCCAACCACTGATCCACAAAGTAATCATTGAATTCAGTTATAGCTTTTTCTTCAAAACTGTAACAGAATTAATTCGTTGAAGATTATGATACGAAAAACCATATATTACCTAGTTTCTAACGCATAAAAATGGCTGTAGAAAATGGCGGTAGAAGAAATATCCAGAACTAAACGCGTTCATTTCAATACTGCAAAATTAATTTACCTTTGACTCATAACGTATAGCCATCCATCGTTTATGTCTTCTTTTGGTAAATGTGCCAGAGCCATACATAGTTTGACGTGATAGTGAGATTCTTCATGTTGTAATAAGCCAAGAGATTTTGCCTTTCTTAATAGCGCTCTGCCAAAGTGAACAAAACACCCCTTAACAATTATGTTTGGAAATGTCTTTTTAATTGCATTTATTGGAGCTTTTTCGAAATCCAAGGTAATAATATCGGCTGTCCACTCTGGTAAATGAAATTTTAGTTTGTAAAACAGTCTTTCATATGTAGTTTCTTCTTTGTTTGTCAACACTGCATAAAAAAAATGGTACAATATTTGTCCCAGTTTCTGTACTTCCTATGTCTCCGTGTACAACGTATAGTTGAAGAAACGGCTTTGCACAACATTTGAACGTTCCGTCCGCAAAGTAGTGACGGACGTCATTTAAATGTGCAATTGCACTCTTTGAACCAAACACAATCATTCTATTTTCACCGTCAATCTCATCAAACAATAAATTGTCTTTAAAACGGTCAGGAATCACGATTTCTGTAGAGTTAGAGTGCTGAGATTTTGTGATTCCTAGTTGTCTATTTCTGTGTCTATACAAACTGCTTTTAACTTTGTCAAAATTTGGTAATTCTTTAATAATTTCATAACCATTATCTTTCAGCTTTTTAGTACATTTCCTGTATGTAGCTGGAATCGGCTTCAGATCTTCACATATAGTTTGTTTACATTTTTCGATGGCTACTTTCACTTCATTTTTTTCAAAATTCGGAATACAAGAACTGCAGTGAGCATTTTCTCTTAATACATGGCTTCGATTTGAATTCAAAGTTACACTTGCTGAACATCCATCTTTTCTATTAACACAGCGCCACCAACTTGAGTCCTTATTATTTTTCTGTTTATAATATTGATGCCCAGCGCGTAATAAAATTTCACCGCCTCGTGTACTATTAATAATTTTTAAATTCACTGCACCACTAGAAGATCCCTCACCCGACATTGCAACGACCTTGCACTATGCATAAAACGAGTGAACTGATAAGTTAAACCCGGTAATAGATATAATTTACGTATACTTACATAGGTCTATCTCATTCACACCTTTTGTTTAAAACGATGGTAAGGACAATAAATCCCTACCTGAGAACCCGCTCGGTGCTTCTTTTGCGGGAAAAGCACGTGGTATTTTTAGTAGCATCGTGGTATTTTTACAGACTTTAATACGTTTTTACTTCTTCTTGATCAGCCATTCTTTTTGATGGTCGAGATACTATCTCAAGACTGAAGCATTTAAAAATATATACATCTCTAATTTAATACTAATTTGACACTGACTGTACCGTACAAAAATAACAATACTAACAAAGTTTACCAAATGGGATTAAATGTATGAAGTAACGAAATGTTTACCAAACGCAACTTTTTAGTAGGTACAGTTTGAGGTTTACGAAATGGGAAGTTTACCAAATGGGAAGTAGCCATCTTAGCACGCCTACAAAGGTGCCTATACTTAATGTAATTAATAGAGTTGAACGAAATCGTTTACGCAATACTACAATTTTTAGTCCATAGGTTACTTCGTATATACGAAGTTCCAGTAACCTGTGCATATGCATGAATTGCATTTTGCATGAATTGACAGGTTACAGAGCATTATGGGTGTCAAGTTCTTTAAATCGATTAGGTATTTGAGTAACCAGCATTTTTATGTGTGAGAAACAAAAACATTGGCTCATTTTTCATTAGAGTGAAAGATAGGTAAGTGTATTTTTTTAATAGCTTAGTGCACAAATAATTAGCGTTTAGCTTATTGTTCAAGTTTAGGTAGTAGCCCAGTAATGCAAGCAGGCACTTCAGCCAACATCTGTGAAGGTGGAATAACACGGAACTAAAATAAATGTATCTATCTAGTTTGAAATATCGATGCAAATTTTCTTGACAAGCAACTCCACCTTGAACTACACACTAAGGCTCTGTTTCCACCAGAGATGAGCTGCATAGCGAGGGATGTGTGTGAAACTTACCAATAATATCACTTTTTCACAGCTTGAGGTATTCTAGCTATGTGATTGATTAGTTCCACACACATCCCTCCCCATCCATCACACATGCTCGTGGAAACGCAGCCATAAATTGGTCTTTGGTCATACTATAATTAACGGCTAAGCAATATCAGCCAGTGTCACTTCTAGGAACTGCATCTAATTTCTGCCTCCTTTGTTAAACCTTAAGGCCGGTATGACTCCTCCTTAGAATCAAGACTTCGTTTAACAGATTAGCTCGTTTGATTCCCAATTTTATTTCGTGGTAATCTGTAAATAATTATTATTACAAGGTAGATTTTTAGATTACTAACAAAGAGATATCATGGTCAACTATTGTTCAATAGTGGATGAACTTGAGTCTATTTAAAGTCTTGTTTCCAATTTATATTACAATTCACTTAATTAGAAAAAGAGAATTCTCTTTACATAATTACACTGGGAATTAAACTGATTCTATTAATTAGTACATAGTAGTACCTACTATTAATGAAGCTGAAAATTTTTGTAAGGGCGAAGTAGAACCTTATGACTAAATACTATGGATGTAGAGTATTCACTCCTTAATGGTCCAACAAAATTTGATTTGTAGTCAACGCACTTGAAAAGGACAAGTGAGCTATTTTCCCAAAATTGTTTTTATTTAGGTTTTTAGAAACCGATTTCCGACTAATACTTTTAGTCTGGTACATTTTGTACATTATTATTATGTTTTCTCAGGCACCATGTAATGGAAGCAACAACTTTTTGATTTAGGTTTAGGCATATCTAACGCCACCATCTTGTCTTGCAAGTTTCCCCAAACTATCTTTATATATATAATTCTTCTGTGAGTGTGTATGTCACTGAACTTCTCTCAAACGACTGGACCGATTTTGCTGAAATTTTTTGTGTGTGTTCAAGGGGATCTGAGAATGGTTTAGATTCACAAAAAATTAGGGTAGGTAGGGTAGTAGGTAGGAAAACATGCATTGCAACGCATATATACAGCTAGTTTTATATAAGATGTCTACCAAAAACAGCAGTGTCACCTGACAATGCCTTTCAAGGATCTCTGCTGTCAAAAAACTCTAGCCATTGCTTGACAAACTGAGTGATAACTGAATTGAGTGCTTCTGGTTTTCTTATCTGTATAATTAACTAAATGTCTAATGCAATTAGTGGATATGTACCTACATGGGGGAATTAACAGGCATCTGTCGGCATGACCGAAAACCGTCCCGGCAACGACCACATGTGGTAACGACCCTCAGTCGTGAGGAAACGAGAAAGAAGAAGAATGTTGTCATATTCAGGCAACATTATGTAATTACTGTAATGTACTGCCAATTGCTATCAATTATAGTTAGATTTTATTTATATGAACTCTATGTGAAATGTATGGCATCTGATCTCTTAATGTTCTAACCAGAGTCCATTTACTTCTGCTTCTGCACTCCCATGCAACCCCCGTCCCTCCCTTTGTTTCCTTTCTTTGCTCCCCTTTGTTTGCTTACTTTCATAGAAAACTACGAAAGCTACTGCTCCGATTGGTAGTGAGAATGAACGAGAGATATTTAATCCTGGTAGGTCCGTACATGTTTTGAGTGTCAATGATGAATTAATCGGACATAACAAATTATCTGTTGTTTGTTAGGCATTAATTTGTCCTCATCATTGTTAATTTTCAAGTCCAAACATTAAAATACTTTCACTTAAAGTTAAGTTATATTAAGTTATGTTTTAATACAGTCTTGATAATGTGATAATAGGCAGATAAAGTACCTAAAGGAGACATTGTTTCCATATGAGTCCCTAACAAATAATTTTAAGGTTTATTTCAGCAATAATATGATATAGAAAGGTAATTAATTATTATGGGGTAAGGTTTGAGTAATTTTGAAATGCAATGCAATGCATAAAAGACTATCTGGTAATGGAAGACCTAACAAAAAATTCTTTTGGGCATAGTATGCCCATAATTTAATATTGTACCTACGGATTGCTAGATAAAGCAGTGAGTTACTATTGGAGATGTTAATTTAGATTGGACCTATACATTATGATGGTAAGAATATATTTATCTCTGTTCTAAGACGGGGTGGGGTTTCAGAGTGGAAATAAATATGCAATGTGATTTGGAGCTGAAATAGGTTCAGTTGTTGAAGTCACATTATGATGGTAAGAATATATTTATCTCTGTTCTAAGACGGGGTGGGGTTTCAGAGTGGAAATAAATATGCAATGTGATTTGGAGCTGAAATAGGTTCAGTTGTTGAAGTCATTTGTACATTGACACGCTGTTAAGACCTCCAAACATTGTAAGTCTATTAACCTTTTTCCCTCTCAATACTAATAGTTTTTGAGTATTGGGCCATTAAGATCCATAGATTTGATAACAAATGGTTTCTTGAACTATTGTACTCAAACCAAGTACCCGGATCATTAGTACTTAACGGATTTTTTTGCATTTGTTTGATTTATTCCCGTATCACCCTTGATGTGTTGTTCTTTTGGAGCTACTGACTTAACACACCAGTACTTATCTATTATTGTGTTCAGTTGTGTTGAAACATGCCTGTTAATGGACTATTTGTTGGATGTTTTAATTGTGCTGGGCACAAACAGATTAATTGATCTCCTTCTTGTCGTTGACATGACAATATATTTGACCCAAACTTTGTCACTTCCCTGGTGTTGTTGGTGGCAAAAATCACTACGGCCACAAGTATTAGTTGATTAAAAATATACAGCTTGTAACGGAAGGGGATATCAACCCTGAAGGAGGTGAATGTGCTCATGAAACTCAACAACTTTCCCCAAAGAACATAGGTCGAAATATGAGAAAAAAATTTGACCCTCCCATAGTAAATCAATCAGCTGGTGCTGGTGCTGGGGCAGTTTTGTAAGGGAAGGCCAAATTTTTTTTTCATATTTCGACCTATGTTCTTTGGGGAAAGTTGTTGAGTTTCACGAGCACATTCACCTCCTTCAGGGTTGATACCCTCCTTCCGTTACACGCTGTATATCTATACTTTCAATATAAATTTTCTTATCCAGGTCTGGTACGGTTTCTTCTACTATTATACGAGTATTTATTTAAAGAAAACATTATTTTACTGAAATTCTTGTATAAATAATATTAATTTAATCCTGGGTTCGACACTTTGGTGGTGAACATTGGCAGACCGTGTTATGCAGTGTTATTCAAGCCACTCAATAGTTGATGCACGCCTTCTTTTCTGCCAGTATGAGATTGGTCATAACTTTTCTTATGATGACAGTAACAGTTTGTTTGTACCAATTTGTTTTTAGAAAATCTCAATCTCTTGGTTGCCGCATGTTCACCTTACGTTTAGTAGTGGACAGGAGTACCTAGTCATATATGACCTATTGGTTTTTTGTTTGGTCTATTATAGATGTCTGTTTAAGACTGTAATAAGTGTCTGAAACATTTTCCATCAGCTGTTCTCCCATAAAATTATGTGAACAAAGAATCTTGTTTTATTATTTGAATGAAAAAATGTAATGCTAGCTGAAAGATTAAGATGGCAGGTTTGTGGCGTATCCACAGGGTGCTTCCATAATATCATACTTGATGCAGAAGAACACGATGAAGGAATACATCGTGCGGAAACCGGCATGTCCTAGAACCAAAAATTCGAAGACATGTGGCATCTACCAACCCACACTGGGCCCGCGTGGTGGATTATAGCCCATTCCCTCTCTAGAGAGGAGGCCATGTGTCCCAGCAGTGGAAAAATTATAGGCTGATTATGCTTATGCTGTGCTATACATATATGCCTACGTACCTAAAGTTCCGTGAGTGAATGAGTGAACACTGCTAGTTGGTACTAGATGGTGCCGTTTTTTTTTTATTTTCGGGTGGGAAATCATCAAATGACTCCTCCCGCTCTGGGCGGAGATGGCGCCAGAGATGCGATTTAAGGAAAATGTGTATTATGATATTACACATTTCCCGTTCACGACCGCACACACATGTGCTGAGGTAATTTTCAATTTCTAGCGTGATTCGAATGATTTTTTGATTTCACCAATCAAAATGGCAAGTGGGACAATTTGAGTTTCTCGGATCTTGAAGAGGAATCATATAATGTCGGCTACAGTTGTATGTACGAATATATAAAGTTCATTTTGGGTTGAAGAGGTACCTGACACTATGATGGCACGGACAGACAGATACACATTTAAAACTTATAACACCCTTTTTTTAGTCGGGGATTAAAAACAGTATTGTTTTTATTATTTGTATTGTTTTATCTTAAATAACAAAAATAAAACATTCCAAAACAGTTTTGCAGACAATAAACCTGTTGTCTTGAGAAAATTCAGAACAAAATGTAGGTATAGTTGTAACCCCTGTACTGTAAACGTTGAAATGTAAACGGGTCACTTTTTATGGCCAATATAATGTTTACGTATAATATTTTACGCGCTTGTAGGTTCGTTCGTTTCGGTGAAGACCTTACGTTTCATGAAATAGGAGGCGTTATATTTCCTAAATTGCTTAACCCGTATCCTATAAGTGCCTGAATCGGAACACCAAATCACCTATAGACTACCGAGATTTGGCACCCTGATTTGATACCCTGTTCTCCCTTATAGTTCCAGTCGCACGATACCCTTCTTTTTTGAGATCTACTAAGAGATTATAATTGGTAAAAAAGTTGTCAAAAAATACTTGGTGATTTGTTGGATCAGTCCCCAATTTTTGAAGTAATGTCTTGACTACTCTCGATCCTAAGGGATCAGTAGAAACTTCCATGGCTCTTCCACAATAAAGATCAAAAGTATAGCAGTATCCTGTAGAACCTGCTGCTACCCAGTTTTTGTAGCCAAACCGCACTGGTTTTCCGCGAATAAACTGCTTAGCAGGATGATGGCCAAAATATTTTACCATCGATATACATCAATTGAAATATGATCGAGTATCACACCCCACTGTACAAATTTATCTATTAGAATATTAGTGGCCGAACTTTGAACATTTTGTCCCTGGAAGTACTAGCTGCGTTATTGTTGACGAAATGAAGATTCTTTTTTATATCCCGAAATCTTTGCCTTGGCATGGACCTAGATACCATTTCAACCCCTACATCTTCATCATAAGACCAATACAAATCTTCTCTTGGTAATTTATGATATCCAGATAGTATCAATAGGCCTATAATTTTTTTCAAGACAGCTGAGTCTAGTTGAAATGAGTGTCTGTTGTTTTGATTGGCATATAAAACTGAGTTTGTAATTATCAAGCTAATGACTTCTTCAACAAATATTTTTTCAAATATTTGTACTGGGTTGAGACCTTCGAGCTGTTCTTTTACCACTCTCTATCTTTCTGGCATATCAGTTGTTTCTAGAGCTATAGAAGAGTATGTTGGTAAACACTTACGCCATACTGGCTGATCTGGTGGTTGGCGACTTTTCTTCACCTTTTTGGCCAAAGGTTCATCATCACTGCTGTCGTTCCCATCACTAGAAATTGTGTTCTGGTCATTCATAAATACCTCAATTTTACCAGGCACATGACGTGGAAAAGAGGCAGTAAGCATGTCCTCATCGTCACCTTCTTCTTCATCTGTCACGACGCTAGGTTCAGGCGGTATGATCGCAAAGTCGTAGTCGGCATCACTACCACTATCTTCTAAAATGGAATTAACAGCTTCCTCTAAGCCATTGTAATGGTTGGAAATGTTAAAACGTTTCGAACTCATTCTAACAAATACCTGTAAAAAAGAGCAATTGTTATATGGATTCAGCCACTGTACCCAACTGAGTACAGTAATGTATCAATCACGATTTTTTTGTAAAAAAAACTTGTAAAATACTTATTTATCATTTATTTTATAAATAAGGATGTACCCAATGAAAAAGCATACATAAAACTAAAATAGAGCTTATGAAATCACACAAAAAGAATATTGTAACGTTGTTACCTGCACACTCAGTTAAACTGTTAGTTTAGAATTTTCTAAGTGACAGTTATAATGCATACCCGCCAAAATTGTTATTAGTTTCACGCACAATCTGTCGACGGACATTTGATTTTTCGAACATTTGTTTTTAATTTTTTTTTTATTGACGAATAAAAAAAAAATTAAAAACAAATGTAGCGTTTAACATTTTACAGCTACCCTCAAAATTTTAGCTGTACTCAATCAGGTACAGTGGCGGCTAATGGTTGTGCTCTCAACTCAATGGAGACTGCCTTTGATCGCTTGTCGTTGAGATTATCTTCACACACAGAAAAGCGACTGTAATATATAATACTAGCTGGTAAGATGCGCAAGATTATGTAAAAGTATTATATCTGTCGGGTTGTCAGGATTTATTCCGTCAGGCATGTACATCATGTGGGCAGCAGATGGGTTTCGTGCAATGAAAATACACTTGGTGCGATATACTGTTTCTATTAAACTAACAATTTACTTGACATATCAACTTAACACAATAACACAGGGCACAATTAATCGGGGTACAGTTCCAAGACGACTTAACTCCGCTGCGATCTGACACTCCACTGTCCACTGTCACCTCGAGCTAAAGACATCAGGGCTCTGTATAGCACCCAGGGCCCCACCACTCACACTGCAGACTAGCAACTCGGGCGCGTGATGTCACCACGTGCGTACTTGCGATTCATTTTAAACCCATACCAATGACCGTCTCCGACACGGCCATCCTGCTTGCACACGTCCTCGTGTGATGGTTACCCTGCGAACAAACAAGTCCACGACATAATGTTATTCCACTCGGTCACTCCTGACCAAACTCAAGCCAACCTTCATCGGCAGTTGAAGGTAAAGAACTCTACTGACTCTACTCTACGAACTCTATTTTAACCAAATTCTACTATTTGATTAAATCAAACACGGTCAAATTGGGAATAATCGAAAATGGGTCAACCCTTGGACCATGTACCATAGTCGTTTGAATCAACCTTTAAAACTCTACTGCAACCAAAAACTTCCAAGCTTACAGAAACCTTCGAGTAAAACCTCTAACGCCACGGCTCTCTAGCCGATTAGCAATCTCATTGCTCTCACATATACAGAGCATGGATCAAAACTCGCGCATCCATCAAATGGATCGCCCGCGTGCATCACCCACTGACTACACACTACGAACTTTCCAGACACCGACCTCCCCAGAGCTAATCGCCTATCGCTTACCCACGGACTACTTGAGTTGCCTCAAGAGATACTGATTTCTACCGGGCTTAGACCCGACCTCCACCAGAGTTAAACGCACACCGCGCACCCATGGACACCTTGACTTTCCTCAAGAGAGACAAATTTGTACCAGGCTACGACTACGTATTGTCTACTGGTACGGTCCGACCATCCGAACTAAGTTTCCACACTACCTCTCAACTCTAAATCCTCTACTTCAAACGGTACTTGGCCCTCGGGCATTCTCCTTAACCTATCATGTGCATAGCACACTTTGAATTCAAAGCTTTCAGCTTATATCGATCACCGTCCAAAATCTCAATCACACTAAATTGACAAGCAGTATTTACTCCGACCTGAGAATTGAATCCAGGATATTTGCAAGTTATAAGTAAGTACATGTAAAAAAACGCGAGTGTGTCTATATTACTCAAATAAAATTAAATACTTACACTAACTATTCTTTATTACCTATTCAACTGTAAAAGTATTTAAAAACTAATATTACACATAATTATATCTTAAATAAACTATGTATTATAAACGCGAAGGTTTGGATGGATAGATGTTTGTTACTCAATCACGCCAGAATGGCTGCACAGATCTGGATGAAACTTGGCACAGAGATAGTTAATAATCTGGTACAGCACAAATGTTTCTTATTATCCCAGAACTAAGACCCCGTGAGCAATTCCCGAACTCCAAAGGGGCGAAGCAGGCATAAGCTAGTAACTTCATAAAATTCTTTACTTTTGAACTATGCCCCACAAAACAGTTTTCACGGTTTGTCTGTGGGAACGGAACAAACGCTATTTAATTTTTTTTTAATGGAATCTCGCAAGTCAACGTATGAGGCTGACGTCTCCTTAACCGGACGGACTATCCTGTGGGTGCCTTGAGTGTAAGGCCTCCAGCCAGGAGCAAAAAACTTATAAACTAAGCGACAGCGCGCTAAGGGCTACCCCTGTGAGGTACTCGGCTTAGGTCATCATCGCTGGGAAGAGCAGCAATGGGACAGGCTGGATCTGAGTGATCATTATTTAGGGGCTGATTTAAAACTACAGGCTCAGCATCGCGGGCTGGCTCGAGCAAATGTTGGGGGGTAAAATTTATTAGTGAGAACACTTAATTCAGCAAAGCAAGCCAAGTAATATATATGCAATGCATATTTAGCAATGTATATTTGTTATTTTGTGTGCAATAAAGAATAAAAATAACAACAACGCGTGTGGAACCGTGTTCCATGAATTAAACCAAAATCAAAGTGGTAGGAACACTGACTGAACAAACGTTCGTCAAAAGCTCGGCTCATCCAATCTGTTGAATACATAAGTATTGGTTTGTTAATCTATATATAGACTAGCTGTTGCCCGCTACTTCGTTCGCGTGGCAATTTAAGAGTATTATGAGTGATACTGCGTTGGTCGAGTGGTCGCAAGTGCGACTACTAAGCATGAGGTTCTGGGATCAATTCCCGAGTCAGGCAGTGTTAAAAAAATGTTTATTTTAATTACATAATTATAGTTATAGCGCACATGATTTGGAGATCACCTTATAAGCAAGAAGATGCTTGTGTTAGGTGACTCCGCTCTTACACTTAACATTAAACAATGTATGCAATTACCTCTCCTCTTCGTACCCTGGTTCATGAATAGTGATGTTAGTATAAAACTGATTGTTGTTGCCCTTAGACTTCAGATCTGAACACATTCCATGCAAAAAATTTGCCTTCATGATGAATTTTACAATTTTATCCCAACCAAATGGCGACAATGCGAAGAGTTTGTTTAAATTCATGGCCCACGTCTTGTGAAAAGTATGTAAATAGTAAGTAAGTAAATTGTTTAGAATACGATGGGACTGACATACGCTATGCGTAAAAGCCCCTATAAATAAAGAAAGAAAATGGATGCATTTGCAAAATACTATAAATAATAGTTTTACTGGCTTATTCCATCAGGAATTTCTCAGTAGCAGCCACGGAATCTGGATTTGTGCTCGGTTGGTGAAATGGAATCGAATAGGCTCACCCCCTGTCACATGAGACTTCAACATAACGAACGGCGAAATGTGGATGTACAACACCTCTGCCTAACCCGTCGGGGATTACAGGCGTGATGTTTTGTTATGTGTGAGAACTGACGACTGATCGAAATGTGATAATGTGGGTGAGGACTACAAAAGGCCTCCTTTTGGGTGCTGTAATTCTGGGCGCAGAGATCCGAAACAAAATAAAATGAGGCGACGATAGGGCTTAAAACCGTTTATTTTCGCGCTATACAACTTTCTTTTCAAAGTAAACCATCAAACACCTTGTTGGGCATTATTTATTCCAATACCGTTCTGTATACGAGAGGGCGCTGCTCGCGTACAGTTAACAAACAGCTCCGCGATTTTCGCTAATTAAAAAAAATTATAGTTGGTATCCACTCGTTAACACCTAGTATTTTTTGCAATAATAGTATGATCCATCGCTAGAAGTGTTTGTAGCCTACTAGTTTTACGAACTACAAAAATACAACGAAATATGTATGAACAGTGACTAACCTAACAAAAGTGAAATAAAAACCAATAGTGACAATAATTCCCTATAAAAACAGCAATAATAGTGTAAAAACAAGAAGAAAATTAACATTAAAAACAGTTTAACAACAGAAAACTCTGCTACCCTCATTAAAAATAACTGTATTTGACTCCAACAACAAACTATTCACTTATTTAGAACTACAGTGTAACACGTCGTTTGGTCGAGTGATTTGATGCGCTGCTTATCCGAGTTGGTGCGTGCGCATCTCACCTACGCAATCCTCTTTTTGTGAGTCTTGAATTCTTGATTACCTATTAATATAACATGGAATCAGAAAATATCACAATACGTAAAAATAGACGATCTATGTCCATGCATAACATTTCAAGTTCTCCAATACTTGATTCAAAGATGTTTAGTTTACCAAACACGTCGATAGGTGGCGGCAACAATCCGTGTGAAGAACTACAGGAACAAATTACTGAACTAAAGTCAAAATTTTTATCTGCTGATAACGAAATTGTGAATATACACGGTGAAATTAAGCAACTAAAAGAGTTATTGCAGGAATGTCACGAGACAATAAAAGCCTAAGAAATCATCACATAAATACATGCACAGATAACCAAGCAACATCACAAGAGAATAAAAACGCGATAATTGAAAATTAAAGTCCTAAATTGACATTTCTTTCCACGTCATCACCCTCAAGAAAAGAGAAATTAACCACCACTGACATTCCAACTTATCTTCATCAGGACACACAATCGATGTCATACATGTATGTAACAACTACTTGAGGGAAAACTTGAACGTGAATTTGAACACCAAAATGCAAAAGGATACATATCATAATAGTAGTAACGACATACACGCCGAGTCAAGGAAAAATTCGAAGAACATAAGAAAAGTAATTATATATTCTGATCAACAAGGAAGAAATGTTTGCCGTATACTACAAGGACTCTTAGGACCTAAGTTTAAAGTCTTAAGTTACACTAAACTAGGTGCTAAAATACAAAATATTCTTCATGTAAATACTATGCTAGAACTGAGTACAAACGATTGTGTTATTATCATAGGCGGCACTAATGACACTGATCCATATCAACTTGAAATAGCTCTGGGCAACTGTTTCAAAACCGAATATAATACCTAATGTTAGAGGTGCCTAACAATAAAAATTTAAACGAATCCAAATTAAATTATTTAATTAAGTATATTTGTAACAGACATTTAAATGTTTCATTAATAGACATGAGATACAGTAATTATATACCATCAAAGTATAACTTTACTCTTAATATATGCAGAATGTTACTTAAAGAAATATTACGTATTGATTATAGATTAAATAGGGAAAAGTACGATATAACAATGATAAAGAAGTCCAAAACTGTATATGATAAGTGTGTTCAAACTGATCCAATATTAGGGTTGACTAAAATATGGAAATTTTATAATTTAAATAAAATATGTAAGAGCAATAATTGTGAAGAAACATTAATGAATGATAATTTTATACGAAATACGGCTTCGAATACTGATAATAATTATATTTTTTTTCTCGTATAACTATATATTTATCTTGCACCAGAATATTAATGGTTTGATAAATAAGTCGGACCTATTTGCCTATCACTTACAAGAACTGTCTCGTGAAAGTAAACTATTGGACATAGTGTGCATTACAGAACATAATATGAAGGACGGTGACGATTTTCACTTACATATACCTAATTTTAGACTTGCATCCTACTCAAATAGAAATTCTCGTGTATTTTAATTAATAATAAACATAAATTTAAAACTATAGATTGAAATGAATACTGCTGTCCTAATTATATCGAATGCCGTGGAATTGAAATAATAGAATTCAAGCTGAATATGATATGTATTTATAGATCACCAAAGAATAGCATAGATGTTCTAACCACATTTTTCTATAATTTCTAAGGTATGCTACAAAAAGTCTGTACAAATAATAATAAAAAAATTGTTAAATGTAAAAACGCGTATTTCATCACAATTTGAAAATCTATTATTGAACTATAATTTAAAATTGAGTGTTAAACAACCTACTCGAGTAATTAGTGGTACATGTATTGGCGCAGTGGCTGAGCGAATGGCTGCTGCGCTGTTTGTATCGGGTTTCATGCCCGCACCGAACCAATTTTTATAAGGCCTGCAGGCAGTTCTTCGGGTCTGGCTGTCTGTGTTTGTGAGTTTAAATGTTTGTAAACACACCCACGGTACAGGAGAAATTTCTAGTGTGAGGCAACATTTCAAAAAAAAACATTCATGCTGTACATTGCGGAGTTGGGCCAGCTGATGATTCAGCACAAATGCTATGTGACGGCGCAGGTGGCGCACTGGCTGAGCAATTAACTGCGGCGCTGCGTGTCGCGAGTTCGATTCCCGCACGGAACATAAATTTGCAACGTCGTTATTCCTTATCGATATTATCAAATTTTAATTTTGTTTTCATTTATGAACTTTTTAGAGATTTGAGAGAATTGGTCAATTTTTATTCATTAATTTATCATTACCTGTCTTTTGAAAGAAAAAAAAACGAAAAGTGTACATTAATCTATTTTGTAATGACTTGAAAATCATAAAGCATTAAAATAAAACTAAATACCTAAAATTTACATAAAGTGAAAACTGGTTGGGGATCATAATCGCGAACCATGTTTATTATTAAAAAAAAAAAACAAAAAGCGAATTACTGGCTGCGATTCGAACTTGCGAACCCTGGTTTACAGGGCGGTCGCTGAACCGATAGGCTACTTACATCTTTTTATACGAATATTGTCAAACAGTAGCCAAGAATATGGACATAATGCTCTATTGCTCATCCCCCTAAGTTAATAGCGCGATAATATATAACTTATGAGTTATTCCAGACTATAATCTATCTCTGTTCCAAATTTCATCCAGATCCGTTCAGCCGTTCTGGCGTGATCGAGTCAAACATCCATTCAAACTTTCGCATTTATAATAGTAATAAAATAGAGCCCTGATTGCCGTTAGCTTGGACCCTGTTCCCGATACCGGTGGGTTACAATTTTTTATATTTTTAATGTTTGTTTATATATTTTTTTAAATTAATATATAAAAATGTATCAAGTTTGAAAAAATATGAATAAAGGGAATAATGTATAGTAAGAAGTAATATTGAATGAGCCCAGCCAGCGACGAACGTAAGTTAACAAACTAGGCAGGTACTTATAGGTAGTCGGTCGCATGCCTGTGATTAACCACGAACAGATTAAATGCGTGTTCACAACTTGTTTATAAGAAAATTATCATTAGGTATGTTGTTAATATTATTATGTTGTTGTTTATCGCGAAGGTCAGACACAGGAAATTCCCTCTTAACTCAGCATGTGTATTATTTTTAAAGCATCAAGCTAGTAGGAAATTTCATAGATCTAACGCGTGAACATAACAGTAAAAAATATTTAAAGTGCTGATTTCGTTATCACAGTTAGTGAGATTTAATACAATTTTTTTAATTTCAAAATATTATATTAACTGTACGACATTAAATCCAAACTTCAAAATTAATGAATATACCTAGTCGTTTCATAACGTGGAAGCAACATAGTAAACCATGTTTTTATCACCCTTTTTTTTTGGATGGGAAATCATCAACTGACCCCTCCCTCTCTGGGCGGAGCGGAAAGGAGTGTCAGACTTTTACTGACTAAAACCCATCCATGACCCTTCTCTGTCCTTTGTTTTCCAGGGCCGCGGTATCTCTTTCGAACAGTCCCGCAGCCCTGGCAGGCATCGGCCCTCTGGTTTGCTGACATCGCTATAAGGCGCGCGTGGAACGCGCCGTTGACACGGCCTGTCGTCATAAGACGGACGGACGGTGAGTTAGCCCATTACTCACCCTCCACAGGCCCGCGCCTACGGTGGCTGAGAGCCACCACGTGGCCCCCGACACCCGGAGCGTCTTCCGCGGCGGCTGGGACGTGAGGTTATCTCCCTCTCACGTCACCTTTTCCCATTTACGCACTTTTCGTGATGGAACAGGACAAGGTCTTCTTGACAAGGCGTCTGCGTTACCGTGAGTTCTCCCACTGCAATGTTCAGTTACAAAATCAAGCTCTTGGAGTAGTTCAATCCATCTCGCAACTTGTCCCTCTGGATTCTTGAACTGTAATAGCCATTTCAATGCAGCATGATTAGTTCGCTAATAGAATTTCCGAACCAGCAAATATTTACTGATGTGCTGCAATGTCTTTACTACGGCAAGTAGCTCCCGTCTCGTAATGCAGTTATTTCTTTCTGGTTTGGATAAAGACTTGCTGAAGTAAGCTATGACAACCTCCTGGTTTCCTTTCCATTGAGACAACACGCCCCCAATTCCAGTATTGTATTGTATAACGGGCTGGTGTCCGCAATTCCACGTCAAATGCGCGTATTTTTAATTCCAGTATTACTTGCATATGTGTCAACTATTAAGTCATTTTCAGTGTCAGGATATTCCAAAATAGGAGTCTTGCACAGATGTTTCTTTAATTCCTGAAATGCGACGTCGCAGTTCTCGTCCCAACAGAATTGCCGCTTTTCCTCAGCGAGTTTGTGTAGAGGTTTTGCAATGTCAGCAAAATTCTTGACAAACCTTCGATACTAGGAGTACAAACCCAGAAATGCTTGACCTGCGTCTTGTCTTTCGGAACTGGCCAATCCTTCCTAAGACGTTCACTTGTTGTCTGAAAAACGAGCACTTTTTCGGACTTCACAAACACGGACTTCAAAAACGAGCACTTTTTGACTGAGTGCTGTCGAAAATCTAAACAGCAAATCTCAAGATTTGCTGTTTAGATTTTCGACAGCACTCGGTTAAGGTTTTTAAGGTGATCTTCAAATGTACGGCCCCATTGATTATATCGTCTAGATAGATAAGACATGCGTCTCCAAACAATCCGGAAAGTACTTGCTCCATCAACCTTTCAAACGTTGCTGGAGCATTGCACAATCCGAATAGCATAACTTTAAACTGTATATCGATGGACTTGTTGCCGAGCTCAGCAGCCGCCATGTTGGATGCCATGTTGATGATGTTTGCTTTAACAACATCAGCTACGCTGATGATATGGTGTTGCTGAGCGCGTCAATAGGAGGACTCGGAGAGCTTATAAGCATTTGCGAAACGTACGCCCATACACATGGCCTAAAATATGACGTCAAAAAGAGCGAGCTTATGGTTTTCAATGTGGGTTCTAAGTGTCCGGCGGAGGTTCCACCAGTAAGGCTATGTGGGGTGCCCTTGGAGCATATGTTTAAGTATCTGGGCCATATTGTGACGTCCGATCTGAAGGACGACGCTGATATTGAACGAGAAAGGAGGGCGCTGTCGGTGACGGCGAATATGATTACCCTCAGGTTTGCTCGTAGCTCCAAGGATGTGAAGATCACCTTGTTTCGAGCCTACTGTACATCTTTTTATACGAGTAGTCAGTGGGTGTCATATTTGCAGAAATCTTACAGCGCTCTCGGCGTTCAATATAATAACGCGCTGAGAGCGCTGCTGCGGCTACCTCGCGGGAATGTTTGCAAGCGTCCGCATTGACTGTTTTTATGCCAGCATGCGCAAGAGGGTGACCTCGATAGCGAGTAGAGTGCGGGGCAGCAGCAACAGTCTTCTTACTCTTGTTGCCAACGGGCTGGACGGGCCTTTCATGCAGCACTGGCAGGCCTTGCATGCACCCGTATATCAGGCATGGGGCAGGTAAATTATCACCAGTAAAGGACATGGCCAATTTCTGTATGGGCGTTTGCATAGTTATCAAATTTAGTGTACAACGATAATTTTTGGTGTTTCACATTCGTGAATATTGCCATATTAAATTGCAAAAAATAAAAAGCTCAAAGAACTTCTCATTACAAATAACTAGACGTAAACAGTTTCATGTTACCTTCTATCAAATTGCTGGCAAAGTGTATGAATAATGATTTTGCTATTAAAAACGTCAAGGCGTTTTAAAATAGCGAAGTGCTGGGAATTATTAGGCATTTCAACAAGATCCAAAATCCTTATTTCAGGTAGTCATTCTACCTGAACTAAGGATTTTTAACCATATACTGATTAACATTTACTGAACTGAGAAAGTCTGACAGAAAACTGAGACAAAGTATATGTATGTTATTATTGTCACATTTATTGAGACTCCGAAAGTGACGTTTTTCTTCAACAGTTTAACTACTAATTGACAAGAGAAACACTAAATAAAACAAAAGATTATAAATAATTACTCATTTCTTGGTAAAAATAAGTAAAAATATTTTTTTCCGTAGAGATAAGCAGGAGTCAAAAATATTAGAAGATAATCGCAATAAAACAAACAGTTCGTACGCAACGGAGGATCTGTGCAATCGCAGTACCGCCATTTTGACATAAACAATGACACATTGTAAAACGCGTTCCGTTTTATGGTACGGTTACGTTATTACTATAATTGTGTGAAATAAATATATCTTACGTATCAACAGTTCAAAATATAATTTAATTATATGTAAGAAATACCAATGAAAACAGTTTTGTTTAAATCAAAATGTTTCAGGTAAGAGCATTTGTCGTTCATTTCACATACATGCAAGTAGTATGCGTGGTGTAGAACGTCTATTATTCTATTTATCTTTCTCTATGGTCCATAATGGCTAAAGTTGACAAATGAGACTTTGAATTCAACTTACACTACTTATTATATTGTAATCAATACTGACGAGTGCAGAGAGGTTAAAAACTACGCAACAATTCACTTCTCTATTTTTCTTAATATAATCTATTGACTATGTAAGTGTATATGGAATGTACTTTTTTGTCCATGTCCTTTAAATTTAAAACAGTTTTTAAATAATTTATAATTTATATTGATTTATTATTTTTTTAATATTGATTACGTTGATTAAGTTGCATGAAGATTCTTAATGAGGAGCATTTGTTCATCTTGGCGGTGGACCTGCTCCTTTTTATCTCGCTGCAACTGCTCTTATAACCAGCGAGCCTGCTCCTCTTGACGGCGAGCCTGCTCCTCTTCGTGCCTGTTCCTACAGCAGCGCCATTAAAGCAGACAAGTCTTGCGCCACTGATGCTGGAGAAACCCCGGATGGGCCAGCAACTGGCTCTGACGGAGGCTGGACACCGCCCAGTGTCTGCGTCGGAGAGTCTCCAAACCGCCTTTGGTCCATGTCTTGCTGACGATGACTCCTGGTACGGATATCGTCCGTGTCGTCCTTTGGTAGAATTGGCATATTTATCCCTCACTTCTGACACCAATTTGTTACGAGCTGGGTATGGGATAAAATAATTACCACTGATTAAACAACAAATAACTTTATTAATTACAATACACTTATAAAACTTAATCACAAATACACTACTGATCACTATTCACTTAGATATCGCACTAGACGTACTTGTGCATTGTTTTGTGTAATTTGGTGTGATGCTTATTTAATTAGAGTTCTTATAGTTTACTAACACCCGGTTTCCGATTTGAGAATTTGGGAGTTCCCTCAACTAGAACCCAAGTGAGAGTCGGACTAAACTTCACTTAAAAAGAACCAAGACTTAAAATAAGCCACTTTAAAGTGTTATCTTAAAAACAGTACCAGTTTTGTTGCAAAATTTCATTAGAGCACGTAAATTCAGCAATACCAGTTTGGTTTATCGATTGCATGACCGCATTTAATTTTAAATTTGCAGCCACCGAGCTGTCGCGGTCTCGTATTATTTTATTTATTTATTTTATTAAAAAGAAAGTTTACAAGAATCTTAACTTAAGAACTAAGCCTCTAAAACCGTTTTCACGGTTTGTCTGTGAGAACGGAACAAATATATTATAAATAAGGTTTACCAGTGCGGACATTGATGAAAATCAACGAACAATTAAATATAATCCCAATACCAAGGGAAGTAAATCGAAGAATTATCAATAAATATAGAAATCAAATAACCTATCCATAACCTAACTTAATAATATTAATGTAATATATTATAATTATTATAAATGCGAAAGTAAGTTTGTTTGTTACCTTTTCAAACTTAAAACACTGAAAGAATTACCCTGAAATTCCGCATATACGTTGTCAGGTGTACAGAAACGGACATAGGGTACCTACCCATCATCCCGAAAACAAAGTTATATTCCCGAGGAAAACAACAACAACGTTCCCATGGTAATAGATATCCACGCGTTTTTCGAATCATTGTTAAATAATATTTTGCAACCCGAATTGATTGTCAAATTCTAACTTAATGCAACCGAAGCCACGGGCAACAGCCAGTGTCTAGTACGACTACCCGTTTGTTCTCCCTCAACAATCTGTAAACCGTAAGAAGATAGTTCACAGACTCTTGAGGAAGAACAGCTTAAGTAACTTCGCAAATTTGCCTTTTATTTTTTGAAATCCAATATCAGTAGGCAATTGGTTAAAAAGGTAGGGTACTCTTTTATCAAGGGTTCGGTCGCCAAAATAATTTCTTATTCTAGGTACATCAAATTTACCTGCTGATACTGTCCTGGTTGCGTGGTTATGGGTAACCAGTGAGTGACGCCCCCAGCTGCCATGACTCTTAACCAGAAGAAGGTACTTGTGTTTCAAACTGATGGGGAGAATTTTGCAAATGTTAAATAATTTATAATAATTATCTTTACAATAATTGTATATCTGATATACGAAAAACGTATGTAGGAACGGGTCCCGCGGTACTAAGGAGCTACTTCTCATTGACATAGCCATTAGCCAACAGGTTCGTCGATCCCGCAAGGATCTGTCGACATATTGGATAGATTATAAGAAGGCCTACGACTCGGTGCCACATACATGGCTCATGAGGGTGCTGGAGTTGTACAAGATAGATGCAACTCTACGCGCCTTCCTTAAGTCGTGTATGGGGCAATGAAGGACGGTCTTTCGATATCCAGGATGTCATCAGATCCAGGGGAACGATGAGCCTGTATGGATTAAACGGGGAATATTCCAGGGTGACAGTCCACTTTGGTTAGGTTATAGTGGTGATAGACGATCAGCGCGCCGCGTAAAAGAACCTCGTGAAAGCTGAGAAAGAGAAACAAATAAAATATCTCGACTTGGCACACGAGGTTGTCGACATGTGGAATGTGAACTCGGCTATCATTGTGCCGATTGTCGTGACGGCCAATGACCTTATGGCCAAGAGCCTCGATGACCATCTATCGAGGCTCTCCTTAGGCGGTTGGATCAAGGGCCTGATTCAGAAGGCAGCACTCCTAGATACGGCTCGCATTGTAAGGAGGTTCCTGTCTCTGGAGCCCTAACCACCGGTAGCTTGGACCCTGCTCCCGACACCGGTGGCCCACTATTTTTTATATGTTTAAATGTTTTTATGTTTTTTTTAGAGAAATATTTAAAATGTACATAGATAAATAAAGGAAATAATAATAATAATTAGTAAGGAATCTCAAATTAATACCTACTACCCTTTCAAATTATTATAATAATGACGCAAACCGTTACTAAATATTTTCACAAAAGCGAGCAGCTTAATTACTCAGATATATAAATTGGTGGTTTCACGATAAACATAGTTGAAACTTTTTAAATTGCGGATTCTGTACATTGTTATTGTTTTGTATTACAGAATTCCAGCTTATGAAACGTGAAACTATTTTAATAATTCACGTGTAGTTATTTACAAAAGAATAATATATATTATAATAATAATACCAGGACCACGTTGAGTCATTGGTCTTGTAGTCGCGAGCGCTATTGTTCAGCATAATGTTTTGGGTTCGACTTCCATGCCGGACAAAGTGTTCTTGTATCAGTTTGTTCTCAGTAGCAGCCTGGTTTATAGCAATAGGTTGGCCCGCTGTAGTCATGATCATCATTTGCTGCATGATCTAATCATCCGCCAAGCTTTTCCACAAATTTATTGGGGGCAGTTTCCAGTTTCACGGAATGCAGCTGAATACCATTATTTTACATGGAGCGACTGCCTGTCTGACCTTCAGATCCAGGTCCGGTCTTACCAAAGGATACCGTATTACCCAGTACTAGCTGGGCTCAGCTAGTACTGGGTAATACGGTATCCATTGGTAAGACCGCTGTAGGCTGTGGTATTGAAATAATAATGATGTAGTCGGTGCTATTGGGAGTTGCACCAAAGAAGTATGGATGCCTGTTTTCACGCAACAAATGAATGCTTAAATAAAATCGCTCGATAGACGCTGGCCTCAACGCGGAGTGTTGCAATACCAACACTACAAAAAAATAAGCATTCATTTCGGCGTAGGACATGATTATCATAAAATTCTAAATACATGACTAAGGAAATTGTAAATCTTGTTTTATCAGAATTTGAAATTAACTCTGTGATGTGACACATCACACCAGTAATCCATGAAATTAGGCAGTGGTGTAGCCATCAGTACACCCATATTTTGCCAGTTATCTTTAAGTCCCATGCCACGCACGAGCCTACTGCCACAACCGGTCACAGATCCAGACAGCAGTAGCGCTTGCGACCACTAGACTAACGAGGCAGTCAGTATCTGTGATAGATTCCCCGCAAATGAAAGACACTGTATATTCTCTGTCTGTTTGTTTTTAACAGTAGGTAGATAACAGTAGTAAATTACAAAAAAAGTGTCACTAAATAGCACATTGCACTTCGCGCATATGGCCCCTCGCTGTCAGCTCATTGTTCGAAGAGGATCTATTTTCACTGACGGATCTGACGGGGCTATATTTAACCGTTGCACTTTGTCTGTGCTGACGCTGCGCGACAGACTAGATGGCATTGCTGATGCTACACTGTGTACGGGTAGGTTGGTACTACCTTTTTACCTGATATGCGATTTTACCTGAAATCGGCACTAGTTCCATAAAATATAATAATACGTATAGCACTGCCTTTCCAACATATTTTTGTGAGCGGGCAATACCGCCCATGACTCCGCGACACGCCAAGCTAACCGCCAGTGGACGACGATTTTCGCGCGTGATTTAAAAGCATTTGTGAGATGCTTATTAATATTCCATAAGTTTTACTGTTTATACCTGTTTTATTTTTTTCTCTAACTTCTGTGGCATACACTGTTAAAAGTATATAATCATATATACTTTTTACTACTTAACGTGCATAAACTCATTCAATGGCCCAAATATCCCTGAGAAAACTCTTCTTACTGTACGTCTATACTCACGTATTTTTTTTAGAGAGGATAGGCAGAAACTAAAGAACGCCACCAGCTAACGTACCTATGTTTTGATGTGACCTGTGACACTTTATGAGACTTAATGCTATTCTTCTTCCTAAAAACATTTTTTTCATGACAGGTAAAATCCACCAACTTCACTGTGCTGGCGTGGTAAACTAAGCCCCATTCCCATTCACAGAGAGGAGGTCTGTTTGAGTCCCAGTGGTGGGAACGATATAGACTGATCCTGCTTACTTCCCAATGAATATAAGGGTGAGGACTAAACATATTGTTAAGTAATAGGTTCTTATTCAATCGACCCTTTTCCAAATTAAGTTCCAATGTACAGGTATCATAAAATTAGAATAACCGGTGAAACTGCTTTAGAAGATATTGCAAAAAACATATAATAAAATTGTGGTTTGTTTGAAAACAAAGCCCGAATAAAAATTACCGAAACTATTAAATTAATTGTTTAATATTTTTTTTCTAATGTAAAACATTTTATCATTCCCTCAGTTGTAAACACATCGAACATTGTTAAAGAAGTCATTTAAATCCCAAGAATTATTTAGTATTAACATTTTGGGTAAATTATCAAAAGCCTTTTATCTCAATATTATTAGTACTGAATGTGAAAAGCTGTTTCTTGACTAATGAAGATTCCCGATAATTAAATAAACAATGCTGTAAATTGACGTTACAAAAAAAATAATTAATACATATTTGCTAATTAGTTTTAAATTATGAAGAATCTTGCTTTCCTGTGACCGGCGGTACAAAATGTTAAGAAAATATGGTACGACGATATGGTGCTAATTAACCACAAACAGCAGGCAATAAGACATCACAAACATCGGAATAGTTACCTATACATAATGTGGGCATTATAAACTGGCTGCAGTACTTGCAACATTACAATAACACGTCTGAGTCCTAACAGCTACCGAACAGTATAAACAGTTAGAAACTTGTACTCATCGTCTGTCTAGCTGAATCCAAATGGCCTTAGTTTGGGCCAACGATATTAATTTTCCTATTTCACAGGAAATCAAATAAACTAAGACAAAAACTTTCCTTCAACCAAAGTCGCTGAATACATCTTCGGAGTATCAAATGAAAGCTTTTCAAAGGTTACTGGTAAAACTAACATAATAGCTTAGTTCCTGATCTAATTTAGAAGCTGTTTTTTGAGTATACCACTCAGAAGGCTGTTATTATTTTGTTTTAAAATGATGGAATGGGCAGTTAGATAAACAGTTCGGCAGTTCACAGGGAGCGGAGACTCCCGGACTTGGGTCACCCCGACTCGGACAGGTTAGGTTCGTGTTAGATTACTGTAAACCCTGCAGACAGAAATAGGAGGCTACGCTGACTACACTCTTTAGGCGAATATATAGTGTTTTGAGATTTCTTACTGACTAATTCCGATTTATCAACTGCCCACTCGTAGCTGCCCATTCAGTTATTTTACTGCTCAGTAGTTATTAAATGATCCATTTTAAGATTTTTTACGACTCATTTTTGTTTACTTTACTGCTAAGTTTTAAGTGCCGAACTTGTTAATAAATATGCATTTTGTAATTTTTAACTTACCAAAACAGCTATACACAACTGCCGCTTTAAAACAGTGCCAACTTTAATAAGTTCCTTTGATTGAAACAAGTCCAACTAAGTCCCTACCAACCGATACCACTTTAGCTTGTTGGATACAAGCTAAAGTGGTATCAGTAGGTAGGGACTACCGACTCGTTGTTTTGAGCAATCGTGACCGCGGCAACTGTAGAACTAACCAGCTCAATTTGGCCTCCGACAGAGGATAGTCTCTGTTCTATAGACATTATAAACTTCGGCAGCCCTAACTTTAAACTAATTGAGTCTCAATTTACTAAGGTCGTCCACTAGAAATTGTAGAATCTAAACTCTAAAATCCAATTAAGAAAGCAAACCATCACACACAACTTTTCAGTAGGTATGAGACTATCTCAACATTCAATATTGTAATGTTGCGTGCTAGAGGAGTCGGTCGCTTACTTGGAAGTATTTTTAAACCGATTTTTATCTTTAAATCTAAGGCGGACTTGTGCAGCCACTGCAGCCACGTCAAGATGAGTTCCTGCCACGGTTAGCTGGGTTCTTAAAGCACACGGCTTGGAACTTATTTTATTAGATATAAGCATCTTGATTAGCATTATCTTAGAGAGGACGACCGTATTTAACATTTCTTAAAATTAACGTTACAAATACAGGAGATAAAACGATTGTTTGGGACAACAGACGACACAACACGAAGGCTCATTAAAATAAATGACACTTGAGTAATGCAAGATTCATTAATTTAATTATACATTGAATATTGTTTACGAACAGTGCTCAGACAATCCAGAGGGCCAGACAACTGGAAACCGGTTTCAAAACGTTTTATATTGTACAACGAACGATTCTCAACTAGATTGACATATTTTTTTTGGTAGGCTAACTTATTCCAAATACTTTTTGACTTTTACATTATTATTATCACAGAATGTCAGTTTGTCTAGGCTTAGTTCGCATGGCACTTGAGTCGCGGTCGCGGCCGTGCCACTGTGCGTTTCCAATTAATATGCAGGCTATGCAGCAGATTGGATTTCATTGTATCCACTGTGTACTACGTAATGTATGTTCTAACCTGTGGTCTTAACAACTGTGGCCCTCTTTCATCAGTAGGTAGTAATTTGGCATAATGATCAGTCTCCACTCTCAAATATACAAGCTCTTTTCCTCTATTTGACATGATCATCATCATCATCTGCCTAACCTTTCCCCGTTAGGGTTGGCTTCCAATCTAACCGGATGCAGCTGAATACCAGTACTTTTACATAGAGCGATCTGACCTCCACAACACCGTTAGTACTAGGTAGTACCATACCCATTGGTAAGACTGGTTGTCAGAATTTTGAGCCACTAACTACCTGTAACGACTGTCAAAGATCTACAAAACGACTGCCGGGACCAACGGCTAAACGTGCTGTCCGAGGCATGGAGGAAACTCGGTATGTAATGGGGTGGTCACCCATCCGCGGACTAACTTAGGCAAGCGGCTTAACCTGAAGATCGGCCCGAGCGGCTGTTACTACTTAGTCACGAGCTCCTTCTTCTCAATTTGACATGCAGAGTGCAAATTGCACTTCATGGTAGTGACACGGTGTTTGGCAGAATTTGGTGCACTCGAAGCGTCAGCAAAAACCAGTGCCAACCGTTGCTTTGATTAAATACAATGCAAGCAGTAATTGATCAAGCTCCTTCACTTCAATATGGCTGAAAAAAATTAAAATAGAAAAATGCAATCAGTTTAATGCACCATAGAAACGTGTTTGAAGTGAGTTTACTATACCTATTGATGTAGATGGAATAAATTCATTTAGGTCATCTGTACCTACACTTCTAAACGTTAGTTATGAATAGCAGCTGTTCGAACGCTTCTAAAACTGATTTATTTCTTAAAATTGATTATGATATTTATTTTTTTAAATTGATTTATTAATTGATCTTTCAACTGGATTAAGTGAAGAACTTTTCAGGTAGAATATTTTTGTGCCACTTGAGACGAATCAAAATATTAATTTCAGATTTCGCAATATTGTACGTTCTGAATAATTTGCCTGTATTGTGTTCGTTTCCATTCTGTTTCAATATTTGTGGAGCGGAAACGTAGAAAGGTATCAGAAAACGATTTTTCACAAGTTTTATTAGTCTGACGAAAATTCTTATCACACCGTGTTTATTTCTGCACATTTGCACTGTTAATACTTTCACCAAAGTGGTTTAAAATTAAAAGAGTTCGCTAAAGGTAATTTCAAACAGATAGTTATGCAGATTTTACGTTGTCTGAAACAGACACAGATAATATTAAAGACGAACACAAAGGTGAGATTTGTCCATTATTAACAACGGTTCCGTTTTCTAGTTTAAATTTTTAAATAAATCGAAATAGTCTAGCTAGAGTTTCTAATCTATTAGCAACTGATTTTACTCTTGAAGTTACGTAACTTATTGCTCAACACAAAATGTTAGTTTGTACGTAAATTATTTCGCATACAAATGTATTTTTTTAATTTCAATAAATCATATTCGCTGACAGGCTATAAAACATTAAGCTAAATTAATATCAATTTTGTTTAAATAAATATTATTGTGGAACGTAGACCAGTTGCTCATAGAGATAATATAAAATGATAATATTTGAGGATTCTCCCACACCGGCACAATGTATTTTTAAAAATAAATAAAATAAAAGATTATGAATTACAATGTCCTTATCGTGAACTTTTTTTATCTTTACGATGTATCGTTGGCATAAATGCAAGAAGATTGTTTAAATGGTTTTTCTTTTCTTATTTGAATAACTTATTCAATGTCCTTTAAATTGCCTTTCAATGTGAAATCACATAATAACGCCTTCAAAACGTGTATAAATTGCTAATTAATTATTTATACAGTTTTTGTCGGTATATTAAAAAATGTAGTCACACATCTCTGGATAAAAAGTTGGGCGTGTTTAGATTACACAATAAAATTAGCTATGATACATTAAGCTGCAGAAGATTGTAAAAATATCTTTGCATTGTATACAAAGTTGATACGACAGAGGGGCTTTCCTTTGAACTGCCTATACTAGGTACCATTTTCAAGCTCTGTACTAAAAATCAATTAAATAGGAGCAGTAGTTTAGCCGCAAATGATAAATGTTTGTTTTTGTGCGCGTACTTCAAAACGCCCGCCTCAACACGAGATAACACACACCGCGCTCGGCGCGTGCGCGACGCTGCCGCTCTGTTACCTACGCATCTAAGGTCAGTCGAATTTTTTTACACAGGATGGTTACGTTTTATTCTGATTTGTAAGCTATTTAGTTTCTTTGAAAAAAATATTTTCTCTTTTTTGGCGCTTTTTATTTTTATACCGTATCGAATTAATACTAAACACGTATAGTATACGTAGTGTAATTTAATGCCCCTCTGTCGTATCAACTCTGTAGATTCAATCTCTTAGTATTATATAATCGCATAGCACATGTGTGAGTACTATGTACTGTAAAGCTACCATTTACATTTAGTTATCTTCATTGACTTGAATGTGCCCTGGTGGCTGAGAGAATGTCATGCTCACAAAAATGTCTCGCTGATGGTGGCGGGTGTGTCGGGTCATTTAGTTCCCTTCAATATGGTTGAGTTGAATGGCGCTGATCCATGCGTCATGTTCGTGAACGGGCGCTGTCAGTTGGGATCTCTTAGCTGTCACGGTTTATTTTAATTACTTTATTTTTAAATTGTTAGTTTAATCTTTTACTCTGGACGCTCTTAATGTGCACGTATTTGTACATCGTTCTCACATATATGTATAATCTCAACATGAATGATGTAACCAAGATTTTGTAACAATATTTTGATTAAAAAGAGTGTCCATGGAGTTTCTTGCCCATTCTTCTCCATAGAGATCTACGATTTGGAATGTGCAACTACAGTACTTTCGCAAGTTATTATGCCTTGTGACTGTGACTGTAGCTTAGCTTTTTCGTTTTTGACTTTCAAAAGTGCCTGTAATGGTCTAATTGAAATAAATGCTTTGAGTTTTGAGTTTTGAGTAGAGTTTTAATGTTGTTAAAAAAAAGTTTAACTTCCTGATTTATAGAGTGACAAGTAAATTATTATTCTATACCTATAACAGCAGCTAGCTGATTAACCATTACTTAGAGGGCTTTAGATTCTTCTGAATTCAGTCATCTGTTTAGGTGAATTACCTAGAATCCTGTCTCATTATTCACACATTTTCTTTTCACAGCTTTAAAGGCTGATCAGATATTATGGTGGAAGACTATGACCCGGCTAAGGACATAGAATACTTTTAATCGCATTTCCCTATAGTAGGATTCCGTGGGGTAATTTCCTATCTCCACGCCAGCGAGGGCTCGAGCAAAAAAACGGCTCTCATCTCTTCGAAGTTCGCCCGTTAATTTATTTTTCCTTTATTTACCCTGTCATTGCGGATATTGCGTCGTGCTAATAATCAAAACGCTGCTTTCAATATCTGGAACAGCAATAACAGCATACCACTGTTACAGTTCTTCACAGTAAAGTAAGATTCTCTTGTTGTGGAAAAGTGTTTTGTGTATGGCACCGGCTATTTTTAATTACATTCCTAATTCTATAAAAGAGGAACCAGTAACAACTTTCAAAAAGAAATTAGCTGAACTTCTATTAAATAAATGTTACTACTCCGTATCCGATTTTTTAGCTGATATATTTTAGTTGTGTGTCAATGTTTGTATGTTTGATGATGAACTGCATCAATGTTTGCCAGCCAAAATGGTAGAATTTACAAGGATTCTTTCTTCTTCTTCTTAGCGTATCGATGGCAATCTAAATTGTATCAGCCCAAAACTGAGCTACTAGTTTGGCGCTTTCAGTAGCGTTCATCAGTTCCTGTAGCGAACAAACAACAGGACACGCAGGACACGATATTAAGTGCCCCATCGTTTGTAGAACAGCACCACATTTACACTCCAGGGCAGAGTCATTAATGAATCCCCACCTGAGCAGGTTTTCCTTACTACGACCAACCTGGGTCCGGAGTCTATTCAGAGACTTCCAGGTCAGCCATGGCAATTCATGTCCAGGCAGGAGATTTTCAGCAGGCGGAACGAATGGGTTAGGTAAAGATGCAGTACCTCGCCACAGTCTCAATCTTTCCGTAGACCGCTCGCCAGTGATTCTTTAATATTATTGTAACCACCTTATTGTAATACCTACATTCTGAACAAATAAATGACTATTCTATTCTATTCTTGTTTGCAGGAGTGCTTTGTATACTTGAACAGGCGTCGCTTTAAGCAATTAATTATTAATATTGTAGACTCTTGCGGTAATTGAAATAGAAAGCACGAGCCAACAATTATGTTTTAGATTACCTACCTTCCTTACATGACAAAAGGCAACCATATTGCTTAGATACAGTTTACAACATCGAAGTTTATTATCTGTAGACACTGCTTCAAGTTACAAGACGTGTAAACTTCAAATCATGTGTGGTTATTAGGACCTTAATCATTACTTAATACAAATAAATTTTCAAATAAAATATAGTGCACTCACATTTCACCTGTTCCGTAATAGGGGCGAGCCTATTGCCATAAACTGGGCATCGGGTGGTTGCATTATTTGGTAGGTACAAGTCTGCCTAACCCTTCGGGTATTAAAGACGTAATGATATTAACATACTTCATACAATATTATTTTATACGATAATATTCTACATTGATTTCTACCAACGTTAAAAAATGGAAAATATAAAAAAAAAATGTAAAGTTACACTTTACGGACTCTGAAATAATAATTAATTTACGTTGGTTTCTGTTTTGCGCAACTTTATTATCTTTAAAAATTAAAAAATACAGAGAAGTTGTTGATTAATTACGCAAATTACAGTGTGTTGCTTTAACCGGAAAGCTAAGATTCGTGGGGGTTCATTAATCTTAGTTAACAATTGTATAAAATTTAAGACTCTTAGTGATATTATTGATCTATCGGTTGAACATAATATTGAACTGTCTTGTGTTAAGCTGGATAAGCATGTCATAGTATGCGTTTACAGACTACAAATTATCAAAACTACTCTATATTTGAATCGGTAATGGAAGATGCTTTAGCAAAGCTTGCAACTGGTAATAAATCACTGGTTATCTGTGGTGACTTTAATGTTAATATTTTAGATCAAAATTCAAATAGCAGTAGATATTTACATCTTTTATAATTTAATTTGTTAAACGTGTTTTCGGAACTAACCCGAATTACTACAAATACTGCTACATGTATTGATAATGTTTTTTGTTGCTGCCACTACATACACACATAAATCCATTGTAAGTACCTTTCTTCTGATCTTCTGATTTTCGGTCAAACCGTTGTTTTCGATTCACACACACTATTACAAAAAATCCAGACAAATGACACCCAGTAATTTAAATAAATTTAATAATAACTTTATTAGTAATGTAAGTATTCCGAACCATATTATTGAAAATGTAAATCAATTTATGAGGAATTATTTTCGGTAGTTTACACAGAGTTCAAAAATACATTAAAAATGAAAACTAAATCTATTTGCCCAAAGTTTATGTTCAGTGACCTTACCCTACCCCCCACCCCCTACCTCCCTAATACCCTTAGGGGTATTAGGAAAATTAGGGAGCGATTGCTTTAGCTGTAGGGCTTTAAGCTTTACATCAATTCAGAAACCGTTAATAAAAATATGTTGCAACTTACTCAAAAATTAAAAAAAAACACCTGTTAGGAGCTAAAGCCTTATTCATTAGCAACAAGATTAAATCCGCCGATAGTAAAATAAAGACGGTTTGGAAAATTATCAATAGTGAAACTAATAGACATAAAAATATAATAATGATATCGCACTACAGACTTCACGTGGTCTTATAAGCTCTTAAAACGAAGTTTCTCAAGAATTTGTAGATTTCTTTACTAGTATCCCACCTAAAACTACGAGAACCTTAAATTCCTCACCCTTGGTTTCTATTGATTTATTAAGAGCGAACGTTTCAGCCTGTCTGGTTGAGTTTAAATTTAAGCATATAAACCCCATAGCAGTCATTAAAGCTTTTAGGGAAATCAAAATCAAATTAACTGAAGATCTATGGGGTTTTTTTAATATTAAATGAGTCTACTCTTGACCTCAATCTAGTCCAAAGGACAGAGATGAGGTCGACGATGGAACGAGCTAACCCAAAAGAAGCCAAACTCGCGACTTAAATAATGTCGATTAAAGTTTGTCAAGCTATTATTGAGACTATACCACCGTACTTAGCCTTAATATTTAATTTGTGTGTGGACCAAGGAGTTTTCCCGGACCTTATGAAATACAGCAAGGTAATACCACTTTTCAAATCCGGGGGCAGTAAAGACACCAATAACTATAGACCCGTATCCGTGTTGCCGGTTTTCAGCAAGGTGTTTGAAAAGGTAATGCTTAATCAAATGCTCACACACTTTAACACCAATAAAAAATCTTACATGAGGAACAATATGGTTTCACCAAAGGACGTTTCACGACTGATACCGGTTTCACCTTATTAAAACACATATTTACGGCGTGGGAAGAGGCACAAGATGCCATAGGAATCTTCTGTGACCTCTCAGAAGCATTTGATTGCGTAAACCACGAAACCCTACTCTTATAACAAGCTAGTACAAATAAATGATGTCAATTCAATGGGTTTAAAAGTAAGTATGGGTGTACCGCAAGGTTCGATATTAGGTCCTTTCCTCTTTTTAGTCTTTATAAATGATCTACCCCATTTATTTAAAAATCAACCACAAGTGGTGTTGTTTGCCGACGATACCTCTTTAATATTTAAGGCTGGGTTCAGCAGCATATGCTGTTAGAAAAATCCGTCAATTTATTGATGTAGATACCGCGAGGCTAGTGTATTTTAGTTATTTTCATAGTATTATGTCATCGAGTCTATATTTATTCGGCAGAAAAGATCCTTCAGAGCCATTTATGATATTATGGCAAGCATATTATAAGTTGGGGGATTACATTGATGATAAAAATGCTTAGCTCAATGCTGGTCCTGCTCCACAACCATAGGGCAAACTAATTGATTACCATGTGAAGTTATTGTGGAAGCTGCAGAAGATTGTAAAAATATCTTTGCATGGTATATATTCAATCTCTTAGTATTATTATAATTGCATAGCACATGTGTGAGTACTATGTACTATAAAGCTACCATTTACATTTAGTTATCTTTCATTGTCGGGTCATTTAGTTCCCTTCAAAATGGTTGAGCTGAATAGGCATAACATAGCCCGAACATAAAGCATGTATCAGCATACATGCTTTATGTTCGGGAACGGGCGCTGTCAGTTGGGACTGGTCATCTCTTAGCTACCACGGTTTATTTTAACTACTTTGTTTTTAATATAATCTTGACGCTCTTAATGTGCACGTCTTTCTACATCATTCTCACATATAAATGTATAATCTCAATAAGAATGATGTAACCAAGATTTTGTGACAATATTTTGATTTAAAAGAGTGTCCATGGAGTTTCTTGCCCATTCTTCTCCATAGAGATCTACGCTTTGGAATGTGCAACTACAGTACTTTCTCAAGTTATTATGCCTGACTGGGACTGTAGCTTCGCTTCTTTTTGTTTTTTTTTGACATTCAAAAGTGCCGTAGTGGTCTAATTGAAATACTTAAATGCTTTGAGTTTGAGTAAAATTAAAGAAAAACGGACATTGTTGGCATTTTCATCAAAGTTACGCAATGTTAGAAGTAATCGCAATCCTGAGATTAAAAACTTTTTCTTTCAGAATGTTAGTCTCATTTGACGAATGCTACATTATCCCTGAGTAACATAGGCTATATTTATTATTTAAAAAATAAATGTCCACCCGTGCGAAGCGGGGACGGACCGCTGCTACGTTTTAGGTGCCACGTTACTAGTTGGTTCTGTGACTACTACGATGGTAGCAGAATATCCGCCAGTCATAGGATTAGCATTGATAACAAATGATAAGAAAATATATACGGCACTTATAACAAAAACAAGTTCAAGTTATTTCAAGTTTTGTCTGTCTGTCGGTCTGTCTATCTATCTGTTTCTTCCAGCTAATCTCCGAAACGGCTGGGGGATTTTTACAGGCAGATAGCTGATGTTATAAAGTCTAACATAATATAAATGTAAAAATAATTGGAGTTCAAGTTTATTATCATCATTATTTATTATCATTAGAGTAAAAAAAAACTCTTGAAATTGGTAACGAAATCCGATTCAAAAAGGGAAATAAGTAATGTTTTTTATAATAATTTCACGCGAACGAGGCAACAGCTAGTTACGTAATATAACATAACACCTGTATACTCTGTAGGAGTAGATATTGGTTTATGGAGCACTCCCATTTCGCCGACTTTATTAACGAAGTTTGACTTAGATAAAAAATATCTGATGGTCAAACTTTACATGTACTATTTACATGTAGGTACAAAATATTTATGAGTAGGTATTATGTACATACCTAGTATATATTTAACCGATGAATTTAACAGTTGGTTTTTTTTTAACGCGGGTTTTCCCGGATTAAAATGTGACCAACCTGGAAATATGAAATAATTTGTCAGTCGTAGCACTCCAAAACACACAAAATAAAGCTCCTTGTTTTCTGAGCAACATCTCACACAATTATATTGACTAAATATTTTGTCATAAGCCGACCCCAACATAGTTCAGAAAAGGCTGATGACAGCGAAATGTCTATTCTTATATCGACAATAAAATCTGTCCTCCAAAACCGGAATAACAATGAGTTTCTAGTAGCAACAAGACATTTGAATACAATGTACTATCAACAACGCCTAGAATTATTATTTTGAACAATTACTCAACCAAAATTACTTTGATTAATATTTATCAACTAGACAGTTTAAAATCTTGAAAAATTTTTATTGCGGTAGGTAATAACTTTTTGTTAAATTATTATCACTATTTATCATATTAACTATTTGCATTTAAATTAGTCCGTTTTAGTATAACATAATTAGGTATGCATGATGCTGGTTTTTGCAAAAAGAATTTTATGAGAAGAGGATATTTTTTTGTTTATTTGTAGCGTAGTCACGTTGAGCAGATCACCTTTTGTTGTTAAAGTATTGTGGAAGAACAAAAAGGATAACTGCTCAATGAATACGATATTATTATATTTTATTTGAAAGAAAAATATAAAAAAAGCTTCAACGATTAATTTATAAACAACACTTAAGTACTATAACTACTATGTACTATGTAACTACAATACTATGTACCTCGTTGGTCGAGTGGTCGCAAGCGCTACTCTGAGCATGAGGTCCTGGGTTCGATTCTCGGGTCGGGCAAAGTGTTACTGGGTTTTTCCATCAGGAATTTCTCAGTAGCAGCCCTGTGGCTGCTAGACTGAATTGGTGCCCGGTTGGTGGCAATTGTCTCGCCCCGTATTACGTGGGACATAAACACTGAAAAAACTAAACTGGCAAAATGTGAGTGAACTATTAGGAAGGTACACCTTTGCCTAACCCTTCGGGAATTACTATTATTAATTAAGTAACATGACATACTATATTACGTTACGTCATGTTACTTAGGACGCATAACTTCGAAGCGATAATTTTATTGACAATAATAAAAAAAAATAAAACAATCACCAACGTCACCAATGTCACTAACTTCACGTGTCTGAATTCGAAAAGTGTAAATTTAAAAAAAAAACGTCACGGTTAGTTTAATCAAGAAACAGGTTGTCTAATGATATAAACATTAAAATATGTTAAAATTTTAGTTTCAAAGAATAAAACAAAAAAGCACGCTAAGCCGTTGGTCCCTGCGCCCCTGGCATTTGTAGATCTTTGATAGTCGTTACAGGTAGTCACCAACCATAACCAGTCTTACTCTTACCAAGGGATATTTATTTATTTATTTAAACTTGAGCAGATTTAATGCCACAAGGCATTCTCTACCAGACAACCTTTGTGTTAAATAATACAACATTGTGATAGGGTACAAAATAAATATCTTACATATAAGTTCTTGTTTTCGAAAATTTATATACTATACTAATACACATATTTAAATAAACTAATAAATATTTTAACAAATACCAAAATAAAAGACAAGAAACCTAATAATATTTACCATGACTCGACTTCTAATTGAGAGCTATTTATTCTGACTTACATAGTAGTTACGAACTTTTCTTTTAAAATTGATTTTACTTTTTGCTTGTTTAATGCCAAAAGGTAGCGCGTTCCAGAACTTTGTAGTACAGATAGCGTAAGAATTTGACATAAAACCGGTGCGGTTTGAAGGAATTTGGAGAAGTAGATTCTTGGAAGCTCGAAGGTTACGACTGTGAGAACTGCCCAACGCTTTGAAATAAGTTATTAGATAATCGGGAGCTCATGGATCGTTCATCCATGGTTCGTATTACCCAGTACTAACCGGGTTGTGGAGATCAGATAGGCAGTCGCTCCATGTAAAATACTGGTATTCAGATGCATCCGGTTACACTGGAAGCCAACGATGTCCGTTACTTTTCTATTATTAGAAACTTCGGAATCGGTCATCAGTTTCCGATATCCACTAGATGATTGCCTATTAAAAGGCCTGGCAGAGTAATCAGACCGTCCATCCGTTTGCGTCAGGGCCACGGGAGTGTACTCCCATAAAACATGACCTAGCTAAACGACAAACAAGAACGTAGTAAAAGACCCAACGTACAAACGGGTTTGGTGGCGGAGTAGGTGGGAGGAACGTAAGGAAAATCTTGGAATAAATCAAGACCATCATATTCATGAGATAGACATAAATAAACACATTTTTTAACACAACATTGTTTATACGTGTAGATTATTTAAGTTTGTAAGAGTTGCTGGCTGGAATCAATAGTGCCACTAACACAAAAAGTAAACAAGGTCGGGGTATAGTACTAGAATCCATCATCACCCCAAACTGCTAACATTAATTTGGCATGTACCAATATTGAATTCACTCCACGAAATACTTATTAAGTATTTATTATTTACCTCGACGTAACAATACAGGCATTTAAATCTCATATCACGATACTAAAAACCCAAATAAAACATTACAATGGTCCAATGTCATGAACTGTCGAGACGATACATGGAGTATTAATTTGTTAAAACTATTGTTCACATTTTTAGGTAGGTACTGAAATCCTCTGAGAACTTCTCAACAATAAAATCCGTCTGTAGAGTTAAGTTAAATTAATGTGTTTACAAATTGACGCATTTATTTAACTGACAAAATGTGGTACTTATATAATCAGAAGGTAAGAGCTTTTTTTAATAAAAAAAAAAAAACAAATAGTGTTTAAAACTATACAAGACCTAATAACAAATTACATTAAATGTCACCACAGCGCGTGACCCTGAAGTTACCGTTACCGGTTACCGGCCGACCGCGAGGGTCGTTCTGCAACTCAAAATTTCCAGATTTAAAGCGATTGAACCAATAATGGACCGTGTTTACTTGCATAAACAGCAGTGCAGCAGTGCAGTGTTAGGCCCGTACACGTCGTTAATGTTTCGTGTTGTTTGCGCACCGGTATTTCCACGTAGGAACTCATGAGTTCCTTCCTGGAAATACCGGTGCAATTTTCGAATATGAATATTCGAAAATTGTACGAATTTTAAGTTAATTTTTAGTGCCAAAAACTACCACAATTTCACAAAAACAATACACAATCTCAAAACAAATGACTGAATTTGAAATTAAAAGAACACGGCTTTCGAATAAAATGTACTTATTTAAATTTCGAATAGCGCGTCAATTCACAGATAATTAAATCTGAAAATACTGGTTATAAAATCTACAATTTCATAGGTAAAGACCTATTATTTTATTTATTTTGTGATAGTTACAATGCTTCTTCTCCTCAACTTACTCACTAAGTACATATGTCTTCGGTATATGCATCAACTATAAGGTGGTTAGCACTACTATCTACTTACTCATGAACCGTACTCTTACCGTCTGCCAAACTAAACGGTATTAATCAAAATGTAACGGTTGTATTTAGAGGACAGGAGGACTGCCTCTTTGGTAGGTGGAAACTGTCCATAATTTCGGACAAATATAACAATTACAGCTGCAATGTCGGGTCGTCAGAAGCCAGTAATTTGAGAAATGGCCAACTTTGAGTCTAGTTTGGATGTAAATACTATACACCATGTACATACTAACACCAGGTAGGTGTACCTACAAGAACCAGCAACCTAGCAAAAACGCATGTGAGAACGAAAGCTTTCAATCTACTCATTACCCTGTAGTTTACTAGTTATTATCTGTTTTTGTCATAAGTGGTCGAATGAACACTCTTTAATTATGTTTAAGCGCAATGGCCTTGAATGGCCTTGAGGACAGCGATTGTTATGGTGTGCTTCACGTATCTACCTTAATTAATCTAATTGTTAACAATCAAATCATAATTCCGTCCACCTCTCCACTGAGGTAATTACAAAGGTGCGATTAATGGAAGACCAACAATAGTAACAATTTGTAACCTTATAATTAACGCTATTGTATAAATCATCGGATAGCATGGCAGAAAATTTACACAACCCTGGCCCATAAGCACAAGCACGTAAGCTATTATAAACCACTGTTTGATTTGTCCTAACGATCATCGTCACGTTATTGGAGCCATGAATGTAACTTGGAAATTTTATAATGACCTGCTGAACTATGACAGGGGAAAATGGAAGTCATCAGTAGATGCGATCGAGTTGCGTGTTAGGATTAATTATGTACCAATCTGCGCGACACGCTTATGAGACCACTAACTATTATTGTAAGTGACTGATTTAGCGATGCAAATAAACCATTATTAGTAGGTTTAGATAAGTTCCCTTGGATGAGTACAGTTTCTAAATTATAGTTATTTAAACAAAACGTGGAGAAGTAAAGACTGTTTTTTTTTCTATTCTAAGACAATTAAATGTTCTACATTATGAACATGTAAAGCTATACCGAACATTATGATATTCACATAATTTCATTACATAACAGAAATAGCTATATTCGGAGGGCATGCGTTTACGTTAGAAACGAATTAATTTGATTGACATGGTCACCAAATAAGTTAAAGTACAGTTACAGTTTACACTGTAATAATAAAATCAGTCTGTATATTTAATCATTAGAATAATAAAAAATAAATGTATCCTCGACGCGACGCGTGCAGCTTAATTCTCTGGTAACTGAATCATATGAAACCTATAACACGAAAGTTAACTCATGTATACGAAAAGATATTACGATGTTTACACAAAAAATATTTCAGGATATGGAAATGTGTGGCACAAAACACATTTAAATTATAAAAACTTACCTACATTTTTATAATTTGAATTGCTACATAGACTATGGGTTAAGCTTATTCATTTATGCAAAAAAATATCTCCCGATAGTATCGAGAACTGCCTTCCAAAATAAGTCAAACATCGTTTCCAGATTTGTATTTGTGTTGATTTATCGAAGTTCAGATAGACTAAAAAGGACTACAACACACCGCTACTCAGTCTGTAAAACATTAAACCATTCAGTAAAAGTATTCTCCTATTTCCCTAAAACGGAACTTAGATGGTGGTTTGCTTTGAAAAACACTAATTGTCTTGTTGTTTTTATTACCTTTTAAACCACTGCTTGCTTCTGACTAAAATAAATATAATATGTGAAATGATGATTTGAAAGAAGATTTCTGAATTAAGATGGAGAAGACGTAATCACAACCTTGTTTCTGTAATTCTCCTTTGTGGCCATTGTTTTAATGAAACGAGAATGAAAGAACATGAAAGAAAATGTTTGGGGTCGTGGCTATTTGTTTGCAGTCGTTCAGAAGATTGTTGAGGTAGGTACATTGTTTTAATGAATAAAAAAAACCGCATCCAAATCGGTTCGAGGTGCCACAGACAGACACACACACAGACAAACATAGCGGTAACTTATAACACTCCTCTTTTGCGTCGGGGGTTACAAATGCGGAGAAGCTTGAATTTGTTTATTGTGGATACTTTAGTAAATTACATTTGGTTTGTAAATCTCTGAAATTAGATTTTAACAGAAAACATGTTTTGTTGCTTTAAAAGCTGTTACAGTTCGAAATTATTTCGCGATCACTTTGCAATTATACGTTTTTCCTAAAAAAATAATTTAAAAAAACATGCGATCAACAACATTCCAATTCAAACTTACCTACCAATAGAATGATATTTGAGGAAAATTCCTACCCATTTCGATTTTTTTTATAATTTCGCTCTTATCGGGAAAATTATCGTGATATGAGATATGACAGGTTTACA
Source organism: Eurois occulta (assembly GCA_950022335.1). Classification (NCBI taxonomy): domain Eukaryota; kingdom Metazoa; phylum Arthropoda; class Insecta; order Lepidoptera; family Noctuidae; genus Eurois; species Eurois occulta. Next base: position 14,515,440 of record OX465487.1, read on the forward strand.
AACACAAATGATTAATCTTTAGTCCTACATTGAGATTGTACATATATTTTGGATATAATATATTTGAAAAATGTATGTAAGTATACAGGCTGTCGTTTTGCATTCTGGTCAAATTCAAGGAGGTATCTATACTAATGATTCTCGACCCGAATCGATAATAAAATGGGTAGGTATTTTTTTTTTTTTTCATAATTGCGGAAAACGGTAAGTGTAAACCAACCGTATTAAAACGCAGCCCTTCTGTTCTTAGCGTATAACCGCGCCGTCACACACACCAACGCAAACGTTTATTCGCTATTGTATTCCCGTTTACTTCTGTAAGATTCTGAAATAGCACTAGGCAACTATTTAAAATAGCAGATTTGTTAATTATTGACCAGTCACCGTAATTTAAATTGATTATTTATGTATTTTGTGACAAGCTCCTAAATTTTGACTAGGATGCAAAACTGCACCTTGGATAAAATTTATTATTTTTCATGTAGAACCCATATTATGGGTCCTATGAGAGAGATAAGTTAATTTTGTCAGCAGAATTTTAAATTAATCGGAACTTTTTGGCTGTTACTAAACTGACTAGAAGTAATTAATAAAAATTAATCCGATAAAGTCATTCAAGTGCCCTCGATAAAAGACAAATATTTAGTGATTGATAATCCGAGAGAGCTGGCAGGTAGGTAAGTAGATACAAGTTAGATACCAAACGTCAAACACAGTGCAGATGAAAGAACTTTATTTCATACTAGCTGTTGCCCGCGACTTCGGTCGCGTGGAAATTTTGATGTGTTTTTCAGAGATAAAAAGTAGCCTATTTTGTTCCCTAGAATATAATCTATATCCTTGGCAAATTTCATTACGATCTGATCAGCCGTTAGTCGTGAAAAGGTAACATACAAACAGAGTTACTTTTGCCTTTATAATATTATTAATAGTATGGATAATAAGATTTACATTGACGATAAAAAAGGCAACAAGAGTGTTGTTAAAAGCGTCTTCAAAATTTCGCTCATTCAAGTTCCAGAACAATGTCCAGATGCCTGCAAAATATAGATGACGCCCCGTTAAATATGACTTACGGACGTGCTTACGTCTCCTTCCTCGTACAACACACATTCTCCCGGTAACAAATGACGGGCACATAGTTCAACTGCTTAATTATTCTCCAAAATAAAACACTTCATCTTATTAACAGAATTTTAAACGCCACGTGTCTTCGCAATTTTCATTTCCGTACAATGCTTTGAATATCTCTGAACTCATTTTGTACTGAGATGTGTGATATAATTGAAGACACTAAAATATTCGCAATAAATTTTCCTCGTACAGGAAAACCAAGCTTTGCAAGTTATATGTCATCAGGAGGTAATTTCAGTAGGTTACTACATATTATGATTAAAAGGATTTCTGATTTAATTAGGCACACCTTTTGGAATAATTTAAACTTTTACGCAGGTACGTTACTTGTTTATAAGATAACATAACATCACGCCTGTAATCCCCGAAGGGTTAGGCAGAGGTGTACATATTTGTAATTTGAACAAAAAAATCGACGGCGCGGCGGTTTCAACTAACTATAAAAATTATTGAGAAAAAGAGTTTCCCCCGTAAACCCTGAAGTTTCAAAATAGAAATATAACAAAATGGCGACGTCCCAAGTGAAGACTCTGTTGTAACTGTAATCCATTTAGTTTAATTGATTCTATTGTTTGGAAAAGTTTCGCACTGTTAATACAGTTTTTTTTTACTCTTTTAATTCAATAAATTTTATCACATTCGGGTTTAAAATAGAAAGTTTAAACTATATTTCATAGCTTTATGTTAAATTAAATTCTCCTCGATGAGATTATTGAATGCGACAACTTAATCAACTTATCTAGATACTATATGCACTATACTAATAATATTATAAAGAGGTAAGTTTGTATATTCTTGTAAGTTTGGATGAGGGATGTAATCGTATTCTTCTTTCATTTGTCAGCTACATTATACCCGAGTGTCCTGGGCCAATATATAAAACGTTCGATCCGTGGAATACCTTCCGACCATAACGGAAACAAAGTTGCGGGCAAAAACTAATAATTTCTAATATTATTCAAATTCATTTATTTTGTGAACATAAGTAAACAGTAGGTGGTTTGTATAATATTTAAAATTCAGAAACTATCTATGTCCCGCTGTGAGACATACAAAATGTTTCGCCAATTCGCCAATTTATTATGCATGCATTCACTCAACATAGGAAATAAAATTCAAATTCATTTATTGGTGTGTATTTTTGGTGCATTTTACATGACATCTTAAAAATAAATAATTAGTAATAAATTAAATAATTATAATTATTATGCAACGTAATATGACATTGTAAGGAAGACTTTCTCAAACCAGTTGAAAATTAAACAAACACGAATGAAATTTCAACCATTAGTTCCAACAGTTTTATACATATAAAGAAATGTTTTATTGATAACAAGTCACTCTTTACACCATGACAACCAGTTGAATTTCTTTGTCACGTGTTACGAAGGTAAATTGAAGAATTTGCTTTGAAAGAGACATATGTACTCGTATATCTGGAACAACGACACGTACTAACATAACATAAATTTTACGTCAATCAAGCAAATTCATTGAATATCAATGGGAACGGAATTGTATGTTATCGGTGTTTTTGTTACTTGAATATTAAAGAAAGGTCAAAATTGTTTATCTAATAAAGCTATCTTAAAAACGTTGCCTCACCGTTTTAATTTCGACGGTATAATTGGTGCTTCTAACCATAGTAGATTTTTTTCTCAAAATGTAGCCCAAGCAATACTTTGCAGTAAAAAGTTATAGCAAAGTAAACAAATGTATGTATATATTAGCCTTTTATCATAAAAAAATATGACGCTGCCTAAAATGCGTGAAGGCCAAGCATTCGTAGCACTGCTACGAAGGATATGCGCGAGCGTGAGACTACGACAAGAACCTGCCCTTACTGTAACCTCTGGGTAACATCTGTAGTTGGTAAACCTTTTTTTTTGTTTTTGGGATGGGAAATCATCAAATAACTCCCGCTTTGGGCGGAGCGGAAGGGAGTGTCAGACTTTTACTGACTAAAAACCATCCATGTTCCTTCTTTTGCCCTTTATATTCCAGGGCCGCGGTATCTTTTTCGAACAGTCCCGCAGCCCTGGCAGGTATCGGCCCTTGCGGGCCCCTCCTGTTTGCTGACATCTCTTTGAGTCGCGCGTGGAATACGAACGCGCCGTCGACACGACCTGTCGTCATAAGACGGACGGACGGCGAGCTAGCCCATTACTCACCGTCCATAGGCCCGCGCCTACGGTGGCCGAGAGTCACCACGTGGCCACCAACGCCCGGTGCTTCTCCTGCGGCGGCTGGGACGTGAGGTTCTCTCCCTCTCACGTTCCGCCACCTCCTTCGCTAGCATGACTGCTTCGCAGAAGGAGGTGACGGCTTCCCATTCCCTCTCGCCCCGGACCATGGCTTGAACCAGGGCCGGACGTGAGAGGTCGCCACCGCCAATCGCCGCTACGAGGACACGGCGGTGCTCCGCCCAAGCGGAGCAGACCTCCACGGTGTGCTCCACCGTGTCCTCCGGGCGATCTTCACAATGATAGCACCCGGGCGTTTCGTCCCGCCCGATTCGGTGCAGGTACCTCCCGAAACAACCGTGTCCGGTGAGGACCTGCGTCAGGCGGAAGGTGAGGGCACCGTGGCGTCTCTCTAGCCACTCCTCAAAGAAGGGACTTATCGCAACTGTCGTGGCGTGCCCTGCACGGCGTTGCGACAGTCGCTCTCTCCATGTCGCCATGAGATCGCGCCTGAGGTCTGTCCGCTGAGCGACAATTTGCCGTGGCAGCGGAGTTTCCCTCCGGCGCAGTGCCTCCGCGCGCCACTCATGCAGGTAAGCGAGGACTATGGCCTCCAGATCCCATGGCGGCAATCCGACAAGGAGGCTCGCCGCCTTGCCGAAGATCGTGGGGTACCCATGGACTAGCCTTACGGCTACCACCTTTTGGGGCGCGTTCAGGTAGTGCGCGGGGCCGCGTAAAGGGCCAAGGACCGCACGATCCCCGCGTACAGCCTCCGGCACGAGGCGTTTGGACCCCTCAGGTTGGGCAAGAGCCGCTTGAAGGCAGCCCCGGCCCGTTCCAGTTTGGGAGCCAAACGTCGGAAGTGCTCCACGTAGTTCCACCGGCTGTCGAGGACGAGTCCAAGGTACTTCAACGTCGACTCCGATGGGAACCCCTCCTACCGTCAGTATGGATCCCGACGGTGGCGCGTTCCGAGGCCCATGAAAGCACATGGCCTCGGACTTGTGCAATGCCACCTCGAGACCCAATTGCCGGATCCTCTCCACGACTATCGCAACCCCGCGTATCATTATCTGGGCCGCCGCCTCGTACGACCTCCCCTGCGCCAGCACCAGCGTGTCAGCGTAGTCTGCTACGCGGGGGGGGGCAGGATCGGAGTTTGTCCCGTACCATCATGTAAGGGCGCCCCCATGGATCTCCGTCGAGAGTCTCCAGCATCTCCTCGCGGGCCTTCCTAGATCCTTGGCCCGCTGGACAGCCTCTTGGAGGGCGGTCTTCGCCGCTCTGTATCCCTCGTACAGCTCCGCCTTAAAGTTGCCGCGCGGCGACGCACGCCTCACGCAGAGACGTCAGCTCTCGCGACCACTAGTACACCTGACGCCGGGCGCTTCCTGGTCGAACTCGGGGCATTGCCACGTCGCAAATCTCGGACATGGCCTCCTGGAACCAACCCGCCTCGTTGTGGACATCGGCAGGCCTGCTCGGTGGTGTCATCCAGGCCCGCACGATCGAGGCTACCAGGAGGAGCTCGCGGTCCAGCTGCTTCAGCGCCCATCGCGGACTACTCGGGGCCTGTTGAACCGGCGTGCTTGAGGGGGCAGAGACATGGAAACGGATGTACCGGTGGTCGGAATAGGTCTCCACCCCCTCCATTACGAGCCAGTCAAAGACATGCGGTGACAGAGCGGGGCTAGCGAACGATATGTCCACCACCGACTCGCCCCGCATCCGCACACCCGTGGGGACAGAACCCCGATTTAGGACGACCAGGCCTGACTCCAGAGCCCAGTCCTCCACCATCCTTCCCCGCGCGTCTGTGTAACAAGAACCCCAAGCCAAGTTCTAACTACTATATGCAAATACATATAGAGTGTTTATTGGATATATAAGATTGTTTTAACGTAAGTGTTCTATTAACTTAATTAGTTTCAATATTCAAGATGTTCTATATTCATTTCACCCTCTTAGGGGTTAATTTCGAAAAACCCTTTCTTAGTGGATACCTTCTCTTCACAAAGAATACACCCTTCAAATTTCATGTCTTTAAGATCAGTGGTTTCTGCTGTGCGTTGATATATCAGTCAGTCAGTCAGGAGTTTGAATTTTATTTTGGGGGATGATTTTGGAAAAACAGTGATACACGTTTCTCATAATTTTTACTGAAGAGTATGTACACAAATCTTCAAGTCAACGGAGAGTAAAAAGTTTCACAGAAAATTCAATACCCTATTTCACCCTCTTTAGGGTGAAATTTCGAAAAACCCTTACTTAATGAATACTTAATTTTCACAGAGAACACACCCTCCAAATTTCGTGTCTCTAGGATCAGCGGTTTGGGCTGAGCTTTGATATATCAGTCAGTCAGTCAGGACTTTAAATTTTTTTTATGTATGATGGATGATAGATAGCGTTCAAAAGGTTAAAGACGTGTGCTCCTTTCTGAGATAGGGCCAATACGAATGTATTAAGTGAATAAGAAATACTACATTTTGTTTGACATATTTAATACTCATACTTATTGCGAAATGCATTGTACGTAAAAGAATTGCAATTTATTTTATTGTGTTGGAACTTGTACAGTTACTGAGTTTGGGAGAGAACTGAGTTGAACGTAACGTCGTGAATGGTTGTCAAAATAAAGCTGTGGTTAAAATAATAACATGGTGCCTTCACGCCTGTATTTCGCCGACGGGATATAAAGAGGTGTACCTATAGTAAGTACACACATTATACGCCAGTTATTGGCTGTCAAAGTTAATTGAGTCTTTTCTTTGAAATGAATAATATGTCCTCTAATATGATGTCGTTATACGAAAGAGACGAAATTATATTCTGTCACTCTTGCCTGTCTATTAACATAACGGAATTTAATAAAGTTAATCTTTATTCCAAGATTATAAGTACAGTCACGAGCAATCAATTCGCGATATACAAAAGCGATACCCTCCTTTTTTTTCTTTTTTTTCGGATGGGAAATCATCAAATGACTCCTCCCGCTCTGGGCGGAGCGGAAGGGAGTGTCAGACTTTTACTGACTGGAACACGAACGCGCCGTCGACACGGCCTGTCGTCATAAGACGGACGGACGGCGAGCTAGCCCATTACTCACCGTCCACAGGCCCGCGAAGCGATACCCTCCTAAAGTATTAATAAATTTTATAAGATGTTACGAGTATAGTCTATTCGCAAAAATATGAAATAGATCTTTTCCCAAAGACGCAATAGTTTACGAGGAAAACCGCTTTTGAATTTTGCGTAAGTGTGCGGTCTTTATTGTCATGATTGTACATCAAATTTCTTCTTAATTGGCAGCGTAAGACAGCATCCTAATAAACTTTTGACGAGGAATTTGATCTTAACATCCCTGTCAGCAATATTACCGACACAGCTGTAATACTGTGACTACGACTTATTAATTCGATTAGAAATTCAAAAATAAATTCTTTTCGTGAATACTTACTTGTAACTACTATTGTTGGGATTGCTTTTCTATTTAGCTGTAGGTAATTCTTCCTATGTTTAAAAGGAGCCCACTAAAAACTAAAATAACTAACTACTTAAATAGGTTAGCCGGTTAATCATTTTGAAAATATTAAAAGGTATTTTGAAATATTTAATACTTTACAATAAAAATCCATTTGTCAAGTACTGGAAATTGGACGCATGACAGGCACATTTAATGATTCCAAGCATAGTATGTTAAATGAAAGTAATTAAACGATATTCTTATTCGATATATAACGATTTAAAGTTGTTAAAACAACCATTCTCGCTAATTTTAAATGTACTTAAGTGTTTGTTATTCTGCCCTTATTACGCGGGGATTCATGTAAAATATTTATAATATAAATTGATTATTATTATAATATTTAACGGGAAGGGGCACGGGACTCGTCGCGGCGCGGCGGCTAGAGTACTAAAATAGAGCGAAAAATGTTGCCAACTAGTGCTGCAATATTATGTAGTAGGTACTTTTCTTTTAAGCGTGTGTATGTTTTTGTGTGTGTATGTTTTCTGTAGTAGTTAAGTTTTTGAGTAAATTAAATTAGATAAAATTATAATACTTTTTCGGTTTACTCGACCTTGCGTCGGTTTAATAAATATCCCGTCCTGAGTCGCGGAGGAAAAAAGGTATAAATTATATTAAATTGGATTAAATTATATTACGTTAGATTAAATTGAATTCTTAAAATTGTATAAAATTAAATTATATTGAACAGAAGTCGTACTAACATAGTTTTTAAGTACTCACTACTAACCCATATGGACTCTTGTTCGAAATAAACGATTTTGAGTACCGTATTTATTATTGTGTAGTAACGTACTGCATTATGCTCAAACAATAGCATTCGTGACTAGGATCTCCCTTGTCTTATATTAGTGTTAATTTCATAGATGGCGGCTCAGAAATAATGGGTATTATCTTACGAAAATAAAGGCTTTTTCCCATTCCAGTGGTTATCCGTGCGTGTTTGTTAGTTGCAGCGTGTAGCAGTCTTGGTCCGTGAAAACGGACGGTTTTATGGCTACTAACAGCTGCTAATCTTTTAAGGTAAGCTCTAGAATCCAGGAGCATCCCTTGGTTACATCAATGTAGAGGATTTTAGGCCTTGTGAGTAGATATAGATATACTTGCTTCGTACTTCGTTTTCAACACTTTTTCAGCGAACTAATAATAAACGAAGTGCCAACTTTATTTGTCAAATTGCTTTCGAGTGCGACAGTCAGCACCTGGAGAAGATACTAGTCAATAAACTTCTCTTTATTCTGCTTTAAGTCCTCTCATAAGTTGAGCTAAACTTAAAATAACTTTCCGTTTCGTCTCGAATGTTATAAACTATGATTCTCCAAAAACCTTAAAGATTTTTTTGCAGTGGTGTTTTTAGACAAGGAAGAAAAATATTCTTTAAAAGATTTCAACACAACAAAATATCTTTCGCTTGCTTTTTACAGAGATGGAAGAAGTTGGAATGACTTTTAAAAAAATCAGAACATTTTTAATTCAGTCCCTTTTAAAGGAGAGAAGGAGGAGAGGACTTCCCATTGATCAAATTGTAATAGTTATTGTATTAGAATTAATTTGACAGAATAATAATAATCCTGAATCGAAGCGTAATTTAATCAAACATTTTGATGAGATGAGAGGTGAGATCAGGATTTGAAGTAGTAGCTTAGAAATTAAATTGGCAAGTTTAAAGTGTTCACAAAGTATTAAAGTAGCCTACCTATTATATTATATCAGGAAGGAAAACGGTTTCAAGGATGTTCAGAATATACACTTCAAAAGATGCGAAATTGACCCCTTAGTGTGGGAAAAGAAGGCACATAATCGGCCCGAGTGGAGACTTCATATGCATCGGCAGGTCAACGCCTTTGAAGAGAGAAGAAGGTTGCAACTAGACTTAAAGCGTGATGACCTTAAAGCTAGGCCACCTACAGCTATACCTCCTACAATTTCGTCGATGGTCCGCTTTGTGCTCGGAGTTTTTCGGTCAAAGTTGGATATGCTAGCCACTTGAGAGCACATGATAGAGCAGCACACCGAAGCTCTCGACAAATACCCTAGAAAGCCTTCGAATGCAGTCGCTGTGGCCGAAATCGGCGAGATGGCATCATCATCATCATTATATCGACGTACCTATTAATGAGCACATAATTTTATTTTCTCTTGTATCTTATTAAATACTGATAGAAATTATGAAACATCTAAAAGTATTATTTTGTTGTGAAAACTAAAAAAATATGTGCGCTGGGTCCCTACTTATGTTAGAAGACAATCGTCTTAGTTCTGTTGATACAAGGTACACAGATTAAACTGAATTTCTATAATTTCCAAGTATACACGACAGTTTATATTGCAAACAACTGCGATTGTCCTTTTCCTTTTCACCGAGTAGATCGTTAGCAAGCACAGATGCTGTCATTAAGCTAAGTCTTGAAGAAGCTAGTCTGTATTACAACTGCCTGCAACAGAATGGATGATCTACTTGCTTGAGTAGCTCTAAAGATATTTTATTTCTGAAAAAAATGTCTTTTGTGAAAAAACTTGGAAACAAAATTAATTCTGTCCAAGACCGTACGGGCGAGCTGCAGTAGTGGAGTTTTAAATTAGATTTGTAATATTTGAACAACTTTTGCACCGATGCAATTCAATGGATTTAGTTAGCATAACAGAGATAGGGCTTAAGCATATCTAGATCGGTATTGAGCTCTTCCTTCACCCACACCTCCCACCTATCGTGAACACAAGCAGTTCATGTACCTAAAGATATACTAAAAAACTCTAATTTAATTGAACATAACATAACATCACGATTTGTAATCCCCGAAGGGTTAGGCAGAGGTTTACCTAACAGTACACAGTAACACACCCATTGCGACCCAGCGAGCCTATTGCCATTCACCAAGCACAAGTCCAGACTCCGTGGCTGTTACTGAGAAATTCTTGATGAAATTCCTGCAAAACCCAGTTCGCCAATCTTTGGAATCGCACCGAGAACCTCATGATTAGCAGTCACGTTTGCGACCACTAGACCAACGAAGCAGTCTAACTTATTTACTTTTAACTGGCAGTATTGACAAAAAAAAATGTAGTTGTTTCTTGAATTCAAATTACTTACAACAACTACAATAAATAAGTCGGTCGCTAGATACAGCCAAACAATTCGTATAGACCAATTTATTTCAATTGTAGAGCTCCCCTTGTTTACCGATATTTCGTTATTTATGAATTTTGTAAGTATCGTGTTGTTCTACAATAACTTAGTTATTTAACCCATTCTTGTCTTTTCGATCATCTACTCTAATAGACCTCTATATTTGGGGCAAGGTCGTGCCTCGATTGAGTAGCCTTCAACTGGATCAACTGATCCGAACGAGAATTGTACCGATTATTTCGAGGCAACAGTAAATATGTTTTTTTTGGATAAACTGAGCAGTCTGTACTGCTTTAAAAATTGCCATACTTCATGTTCGCAATATTTATCTAGCTAAACGTCATGTGAAGTACTGAGATATGAAAAATGTTTTCATAAACTTTGGTTTTCTACGAAACAGGTTCTGTTCCATTCAAGTTGATGTGTACCTATGTCATATTCTTTGGACTTCCATTAGCTGACCTCAGGTTGAGGTCAACTGCCACTTCGTGAATGTCGAAGGGAGAGGGTTAATTGATATTTGCCTGTGACGTAAAAACCAATCTTAAAGTTAAGAGTTATATATGTTGCAGTCAAAAGTACTTTTAACTAGCAAAATCAGTCAAAAGTAGTTTTAACCGTATGCTTTCGACAGTACTACTTTTGACTAAAATAACAGTTAAAAGTATTTTTGCCCAATGGAGCTGGTTAAAAGTAGTTTTGACTAACTGATTACGTCAAAAGTGGTTTTGACGGTGACTAAACATTAATTCGAAAATTTTTACTTGACAAGCAACGATTGGCAAAAATATTATTTGTCATTTCATCATTCTACAACAAGTTTACCAATTATTCACTTAGCAAAATAATTATCCGATAAACTTTTATTTAATAACGTATTATTTGACAAACAATTCATTATTTTTTAATTTTATTCCATAAATAACGTTTGGAATGAAGACATTACACAAATTGACTTTATATAACGTAATTGAAATTTAACAGATGCTGACAGAAACCCTAACCCTAGACGTTCGACGTCAGGGGCACCCCTAGGTTTGGTTAGTTAGGTTCCTGTAAACCCTGCAGACAGAAATAGGAGCCCCGAGAAGCGGGGATCCGTCGACCCGATAACGCTAACCCTAGACGGTCGACGTCAGGAGCACCCTGAGGTTCGGTTAGTTAGGTGCCTGTAAACCCTGCAGACAGAAATAGGAGCCACAACCGAATCCAAATAGGAGATTCCAACTAGTTAATAGTGCTTTTGACTGATGATTTAGCAGTTAAAACTAGTTTTAACTACGAGCGTCAGTTAGAACAACTTTTAACCGCAAATTTGCTGTCAAAAGCACTATCAACCAATGATTTTAAGTCAAAACCACTTTCCAGTCAAAATTACTTTTGCCTATTTTATTCAGTTAAAAGTACTTTTGACTGGTTAAGAGTTTTGACTGCAACATATATACAGGAAGGAAGGGTCACCAACGCAAACGCTTACCACGTATTCAGTACCTACATCATTCTGAACACAGAAATTGTTCATCGGTAATTTAAAAAAAAATATGTACTGAACACGTGGTAAGAGTTTGTGCGCCACCCTGTTTACATTTAAAATAATGGCACAAGGTAGGTTTGTATTAGTTCACGAGCATAGCTATTACAAATTGTTTTTAATTCACGTACTCACCAAAAGTGTTCCTTTAGCGACTGAATGTTCGTTACGTAACAAAAGCTCGCGCAACGAATGTTTGCAAGACAAATTACCTTTGGTTGTAGTTGGTACCGTCCACAATGCTTAAGATTTATAGACTATAATATAAATTAAAATGAGGTACTTAAAGTTTTGTCAGTGAGATACCTATTGAATTATTCAAATGAACGCTCTGAGCGATTAATTTTTGTTTTTACACGTACAGGCGCCAGCACATCAATTTATCCGAAACTGTCAAATTGTCATATCCGTTCAGTAATTAAAGCGTGAAAAGTAACAGACAGACTTATTTATTTATTTGGTTCACCAACAATAATTGTATACACTGGTATAAGCAACATGAAACGGCGTATTCCCGTTGTCCCCATAATCGGTGTCCCCATCATGGGGACAACGGTACGTCACATAATTACTTACCGTTGTCCCCATAATCTGTGTCCCCATCACGGGCACATCTGATCCTTACCGTTGTCCCCGTTATGTACATATGGGCAATGGGGACAACGTCGTCGGTCGTTACTTTATAGGTAGCTGCTATGTTGATTGTGTAAACTAAATAAACATCTCTTATTTGTTCCTATATTTTGAATTAAAATCTATTATGTACAAAATATCACGTTATATTTGTCGGAAGTTCAAGCAACTAAATAAAAGAAAATTTGATGTATTCCCATTGAAAAAAAAAAACAAAAAACACACAAAAACATTCAAATATGACTTGTCAGGTAAAAAGAACTCAGTTTTGAGAAAAAAAAACATAATAAAGTCATTATTTGGAAAAAAGGTTTTAACCTAGGAGGTGAGGTTTTAACAGTAGAGGTAACGCAGCAATACGTATTATAACTTTTGCATCCTATACTCCTATTTCTTCTCTTACTATTACCACTTAAAAATATTAACGGTTTAAATAGATAATAAAATGTACTTACATGAGTTCTTCTTTTACACTTTTACCGACATCACGTCACGATTTACCACTGTCAAGTACACATCTATATACATATTAGATATGAGCGCCGATGGCCAATTCTACGGCGGCGGCGTGGCCTGAAAATGTTCACGGCGGCGGCGGCGTCGCGGCGGCGCGCCGCGTCCGGCCGTGGGCCTTTTTTTTTGGTATGGGAAATCATCAAATGACTCCTGCTCTGGGCAGAGCGGAAGGGAGTGTCAGACTTTTACTGACTAAAAACCATCCATGTTCCTTCTTTTGCCCTTTATGTTCCAGGGCCGCGGTATCTCTTTCGAACAGTCCCGCAGCCCTGGCAGGCATCGACCCTTGGGGGCCCCTCCTGTTTGCTGACATGTCTTTGACATGAATTACACATTGTTATAATTACATATTGAATGACATATTGCAATTTCGTAAAATGTCACATTCTCAAATTGTCATATTCCGAAAACGCCACATCGCAAAACGTGACATTAGCAAAATGCCATTTTCGCAAAATGCCTTATTGCAAAATACCATTTTCGCACAATGTCAAATAATCAAAATATCGAAATGTCACTTGGGACATAAGTAGTCAATTTTTTATATTTAGACGTTAAATGTTTTTATGAATAACGCTACCTAGCTATAACTTTAATAAAGACTTGATTGACTTGACAAACCAAAGACACAGAACAACAAATGCCCTCGAAGGCTGGCATCATCGCATTAACAGACGTACGAGTATCCCTAAAAAATTCATACATAAATTACAACAAGAAAGTAAATACTGGGACAATATATATATAAACAATCTTTATTTCACAATTTCCGAGAATCGGAAAAGCAAAGACATCCATTTTGATGAACAATATAAAAAAAATGTTAAAAAAGATAAGCGATAACCGATTGTCGTTAGCAAAATTTCTGCGTAAAGTTATTTTTCTACAATTATTTAGATAGCCATTTTATAGGTTAAAACATAATTTTACGAGTATTACAATTAATATAATTATCATCAAACAGAACTAAATAGTTGATGAATCCTTACAATTTAAAAAAAAAACAAAAACAAAAAAACCAATGATATCTGTGCTTTTGTTCTGCGGCTGCATTGCCGCTCGGTGCCGGCGGCGGCGGCGCATCCTTTTCAAACGCACATATTTCATTACTATTATATATTCATACATATAAAACTATATATATTTAAACAAATACATTCGTAAATTATAAATACTTGTGTGGCAATCACATGTGTAGCTATTATTTAGATAGTATGTGTTTTTTTAATTTTAAATGTAGTCATTAGTTCCATTTTGTATTGGTACAATATTCTCTGTATTAAGGCACTCTCACTTCTAATTTGAACTCAACGGGGACAACGGGCATATTTTGAGAAGCATATATTACAAGAAATTAACGGGGACAGCGTATGGGGACAACGGGCAGTAATTTTAATTATTTTATTAAATTCCCTCTGTCCCCTTTAACGGGACATGGCCTATGGGGACAACGGACAGTAATTTTAATTATTTTATTAAATTCCCTCTGTCCCCATTAAAGGGGACATGGCCTATGGGGACAACGGGAATACATCAATGAAACAGAGGTAATAAAACCCGAGTATACAATGAAAGATTGCCAAGGGAGCTGCGCATGACTATCATTAGGGTTTTAGGTAAGGATATCTCCACTCCACCACCAGTAGTTCGGTCTGTTCCACCAAGTGCAGAAAACTATGTTCTAAATGTTCAAAACTTAAAAGACAAACTAAATATTGTTGCTGTGATGCTGCGCTGTTTCGAAGCCAATTTGCCTTCAGTGCTCCAAACCACAATGTTGTCAAACAAAGCTGTGATTTTGAAACTGTCTAATTTTGAAGTCAACCAATGAATGTATCTCTTAATTCCTAGACTGATTATTGTGATTGTTAATTTTTAAAATGTCTAATGCTAAATTTAAAAAAAGTTCCTTTTGATTTTTTTTCTATGCCATTAATGTTCAAAGTTCAAAATAGAGATTCAAAGAGTGATATTTGTGAAGTCATTAAACACTGTTTAATTTTGAAAATACAAATTATTATTTTTAGTTGAAGTTCATTTAACATAAAAGAAATATTTGCTGTTGAAATGGTGTCTCGTGTACTACCACGTCAGTACAATTGTATATAAATTGAGCCACGTCAGTCGCAGAGGGTTAATAAAATAAAATTAATAAATTATTTTCAATTTTCGTTTCAGAGGCTGTGAAATAAAACAAAAATAATGTAGTAATAAGAGAAAGATATTAGGCGTCGGTAGATAAGTATTAAAAACTTTTTTAAAAACAAGTTTTTATTTAAGTGCGCTAAAAAGAATAAAATTAACTTTTCCTTTAAAACTTTTATTATCAACTTTTAACGTCATTACACAATTTATATTTTCTAAAAGCTTGTCACGTTTCATTTAATATTTGTTGTCGCGTTTTATTTCATGAAATTACGAAATACGAGATCTAATATTCTCTTCTTCTTTTGTATCGATGTTTTATCGAATTATTAACACCCAGGTACATAGCCACCTGGGTGTTAATAATTTCCCCTTTGATGGTCCCTTATGTATCACCATTGTTAGAATATTACAGATTTACGACTAAAATCCTAAAAGTGCGCAATGAATGTACTATAATGCCTTCAAAAACCAAACTTAGAAGCTTTGTCGATCACACAGCGACGCGACGTTCGTGTTAATTCGAAAACATGAAGATTATCGAAGCGCATTGTATTTCTGGTTCTATTGCTAAATACATTAAATTCAAGCGTTTACATTATACTGCTACTATAGTACTTTTGTTTCCAACGTTTGTATCCATCACATTTTTTCCATCGGCTGATTGAGCTCTTAGGCCCGTATTACAGAACGTCACTAATAGGTACTCAAGCATCATTTAAAACTAGATTCAAGCCATTTGATTGGTTGAAACTAGTTTTAAATGATGCTTGAGTATTGAGTGACGTTCTGTAATACGGGCCTTAGAGTTGAAAGATTTTTTTTATATGTCAAGGTTATTAACCGTTGCGACCTAGGATAGATCATGCAATGCAATTGAACGACATAAGAGCTACTTTGAAGCTCGGTATTTAGATGAAAACCCTTGAAAAGAATTAATTGCCAAACTGTGGATGACAATTTTAGAACATAGATTCTTGAAAAAAAGATAAAAGTAAATTTTGTCTTTTTTCCAAAGTAATATCTGTGAGTGGGTAATTGTGTCGTGTTCTTTACATGTCACTCATGTTAGGTTGTCTTATGTTTCATTCACAAATAAATGGAAGATAGAAGTTTATTTCCGTTTTAGCGAAGCTTGATAAAGCCTGTTCGAACGCGTAGGACGCATTCCGCATGTTTTATTGATGAAAAGTAATGGATTCTTCCCGGTCATTTGTTTTGTTATGACAGCGATGTATGTACCTAAGTTATATGATAAATGACATGTGACTTACTTGTAAGGTTTTGTTAAAGTTTAATTTAGGCCATTAGTCTAGTGATCGCATGCGCTACAGCTTAGCCATGACGTTCTTGGTTCGGTGCCCAAGTCGGGCAAAGTGTTATTGGGTTTTCATCAGAAATAATAATACATCAATAACAATAAAAATCGAATCATTTATTGGCATATTTACAAACTACAAAACTGTAATAGAAACAAATATGTACAAGTATAGAAGGGTTACAGGGCGTCCAAAAATTCGTCCGCATCGCTGTCAACAGGAAAAGTACCCAGAAGGCTGGCAGCATTACCATTACCCCAGCGCAGCCCACTGTGGTAGGAAGATGGGATGGCGCAAGGGTGTCGACGCAAGTTGCGTCCCACACCAAAGGCCTACCCAACTTCCATGGCATTATGGTCATACCATCTGGTCTCTTCCCATCGACGCGTGCCAAGCCATTGGGTTCTAAGACAGCTGGCACCCCGGCGGTGGCAAGAGCACGACGGATGAGATCATTAAAGCTAGCGTGCCGCGCAATCCGACCTGCACTCTTACTGCAATAAATAAATTAACAATAAATAAATTTTTTGACACACACAAGTTAGGAAACATGCAAACAAAAACAATGATAGTTAAAAGAGTGCATAAGTAGAGGTAGCCGTGGGTCCCAAACTAGGCACAGCCTTGTATCTTGGTGGCCCAAAATAGACAGAAAAGGCAGATTTATTTATTGGCTTTTCAGCGTGACACAGCAAAGCGACACACAAGTAATAATCAGTAGCAGCTACGGAGTCGGATTTGTGTACGGCTCGTGCACTATTACATGGGTCTTAAAACATAACTGCCGAAATGTTGGTATCCCTACTATCAGGTACGCGTCTGCCTAAACCTTCGGGGATTACGAGTAAATACAGGCGTGAAGTTAAGAATGTTATTTTAATTGTGCTTTTTTTAGTTCTACTTTGAAATCCACATTTTAAATAACTTTATCTCAGATCATTTGAATATCTATCAATCTACTGCTGCCTGGATTACTTGATAGTTTTAGAATTTATTAGACCGAGAAAAGACTCTTCACTACTCAAACGAATTCCAAGCATTCTTTTATCGAAATGTAAATTCAATTAAAAACACACGCTAAATTCTAAGCGGACTACCCATTTAGAATTTAGCGTGTATTCATTGTTTTTAATTCTTCAACGCGGCAGGCTATACGACTATGCTGATCACGTCGACGGGATAAAACAGCCAAGTGTTTTCGAACATTTCTCGCTGCAAAATGTCCCATGTTGAAACATGTCCATCCATACCCAAAGCTTTATTCAATACATCATGGTATTCAATCAAAATGTTGTTTTTCCAATCATTTCCTGCAACCCAACATACCTTTGACGATTAATTACATTATACCTAGAAAATGATTATGTGAACATAATGAGTGGATTCAATGCGGAATTCTCAGAATTGACCGTTTTTGCATTACTTATTGTTGTATGTTATATTGCTATTTTACATTGTTAAACCTCAACATGAGTAAATTAACCTTTAGTTATTTTAAGGTATTATACTTTATACTTTTTTTTTTATTTTTGCATATTTTATTAATAAACTTCAAGCAGATTTCGGTGCAGGCATAAAATAACTATGGTTGTTTTGCGGAACGTTCAATATTTGCAGTAAAATTTCATTTGAAGCCAAGTTTGACGGCTTTCGATTTTATTTCTTGCTCTCGGTACTCGTCGACGTCAACATTTAGAACATCATCGTTTAGAATTGTAAAAGGTCGGGAATAGTTATCAGAATCTGCAGGAAACTCAAGAAATCTCCAAATGCAACAAAATTATTAATAAAAAATACATTAGCCACAGACTTAGACAGAAGCAATTTTTAGACGAACTAAGAGTAAGTCATGTTAGTTTCTCAAATTTATACTTGTATTTAGCGTTGACGAAACGCGGTATTAAATCGTGATATTAGGGGACCTTCAGCCAACATCCATTTTATGGACTATAAAACGTAATGGCTTTTAGAATGGCGACTTGCGACGCCATCGGTCAGATTTGGGATATTCTTCGCGAGGAAAATTTAACTTAAACTTCCTTAGTTTGTGTCCGACCTGGAGACTATTTAGGTTACTAAATAACTGTTATTGCAAATAAAATGTTTGTGGATAATTAAATTATGTAATGGTCCCTTTTTAAAGATTTAGGTAATCAATTAAATGTTCTGATCGTGTTTGTAGGGTTTTAATAAAATGACGGATAAATGTGTTTGTAAAAACCTGTTTGCAAAATAAACTTCATTTATCATGTATGAAGTAGAATGGACGCCTTCGCCTAACAGCGGGTCACAATGTATGTTTTACATTTTGTACAAGCTCATCCATTAATAAGTACCGCTTTCAAAAAATATCTTTAAAAAAAAACAAAAAACCCCCGACTACATAAAGAAACTAAAATAAAAAGTACCTGAAATAGTTATGAATAGAAGAATTATTTTAACAGTCAGGGCCCTTCTTCTCGTACGTAAAATTTAAATAGGTCCCGACTGATAATTCGTCTATTTTACATGTGAATTTTATGATTTGTTTATGTGTATCGATTATAAAACTATTTCAATGGTGTAGTTTTTTCTTTTTGGTTTTAATTTATTTCAGGTATTTTTTTAGTTTTTTTTACGCAGGTCAGATGGGTTTTTTGTTTTTTTTAATACTTATTTTATTTTATACTTTTTAGTTAGGATTCATTTACTTCGTTATTAGGATTATAAGACGGTAGAGACTGCTAGGCTCTAGTCACTAGATGGATCAACACTCTTTGTTATGATGAGGTCGAAAGAATTCTAAATACATGACCTTACCCTCCCCCTTTCCCAAACTCTCCTCCATCCCACATATCCTCAGACACACACACACACATTCCAACACAAAACACAATACACTTAATTATGGTTTACATTTCAATTAATAATTAATTATTATTTAAATGTTCCCATATTTTTTTTTTCATACTATGTCTTTGTTTCCCGTTTGACGTGTACCAAACTCCGAATTTTATGTATTTACTGTCCTAGTGAACTTAGAGAGCCCTGACACTCATAACACAAGTTCAATCTTAGCTTGGGTGTTAGAGTTGTATAAGTCTGTGTTAAATGCAATTCTCAACTTAAACTTATATAATACATTGTTGGAACATGTAGTGACATTGGAATTGTGTTCTGGAAATAAAGATTTTTATTTATTATTATTTATTTATTATTTAACTCTGTATTAGCATTTTCCTTGGCTGGACAGAAATGTATCTAAAAATCTGCATATCCATAATTAAAACTAACTATACTATTAACTATGTTAAACACTCAGCAGTTTATTAATACACTGACAAGTGTGACAGTGACATGAACTGACAAGTGACAGCCCAAGTAATATTTTCATAGATTCCATTAGGAATCAATGCCATACATACAAATCATGGAGATAATTCGTTGGTTTTATTTTAAAGCCATTAATTAATATTGTTTTCAAATATTTTTAATAACAATAAGGTGTCTAATTGCTTTAAAAAATGATATTCAACCCTTTTTTTTTTGTTTCAGTGTGCAAAGACAATATTACGATACACAAAAGATCTGGATTTAAAATATTTATTTATTAAATAATAGTGTTTTTAATATTTTATTTTTTTTGTTTTTGTAAAGCCATTCTTAATAATTTTCCCTATCAGAAAAACCACACATGATAGCTGTTAAAAAAAAATAGATTTAGTGCTAAAAATATGTGCAAATTGGACCTCCAGATCATGCTATGTACCAGCAGCGAAGGTCACATTATTAGGCCCAAAATTATATTCAAACATAAATGGCTTATAATTATAGAATGTATCAAATAAAGCGAATATCATGGATATTATTTAAATTATTTTGCTGTTTTATTTTAATTTAAAGTTCTTCGCATGTTGTTGATGTTTGATGTTACGTGATTTTTACGACCTAAATCTATATTTTCGCTGAATCGTTTAGGCTGAGAAATTAGCTAATCTTCTAGATCTTTAGTATTAAGTCGTCTGCTTTCTGAGACTAAAAGCCTGTACTATTAATCGTGTCTGCTTTTACAAAAGACCTGGGTAATAAGTCAAGTCACATTAAACTCTTAATGAGCTCATTTGAGCACGGATGTCGCTTGTTACACAAAGCTTGACACATAAACAGTCACAACAGTCAGTCAGTCAGTCAGTCTAATTGGTCTATTTCTTTAGCAAATTCATTTAGAAACAGAATTCCCGTAAGAATATGGTGACACGGACAAAGGACAATAACTAGAAGAAAAAAAAAAGTTTTATTATTATTTATGGTAATCATTCGCATGACTTTACAAATAATACCTGATCAGGTTTCGTTGTTATTAAGTACGACCTAAAGCAAATAAAGCCATCTGTTGTGCAGACATTTCAATTTTATTTCCCCGTAAGTGTAAAATAATAACAATATAAGATCTCAATAACAAACAATTATTCTCTTCATGTTTCAAGGATTCGAAACCGGTTTTCCAAGGGTCGACAGAAACGAAAATTGATTTTGGGGGTCGACTAGGTCTAAAAATCGACCCCTATTAATTAACACAAGTTCTTATTTGAAACTTTCAAGATACTGTACAAGTTGTGATTTTTAATGGTTTTTTTTTTCAAAAATAATTACCTACTTAAGTATTTTTACGTAATTTGTATTAATAATATTAATTACACTTGATATTTACTGAACTTTGTTAAATTTTGATGAGAAAATGATGTCAAGTTTACTCACTTAACCATACGCAAAGTTTTTAATTTTTTTTTCCCGCGGGTTCGTACTACAGGGATAAAAAGTATCCTATTTGTTTATAAACGTTAGAAACTCTATCTGTGCGCCAAACGTCCAAATCCGTTCAGTAGTTTTTTGCATGAAAGAGTAATCAATATCTAACTATCTATCATCACCAACTTTCTTATTTATAATAGTAAGTAAGCTAAGAAATATACATAATAAGCGGGTAAACAATAATTTCCATACCGTTTGATGGCTTTAGTAGTTCATTTCCACACTTATTATTAACAGGGGTTCTTGCTCTATTTTCCACATGGCAAGCTACTTCTCAACGTCAGTCCATTCACCCCTTAAGTGTCGAACTCAATCAGGGGCACTCAAGAGTTTATTAACTTCACAAGTTAACTATTCAGTCAGGAGTTTTCAAAATGAGGTTGACATTATAGTATAGTTGGGTTAGTAAGTATGCTACTACGACTGTTTCCACTTACTAGAACAAACTCAGAATCTCCTATTATATTCATGCAAACTGGTGCTTTTTGCTCGTTGTATACAAAAAAAAAGCAAGTAGCAAAGCGAGGGTCCTCACGTTGGTACGTGTAAAAAAGGGGAATTTGTTCACCATTTCTATTAAATTTTCTCTTTGACAAGTAAACTATTCAAGTGGGGTCTGGACTATAGTACAATACTCGCTCTAGCAAATGACGGTTCTGAGCGACGGAAAAGGATAGGAGCATGAAAAAGTGCGATTCTATTCTGCTGATTCCTTTGTAATTAGTGAACAATATGTACATCATTATACACATCAGATAAGTACAAAGCTCGGTGATTTATAACCACGATAGAAAAGTAACCACTGCTGATGTCTTAGTAACTACCTATCATTAAGACTCTTATCTCAGTATCACAGATCTAACTTTTCAAATTCGTTCCCTTAAAGCCGCCGATTCACTACCAAAACGCGGGCAAAAAAATAAGTAACTGCTTGTTACATAGCCTCACCGAAAAGTTATTTTTAGCTTTGCGAGACACGTTCTTTATTCCACTATTTACCCAAATAGCTACCTAGTAGCGTCTCCCGCCACGCTACATTTTATCTACCTATAATTTTATGTAGTACCTACTCTGGGTCTGCAAACACATGGGCTATGACCGCTACGATGTCCTTCTTAAGATTTGTATTGTCTTTTGTGTAAACTTTACCTACCTCGTCCTTGTTAAGTTTAAACAACAAATTTCCTTTTTTTTTTGTTCAATATTATAGTTTTCCTTTTTAGGGTTCCGTAGCCGAATGGCAAAAAACGTCCCTTCCATTCCTTGTTGACTACGGAACCCTTAAAGGTGTTGATTCTTAGAATTTGAATAAATCACTTTTATTTTGATATTGATTAGACTGTTCATTTTGATTTGACACTGCAACTCTAACATAATTGTAACATATTAGTCCTAAACTTAACGAGGTCGGAAGAAGCTCATTAGAACTAAAATAATCAATTTAGCTTACTCGAAACTAGCTCAAATGCGTTAGGACAACACTATGTCAATCAAGTCTACAGATACGTTGACAGACTTAATGAATTTACGTAGCATAATGTGTAAACAGTCGCTCAGTGCTGGTTTGTTTGACTAGCATCCTCGGTAAACCTCGTAGTTGCTCGAAAAATGAACTAAAATTTCCTGCTCATTCGTTTGGGAAAATTATAACGGACGTATTCTGATAATAATATCTTTTCTGAAAATCTCGCGCCTGGACATGAGTTGCCATGGCTGACCTGGAAGTCTTTGAATAGACTCCGGACCCAGGTTGGTCGCAGTAAGGAAAACCTGCTCAGGTGGGGATTCATTAATGACTCTGCCCTGGAGTGTAAATGTGGTACTGTTCTACAAACGACGGGGCACTTAATATCGTGTCCTGCGTGTCCTGTTGTTTGTTCGCTACAGGAACTGAGGGATGCTACTGCAAGCGCCAAACTAGTAGCTCAGTTTTGGGCTGATACAATTTAGATTGCCATCGATACGCTAAGAAGCAAAAAGAAAAAGAAGCGCTTTTCTGCATGGTTGGCTAGCAAACTATGTAGGTATTATGAACAATTTCCTATAGTTCAGTTAGTAGTTTCAGTAATTTTGCAATGAGGTATTTATTATAGATTGCATATATGAATATGTGCACAAAATGATAATAAATTTCTGCGTGATTTCATCTTGCATCAGATAAAATGCATAGTTAAATTATAGGTTTTACAGGTGAAATTTGCCAATCCAGGATTATTTGGAATTAGGTAAAAGTGAGAAGAGTTGCTTTTTAAGGCTTCAGAGGCAAATTGCAAAACGAAACGAGATTTAGAATATTTTCTGTTACAACCACAGGTATAAATTGGTATTAGTAGATTTATTTTTCAGAAATAATACGAAATACAAACTTCTTCGCGGTGATTGAATCAAAACTATCATGGAACTAATGAGTACTAAGAAATAATTTAAAAGTCTTATTTCCAGTCACTCGATTTCCATTCACATTCTTAGATTTTACCAATCTATTCATTCTAGATAACTCGAAAAATTAATGATAATGATACTGGATAACTAGAAAAACCTAAGAGCTAGAGTTAGAGCTAAGCTAGATGTAAAGCTTCTTATCTCGCTAGATTGTAAAATGGGGCTGAATTCAGTGATTTCGTTGAGAAAAAAAATAACGGATATTTTGGTACATATTTGAACTAGTAAATCGATGGGCACAGAAATGCCATCGTCCTTTGGTGACTTCTGTGAACTCGGAAAATATTTGCCCTTTAAAAACCCACAAATAGCCTGTGACAGCTAAGCTTCTTCCATAAGAAGAGGCATTGTTAGTCCCTTACCTTCACACTCCCACGGTTCCGCTTTCTAAGATTAAAGTATGTGATTGATTGTGATAGATCAACTGAACCACCGTACGTCGTCTTTCTACTACATTTATTTCCTCGTTTCTTCGACATCAATCGTTGCTCCGACATTGTAAGGAAAAGTTTCCTGAATTATCCTAAATATAACTGTGTTTTATCGTATCAAGAATAATATTAAATATTTTTTGTTATGGTGTTCGTGATTTATGTCACTATATTTGCCATGCTTTTAAACCGCACACCGGGGGTTAATCGACACAAATGGAAGAATAAAACAATTCCAGCTTATCACTGCTAAAAACAGATGCACTCAAGCTAAAATCCTACTCCACAGCACCGTCAAGATTAAGCTTACCAAAACGGACAGAGTGACAGCTAACGAGGCCGACGTTTTGACACGATGAAAGGTGCAAACTACCACTCGAAAATGGATCAGCATTTTGCTCGCTTTCTACTCCACAGCAGCCCTCTCTGCTTGGAACGGTTATAACGACTTTCAATAACATCCACATTTCTTAATTCCATTTAAGTTAAATATGAATTTGGGTATTATACCTTTCCTATCCTACTTACACTTAAACCTCCCAGAGTATTAGTCAAAATAATGGCGAAATTCGTACAATGGATTTTGCCGCGAATTTAGAAGAACGAAGACACATAACGTGACTTCATTTTATATTTACTTTGGTTGAATTCACAAGAACAGCTACCTATATAATTTGCTATTTTAAAAACAGTGGATCTATTTAAATTTTAAGTGTGCTAAAATGTCGCATTGGATCTAGCCTGTAAGGATATTTGTATGTTTAGAGTAAATAAATAAATATTTTTAGCAGATAATATAAAAATGGGTAAAACAAAGGTGCGCCCACCATTGCAATTCACCGCTTAACTTCCTGACTTCCTGAATCTATAAAGGAGATTGTCAACTTCGGTCCCAGTGTGTTGCAGATATACATTGTAAAAAATACCTTAAATGACAGGTGTCACCGAGAACAACAATTTTTATTATGGCAGCAAAAAAAATATCCCAGAGGAATTGTCATTTTTGCATGTGTATTTACATTTTTAAAAGCAGTAAAAAGGGTGAGAAAAAGAGGAAAATTGTTACTTTACGTATGTTTGTTACTAACATAGACAAAATTGATTATAACTACTAAACTTTATCGATAACGTTATCTAAAAACTCTGCTGGGCGATTAATCCGCGTATCTGGCCCACCTCAAAAACCATACTTCACACATTATACGGTTGCAGCAGCCTAGTGTGCGTTTCCCTGCATATGAAGTACGATTTCTGTATTGAATAAAGAGTTTGGCAGGTATATATAGCGGAGCAAACATATCGCCCACCGTTATAGGTCTGCAAAATCAATTAACAACATAGCGTAATTAACAAATAGTAATTATCGCACATATCATGAGACCTTTTACCTTTTTTAAAAGTTAATACACATATAAAAATGTCAATACGTCCGGGATATTTTATCTTGCTACCGTAATAAAAAATGTTGTACTGGTTGAGACCTGTCATTTGAGGTACAATAATTCATATCTGCAACACACTTGGACACGCACCCGTAGTAAAACTGACATTCTCCTTTTCCGGTCAGACCTCATGCTCATTTGTTGCGCTTCTAACCTCGAGACCAACGATGCAATTACACTATAATACAAATAATAACAAGTACACGTGCCATACACTCGGGATTACCCAGTTCATGACTCATCTAGTTTCTTACATTCTGATGATAATCTTGTTCAATTAGCTAGTGTTGATGTCCAGCGCTCGCGACAGGTTTCAATGTCGCAGTCGTTATGCAATTACTACTGATTGATAATTACGGTGCAATTTATACGATGTAGGAACTTATTGTTATATTGTTGCCATAGTTTAGTTTAGTGCCATAGCACTAACAACGTCAACAATATTCCCGTATTACAATTACGAGCACTAATAGGTATGTATACTATACACTTTGCAAAATTCAAAAGCCATTTTCTCGTGAAAATGCTCTTTCTAGATTGAAATAAGACTCATTTAGTAATAGTGTACTATACTCTATCCGTTTAGGTAGTTAACTAAAGGTAAACAATCTTGATGTGTCTTTTTATACAAATTCATATTAAACAAATAAACTACTTTTCAAACTTACGGTTCAATTGATTTAGTATTCGTTACTATTGTATTTACTTTGGTTTTTACTTGCATTTTATTTTTAAACTGAGTTTTTAAGTAAAAAGTTACATCAAGATTGTTAAGGCGAGGTGGGCGCACATTTGAGTTTTTTAAAACCATCTGAGACAAAGAATATAGTGTTTAAAAATTAAAAAAAAATATATGTTATAGTTAAGGATCTTATCTAGTCACAGTGGCATTCAATTGCAAGACCTGATGAACTTCACTCGATAGAAAAAAATCGCAAAGTTACCTCTTTTTGTAACTTTTTTTCAATATTATGACTAAATTACTGATGTTTTACATTTAATTTTTATACTAAATTAAAGAAACTAATTAGTTCTAGACAAAGTGGCAGAGTTTGACTTGATAACATTATTTTCTTAATTACTATGTTTTAAAATGAATTAAAAGCGTTCGCGGCGGCTCGGACAGGCCCAATTAGTCGCGCGCTGGCGCTTACTGACGACGGACCTGTGTCAGTTTTTTCCGCGACAATTTCGCGTACCATACCATTTGTTTTTGACCAAGTTTATTATAATTGTTGCAAGTTATAATGGGCAATAAACAACGCAAGCGAAAAAAGTCGTGTAAAGCAATAAAAGTAACAAATAAAAAGAATGCACTCCAAAGATATGTCACAGTACAAATATATACAGTATTGTGACTCGGCCCTGTCTTTGAAATAATTACCTACAGCCGAGTGGTACGTACGCGATAGGGCTGCGCCGGGCCTATAGTAAATATTTTAATTTCATCTACTTAGTTGAGTTTCTTTCTAGTTTTGTGATTGTTAATATTATATTTTTATTAAAAAAAATGAAGTTTGTTTGAATGAAATAGGAAGGTTCAATAAAAATACACTTATTGCAATTTACACAAAAAGAAAGAAAGAAAGAAAACATATTTATTTGGCACATGCCACAAAAACATACAATAAGCAATAACAAAAAAAAAAAAAAAAAAAAAACTTAAATCTAAATAACAATAAAAGAAATAATAAAAAAAGAAAATAATAATACTGTGTGTCTCACGGCTGCGCCAAATAGGCCCTGTTCAGCAAACTGCCAGGCAACTAGTGCCCGACGCTGGTTTTCAACAGGACCTGAGGTAGTGACTAGAACACATAAACAAATCAAAATTTTATCTTTACAGTTCTCGAACCTACTAATAGCGAACTGGCTGTTTATTTTCAATTAGTTACTCAAACTGCCCAATTATGATTATTTTATATTCTTATATTTTATAGACAATTATTTCATTTATTAACAAAGCTCTAATTTATCGCTACTACTTAGTAACAAATTTTGATCATAGAAAAAATATTTCATAAAAGTCAAGTAATATTACTTATCCAACTGCATATTTCTATGCTGTGTCGCTAGGCAAGGTCACGCGAGTTCACGAACGCGCTGTGTCCACGAGAAGTATTTTGCGCGCAGCCTACAGCGCTAAATGCCTACTTTTGCAGGAATACCTCGCCTTAACCTTTAGTTAACTACCTAAACAGATAGAGTTTAGTATGGCTTAAAAAATACTATGTTCATGAAAACGTAATAATTTAATCAATACAGAAGGAGAAAATCATTTTGAACATTTTCTGCGTGTAAGTACATATTAGCACTTATAGTGACTGTAGACAAGCCTGAGAATGCTTAGCCGTGTCATTACCGTAATTATGATAGGCCCTTATGAACAGGAATATTTACATCGGTATGTTTCGATGTTTTTACTTTCAAAATAGTCGTGTTTTTATAATTTTGAACTGAAATAGCGTTTTATGTTGGCACTAACTTATGCCCGCGGCTTCGCCCGCGTGCATTTTGGAAATTGCCTACGGAATCTTGCCTACTTCTGGGATAATAAGTAATCTATGTGCTGTACCAGACTATAATCTATCTCTGTGCCAAGTTTCATCCATATCTGTTCAGCCGTTCTGTTCTGGCGTGATTGAATAACAAACATCCAATCATTAAAACTTTGGCGTTTATAATATGTAGTTTATGTAAGCTAAATGTTTATGTAATATTAGTTTTTAGGGTTCCATACCTCAAAAGGAAAAACGGAACCCCAAAAGGATCACTCGCGTGTCTGTCTGTCTGTCACAGCCAATTAACTCCGAACTTCTGAACCTCTGGACCGATTACGTTTAAATTTGGTACTTACATATATGTAAGTTGGTGACCCAAAGACGGACGTGTAACGTAAATTAATGAATTTTAAACATGGGAGCCTCTTTTGGGGGGTAAATTAGAAAATGAAAAACAAAAAAAGTTTTGCAAACTATATCGAGTTTCATATCAAATGAAATGGCTCATTGTGAGCATCTCATTTTTTTATGATTTTAAGATAATAAACAGTTTTGAAGTTATTTAAGGAAATAGGCGAAAAAATTACACAATTGACCAACTCTGAAACTACAGGGCTGAAATGTATGGTAAAAAATTTGGGTCAGATTTAAAACAACTTACGAAATTTAAATAATTAACGTACGGAACCCTCGCCACGCGAGTGGAACTCGCACTTGTCCGGTTTTTTACTTTTAAAATTGAATAGGTAATTAAGAACAGTTAGTGTAAGTATTTAATTTTCTTTGAGTAATACAGACACACTCGCGTTTTTATTTATTTATTTTAGTACATGGAGGACTTACAGCTAATAAAAACAAACAAAAAGGGAATGATAGTCACCAGAAAGCCAATTACAAATCCATCCAATTTATGCATGTACTTACTTATAACTTGCAAATATTAGTTCATAGTAATATCAATTACACTACATTTGTGAAATATTTAAACTTTAGTTTTAGATTAGACACTGGGACACTGGTGACGACATTCAAATGATTTATTAGTAATCTATTTATAGACATAATACTTTTACTTAGTATTTAATATCAATGTCGCGAATCACAAGTCAACGCGAAAATCGGGATTTCACATGTATTTACAGATCAGACACGTCTACCTCAGAAAAATCCTACCTACTTACTATTAGGTAAATACTCCCACGCCCCGCACCCTCTGCCCAACACTGCGCGCCATGCGCCCGACTACGTGAGTTTCGAAACCCTATTTGAGTCTGTTGGAGGATGATTTTGGAAAAAACTGTATTGACTTGTAGGTATGTATGACACATGTTTAAGCAAATAAATATTATCTTATCTTATCTTATCTTGTGATATACGTTTCTCATAATTTTAACTGAAGAGTATGTAGACTTTCAAGTCAACCGACCTCGAGAATAAAAAGTTTCACAGAAAATTCAACACCCCATTTTGCTCTCTTAGGGGTAGAATTTCGAAAACCCCTTTCTTAGTGGATATCAACTCTTCACAAAGAATACGCCCTCTAATTTTTTTTCTCTAGGACCAACGGTTTGGGCTGTGCGTTGATATATCAGTCAATCAGTCAGTCAGGACTTTGAATTGTATATGTATAGATTATGAATGCCAATTGGTGATCATTTTGCGAATTGTAACGTGATTCATACAATTTTCTTATTATGATTCTACTAAAGTGGCCTTTTTAGCCCAGGTCAGGTTAGGTTTTACCTGCGTACCTTTCAAAGTAATTCGGTAAGAAACAATCACTTTTGTGTTTAAAACATGAATTAAGGGGACCGTTTCACCACCAGTATTTAGAAAAGATTACCATCGTTAAATGGTAACACATAGATACCTACCTCCCGCTCGATAAAGAGTTTTCTGAGAATATTATTTTCTCTTTCAAATTAATATGTTATCATGTGTGGTAGTCAAAAAGTGATCGCTACAATGTGTGGGATGAATAAAAGAAGTGAAATGATTGATCAACATTACAAAGTAATATAATAATCCTACACAAATATAACGACGACGACGTTTTAATAATAAGTATTGCTTACAAAACTACACATTTGGAACCTACCTATAGGTATCGTTACAGCTGCTAAACCGCCAAGCGAGCATGTTACCGAGCACCGATATCGCTTGTCTTTCTATATCAGCGTGGTCAGAGAGGTCGGCTGTTATTAAACGTTATAAATGACCCCTTTTTTTCGGATCGGAAGCCATCAAATGGCTCCTCCCGCTCTGGGCGGAGCGGAAGGGAGTGTCAGACTCTTACTGACTAAAAACCACCCATGTTCCTTCATTGGCCCTTTATGTTCCAGGGCCGCGGTATCTCTTTCGAACAGTCCCGCAGCCCTGGCAGGCATCGGCCCTTGCGGGCCCCTCCCGTTTGCTGACATCTCTTTGAGGCGCGCGTGGAACACGAACGCGCCGTCGAAACGGCCTGCCCGTCGTCATACGACGGACGGACGGCGAGCTAGCCCATTACTCACCGTCCACAGGCCCGCGCCTACGGTGGCCGAGAGCCATCACGGCGTGGCCCCCGACGCCCGGTGCTTCTCCCGCGGCGGCTGGGACGTGAGGAGGTTCTCTCCCTCTCACGTTCCGCCGCCTCCTTCGCTAGCATGACTGCTTCGCAGAAGGAGGCGACGGCTTCCCATTCCCTCTCGCCCCGGACCATGGCTTGAACCAGGGCCGGGCGCGAGAGGTCGCCGCCGCCAATCGCCGCTACGAGGACACGGCGGTGCTCCTCCCAAGCGGAGCAGACCTCGACGGTGTGCTCCACCGTGTCCTCCGGTCGATCCTCGCAATTGTAGCACCCGGTGAGGGCGCCGTGGCGCCTCCCTAGCCACTCCTCAAAGAGGGGACTTACCGCCACTATCGTGGCGTGCCCTGCACGGGGTTGCGATAGTCGCTCTCTGCATGTCGCCATGAGATCACGGCGGAGGTCTGTCCGGTTATACGACCCCTGAACTAACCTTACATTAGCGAGTTATATGTCTAAGTTTAATAATTTGTGGAAAAGTGGTCATATATTATACATATAATAATATGCTAAACACTTAAGTTAAATACCGCAGCCTGTCCGTAACTTAATATTAAACCTAGAACATTCGTGACATTTACTATAATGGCCATCTTTGGAGTTGGGAGCTTATGAAAGAGCGGGGTTTGATGTTTGCTAAGTCAGATATTATGTGCACTCGTAACTTGTTTATGAGATTTGATGTTATTGTTTGTATTTTGTTATATTAGTGTCATTGCTTCGGCCGTCGCCTCGTGTGACCTCCCTTGTGCTAGCACCAGCGTGTCGTCAGCGCGATAAACTACGCTGACGCCGCTAGGAAGGTCGGCGCGCAGCACCCAGTCGTAACCGATGTTTCACAGGGGTGGCCCCCGAACCGATCCCTGTGGAACATCGCACGACATCTCTCGCCGGTTCCATTCTTCGCTGCGACCGGGGTAGATGACGGTCCTATCCGTCAGATAGTCCCCGATCACAAGACGAAGGTAGGTCGGCACCCAGGGATACCGGATCATGGGATGGAGAATCTCCCGGACGGAGGGCGCCCTGGCTTCCGAATGAGGACCAGTTTCCCCTTCTTCTAACGAAGCGGGAACTGGCCTCTCTCCAAGCATGCGCTTAGGAGCCCCAACAGTCGGGGCACCAGAGCCTCCGAGGCCAGGACCCAGATATGGCCAGGTAAGCCATCGGGTCGCAGGGCGGTATTTTTGGACTTAAGCCTGCCTACCGCCTCACTCAGGTCTTCCCCGGTCACTTCCGGAACATCGTCATCGTCATCTGAGTGGTCCGCTTCCGGCACCGCAAGCGGCGGGGCCACAGGCGGGGCCGCGAGGCAGCGTAGTAAACTACGCTGACGCGCGGATGCGGAGCCTGCGATGCCTGGCATATAGGTGCCGCGCGGCGACACACGCCTCACGCAAAGACGTCAGCTCTTGCGCCCACCAGTATACCTGAAGCCGGGCGCTTCCTGGCCGAACTCGGAGCATTGCTACATCACATAACTCGGACATGGCCTCCTGGAACCAACCCGCCTCATTGATGATGCCGGTAGGCCTGACTGGCGATATCACCCAGGCCTGTACGATCGAGGCTTCCAGGAGTAACTCTCGGTCCAGCTGCTTCAGCGCCCATCGCGGACCGCTAAGGGCCTGTAGGACCGGCGCGCTTGAAGTTTGGACAGAGAAATCGAACCGGATGTACCGGTGGTCGGAATAGATGTCCACCACCGACACGCCCTGCATCTGCACACACGTGGGGACAGAACCTCGATTTAGGACGACCAGTCCTGTCTCCAGTGGCCAGTCTTCAACCATCCTTTCCTGTGCGGCTGTGTAACGAGAACCCCAAGTTAAGTTCTTGGCATTGAAGTTCCCCAGAACAAGCACAGGGAGGGAATGGCTTCCGATGACGACACTCAACTCCGTGAGGGAGTTGTGGAACGCGGCGAGTATTCGGCTCGGGGAGAAGTAAACTCCCGCTACAACGATCACGTCGACTACGACTTATTACAACATTTTGATATTTACCTTGACGTTGATTTTATTCGTATTTTATTTATTTTATTCACAGAGAGCGATTCGTTTTTATTTATTTCCTAATTATAATATTTCGGAATTCTATACAATTCCTAGGAAATATATGATAATAAATGTGTACCGTAGTACATGGGTGAATTTCAACAAATGCCATTTCTTTTATCATATCGGTGAACTTTTTCATTTATATTATTTTTGGATATTTTTCAGGTTTTATGTAATCTTTAGGATATCAAATATCCCCAAATTTAATATCAGCAACGTATCATTTAAGACTCAGGAGAAAATTCAGTTTGAATTCTGGTTTCCACCGTTATGACAAACCGGCACCGATTATTTTTTCTGTACACCGATGTGATAAGTTTATCCACCGAAATGATGTACATATCCAGCGATATGAAAATCATTCTACCTTTGAACAGTTTTCATCAAAAATGAAATAGTTAGTAGGTACCTATATATTTTTACAAGGGTGACTTAGAACTGAAGACCTGAACTGAGGGTCTTATGTAAGTATATCACATCCAATGAGAACTGAGTTCTTAGAAATCCAATTAAAATATTTTTTTTAAATTATGTACCTATTTTATTATATTTACTTTCTTTTTTATTATATTTACTATAGGTATAGTACTTAGAATTAAAAAAAAGAATGTTTATTTTTAATATCATTGTCTTTATTAATGCGTTCAATTGTTCCACCTCACCATCATCATCTCAGCCTATAGACGTACATTACCGAATACAGACCCCCCCTAATACTACCCACTGGTATTGTGGTAATGATTTTGGCAGTCTATGTAGGTAAGTATGTACGTATGAATGTTTTTATGCATGTATATAATGTAGGTATTGTATGTATGTTCCATTGTTTCTTTGTATACTTAACGAAATGACACGGGATCTACCGATATGATAAAGCAATCCACCGATGTGACAAAACTGTGCGTTGATCATGAATCAAAACACCGATATTAGATATAAGACACCGATTGATTTTTTCTTATCATTTCGGTGTAAATTATCACATCCGTGGTAATAAAGACCACCGATTACAGCGATATGAGAACAACGACGTGAGAACTAACACACTTTTTACAAAATTAGAAAAAATACATAATATCTAGGATAAATTCAATAAAAGTCAATGAAGCTAATTCACTTACTACCTCTGTTAGAACCAAACAACAATAATAAAACTACTCATTACACTAGAAAAATGCAACCACCGATAACATAAAATAATTGTCCGGGAGCAACTGACATGGCTTATTTACGTTATTGGCGGGAATGTGCAGCGATTTGACACATGCCCGTCCTGACTGCCCACTAGCACACACTAACGAGGGAAATAAAATTGGGTCGGGGACGCTGTCGGACTCGTCGATGTTAAGTTAGGTTTAAATTACTTTTGTCCAGCGATATGAGAACATTTTGCAGGACAAGTACGTTTGTCCCTCTCAGTAATAATAATCGTTAATTATGTAATAAAATATGCTATATAATAATAACAAAACTAATATTCTATTAAATAGAATAAGTTATATACTTAACTTACTTATTTTTATTAGTGTATGAGCTTTTTTGTTTGTAAAAAAAGTAGAGGGACAGCACCGATTTGAAAAAAATAGAGGTTTATGTATTTATTTCTTACCTTTGTAATAGTCCTGGGCCAATTATATTTTTGCCACAACCCAATAACTACCTATTGAATACTAAAAAAAATAATTCAGAACAATATTCCTTTTTTCAAATACTAATTTCAGCGAAGACAAAAAAAAAAGTCATTTGGGAAATTCACCCACATCCACATTACGCCAGTTCCAGTCCGGACATAGATTTAAGCTCCGGGCTACTACTAGGATATCCTAATGGAAAAAACACATTGCCCGATCTGGGAATCAAGAATTTATTGCAGCCGCTGCCGGGCGACTGCGGGCGGGGAGCTGAGGATGCGGAGACACAGTGCTGGGCCAGCCGGTGCGCGCTCGCAGCTCGAGCGCCCCCCGGCTGGTCCAGCACTGTGTGACTGTTCCTAAATTACTCTAGGCTGATAAAATTTTCGTTTTTCCAAAATCAAGAAAATATTAGTATTATGGTCGGTTCCCCCGAAGGAGAAAGGCCGTGCTCCTCCATTCGCACGGCTCTAGTGAGACGCGCCCTTCAGACAGATCGTCCCCCCACCGAAATAAGGAAACTGGATTTCAGTCCTGCCCCGACTTTAAAAGCTAGGAGGCAGGAATGGAGAATACAAGGTGAAGTTAATTTTGGGAATTCACAGTTAGGACATATACATAAATAATAACACATCATATAAAACAATACAACAATAAAATATGCAGCTAATAAGACAAAAGTACGCAAAGATAAGATATGATGAAAAGGGTTGGTAAGGGAAACGTTACGCTCGTTAGAAATCCATTATTTATTCGTTACGTTAACTCATTTGATTCCAAAATACAAGATGCCGTTTCGCAACCGCAAACGATTCCATGTAACAACATGGAACCTTTAGTCCTACTGAGGACACTGCTACCAACTCTTAACAGGTCACGTTCCCTAAGCACTATCATCATGTCTTTCCCAATCCTAAGGCAGTGGGTTGTGAGGCCAGCTGCCATTGAAGAAGACAGGTTTTCAGTATTTCTACTTATACGCGTACTCACGTTAATAACACCCCTACGGCCGTCTATCCCATTTACTATTTCATAATACAATTTACACAAGCGTATCGTAGACTCAGTCTGTAGCAGAACATATTGCGATTGCTAACGACGATTGATTGGTGGACGTCGAAGTGGTAATTCTATCGTCACTTCACATTTCTTTAATCTACCCCAAGTCGTTGTTGCGTGGCTCGCTAAATAGTGTCGATTCAGTAATAGGCATACCAGTAGCCAGGTTTTATTTTAACGAGACACAGTCCCTAGCGTTCCTTAGAACGTAGCTATTAATTCAGTGTAGAATAGTTAGTGAAGCTACCCCACGCTCCCGGAAATGTGCGCCAACAATCTCTACGCAATGTTTCTGAGCTATAGCTTTATAGGAAGCAATATTCACCATCAGAGCTTGGTTTCTTTGTACCATAAGTACAAGTTGGCATTATAAATTACTGTTTAATAACATTTGTTTTAATCAAACTGCGATTGCGGTGTTGCCTTCACCACTGACTGAACAATACAGATGGTTCTGCTTGAAATGTTAGAAGAAAGGGGAGGCCTATACGCAACAGTGGGTGATTCCGGGCTGAAATGATGAGGTAACATAAAACATGATGATGAACGGTCCGCGTTAGAGATTTAAGTTTTGTTGCCTTAATTTTCCGGAAGAACAAACCCGATACATAATTTCATCGAAATCGATTTAGACGTTAAAGCAGACAACTTTGTACTTACAATTTGTTCAATAAATTAAATTAAATACTTAAGTAGCAACAACAATCAGCATCATGAGAGCAATTACCTAATAAAACATGGCGATTTGAATGTTTACAGGAGTGTTATGTTTTGTTCTGTGATGAATCTCACGGGTCATTCGAGTCGAACAAGAGTATGTTGCGCTAGTATCAGTCGCACAAATGCCCATTCGCACAAGTGTCCATTCGTGCAAATGTCTGAATGAAAAAATAACAAAAAAAGATAGAGATATCAGAAAATATTGTTTTTGCCTAGAGCCATTCCAAGGCTCCAAACAAATATTAACAAGATATCATTTCGATTCAAACCAGTCGAAATGGTGACGTACAATTCTTGATTAATTAAGAATAAAAGCAGACCATTCTGTACAGATACTCATTAAAATTGTGTAGATAATTTTGAAAATGTTCATTAATTCTATTGTTGACAATTAAGCCTGTATAAAACAATGAAAGGATGCAGAGTTGGGTGACGTGCACCGCTGCACCACAACACAAAACGCAAAAGTTGAGCCAAGTTTACGACAGAGTTAGTCAAATTTCCGAATACACATTTGGAAGTTACTAAGTCATATCATTCAACAATATTCTACATAAATGTAAATCCGTGCTATAATTATGCCTTCGAACCCAGACAGGCGCATTACTTTGTGTAATTTATTTCATCACCACTGCTCTAAAAAACGGTGAAGGAAAACAAGGTGAGAAAAC
Source organism: Eurois occulta (assembly GCA_950022335.1). Taxonomy (NCBI): domain Eukaryota; kingdom Metazoa; phylum Arthropoda; class Insecta; order Lepidoptera; family Noctuidae; genus Eurois; species Eurois occulta. The sequence continues at coordinate 14,551,874 of OX465487.1, forward strand.
CGGCATGTCCTAGAACCAAAAATTCGAAGACATGTGACATCGATCAACCCGCACTGGGCCCGCGTGGTGAATTAAAGCCCATTCCCTCTTTAGAGAGAAGGCCGTGTGTCCCAGCAGTGGGAACATTATTGGCTGATTATGCTATAATTATAAATGTGTTACTAACTGTCTGCCTACTCGTCTGTCCACACCTCACAACTGAAAAGATTTCAATGCGCACACTCACAGATATACCACGAACTGAATAATGTCATTGCATACTTTTTATTCCGTTCGTTATTTTAGTTCGCTCCTATCGCTTAATTTCCGATATTTTTTTACAGTTAGTTAAATAATAAATTAGCAGGCCTTAGCCTTTAAACTAAAATGCGTTCAGGACGCTTTTGATGAAAAATTTGTCATTCCCCTAGGTCTAAGTCACGTTGTTAAAGAATCAGCATTCAAGAAATTAAAGCAGCTTTCTTTCTTCGAAATTCTTTAAGCAAATACTTCCTCATTTATTTTCTTTGTAAATGTCTCGATTTCCTTCCTTGTAATTTAATTAAGGAGTCTATTTCTATAATAACTTAATGCGGTTTCATCTATCTATATATACATATAATAAATCTGTAGACGTGACGTTTCCGTACATTGAAAATATTTAGAAAAAAAATAGTAGGGGTGTTAAAGGATCACACACAGAACACATTTCTACCATTTTTAGAATTTTTGTCTGTTTGTCGGTTTGTCTGTTCGTTTGTGCGCGCATCACGTAAAAACCCCTCATTGTATTCAAAATCGAAATATTTAAAGGTAAGAAGCATTGTTCTGAGGAACTTTTAGCGTTTATTTCATCAAAATCGACCAACAGATTCAAAAGATATTAATTTCTAAAATTTTATCACTAACCTCTTACGCGATTTCTATGATTTTAATTATTTACGTTAAAATAGGTTTCAGTCGAAGTGTAGACGGTATAGCTGAAAATGAATTTGGTTTTATTTTTCCTTTTGTGTTTACTCTTTGCATGGAAGTAATAAGTACAACGTACAACAGCAGTTGTTATTGCACCGAAAAAGAGGATCTTTGCGAATTTACTCCCATTCTAATAAGGCCTTCATTTTATGTAAAAAATAGGACATGGTGGAATGGCTGAGAAAAAAACATCTATCTTACTACTATTAAAAAAATGCGAAAGTTTGGATGGATGGATGTTTGTTTTTCAATCACGCCAGAACGGATCTGGGTGACATTTGGCACAGAGATAGATCATAGTCTGGAATAGCACATAGGCTATACATCCTGCCACCATTCATCCCATTTTGCCATTCATCTTCCTGCTACTAACTTAGGGGGATGAGCAATAGTGCATTCTGTCCTTAAGTTGCCAGTTATCAGTTTGACAACTGACAACCGTCATATATTATGTACGTAATGTATACTTTTAGTTTTTTTTAACCATTTAAAAGACAGGTAATCATAAATTAAGAAATAAAAATGGACAAATTAACCCAGTACGAAATAAAATCTGTAAAAAGTTTAAAAGTGAAAACAAAATTAAAATTTGATAAAATCCACGACGTTGTAAATTTGTTCCGTGCGGGAATCGAACCTGCGACACGCAGCGCCGCAGTCAATTGCTCAGCCACTGCGCCAACCGTGCCGTCATATAACTGTGGTTGTGGCTTCCTCGGGCATTGCTGCAACTTTGCTTAAGGGTGGCCGGACGTTCCAGTTCTGGTGATGCGACCAGACTGTGCAACGGTACCAGGCTTCGTATAACAGAGCTGGGCAGTAAAATTATCAAAACGGAGCTGCTAAAGGAGAGATCGTTTTAATTCCCCGCATGTCCACTATTTCTAATAACTTGCCATTTCAATTTAAGAGGTTACAATTTCCTTTAAAATTGGCATTTACAATGACGATCAACAGATCCTAGGGCTAAACCATAAAAGTGACAGGCGTTCAACTGTGCACTCCATGCTTCTCACATGGTTAATTATATGTTGGTTGTTCAGTGCTCAAAACTTGCACGTGCTTGCGGAAAAAGTCATTAAATGTTGTTTATAGAACGGTATTAGAATAAATAGTGCCCAACAAGGCGGGTAATGGTTCACTTCGAAAAAAATGTTGTATAGCGCCAAAATCAACGGTTTTTAAGCCATATCGTTGCCATTTAATTTTGCTTGGGATTTATTTTTGTAGTCATCACCCACATTATCACAATTTGATCAGCCAGTCAGTCAGTTCTCACACATCACGCCATGTAAAGCCCGAAGGTTTAGGCAGAAGTGTACCTAATCGTACACCCACATTACGCCAGTTATGTTGAAGTCCCATGTGATAAGGGGCGAGCCTATTTCCACCAACTGGGCACAAATATATAATAATTAAAATAAACATTTTTTTAACACTGCCCGACCCGGGCATCGATCCCAGGACCTCATGCTTCTAGTCGCACTTGCGACCACTCGACCAACGAGGCAGTCTCACACATACACACCAAAATTTTCACGCGAACGAAGTTGCGGGCAACAGCTAGTCCTTTATAAGTTTGAGTAACCTTTCCATTGCTTCCGGCAAATTCAGCAGAAACCGAATAGCCGATTAGCCTTTGTGTTGCGAGTGAGTGTCAAGTGTCACAACAAGATACACGTGTTTCTGAAATATGACCATACTCAGAAACGCTGTGATTAAATCAGCATTTACTTTACGAATTAGATAACTTGCTCCTGAGATGACGTGTATACAGGGTGGAAGGGACATCGACGCACAGACGGTCCCTTCCACACACTATAAGACTCAAGGTCGTAATTATTAGCTAAGAAAATGTGATATTCAAGCATTTAATTTTAACATTAAAGTAACTGATATAATTTCATGAAAAATAAACTAGCAATATAAAACACTAACTTATTTTTTTACCCACATGATGCAACTTTTTTAAATTCATTTCATGGGGCCGCGCCGCCACTGTGTTATATTACTATAAGCAAGAGCACCATGCAGCTAACTACATACTTCAGGAGTATGAAAAATCTAGTAAAATTATTCAGTGTTCGCTTCACATAAACAAAAAATAATATTCAAATATAACACAAACATATAAATATTACAGCAGGGAACCTACCAATCTTAATCAGAACCTCAAGGTATCCCAATGAAAAATACGCGCCTTCACGAATAATAATAACATCAATAAAATGTAGATCCTTGGTTATTATTCTTCGCAGCATCTCTTATCCAACACAAACGGAGACCGATTTAAAGGCAAGGTAGCTGTTGTATTGACAATCTACCAAAGTGAATTGGAACACATCGGCTTATTATTCCAACGATCGCATTATGAGATAGGCATGGAACAGCCACTCTAATTACGAACAAAATACACATCGAATGTATTCTAATGCAGCTCCTCGAGGTATCCTGTTGTTCCATTTCTACAACATTTGCAATTATAATTATATGGCAATATTGTTCGCGCGCCCTGTTTTATTCCACAATTTCCCGTATCCAAAGATAATCCGATCTAAATAATGGTGTTTGTGTTGCATCTGTACGTAATAAGTTGAATAATATAACGAGATTCATTCCTTTTATTTTCCAATGATCCAGAAACAACTGCATGATTGTTTTTCTTCTTATTTTCACCCTATAAGTGTCTCCTGTCATCCTACACAAACATCGTATCATATCGTATAATTTTGTTGTTTATTATTTTTATCGGACGTTGCGAATTTGAGCCCTGATTACTCCCGAGGCCCAGGGGTAATCTTTTGCTTGACAGTTGAATGTTCAGGAGCTCCGTTTTATATCTGGCTCTTTATATAAGTATCTGTTCAAATGTTGCGAAACATTTTACCCTTGTATTTAAACCTATAATCTCGACAGTAAAGGCTTAAGTAGCGGTAAGCTGCGGGTCTCTCGTCAGTGCACTCGTGGTATAGTGACGAGTAGAGTAGTGTCTTGTGTTATTATTCCTGCGGGAAAACTATGAATCACTTTGACATTGTATATTATGTTGGGGATTGCGGTTGCATTCAACCGTAATACGGAAATGCGATTTTGAATAATTTTTAAAATTACCATACTTTACGGTACTATACATACTAATACATTTTAATTTCTTTGTTTCAGATGAATATACCCAGAGAATAAAGCATCTCTATGCTCCGTACAACCGATACAATGACCACCATGAGCCCCATCAGCGAGGTCGTCAACCTAACTGACAACACCTCGGCCCCCGTGGACCCCACGGACATCTTCGGCCCTCAGAGGGATTCCCTCTTCATCGTTATACCTATAACTATTATATATTCAGCTATATTCTTTACCGGGGTATTGGGCAACATATTTACGTGTTTAGTGATAGTTCGGAACAAAAGTATGCATACAGCTACCAATTATTATTTATTTAGTTTAGCGATCTCAGATCTCCTATTACTTATAAGTGGGATGCCTCAGGAGATGTACTCCATATGGTCGAAATGGCCGTATGTGTTTGGACATAGTTTTTGTGTGATAAGAGGATTAGCGGCGGAGGCGTCGACAAATGCCAGTGTTTTAACAATAACGTTGTTTACGATAGAGAGATATTTAGCAATTTGTCACCCGTTTGTGTCGCACAAAATGTCGAAGCTGTCGAGGGCCACGAAGCACGTGATGTTCCTGTGGGTGGTGGCGGTGGGGTTGGCGCTGCCTCAGGCGCTACAGTTCGGCATCCGGGAGCACAGGGGCGTCACCATGTGCCTGCAGACGCGAGTCATTATAGAGCACTCCTTTGAAATATCCACGTTCTTCTTCTTTTTCGCGCCGATGGTGCTGATTACGGTCCTGTACTCCTTGATAGGCCTGAAACTAAGAGAGACAAACATAAGAAAAGAACAAAGCGAGAAGGATTTTGACACATCAATGAGATACACGCACAAGATCAGGCGGAAACACAGCCAGTCCACAAGGAGGGTCGTCAAGATGTTAGGTAATATTCATTGAACATTGTTTTTAGGGTTTCGTTGCACCAATGGCAAAATACGGAACCATAATGGGTTCACATGGACGAACAGAGCCGTATGTCACAGACATTTTACTCCCAGTCTGGGAGTAAAATGTCTCAAAATGTCCTCAGCACATAATTAAAATTTGAAGAGTAGGTGTCTTCCACTAACCACTACACAAAAGTGGGAATATTCAAAGCCTACAATGTTCACACATTCACAAACAATCGGTAAAAAATAATCTATACAAAGCTAAGAAAACATTGTAAAAAAAATAAACTAAATAAGTTACACAAATATTGTCATCAGTGCTGTAACTATTATGAGCAAAAGATGTATAAATGATTTGAAAACTAATGTAAAAAATCTGATTAGAAAGAAGAGAAAAAATGAGATTGAGACTAGTTAGAGACATCCACATATTTGTGCCGTTTATAAGCTCCCAGGGAAGCCGCATGCGCAGAAGGAACTAAAGCCAAACTTCTTTATCTTCAACGTAGTCCTTGATTTCGTAATATGCTTTTTAATAAGATGTTCGAAGTAGTTTTTGAAAAAAAACGCCCGTCATAGCTCCACGCTGGAAGCCAGAGCTCAAATGCTTGACTATGCGGTGGACCTGTTGGATGCACGATTGTTCGGTCCTGAAACCAAATTGCTCATTAGGAATGAGACACTTAGCTTCGACGTAGTCTTTGAGTCGCTTATAAATAAGTCTCTCGTAGATTTTGCCGAGGGCATTCAGGAGACTGATACCGGGTTGGGTTTACCGGTTCTGGGGATACCGATAACAGTGGCCTCTTCCCATACCTGGGGGAAGAAGTTGTTGCTCAAGACGCCCTTAAAGATATTTATTTATTTATTTAATTTTAAAGAAAGCTTACAGACTAATAACAATTATAAATATCATGCATAAGTAGTGACATTTGCTAATTACAAGCTTCCACATAATATATATCTAATTGGTAATGAGTTACTTGCGTTGACCAGTTACAGGGATTTGAGTTAGTAAACAGATTACATTGTAATATTGGTTTAAATGTCGAGATAATATATTGGGTATGTCAAGTCATGCAACATCAAAATCAAAATTAAAAGCTATTTATGGCTGTCACCAAAATACTCCTTGTTTCTAATTTTGTGTGCGCTGGTGCTAAATAAATCAATTTCAAGATGTGATGGTAAACTATTGAGAGCTATAACACTACGTATGCAGAAGGCGTTGTGCCAGTACTTTGTCGATGCGAATGGTACATGGAGTAGATGCCGTTTTCTCAAGTTGTTTATATTAGTGTTAACCATATAGTTCGGTACGGGCCCCTTCGGGGGCTTGACATACAAACCTCCGCTGGCTCGGTATCGGCCCCGAAAGGGGCTAGCATTTAAGTCATACGTCATCCTCATTATTTATGTAAATATTTAATATTCGGCCATTCTACGAACCTAATTATTTTTTTTAAATAAAAACAAATTCAATTATTAGGTGTTTTTGTTGAAGTAGGAAGAAATAAAATTAACCTTAATTTAATCTAAAAATAGTTTTAGAGATCATCAATCACAAAATTAGCATTTGTGGCACTTTTATGATTTTTGCCTGTCGACAGATGTGACGCCATTATCGACAGAATAGACAATATTGCAAAATAACAAAAATAAATACAATTTAAGAAAAAAATAACGTTATAAACTCAAAAAAATTAAGTGTCTTCTCACTTGCTAAGGTATAATTATCATGAAAATAACCAACGGTTACAAAATAAAAAATACATAAACTATGTCTACAGATGTGACTTCACTTCTGTAGATATTATAATGAGCTTAACAATAAAAAAGAATATAAGAAATAAATCAGTTACGTAGGATAATTAATCGTTTATAAAATATCAATATCATTATCTCCGTCCGAAAAAAATCCTTTTCCATATTGCTTTACTCCATGAACCAGTGAGTTCTTCTCTTTTTTAAGAAGAGAAATTATCTTTAGTAAAACTATCATCATAAGTGCTGCCCAATCGAATTCGTTTTCTACTCTTCTTCTCAATCACATCACTTGGTAGATTAAATACTGTTTCTGATTCAGCTTCGGTATCAGATGAAATGCTGTAGCACACTATAAAAGTCGCGACCTTGCAAAGTGTTGGTCAACATTCTGTGCTCTGAAAGCCCTTCTTGAATGGGACACGGCGGGTTTGACTCATTCCGATTCGAGTAATCGTCTATATTAGGTTCCACAAGCAAGGGGGTTGCAGAGGACCTATCTGGGCTCTCAATCATCATATTTCCATTTGATGTTTCTTTGTTTTTGCCGGTTGTCGACAGAAGTGAGTTCGACAAATGTGATGAACAAATACTTTAGTCCATGCCCAGGCGAACATTTGCGGTTATAAAACCTAGCTTCCATCACGTTCTATCATTTTACCGCTAATTAACAAGACCAAAGTAAAATAATAATTCTAAATTAAGAACTTACTGTGTTTTGGCGACTTTAGAAGTGACGCACCAACTTTTACACTTTGTAGAATGACTCAAATCTTATAAAAAACTAGGAAATAACGTCTTATGGCTGGCAATAACAGACAGACGATGATAACTACGTGTTTCAGTGTTACTAGCAAAAGTAAATAGTGTTGTTATACAAAATATTTAAAAAAATACCAGATTTTTCATGTTTGTCTACAGGAGTGATTAGTTTTTTGCGAACACTGTAGAATCTTTTGTAACTTGAAATATATAAACGTCGTAAATTTAGTAAATTACACGAATGTTTACTTTATTATATCTGCAATATGATAGGTTCACATAAGCTACTTCAAAATACGTGAAAGTATTTTTAAAACATCTCTGGATCCGGCAACCTATGTCGCGAACAGTCTACAGAACGTGATTTGGTCTACAGGAAACGAGCAAAATCTTAATAAATAAAATATATAATGTGGTAATTGAAATATGTGATGATAGAAAACATTAAATAAAGCAAAATACACACTTTCGTTAAAATGTAGCTATATTTAAAAAGGAGATATATGAAGCGAACAGAATTTTGGCCACTTCGTAGAATGGCCGTATTCTGATAATCAAATACTATGAGTGTGCATTAATCAAGAGAGTTGGATAAAAAGCTCATATGTCAACGCCATTAAAACTTCTGTATTTAGCGCGCAAGTTTCTTAATTTCACCTTACAAAATCCAAGTGCGTAAATACGGTCATCGCCATTTTGACAGCAGTGCTGGCCGAGGCTAAAAATCATAAAAATTGTGGTTTTCGGACATCCAAACTCCACTTTATTGATAATAATTAACTCGTCATTTAATTATGTGACGAATTCATCCATAGTTCAATTTAAATAAGCAGTGGTAATGATGAATTTTGGTATGTAAAGTCGAAGTTTCGCGCCAATAGTGCGTGTTTACATTTTTATTTTTCACATTATATCACACAAACGCATAAAGATTCGACAACAAATGTGACAAATATAATTTCAAATATTATAAACAACATGAAAATGCCCAGATCTTAGCGTAATTTACTAATTCAGGACCAATAACACGTAATATTCATTACCACTACTCAATTTGTATTCGAAATTGACGACCATTTTTTTTTTTTTAATTTTTGTGATTTGTGAAAGCGATTATTTCAATCGATTCTTGTTTTGTAAATTTCGATTAAATCGAGTAATTAAATGTAAGGAATTTAAGAAATCGATAGATAGTAATTAAAATAATTTTGTTTTAAGCGTTAAATACAATAAAAAATGTTACAATATTTTTTTAAGCTTTTATAATGGTAATCTTAATAGATTTTCGTGCATTGTAGGTATTAAAACCGACCCAGCAATAAACAGAACATCTATGTCTAAATTCGCGCCGATTTTGTTTCCATGTCAAAATTTAAATTAGGAATGCACTCGCTGTTCCAATTTATATTGTATTTATAGTTACTAGATAATTTATTGTGATTTTTTTTCTATTGGTTGATTTAAAATTGAATATAGAACGCCAAGGATCTTGGTAGGCAATAGTGTTTGTTTGGTTCCCACCAAGATAAATTATATTTAGTCTACAAAATTGGGTTATGGTTAGATGGATTGGTTATTAGGTATTCACTACTTACAAATACTTTTTTTATCAGACAGTTCTCTCCCACTGCTGGGCAAACCTCCCCATGGCTTTCCAATTTTCTTTATCTTTTGCCTTCTCCGACCAATACTTTTAATCGTCATTATTTTTTGATGCGTAGATAAGCTTGGTTTAGTAGCAACCCCAAAAACTATAAAATTGTATTTTTAAGAAAACTTCTAGAAATGCGAGTAGGACTCTTGCCCTGAGGGTTCTACTTCTGTCTTATAGCTGTTCACGGCCTCACTCAAGTGACACGGCCCACGGCCTATGATGGATAACCTGTACTTTACAGTTGTAAAAAGAAGTTTTAGAGTGGACAGTGATCCGCTTTGAAAAAATAAACTAATATTTATTTAGGATACGGCCTATGCACTGCTGATTGCGAAATATAGGACAATAAGTTTGTCGGTCGTCAACACCGAGGCAGGCCCAAGAAACACTGGCGTGACGATTTGGACTCACTCGTTTGGTCGCGATTGGCCAGAGAAGGCAAACCACCGAGAGAGTTGAAAAGGTATGGGGAGGCCTTTGCCCAGCAGTGGGAAAGAATAATCTAAACAAAAGAAAAGTTTGTCCCAACCTAACACAATAACCCAACCGTACTATACACAATTTTGTAGAATAAGTAATATAATGAATCTTTGACGGATCAAACTAATTTTTTATTATGCCTTCCGAGATCCTGGGCATTCTACATCCAACCGGCAGATATTCATCATCATCTGCCTAGCCTTTACCCAACTATGTTGGGGTCGGCTTCCAGTCCAACCGCCAGATATTAGAAAACCAAATTCACAATAAATGATGTAGTAAATTAAAATACTTTAAAATTGTGAATTGCGAGCGTATTCTTAATTTAAATTTTGAAACAAAAAAATCGACGCGTATTTAGCCAAAGGTTCTGGTCCGTGCTTACAGTTAATTTGAAAATCGATCCATTTTCAGATTTTTCTTTTTTTGAACTGAGACTTATTTCTTGACAAATTTCACGCTGCTAGTTCAACGGAAATAGAGATAATCATCAAAATGATTACATAGAAGCAACTTTTTATTTTATTTTGTTATTTATAAATCTCCTTCTCTTGAAGTCAACCAAAAGCATCGAATAATTACTAAATGAAATTATTAAAAAAGATAAAATTAAATGATTGTACAGCTTGGCAAAAAAGAGTTTGGAATAAATGAGGTCGCCACTGCCACTGCTTCAAATAGTTTTATTCATTTTAAATAGTTAATTACGCAAGGAAAGTTGATAATTTTTTAAAATCTATGAAAAACCACTAGGATATACGCACTGTTGACACAGAATGTACTAGCAGTTGACAAGTAACCACAATCATCGATATTAGTTCCAACTGTCACCGCGTCAGACTCTTTTTTGCCAAGCTGTAATAATAATAATAATCAATCAGCTTCATATAAGAAGCTGGCAACACTTACGTCAACCAAACGTCTTTATAAGTGATTTACCAAATATTTTTAAATTTCAATAGTTAAAATTATACCGAAAACAACATCAACAACCATAAACATCATTTTTTATTAACAGTTTTAATACAATAATCAAAGAACGAACACCAAAATGGAAATAATTGTAAAATGCAAAAAAGAAAAACCAACCATTGATCTGACACAATGTGCCAGATGTCAAAAAAAAATTTTGGTAAAAACGTGGTAAAAATGTGTTAAAGATCGGAAGATGTTGACAAGATCAGCTGCTCGACGCGCACGCCTATCGCCTCCGGACCCGTCGCTCAGCTCCGCCTCGCCGCCGCCGGACTCCAGCCCCGTCGTGAGTGCTGTGACACCGGCCGTGGCAGTTGCGTCGAGCTCGAGTGACGAGTATTTCTCTCCGCCCACGACGCCACCACCTGCTCGTCGACGGGGAGGACGCCGGCCGCCGGACGGTTTAGGACCTCGAGGCCCACCGGCCTCTGATAGGGTCCCAGCTCCCGGCGGGAGTGTACAGCGCATGCGATGGACGCAATCCATCAATGAAAATGTCATGCGCGCATACTATGGGGCTACAGGGTGGGGAAACAACCTGACCGCGTACCGTGTTCGGATGCTCTCTCTGTTCCAGGTGCTTGAGCCAGCTGTCAACGTGTCGGCGCAACGACTGTCGGATCAGGTGCGAGTCATTCAGCGTAATCGTATGTTGGATGATACCGCACTTGATCGCTTGCGGACTGAAATGCACAGTAGCCATGTCATTGCCACGCCGTCGCAGGCTGTGGTTCCATCACAATTTACCGCAATCCCAAATCGCGATAACGACGTGAGTAATGACATGGTTACTAATGTAAGTACCCAGTGCAGTGAGGATATGAGGAGTGCTTTGGAGGGTGCGATTCGAGAATATCGGTTCATGCAACCCGACCTCAGACCACGCTTACCTCGTTTGCCCATGCATAACAAAAATAGAGTGCTGGTGGCTGTTCTACGAAGATCTCACCGATGCTCACTCAATCCTGTATTGTGCGGCTGTAGCGGCATATATGTCGTGTAGCTCATGTTAAATTTTCTGATGACAGAGCTACACGACCTAAACCAGCCGTACCGGCATGGCAGTACAGGATTGAACGACGTATTGGTGGGGCCAGAGCACTCATCGGCAAACTGATCTGCTTCAGGGAGGGCAATACTCGTCCTAGAGTGATGCGTTTTGTGAGGCGGGCGTTCTCGGGGACTGATATCAGTCCTCGAGACTACATGTCCCGTGTTACAGAGCGCATCGACTTCCTGAAGCAGAAAGTGTATGCATGGGCAAACCGTATTCGTAGGTATAAGCGGCGGGTGGATCGATACACTCAGAATCGCACATTCCAAAGAGATGAGAGGTGGGTTTATAGGGCTTGGGAGCGACCGGACCAAGGTGTGACTGACGCGCACCTGCCGGATGACAATGCCATGTGTTCGTTCTGGCGCAGCATTTGGTCGGTGCCTGTCAGTCACACTGAGGGCGATTGGATCCGGGAGGTTGAACAAGCGTGTGATCCAATACCAGAAATGGGGGCAATCATCATCAGCCCCCAAGACGTAGATCGTGCAGTCCATCCGTTGCCTAACTGGAAATCTCCAGGGCCGGACGGACTGCACAACTTCTGGATCAAGTGGTTCACAAGATCGCACGCTTGCTTGGCATCCCAGTTTCAATCAGCCTTAGAGTCAGGGTCGCTGCCCCAGTTCTTGACGACAGGAATTACCCACCTGCTCCATAAATCAGGTAGTACTGCGGAGCCCAAAAATTATAGACCAATCACTTGTCTACCAACGGTCTATAAAGTTCTTACATCCATTTTGAGAGCTAAAATCAATCAACATATTGAGACTAATTCTATCATGTCTGCCTCTCAGAATGGATGTAGGAACGGGTCCCGCGTTACTAAGGAGCTGCTCCTCATTGATATGGCCATTAGCCAACAGGTTCGCCGCTCCCGAAAGGATCTGTCGACATGTTGGATAGACTATTTTTTTTTTTTTTTTTTTTTATTTAATTCACAAAACTGATGTACAATCACAAATGCAATAAAAAAGTTTCACAACAATATTTCTGATTGACATCTACTAGATGTGAATCTAGCATGCATATTATAAGTAAAACACTTACTATTAAAAATAAAAAAAGACAATTAGACAAAACTTGCTTACAAAATTACAAATTGAGAAATTTTCCGCAAACAATGAAAAAGTTTTGGAAAAGAAAAATTAAACATAAGAAATACAAAAAATACAAAAAAATAAAATAAAAACAACAACATATCATTATACAATTAATACTCTAAGTTTAGTCCTAACTGAGGCTACAGAACCAGCAAAGACATCTATTTCACCACGAATAGAGTTGGCAAGAGAGAGCATGCGGTAAATGGGTGAAAAATTACCTATATTAGTTCGACTATGAGGCAGGACGAAAGTCCTTCGGTTAATCAAGCGGCTACTACTACGTGGGATACTAAATTTCACCTTTTCTAAAAGCTCAGGAGAATCTACTATACCATTTATTAGTTTAAACAAAAACATGAAATCTAGAGATTTCCTTCGTGCGCTCAACGATTTCATTTTATAATGACTCAGCCTAGAGTTATATGAATTCAGACTGCGACACTTGTCATCCGAGAAACTTAAGTGGTATAAGAACCTCTTTTGAATACGTTCAATCCGATCAGAGTGCACCTGATAAAACGGGTTCCACACCGTACTACAATACTCCAGAATACTTCGAATAACGCTGTTGTAAATAGAAATAGTCAGAAGTGGTTCCTTAAAAATTTTCATTTCCCTGACGATGAAACCCGACAATTTAGATGCACGACTAATAATTTGGTCGTAATGACTCCTAAAACTTAAACTACTATCTACTAAAACACCGAGGTCCCTAATGGTATCAACTTCTTGGAGTGGGCTGTTATTAATCGAGTAACAATATTCACATGTTTTTCTTTTTCTGCTACTATAAGAAGGCCTATGATTCGGTGCCTCATACATGGCTCATGAGGGTGCTACAGTTGTATAAAATTGATGCAACTCTGCGCACCTTCCTGATGTCATGTATGGGGCAATGGAGGACAGTCCTTCGCTATCCAGGATGTCGGCAAATCCAGGGGAATAGCGAACCGATAAGGATAGAGCGAGGTATATTTCAGGGCGATAGTTTGAGTCCACTTTGGTTCTGCTTGGCCTTGAATCCTCTTAGCACGCTGCTGGAGGATTCAGGTCTAGGCTACCGGTTGAGGAGAGGTGGTCAAGTTATATCTCACCTCCTTTACATGGATGACCTGAAACTCTTTGCCCCCAACGATTTGCAACTGATGGAGCTACTGAAGGTAACTGAAACTTTCAGTAGCGCCATCAGGATGGAATTCGGTGTGGACAAATGTGCGGTCATGCATGTAAAGCGAGGGGAGATTGTGGAATCTGTGGGAACCCAGCTCTCGGATTCCATAAATCTTAGATCCCTCTCAGCAACTGAAACCTATAAGTATTTGGGTATGTCGGAAGCGTTGGGCATCAATGTTGCTGACATGAAGCATTCGTTGAAGGAGCGCTTCTTTGGCCGCCTGAAAAAAGTATTTAATAGTCTTTTATCAGGCGGAAATAAGGTGCGTGCCTTCAACGGTTGGGTCATGCCGGTTTTGATGTACTCTTTCGGCATACTCAAATGGACTCAAACAGGACTAGACGCCCTGGATAGGAGGGTCCGTACATTGTTGACGGCATATCGAATGCATCACCCGCGTTCTTCGGTTATGAGACTGTATATCCCGCGGAGGTGTGGGGGTCGAGGCTTTTTAAACGCTAAGACTCTCCGCAATCGCGAGATATGCAGTCTCAGGGAATATTTCCTAGAAACCGACGTGGGGATGCATCAAGATGTGGTCGCGGTGGACAAGGGCCTCACCCCGCTCTCCTTGGCTAAAGAGAACTGGCGCAAACCTGTAGTACTTGATACCAACGACCGCAGGGAGATATGGCAGAGTAAGGAGCTTCACGGACGCTTTTTCCGGGCCCTGCATGGACCCGATGTAGACCTATCAGCGTCCGTAGCCTGGCTACGTTCCGGGGACCTCTTCGGGGAAACTGAAGGTTTTGTCTGTGCAATTATGGATGAAGTTATGATGACGAATAACTACCGGAGATTTATTGTGAAGGACGGCACGGTTGACATATGTCGGGCATGCCACCGTCCAGGCGAATCAATCCGTCACATTATCTCCGGGTGTTCTCGTCTGGCTAACGGAGAGTACTTGCATAGACACAACCTTGTAGCCAGGATTATTCATCAGCAACTTGCTCTAAAATACAATCTTGTTGAATCGGAAGTTCCGTACTATAGGTATGTGCCCGACCCAGTTCTCGAAAATGGCAATATCACACTGTACTGGGATCAATCCATCATCACTGACAGGACTATTGTAGCCAATAAGCCTGATATAGTGGTGATGGATCGATCAGAGCGGCGCGCAATGATTGTTGACATTACGGTCCCGCATGACGAGAACCTTGTGAAAGCCGAGAAAGATAAGCAAATCAAGTATCTTGACTTGGCTCGCGAGGTTGTCGACATGTGGGATGTGGACTCAGCGATCATTGTGCCGATAGTCGTGTCAGCCCATGGCTTAATTGCCAAGAGCCTCGACCAACATCTCAGGAGGCTCTCGTTAGGCAGCTGGATCAAGGGCTTGATTCAGAAAGCGGTACTCCTGGACACGGCTCGTATTGTTAGGAGGTTCCTCTCTCTGGAGCCCTGACTGCCGGTTGCTTGGACCCTGTTCCCGATACCGGTGGGCTACTATTTTTTATATTTTTAAATGTTTTTTTATATTCTTTTATATTTAAATATTTAAAAATGTAATTGATATGTAAGAAAATAAATAATAATAATAATATATCTGTGGCCCGAGTGTCAAATTGACAGCACGTATTTTTATCCTACGGAATTTTATTTTAATGTTTTTATCAATTTAACCCATATTTAAAGGACACTAACCAATTTTAAACAACAATAATGATAAAAGAAAAAAAAAACGATACCAAACTGCACAATACTGAAGCCTAAATGGAAAATAAAATGGAAAACAATATGTATGTTTGTCAAAAATATTATCACCAATGCTGACCAGACGTCGGGCCAAATTTCAAGAGACACACCCACCATCTCCGGGCTCGTCACTCAGCTCCGCCTCGCAGCCGCCGGGACGCGCCACATCCGTGAGCGCTGCATCGCCGGTTGCTGCAGTTGCGTCGAGCTCGAGTGACGAGTTTTTCTCCCCGCCGTCGACACCACCACGACGACGAGGAAGAGGACGGCCACCAGCGGGCTTGGGACCTCGAGGCCAACAGGCCTCGAACAGGGTCCCCGCTGCCGGTGGAAATGTGTCGCGCATTCGATGGACGCTGTCCATGAATGAAAATGTGATGCGCGCATATTATGGGGCTACAGAGGGAGGAATTAACCTTACAGCGTACCGATGTCGGATGCTCTCTCTGTTCCAGGCACTTGAACCTGCCGTCAATGTCTCTGCCCAACGATTGTCGGATCAGGTGCGCGTCATTCAAAATAATCATAGGTTGGATGATGCTACACTTGATCGGCTGCGCTCGGAAGTGCAGATTAGCCCTGCCAGCGACCCTCTCCCTACCCAGAACGTTTCACATGTGCCTGCTGCAATACCATTGCGGGCAAATCAGCATGCTGAGGAAGAGGAGGACAGGGCTATATCTGCAGATAACCTGTGCAATGTGGAATTAAGGAGCGCTCTGGAGGATGCGATTCGTGAGTATCGGTTCACGTCACCTGATATTAGACCACGGTTACCACGTTTGCCCATGAATAAAAAGAATAGAGCACTGGTGTGTGCCCTGGATGCCATGTTACCAAATTTTATTGAAAGCAGCGCAAACCTTTGCGATACACACTCAATCTTGTATTGCACGGCTGTTGCGGCATGTCGTGTAGCCAATGTCAAATTTCCAAACACAGACAGTGCTACACGACCAAAACCTGCCGTGCCAGCCTGGCAATGCAGGATTGAGCGTCGTATTAATGAGGCCAGGGCACTCATCGGAAAGCTTATCTGCTTCAGGGAGGGCAATACACGTCCAAGGGTGATGCGCTTTGTGAGGCGGGCATTCTCAGGAACTGATATCAGTCCCCGAGAATACATGTCACGAGTCACAGAGCGCATCGACTTCCTGAAGCAGAAAGTTTATGCATGGGCTAACCGTATCCGTCGGTATAGGCGAAGAGTGGATCGATATACTCAGAACCGCATGTTCCAGAGTGACGAAAGGTGGGTATATAGAACATGGGAGCGGCCCGTCACCACTCAAGGAGTGGCTGACGCGCATCTGCCGGATAATGACGCCATGAGTGCTTTTTGGCGAAGTATTTGGTCGGTGCCCGTTGGTCACACTGAGGGTGATTGGATGCGTGTTGTTGAGCGAGCGTGTGACTCAATTCCAGAAATGGAGGCAATTTCTATTAGTCCACTGGATGTGGCCCGTGCAGTCCGTCCGTTACCTAACTGGAAATCTCCAGGGCCGGACGGACTGCACAACTTTTGGATTAAATGGCTACAAAGGTCACACGCTTGCTTAGCCTCACAATTCCAGTCATCCTTAGAGAATGGGTCGCTACCACCATTCTTTACAACAGGAGTTACCCACCTGCTCCATAAATCGGGTAGTACTGCGGAACCTAAAAACTATAGACCAATTACGTGTTTACCGACGGTCTATAAAGTTCTTACATCCATTCTGAGAGAAAAAATTGTTCGTCATATAGATAGCAATTCAATTATGTCTGTCTCTCAGAATGGATGTAGGAATGGGTCCCGCGGTACTAAGGAGCTGCTCCTTATCGACATGACCGTTAGCCAACAGGTTCGTCGATCCCGGAGGGATCTGTCGACGTGTTGGATAGATTATAAGAAGGCCTATGATTCGGTGCCACATACATGGCTCATGAGGGTGCTGGAGTTGTACAAAATAGATGCAACTCTTCGCACCTTCTTGGTGTCGTGTATGGGACAGTGGAGGACAGTCCTTCTCTATCCAGGATGTCGGCAGATTCTTGCGAACGATGAACCGATCAGGATTGAGCGAGGAATATTTCAGGGTGACAGTTTGAGTCCGCTTTGGTTTTGCTTGGCCTTGAATCCTCTGAGCACACTGCTGGAGGATTCAGGTCTAGGCTACCGGTTGAAGCGAGGTGGTCAGGTTATATCTCACCTCCTTTACATGGATGATTTGAAAATATTTGCTCCCAGCAATTTGCAACTGATGGAGCTACTAAAAGTGACTGAAACATTTAGTAGCGCCATCAGGATGGAATTTGGTGTGGACAAATGTGCAGTCATGCATGTAAAGCGAGGGGAGATTATGGAATCCGTGGGAACTCAACTCTCGGATTCCATATTCCTTAGATCCCTCTCCTCAACCGAGACCTACAAGTATTTGGGTATGTCGGAAGCATTAGGCATCAATGCTGCTGACGTGAAACAATCATTGAAGGAGCGCTTCTTTGGTCGCCTGAATAAAGTGCTAAATAGTCTTTTATCAGGCGGAAACAAGGTGCGCGCCTTTAATGGTTGGGTCATGCCGGTTTTGATGTATTCTTTCGGCATACTCAAATGGACTCAGACGGAACTTGATGCCCTGGATAGGAGGGTCCGCACTCTACTGACCGCAAACCGGATGCATCACCCACGATCATCGGTGATGAGACTGTATATCCCGCGGAAGTGCGGAGGTCGTGGCTTCTTAAATGCTAAGACCTTGCACAACCGTGAGGTATGCAGTCTCAGGGAATATTTCCTCGAAACCGACGTGGGGATGCACCGAGATGTGGTCTCAGTGGACAAGGGCCTCACCCCGCTCTCCTTGGCTAACGAGAACTGGCGCAAACCTGTGATATTGGATACTAATGACCGTAGGGAGGTATGGCAGAGCAAGGAGCTACACGGACGCTTTTTCCGGGCCCTACATGGACCTGATGTAGACCTCTTGGCGTCCGTATCCTGGCTACGATTTGGTGACCTCTTTGGGGAAACCGAAGGTTTTGTCTGTGCGATTATGGATGAAGTTATCATGACGAACAATTATCGGAAATACATTGTCAAGGACGGTACGGTTGACATCTGTCGGGCATGCCACCGTCCCGGTGAATCGATCCGACATATTGTTTCCGGTTGTTCTCGTCTTGCTAACGGTGAGTACTTGCACAGACACAATCTAGTAGCTAGGATTATCCACCAGCAACTTGCCCTGCAATACAACCTTGTGGGTTCTGAAGTACCATACTACAAGTATGTGCCCGACCCAGTTCTCGAGAACGGTCATGCCACATTGTATTGGGATCAATCTATCATCACGGACAGGACTATTTTAGCAAATAAACCTGATATTGTGGTGATAGATCGCCGAGAGCGCCGTGCAATGATTGTTGACATCACTGTCCCTCATGACGAGAATCTCGTGAAAGCTGAAAATGATAAAAAAATCAAGTATCTTGATTTAGCACACGAGGTTGTCGACATGTGGGATGTGGACTCTGCAATCATTGTACCGATAGTCGTTACGGTTAATGGACTAATAGCAAAGAGCCTCGACCAACACCTTAGGAGGCTCTCATTGCGCGGCTGGGTCAAGGGCTTGATTCAGAAAGCAGTACTCCTGGACACGGCGCGCATTGTGAGGCGGTTCCTTTCTCTGGAGCCCTGACCACCGGCAGCCTGGACCTTGTTCCTGATGCCGATGGGACATCTATTTTTTATATTTTTAAATGTTTTGTTTACTTTTGTTTTTTAAAATATTTAAAAATGTATTAAATAAGAGATATAATGAATAAAGGACAATAATAATATTTTTGGGACAACCAACACACCGCCATCTGATCCCAAACTAGGCAGAGCCTGTACTATGGAAACCAGACAACTGATAAACATACTTATATGTACATTTCTAAATACATACAATCATATTATAGATAAATCACACCCAGATACAGAACAAATAATCGTACTCATCGCACAAAGATTTGTCCTGTGTGGGAATCGAACCCACGACCTCCGTCCTAGCAGTCAGGGTCACTAACCACTAGACCAACAGGCCTAAATTATTAGGATTAATTATTACCTATTCGAAATTATACCAAGAATTCAGTCTCACCTCTTTTTTTTTCTAAAATCGATTTCATTGCGAGTATCGATTAGGCTGAATTCCACTTTTTAATCGTAATGATAGAACTTGGGTTTACGGTCAGCACTAAGAAGTGTCATTTTGCAACACTTGCAACATAGTTTTTTAGTAATATTTGTCAAGACTTTGATCATGTTTTTTTATGAAATTATGTATGAATAATAGCAAAAATAAGAACGCAGATAGAATGTTACTGTATTTATTTTTCCTTTTTGAGTTTTTTAGCAAACTAGAAACTTGTCTATGTACATTATTTCCAGCGCATCTAAGTTACCTATTTTTTGGAAGCGTGCCGTAATATGTATTTTACACATATTTGGCAATAGACTGACGCCGTTTTACGAACCTCAACACGGTATTGAAGATATTTAACACAAACTTATCGTGTGAAACAGTTGCCGTGACATATTTATCATCATAAAATCGAATGCTGAATGTTCACGAAAATTCTTGAATTTCATGACAATTCGCATCACCCCCTCCGACTCAGCTGATGTGTCATGTGTCAAAATCTTGTCGAGCAGAGTGGTTAATAAGTATTTTGCTGAGTAGTTCGGGACAATCAACAGAGCCGTTTGCGATATTCACTAAAAAACAGATATCACTGATATTACGTCTTACTTCCAACGGTAAGAAATTATATCGCTTACAACGGTGTTCATAGTCGACTGAGAATTGCCCAGCCTTGAAGTCCAAGTACCGCAAAAACTCTCACTCAATACACACTCGACTCAATACGAGATTTGTAAATCTCATATTGAGGGTTCCATACTTGAGAAACGTACTCAAGGTGGCTACGCACTAGAGAACAATAAAGAACCTTTAACGGTTTTAGGGAATGAAAACTAGAACAAGCTCTAATAATGAAGCCCAAGGCTTTGAACGCCTTGTTGACAACTGTTTCTATATGATCATCAAAAAGCAGCTTGCTGTCGTGTACCACACCAAGATTCCTGATACTGGTTTCTTTACTTATGCAAGTACCATCCAGTGTATACCCTGGGCCAATAATAGATTTCTGCCGAGTGAATACTACGTCATAAAATTTGGATACATTTAGTTGTAATTTGTTTGTTTTGCAATATTGTACGAATCTGTCAAGGTCTGACTGAAGTAGCTCAGTATAAGATAATGTGCGTATGGACTTTAGGACCTTCACTAAAGCATTTTTTTATGTCCAAAATAAATATTGTAAATAATAACGGTCCCAAGATTGAGCCTTGGGGCACTCCTGATGGGACAGATTTCCATCCAGACGCATATCCACGCAAAACCACAGCCTGCGTTCGATTATCTATGTATGATGAAAACCACCGATATAGATCACCGTGAATTCTTGCCGAAAGTAGCTTCCGAAGAAGCACTCGATGATCTATACGGTCAAAACATTTGCTGTAGTCCGTGTATATCGCGTCGACCTGGCATCGCTCTTCCATCCCAGTGGTTATAATTTCATTGGATAGTATCAGGTTGGAGGCAGTTGACCGTTTTCTGAGGAAACCATGTTGTTCGTCGCCGAAATGGCGTTGCATAGCTGAGTAAACTTCCGTGTGTACTACTCGTTCAAGAACTTTAGATAAAATACATAAATTATAAATGGGGCGGTAGTTTTCTATTTTAGATGTATCCCCCTTTTTAAAAATCGGTGTAATAAATGCCGATTTCCACATCTTCGGGGCAATACCCTCCCTCAACGACAGCTCAAACAGCACACAGACTGGCGCCACCAGGCTCTTTGCACAATTAATTATGAAAATGGGGGGTATCAAATCTGGCCCACCAGATTGAGATGGGTCCAATCCTATAAGTAGCTTGTGCACCGTCTCCGGACACACGCTGACTGTACTCAGGTTCACCGAGCTAGGAGGATGAGTTCGTTATTAACGTCTAGATCGTCAGATTCTGAGTCAGGTTCTTGGAAGGTCAGCTCAAGCTCAAAAAAAAGCTCATTGATACCCTCGCCGTTGTCTGCGGACGAGTCCTTTTAGTGTAATACGTTTGGTAACGTATTACCACTTCTTGATGAAAAGATGGCTTCCATTATCACTATTAGCAGGGCGGGGAGAAGTTTGAGCACCTTATTGGTGATTCCATTAGGGCCGGGTGCTTTCCGCGGCTGAAGCCTTTTTATGATGTCATGCACTTCGTCGGGTGTGACTGGAGGCAGAGGATCATCGGTGTTTTCGACGGGAGGGAGGGCGGCCCTACATTCGACTTCGGCGTTCACCATGTCAAAATGACGTTTGTCTACTAGTTGAGAGCTAGGAGAGCACTGAAACTCTAGGCTGTTGAGCTCGTGAAGTGTATTGATGGAATGCAACTTAAGATTGACATTCTTGAGCAGCGCTATATCGAGTACGTCTGGGCGAAGATCTGGGTCGTGGGGATAGTGAGTATTATCCATAGGAGCGATGGGATCGAAGTTAAGCGAGACCCCTAGGTTGTACACGAATTTCCCTCTGGGAGAGGTCGTCGTGCTGTTCCAGGCGGGATGTTTGGCACTGAGGTCGCCCGCTATGATAACGGAGTCGCTCAGGCCGAAGAGGACGGTGAGGTCCTTGGTGAGTAGCGTGTGCTCCTCGGTCGAACCACCGGGAGGAACGTAAGCTGAGATGATGGTGATCAGCGAATGACCGGTCATGCCAAGCCGACAGATGGAAGTCTCGGGCAGAGACTGCTGGAGTGGGTCTATAGGGATGCAGTGAAAAGAATTTTGCATAAATAGACTGTCACCTTAAATCAATTTCTATCCGAAAATAATACGACAAACATTTATTTTTAGATACTACTTCCATAACAGTGACGCATCGAGACCAGAAATAAGTCAGATTTTCAATTCCTCTGTGGACAAAGTTCACAAATTGTTTATATTGCAACAGGTGTGACTGTTATTAAAATTTATTGGGAGTATTAATAGTTTCTTACGATTAATATTGAAAGTTCGGGGAACTTTCATTTCTTAATATTTTGCTGCACTTTATTGTAACTTAAATTTTTATTTGGCATACTTTTATCGCCCCGTATTACACGACAAACGACTTAAAAAGGAATCTTCACTTAGAAAACCTTGGTACACCCCCGTATTTCGGCGGAATATCTATAATTAATTCCTGAAGCAATGGAGTAAACTAGTGTTATCGTAGTTTAGCATATATTGTTACCAGTTTAACTTCACTTATAATTATTATTATGGCACATAATTAACCAAAGAGAAGCTAAAAACAACTAAATTTGTTTTTCATAGTATGTTAATGAAAAATAAAGTTACTGCTGCAGTTTGATGAAAAACTCCCATATCACAAAAACTGAACATAAAATCTTATTCAAAACAATTTTCGTTGAAAGTTTTTTTACGTTCTACAATCCAACATATTTTCAAAATTTTCCTCCCCTTAATTTAGAAATTGCTATTGGTTACCCAGAAAATCATAACGTCTGTGCCCAATTAGACACACATTTAAGTCAATACTTCCGAACAGACTACGAATTAGCAAAAGTGGTGCTAGTAGCACAAGTTCTCTTTGAAAAAAGCTCCATCCAATAGTGTATTTCTTATGACTATAAGTTGCCCGTAAACTCATTCGGTTGTAAAAAATCTTAACTTCGGTGTCCAACTAGTGACCTATTTAGATCAATAGCTCCGAACACGAATTGGCGAATACGAATTGGCGAAAGTCATGCAAGTGGCAAAAGTTCTCCTTAAAAACCTCTATCCAATGATGTATATCTTATGGCTATTGGTTGCCGAGAAAATCTTAACTTCGATGTCTAAATAGTCGGCTATTTAGGTCAATAACTCTGAACGGACTGCCAGTTCGCAAAAGTTATGCTAGTAGCAAAAGTTGTCATTGAAAAGTTTTCTACAATGGTATATATTTTATTGCTATTGGTCACTCAGAAAATCTTAACTTCAGTGCTCAAATAGTTGCCTATTTAGGTCAATAACTCCGAACGGACAACGAATCGGCGAAAGTCGTGTTACTGGCAAAGGTTCTCCTTGAAAAGTTCTATGCAATGGATTATATGTTATTACTATTGGTTACTCAGAAAACCCGAATTGGTTGCCAAGAAAACTTAACTTTGTTGTCCAACTAGTTTTCTATTTAGCTCAATAGCTGCTCCGAACGGACTGCGAATTGTCAAAAGTTCTGTTAGTAGCAAAAAGGTTCTCCGTAAAAAGCTCTTTTCAATTATGTATATCTTATGGCTATTGGACCTTGGGACAGATGCCTATACTTTGAGGCCTTTCTCCTTTACAGGAACGAATATTCATGAATCATTTTAAATTGTTTAAAGTATACCATGTTTCTTAATGTTTTGGAAACTGCGTATTTCATCGTTAAAGTACGAACAGTCTAAAATGAATCAAATTTGTTTTTGTTCATATCGTGTTAAGTTACAAAATCTAAAATTCCTGGCGTTGTAAGCGTCTATCACAGCTATTTTACAGCTGTTTATTTGGTTTTATGTGTGTTGGTTTACTTGCAAATCCATTTTTTCTCTGTTTTTTGAAACCATTTAATTACATTGGTTTACTTCAATCAAATCAAAAACTAATATTTAAACAAATATGTTTTCTTATTGGTATTTTTTTTTCAAACTTCTGCGTTGAGCCGTTTTCCAGGTCTGGGAAATCCCGAAAACGTCACCACAGCAAAATCTGAAATAACATAACACACAAATTTTCCTATTTGCAAATATTTACTACGCATCAAAAGCTATTTGGTTACGGGCTGAAACGAATTGTTTCAAACTTTAGTCCAGCAAAATCGGTCTTTCTTAAATAACTTTAAAACTACAATTCAAACAAATTTTTCTATCAGTAAAAAAATTGCTCCTCATGATACACTAATAATTTGTTATAGACTCACTTCTCTAAAGCACAAGCTTGAGTCTAATTGTAACGAAAAATAGAGTTCTAATTAATCCTGAGTAGGTAGGTATAGAATGAAAATACGAAATGATTGATTAATGATGAACATTGTACGTAATGAAAAAAATTAGTGCTACGCTGACACCTATTAAATTGAGCCTGCCGTATAATGATTATGAATTGATGACACATGACTCCTTAAAAATAATTTACATGTACCTCTTTATCTCATTTATAATTATTTTACAGTGGCAGTCGTCGTGGCGTTTTTCATTTGTTGGGCGCCATTCCACGCTCAGCGGCTGGTCGCGATCTACGGGACCACGGAGAACCATCTAGCACGATCACCGATCCTGCTATCAGTGTACTCGTACGTCACATACATCTCTGGAGTGTTCTACTACTTGTCAACGTGCATCAACCCGATATTCTACCACATTATGTCCAATAAGTTTAGAGACGCTTTCAAGGTAACTGTCCATAAACTTCTTTTAATCCTTTGCAGTGATTTGATTTAATACCAGAGTCAATACAACATATTGACCCAATCATTAAATCAAATCTGTTGCACGATAAGCTGGCATGCTAAAACAAAAACTGGATGAGCAGGAAAATAACCATTACGATTAACTCATTAACTCGAATTTCATTTTTTGCTTAATTTGAAGAGTAATAATTTCAGATCGCAATCAATTAACTTCAACTTCATAAAAAAGTCACCATTATGAATGACTTTTATTATGCGACCAACTCTGAAATCGCGAAGTGTTCACCCACATGGAAAAAAATATATGGTACAGCAAAGTAATCACGTGTAATTTCAGTCACTTGTTTGTACGTACGTACTGTAGTCAAAGGAACAGTCGAAAAGTTCGTGAAAATTAAAGTAAGCAGACGCTCTCTTTCAGAACTCGATGAAGATGTGGTGCTGCCGGTCCATCGAGAGAGCCGAGTCCAAGCGCTGCTCCTACACGGCCATGGCTTTCCAGAGGAACCCCACGTCTAGCGGTACTGCCCACTCAGGTTATTTTTTATCGACATTTTAATTTTCTTCAAACGCCCTTAACGGAGCCAACTTGTTCTCCCCATTAATACGATATTTTTTGTACTAGACTATACTTGGAAAACTTTTATTTTTGGAGCAATTGAAAGTTACAGTTCTAACTTTTTACACGTTTTTAATTAAAAAGTTTTAAATGTTACAACTTCACTTTAATAACTCCACGGCCCGCGGTCTATAACATCAACACACAGTTTTAGTGCGATACATTGAGCGCTTCCGTAAATCGTGATTTTCGAGTATTTTTTGGTCAGCAGACATTCTTGCGCAGTGTTAATTAGTTCGATGCACAAAATGCTTGGTTGACGCCTTTATGATGTGTTCTTTTACACCCTGTGTAACAGGAATAATCCATACTAATATATTTATTTGACAGTAGCTCTGTCTATCTGTTGCCTTGTCATGCTGTAATGGCTGAACACATTTCGATGAAATTTGGCTCCTAGGTTGACCATGACCTAGTCTAGAACCCCGGGGGTTGTTAGGACACTTTTTATTTCGGCAGTACGTCCCCGTAGATAATTTTCAAGATACATTCGCTTTCGAAAACGAATATTACGTATCCTGAACATGGATTTCACGGAGTACATGTACAATAAGTTATAAACACGATTTGTGTAAGATCGGGCGGTATTCAGATACCTGATACGACTGCATGATCAAATTACTCGTACCAGCTACAATATCCGAAGCTCAAATTACGACGTTCAGTTTTAACGACTAAGCCTTAATAATTATATGCTACGAACCATTATTTATCTACTGTTCATCTGTAGTAAAAATAAGAAATTCATTCGCATGTCATGGTGAGGATTGCTAGTTGGAAAATCATCAACATTTTAACCAAACATAAATCCTTTTACACAGGTAATTCACTGAAGAATTCTTTGCGAAATGAGGCGAGCATCCGCTACAAGATGAAAGGCCAGGATATCAGAGACCGATGCATACCCACTGTGCACCTGTGCCACAACGGCAGGGCGATCGTCACGCCCCCTATGCACGACTACAGGACCTGCAGCAGACACTCCTTCCAACAATCACTCAAAGAAGAAATTATTAACAACAGAAACGCGTACTTAGATACAGCCATGCAACTAGCAAACGAGAAACGAAGACCTTGCTCGCCAGTATGCTGCACCTTCCCCTCGTCACCCACTGAAACGATCACGGTCACACCCGACCAATAGTACTTCAGAAGAGATTACTCGGCGGACAAGCCGGCGAAATATCTCAAAGAGATCGAATTGAGAATTACACAGCGTGAGAAAGTAATTAAATTAAGCAGCAACGAGAACAAAATTAGTCAATTTCAAACTGTTTAGTTTCGATTACGATTTTTGATGTTGTTAAGGATTTTAATAAAGTATGCACGTCCCTAGGCAAGCATTCAAGAAATACATTTCTAACAGATCTTTCGACTTATGATTCGTATTTTAGTAATGTTTGT
The DNA here is from genome assembly GCA_950022335.1 of Eurois occulta. Classification (NCBI taxonomy): domain Eukaryota; kingdom Metazoa; phylum Arthropoda; class Insecta; order Lepidoptera; family Noctuidae; genus Eurois; species Eurois occulta. The sequence continues at coordinate 14,579,054 of OX465487.1, forward strand.
TGACTGCCTCTCAGTAAAAAAATCGGTAAAATCAGTACTTATTTTTATACTTTGTAATAAAATTGTTACTAATTTTAATAAAAGTTTCCCAGTGAGTGTCCCTTTTTGGGAGAATTATGTACATATATATTTATTATGTATCTGATCTGAACTCTTTGCAACTAGAAATATTTCCATAATGATCTCCTTATGGCTTGAATATATCCTGTGGATATTCCCCAGGTAGTGTTAAAGAGCGCAGCTAATATTCCTAGGTTTTTGTAAAAATATATTATTTATGAAAGATCTACCTAATTCTGGAAAGAGAGCGTTTGCAAGTGAGCACCTAACAAAGAATAAACTATTTTCTTTTGATTCACACATGACTGGGCCACAGAATGTAAAGATGAGCTTTATTAAGTACAGGCATATAATATATCTCAGACGGCAACTTCTTGCCATGAATTGTAATATTTAGAGAAAATTAATCTTGCTTACCTAGGTTGGTCCGTGGATGGGTGACCACCCATTACATACCGAGTTTCCTCCGTGCCTCGGAAAGCACGTTAAACCGTTGGTCCCGGCTGTCCTTTGTAGATCTTTGACAGTCGTTACAGGTAGTCAGTGGCCCGAAAGTCTGACAACCAGTCTTACCAAGAGGTATCGTATTACCTAGCACTAACTGGGTTATGGAGGTCAGATAGGCAGTCGCTCCATGTAAAATACTGGTATTCAGCTGCATCCAGTTAGACTGGAAGCCGAACCCAACATAGTTGGGAAAAGGCTAGGTAGATGATTAATCTTGCATATAAGAACTTGATATGAAATTGTGTCGTGGGCAGCAAAATCCTATTCTTTCTATTTTTCCATGTTCATGTCCCCAGTGTCCCATGTGTTGAAAAGTTTTGTATAGATAATATTTAAACTTTAACATTCAACTTAATTATTATTCTTACTAACTTGGTTTTTGCTAGGTAGGTACGTCCAAAAATAAACGTAATATAATGTATTAAGAAATTTTCGAAAAATCCAAAGACGTCAATAGGCGATAAAAATGTTATGACATTCTAAGGTATTCTAAACAGTAAAAATAAGATTAGCAATAATCGTGAACATCGATGTACTAACTTGAAACTCCACTAAGATAACATAGTGGAGTTTCTATTCTGATGTAAATTTTATGTGATCCATTTTTGAGGGCGTTTCTAGATTGGACGGTATGACTTGCGAGTGCTCAGCGAACCATGCCTCGAGGCAATGATGTCCACCGCATTATTACGAACATAACATATTCAACACCAAAACTAAATTTGTTTTTATAGTATGTTAATGAAAAACAAAGTTACTGCTGCAGTTTGATGAAACAGTCCCATATCTCAAAAACTAAACATTAAATCTTATTCAAACCAATTTTCATTAAAAGTTTTTTTTACGTTCAACAATCCTACCTTTTTTTTCATAATTTTCCTCCTCTTACATTAGTAATTAGAAGGGGGGCCCTTCTAATTACTAATGTAAGAGGGCACATTTTTACCTCTTTGGAAGTGTTCATCTTTCAAACGATTGACTTCGAGAAAAAAAATGGTTTTAGGAACCTCTATGTCATTTTTAAAGACCTATCTATTATTATTATTTTTTTTAGTTTCAGTTCCATGTATAGGGTTCCTTAATATATTTTTTTTGTTTTTGTATAAAAGTCGTAAAGCGGTTCACAGAAAACAAGTAGACAACAACCTACGAAGTTTCAACTGTGTAGTCCTAATAGTTTCGGAATAAGTGGCTGTGACATTCGGACGGACAGACAGACAGACATGGCGAATCTATAAGGGTTCCGTTTTTTGCCATTCGGCTACGGAACCCTAAAAAGTAATGTTTCACCAAAACACGAGAAGATGTAAAGTACTTAGTATTTATCTTATTTCTTAGTGATTGTTTTTAATACATAGTTATAATTCATATCTCTGTAAGGACCCAACAATAATTTTGTAAATAGCATATACATAAATATGCATTATATATTTTGTTATGTAGGTTCATATTAGAAGGCTTCCTTTTGTCTGAGGGATCTTTTCTTGAAAGATTCCTTTATTGCATTTTAAATGATTTGTTCGTGTGAAAATCGCAGATAACGTACCTAATGCTATGGATGTAATTTTTTTTTTAATACTTTTAACATTTTCCTTTAAATGTTTTTTTATATTTATTTGAACTCACGTTGAAAATAAAAAAATGTACTTATAACGGTATAGAATTTCTCGATTTCCTCGAAAACTCAGTGCACTGGGCTGGACACTAAGTTTATCCTCACAAACTTGGAATTTCTCGATTTCCTCGAAAACTCAGTGCACTGGGTTGGGCACTAAGTTTATCCTCACAAACATGGTAAAAGGTCTTCCAGCTTTCAGCTCAACCTGTGTTAATGGACAGGTAAAAGAATCTCTTACATACATTTTGCATGAAAGCGTCCACGAACGGAATTGTTAGTACGCGATCGAAATTCAAAAAGCGCTGTAAAATATATCTTAGACTCTAGTTTTTGAAACACGAACAGAACAATTTTGGAGAAAACCTCATTGTGAAACAGTGTTTAACTGTACTATGCGATATGCCTAAGAAAAAAAATTGTTTTAATTTTTTATTATAAAGAATAGTTGGAAGTAAATGTTGTTTTAACTTCTAATTGTATTTTTGTAAAAGTCACTGCACATACGCAATTAGGAGACCAAGATATAGGTATATTGTGTGAATAAAACAATAATAAAGCGGGTAGACTTTGTTCATTGTTTGTCTTGTCTTTTATTTATTATTTACATAGGTATTACTAAAAACCTGCAAACAAGACGACCTTTTATCAACGAAAATGATGATGACAAAGCAGCTCGTGGCTAAATAACAGCCGCTCGGATCAATGTTCAGGTTTTGTCATTTGCAGATCTTTGACAGTCGTTACAGGTAGTCAGTGGCCCGAAAGTCTGACAACCGGTCTTACCAAGTGGTATCATATTACCCAGTACTAACTGGGTTGTGGAGGTCAGACGGGCAGTCGTTCCATGTAAAATACTGGTATTCAGTTACATCCCGTTAGACTGGCAAAGTCAAAAAATGTTTGGGTATTACTTAGGCCTAATTCAGAGCGAGATCGGCGCCGGTTGCGTGCGTTGGTTGCTCGTTTCGATGTCCGGTTTCGGTTTCGATCTGAAATAGGCCTAACCAGCGGACGATCAAGAAGTCAAGAAGCGACAATTATGAAAACTATTTCAGAAGTTATGAGGCAACAGATGAACATACATATATACTCGTATATACATACATACATCCCGGTCAAAATCATAACCTGTCAATCCAATCCTTTTTGTTTCGCCACAATCGGGTAAAATAGTCAATTGAACTACGCTTCATAAAAAGGCAACGCAGCTTTACAACGCGTCTATTTATCTCAATACAGTTAAGCTCAGCGACAGAATTCACAATACCACAATATGCTCCAAAACTGGAATCGCTGATGTGGGGAACTAAACTGCTGAGTTGAAGTGGGATTGGGCGGGTCATGTCTATAGGATGCATCAGGACCGATAGGCCAGAACGTCACGCAGTGGGTGCCAGAAGACGGGCGTCGTCGCCGAGGGAGGACTAGAAAACGCTGGCGTGACGACCTAGACGCGTTTAGGAGAGATTGGCCAGAGAAAACCGCACGGAGAGAAGAGTGGAAGGCTATGGGGGAGGCCTTTGCCCAGCAGTGGGACAATAGAGGCTAAGAAAAAAAAAACAGCTCGAACATACCAGTTAAAACATCTTTTGGTTCGTTAAACACGATTTCAGCATAGAACAATCTGGGTGTTCTGGAGTACTCCTTTTGAAGTGGGTACTCTCGTCAAAACGGTAAATACATTGAAAGAATCCTGCAATTAAAGTCGACGCCATAATTACATTGTGAAAGATGCAAATATTAATTACCTCCCAGCTCTAGGACAACTTACATGGCTTTGGTAAATAGTTGTACTGTCGCAGTAAGTATAGGAACTTTCCAAAGTGGTAAACAAAATATGTATGAGAAACTGCGGCAGAAAGATAAATGCGATCATTGGTATAAGAACACACAACATAAAACATCTGAGGTCTCTCAGACATCCTAATATTTAGATTATATCTATCATAAACTGCCAGATTTTTGCACAGGGACATAAGTAAGGGTCTAAAGGACGCCATCTGCTACGATTCATAAGTACATCCTCTAGTTGCTCCATCCGAGTCAATAAATCTTGATAATGCGGCTATTCTACGTGGCCCTGATCCTGTGTCAGTAGTTTATTTAGATCTAAGTGCCTACTTCGATATGTCCGAAAATCGAATTACCTAGGTAATTCTGTAGTAATAAAATATTAAAGTGCTATTAGGTTTTTCCATCAGGAATTTCTCAGTAGCAACCATGGAGTCTGAATTTTTGCCCGGTTGATGGCAATAGGCGCCCCCTATTACATGGAAGTTGAATATAACTGGCGAAATGTGGGTGTACTATTAGGTACACCTCTGCCTATCCCTTCGGGGATTACGGGCGTGATGTTATGATGTGTTAAAATACAAAGCCTCGACCTTTCATAAACTATTTCACTTCGCTCGTTTCCTATCAAAACATTGGCGTCTATTTCATTATTTTAATTAAAACGCCATTTTGTGTCAATAATGATCGTTGTTCTTTATTGTTACTTATCTACTGCTCGAATACAATTATTATTGATTCCTATAAAAATATATTTCTATTAAATTCTGGAAACAAGCCAACTATGAGCAATTAGTACCATATTTGAATAATGCTTGTTTGTTTTTTATTTTCACTACTCTCTACCCGTGACTTCGTCCAAGTGAATTTCTTGTTTTAACATAATATTCTGTAACCATAGTGTAGCTTTCTATCAGTGAAATATTTTTTGAATTCAGACGCGTAGAATAGAATAGAATATTCTTTATTATGTACAAATAAAATTTATAAAATAAAACATTTCATATAAGGTGACACAACGGGCGGTCTTCTCGTTAAAAGCGATGTTTTCAGGACCACCTTTAGATGGATTACAGGAAGACAGAGACAATACTGCAGGTAGTCTGTGGTGTACCAATTACATATCAATATTTATACTTTCATAAAGCATATACAAACAAACCTACCTACCTACCAATGCGTACCTAGTTTCGGGACTATGTACGAGTAGAGTAAGATCGAAGTTTTCAGTAGCGTCTCGTGTGCCTTGAATACCTCGCGCTTTGTGGAACTTGCCGAGTGACACCTGGGCAGGTACCAGGTGAGAAAGGTAACAAAAAATTGGAATTATTTAACTTAAATTCACATGGCTGATTTTTATATATGTCATGTAGAATATTATTTTAAAGTAATATCATAAGTGTCAGACACTTTTGATGGACCAGAGCTTTTGTCAGACGCTTTTAAGCTACCCAAAAAATAAATGAACTTTACTTATTTTTACATGTCTGATTTTTTAATATGTTATTGAAGTATTTATTTAAAACTTATATTCAATCAGTCAGACAAATTAGAGTGACCAAACATCCTCTAAGACAAAAATTATTCAGCCAGAAGTATGAGGGCGAGAGCACTATGCATGCGGTTCAAAGTGAGTGAGACGTCCATAATAACTCGGTTCCCCTTCTTAAACTCACCATCTGTTTCAATCTACTGTGTATGTGCTGTTTGCGTGTAATATAACTTATAGTATACAGTATAGTTCGAGCATGCGAGAGCACATGTTTTTGTTGTTTACAGCAGGTTATTTGTGAGTGTTTTATTAAGTTGTTTGTAATAGTGATAATCATGGAAGAAGAGAAATTAAAATGTACATTTTGTAAAAAATCTCATGATAAACTTATATTATTCTCCGAAGAAATGTTGAAAAAGTGCAAAAACATTTTAAAACAGCGAATAATCCATAACCTCAAATTCAAAGATGTAGTTTTACCGGATGACTTGTATGACAGTGGTTACCATCGAGAATGTTATAAAAATTTTACTGCTCTGCCAAAAAAATATTTTTCCGCCATACCAGAAAAACCAAAAAATGCTGAAAAAAAATCATCGAGTATTGTTTAAAATTCATTAGTTGCATCGACATCAAGCCAACCTTGTAATCTTAGTACTAACGATGATCTATGTACAGCGTCTACCTCAAGTCAAACAAAATAATTCAACAGTTCCAGATTTAGATGTAGTGTCAAACTCAAGTCCAGCTAATTCAATGCCTGAACCAAGTGTTGAGCCAAATGTGAAGTCAAGTGTTGACTTAGAATCAGTTGAACCGGTGTCATGTGATGGTGAAGAACCTTCTGAACGTGATGATAATTTCTCTTCTGAAAATATTTCTCTTAAAAGTAACGTGGATATAGACAGAAACCAGAAATGTATATACTGTAATCAACAGAGTAAACGACATAAACTGAAAAGACTACCGGTATAATTATCTATCCGGTAAAACTACATCTTTGAATTTGAGGTTATGGATTATTCGCTGTTTTAAAATGTTTTTGCACTTTTTCAATATTTCTTCGGAGAATAATATAAGTTTATCATGAGATTTTTTACAAAATGTACATTTCAATTTCTCTTCTTCCATGATTATCACTATTACAAACAACTTAATAAAACACTCACAAATAACCTGATGTAAACAACAAAAACATGTGCTCTCGCAGGCTCGAACTATAGTGTATACTATAAGTTATATTACACGCAAACAGCACATACACAGTAGATTGAAACAGATGGTGAGTTTAAGAAGGGGAACCGAGTTATTATGGACGTCTCACTCACTTTGAACCGCATGCATAGTGCTCTCGCCCTCATACTTCTGGCTGAATAATTTTTGTCTTAGGGGATGTTTGGTCACTCTAATTTGTCTGACTGATTGAATATAAGTTTTAAATAAATACTTCAATAACATATTAAATAATCAGACATGTAAAAATAAGTAAAGTTCATTTATTTTTTGGGTAGCTTAAAAGCGTCTGACAAAAGCTCTGGTCCATCAAAAGTGTCTGACACTTATGATATTACTTTAAAATAATATTCTACATTACATATATAAAAATCAGCCATGTGAATTTAAGTTAAATAATTCTAATTTTTAGTTACCTTTCTCACCTGGTACCTGCCCAGGTGTCACTCGGCAAGTTCCACAAAGCGCGTAGGTATTCAAGGCACACGAGACGCTACTGAAAACTTCAGGTTTCATCCATGTGAAAATAAATTATGTCTGATTGCTCTGGGATCTTGGACTAGAGTACCTCCTACATCCAAACTTACAAATTTTAGAGTTTTATGTTGTCGTACATTTTTTACTTAAAAGTAAAACATAAAATAATAAAATTAATTAATAAAATTAAAATTATGAAAGTACAAAGAAATTACGCTCAGTGGCGTGTTCGACGTTGATTTCTGTACGTCTCTGAAACGTTTCTAGTTCTTCATTCTAATGAGCATGTCACCGCAACAGTAATTAAAACGAACTCGTTAGGCTTCCCGCTGCTGCAGGAAATAATAATTTGCTTTCAAATAATAAGTCAGTGAAAGCTGGGCTTACTCTTAAGTCTACTTTATGTCTGCAAATAATGAATGTTCGCTGTCGAATTGGTTCATAACCGTGAAGGAAGAAATCGTAATCAAATCCAGTTCTTGATGGTAGACCTCGACGATTTTTTTATGTATTTCTATTTAGATCTGTACGCAAAAGTGTGCCCTATTACTAAGGCCCCGCAGTCAGTCCGTCCGCCCGCCCATCCGCCTTTCGTCGACACTTAAATTTTGCAGAATATTTCAGATTAAGATGTTTTTTTTTTCAATCATTATTGCTATTGCTGATAGAATATCTCTTTGCCTAGACCCTCCCGGAAATTAAGGTCACCTTATTTACCGGTTAAGGTCAACTAGGCGCAGTGGTCAAGCGATTGACTGCTGCGCTGCATGTCGCGGGTTCGATTCCCGTACGGAACAAATATTTGTATGACCTACAAGTAGTTGTTCCGGGTCTGGGTGTTTTTCTATCTATAATATGTATGTATTTACAAAAAAAAAATGTATATATGTAGTTTATCAGCCATCTAGCTACCATAACACAAGCATTAGGTTGCTTAGCTTGGGACTAGATGGTGCTGTATGAAATGTCCAAGGGATATTTATATTTATATTATATTTATATTTAAGATACTAGCTATAGGTGAATGATGGAACAGGTTGACAAGAGCAAGATAAGATAAATCTGTATACTTATAAAATTCAAAGTCCTGACTGACTGATTTTTCAACGCACAGCCCAAACAGCGTGATGTTAAATAGCCTTCTTCGAGAAGTGGGCTATCAAATGCATTTTTTTTCCAAATCACAGTTAGGTCTTCAGCTCTTCAGCTAATTATAAAAGTCTAAATATGTGAATAGATAAAGTTCAAACAGTATCAAAACAACAGAACACAGTTACCTAATGGTTATCTGAACATTGTGAAGAGCTCGCTAAGTACTTGCTACTTTATTGGCTACAATTAGGGCTGAGTAATAGACGTGCCGTACCGACTAACGTAACATTAATGCTGTTACTAATGTTTATAGTTACACGACATGCATCTAGCACCGAAGTATTTAAAACATGAGGAAAACTTAGTATTTCAGTGTCATTATTTGAATCGTATTTAAATTATTTCCATTATTATGTAAACTGGGAATTTACCTACGACGGAACCGACAGGTAGATTTATCATATTTAAGTATCCACACCCACCACGTCTGTCAAGTTTTGCCAATTTAATTGATGTAACCCTTTGTGTTATGAAACCAGAACACTCAAAAATAACATCAATATATTATAAATATTAATAGTAAGCACATCATAAATATAGGTAAGTAATTACTGCATGTACTTACGTGTATGTACATACATTATTTATGTAGAATTTCAGTAGGAATAAGTCGTAATTATTTTCAGTCTCAGAATCTGGAAAAAAATATCCAGAAAAAGTTAAATATTGGTGACTATGTCCTTTGGAACCCAAATAATTTGCCTACTTCAAAGTCCCAAAGCCTCTAAACTATTCAACAAATTCATTTATGCTAACTTTTTTATAGAATTTCACCACTCTGGGTATAGTTCAAAATCTCATTTCTAAGATATGAATAAATTCCCTAAGACACTATTTGTAGCATGCTCATCAGTTCGAAAGGCTTCGATTCAGAGCATGTTAACTTACAGAGTGTATGAAGTTGAATTAATTCAGGTAGTTGGTTGTTATGCCTAGTCCATGCTTTGATAACCTCATCAGGCGGCGGTTGATCCCATCCAATACCGTTGATCCAAAGCTTTTGGATGTAAGATTTGATTTGTATTGTGATAGGCGATAGGAAGCCCAATGGTTCAAAGACTTTAGCGATTTCACTGAGTGTTGAGCGTTTCATACATGGACGATCGAGAGGTTTGATTTTCAACGAGAACGCATCTAGCGAAGAATTCTGTTCGAGGCCGAAGACCCTTAACGTTGAGGATTCAGAATTGTCAAAGGATTTGGAACCGGTGAGGCAATCCTGGGATCCGGGAAGGTCAGAGAGAAATTGTTGATTGTTACTTGCAGAATCCGGACGTAGAACACAATGAACGAGAAAATGCTCAGACAGAGACTTCGCTCACAGGGCGCTTCATCCGGAGTCAACAGTGTCACCTTCGGTGCAGAATCGAGTTCCCGAGAATGTTGAACTGCAGAGTTTAGTTCGTTATCTATGTTTAAAGGAGTATGCGTCAACGTGTGGGAAGCAAATCTGGTTTTCCCTAGAAGTAGCCAACCGAAGGCAAAGTTAAACGCAATAGGTTGGTGGGAGTTCCCTTTGATATGTTGATACGGCGTGGGAAGAGGCACAAGATGCCATAGGAATCTTCTGTGACCTCTCGAAAGCATTTGATTGCGTAAACCACGAAACCCTACTCTTAAAACTTGAACATTACGGTTTAGGGAAACTTGCGCTCAGTTTAGTGAAATCGTATTTAAACGATATACATCAGCAAGTACAAATAAATGGTGTCAATTCAATGGGTTTAAAAGTAAGTATGGGTGTACCGCAAGGTTCGATATTAGGTCCTTTCCTCTTTTTAGTCGATATAAATGATCTACCCCATTTATTTAAAAACCAACCACAAATGGTGTTGTTTGCTGACGATACCTCTTTAATATTTAAGATAAACAGACGTGCCACAAACCTTGACGACGTAAATAACGCCCTACTGCTGGTCCATAATTGGTTCACCGCGAATAATTTAGTATCAAATGGGAAAAAAACCAAGTGGATAAGATTTGCTCTACCGAATGTCAAAAGTAGTGATAGTGACATAGTATTGAATCAAGAGAAACTAGAATTCGCCGAAAAAACTGTTATCTTGGGGATCACGCTCGATTCAAGGCTACAATGGGGTCCGCATATAACTTCTCTTGCAGGACGGCTGAGTTCAGCCGCATATGCTGTTAGAAAAATCCATCAATTCACTGATGTAGATACCGCGAGGCTAGTCTATTTTAGTTATTTTCACAGTATTATGTCATACGGTATTTTACTATGGGGACGGGTTGCAGACATTGAGTCTATATTTATTCTGTCAGAGCCTCTTGCGATGTTGAGTGGGCCTCTTAGGCCCATTTTCAAATGTTTAATCGCTGTTGATCAACCCTGTAAGGCCCATCTGTCACAGTCATTGGTTATGTCATAAATTTGCTTATAAAAACTGCATCTATCTTGCTCAAAACTTTCACAGAGTCTAGGAGAAAGAACAAGAGAGATATACTGTCTCTGTCCAAGTTATTGAAAAGCGCGCGAAAATCCGGCAAAGTACCCCACAAATAAAGGATTAGATCTACGTAGACGCGATTCTCTAAGAGAACTGTTTAAGAAAATTAACATCATGACAGTACCTTGTCAATATATCTATGAAAACATCATGTACGTTAGGAAAAAATTGCATTTATTTAGTAAAAGAGGTGACCGACACCACTATCATACTAGAAATAGGGACCAACTAACTCAACCAGGTTTCAGGCTAGCTAAAGTAGACTCATCTTTCATGGGGTACTGTTTAAAATGTTACAGTAAAATACCTCCCCACATTCTACAACTGAATGAGACGAAATTTAAATCTTGTATAAAACGCACACTATGTAGGCAAGCATATTATAAGTTGGGGGATTACATTGATGATAAAAATGCTTGGCTCAATGCTGGCCCTACTCCACAACCATAGGGGCAAACTAATTGATTACCATGTGAAGTTATTGTGGAAGCTGCAGAAGATTGTAAAAATATCTTTGCATTGTATACATTCAATCTCTTAATTTTATATAATCGCATAGCACATGTGTGAGTACTATGTACTGTAAAGCTACCATTTACATTTAGTTATCTTTCATTGACTTGAATGTGCCCTGGTGGCTGAGTGCATGTCATGCTCACTCAAATGTCTCGCTGATGGTGCCGGGTGTGTCGGGTCATTTAGTTCCCTTCAATATGGTTGAGCTGAATGGGGCTGATACATGCGCCATGTTCGTGGACGGGCGCTGTCAGTTGGGACTGATCATCTCTTAGCTGCCACGGTTTATTTTAATTACTTTATTTTTAAATTGTTGATTTTATATTTTACTCTGGACGCTCTTATTTTGCACGTCTTTCTACATCGTTCTCACATATATGTATAATCTCATGATGATGATGTAACCAAGATTTTGTAACAATATTTTTGATTTAAAAGAGTGTCCATGGAGTTTCTTGCCCATTCTTCTCCATAGAGATCTACGCCTTGGAATGTGCAACTGCAGTACTTTCTCAAGTTATTATGCCTTGTGACTGGGACTGTAGCTTCGCTTCTTTTAGTGTTTTTTTGACATTCAAAAGTGCCGTAATGGTCTAATTGAAATAAATGCTTTGAGTTGAGTTTGAGTTAGATAATATTATTGCGAGCCGACGTAATATTCTGCACCGATGGTTATTTGATAGGTAGTGATTGCAGTTTTACGGTTCTCACAATAATTCAACCTTTAATATTGTCGAATGGTTACGAACATTAATACGGCGGTATTCGTTTAGGTTTATGAAAACCTTTGTTCGATGGTGATAACTCGTGAACGTTGATTAAAAGTGATACGATTTGTTCGTATATATCTGACGGTTCGATGGAATAGCTTAGAATGCGATAAATACTACGGTTTTTAGCTAAAACGATAGGTTGATGATATTCTAAGTATCGATTTGACCAATCAGAAATACCACAAGTGCGGAATGACCGTTAGAACAGTGGAAGGTCCCTGGTTTCGGCACCAATTAATGTAGCATGCGCATCAGCCGAAATGGGTTTGATGGCTTTCTGCTACTCTGGGGAGACCGTTTAAGCGGTCTTACGAATACGTTAAGATGAGGTTCACAATAGTTCTGTGCAGACAGCAGTAAAGATATGTGCGGCGTACGTACCTTAGACTGCGACCTGCACTCGTTGACCTTCCAGCTGCCGTTCCTGATGATGATGATGACGATGGTGTTGGATGACGATGAATCTAATGGCTTAATCAAAGTTCACTCGAGATGCGCGTTGGTCGGAGGTAGGACACGAAGTGATAGAACTGGTGTTCTCACGATGGTGGATCCGGTCGTTCTAACGGTTGTGCGCTCCGTCCCAATTTTGACCTTTTGAAAATTGGCTAGTCAGGGCGGCCAGAGACAAGTCACTCTAGGTTTTGATCAGTACGTACGCGCTTGACAGCCGGAAACATTGGCGTCTCGTTATTGCTGTGCACAGACGTACGTGAACCTCGATTCTGTGTAACACGTTTCGTTATGGTAACGGAACACTATGCATACTCGTAGCTTGCTTTCTTTGTAAGTCTGTTTTGCTTTCTTAACGACTTACAAGTCGTTAAGAAAGCAAAACAGACTTACAAAGAAAAAATTAATTAAAAAAAAAAAAAAAAAAGGTAAGCAAAACAGACTTACAAAGAAAAAATTAATTAAAAAAAAAAAAAAAAGTAAGTAAGTTTTAGTAAAAGATGGCGGAACGAGCTGCACATAACCAACGACCAGTGGTATACATTAGCCCCGAATCGAAAGGCCTGGAAGTCATGGGGAGAGGTTTATGCCCAACGGTGGTAAGATGCAGGCTATAGCAGAAACAGTTACGACTAATCTTTTGTAATTAATAAGCGCTTTAGTCTCCAAAATCCATAATTCTACGGGATTCAAAGAAAAGGTCTGAAACATATCGCCTTAATAAAAGATTTTCCAGAATTCGTTCATATTAGACTTCAAAACTTTAATGAAATCTTTTAAAATCTCATTTGATTTTTTTTTTGTTTTTCTATATAATTAATTATTACTATATTATATAACTCATAATTATTTTTTCTTTCAAATTAAGGGAATTATTAAGGTGGTATATGTCTAAAACATTTAATCAGACGCGCTTAAACCAAAATGAAAAGCCTAGCTGGAATTAATATTACTAAATTTATTTAAAAAGTTTTACACAACTCTCTTGCGTCGACACCCTTGCGCCATCCCACCTTTGGGCGGCTACTGAAGGTGCTGAAAACCTCAAATGGCGCAAATATAAACTTAATTGGTAGTTATGTGTTTGAGTCGTTTGGGGTTGCCATCGATCAACGTTCAATATGTCACCTCTATCTGAATGGCGCAGAATATCAATACGTGCGTGACTTGCTTAATAAACAGAAAAAACCGGCCAAGTGCGAGTCGGATTCGCGCACGAAGGGTTCCGTACCATAATCTATAAAAACGGCAAAAAAATCATATCTGTTGTATGGGAGCCCCCCTTAATATTTTTTTTTAATTTGTAGTATTTGTTGTTATAGCGGCAATAGTAATACATCATTTGTGAAAATTTCAGCTTTCTAGCTATCACGGTTTATGAGATACAGCCTGGAGACAGACAGACAGACAGCGAAGGCTTAGTAATAGGGTCCCGTTTTACCCTTTGGGTACGGAACCCTAAAAACGAACAAACGTACAAAGTAAGTACCTCTTTACTTGAACAGTTTTTTTAAGTTAAAGGAATCAATGAAACCGTTATATTATAATGCAATGTATTGTAAAGTGGTAGGTATTATATCCATCGTGTGTAATTAACCAAGTAACTAGGCCCAGGTCTTGTGAATGTATAATGATTTGAGTAGCGGTTGTGCTTTGTCACTGTGTTGTGCTCATCGGTTACGGTTGCCTGTCTGTAGGGTGAGTACAATATTTATTATTTTTCTTTTTATCATAGAATTATTAGGTAGGAATTCTTAAAGTTAGAAGTGCCAATATACACTGGAAAATAACAGGATTGCTCGTTTTTGTGAACGAGAAAACACGCACAGGTTTTGTTAATTGGCTTATCAGTGAATTTTTATTAGAAATTAATTTGTTGGCCGAGTCAACTGAGTTAAGTATAAATCTATGATATTTGTAACTAGTGCCATACTTTAATCCGGTTATTAAAGGAATTTAAGCATCACTATTTCAGCAGTTAGACTTACACGCCTGGGGTTCTCAAAAGTAAAAAGAGTACTACATAAGTAGATACCTAGTAATCCTTTAGGTTAAAACTTTTATAGTCAATAGTACACTGCAGGAGAGTACCCCAACGTAGTTATGAAAAGACTAGGCACATTGCAATGTTTGCAATATTCCAAACAGATTTTAGGTTTTCATCGAAATATTTAAAAATATATATTGGCTAACGTGACTAACCCTGCCAGGGCCTACTAGGGGTAACAACGAGCGAAACAACACTCTCTGGTCAGTCCAGTTATCTATGTCACAGTATATCGTGCAAATACCACGTAGATGATTCCTGTCCAGCCTTTAGAAGCAAAAATTGCGAATGCTCATATTTCGTGTAGCGCTGCAAGACTGCATGTGCTGAGGTCCGCTCTTTTGACTTTTGCGCGTCGTTCGGCTCTATAGCATAATCAGCCTAAATGTTCCCACTGCTGGGACACACGGCCTCCTCTCTAAGAGAGGGAATGGGCTATAATCCACCACGCGGGCCCAGTGCGGGTTGGTAGATGTCACATGTCTTCGAAATTTTTGGTTCTAGTACATGCCGGTTTCCTCACGATGTTTTCCTTCACCGTTTTGAGAGCAGTGGTGATGAAATAAATTACACAAAGTAATGCGCCTGACTGGGTTCGAACCCACAACTTACTGTTCGTAAGTCGGGGCCGCCACCACTGGGCCACCGCTGCTCTACACTGGGCCACCGCTGCTGTACACTGGGCCACCGCTGCTCTAAATGTATGGCCCTATTAACAACATTTAATAAGGATGCAAATATTTAAAAGAATCTTTCTGAAAAAAAAAACGAAATACAATTAATTGGTAATTTCGGTATTTTTTTGTTTTTAACCCCCGTATAAGGGTTTGAGTGACACGCTACCGATCGCGAGTTACATTCCCGTTCAATACAAATATTTGTACATAATTGTTCCGAATATTTGTTGTTCTCGGGAAGAGGTACCCTTCCCCTCACTTTACCCTCTATTGATAGTATCTCTATCAATCAAAGGATTGCTGGAAAAAAACACAGCAAAACACAGCGTTGTATTAAATTCGCCTTTAGGTTTGGACTCTATTTATTCTGTGTAAGTATTATTATGTTTTGTGTACAGAAATATTTACGAACAATTTGGATGAATGTACGCACATGTTGTTGACCTTATTAAAGTAGTTACGAAAGGCCACTTTCTTTTTGACTTTCGGGAAAGTTACCAAACGGGATATACCCAGGATTAGTATGTACATAGAATACTGGTGAGAGTGTCTCCCAGTTTTCTTTGTACCTACATTGTGGTATGTATGAGAAATTTACACGTTTTCACGTACTACACGTTTTCAAAGCCAGCACCCAGCAGACCAATAAGTTTTACAAATTGCCCGTCAGAGGTTTCACATTGAAGAATCAAATAGCGTGCACCTGGGCACTCGCTCGTTTTGAAAAATATAGAAATCGTGGGGAAAAATCATTGGTATATAAAAATGTATAAATGTGAACGGTAAAAGAAAATCAGTAAATAGGTACGACTGCTCTTATAGCCAGTTGTTAAACAGATAGACTATTAAGTAATTGACCATCAGTTTCTTCCTCTTAGCCCTATTTATGTGTGCAGCCAATGCGAGCAAGTCATTTTCCTCGCTTAAACTATAAGTCTTCATCTCAGTACCAGCCCTTCCTAGCCGTCCATCCATATTTTAGTGGTCTTCCCCACTAGGCAAATACAGAGTAGAAGAGACACCGACGCAAAACACTTACCACGTAGGTATTCAGTACATCATATTGAACCTCCCGGCCTGACATTTTTTTAACGATAATTTAAATAAAGTCTGCTTTTTCCCGCAAGAGAGCAATACCTACACGGTCAAAATGAATGGAACGGCAGTTTTTTTGTATGGAGGGTTCAGAACTATGTATATGTACTGATTACGTGGTAAGCGTTTGTGCTTCGGTAGATATCTATGTCAATCTTTACCCTACAAAGGAGAATTGTTGTTTTAAAATAACATAACTAGTAGGTAGGTCCTAAAATAACGTAAAGTAGAAAATTCCTGAGTTATCATTTACCTATGTCATGCTAGATTTTAATAATTTTAAATGTCATAAAAACCTTCGTTTCTACCTATAACAATCCGCACTAAGTAGTTTGCTAATTTATAATAAACACCACTATTATTACAGTCAGCATCAAGTTCGGTGGCCACCACTAGTTCGAAGGTCATTATAATTTAAAATGACGCGTTTTCGAAAGTTCATTCTTTTATTAACATACAATAGATTTATTTGCTCTTTAGACCTTAACATCCACACACTGTCTTTGTTTCGATACGATCTTGGCTGTATGGCATAGCATTGACAGGTATTGTCTAAAAAAACTTTTGACAATCATTCAGGTAAAAATAATACAATATTGATTACGCTTCACATAAATGGTGACCAACGTAATGTAGAACAATACCTTTTTTTCAGTAATTAAATATGTATTACTTTTTTATCCATAGAAGTAATTTTCTTTATCAAATTGTAAACTAAGTACATTATTGATACCTAAGGATTTATATACAGTCAGCAAAAGAATAAAGCAACTAACAAAACATGCTTATTTTGCACTACGCTTGCATTATTCATTGTTATCGAAAGAATTCCTTGGAGAGCGGTTTCAGTCTTGAGTATTCAGGGTACACGTGATAGCATGTGTTTAAAACTACTTAGCTGAAGTTCGCTTTCCGCATACTTGTACCTTTTTCGCTGACTGTATCTACAGTTGCCGAACTACTTATCCCAGCCAGATAGATGCAGTTTTTATAAGCAAATTTATGACATAACTGATGACAGTGACAGATGGGCCTTACAGGGTTGATCAACAGCGATCAAACATTTGAAAATGGGCCTTGGAGGCCCACTCAACATTGCAAGAGTTATATGATAATCGAATCTGATTTCAAACTTGGACGAAAACTTCTGCGTCTCTATTTTGAAACTTTATGCACGGACATAATCGCTGACATATTCTTGTGAAATATAAAGTACATTAAGCTGTTTTTATTACTAAAATCTTGAATCTATTTTAATGTTTTATTATACTTACGTGGTTATAAGTGCGACTGCTGAGCATGCTCCTATATCATAACGTAAAGTCTTGCCTGTAATCTCCGAAGGTTTTAGCCAGTTACATTTAAGTCTCATGTAATAGCGGACAACCCTATTGCGATCTAACGGGCATAAATCCGGGCTCCGTGGCTACTACTGATGGAAATACCCAAAACACTTTGCGCAACCTGGGAATCGTACCCAGGTCCTCATGTTCAGCAGTCGCGCTTGCAACCACTAGTAGGTAGTGGAAACCAACGAGGCAGTTTAATTTGGTTTTCCATTAGGGATTTCTCAATATCAGTCTGTCGTGTCGTGTGGTATCGTGTGTGTGTGCGTGTGTGTATGTGTGTGTGTGTCTGTCTGTCTGTCTGTCTGTAGTAGGAAAGTTGGTGGAGTGTTGTCGGCTGATCTCTCCATGGTCATATAGTATTGCTGACCCATGGGGCTATGAGAGTGGAACAGAAAAGTCCTATTGTGCTTTAACCACCTGGAAATAAAGTGTACGAAATCTAAATTCTTGATTACGCCAGTTGTCATTTCACGATGAACACTTGAATTATGTATTACGTGGGGAAAATGGAACGTATCTATTTCCATTCGTAAGTACATAAGATTTATGTGCTTTTTTACATAATGTACCAGATTCAGCATACACATTATGCACAAGGGCATATATTCACATTACATATCGATATTATGTAAGCATGCCAATCCCTCATATTTTAGAATTCAGGGTGGTTTATTTCAGAGTGGTGCAAGATGAGATATATTTATTTAAGTTTACCTTTAAGAAAGGTCCCGAAATACACTTACATTTCTTTAAGAAAATATCGTCAACACGCCGCCTACCATTATTTATATTATTTCGCCTCTATTCCTACAACATCTAATTCTTTAACCAAACATTTAGCTAAAAACAAGTTCTTGTTATTGATCACTGCCGTTGACTATAGATAGGTAGAAGTGTTCTTCATAGTACACAGTAGTAACAAATCTAGGTCACTATCGAAGAAAAGATTCACAGAACCCAACTACGTCCTCTTAATAACCAATACATTGACACCTCATTCATCAATATCGGCTTAATAGTTTAGGCGCTACGGTGGAACATAAAATGTTACAATCATACATACTCTTAGACTGCTGACATCATAACCCTTTCTTAACTTTGCCGTAGTCGGGTAAAAAGGAGGAATGAAAACTTCGGGTATAGGAGAAACGACACAAAAAAGTGTTTACATGTATAATAATTAAGTGCCAAAATACGAGTCACGTATAGTACAAATAACCCATCAACTGAATTACGATGTGGTTTAAATGTGCATTTATAATAACTAGCTATAAGCTAAATTCAGTGCGAAACTATTTAATTGTTTTTTTTTTTGTGGTAGTTATTCTGTCTTATTTCTCATAACAAAATTATTTTTTCTGCGTTTCAAATATACTCTACTTTATTTGTAATAGTAGGCAGACAGATGATAAGAAGAGGGCAAGAAAATAAAGGAGATTAAGACTATCATGAATTCTAGCCTGGTCCAGCCTGGCATCCTAGCCGTATTATCATCATCAACATTTTGCTGTCCTTATCCTAATTCATATCGGGTCGGCGCATCATAATCGTCTTCCATACTTCTCTATTACTAGTCATCTCAGCAGTCACCTCCTTTCTGGCCATACCATTCTTCAGCCAGTCTATTCATCTTTTATCCTAGCCGTATTGTATTAATTTTAGTTCTTGCATTTCATCATCAAAGTTACCACTCGACAATGACTTACCTACATGCCACAGCCACAGTACGCCTTGCGTCCAATGTTCATTATTACATATTTCTAAGACCGCCCCCCCCCCCCCACTCCATCCAAGTTACATACAGCACGTTAAAATCTTGTTGTTTGCTGTCCGCCAGTAATAAATATCTAATTTAAATATCAGAACAGCGCGCTTGGGCCTTTGTTAGCTTAAAAACTTTTTCTACTAACTACTACGTTAACTTAAGGCCAGGTATTCCAGGTATCCCTAATTTTACGTCACTTTGATTCAATATTAAACAAACAAATAGTGATTGTTTATAGCCAAAAATACAAATTATAGTTTAAAATATATACTTTGATATTTTGTGGTTCAAAACATGGTATCGAATACTTCGCTCGATCAAAAAAAAATCCGAAGAGGAGGCTAATTTGACTGTTTTTTTTATGTTTTTCTTATTGTTCTTGAAGTATATGAAAGTTTTACTTCCAAAAACCTTATCTAAATAAAGTTAATAACATATAGAACAATCTTTTGTGGTTACATTTTGCAAAATAGTTTAATTATTTTAATAATAAATTATTATGTAATAGAGCGGCTTGCGTACGTGGCTTCAGTCACCCGCCAGGCCTTGACGAGGTAGGACCTATGTCCCTTTTGCTGGCGCACGGCTGTCCCGCTGATTTATCGAATGATTCAAATAGAACTTAGTGTAATATACTCTGGACCGCAAAGAAAAAGGGTCGTTTAGAAAATTTTTAATATCTTTAAAAGTACTTGACCGAGCTTTATGAAATAAAGATTAAATTAAAGAATATTTTAATGTGCTTAAATGAAAAAAAAATGATTACAAGCTTTTTATTTTTAATAAATGTAAAATAAATAAAAATGTTTAGTTTTTCCAGTATTTTCGTAAATGTAGATTGGTTACAGATGTGCCGTTTTCACGCATTTTAGTACTTTGTGTTGCCTCCACGAGCTTGCAATACTGCTGCTATGCGATTTGGCATACTTTCTACTAGGTTTTTGAGGCGATGCTGCGCAATATTCCACCATTCCTCTATTAGAGCTTCTTTCATTTCACGTAGCGTGATTGGCGGTGGATTCCGCTGACGTACGCGTCGCAGTTTGTCCCATGCATGCTCACGGAGTTCAAATCGGGGCTGCGTGCTGGCCACTCCATGTGTGTGATACCGACTTCTTGAATATAGGCAAACATTCTCTGAGCTGTATGCGGGCTATTGCTATTGTCTCGCATAAAAACGGCATTCTCGCCCATGTCCACTAAAATGGACCAACGTAGTCATTCAAAATTTTAGTGAGTAGTTTCTGGTTAAAGACATTTAATTCTCATAAAGAAATTACATTTCACTTACATGAGAACAAATTTAAATGTACAAACTAATCATTGTCCTTCGACACTCACATTAGTAGTATAATAAACAATTAAGTTTCTGGGTACTCCTAAAATCTCAGTTGCGATACTATGCATAACTACCCCCGCTTTGTGATAAAGAGTGCGGTCTCGTTGTCACAACGCAGATAAATCAGTCAGTAGTACAACTTTTGTTTTCAGCGGCTATTTTTAAATTTTTATTTAAAATTATTTTAGGTAAGTATTCGTTTTGTGTTCATATAGTAACAATTATCTTTTATAGTTAATTAATAATGATGTTTTGAAGAACATGTTTTTAGTTTTCTGCAGTTAAAGTTCCATTTTCTATTACCACTAACTCAGTGCGACTTTCGGAAGAAATACCAGACCACACGTGAACAGAACCTCCGCCGGAAGGCACTTTTCTTCTATACAGGCTTAGTTATAGCGCTCTCCCGGTCTTCTGTATACTCTTGTCCTCCCATCGTGCTTGTATAAACAGAATCTAGACTAGTCTGAAAACATAACTCTTGACCAGATTCAGAGTTCAATTCTCGTGTTCTCTACCATTACTCAACCTTGAGTTTCTGTGGTGTCTTTCTGGTTTTGAGCCATTTGCAGGTCTTTATGGCGCGAAACAATTGATTTGAGAGAATAAAGGGATTGTCCTGTGTATTGTATTGTAATGAGTTTTATCCGAATTTATTTCATCTAAACTACATACTTAAGTAATAATAAATATCTAGTTTGTGTTCGCGACTTCGTACGCGTGGGGTGCGCGGACAATAATAACTTAGTTTATCTCTCCAGTAGTTTTCTGACAAAAAACCCAAAAACCAGATCGTAAGCTCGCTGTAACAATCATGAAAGAAAAGGAGATTAAGTGAATAAAACCAATTGTAGGTAGTAATACTCTTAAAATAAAATAAGTTGCTTCTACTTATATTTCTCTAAAGACTAAATAAACCCCCGAAAATTAACATGAATTGCGTAAAACGAAGTTAACTGTACACACTGTTACAATTTTATAGTGTGACCCAAAGTTTTGCACAGCGCGGTCACCGAGTTAATTTGAAATGTCTGTTCGTGCGACTTGCCACGCACGTAGGTAAGTAACGCTAAATGCCTACTGCGCTCGAATATCCTGGCCTTAATGAAATACTCAAAGAGACCCCTGTTTTTTGTTTCCAGGAGTTTTCACTTTTCCGATATGAAATGTTAACTCGAGCAAACTTGAAATGAAATGAATTTTTTAATATGAAATGTTGACACGAGCAAGTAGAATTGATCAAAAAGTTTCAGAAGAAATAATAACTTTAAATTCCAATTTCTTCATTTACTACACACTACACAGCATTAGAATAATCAGCCCATTATTTCGACACATGCCTAGCTATGAGATGGTTAGTTACCGACATGCGAGCCCAGCGCGGGTTGGTAGAAATCACATAGTCACATGTCTTCGATTTCAAACGAAAAACATAATCTGCCTGTTACAGATCTCCAGGAACAATGGTGGAAGTGAGTGATGCTGTCCCAGGGCCAGAGGAGTCCAAGCTGAGCAAGAGTCGGGAGTCTAACTGGCCAGCGGTGCTGTTCTTTATACACATACACCTCCTGTCTTTGTATGGGACATGGCTGCTGATCTACGAAGTCAAACTGGTGACCCTTATTTTCTGTGAGTCTTATAACTGAATTAAAAAAACAGGTAATATGATATACTATTAGAAACAACCCACAAATCCATGTAAAATGAACCTTATTGCTTGAAATGTTTTAATTTGTTACCTGCGTATTTCTTGTGAAAATAATACTTCTACTGTTATCGAAAACAAACGGAAGGATCAGCAAAATCCCACTTAGCAATATATGCATGAACTGCACAAATGTATTATTCTCTGAAAGAATAAACAGAATACATTATGCGATTAATACTATCCGGGCAATCATCTAGAATCGCGGCTGTTACTAAGAACAATTGAAAAACTTAAATTATTAATCTTATTTCATTCTATATTCTTAAGTTCATAAATATCTTAAATTATTTGTAAAAATAATATCAAATGAAACTAATCCCTTCGTGGTCTACTGACGACTTATTCTCCTACAGTACTGTTGGTACATACAAATAAATGCTTTATCGTAATAATTTCTTTTTGACCAAACCAGGCATTTGTCGCAGTTGCGGTATCATTAAAAGGATAAAACAATTCAAAGTCGGTGTAGCACTAAAGGCTGTATAACGATTATAAGACCATATGAGTTAACGTGATTGATATTGTTAACAATCACTAATTGCAAGAGTTTGTTTGGCGAAAGTCCCTAATTATGATTAGTTATAAGATTAGGAAATAAATAAATAAAATAAAATTAGTTTATTTCAAGTAAATAAATAAATCATGAATACAAAGAGATACATAAAAGGGTACAGACAGGTTAACAAGCACAGACAAGAACTGTTTAAGCGTAGCATTTTAAATTTTATTTATTTGTTTATTCGAATCCTGAAACGTTTTGATTTAAGTTTCCTAAAATAAGATTCAATTGCGTAGATCGATGGTCGAAAGTAACATAAGACACGTTTAATAGGGGGCCACGTAGTGGCTCCCAGCCACTGTAGGCGCGGGCCTGGGGACGGTGAGTAATGGGACCGTCCGTCTTATGACGACAGACCGTGTCGACGGCGCGTTCGTGTTCTTTCGGAAACACAATGATGGCAAAGAAATACTCATCAGCCATCTTTTCATCAATTTAGATTAAATTAATAATAGTGTTTTGAACACTTTGCATTCAATTACAAGCAATTTCAAAGAAGTCGGTTGAATGCCCATTATTATCATTCGACGTTATTCCCTCATCCGTGTCATGGCAAGTTTATTTATTGAAATACATTGTTAAGCATTTAAGTGTATAACTTCGTGTCTCTATATTCCGTTAAGGAAATTTTCGATCCTCCACTCATTTCTTAATACTGTACCGACTTTCAAATTAAACAAAAAACCACTGGGACCTGTCATCAAGTCGGAAATTGTTTTTTTTTATCTTATCGCATGCTTGATTGGACTTTAGTCTCTCGTGATACAAAATCGCCCTTTGTAATTCTCGTTCAAATTATTACTCACGAAGTACCTTCAAATATCACTTTAATAACAAAGCATTTTAACAATATAAATTTATATTATTTACTAACTATACAGACCTAAAATAATAACAAAAATATGTACACACGTGTCAAAAACAGAAAAGAACTTAAGTGCGTCAAAAGTTCATCCGCATCTGTGAAATTGAAATTGCCCAGAAGGCTGGCAGCATTACCACGTTGTATGGCAATTCGGATTCTTTGGCCAAGGAATAGACCAACCCTCTGGTTACGAGAAAAGTCGACCTACCGCTTGGCGATGACCAGAAATACTAGATGCGCCCTCGGACCTAAATTATTATAAATGGCAATGTATTTCCAGTTGTTACCCTGACGTCAGTAGCAATCCTGGGCATGACCACAGGAGCTCATCGGCTGTGGGCACACGGAGCGTATAAAGCGAGCACCGGACTACGGATCGTGCTCATGCTGTTCCAAACCTTAGCTGGAGTTGTAAGTATTGTGCTTAGTACTTTGGAATCAACAACGCTGCATAGTATGTACTACTTAAGCTAGTCATATTGATGAGAACCAACAATCGTAAAATTCAGGGATCTCAATTCCTACAAATAAGTCCATAACACACATGCTACTCTGTCAAGAAAGTACCGGGAAACGATCAATAATACACAAAATGTTAGTTTCATCCAAAGTTATTTTATCACTTACGGCAGCGAATAAATCCAATCATCGAATCATTTTTAAACGCTTTTTCCGGAATTGAGTTCAGTTCTCACCGCGAATTGTCCGTCATGTCTTCTACCGAATGAAAACGGGTGCCACGAAGTGGTAATTTGAGTTTAGGAAAAAGAAAAAAGTCGGCTAGAACCATAGCTGGTGAACAAGGTGGTTGCTCGATGGTATTGGTTGAGTTTTTGATCAATTTTTTTTTCACTATGATGGCCTTGTGCGAAGGCGCATTATCGTGGTGCAAAATCCAAGAATTTTCGTTCCACAAATTTGACCTTTTTCGTCGAATATGTTCTCATAAACGCCGCATAACGCTCAAATAATATTCTTTATTAACTGTTCGACCTTCCGGCAAGAATTCCGAGTGCACAACACCGCAATAGTCAAAGAAAACGGTCGACATGACTTTGAATTAATATTGATTTCGGCGTGGCATTTTCGGTTTCGGTTCAGTTGAAAGGCGCCACTCCCAAGCTTGTCTACTAGTTTGCATGTCAAACTCGTAAACCACGTCTCGTCACCGTGAGTTTCATGAATGTTTGGTCGGAATTGACTTGTTCTAGCATGGCCTCAGCGACTCTAATGCGATTCAGTTTTTGGAAAAAATTTAGGTCTTTTGGGACTATCCGAGCAGCAACATGTTTCATACCCAAGAGATTATTTGAAATGGAACGGATGACTCGTGAGACACAGAAAGTTCAGCGGCTATCTCGCTCAAACTTGAATGAGGATTTTCAGTCACTATTTTCTTTACTTTTGCTATGCTATCTTCAGTCGAAGACGTTGATGGCCTACCAGAGCGAGGCAAATCTTTCATCACATCTTGACCGCTTTTGAACGCTTTGTACCACTCATAAGCACGTGTTTTTGATAAAGTCGATTCACCGTAAGCCTTCTGTATCATTTTCAGGGACTCCAAACACGAAATTCCATTGGCGATGCAAAATTTAAGATAAACTCTTTGTTCGATGTTTTTGTCCACTATGAAATTCGCAATACACACTAGATATGATCTAACTAAAAACAGCACTGAATTTTAATCTAAATAACAGATGCAATTCCAACTTCGCGCTAAAATGGAAAACAGTTGTGCCTCTCTAGCAACAAATAAAAAAACAAAAAATTGGATTTGGAACCATAAACAAATCATCCGTTCCCGATACTTTTTTGACTGAATGTACTTTGTACACAATCACCCAAGAATAGTTAGAATGCAATACCCAGATAAGATTGTTTGCATAAAAAGTAAAAAATGACATCTTACGTTTCCAGAGGAGTTATAATTATGGTAAACATACACCTGCAACAGACTAAAGTATGCTCATTACATCCTTACTGCATCTTATTCCCATAATTATCCCTATGGAATTACCATGACTTTAGAGGAGCTCGTGGCTTAATAATAACAACCGCTCGGGTCGATTATAAAGTTAAACCGCGCTTACCTAGGTTGATCCGTGGATGGGTGAACACCCATTACATACCGAGTTTCATCCGTGCCTCGGAAAGAACGTTGTACGAGCAAACCTGTATAATATCAAATGTATAAATTTTATGCTGACATTGACGCGCAGCGAATGAATGAAATATACAATTTTAAGTCAACGATCAGTAGTCGCATAGCACCGTTTGGCTAACAACAAAAGACTCATTCGCCGCGAGTCGATCAGTTATCAGTTTTTGGGTGTTCTTTCAATACACAAGTTCAATCATTCTATCAGTCTTTCATTTAAATGTACCTTACCCGTATAAACGTTAAGCCGTTGGTCCTGGCTGTCATTTGTAGATCTTTGACAGTCGTTACAGGTAGGCAGTCTTTATAAATTCATTACTAAAGATAGTTTCTTGCTTGTTCTTCGTCATAGTAATCTGCAGACTAACTGACCGACTCCCGAACAGGAAGTCTTCTGAAGGAATGTTTCAGGTACCTTTCGTATCATTCAAAAAATATATCACCTGTTTAATG
Source organism: Eurois occulta (assembly GCA_950022335.1). NCBI lineage: Eukaryota > Metazoa > Arthropoda > Insecta > Lepidoptera > Noctuidae > Eurois > Eurois occulta. Next base: position 14,605,612 of record OX465487.1, read on the forward strand.
AATGACCAGATTGACATTGAAACATGCTAAGGCCCCTCATTTGTGCAAAGCACAAAGGGCATTATCACATTTCCACTTCAGATGATTGCTCCTTAAATATAAATTAATGATAACTTACAATGCAACTGAAGCATATTGTATTATGAATGAATTCTAATAAGTAATTTAAGTTAAATTAAATGGAATGGTTATTGAATGCGTGTAAAATAGTACATTGTTACCCTAGGGGCGAAAGTAAATTTAATCCCGAGACGGGGTTTGGCCAATAGTTCGAGGGACTAAATAAGTCTTTAACCCGAGGTAAACACTGTGCTTTTCATTACGAATACAAGGAAAGTAAAAATAAACTTTTTTCTCAGCGCGCCATTTCATAAAATCGTCATACGATTTTAGATATCTTTGTTTTGATTTAGGTGGTTAAAGGTTTTCCACTACCGCTTTAGCCTCTTCTCTTATAAAATCAGGCGTTAAATTCATATCTGAATCAGATGAACTCATTTTATACAAATCTCTGCTATACGGAAGTATAAACAAAACTCGAAAAAACAAATGAAGATCGGATTGCCGCTTTCCCGTTTCCCGCCTATTTTGTTTTTTTTTCTGTGGCCGGCCAGCTATTCAGTCATTGTTCATTTTCATCATTGAAAAAATGGTAAATATTTTGCCAAAATTATTTAAAGAAATTGTTGAAACTAAATTATAATAAAGTTATTTAAAAAATACATATTATTTAATCAATACTTTATTTTATTTAAATTTACATCGTGGCTGTATAGAAAGTTGGAACATATGGAGACTTTTCTGCATGCCACGATTTCACACCAACTTGAGGCAATACTGTCCACTATCAAGAATGTATGCTGCTTACAAAGAGCACGAAGTGGACATTGATCTCTTTTACTCTTCAGTACGTGCTCTAAAAAAAGTCGCCCTTGCCATTTAATGGCTATCTCTAGTCAAATGTTTGCATAATCTTATATAAAAAATATAATCTATAATATAATAATTTAATCCATTCAAATTTAATTTAATTCATTCTATTCAAATTTAATTTCATTTTATTCAATCTATTCAAATTTAATTTAATTTAATTCAATCTAGTCAAAAATTTAATTTAATTCAATCTATTCTAATTTAATTCAATCTGTTCTAATTTAATTTAATCTATGTTATTTAATTTAATTCAGTGTAATCAATTTAGTTTATAGTAGTTTTTATTATTTCAAATTGTGTATTTCTTGTTTTAATTATTTCATGGTGGAATTATTTGTGCATAAAGTAGTGCATGCTGTGCTTTTCTGTAAGTGATGAGGCGCTTAGACTTAAGTTAGCAATGTACAAATTATAACTTGTAACAGTGTACTCATTGTTGAGAAGCCAAATAATAAATAAATAAATAAACATGGTTCAATAGAAATGTGAAAATAGAACTAGTTTTTTTTTTAATAATTTGACAGCTGTCAGTTGAAAGCGATTCTCCCTAGGGATGAAAAGTATTACTTTCATCCCGCTCCTCAGGCAACTTCAGACCTACTTTCAGAGTATGAGTAATGAAAAATCTTTTTAATGCCACTGCACACCGCCTACGAAGTCAAGTGCACGGGTTTGTGTGATCAATTACGTCATGATTCCTTTTGTAAGTTTGTATGTATGATGTAATAATCCTTGGAACTACTAGCTACGATATCCTCGAGTGACATAGGCTGTATTTAAAACGTTCCCGTGGCATAATTTCCGATAATAACGCGAGCGAAGCCCCGGCCAAAAGCTAGTCTTAATAACAAAAGTTAGACCAATCAAAAATACTCACCTACATCATATAAATACACTATAAATAAGGATCTCTTAGCAAATCAACGGTCACCTTAAATCCATTTCACTGCATAATAACATAGAAGCTGTAAACGCCACCTTTTAAGATCCTTACATATGTACTCATTTTGTTTCGTCTACGTTCATACATATCTGGTCATACAGGTACGCTGGTTACGAGTACTAAGTACGCAACAGAACCTTCTTCATCACTAATGAGATCAGTCTATGTCGTTCCAAGCCGTTTCCAGTCGCATCTACCTTGTTTTTTTGTTGATCTTTTGTTAGCTCCCCTTTCATTCTTCCATAAACACACACTGACACACTTCTTTATTTCTTCTTTCTTAATAAAATAAATACTAAACTAAAGTTATTGCTTGCTTTCCCAGGGCTCCATATACGACTGGGTGCAGTACCACCGACTCCACCACGCCCACTTCGCCACCGACAATGATCCTTACGATTACAACAAGGGCTTCGTGTACTCTCACTTCCTGACTCGTCTGAGGAAACTGAGCCCTCACCAGGAGAAATTAAAGGCTGCCATCGATATGGCGGATCTTGAAAATGATTCGGTTGTTATGTTCCAGAAGAGGTGAGAATAATTAAAATGTAATATACTTGGTTAGGTACTATTACCTAGCTCTAAGCTGGTTTTGCAAAATGTACGAGTAATATGAACATGAGTTTTGGGATTACCACTCTCTTCATCAAGCGTAGCATAGTGATGCGTCGTACCATAGCCAGTGCAACTTTCGTATTATCTCTCTAGACCACCATCCTTAGTTGACTGGTGAAAACTGCCAAGGTATTAAGTACTTTTCATCATTAGCATGCTTTAAATTGAAATCTATGTATATAAAAATCTCGTGTCACGGTGTTTGTGGTCGCACTCCTTCGAAACGGCTCGACCGATTTTTATGATGTTTTTTATGTATATTTGGTAGATATGAGAATGGGTCGTAAAGTATATTTCACACTGCTAGGTGATTAGGGGTATTAGGTAGGTAGAGTAGGGTAAAAAGGTGCATCGCAACGCATGCACAACTAGTATTTTAATAAGTCTTGCATCAAAGCCGCCGAATGAAACAACTCCGAACTATTCCGGTTGCCAGGTTTGAACTGTTCGGTATTACTCTGGAACTTTCCTACAAAGATTAAACTAGCTATTTCAATCGCAATTGCATCGTTCTCACGTTTTTTATTCATAGACTCGTCTGAACTTTCAAAACTTACCCCTGAGTTGGTGTTTGTCCCAGAAACTTCAGCGCTGACAAGTCTCGGCTCTAAAAGTTTTAAGAGACCAACTTATTTATGAAATTGTCTATTCATTTCACTTAATGTATCAGCCTTGTTGAACAATAGATTGAGTAGCGATTATGTTCTTACATGTTTGTTTCAGATTGTACTGGGGTCTATACGTTGTACTGTTCCTGCTCCTCCCTCTCAACGCTCCCCTGGAGTACTGGGATGACACTATTCTCAGCTCTGTCTTCGTCATCGGCTTTTTGCGGTACCTGATCGTGCTGCATGCCTCCTGGTTTATCGAGAGCGCTATCTGTGTGTGGGGTCTAAGGCCCGGCGAAAAGTAAGTCTAAATCATCATCATCTGCCAAGCCTTTTCCCAACTATGTTGGGTTCGGCTTCCAATCTTACCAGATTCAGCTGAATATCAGTACTGTACATGGAATGACTGCCTATCTGACTTCCACAACCCAGTTAGAACTGGGTAATATGATGCCCCTTGGTAAACTGGTTGCTTTCGACTTTCGGCCCAATGACTACCTGTAACGACTGTCAAAGATCTACAAATTACAGTTGGGACCAACGGCTTAACGTGCTTTCCGAGACACGCAGGACACACGTTATGTAATAAACGGTCACCTATCCACAGAACCAGCCGCTCTTACCTAGGGGTAAGAGCGGCTTAACCTGAAATATCGACCCGAGGGCTGTTCTTATTTAGCCACGACCCACGAGTCCAAATAAATAAAAAAACGATGTTGTTTTGTTTATTGGAAACAATTGCGATCTTAAAGTCCAGTTTTGACGTGAATACCTACCTACTATATCTTTAAAATTGTGAGGCAAGTCAAAAAAATTTATAGTAACAAAATCGGGGGATACAGTTTGGTGTTGCAGCTAGATATCTATCATCTCCATCCTAAATTTAGATACACCTTTGGACAGCTAAAGGATCAAAGAATTCATTACGCCAAGTGCAGACTGTGACGCATCGAGCGGATGGAGTGGGAAGCGCCGCCATTTTGCGGTCATTTCGCTGCAAATCGAAATTTTCAACTTAGTATAACTTTTGACTCTGAAAAGATACGATATTCGTTTTTGTTCCAACCGTTAGCTCTCGTCAAAATCTATCGATTATACAAAACATTAGTGTAAAATAGTGACAGTAATATAACGTGTAAAATGTGTAAAAATAAAAATACAAAATATCAAAAATATATAATGTCGGCCTATACGCGTCAAAAATCCAAATCCAAATACAGAGATCGTATATGAGCTCTCAATCTCAAGAGCAATCGAATGGTAACACAATATGACCAAGTCTAGCAGTGCTGGGAACGTATAAGAATGACTGCAGCCTAGCGGATTAACGACGCACGGTGCCAATACATCTGCAGCTGTGGTGGTGGAAATTATGCAAGTGGATGATGAAATACCCGTTACGTAAACTCACTGACGTACAACATACGGCCGAGTCCATCACACAGCCATACCCCATATTTTATGTTTTACTACAATTGTGTGAATGAGGTTTAGGTACTATTGGGACCGTACTTACAGGTGTAAATGGAACATTTAATTTTCTAATCCATGCGTCTCTGACTCATCATCAGTTCTCTCTCGTATTGATCTAGCCGCCATTCAACTTTGTTATTGTTATATCTCTCTTGACTTCCTCCTGGCAACACTGGCAATGTTTACTAGACCTGTGTACTTAAAATCTGTAATTAAATTTAAAATAAATTTTAAATAAAACGGAACTCTAAAGTGTCTAGCTTGGAGCTGAGAAACGTGCCAGAAACAGAGTCCGAAAATAAATCGGCACTAATCAGCCTGGTAAAAAATATTGTTGATGTGCTGAAAGTTGAGGTGTTAGATACCGACATACGGAATATCTTCAGTCTTAAAATCTCCCGAGAAGATCTCACTAAACTGAAATCGCAATGACTAGTTTCATGAACTACCTTCGTTGTTGCAACGAACTATATAAATATTCATTTCGTCTTTGTTTTAATATTTTGTAACATTCTGTTAAAACGTCTGATTTTATTACTGAAATCTGACAAACTATGTATGACTATGCATTTTTGCTTCTATTTTACCATTATTGAATTTAACCAGTGGATTACATTAAATAATAAATTCTTCACACTCTAACGCGATATCTCCGTCACAGGCACACAACACACAAATTTCACCACTTACTCAGTACACACTACCTAAGCGAGCATTATTCCGGTATATCTGTGGTTTCAGTAAACTAGCCCCATTATATTTGGCATCAATTCGCATGTCCAACATCATAGCTCTATTCGATCAGGATTTGGGTTTATACTTCAATAACTTACGTAATTATAGGTCACATTTTTATTCCAGTTATCCTGTGACGAATGCAAAGTATTGAGACCCTTCACTCAGATCTTGACTCACTTCAAATAGCAAAATCAATCACATGCGGCATAGACAATGTTAAAAAATATATATCAACTAATAATTGCACCCTTAATCTCTTGTCACAAAATATTCGCAGCGTTAACTGTAACATGCCTAATCTAACTACACTTCTGCAAAGGTCCGAAATATCTTGGGATATTTTAGTCCTCTCAAAATGTTGGCTTCCCTCAGCTCGGAAAATACCTAATCTCGATAACTATAATTTTGCATCAACAACTACTCACAGAACGCAGAATGAAGAAGTGGTTATCTACTTTAACAGAAACCTTAAAGTAACTATTGAAGAACCCCAGATAAATGACGCCAACTGCCTATTGTTAAAATTAGACACCGAAACGTGCATTATCGGAATCTACCGCCCTCCGAGTCAGACCAACACCAATAATTTTATTAGCTCATTAGACTCACTACTCTAAAATTAAAAAGATTTAAAAATAGTATTCTCTGCGATATAAACATCAATATAGCCCCCCACAGTCCAGACAATCGCTCGCATGACTATCTAAACCTACTAGCAAGTCATTGTCTGCTCCCAGGCCATACGGCATAAATGCTTTGATTTTGATTTTTTGATTTTGGCACTTACACATGGACGTGCCTAGATCATTTTATGCTCAAAACAAAATTAGACGCTAATTGTTTCATATTCGAGTCATCAAGTATAGACCACAAAACTATTGCCATTAGTTTAAACTTAAAGTCCCGCCCGAATTACTATAATAAAACGGCCAATAAGATTGACTATGAATCGCTCGATGAAACTATTCAAAATACTTCCTTTCAGCCAATACTTAGTGTAATGATGCCAACACTGCAACCGACTTGCTCGTGACGTACCTTTCGACTGCAATATTAAATAACTCCAATTTGGTAAATATTCCCAGAAGATAGCAGGTCAGTAAGCCACGGATAACTAAAGGGTGGCTTCGTTGTATGAAGAACAGGGATAATCTATATAAAAAACTTAAACGAGATCCTGAAAACGAGATTACCAAGCTAACCTAAAAACGCTATAGAAATTACTGTAACACTATTATTAAAAAAGCTAAACGAAACGAAAAGGGGAAACGAAAAAAAGGAGATCGAAAATGCAAAAGGTAATAAAAAGCAGCTGTGGGATGCAATTAAACAGATAAGTGGCTCAACCAAGCCAGCAGACTTCTCTTCCTGTCTTATTAACGTCAATAGTTTTTTTGCTAACGTGGGTAGATGGTTGGCGGAGCAAAATACCACTACGACACAAATCAGTCCAATGCCACATGACTCTTCATCTACTACTGCCGTAAACTTATTTGTTCTTATTCCCTCCTGATGAAGAAGAAGTCTTTTCCCTCATCAATGGATTAAAGGAGAATTGTGCTGTAGGAATCGACATATGGTCGATTCCTACAGCACAATTCTCCTTTCCGGCAAGATCCTAAAGAGGTACATAAACTTTCTTACGTCTCCTATTGCCCACATCTGCAAACTTGCTGTAACGACAGGTGTCTTCCCTAGGGCATTTAAATTGGCGCTTATCAAACCTATATACAAGGGAGGGGAGAAAGACTGTGTCGATAACTACCGGCCTATCTCTATTTTACCTATTTTGTCTAAGATCCTGGAACGGCTTATAAACCGACGACTAACAAATTACCTAGAAACAAACAATCTTCTTTCGCCTGCCTTTGCCTACTTTTGCAATCCATCATTACCAAACTAGACCAAAGGAATAAATGCTTAACACTGTTCCTTGATCTTGCAAAAGCCTTTGACACAGTCTCTATCCCACACCTACTCAAAAAGCTAGAAACTAAGGCTTGTTGTAAGAGGTATCCCCTTAAAATTAATGAGGGACTACCTAACAGAAAGAAAACAAAGAGTTCAGATCGACCGTGGGCTGATCTGTGAGGCGCTTGTCGAATATGGTGTGCCTCAGGGCAGCATACTCGGCGGCACACTGTTTTTGAGTTATATCAATGACCTCTACCAACTTCAGCTGATGACACCGCCCTCTTTTTTAGTGGACAGAGCTGGGTGGATGTTTTTCATACTGTTCAAAAGGGTTTTAACCAAGTCTCCGAATGGCTACGATAACATATTAACTTTGAATGTTAACAAAACTAAATATGTCACGTTTGCTCACAGGTCAAATCAACTGCCTCCACCCTATTTTAGTATTGCCTGTCATACTTGTGTTCCTGGCACCTCAAAGAGTCAATGACATCAAATACTTTGGCATCGTTATTGACCAATTTTTGACCTTCAAACCGCATATAAAAGCCCTGGTAGCCCGTTTGCGTAAACTAATCTACATCTTCAAAACTCTTAGACATACAGCAGACAGACGGGTTACTAAGGTGGTCTACGACGCCTTATGTCAATCCCTTATCGACTATTGTATTACTTCCTGGGGAGGAGCCGCCAAGACTCACCTAATTGATGTCGAGAGAATATCGATAATAACGAATATCTTCTAAAGTATAAAATAAATAAAAAAATAAATAATATCCCTGGACATTACACACAGCACCATCTAGTCCCAAGCTAAGCAACCTAATGCTTGTGTTATGGTGGCTAGATGGCTGATAAACTACATATATACATTTTTTTTTTGTAAATACATACATATTATAGATAGAAAAACACCCAGACCCGGAACAACTACTTGTAGGTCATTCAAAAGCAAGCGTGTTGCGTGTTGGTATAGCTCGCAGAAAGTCGAAATTTTGGATTTGTAAGGTACATAATAGTTGGTAACTTCGAGCACTATTAAGCGATCTTAGCGAAAGTATAATAACACAAAAAATAATCATAAGGGGCCCGCTAGCTAGACACTTCATGAAAACGTCATTTAATCAAAACTGTCGAGGTACAAAATATATCTTATTTATTTTCTTTAAGTACAAAATACTATCTTTATGAAAAGCTATCATCTGTTGATAAATCTCGTTGGGGCCTGCTAGATAGACTCACACTTGTAAAAGTTGTTACTGATAAATACAATCAAGCCTTGAGAGTAACCATTTTTACAATGAGACGAATCCTAAAATCTATGGGTCCACGCCCACTCGACCCGCTTAGACTCGACCCGAAGAATAATACTTGGACATTTCTGTTTTGACGTAAAAACGTCGATGTATAGTCAGACAGAAAAGTGTCGATTTAACGCTTCCACCACAGATAGTGTAAAATTTAACTAATGCTTGGATAAATAAATCAATAATATAATTAAACAAGTAAGTACTTATCCCTTTTTAATATTATACTAAATTAAAAAACGTTGATTTGAAATTACACACGCACGTCGATTTGAAATTAATTTATATTTTTAACGCACTCTGCCCTGAGAAGGCCTTTCACCTGACATTGTAAATGACAAACTAACTATACATACTTTACTTTTTTTTTTTTTTTTTATTACAAAATGGGCTGCTCTTGACCTCGATCACGCCTGGTGGAAAGCGATGGATGAGGTCTATGATGAAACGAGCGTGCCCAGAAGATGCCTGTTCACTCTTGCTTTTTTTTTTATCATTATCAGCACCCTACATACTTACATTTTGCCGCGCTAGAAAGAGACAGAACCAATTCGAACCATAGATACGAGCCGCTTTGAAATCTCCACTTTTTGTTTGTGAAGACTCTCTATTGTTTTCAGAAAACCGGCTTAAGCGAGGTAGAGACTATCTTTATAAAAGCTACATTTTTTAAACGAAATTGCTGACTACCAGGATGAGTTATGTATCACAACAAAATATTAAATATTCTATGTATAATAAGTTATTTAGAGTTAAAATATCACTTTGCCTGACTATACAAATGGCACTGATATGGTAGTAAAATATCTGGTATTATTCTTCAGGTCGAGTCTAAGCGGGTCGAGTGGGCGCGGACCCAAATCTATTATAGTATAAAATATATAATGTACTTACTACCTACCCTATACGCATTACAGTCATAACCACGAAATTGATGAGTCCTTTATCCATACATATAAAATTACTTGTACTACATTTTTACATGGAAATGAACCTACTTGGCATGATATTTATTTTTCCATGATTGATTGCCACTGACACTCTCGGATGCTGTTTCATGCCGACCTATATTTCTACCCGACTACGGCGAAGCTAAAATTAGGGTGATGATTTCAGCCCTTATGTTCAATGTTCATCTGTTCTTGCGTAACTTCTAAACTAGTTATTATAATTAGACAAACCTTGGGTAATGCAGAGACAACCAGGTGCAAATATGTTGCTAACATTTTCTTTCTTTCATTGCAGGTCTCCACCTGACTCCAATACAGTATTCATATTAACTAAGACATTCTGGCCCCACTACCATTACCTTGTGCCATATGACTACAAATCTGGAGAATACGGAACATACAGTAAGTTATCCTCTACAAACTTCTATAATACCTAGACCTCTAAAAACTTTATTTAGTTTCAACTGCTTCGGCGAATCAAAAACGAATTGTGAAAACATCGAATTACTTAACGTGATACTTTACTTAATCTCTCTTATCCTAAACCAATAAAAGGCCGAAATGCGGCGAGATGATGGTTTAAATGCTATAATTTACAATTCAGACTCAATTACATGTGTAATACCTAGTATCAAAAATCAAGAAATCAATAATTGTTTATTTCTTCAATAAGATTACACAAATTTGTTTGAGATTGGAGCCTTCTTTTAAGCAAACAATGCCTGTATTAGAAGACTCCGCTCTTCCATAACAAGAGAAAGAAAATTATTAATAACATATTTAAGTATAGTTTGTGTGAGTGTGTGTATGTGTATGTGTGTTGTGTGTGTATGGTAGGTATAAGTCCGAACGGACGATAAAACATTCGTTTGACAACATTTTTGTAGGCAGATAGAAAGAGACCAATACAAACAGAATGTGCGTTTTTCAGCACAATATCCTTTCTTATATTATAAATGCGAAAGTAAGTTTGTGTGTTACCTTTTCACGCCTAAACCACTGCATCGATCATCCTGAAGCTTTGCATATTATATGTACGTTGTCAGGTGTACCGAAACGGACATAGGGTACCATCCCGGAAAAAAGTAATGGTCCCGAAGAAAACAATAATAACGTTCTTATGATAATAGATGGCGCCACGTGTCTATCGAATCATGATTGAATTATATTATTACAAGCAGAGTACAGCCTGAATTGACAAATTCTAAATTAACGCGAGTGAAGCCGAGGGCAAAAGCTAGTTTAAAATATATACGGACTGTCCTTTATCCAACTTGTCCCCATGGGCTCGAATGTATGTATTTGTTTTTTGGATTCGTTTACAAAAAGAAATTTTAATGCTATCTTTGGTTTTTTACAGACAGTGGCTGTTCGACTGCCTTCATCCGAGTCTGGGCAGCTCTCGGCCTGGCCACAAACCTAAAAACAGTGGAGACTATTACCGTCCAAAAGGCCTTGGCTGATGCTGCAAGGACCAAGAAGGATCTAAAGACCTGCATCGACGCAGCTGTCACCAAACAAACGCTGCCTGAAGAACATTATCTTAAAAGAGAATAGTCTTTGAGTAATTTATTTTTTTTAGTTTAGGTTAAATTTTATGGTATTATAATAAATCTCTGTTTAGTAGTGTTTCTTTTATTTGCCTGTGCTAAAGAAAATTGAACTCAACAGTGAAACAAATAAACGTTAAGTAAGATTTTATTGTCACACTCTACTATTAAGAACTATAACTCGATGTGCTTATTTACTATCCCCCCATTCTCACGCAGCTATATGCTGTATTATATACATATTCCGTGTAAATTACTTCATAGGCATTTTCAATTATACATATAAACATGTAGGCAAACAGTGTATATTGACTACGTATAACTATTCAAAATAATCGCTTCCACTTCGTAACCTTGTGACCTAACACCTATGAACAAACATTGCGATTTCATTTTAGGCAATTGTCGCCAACGTCTTGCGACAGAACGCCGCCGTCTTTAATGCAGTACAATATTGATTATTCGGCGATAACATCTAGCCAAGAATGTTTTCAACTCCTTCCGATTCTTCCAACAGTATTCTCCTAAACCTGAAACAATATGAAGATTTTAATTATTGTTTTTTATTTACTTTTATTACTGTCACAGTAATAACTCTTAAAAGCAGACGGACACATATGGATAACTTTTAGTAAGTATGTAGGCAAGTAAAATCACATAGAAAGCAGTTATAGGGGATTGTTAGTAATATTTCAATTAGGTAATATGGTTGATCCTATCCCGATCTTGTAAATTAGGTTCAGAAATTCCTCTTCTTACTCAAAACTTAACCATATACCCAATTATTTTATTATAACCCTGTTGTAATATAATACAGGATTTCGGATTTTATTGTACCGACATTAATATTGTTGGGACAGGGTTCTTTGTAATACTAACAATATTAATTACAACACCCCTTATCACCCCCCATCCCTCCGTAAATTCCAACACTTTCCCGCTTACGAATTAAAAAATATCTAGACATAGATGTATTTTACGAAAAGATGTAATTTAAGAAAAGAAACAAATACGCAAGCTTGGCTAGGGGCACCATGTTCCTGACCTTGGCCTGCCTCCTGCTGATGGTTTATGATCAAAAGCGCAAGTGGGTATAGGTAAGTACCTCCAGCCGGTTCCAAAACATGTCTCGTGGATTGCCTTGTGATATTTTACCTCAGTCGATTTTGAGAAATGTACCATGACGTCATAGGTATAGCAGATGGTCATCGCGACTTGCTCCTTGCCCTTATGATCGCAAGGGCCGTGACATTATCATCGACATCGAACGAAATTAAAGACAGAGACAACTTTAAGGGTCAAAAGTTTTATCATATTACTTTAATGTTTCAATGAATCAAAATTTTAATATTTATTTTTGTAAAAGCAAGTTATTTATTGGAAACAAATTGCCTGTCCCAGGACTTTAATTGGCAAACATCGATTTACGAAAAACCCACGTTACCTCCAATGAAAATCTCTTGGGTAACACATACCTAAAAGCAGAGACGTGATAAGTCCCACAATAAGTAAGATGAGTGCAGATCGTACGTCAGTGGCTCGAGCGGAGGCGAAGCCTGGGGGTGGTGCACATTGGGGCATGTCGGGAACCAATGCCGCTTCCAGACGAGCCAGCGCGCCGCCACTGCGCAACTGCAACAGACTACCAACAAAAAGTGGTCAAGTGAGAGCAGATAGCAAGTCAGTGGGTCAGAGGCGAAGCCTGGGGTAATGCACAATGGGACACGTCGGAAAATAACGCGGCGTCCAGACGAGCGAGCCGCCGTCACCGCACATCTGCAACAGACTAACAACAACGAGTTGTTTAATTAGAGCGGATCCTATGTTACTCAGTGGCTCTAGCAGAGGCTGAGCCATCCCCCGATGATGTACATTTGGACATGTCAGGAATACTATACTATGTTCATGATTATTAATTAAAACATGTTATTCTCAGCACTTACTTAAATGTACATAACAGTCTGATAGTTCAAAATAAAATTACACCATGTTACAACGAAAAGACAACGAAGTAAGCAACTAAAAGCATTTATTTTATGTTTAAATAAAGTTAAGTACTTGAATTAACCAATCACCATATCTATTGGAAGATGATATCCATCTACATACAATATGGAAAAATAAAAAAACATTTTGCAAAAAAACAAAACCCGACTTCAAAAACATAAAAAATTGAAAAATAACTTTAGCTTCAGAAGTTGATGACAAAAAAAACTGAATCAAATAAACAAAAGTAAAAGGTTTTATTTTTTGCAAAAAAGTTTTTTATTTTAAAAGTTATTATTATTATTAAAAGCTTTTATTTAACTTGCAATGTATATATATAATTTGTTTGGGTGGAATCTTTGAACTCAATTTTGAAGTAGATACCTTCAACCAATTGAGCTGAAATTTTGTGTACACGTTTAGTTTAAATGACAATGCACGATAAGGTACGTGACGTCGTTCTAAATCCAATATGGCGGACCATCCAAGATGGCGGAATAGTTATTTTTAATGCACTTCTAGAATATGAATATCAAATGAAAGGGCTCGTTGAGAGCAACTCGAAAACCAATGTAACGTCATTCTAAATCCAATATGGCGTACCATCCAAGATGGCGGAATAGTTATTTTTAATGCACTTCTACAATATGAGTATCAAATGAAAGGGCTTGCCGAAAATATTTAGAAAAAAATAATGTGACATCATTTTAAATCCAATATGGCGCACTATTGAAGTTTTTTATGCTTTTCTATAATGAAAGGGTTCGCTGAGAATAAAAATGCAAGTTTGAAATTTTTTTAACGCCTGTAACATCGATTGATTAACTTTGATTTGTGTAATTTGGCGGGATGGGCGTCATCAGCATTGGACTGCAACCTGTCTAGGAGAAGGACAACTCCAAAATCAAACCCGGAACGGTGTTTCGTCAGGCACAAGTAAGCTATAAGTTGAAATAAGTGGCGCATTCTTCCAAACACCCAAATCAAGGTGAGGCCGTGCCGAGGACTGAGTGGCATCGGGGTGTAATATGATATCATGAACGTACCACCGCAGGGCACCTGGGCGAACCCTGTTGTATATTAGCTCTTACCCTTCTAAACGGAGCTCTAGGAGCATGTACCTTCTGGAATTTGCAATGCTCTTTGAACCTCATTATGTTAAATCAAACCAATAAACGCAAGAATGTGTTGACACGGACAAACGTCTTTCCGATGGTTCATACATATGAACCATCGGAAAGACGTTTGTCTTTCACGTCGACGTTTGTCTTTTACAAGTCTTTCACGTCGACGTTTGTCTTTTACAAGTCTTTCAGACAGCGACTAATTAATATTAATAATTAGCAATGCATGACTACTCTTGTTAGCTTGGGTCATACCTGTTAAAACAAATGTATGTGTTCATAAATAAATAAATAAATAATTACACTTACAGATAATAGTAAAATGGTAATCAGAAATATCCTATACAAATATTTGCTATGCATTTATTTTACATAGTTAACAATACAAATCATGGTGATAAGCGTTTCCGCAAGAAAATGGAACATAACATACCTAAATGTCGAAATCTGGGTGTACTGTACACAGTCAACTGCGTACCTCCTACCTGCGTACCTGCGTTATGATATTGAGGAAACAATAAACATCCAAGCGATTGCAACAATCACGACAGATTTGCCAAATTTAAACGGGAGAACCGCAGAATAATATTCTTCCAAATACAAAAAGAATCATCGAAATCGGTTGGCGAAGATATTATTGCTTAACATATGCAATTTATTGATGATTACCTGGAATAATGCCTATGTGTGCCTATACAATTTGGAGAGTTCCCTCGATTTCTCCGGGATCCCATCATCAGATTCTGACCTGATGACCATGGGACCACATGAGAAATTTAATATTTCAAACAATGCCCATAAAATTTAAGGGTTGCCCTTAATTGTCCTGAGATCCCATCATCAGATCCAGTCAGGATCTATATTTTCCATCAGCAACATTAAATTATCATTACCAGGCACACATATCTGAATTGCATTAGAAAGTATATGAAAAACATTGTATGTGCCCAAAAAATTTGAGGGACTCCCTCAATTTTCCTGGGTTCCCATCATCAGATTCTGACTTGTTGGCAATGGGACCACCTCAGGAGTAGGTATAGGCTTTCGAATAAAAAAAGAATTTTGAAAATCGGTCCAAAATTGGCGGAAAAATAGGTGAACATACATAAAAATACAACAGTCGAACGTAGAACCTCCTCCTTTTTTTTTGAAGTCGGTTTATAATTTCGAAGGAGTTTTGGTGAAACATTAGTAAACCGTTGACAATACATGTCATGGTAATAGGCTTATCCCCATTAAAATCCATACCTAACCTAATTCTAATTCTATACAGGCTTGCTTATAGCGCTCTCCTGGTCTTCTGTACACTCTTTTCCTCCCGTCGTGCTAGTATAAACAGAATCTAGACTCGTCTGAAAACATAAATCTTGACCAGTCATTCAGAGTCCAGTTTGTTTCAGCCAGACGCCGCCTTACTCTATCCGTATTCAGATTGTTTCTTCCAGCTCGCAAATGATGATTCAACAGCCGTAAGAAAGCGATTTCTCAAAATTGTTGACTTCATATAGCGATTATCCCGCGCCATCGTGCACCTTGTTCGACTTGCTCCTGGTCTTCGAAGATTGGATCCAGTTACATGGAAACGCTGGAGTACTCGCTGAACTGTTGAAAGATTCACACCAACAGTTGTAATTCGCTGACTGTGCCCATCATCAAGCATTGTCAGGATCCTGGTCCATTATTCAGGGGATAACGACATGATGACTTCAGAATAATAAAATTTATAAGGCAGAGACACCATATTTATAACTTTTTTATTGCAAAACTAAACAAACGCGAAACTTTTGATTTGGATTTTTTGGTACTAAATTCAAAAACGACCATTATTTTACATTTTCCGTTATATATTATTTTATGTGGCATTAAATATTCTTTAATTTAGTCTTTATTTCATAAAGCTAGGTCAGGTACTTTTGAAGATATTGAAGATTTTCTAACCGACCCTTTTTCTTTTCGGTCCAGTACTTTTTCATACAATTGTGTTGTCCAAAAGGCGTCAATCCAATAATTAAACAACATTACATTTATCGGTTAACTAGCTTTTGCCCGCGGCTTCGCCCGCGTGGATGTCGAAAAATATCCGACGGGAACGTATTACCGGGATTAAAAAGTAACTTATAGGTTAATCCAGGTTACAGTACCAAACATAGTTACATACCTTCATTCCCCTTTTTAACCCTTCGGGGGTAGAATTAACAAAACCGCTGAGACACATATAAATTAATTTCAATCGTCAGCCTAAAAACCAAATTTGAAGATCCTAAATTCAAAACTGACGGTCTTTCATATAAACTTCTATCCCCTATTTTACCACTTTAGGGGTGGAATTCCCAAAAATCCTTTCTTAGTGGATACTTACTCTTAACAAAGAACACACACCAAGTTTCATGTCTCTAGATCCAGCTCGCAGCGGTTTGGGCTGTGTGTTGATATATCACCCAGTCAGTCAGTCAGTCAGTTAATCATTTTATATATAGATATAAATATATTATATTATATTGTATATTATTTTCCTGTGTTGTCTACTGTGTGTTCATAAATAGTAAAATAAACAAATAAATAGAAGATTCAGCAGCATGCAAATATGGTCAATAATACCTTAACCAGAAATCATAAACTCAATACATACCTCGACATTCTATGTATATGTTTTGTTTTTATGATTAAAGATTCGTTCGTTCTACGCCGATCGAGTCACGTAAGCACTTTTCAAGAGAAAAACTCTTTGCGATAAAATCAATTGATAAAACCCTTGAACATTAACTTCAATTAGCTTTACCTAAAAAAAGGACAGGAATAAATGTATAAGTTACGTTAAAGACTTCGTGAAATATTTCCTTTTTTTAGGGTTCCGTAGCCAAATGGCAAAAAACGGAAGCCTTATGGATTCCTCATGTCTGTCTGTCTGTTTGTCCGTCCGTATGTCACAGCCACTTTTTTCCGAAATTATAAGAACTATACTGTTGAAACTTGGTAAGTAGATGTATTCTTTGAACCGCATTAAGATTTTCACACAAAATGGGAAAAAAAAAATTTGGGGGTTCCCCATACTTAGAACTGAAACTCAATTTTTTTTCATCAAACCCATACATCTATGGATAGGTCTTCAAAAATGATATTGAGGTTTCTAATATCATTTTTTTCTGAATAGTGAATACTGACTGAATAGTTTGCGCGAGAGACACTTCCAAAGTGGTAAAATATGTGTCCCCCCCCCCCCCTGTAACTTCTAAAATAAGAGAATGATAATACTAAAAACTATAATGATGTACATTACCATGCAAACTTCCACCGAAAATTGGTTTGAACGAGATCTAGTAAGTAGTTTTTTTTTAAATACGTCATAAATCGTAAACCGCAATTTACCTTTCATTCAATCAACTCAAATATAAAAAAAACATCGATCAAAGGTACAACGAACTACAAGAACTTTTATATGTATTATGTTACTTGCTGCTACGGAACCCTTCATGGGCGAGTCCGACTCGCACTTGGCCGCTTTTTGCACCTAAAATCAACAACAACTAGTGCAACATAGAGCGATATTTCATAATTTATGAAGTAGTATTTTTTATTTTTCGCTACCTCTGCTTGACCACTTGACTGGGGACGAGCAGACGAGGGTCGGCGGAACTCGGCGCGGCACTGAACAGACTCTATTAGATAATATACTGAAATTTCAGTGTCCGATGTCCGCAGCCATTCCGCAATTTGTCCGTACCAACCAGTTTGATCGAAACTGCAATTAATAACTCCAACTTACGAGAGCAGGGTAGGTCTAGCGTAGGGAGACTGTCGCGGCAGAGGGAAGGCGAGGTGCGCTCGAGTAGAATGCACCGGCAGTTCCCTGACCGCGCAGCGACCGCGGGCTTGACTCAGAGACCTGAAAGACAAAGTATTATCTGATTAGTCTTTAATTTGGGGACAAGGCGTCAACAACTGCAGGGACTTCGGGCACCTCTCTATGACGAGGTGTAGACCCTAACCTAACACGCAGGCCCAGTGCGAGTTGACAAATTAACAACGAAGTAACAACCTGTACGGGATAACTTTTAATGCTTATGTCAGTTAAATTGATAGTTTATTGAGTAGTTGTTACAGTAGATGCAATATTAATGATACAATTAAGACGGTTTGCTATGATACAAAATTATGAGCACCCACACGTGGTGACGATTGATTGTGAAGCAAATGCAAGAGACACAAATGCATATTTGGCGTGAATTGAATTAAATTGTGCAACTGACCGTACACAGCCACTAATAACTACAAGGTAGAAAAAGGTTTTTACTTGTGAATACAAATAGCAATCCTCAGTCCTGGCCAATATCAAACAAATCAATAAATGAATAACTGAACTAAACAAAATAATATTGCTTGAGTTCAGATGATGATAACAGACAAATATAGACTTTATCCAATCTCTATTTATACACACATGATGGATTTATGCGATTTTAGTGTTAGAAACATATATGTATGCCTACGTACGGCCGAACCAAAAACATTTTATAACATTCTGTATATACCAGATTTTATGCAAATAAATATAAAAGCAAATGTACTGTGTGAACGACAAATGCCGCTGACGGCTTGGTGCAACAGAAACACTACTACAATACCTAGTTTCTTTATCAGCGCTTAATTTGATGCTAGTGACAAAGTATATAATAAACATTACACTCCTTTTGTGCTTAGTGGCAGTTGATTAAGAATAACATACTGCACTCCATTCAAGGGATGTAAAAAGAGACCAGCCTTTGATTGTGACTCGGCAGAGCCCCGTTATAAAAGGAGAAGGAACGGGCAACATTAAATTGGTGCTCAAGCTTTCTCATAACGGGCTGCCAAGTCCGAAGTTGTTAAAGAATAACTTGGCAAGAACATGCAAGTGCGGGTGGTCGAGAGTTCTCGGTAAAGAAGCGTGAGACACGAAGGCACAGTAAATTAATAAAGGTTCACTGCCTCGTTGGTCGAGTAGTGGCGCGACTACCGAGCATGAGCTCCTGGGTTCGATTCCTCGGGCAAAGTGTTATTGGGTTTTTCCACCAAGAATTTCTTAGTGGCAGCTACGGAGTCTGAATTTGTGCTCGGTTGGTGGTAGTTCGCCCCAGATTACATGGGACTTAAAACATAACTGGCAAAATGTGGCTGTAGGTACTATTAGGTACACCTCTGATTACCCCTTCGGGGATTATAGGCGTGATTTGGCGACGAGGATAGGATCTATTGTGTTTATCAGTGGATTTGAACCCTAAGAGTTAAACCACATCTGGCAGTACGGAATCACACTTTTCCATACCTTTTCTGTCGCTCAGTAACAGTCATTTGGTAGAGAGAAACAAAGCGTTCAGCAGCACATATTTTACCTTAAGGTAGAGCGCGCTACTCTTTGTCCCGCAAAGAATGCATAGTCCTGCCTCGCGGCCCGTGCTAAGCCCTCCTCGGCCGACGATACTAAGTTATCGGCGTCAGAATAGCCTCGAATGTAGAAAGCATTCAACTGCACGTCTTTTGTTGACTGCAATGAAAAGAATAGCCCATTTTCGAAGCGGAAAACAGTATTTATCTAACCTACATAAGCATTCCGCGGCACGGAAGGATGCCATTTGTATTGTGTGTTTTAATCTGTTTAATCCGCAAATGTATTTCAAGAGACACATACAAAGAAATACACTGCCTACACGCTCAATTTCGCCTCATTGCACAATTTTAATGTCCTGCAAACTGCAAATGCAGAATGACAAAATATATACCGTCCGGTAGGTAACTTATTACAATTAACTAGTGTGGAAATACAAATAAAATAAAACACAGATTTCTTTTATTTTAATATTTACAATATCAGCTTACACGACAAAATATTGCCTTTGACCGTGGCATTATCTGACCCCGACTTTGTGCAATTTTAATCGTTTCCAAATTTCTTTATGTTTACTTATAAGATTATATAGGTACATTTTGTGTCAAGGAGCTGATGTGTTGACAGAGACGGAAGGTAGTCACAGGCTCTGGTACCAAAATACTATTACGGCAGACCATGATAGAACTGAATGAATGTAGTGAGAAGTAATTAGGCCAAAAAAAACTCCATCGAAAGAATGGTCATAATGTTTATAAAGACAAGTCATAAATTCTTCAACTACAATGAACGCTTCTTAGTTTCAATAGTTGGCAATAGAGTTTAAATGAATTTGGTCCGAAGTCCCTGGGAGGTTAACAATAACTCTTATGGAATTTTTTGTCGCAGACAAAATACCCCATAATGAACATTCATTTTCAAAGCGAAGTGCGTCAGTGCCCTTTTAACACATAATGATGTTTTATTTTTCTTTTCTATGGGCAAACAATTTTTTCATGGGCGTTCAAAAACATTTAGTAATATTCTCATTCGCTTGAAAAAATCGCTTGGGCTAAACTCAAAGAGCGAATAAGATTTCGTTTGAATGTTTCGTATTAATATGTCGTGGGGATAGCGATAACAGTCTTAATTTATATTGGAAAGGCCTGAAAGGGTGGAGGATAAAATGTCCATTGTAAATTCAGAGTAGACAAAATTAATGAAAATCTATTCAAAAGAGAATTGGCAAAATTGCCCTAGCGTCCAATAGCGTTAATATAATTATATACCAATGGATAGATCTCTTTAAGAAGAACATTTCTTATTATGGCGACTTCTCTCGATTCTGAGTCAGAGAGGAGCGACAGAGCTATAAATATGAGAAATAAGTTAAATTAAATACTATTATTTCGCCAATTCATTAACTTTCATTGATACCTACTGTACGTTTCAAACATCCTATTATATAATAAGCCTATAAACGTCCTTTTCAAAATATTGACACCTTAAATGCTATTTTAGGCAAATCCTTACAGTAACAGTAACTTGAATAGACCGTTTATTCTACCCCAATAGCTTTAAGATAATTATGTATTAATGGATTGATCTCAACAAGAAGAATATTTCTTGCTTTAACAGCTTTTCAAAAATTCCGTACACACTACGAACTAGCAAAAATGATGCAAAATGGTGCTCTTTGAAAAGTTCTATGCTATACGGAGTTTCAATAAAAAAGAAGCCAGCGTAAACTGGTTTTGGCGACCTGACTGTATAGTATGTGTTAATCCAGGTTATAAACTATCTGTATGCTACATTTCATCCAAATCCGTTCAGTAGTTTTTGCGTGAAAGAGTAACAAACATCCATCCATCCATCCTCACGCCCGCGCTTTCTTGGAAGCAAGCGTATGTAGGTCCGGCTCGCATCGCTGTCGCATACGGTCACGTTTTTACAATGTTCTACCTGTTCTGTGATTTTTTTTTAACATGTAGACTATATAACAGTAATAACTGTGACATTAAACATTATTTGTGCAACATACATCGCCCATTCGATTAATTCATTACCTGACCCATTACAAGTTTATATAATGGTTTTTAATCTCAAATGTAAAACAAGTTATGTTTCATACATTTCAAACCCAAAACCATCGTGTTTGGGTTTCATGCGTAAAATGCTTACCATAAGGTACATTTGATCTGCTCCATTCCTTATATACCCGATCTTAAAGTTAGGCGAATGTAGAACAGCAGCTATGGTGTCAACACTGGCAACTCGAACTGACAGCACAGAAGTTATGAACGCTGCATACGCGTTGTATGTGACCACGGCGAAGAACAGGCAGACAATCAGCAGAACACTCCCAGACGGGTTTGAGGGAGTCCATGTTCCTCCTGCAGGAAAAATAAAAGATATAAAACAAGCTTTTTCCAATTTTCTCAATTTGGTATGTTCGGGTCGTCTTTAAATCTAACCGATTGCGGATGAATCCCAGTAATTAAGGTACCAGGACGTCTGTCTATCTGACTTCCACAACATTAGTATCTGAAAATTCAGACTAGTTTTCGGCTTCGGACTTCATATTACGACTGTCAAAGATAGAAAAAATACAGAATATCCGGCTCTCCGGCTTCTGATTTCACATAAGGACTGTCAAAGATTGACGAATGACAGAATGTCCGGCTCTCCGGCTGCTGACTTCACATTACGACTGTCAAAGATCGACGAATGACAGAATGTCTGGCTCTCCGGCTTCTGACTTCACACAACGACTGTCAAAGATCGACGAATGACACAATATCTGGCTCTACGGCTTCTGACTTCACATAACGACTGTTAAAGATCGACGAATGACAGAATGTCTGGCTCTCCGGCTTCTGACTTCACATATCGACTGTCAAAGATCGACGAATGACACAATATCTGGCTCTACGGCTTCTGACTTCACATAACGACTGTTAAAGATCGACGAATGACAGAATGTCCGGCTCTCCGGCTGCTGACTTCACATTACGACTGTCAAAGATCGACGAATGACAGAATGTCTGGCTCTCCGGCTTCTGACTTCACACAACGACTGTCAAAGATCGACGAATGACACAATATCTGGCTCTACGGCTTCTGACTTCACATAACGACTGTTAAAGATCGACGAATGACAGAATGTCTGGCTCTCCGGCTTCTGACTTCACATATCGACTGTCAAAGATCGACGAATGACAGAATGTCTGGCTCTCCGGCTTCTGATTTCACATAACGACTGTCAAAGATTGACGAATGACAGAATGTCCGGCTCTCCGGCTTCTGATTTCACATAACGACTGTCAAAGATTGACGAATGACAGAATGTCCGGCTCTCCGGCTGCTGATTTCACATAACGACTGTTAAAAATCGACGAATGACAGAATGTCAGAAGCCGGAGAGCCAGTCTCCGGCTTCTGACTTCACATATCGACTGTCAAAGAGCAACGAATGATACCTTGCTAGTAATTGATTTCGTGATCGTATTTCGTGTCAAAGCGATGAAAATCTTAATTTCAAGTAGTCTGTACCAATTATGGTACCAAGTACCAACATTCCTTGTCGTCTGTTCCATTAGATCGCTACGTTAGTGCGCTCCTGTGATGTCTTACACTAGATGTGTAGATATTCGAAAATGCCAGAAATGCCTTTATGATATGACTGCTTTCAATAAAACACTTTAAATAGCCCATAATAACACTTAAATCGCGCAAAAATGATACGTCATAAAAATAACGTTGATTCAATATCCAATTTTACGATTAGTCACGCGTCAAGACAAAGACCATTTAATTTATGTAAAAAGATGAGTACCATTCGAGTGAAATATGCGCATGCACAATTTATATTATAATTCTCTTTTAAAAAAAAATTTTGCTTTACCGATCGAACCCGAACGACTTACTAACTACCTACTAATTTTAATTTTACGGAATCCCCAACAAACATTTTCCTCCCGCTTGATCGGAAAACTGACGCGCTCTAACTACCTAGCACTTCATTAATATAGACAAAATGTTGTCTAAACTCATCTCAGTATGTGCCCAGAGGTAGGACGCGGCACTAGTACTACTTTTGACTCTTTGTTACTCTACAATAAGGACATAAAAATATAATCTGGACAAGGTTAGTGAACATCTCATATATCTTAGGTTTCTATGAGTTGGTAATTAGTTAACTAAACAAACACTTAATCATTAAAAGCAAAAGTAGTTCAAGTACTACATATACTTACAGCCTGTCAGTAAAACATTATTTTATTATTTTACAAATATTTTTATATTTAATTATATATTATATTGTCTCGTTGGTCTAGTGGTTGTTGAGTGCTGAGCCCAGTGGACTTTCAGGTCGGTAAAAGTATTAGGTACTGGGTTTTTTCATCAGGATTTTTTCAGTAGTAGCCATGGAGTCTGGATTTGTGCCCGGTTGATGGCTATAGGCTCGCCCCCATATTTGGTACTTAAACTTAACTGGCGAAATGTGGGTGTACTACAGACCTATGTCTAACCCTTTCTTGTATAAACAGGCCTGATATTACCTAATTTACTCCTCTAATTTTGTAAATTTCAGTCTCATAATTGAAAATGCTTTCAATTTTTCACTATTTTATGGCAAGACTAGCTTTAACCCGCGGCTTCGCTCGCGTTAATTTAGAATTTGACAATCAATTCGGGTTGTACTCAGTTTGTAATAGTATAATTCAATCATGATTCGAAAGATACGTGGCGCCATCTGTTTATCTTAAGAACGTTATTGTCGTTTTCCCCGGGAACAGTACTTTTTGTCGGGATGAAAGGTACCCTATGTCCGTTTCTGTACACCTGACAACGTATGTACAAGCAAAATTTCAGGATGATCGGCTCAATGGTTAAGTCGTAAAACGGTAACAAACAAAGTAATTTTCGCATTTATAATAATTATTATATAAGTAATAAGTATATGAATTAAGGATAAGGATTGTTATTTAGGGGTTTGCTTGTAACATGTGTCTATCTACGATGGTAAAACTTACCAACTGAGGACGGTAGGCTATTTGTTTATATCTGTCCATTCCCATGGCTGCAAATATTTACAATCATGTACCTAAGTTCTTTATTATTTGAGATTGAAACTATTGATATACTTCTAGGGGTTAGGCCCTTCCAAGACAACAAACGTGATGTTAGTGGACAACAAACCTTGCTGACAGAGTATCCCTGTAGACCAGATCAGGGCTTCAGTGTATCCCATGCGTCGTTGGTCGACGCACAGAGTGGAGGTGGCACGGTTGATGAGTACGATGGCAATGGCAGCTATCAGCACCACAGCCACCACGCAGGCCACCAGACGCACGCTGAACGGAGCCAAGAATATGTCACGCACTGTCGACGTCTCTTGCTGACGAATGTATATATTGCACCTGAAACCTGTTTCTTAGCCAAGCCACGCCTTTTGCGAAGTCTACACTAAATTAATTAAAATGGACTAATAAACAACCGTTACTATTATAACGTCAAAACCTGTGGGCAAAACAGACAGCCCCAAAAAACCCATTAAAACACCCAAAATTGTACAAATTAATTACTTTAGGTAGAGCGATACCTAACAGCAATTTGCTAAAGTACCTTAACTGAATAGTAAACGCGTAAAGATTTATCGAGTACCTACCTATCGGAAAAAATAAAATACCCATTTCTAAGATAGCATAATGTAACTATAGTATTAGTATGAGAAGGGAAAAAAACAGGTCACATCTGGAAAATCTCCAAATAGTATAAAATGTACTTATTAGGATTTTACCTAAATATAACTTTGCAACCATGCCAATAAGCATGAATAAAATTAATTTGGATTGAAATTATTATGCAAAACAAAACAAAATAATTGCTTTTCGTTATTTATAAGAAAGTCACAGAAGTTAAACATTTCCCTATAGTCAACGGGGTTGTAGTAATTGTATAACTGATTTCCAAATGACCGATTGTTTTTCTAGACATCGTATAATGTCAGATGGAGATACACTTAGGCAATTGTTAAAAGAATTATGTTTAGTTAAATTAATCTTACGTACTGCTTTGTCCTGACATCTAAATACACAATACCTACTTTTGAGACTCACTAAACAGAACATCCCTATTCTATTCGCGATGAAAGCCGAAGCACCATCACTATCCTCAGATGAGGTAACTTTTCGATTGCGTACAAATGCTTGTATTCACTAACAATCGGTGAAAATTAAATAAATGCCTCATTATTATTGTGCGAATTTTTATTTCCGGCACCGAGCCGGCAGTTGACTATCCAACGGTGAGCGTATAATTAGGCATTTAATTAGGTGTCACTTAGCGTTGTCGAAAACGGACGTAAGCTTTCTTTTTATACAAAATGCTCATGTCAACAAAATCCCTCCATATTTGTCACTCACATAGTTTCAGCAATGGGAAAGATAAAGTCCATGTCTTGTAGGCGAGCCGCGTGTACTGTCACAGGTTCCAGGGCCACGTCCACGCTGTGGTCCATCAGAGCCCCCAGCAGGCCGGTCCAAGTGCCCTCGTACGTACGGAACCCCAACTTACTGTAGTACCGAATTGATGAACTGAGAACAAACAATCGTAACCTTTGTTTTGACTGTTAACTTTATCAAGCTCATATTTCTAATGAACCATAAAATTAAAATCCACATTGCCAAATCCCAAAACACGGATAGTTATGTTCAGAAGTCACTGACACAATAATAAACTAAGGTAATAAAAAACCAACGTAGTATTCAATCGCACTGTCAAAAAATGCAGGATGTCATCCAACATCGGTTCAGCAGAGGGACCATCGTCATCCAGCGACGGACCCCCGTCCCCAGTCGAGTTGCATCTTCCCACCACCAGCTCTTCGCCCAAAAAGTTACGAGACTCCACTGGATAGGGAACCTCCACTCCTGACATGGACTGGATGCGATCCCAGTTACCTGAATTTCAGAGATAATTATTATTGCATTGTGGAAGAAAAAAAGGGCTTGCTCCAACCGGATACATTTGTTCAGTCGCTTTCATGTACTGGATTAGCCCGGGATTACGAACCATAAAACTCATATGCCACGATTTGTTTCATCCATCCATCCGTCCCTTGTTAATTTGTTAGGTACCTTTATTATAATATTATTCACTAAAATAGTAATAATTCGCTGAATAATTCTATCTTTTGAATCATATTCAGACTTACAAGTATGAATATGATTACGCAAACAATGGTAGAAAAATTAAACTCACCTAAGAAATAGGCATACAACGTAGAATTAGCGCGTACTTTGAAATACTGCAAAACACTTATTATTCTCTCTGTTGGTTCAAGACGCTGAACTAAACTCCAATTCTTAAACTGGAGACTCAAAGAAAATCTACTGACATTCAGCATATTAAATAATCTTGAATAGTTGTAGTTGGTGACTCCTGACTGGAACAGGGGTAGCACACTACCATCCCTTTTGTACGTGTTATGTTTCGTTAGATTTCTAAACCTTTCTGAAGTGCGATAGTAGTTCCTCTCGTATTCCGTTTTCATGTTCTGAATTTCGTAAATATCCCGAAATTCAGTAGACCCTCGATGCAGTCGGCGACTGCGATGATTTCCGACTTTGTAAAGGAAATTTCCTTTGCACAGTCCGAGGTTGTTGGTTTTGGGAACGTATTTACTTTGCGTATAGCTGACGACAATGTTTTGATCAAAGCGAACTGAAGTAGCATTCAGAATTTCGTTGATGAAACCAAAATCTTTATTGGATCGTGCTGTGAGGAGCCAGTCGTATGATGACGTATCCATGTTTTCGTCATGTAACTGAAAATAATATATTAATTAAATTTAGTTCACCCTGTTATCTGTGTGCTTTATAACTAAAAGCATTAATTAAAAATATTATCAAAGCAATGACGTTACCTTTTTGACAAGTTTTGTAAGGTTCGCAGTAGCGTTTCGTCTTAGACGCGGGGATAAGATGATGATTCCGAGATTAGTGTGCAAGCGAACATTCTGCAATGATTCTGAGGCAGTGGCCACTCCATTGATACTCAGACATTTCATCAGTCGAATGATAGCCCACTGACAACCTGTAGAAAAAATATAAGTATAATCAAAGGCCTTATAGTTCAACATCAATAATTATTCATTAACAAGGGCCGTGGCTCCTCTTTCTGTAAACATTTGGGCCTACCCCAGAATTGGAGTAAATCTTTATGTCTACTGTATTGGTAGCAAATTTTGCCAATCCCAGGCAAAACCAAAATCAAAATATTTTTATTTCACATAGGCCTACATGGGCACTTATGAAACGTCGACAAAAAGGTGCACGGTTCGGGTTGGTCGTTTCCTATGGAGAAGAAC
This sequence comes from Eurois occulta, assembly GCA_950022335.1. NCBI lineage: Eukaryota > Metazoa > Arthropoda > Insecta > Lepidoptera > Noctuidae > Eurois > Eurois occulta. The sequence goes on from OX465487.1 coordinate 14,633,468, forward strand.
CGGCAAGAAACTCCATGGTTACTCTTTTAAAATGATTACACATTAAAACTAATGGCTTAGTCTACCGTGGGGTTTAAGTGCAAACGCAGGCGAGCTGATGTTCTGAAAATCAACCACGTCGGTTCTCTCTTGTACATTTACAAAGCAACGAAATCATTTTAATTAGGTCATATTATGTAGTTTCAGTTTTTTATATTTCTATATCAACTTTTAACAGAATTAACATTGTATGTCAATCCGATACATTTTACCACCATCCTTACGCCAATAGAATGGCACTTACTGCCAGTTTTTGATTGTGTATTTGACTAAGTTACTAATCAAACTCTACATAAGGTGATCCCTTCCATGTAACGTAGCACTCAAAATCCTACTAATATTATAAATGTGAAAGTTTGTGAGAATGGATGTGTGGATGTGTGAATGTTTGTTACTCTTTCACGCATAAACGGCTGGACCGATTTGGTTGAAATTTGGTATGTAGATAGGTTATACCCTGGATTAACATATAGGCTGCTTTTTATCAACACACCACGCGGGCGAAGCCGCGGGCGGAAGCTAGTTTAAAATAATATTAGTCCTTAACTTCAATACTAACTTCAATACGCTCAGTCGAGAGACTCATTAGAATAATGACATTATAGATTGACCAAAGTTGCTTTTTTCAGGAAGCTTTACTTTATAACTGTATAAAAGTGTTTCACAATAATTGTAGAGTTGGTACCTATTTTTTTCGGATACTCAGTCATAAATACCAATAATATGATACTGCTGTGACAAGCGATACGATTTCCATTTTAAATCATTTTTGTTCTGCTACCTCTAATTTATTTTATTTACCACAGAACAGTGGTTTGCAAACTATCTTTGTTATTAAACAAACGGTGTTATAAAATTAAAAGATCTCGTATTACGCGTTTTCAATATTTCTAATGTGCAGTTGCAATGAATCTAGTAAAGCTGTAATCTGATCCTTAGGAATAGATATTCTGTGTAGGTGTTCAAAACAGTACTTTAATCTTGAACCGAATTTGATTCACGGTATTGTTAAAATACTTTAATTTTGCACTTCAATGACAAGGATCAATGATCTAATGCTGAAATCTTTTAGTTTATCACTTATAGGTACTACATTACATTCTGAATTAAATACCTGCATTATTACGGGATGAGAAGTAATGAACCGAAAAATTGAATGACTGAAGCGTTTATTCATGAATAATGCTTATTATTTTCACCCTATGTAAGCACATTTGTTCAGCACTATTGAATGCGAGGAAAAAAGTAAATATTTATGCTGGTGCTTCAAAAAAATAGTCGTTGGTCTGGTAGCCGCGTCTACTTGGAACAGAAATATTACCTTAATTATAATATTATTTAGTATTTAGAAGTAACTGAGGATTTATTAACTTTTTAAACAGACATCATAATTACTTTACGTGTGATATTTCTTTTTTAAGATTAAAAAAAAAAGTGCAGTTGTTGTATGTAATCACACAACATATGCGACTAGATGAAACTAAGCACCTTGCTATTAAATAATCTACATAATACCGAATTAAACTCATAACACGTAGCAGGAGCAGTAAGCAATAAAATAAGAAATCAATCGACACAAAATTATATAACAGAATCGATGGAAACATTCTTTATTTATATTCTGTTGATCGAAACTTTGCAAGTAGTTGTTTTTATCACTTTTCTTTTAATGTTACTATGTTATTACACCAGTAAAATAAATTAACAATACATTGTATAGTATAGCGTTTCATATAAAAAAGGTGATCGGCTTAAGCCCTTGACAGATGTAATGATTCTTAATAGCGATATAACATAGTTCATCGATGGCACATCGTCACACTGAGTGAAAGTACGTGACAAGGTTTGTGCTGAGCAGATTTTGAACAGTGCTTCAGACACGTAGAGGGAACAAACGTGAGCGGCGCAGGCGCAGACTGGCGCACGCAATACATCTCGTGCATTATACAGATGTTAGTACGACTGTAGCACACGTGGTTCAATTGTGGTGACAGGATTTTTTTAATGTTGTGAATTACAGTGTAATTTTTAAGCCGGAAAATATTTTTTGGTGAGTTTTAACAGTTGTAACACATGATGTTTATTATGTTTATTCCGGTTTCTTTTTATTCGTTTTGCAGTTAACTTAACAGTTAAAATATTTTAATTTAATAAAATATACCTATTAGGTAACAATTTTTTTTTCTTTTTTTTTAAATTAGGTATTGTTTTTTTTAGTTGTTGTTTTTTTCTGTTATTATGTTTATTACGGTTTCTTTTTATTCGTTTTGCAGTTAACATAACAGTTAAAATATTTTAATTTAATAAAAAATACCTGCATACATAATTATTAGGTAACTAATTTTTTTTTTCTTTTTTTTAAATTAGGTATTCAAGACTACAAAAGTATAGTAATTTAATTAATAATAGGAATATTTAGATTTTTCTTATTTTATGAAAGACTTTATTATTTTTCCACTAGTATAACCCTCTAGTTACAGAACTATTACAACGACATAAAACACAACGTCTATAGGACACCTAAAATAAAATGAAAAATTTATTACGTAAAAAAAAAACTTCACCTTCTGCATATTTTTTATTTGTCTGTTTTGATTTGAGTATTGTATTGTCACAGAAGGCTATGTAACATTAGTTCAATGAAATTAAAATTCAGTAAAAAAAATATCATAATATTACATTAAAAAACATACATAATGATACAACTGGTTTATATCTTCCGTTAAAAATGCCTTTTTACTAAAATACCAACACGTAGAAGAAAAATAAATACTTCGCTTGATTTTACACATTTTTCTATACCTAGAGATACCTAGGCAACAATAATCGCCAAGATCCAAATAAAAACTATCTTCCTAACACACGATTATTTACCTACCTGAATTAACGTGTTATATTTATTACTTCATTACGATTACACATTAATTAAAAATTAATACAATCCTTATGAAACAAGAGTGACACTGCAAAATTTAATGGCTTTATCAGCAACCTACAAACGTTATGATCTCAAAGATTTGTACGTGCCGTATCTAGTCGCTGTAAGGAAAACATACATTCCAGCATTTTTGTTAACAAACTCATCATTTTATCAATGTACCCACTTTCTGACATATTATTATCTGAAACTTGCACCAAAAGACACGGTGTAACATATTCTTCATCCACACTCTCTATCAATCTGTCGGTCTGTCTGTCTGTCCGTTCGGTTTTCACGCCTTGACGGATTATGGCTGAACAGATTTTGAAAGTTTTGCAAACATGTATGTAGATTTATACTGTCACTTACAGGATATCTACCGTGATTGTTCATGATTTTGAGCTCCCGATAATTCGACGCTGTTGCAAGCGCCATGAATGCGGGTGGATGGAAAATAAATTGTTAGGAGCAGACAAATCTGAATCCTCTCTTTCTTTGTCTTTTGCTATGCGCACTACTGGTACTCGACACTAAGTCACGGCAAAACACACTCACAGTATCACCAGGTTTTGTAGAATTTAGTTTTAAACCGTGAAAGCTTAAAACCGTGTTTATGCATGTAGATCATCACCTGGCATAGGACGAAAGATAACTTTCTATACCGATAATACGTCCCCATGGGAAAATGTTCGTCTTTCACGCGGGCAAGGACGTGGGCAGAATAGAGTTCTTTTTTTTTGTACAGACGCCAGCAGGTCAACCTACCCGAAACTACCAGATGTTCCCCACCAACCTTAAACCTAATACTTTAGAGATAAAGTTGAAAATCTATTAAATAAATTTGATAGATTGCATTGCAGTAGCTTGATGTGCTGGCATCTGTACAATCCCTTTTGTTCTTGCGAAATAGTTACCTGTTGTATGACTAATTAACTCATACCGGCCGTTATAGGTTGAAATCTAATACTAGAATCTTCGCCAAAACCAATAGTAACCACATTTTACATGCAAATACTTGCAAAACTTTCTGCATTTACAATTTCAAATTTTCCACTTCGGGCTGATTTTGTCACATTATAATTATGTTCTTCTGCCATTCTCCCTTATCCAACCAGTCAGCCTATCATGCACTCCTTTTTTCATTCATATTATACGTCAACAACGCTAATAATATTTTCTTTGTCGCTCACTCCAGTCCCCATCCTACCTAGGTAAAAATATGAAAATGAGTTTCAAATAAAAAAAGATCCGATTAGCAACTGGCACAAAATAAACAATTGGCCTATATAATTTACGAAAGCCTTTGAAATAATCTGATGTTTACCATAGTATAAATAAATATCTCACCATTTTTTGTATGCCCACCTATAATATCTAATTTATTTTAATTAGTTAATTTCATTTTGATTTTTACTTGTTCTTATTCACCCTTATATTAAATAATGTAATTCGTTTACTACAACAAAATAAACAATAATTATTCTCTTTTATTCTATTGATTTGAACTATGGTCTTTATTAAGCCATAGTTCAAAAATAATTAACATTATTCATAGTTTAAATGATATGAAATGTATTGTATTGTAATTTTGGTAATTTATTTATTTGGTTTTGTTTTACAATTTAATACAGGGTGCACGTTTGAAACTTTAACCTCTGTACCACAATATTTTTGCAACAAACTTGATTTGATTTGATACGAGTATCTACTTAGGCTTCACCGCAGCGCTCTCCGTCTGTATATTCCAGTGGTTCCCAACCTTTCTTGGAACAGGGACCACTTTGGTGTCTTTATTGTTAGCAGAGCCTTAAGGTCCTAGATAAACATGGTCACCGACAAGATTATGTTTAGGATGAATCTTTAACTCACACAATGCAGAATTGGAAAATGAGATGAAAACCTTTAGGATTATGTAAGATAGTCGTGATAGTGTGTGGTAGGTAGTGTGTGTTTAGGGTATGTCAGGTAGTGGAATTTAGCAATCACTCATACAGGAATAGGAATAAGTTAGTAGATTTTTGCAGAAATACTTATGAATCTTACAAGAACCAGCGCAAAACCTCAAAACATTTTAGCAGCCTCGCCTCTGATAGGTTTTCAATTAGGTTGGGTTGAGCTTGCATCGTCTGTGCAAGTTAAAAAGTACGAATAATATTTTAACCTTTCGGTGGCCATATTCAAAGCTCCTGCGGACCACCGGTGCAGCGGTGTTCCGCGGACCTTAGGTTGGGAACCAATGGTCTATTCGTTTGTTTGTGTAGGGCTGAATCTTTTTACTCGCAATTATCTTAGGAAGATTATGCGGAATACGCGTTAGGTATAATGGCTTCCACCATGGCATAAAGTGATAAACTTTCGTTGAAAAGGAGTCTACCGACGGAAATGAGTAAGTACGCATTTTCTACTCACACCTGGCCGGCAGAATAATATAGGACCGAGAATAAAAAATCATAATAATCTTCTCAGGCAAAATCATTATAATCTTCTTAGGCAACAAAGAAACCATCTTCTAATGATGATTTAGTCCTTTCACAGAAGAGTTAACTGAGTGAAATTATATTGCGATCACAGTCCAATGAATTTTGCAAAGGCGTGATTTTGTCAATCCCGCTATGTTCTTACCTATATACATATGTATACACAGGTAACTAACATCATTTACCTAAATCATAAAAAAAAAATATTTCATTGTTATATATCCATGTATGAATACATTCAATTGTTTGCTAACAGTTACGATGTCAATGGCATTAAAGCAAAAATAAATGAATAAATCAAATATTTGTTATTTACTAACATAGAATAACTTCATACTAACACAATATGGATCCATTGGTCTGAAATAAAAAAATTGAATTTGAAAAAAAAACCTGCAAAATATAAACCTACAGGATAAATCATCGGAAATCCTGGCCCCGTTCTAGAATTTAATTCAGCCGATAAAGGGTATTGAGTACGAAACATACTTACAATAAAACTTTTATGTTATTTTTTTATAATTTATGTAGGTATGTATGTTCGTCAGTAAATATCATAAAGAAGGAAATAATGCTTCCGTACTAATGAAGTCCTAGCTACCATTGATTTAGACTAACCAGTGAACTTGACTCTCAAAAATAAATTGAAATGATTTAGTAATCGCGTAAGGTAAACCGCAGCTTTTGAGGAACAACGCATTGATTGGCGCGAACTTAACGATTCCGCTTGACTGAGCTCGCACTGACCTACATAACATAAACTGTAAGTATTTTTACCTACAAATTGCAAAGGCCGTTGTTTATGTTTCATAATATTATTATGCATTGCATTACCAATCCGGTTGTCATCTTCGAACTTAAGGTGTACACACTTGTATGGTCGCGTGAGTATTTTACAAATTCGTAGTGGCCTTTAATCTCGTGTGCAGATGTGCTGATTTTTATCAAATACTTTGGTAATTTAAGTCTACTTTAAATTGGATGGAATGAGGATATTGAAATAAAAAAAAATTCTAACCTGATTTTAATTGACCAAAGATTAGAATAATTGAACGAATGGAGTTAGCTCGCGCCCCATCACGTGATAGACTTTTACATCACTTTCATCTAATATTATCTGAAGTAGATTTTTAAAATAAGCCTTTCTTAGGGAGTGCAAACGACTTTCTATTTATTTACGATATATGACTTTCTATTTTGTATCGTTCAGTGATAGAAGTTGTGCGTAGTTAGTACCTACTTCCTCCATCAATTAGGTGCCACGTTGCGTGGGCGTAGTGGCTTCGCAGCAATCCCGCATTTGCTTATCGGCTATATTATCGCCTCGGAGTAGCGGCTATGCGCTACGTCATCATGGCGGCTACTATTTAGTTTTAGATCAAGATCCATGAACCAGCTCTTTTCTAGAGTACTGAATTCAACTTGAATGACGTTTCTGCATATAATGTTATCGTCATCATTACCTGCATGTTTGATCTATAAAGCAGCCACCAAATACGACTCTAAAAAATCACTGGGTCATGTGAAAAACCGGCCTGAAAATAATTTAACAAAACATGACGCCAGTATTACCTGAAGCTGTAGGCACAGTGTTGTATTTATAGTTAATTAAATTTAAGTACGTTTGCCATGAACCATACAAAAAACCCGGGTCAAGGTTCGACCAAACCGATACGCACAAATGTCGGACAATGTCGGACGCAGCTCCGGACACCGGACGCTGACAGTTTCTGCAAGCTGGTCTACAATCCACATTAACCTTGCGTTTATTCATACCTAAAAAATAAGTATCGTATTCCACTACATACCTTGCTCAAGGTCTGGAGTGTAGACAACAGCTTGGTGCCACCCGCGCCACACGGCATACTCCAACACAAAGGGAAGTGGCGCAAGCGCAGCCTCCGGGCAGTAAGCGCTCACGGACAGCCCTTGCGCCATTATAAGGTAGGAAATCACGTAATGTAATTTCATCTTGAATCATTAATAATCATTTCATCCGAAATGCAGGTGTTGATGTTTATTAAATCACGTTTTCACGCTTTCATGGTGAAACCTAAATGTTAAAAGCCCACTGTTAGATTTTCAAAGGCCGGCTCAGCGACGACAGTATTAAATCCGCGCACATACTCAGTTAGGTGATGTCTAACGTTTGTGAAATCAGCCATTTGTATTATTTCTTTCCATATCTCCACTAATCGGAAGTCCACTAGTAGTATTTGAAGTTCACTTTGCCTCAATTGTAATTTTCCGCAGAAATTTCATTTACGAATTATTTTTTCTATTTCTTCGTGCGTTTATTATGTCATTATTGTTTTCTTTAGATGCCCTGACAAACCATCTCAAGTTAAAAAGTAAATTCTAATAATTTCTACTGGGAGCTCTACGGATACGTATTGCTTAAATGTACTAACACGAAGTGTGCTAAGACGAGCGTAAAATTCAAAATAGAGTCCGAAAACAATCCATTTTAGAGAATACCAAGTAATAGCCTGTAAGAAAGACATCAATCAATTAATTAATTATATCAATCCTCACTAATACAATCACAAATATATAAGTGAGTTTGTTTATTTGTTTGGCACTCCTTCATATGCCTTAACAGCTGAACGAATTTGGATGTGATTTGGCAGACAGGTAGGACATGACCTAGTTTTGCACATTTATGATATGGCTTTTTATCTCAATAGTAAAATAATTTACGAAAATCTATGCGAGCGAGGTGGCAAGCATAAGCTAGTCAATCATAAAGAACTCATGAAGTGATTGATGTGTTTCTTCTACATTGTTCTGTTCGAGTCTATTCATTTTCTGCCACACACGAAGACCATTCGAAACCTTTGATAAATGGGTTATTTTATTGACATGAATTTGAATACATTTTGTACATTTGTTTTTATCTCTAGGTTCGGTTCAATATACCGAGTGAATTGTTTATATTTTTTGACTGTTGGTATGTTTTCGTTTGTTTGTTTTTTATTAATGCAGTGCAATGATTTCAATTAATTAAATTAAAATCTTTGCACTGCATTAATGAAGCCATAAATGCAGACAAAAGGGCCCTTTCCTCGGTCACGGTCCACGAACCAATTTCCAGAAGTAAAATAATAAAAAAATCTCTCCGTTGAATACGAATTAAGACATAAATGAGACCATAAACAAGGTGGTATTGATATAACAGAAAACTTGAAATGGGATCATTGTAAGTACTTATTGTGTGCAGTGCCCTCGGCTTCGCTCAAGTAACCGCACATTCTTTTGTCATTGTCAAAGTTTATGAAAGAAAGTAAAATATAGGTGCAACTCATGATCTATCCTAGGTCCCAACGGTTAATATCCTTAACAATTAAAAAATCTTTCAACTCTGAGAGCTCAATCAGCCGCTGGAAAAAATGTGTTGGAAACAAAAGTGCGAATGTGCAAAAAACACGTTACTGAAAAATAGTGTAAACGCATAAATTTAATGTATTTAGCAATAGAACCAGATAGACTATGCGCTTCGATAATCTTCATATTTCCGAATTAACACGAACGTCGCGTCGCAGTGTGACCGACAGATACAAAGCTTCTAAGTTTGGTTTTCAGGGTTCCGTAGTCAACAAGGAACCCTTATAGTTTCGCCATGTCCGTCCGTCTGTCCGTCCGCAGCTTAGCTCAGTCTCTTAGTACTAGAAAGCTATAATTTGGCATGAATATACAGATTACGCCGTTTTTAAGATATCCCCTGTACACATAAAATGGGGATTTTCGCGTACCCCATAGTGTGGGATATCGTTGGATAGGTCTTAAAAAAATATTGCGAGCTTGTTCAAATAATTTTTCGATTATGAGAAGAATTCGATTGTAAAACATTAAGCTTCAAAGTGCTAATTTTTATTAGACTCAAGTGTGGGGCCCTACTGGTCTATGAAACATTTAATGAAGGGATCTCCTCTCTCTTTCATCCAGTCCATGAGTAAAAGTCGTTTATAATGTAGTATCATTATATATAAACCAATTTTACTCATAGACTTATCTTGAAATTGCGAGCGAGCTACACAAACAGATTTTTCTGGAATAGGTACTTATCTGATTGTTTTGGGTTGGTTCCTTGGTTGATGAATCCAATGACCCCTTTTCAGGTATTCAGTTATTGTTGTTGAGTATTTGGCAATATTCCGCATAATACTGAGTTTCTAACGAGACTCATAACGAAGTGTCTATAACTCTCGGTTCTGACAAAAGCCAAGAAAATATCTTTACATTTATTTTTTGGTTTGGTTAACCCTTTGATGTAGGTCAACCCGAAGAATCCTTGATTCCCGTACGCAATAACAAAATTGCAATAACTGTTTTGCCCTTCTAAAAAAATATTGCTCTTAGTTACGACGTATCTTCGCCTCTCATCCTATATTAAAAATCTGACGTGTTACTATGCTAGCCGATAAACCCCCGTACGTATAAAATCGTAATCAAATTATACGGATGACTCTAACCTGTTTGCAAATCATAATGTCCTCAATGTTACTTTGACCTACATACATATCAACATCATCATCATTTCAGCCGAAAGACGTCCACTGCTGGACATAGGCCTCCCCCAAGTGTCGCCACACTGACCGGTCCCGTGCAACTTGCATCCAGCGGATACCCGCAAGCTTCACCAGGTCATCGATCCACTTAGTGGGAGGCCTTCCAGCGCAACCATAGGTACTTTTCAGCCCCATCGGCCATCCGTTCTACATACCTACATAATTACTAGCTGTGCCCGGCATGCGTTCCAATGCACTTTTTTTACCATACCCTAGCTACCTACCCTACCTACCCTGCCTACCCTACCTACCCTGCCTACCCTACCTACCCTACCTACCCTGCCTACCCTACCTACCCTGCCTACCGTACCTACCCTGCCTACCCTACCTACCCTACCTACCCTACCTAACTACCCAACCATCCTACGTGTACCAACCCTACCTACCTACCTACCTATCCTACCCTACCTACCTACCTACCTCCTTATCAGCTGAAAAAAAAAAGCTGCTGAGCTAAAATCAGCTGTTCCATACATTTATGATCGATTAACTCGTCAAAATGTAGGGAACAGCTGATTTTTTTTTCGCGATTTCAGGTTTGGTCCCATAGTAAAAGCTGTTCATAATGATGAGTACAATGACCTATTAAGAGGTTACTGGTGTTTTACAAATAACCCTGTATAAGAAGAAGAAGATACTCAAGCCTTTCCTGGTTGTAGGCAGAAATTGCTGAAAGCATCGTGCTGTTCTTTTTACCTTTTACTTTTACCGCGAACGCATTATTTTCGTTACATGTAGTGTAGATCTCCGTGGAAAGGCTTGCGCTTTTGGAATCATCGTCTATCTTCAGAAATACGAACGCTCATAGACTAAAATTAAATAGTGTTACAGCCATGGAAATACTGCCTATATTGCAATATCAGGATTACAAAGTTATGAGACGTTCGTCGTGCTAATTCGGAAACACGTGGATCACCCAAGCACATAGCTTTTCTGGGTTAAGGCTTTTATGTATATCTTAATATTTATAACAAAACCGCTTTAAATCTCAGAGGATTAAGATTGCTCGGGCTGTCGGGGTGTACCTAGTAAACCGAAGGTATACTTATAATGTAAATCTTAGAGTTAACAAATACGGAAACACTTTAGATGGGTACCTATTAAATTCTTAATAACGAAAAGTATTTCACAAACTGAAAGAATAAATCGGGATCAATGAAACCATTACCTATCAGCGGCAGCGGCAGTGCGGCAGTGCGGCAGTGCAGCTGCTTGTTGCAGTCACGACGTGCAAGCTGTTAACTTTTCTTTTTCTGTTTCTGTCCTGTAGTATTTATAATTTTGATGCGCTAATATTATAAATGCGAAAGTTTGTAAGTATGGATGGATGGAAGTTTGTTACTCTTTCACGCAAAAACTACTGACCCAATTTGGATGAAATTTAGCACACAGATAGTTTATAACCTGGATTAACACATAGAATATTTTTTATCCCGGTAGTGCGATCCCGTGGGACAATTACCGAACTTACGTGGGTGAAGCCGCGGGCATGAGCAAGTATAATATAATGGGCATCGCCAGCTTTTTTGCCCACCTGATACGACAGAATTACTAAGGGGCTGTTTCCACGAGCGAGAGAATCGCGACGATTTATCGTTGTTGCCACGTATTTCTATGCACTCTCTTAGAGGCCGTCTCCACGAGCGAGAGAATCGCGGCGATATTATCCCATACAAATACGTAATATCGCCGCGATTCTCTCGCTCGTGGAGACGGTCCCTAAGTACGTAATTGATTGTAGCGTACAGTAGAACTAAACTCACTATTCTAATTTTTACGGCTAAAAATTAGCCTCTGAGTATTATTAGTGCCTCTACAAACTTACACATTTTGCGCGATGGGAAAAAATCTTCATCGGATTTTCACATGATCTACGCTATAGACAGATTTTGAAATAAATTAGGAGCCCCTTGCCCCGAGGCCTTAATATGCATTTTTTTGTCATCTAAGAGGTTGCAAAAAATGGACCAATTAATTCAAGGCATGATGTAAACATGTGTGTGCTCGCTTTGCTCGCTCTTACTCTATACTTTCTCTTGAATCTTATCTATGTCTATAAATCGCCCATGAAGATCATCCTGTATGAAGAGTCGAAACAATTCTAATCTGTCCAAGGTAGTTTTAAATTTTTGAGCTCGCAGCTTGCAGACTACTTTCTCTTGAATCTTGACTTTGTCTAAGAGTCCACCAAGGAACTCCTCTATGAAGGATCGAAACAATTCTAACCTGTCCAAGGTAGTTTTAAATTTTTGAGCTCGCAGCTTGCAGACTACTTTCTCTTGAATCTTGACTTTGTCTAAGAGTCCACCAAGGAACTCCTCTATGAAGGATCGAAACAATTCTAACCTGTCCAAGGAAGTGTGTTAAAAATTTTTCGAGCTTTCGCTCACTCTTGCAGCCTACTTCCTCTTGAATCTTAACCTGGTCTGTATGTCGACCAAGTAACCTAAGTCAGTTAAGTAACATCTATTTCTGATAAAGGGACTTATGAATAGCTAACTTTTCTGGAGTGGAGAGTTTACATTTTCTTTTAGTTCCGAGACTATTCAAATAACTTGACAAAATTAGTAACTTCTACTTCTTATATGTACCTATAGAAAATCTAACAAATCCGATGTGCTAATGTTCCATAAGGTGGACATTGCGTTTTAGATTCTTAAAAAAATTTTAGCTATACCTGTAAATAGTGTATTTAACCCTTAGGTTTTTTGTTCATCTGTCTGCCCCCCACCCCAACCCTTGTTCAAAAGGTGGCGACGCCTTTGGCCATAATTATTAACATTTAATATCGGTTTCTCTGGCACATTTTTTATTTTTATTTAAATTATATTTGGTTTTTATACAACACTATTTTTATGATTTCTTTTAGAATATTGTTTATTTTTAAATGATTATTTAGATATTATTTTTGAATTCATCCTTTTGTTTAATATTATTTATTTGATTAAATTACATTTTTTAATCATATTTCAATAACACATTTGCCAACATTGACATATTTAAGTACTCAGGTTACTTATAATATTAATTTTAATTCGATTTTCGGAATACTTTATCACATCATTGGTACAAGTATATTATTGGGCTACCCATTTCTGGGTGTAGGCCTACTCCAACTCTTTCCAGTGCTGTCTGCCTTGTGCTTGGCGAGTCCATGTAGATCCGGCTCCTTGGTAGATATCGTCACACGGATAGCGGTAATTCTAGCTCTACTTGCTAGCTCGACGGCGTCCGTTACCTTTGTTATGGATCTAATGTATGTAACATACTTTGTTCTGCGGCACTTTTGAACATGTCTATATAAATGCCAAATGGAATAATCCATTCTGTTTCAGTAAGCAACAATGGCTCCAATAACGTTTACGGAGACCGAACTGGAGCATCCGGTCCATACAACCGACTACGTAGAGTACAAGCTTCATCACCCAGCCAAGGACACCAACGACACCAGACCTAATTCCAAATTGCACCAGACCAGCGTTTACGACCAGCTGCTAAGTCCAAATGAGCCGAAGTACCTCGTGCAATTACGAAAATGGGAGAGAAGCATGGGATTCGTAACTCCGATCAGATGGTTCAACACTATAACGATTGCGGTGTACCATCTTGCAGCTGCCATATGGCTGCTTTACTACATGTTTATCTGCAATAATCCATTTAAATGGCAGACCGTCATATTTGGTAAGTAATTACTTTTATACTACTATTACGTCATCCAATACTGATTTTGTATCAGTATCAACCCAAGTCGGTAATTTTAAAAAAGAATAGTCATTTTATTAATTGTCTCAAATTGACATAGTTCTTGCCCATCACTGTTTAGTATGGAGTCGGAATTTTACAGCGCCTGAGTAAGTATCTTCCTCAACCACGAACTTAAAGCCAGTCGGATAGACAACATCAAACCTGCCAACCTTTGCCACTAGGTACTCTGGAGTCACCTGAACCTTGTCATCATACGGATATATCATTGTGTATATAGTAAATTTTGATATAAGTGGGGAAACTTTGTTATTGCATTCAAGGTGGAATTAACACCCGAGCTGCAGGCGAGGGTGTTACAGAGTCGAGAACTACAGTAACAAACCCCCACGCGTATCAAACGACGTTTCTCAATACACTTCGAAGAAATAAAATATTAGAACGGAAAGTATTTTTGTCAGGAATTATTAGGAAAATTAATTATTATTATTTATTATTTATTTTATTATTTGGGTTAATTGCTTTTTAGGCAGTACAAAAAGTAGTGCAGCAACATAGAACAAAAGTACTCCAGCGCCATCTATGACGCAGAGGATAAACTAAACACCGAAATACATCTAAATCCTGCATCGCGCAAGTAAAGTTATTCGCGACTTAAGACTATATAGAAGAACCCGACAACAACCGTCGGGCAGTAGCCCACCAGACAATAACATCCGTCTGGTCGGAGGATCTTCCCTTTTCTATGGGGGATGAAGAACTTTACACCCTGTTCTTCATACCCCTGAAGGTCCAAGACCTTAGCCTGTCCGAATAGGGTAAAGAGAAAAAAAAATGCTTTTTCTCCGCGCTTTGCTTTCGCCAGGTTGAAGAAGAAGCAAAGGTATGATGCCGCTAAACAGCCTAATATGAAAAATAGAAAATTCAAATATTTTTATATTTAGAACACAAATAAATGTTAATTTGTTCATACAAGTAAATATTTGTTTTAAATAATTACGGTTATCTATGATTTTCTATTTACAAACACAAATTAAATACTCAAAAAATATTTACGCCGTAAAGACGCATATTTCTTTGCCGAGATTAAAAAAAAAACAATTACCGCCGAGTATTCATTGAACCCTTTTGAACTTAGTATAATTATCTGTGGAAATTTTTATTTCGGCACGTGTGCGGAAAAATCTTAAAAATTCACGTATGTGAAATACATTGCATATTGAACCTAATCGTAGTGCGATAAGAACCAATTTCCGAGAAAGTGTATTGAAAATTTATTTGTTTAATTTCTGATATGGACCGGGAGCGGAGGGCACTGTGGGTGCGAGCCAACATGATAGGCCGCAGGTTTTCGCGTTGTACTACTGGTGTGAAGATCACGCTTTTTAGAGCATACTGCACATCCCTATAAACGTGTAGCCTGTGGGTTGACTATTAGTGAAAAGGCATACAGTGCCCTCCGTGTCCAGTTCAAAAACGCGTTCCGGGCGGTGTTGGGGCTGCCCCGTTTCTGTAGCGCATCGGGGATGTTCGCGATGGCACGAACTGATTGTTTCCACGCTTCTATGCGTAAGCGGTGCGCGTCCCTGGTGCGTCGGGTGCGGGCCAATGCTATCCTGGCTATGATCGCAAGCAGACTGGACTGCTCTTACCTATATCCGGCATTGCTGTGGCAGGCATGTTGCTGTGCCTGTGCCGGTTAGGAGATTGTGAGATTTTGATTACTGTTGTTGTGTTTGTTGTTGGCTTTTGCTGAACGTTTCGACTGTCAGTACGTGAACCACTGCAGCATGGTTCACGTACTGACTAGTTTTAAGATATTGTTTTTAATTTGATTTTGTTTTGATCTTATTTAATTTTGGTTTCGATTTTAAGTATTGATTTTGATTTTTATATTCGTTGTGGTTTTGATTTTAATTTAAATGTTGACTTTGTTTTTAATTTTAATTTGAATTTTGATTTGAATTTTGACTGTGATTTTAATTTTGATTTTAATTTTATTGTGTTTTTTATTTTGTTTTTGTATTTAATTAAATTTGATTTGAAATTTTTGCTTTAATTATATAATAGTTGTGATGTACACTAACTATAATGATCCAAAGTTATTATTATTAATGAATTAGAAGTAGGTAGATAAGCAAAATGTTTTGTAGAACCTTTTACTTTTAACAGCGACCATATTATTATTTAACTCAATTAAAGATTATTCTTGGTCTATTCTTCGTATTCGACGCCATAAATAGATAGTATGTTACATAAATAGAATATACTCTTTAGATGTGCGTAATGCGCTTCATAAATTATGTACGGTACTTAATGTTCCAGGATATTTCACCGGCCAGATTGCTGGGTTCGGGGTGACGGGAGGAGTACATCGGTTGTGGTCTCACCGCTCCTACAAAGCTAAACTGCCCCTAAAATGGATTCTAATTATATGCTATTCGGTGGCTGGTCAGGTAGTATCCCAATATATCTTGCACTCTGAATTCTGAGCAAACTCTTTATTGCACTCTTTTGTAGTCATCAACAAGATCCATAATTATCTACTATTGCAATTCAATGAAAGTCACTACTTATATTTGTTTTGAACAAAATTACATTCTCACATCACACTTAGGTAGGTACACTTAGCACATATTCTTTTAGAAACAGTGATGACACGAAAAAATATTTCGCAAGTATTGACTTTGTCACCTTCACTTGTTTTGATTTGATTATGAAGATTGACGGTAAAAATACATCTGCTTTCTGGGAAGTTATTTTATTAAATACGTATCTTTTGTGAACAGAACACCATTTTCGAATGGGTTCGGGACCATCGCGTGCACCACAAGTACTCCGAAACGTTAGCGGACCCCCACGACGCCAACCGCGGGTTCTTTTTCTCGCACGTCGGCTGGCTAATGATGAAGAAGCACCCTGAAGTGTTAAAGCAAGGCGTGAAGATCGACATGAGCGACATCGTCAACGATCCCCTTATTCAGTTTCATACCAGGTAGGTACCTACCTAGTCTTTTCTCAATCCGCTGCCCATAATTTTAAACAAAATATTTCACCCTTTTTATTTTGAAGTTTCAGTTATTTCCAGGTTTGATGTAACTAGCTAACTTCCTAATCTACCTATTTACATTTCCAAACTATAGATACAGCGATATACCTAAATAACTGATATAAGCTATATTTTTTTTGTACTTCCTTTAAAAAATACGAAGCGATAAATTGCAGTAAGTAGGTACATAAATTTATCATTTTAATTATGATTTTGATTTTGATATTAATTTTAATTTTGATTTTAATTTGGTTTTGATTTTGATTTAAAAAAATTTTTGATTTTAATTTTGATTTTGACTTTTTATTTTGATTTTAATTTGGATTTTAATTTTGATATTAATTTTGATCTTGATTTTGATTTTAATTCTTGTTTATGGTTTTGATTTTGATTTGAATTGTTGTTTTGATTTTGACTTTGATTCATGATTTAAATTTGAATTTTGTTTTCGATTAAAACTAATTTTAATCTTGATTTTAATTGTGATTTTGTTTTTAATTTTAATTTTGAACTGATTTTGATTTTAATTCTGATGATTGTGATTTTAATTTTAATTTAATTTAATTTGATTTTGATTTAAATTGAATTATGTATTTAAAACCCATTGTTATTGAGAGTAGTTCGGTACTCATCTGATGTTAAGTAGGAACCCAACGACAAACATGTAGTGCATGATGTGCTTACCTGTAAGAGGTTGATACACTTGTCTGTGACTATTTTGGATGTAATTTGTAGCTTTCAGTGTATTCAATTGTTGGTGAGCCAAATAAATAAAATAAAAAAAAAAAAAATTAAAATACTGTTAAATTTTAATTATGTACAATCTAAGTAGTAAGTATCTAGGTATCTACTTAGCAGCTATTGCCGTGAATACTGTCAATATTCCTTCACTGCAGTCTACAGGTGCCCCAAGACTAGTTCACAAGGAAAAATATATATAGTAATTTCTTTTTCAGTTACCCTTAGACTAGTCCAGAAGAAAAAAAATATAGGTATAATATAATAAAAATATACCGACTATAGGCATTGCACCAATATGGACTTAGTATAATTATATTTAACTGTGGAAATTTTTATTTCCGCACACGTTGTGATAAATGAAGTAAATCCACACGTGTGAAATACATTGCATGTTGAACCTAATCGTAGTGCGTTATAAGAACCAATTTTCGAGGCAGTGTTTTGCAAAAATGTTTGAAATCTATTTTACTGATTAGAAGGTAGTCACAAAATAAATCCAACAGGTGTATCTTTGTAGAATTAAAGCTGTCTTATAATCGAAAATAGAATAGGTACGCGAACGGACGCACGGACTTATTATCTATTCTGGGACAATTATGAAGTCTTTGTTGTAAAGCAAATTCTAACGTAGCTTGTGTAGGTACCTATCTAGATATTTCCGTAGGAAAAATCGGAGTATGGACGACCGACATAGCCCCTTTTTCGAACACATTTTAAAATATTCTGTTGATACAAGAAATTGAATATTATAAGGTCTATACTAGTAAAGAAATTAAAAAACTTGATCCAGTGGGTATTTAAAGGGAACCTACTTTACGGAACCCAGTTAAACATCTTACTTAATTGTTGAATGAAAACTTTCAGATATTTCACGCTATTCAAGATGGTGTTCTGCTGGGTTATCCCGGGTATAATCCCTGCCCTGTGCTGGAACGAAAGCTGGATGACCTCCATGATGTCTCAGGCCGTGCTGAGATACGTGCTCAGCCTCAACTTCACCTGGTCGGTCAACAGCTTCGCGCATTTGTGGGGTAACAAGCCTTATGACAAGTAAGTTTCCTTTGTTCAGTTTCCTGGGTACCACAGCAAGGCAAAGACCTTTCTCTTATTTCAATTCTTCCAGCTCGCTATTCTTGTACCAGTATAGTGAGCGTGTCATCATTTTTTCATAAATTGAATCCCACGCTGCCTGTAGATAAACCAGCGCTATCGTAAAGCTCGGCCGTAACACGCTGTCGTGTGTGCGGTAAACCCCGCGAGTGTGTAGATAAGGTCCGGCAGCACCATAGATGGTCGTACAATCATCTTAGTTGTTAAAATCTATTATGTTCTGTAGAAAACAAAATTCATGAAGAATTAATAATAAATTACAATAAATATGAATAATTCTTCTTAGCCACGTAACGAATTAGCGTTGCCATCCGTCCAGATAAAGCCGAACAGTGTTAGGCTTTTTGACCTCTTGTCCGGCCAAAAGAGAATGCTCATGGAAGTATGGAATCCCGTACCATGCTGCATCAAAATCAAACCTTGTTTTTTATAGACTACACTGATCGTATTAACTCCTACAAAAATTATTTTTGAAAAAAAACCCGCGTTTCAGAGTTATTTGATAAAATCGAAACTAACCTAAAAAGTAGGTCTATTTTTTCGACGCTACCAACGACGTATTTTAACACACATACATTACATTATTGCTCTAAAAACAGCGTAATACACTAATATTAGTAAGAATTACGAGTTAAAGTAACATCCACAGTTTGCTTGACTGAAACTCGATTTTATTTTAGACCTTTACATTGCCAATAGTCAGTCAGTACAGTACAAATGTCAGATGCCACAGATAAGATAACTATAAACCATAGAGTATAGTAAGTGCTATAAACTAGTCGGGATTTAGAGATGTAATCGATAAATCAAAATCTTTAGGCTGAGAAAATCTATTTTGTTGCAAATAGCAATAAACCAAACTAAATCGATTTGGTGTACTGATCTTACTTAATTGTAATTAATTTTAGAGTCCGCTCGACAGACAAGGGTTTGTTCAATTGAAACGGAACGTCATTTATATTCAGTTGAAACGGAACGTCATATAAAGGGAGTAAAACAATATTCGTACTTTTAAACTCGAAAAGTATATTTCCAGTTCAAAAATCAAATTCCCGACGCGTAATGCCGTAAAAAAATATGAAACTAATTACTATTATATTTTGGTTTTGAGGCGCGAGACTTTTTGGTACCAACTTTGGTCATTGTCCTTTGACTAGAGTCCGGGCCGTCCGGCTTTTGTTAGGCTTTTTATTTTCATACTTCCATCGCGTCGTTCTTTCAAAAGTCAATTCAATTTTACGAAAACTTGATGATTCTGATTGAGTGCCAGCTTTCAAAGAAAACGTTAAAAACATGCACGTTAAAGCAGTCAACTATTTGCGATCTTGAACCGAAAACTTGTACAAAGATACCAAATATTTCGAATGGATGACCTTAAATAATCTTCCCGAATAGAGTGAATTTTCTGATTTTTAGAGTCCGGGTCCCATAAATTCGGTTTTTTTTAGCGGGTAGGTAAGTCCGGCTTTTTGACTGTTAGAGATGGTAACGATCGCTGTATCGAATAGAGGAATAAATAAGTAGTACGTACCTAGGTACAAACGTACGATAGATTCTGAAGTATAGGCATAGAGTGCCCCTATCAATACCTACTCACTACCTAGAACTCTCACTACAAAGAATAAAATTTTGCCAAACAAATCAAACTAATCACAAACTCATCATTTCAGGAACATAATGCCAGTTGAAAATTGGGGAGTTTCAATTGTGGCCATGGGCGAGGGCTGGCACAACTACCACCACACCTTCCCCTGGGACTACAAAGCAGCCGAATTAGGAATACCCCTTAACATGACCACGACATTGTTAAATTATTTCGCGAGTATAGGATGGGCCTACGACATGAAGCAAGCTTCGCCATCCCTCGTCAGATCGGTGGCCAAGGCCAGGGGTGAACCACGCGATGAAGACGACTAAATTAGCTGATACGGAAGCAATAATTTATTATTTTAGTTGTACAAGGATCTTAATCTTTTAGCAAAGGGCCAAAATCGGAACTAAAAATCTGCAATCTGATTTTTCTAAGATTTTAAACAAATGTTTATCAAGAACGGCCCCTTTCAATAACATTCAAGCATCTTGTACTACTTTACATAGGTTAATTTCGGTAGCATGGACCAACTCGATGCTGAGGCTCGGTATGTAAAATACCCGGATGTTTATATCATCAATTTGTAAGTAGTATTTAAAATGGTAAAAATAAGGGCAAACGTGATCTTAGGTTTTATTTATTGATTAATATGTTTTGGTGTTTTTGTACTGTTATATTAATATAGAAGAGTCGATACTTTATTCCCATGTTTTCACTGTTAGTATTGAAATACATTATTTCGTATCTTAGCTGTTAGAGGGAAGGAGTAGTACGGTTAGAGGAGGAAAACCAGTTTAAGGTTCGGTGATCCCAGGACATTTTCCTATCGGTATTAGGGAAGTAAAAATAGATAATAGTAAAGAATTCCTATTTATTTAGTTTGGTGTAGGTAGGTGGCTTAGCGCCATTTTTCAAGGACAGCTGAATATCTGCAATCTTAGGCTCCTTACATCGAATGTTTTATATATAAGACCTCTGACTGTTCCCAGTCATGAGGAACGCTCTATAAGTTATCATATTAACTACACTCCGATTTCCAAAAAATCCTTGTAACTCTTGTAGTTGTAATGTCATCATTACAAGTACAAAAGCGACATTGGATCAAGCGAATGGTTTCAAATTACAAGTATAACATCGTGAAGAAACATTGACTATTAATCTTAAAAGTCTTACTTATGAATAATGCATAGGTACTGACATAAAGCCGATTTTACACCACCGTAATTTATAAATAAAGAAAATGTATGGAAAAGAATCCCGTTCGCGCGCAGCAGCCAATACCTACATGTCGGCGAATCGACAACTTTGGTGTGTAGAATCCTATAAGCGACAGCATGCAAAAGCTTAGGGCTCTTTACGGAGACGCGGAGCATTGCGCGTCGCGTGCTTCATTTCAAGCAAACGCGCGTAAAATCGCATCTCCGTAAACGCTATCATAAATCGCCATGTTTGAATTAAAAGCGGGCCGCGACGCATGAGCTGCGAGACACGCTGCGTCTCAGGTGGAAAATGATGGGCGTGGCGGTAGTAAACATGACTGTGTGGATTTTAGTCAGTAACCAAACCTCAATTTATAATATTTTTCATGTTAAATAAATTCTTTTCTCAAGCTTATATAAATCCAGTCTCATATTGATTGTCAATGATGTAAGTTTATGGAAACTTGTATTTTGTATTATAAGACTTATTGATAATAAGATAAATTATTAATAAGTATACATTCGAAAATAATACTTGTTGTTTTATTCAAAGATACACATGATGCTCAACTCTGCTCGAGCAGTTATTATACGACCACTTAAATTAACACAACAATTAGGATACAGCGGCCATGCATGACTTTAATATTAAGTATATAATAGGCTTTCAGACGAAGCTTTACAATAAGTAGGTAAATAATGTTTAAAGCACGACGTCCACTCGCAAGTTTCGCTAGCTGAAATGAGTAGCTCAACTTGCACATATAAGCATACATTTACTCAGTTGTCTGAAAAGACACGTGTGGTACGCCACCCTTGTCTTTTCGGTGTACAATGTTCTCTAACAGATTTAGTTTGTTTGCTGACAAACAGTGAACTTGCAGCTCCTAAGTTTTAACTGCACAACTTTGCTCCTTGATTACACTGGGATATTCTAATGCGAGCATCAACTTACGCAGTACAGCTTGCTAGACGGCAACGCGCATAAGGACTAAATAAAATCACAATTCAGCACCAACACTAAAAGTAACAAAACAATTTTAAAAGAAAAACAGAACAATAATTTCTCCTCTGCTTCTATACTAAACTTAAAGTGAGAGCCTGTTTACGACAAGAACATGATTGTTGTTAAGATACAAATTTATAACAAGCTACAATAGAATTTGAAAATATTTGAGAACACAACAAAATAAAATACAATTACATAATAAAGTGGCAGGTCCCATTCTTAGAACTACCTAGAATGTAGAAAGTATAATCATTTCAAACAAGCTTATGTTCATACTGTGACTAAAAGCATTAAAATATTCAGACTATTCTACATATTATTAACTCGCCATGATGAAAAACTACATGTGACATCAACAACAGAATGTGGATCCCATGAAACCTCAAGTAACCAGTCATTTGTATTGAATGGGTTACTAGTATTAAAAATAATATTTAAAATCAAATTTCATGATTACTATGCTATGAGCTTACATTATATACAAAACCTATCCTTCTATAATTTCGTAATTAAAACATTGACTTTGTTTAATGACATCAATTAACACATTTAATTCCAATACATTTGGATTATACAAATAGATATCTCATGAAACGAAAGCACCTTAAAAATGATCCTTTTTTTAAAAGAGATAAATATTAGAATGTTTTTTATTTATTTTTTTCAAATCAAGGTAGATAGGTAGTGCTTCAGTCTTCAATCAAAGAAAACAGGTCTTTCTTAGGCTTTACAGGAATCACTGCAGATACAACTTCTAATTTATCTGTACTCATTTTGGCTTCCTTCACAGGTCTATTATTGTCATCCTTAGATGGTTTCCTTTTTAAGCTCAAAACTTTGTTATTGTAGATGCCATCGCTGCCATTGTGATCACTAGCCGACACCTTTCTCTTCTTAGTCTTAGTGATGACAAAGTCTAGGTCAGAAGAATCATCATCAAAATCAGCATAGACAGGCACAGACCGGCCACTTCTGGTCGACCTTACTGGTTGTACTCTTGTGGTCTCTTCAACAATCTGCAGTGGTGGGGGCCAGGCGGCAAAGTTAGCAGACTGCCTGGCCTGGTGGTAGCTATTCAGCGACATAAGTTTTATATAAACAGCTAGACTACGAGCTTTTTCAGATGGTGTTATTGTCGTGGGAAGTAAGCTCCATGGCAAACGTCTGTCTCTTACATTAAGGTACCTTCTTTTCATAGGTTTTTTGGGTGTGGTACTACTGGTACTAGATTCCTTATTTTCAATCTGAAACAGAAAAATGATGTTTATTATTACAGTAAAATAAAAATAAAACAAAGTATTGTAAAGAGACTAAAATGCCTTTTCCACATATTCACAATGTCTACTAGGATAGAGTACAGGTAGCAGAATATGTATAAAGTAGCTGAAATCTAACAGAGTAAATGAAAGCTTAATGAAGCTTTCATTTAAGCAATACATCAATAGCATACATCAATAGAGGCACCCAGCAGCCTGAGTGTGTGAATTATACAGAAATCTAACTCACACTATCATTTCCTCCGTCACGAGCAACTTCTTCTAACTTTTCTGATGATTTTGAATTCTTCAAAGCTTTCAGAAGATCACTCATTTCTTCCTTGCTCAGATTTTCTTCATCAAATCCAAATTCTAAGAAAATGAAATGTGTGGGTGAAGCAAACATTATTACAGAATAATAATATCACTAGGATTGCTGAAAAATTTAACAAGTCGAGTGCCATTTCGTAGCAGACAAACAAAATTAAAACTGAAATGAGAAAGATAGATTAAAATCAAAGGAAGCTAGTTTAGATAACGCTAGATAATAAGTACAAAAATCCTGTTCTCTTTATATATTCTTTAGGAATACATAAAAAAATATTTTTTAGATACCGATCAATTCATTCTTCATCAGCTTCATTTCTGAATCGCAACTATCGTCAGAAGATATTGAGGGCTCCATTTTTGACTCCGTCTAATTGGGACAACGATGCAGTTGTACTTAATCTACATTACAATTTGGTGTATATAAACTGAACAGCGCAATATAAAAAGATAAAAACATTGAAAGTTGATATACACAACTCCAATCAAATTGTCTTCCTATTTACAAACTGTCAAATCCATTAAATCCTTATTGACAAATTGATTTGACGTTGATTTTTTCAATGTTGGCAATTGGCGGCCCGACAAAACACCGGTTGCAGCACTTGCAGCAAAGTGTTGTTTATGCCTTATGGTTATGCCGGCTCCACACGCACGCTTGTCAAACCACAACAGACATGACTTTGTGATAATTCAATTGTTGTTCAACTTATGACGGCTTGTTGTTGTGTAGCATTACTGCCGATTCGATCGACGCCACCAACTCACACACGATAATATTTTAAATATTGCTTTTCAAGAATTAATCGGTTATTCATAAATTGTTTTTAGGTGATTCTGATCCAACTCTAAATTGTTTGTGGTATCAACTTTTTTTTTTGTATTTTTTTACACTGTGTGACAGTGTCTACTGTCTGTAGTGGTCTGTGCATGTCAGTATTGCAAATGTAATGAAATGCATACTGCGTTATTTTTATTGTTGATTTTAATTGTTTATTAATAACATAAACTCAAACAATGTTATGAACCTCTTAGGAGTATGTAAAGTGAATTCAAATTTATTGTCGAAGCGGGTTTATGCTTTCACTCCAGTTACAACAAAATGGAAGAGGAGATAAGATGTTTTGTTTGTAAAGAATTCTACAGGGAACCAGTATTACTACCTTGCGGGCATGCACTTTGTAGAGTTTGTGCAGTAAATTTACAGACTCATATACACGAAGGAGATAATTCAGCAGCATCGAACGATTATCAAGAAGCGGACAAAGCCTCAGTGTCTAGCGAAACTGACAGTGGAGTAGTATGTGGATCAAGGCCTAATAGTTACGCAGGAACCCCGGCTGCGCCCGCGTATTCGAGCGCAGCGTTTACATTAACATGCCCATCCTGCAGTAAGTTAGTATACTTGGACGATAATGGAGCAGAGGGACTTCCACCGTTTCGCGTTATGCGAACTATTGTTGAGCGGTTCGGTGGGGTCACGGGTGCTCCGCCCGCCGAAGAGGCTTGTCAGATGTGCGAGGGGGAGCGGCGTGCTGCGGTGGTACGGTGTGAGCAGTGCTCGGTGCGGTATTGCGCGGGCTGCCGCGACGCCTGGCATCCCACGCGCGGCCCTCTGGCGCAGCACGAGCTTCGGCCACTGGGCACCACGTGCGCCGACCACGGTTCGCCCCCTGTCCTCTACTGCAATGCTTGCTTAGTACCTATCTGTCAGCGCTGTCTCGCTGAAAGACACTCAACACATGAAACACAGGCATTGTCCGTTGCTGCCAGAGCCCATAAGGTAATATAAAACTAACTTAATGTTTTAATATTTTGAACTTAATTTTGTATGTAAAGGATCACCAACCAGATCCTGCCTGACTCTCTATCACTTGATGGAACCATTGCTGACACTATCAGATCTGCCTCTACATTCTTCTACTGTACATTATTTAATTTTTATTAGAGGGATTTCAATTAAACTAGTTTCTTGACTTATTGGCACATAATCAACATTGTTTAACTATTTTTATTTCAGACTGAACTATCACAATCATTGCAACATCTATCTGAACAAGCCAAAGCCATGACAGAATATATACAGTTAGTAAAAGGAACAGGTGACAAAATAAATGTTAGTACTATGATATTGAGACCACTACTTGTGAACTATTATTTAAACCAAAATTGGATGTATTTTGTAACACAGAAAGACAATATTGCATTCCAGGAAAATTGAGCTTTGTTTATATTTTGAAGTACTTATCACACAAAATGTTACTGTTTGCGGAGAATTTAAGCCTTAATCAAGACACTTCCATCTCACTTTTTTATAGGAATCTTGTGAAGAGTTGGAAAAACAAATAGACCACACTTGTTTGGAAGTATCTCGTGCCATAGAGAGGAGACGAGATGAGCTCATACGTGCAGCTCGGAACACACGGTCCCAAGCCATAACCAACATGCGATCCCTTACGTCGCATGCTGCTCAAAAACTGCGAGAAGCAACGGCTTTACTACACTTCTCCATTGAAGCTCTTAAAGAATCAGACCATGCAGCTTTTCTACAGGTAAGAAGTGTTTTAACTGTAAACATATAATGGTGGATTTGGTAGCTTCTTCAAATGTCTAAGCAACTGATACCATACAAATTAGAAGATCATTCCTTCATGACATCATCTGCCTTGCCTTTTCCCAACTATCTTGGGGTCGACTCCAAGTCAAACCGGATGCAGCTGTATACCAGTATTTGACTCGGAGCGACTGCCTATCTGGCCTCCACAAACCAGTTGGTCCACTGGGTAATACAATATCCTTGGTCAGACTGGTTGTCAGACTTTCGGCCACTGACTACCTGTAATGACTGTCAAAGATCTACAAATGACAGCCGGGACCAACGGCTTAACGTTCTTTCCTAGGCACGGAGGAAACTCTGCATGTAATACGGTCACCCATCCACAGACCAACCTAGGCAAGCACAACTTTACCTAAAGATCAACCCGAGCGGCTGTTATCATTTAACCATGAGCTGCTCATTCCTTCCATAATTCCTTCATGACATTATTATAATTTTTATTCTACATAGGATTAGAAGTAGTACCAAGTAGATCTCAAAAAATGTTAAGGGACCACAAATATAATCAATTTAGCATATTAATTGTTGTTTGTTTATTGGTAAGTCAACCAATGTGTTTTTTGGCACACTGACTGATTTCTCAAATATCTTCAAATATTGACAACCATATCAATTTAACATTATTAGACTGACCTCATTCTAGTCTGTGCCGGTATCAGTCAGCAAACAGTATTACATTATGTACTGTCACACTGATAAAGCTTATCTGCCATATTACAGTGTTACACATTAATAGGCCTCATCGCAATTGATGGGTTATCCATAAATAGCATATTTTTGTTCTTAGTTGATGGCATAAACATAAAAATGTATTAGATTTACATCTAGTACATTTTCATCTAGTATACATATTTTCCTGGGTAAACCATGACCATACTTATCGACGTGAATCGACGATCTGAGCTGATCACGTGCCACCAGATACAAGGTGTAAAAAGACACACCACAAAGCCGTCAACAAACAGTAACACTGCAAAAATGTTATAGCTGGGACACGGCTTTATTTTTGGTTTAAAAAGTCACGGTATACGGTAGCACTCCATGTAACCCACTCAAAATATTGTGCTGATGAATGCATTAGAATGGGACAGGGGCCATGCCTTCAATATCTCCGTAACTAAATTTCCAATATATGATCCAGAGTGTCTTTACACCCGTTATACATAGTTCCGCCACAGGTTCGGCGTAGTGAAACGAAGCCAATGGACTTGCTTTTCTGAACGGCTCATGCCGATTTATGCGTCATTAGTTCACTCCCCAAGTCGCAAAAGAAAAGCAATTTCTAAGTACTGATAAGATGTATTTTGTTATTCCAGGTATGTCATATCAATGAATATAGCTTTCTATCTAAGAAATGTAAACAATCTACACCTGCACTATACTAGACAGTTCTACTCGTAAACAAAAGATAATAATATTAAGTTTTGCTTATGGGGTATGCCCCGTACTGGGGTATGAAGTCTCTTTATAAATTAGTCATTGTACCTATTCCTCGACTAATTAGTTACACAATGTTTTCAATGCGCGCATGTGGAATGGTGTACAGTCGCCATCAGATAAATAGTAGCAGGCGAGGTACTCAAATATTTCGGAGCAGCATTACTTGTCAATAAATTCGGAACACATAACAAGGTAAAAATATGAAAGCTTAGAACGTCAAAGGTATCTACGCAGTCAGGATGATTATAAAGATGGAAGATGAATATGGAAGATGGAAAATAATATCTTAAGTCTGTATCACATAGTTTAAATTCGTTACTATAATAATATTGACTTTTAAGTTGTCAAAAATGATTTATTATGATTTAGAAAACTTAAAACTTTGACTGTTTTGTGGAATTTATTGAAAAGTCGCTGCTCTTATACACTTCTCATCAAAAAAATCGAAACACTTTCGTTTTTATTGTTTTTGTCCTAATTTTTTACAAAAGAGAATTAATTCCATGAAAAAAAAAACATTATTGTGTAGCTGGCAGTTTGGTCATTACAGTAAGAAGAAAAAAATCAAAATTCGAAATTAGAATTTCATTTGTTTATCCTATAAATGAAATTAATCACTGTTTTGAGACAAATGTGTATTTAGGGTTGGAGTACGTTTCTCGTTTAAAAACTAAAAATTAGCGCTTGTCTTTAAACTTTTTGTTTCTTATTTCATTTACTGTGACTTTGGGACGTCTGAAAAAACTTTTTTTTCTAAAACATATGGATACTTCGCCCGCAGAAGCCGCCCAAGTGGTGGCATTGCTGGATTCTGGACTTAGTCAGCGTGTTGTGGCTGCAAGATTGCATCTAAGCTTATCATCTGTTCATAGAGTCTACAAACGCTATCGGGAGACTGGTTCGTTCACGCGCCGTTCAGGATCTGGCAGGAATCGGGTCACTTCTGAGCGAGATGATCGATTTATCGTAACAACTTCTTTACGAAATCGACGCCTTAACGCTTTTCAACTGCAGCAGCAGCTTCGCGTTGTACGAAGAGTAGCTGTAAGTGACTCTACAATAAGAAGAAGATTGAAGGAACGCGGATTGGCACCGCATAAGCCAGCGAATGGGCCGAAATTAACTGCAGACCATCGAAGAGCGCGCCTTAACTTTGCACGCGAGCACCTAACTTGGTCATTACCTTCAGTGGAGCAAAGTACTGTTTTCTGATGAGTGTAAAATTATGCTGTATGGTAACGACGGAAGGAACAAGGTCTACAGAAGAGATGGAGAACGCTTTGCACAATGCTGCATTGAAGAAAAGGTCAGCTATGGTGGCGGTTCGTGGACGGTTTGGGGAGGAATCAGCGCCGACGGTAAGACAGAACTTGCCTTTGTGTCTGGGCCACGGCTGCCTGCACTAAACTCTCATCGGTACATCGAACAGTGTCTTGAACCTCATGTGATGCCCTATGCACATTTTATTGGCAACGACTTCATATTCATGCACGACAATGCTAGAGCTCACACCGAGGGCGTCGTACGAGATTATCTTACCGAAGTCGGTATCTCCATTATGGTATGGCCAGCAAGAAGCCCGGACATGAATCCCATTGAACATCTATGGGATGAATTAAAGAGACGAATTCGAGCAAGAGATCCAGCCCCAGAAACACTTAGCCAGCTGCAAAATGCAATCCAAGAGGAATGGGATAATATACCACAACATGTGATCGTGACTCTCATCCGATCGATGAAGAACCGTATGGAAGCAGTAATAAGAGCTCGCGGAGGGAATACAAGTTATTAAATAAACGTTTCTTACATTTTTTTTTTCATTTACGCGTGTTGTTTTACCCATTTCCTTCATATTCCATACAGGGTAAAAATTACTCATTATACAAAATACGAAACCTATGAAGACTTGATTTGAATTTAGAACAATAACATTAGGATTTAAAAACCTCATACTACTCACTATTAAATGACATTTTACATTTATTCCTAAATATACACATTTTTCTGATAATCCTTATCAAATCATAAACTGCGAGGTGTTTCGATTTTTTTGATGAGAAGTGTATTTATGACAAATTGCATGTTCTGATGTTATTGACCATAATATCTAGTGTAACGAATTTATTTAAATGTAATGCTGCTCCGAAATATTTGAGTACCTCGCCCGCTACGATATATATATCTGATGGCGACTGTACCTTATTTATTAGATAGTCCTTGTAATGAATGATTATTTTGTCAGGTGGGGAACATACTGTCGGCGCGAGCGCAGGAGACCGCGTCTAATCTGTGCTCGTCGCTGGACTCCCCTCCCGCTGCCCCCGCACTCACCCTCGACGTCGAGCCGGTGCTACGAACCGTCAGGAGTATGAACTTCGTGGAATGCATACGTAAGTTTACCAGCTATAGGTAACAATGCCATCTATATTTAAAATAAGTTTGGTTTTATCACTAAATTGTCTTCCCAATTTGTTTTGCGTACATTGGAAATACAGCTGCGGAATGCCTAATGAAGTCATCAGGTAAGTAAAGAATCTGTATTTCAATTTGCAACCATTTTATGTACTGTATATACATATATGCCTGTGTATGATGATGCTTGCCTGTTTGAATCCAGTTCAGTTCAAAAAAATGCTGCTGAATAACAACACTTTACAATACTTCACATGGTTTGACAACTATCTCGGTTCCACAATTCAATCTATCATAATTACGATAGATTAGTATTTAGATTTTTGGGCGTCTGGTGCTGACTTTCATAGGGCTCATTTATGGAGTTGCGGTGCTAGGCGCGGCGCGTTGTGCGGTGCGGCCCGCAATTAATTACAAGAAGCGATTTTACGCGCGTTTGCTTGAAATGCGTGTGATAACGCGGGCCGCAGCACGCGCCGGCATCGCCTCTCCGTAAACGGAAAAAATGAGCAACGCGTCGCGAAACGCCACGCCGCCGCCGCCCGCACGTGCGTCTTCGTAAATGAGCCCATAGATTTTGGTATGATAACTTAGGGGCTGTCTCCACGAGCGAGAGAATCGCGGCGAATGCGGCGATATTAGGTATTTGTATGGGATAATATGTGCCGCGATTCTGTCGCTCGTGGAGACGGCCTCTAAGAGAGTGTATAGAAATACGTGGCACGGACGATAATATCGTCGCGATTCTCTCGCTCGTGGAGACAGCCCCTTACTGCGCGTTTAATACGAGATCAACTGAACGGAGTATCAAATTTTGGTTTTAATGCATAGATTTATGCAAGCCGAACCAAAGGCCGACCCACATTATAAGTAAATAATATAACATCACTCTTGTAATCTTCGAAGCGTTAGGCAGAGGTGTACCTACTACCTACACATTTCGCCAGTTATGTTTGAATTTCATACCTATTATAGGGGCGACTATATTGTCATTAACCGGGCCTAAATCAACTCTAGACTCCTACTGAGAAATTCCTGATGGAAGGACTCAACAATACTTTGCCCGACCTGGAAATCGATTTTTTTTTTGTATAAAGAAATCCTCATGTATAAGTACCCTGCGTCTGGGGAGAACGGAAGGCTATGACGGACTCTTACCGTCTAAAGCCTGT
This sequence comes from Eurois occulta, assembly GCA_950022335.1. Taxonomy (NCBI): domain Eukaryota; kingdom Metazoa; phylum Arthropoda; class Insecta; order Lepidoptera; family Noctuidae; genus Eurois; species Eurois occulta. The sequence continues at coordinate 14,665,097 of OX465487.1, forward strand.
TCACTGTTCCTTCAACTAGGTACCATAAGTCGAGGGCCCGAGAGGCAGGTACCTACAAGACAGTATACTTAGTTCGCGCACTCGCTCAACCTAAGGCCGAGTTAGTTTTAAAATGTTCTGATACTACCACAGCACCGGGAGCCCCGGAGATGGCGGTGGAGGCATGTGCGGCGCGCGGTTGCTCGTGCACATTGGCGTGGCGAGCGCCCGCGCAGCCGCACGCCGTGCGCGGCTACGTGCTCGAACTCGACGACGGGTTGGGCGGACCCTTTCGGGTAAGCAGGTTTAACTAATTCTTTCCGATTTTACACCCCGACCGGTCATGGATTTAGGTTCTGTTATTACGACCCCAACATTATATGCAGGTGGCTCTACCGGGTTTGTGCATAATGTAAAAGCATTTGTGCTCATACTTACACTTACAAGATTCGAAAGTCATCTGCCTAGCCTTTTGCCCGGCTTTATTGGGGTCGGCTTTCTTTCTAACCAAATGCACCTGAATTTCAGTGTTTTACACGATTGATGATAATTGACCCGTGAACTGAACAATTGTTACCACTATCAGTCGTTTGAGAGTTGTGTACACGCCCTACTTTATTAATTTATTGGCATTATATACCTAATCGATGGTCTGCAGCTCGACACAGTTAAATGTTGCCACATTCACAGCACCCGTTCGATTGACACTTAAAAGGCATCATGCGCTGCTTTTATGAAAAATTAAACTGACAAGTCACGGATAGCTCTTGTCCCAAACAATGGTTGGCAAAACATGAATGTGGTTAGTCGAAAGTTGCCAATTTCCTACCAAAAGTATCAATGACGCCGCATTTACTTATATTGAATTCATCAATATTGTTAAATATTGATGAATAAGACCTGCTTACACCATCATCATTCTCTTTCAATTCATTTGGGGTTGGCGCAGCATGTCTCCTTCTTCCATACTTCTCTATAACTCGTCGTCACATCCGACACCTCCTTTCTTGCCATATCATCCTTTCCACAGTCCATGAATCGTTTCTTTGGTCTTCTTCTACCCTTATACCCATCCACATTCAAACTCAGAACTTTCCTCACGACATTTTCAGGCCCGCTTACACCACCCATCCCATAAATACATTCACTGCTAAGCGGATAAAAGAACGAAACGATGTTTTGAATTGGTTTAGCCTGAACGGAGTTAAATGATTTGTGGCTCAAGCTGGCTACAGCCTTCAGTTCTCGACTACACGAGATTATAAATATCTAATATTTTTCAGATACATATTCCTAACTAAAACGTCCTTGACTATATAGTTCAGATTACCATAAGCCCCATTGTTTTCACACACTAACCGTGCTCATGTAGCGTTGCCAGGTCCTCATACCGAAAAGCCGGACAGAGCTGTGAGTTTGGCCTAACATTTGGGTCAAAAAGCCGGACATCCTGCATTTTCAACAATTTTAAATATTCGTGTAAATAATAATTTTTTTTTTGGCCTAACATTTTGGTAAAAAAGCCGGACACTTTGCATTTTAGGGGATTTTTTGGTACTTATTAATGTAGAAAATTCATGAAAACCAAGCTTTTTTGATAATTTACAATAAAACTAATGCCAAATTAGTCTAAAAGTACTTTATTATTAATCAGTCTCAATAATTCTTTCCTTAATTCAAATTAAATGCAACATCAGTCTAAATTATGTGTCTTAAATTCTCAATATATAAAACAAAACAGAACTTATTCTGTAAATAATCAAAACAAAACAAAACTTCTTCTCTTAATAACCAAAACAAATTGCAACAGGGGGCAACAGCGCTCGACCTCGCTCGGCCGGCCGGCGCGGCGATGGCGCGGCGCCGGCTTCTTTCATTCGCGAATTCGGTCTCGATGCGCGCGAATTTTGAAATCTAAAAAGCCTAACAAAAGCCGGACAGGCCGGACGACGCTTATTTTGGCCGGACAGGCAATCAAAAAGCCTGACTATGTCCGGCTAAAGCCGGACGCCTGGCAACGCTATGCTCATGCCATGTCGTTACTCATAGTTAGTTGATTTTATAGCCCATTATCATCCATGTTTATCTACCGTAAGCTAATGCGACCTTGTAGAGTATTTTAATAGATAGATAACAGTCGTACCATTTTATATGGCTTGTTGGCTTTTTTAGTGCTATCTCTTTGTTTGTTTACTGAATGTTATCACTAAAATTTGAATTTGGGTAATTATAGCCTTACGTTATGTTATGTTTTTGTCTTGATAAAGATGTACCCAATATTATATCTTAATGAAAACAAAGCCCTGTGATGTTATCATTGTTTTTAAAAATAAAAATTCGTCTATTATTAATGTAATTCTATTGATGATTGTTTGCAGGAAGTATACTGCGGTCGAGAAACAGTTTGTACCATAGACGGGTTGCACTATGCTTCGCTGTACAGTGCTCGAGTGAAGGCATTCAATGGCGCTGGAGAGGGGCCCTATAGTGAAGTCATCGGGCTACAGACTTCTCCAGGTACACTTTCTTTGTTCCCTTTGAACTTTACTATTTGCCATCTTGTGAAGTACACCTCTGTAATGGGTCAAAACTGTTGTAACTTTTACCAGTATAATTTTTAACATTCCTTCTGGGGTGCAACTAGATGCCTATTTCCTACCAATACCAATTGTTTTCTACAAGTCACCCCTGTCTAAACCTTCGGGAAAAATAGGCGTGATGTTATGTTATGCTAAATTGTTCCAGTGGCATGGTTCACATGGGACGCGCGCTGCGCGGAGGCGGAGGGCGGCGTGACGCTGAGCGCGGACGGGCTGAGCGCGGCGGCGGCGGGCTGGCAGGCGCGCGTGGCGCTGGCCGACCAGCCGCTGGCGCGCGGCCGCCACTACTGGCGCCTGCGCATCGACCGGTACGACGGCGACGCCGACCCCGCCTTCGGTATCGCCAGGGCAGATGTTGCCAGGGATAAGATGCTCGGTTAGTAGCGTATTCTTATAACTAGATTTCGTGCCTTCTGAGGGCGGTTCTGGGTATGGATCTTAAGCCTAACTCATAGTTAATTAAACAACAGTGAATGAAACATGAATCGACCATCATTGGTTTTGTTATTAATATGCGTTGTGTTGCTCTGTATTACGAATAGTGCATTTTTTATGTGGATACACGGGCGTGCTTGAGTTTGGTAACCAACTGATGATAATTAAAATGTTTGGGTTAGTTTAGAAACTTCACTTCATAAAGTTTACTGTCTGCATGAAACTCCCTAATAATGAGTGTGTAACGTTTCCACTGCTGGCACACAGGTCCCCTTGCTGTGAGAGGTGGACTCTCTCTGTGTGACGCCAATATGAATAATTGAGTACTGCGTGCAGGTAGCGACGCGCTGGGCTGGGCGATGTACATCGACGGGTCGCGCTCGTGGTTCGTGCACGGCGGCGCGCACGGCGGCCGCGCGGCGGGAGGCATCGTGCGCGGCGCCAGTGTGGGCGTGCTGCTGGACCTCACGCGCGGCACGCTCAGCTTCACCGTGGACGACCAGCCGCAGGTAGCTTATAACCCGGAACTTACAGATAACTTGAGAAAAGTAGTTAATTAAAGTGATTTAGTCATGTTTATTTTGATATTTTATATACCAGTTAAAGAAATGATTAATGCATTTACATAATTAAGCTGGAAAATCTACGAAATGTAGCCCATTTTAAACAACGTCCGGCAGACATCGTCAGCTGCAGAGGGAGAATCCACACCAAAGTTACTTTTTGTAGAACAACGTTTATAAGTGAGATTGTACAATAAAGAAAAGAAAAAGATAGCTAACTAAAGTCGCAAATATTACAGAAAGTGACTACTACTATTACGATATTACAAAATGACTCTACCTTAAATTGTTTTCCCAAACGGCAATTTGGAACATAAACTTCGAAAAATCCTAAAACCTGGCAAGTTTGTTTCTGTGAATTTAAATGCTCGCGTTGACTCGACTTTATGGAAAAAAGCGTAATGCTTTTATCGGTTTACAATTTAAAATCATATGATACATGATCCCGAATAGTAACAAAAAGACTGTACCTTTACAGGGTGACATAGCGTTCACGGGCTTGCGCGGCGCGTTCTACCCGGCCGTGTCGCTGAACCGCGGCGTGACCGTGACGCTGCAGCCGGGCCTGCCGCCGCCGCCCGACCTGCTCATGTCGCAACTCTCCATCGACTGAACTGCACTGCACCACGGTTCTTTGGGCGCTTCAATGACGTAGACAGGAGGGCGCTGTTGGTAAACATTTGTGAATTGTCTGTGGAATAAGTATTGAAAAAACAAGATAGCTGTGTTAGTTCCGACTATGGCCACGCGCCAAAGGAACTATACACTCATCACCAATCACTAACGCACAAGGAAGCGGGAGGTTAGCCGAAGTACACATGTCATATACTTCTGCCCTAGTAGAAACAAACGCCCTAAGCGTTAAGTCCAACTTTCTCCTAAGCAACTAGAATCATTTATCGCCCGAGGCGATAGATACGTAAACTCTTTGTTTGGTAGAACATTAAATAACTATACCCAGTTAAACTTACTGTTATCCTGTGAATATCGACGCCTTTTTTATTAGTTAACAATAATCACTTCACTCATGAGCAGCGAGTACATTTTTGTTAATAAGAAAAAAATGATTCACGCACATTATTTTGCATTTGTACTTACTATAACCATACAAATTAAGGATGTATAATCGTCCATGGCAACTTGGTTATACTTTATGTAAATCGCCTACTGAAATACGCAATAGAGTATCGAATTTACATTAATTGTTATAAAAAAAAAAACATATTTTGTAATGGCCACCATAGTTATGTAAGCTGCGTTTAAAACTAATATAATATATTTAATGTCATATAGATAGGTATAGTAATTGAATTGTGTGAGATTTTGGTTAACTTAGATTTTGTTGACTATTTTTGAAACGGTATGCCATAAAATGCTATTAATATGACAATTATTGAAGTACATAAAATACTTCTCGTTAAGTAAATTTTAAATTTGTACTTAATTAACGCAATTTGATCTCTTGAATTCAACTTATTAGTCATGAACTATGGACAAAAGAATGTGTAACATAATAATAACAGAAACTGCTGAGACATGACATTGCCGTAAGTTATATTCTCTTATTTATAAGTTAAAGTGTTTTGTGTTCTTATTTATAATATAATTAACAAAGTTATACAAAATATATCAGGGGACCTGAAGTGTAACTAAAATATTCCATTACCCACCAGAACTGTCCGCCAACATTTCGTTACTCGTAAGGCAGCTATTTTTTACTTTGTTTTACCTTATTTAATTTATTTTATATGATATTTCTAAAATAAAACTATGTGTTCAAAATTTAACTACCACCACTTGTTTTTCTAAAAAAAGTATAACAATAAATTATATAAACCCTTGCATTACAAAAATATTTGTAGGGGATTGCCTTTAAATCTATTAGATAAAGGGATTGTATTAATTTCGTCCTGAAAATCGGACTAAAGATTATTATTAAAATCTTGAAAAGTTGTACAACAACTTTTTTATTACGAAGCTGAGCACTAAAGGATAATTATTGAAAGTGGATAAATAGGGGATGAAAATATATGTGGAAGTTCGTATTTTTTGCAAAATGGGAAATCTCATTGAGCGGCATCATGAAGTGAGGAAGGTATAAATAATGGAAAGTTTTTAAAGGAAATGGATGTCTGTGGCTTACTTTACTCTTTATATATAAATAGTTGTGTGAAGAAGCGATCCCACAAGAATTGTGCAATAGTTCGCTAGTACCCATTTTCAAGAATAAACCTTTATTCTTGAAAATGGGCACTAGCGAACTATTGCACAATTCTTGTGGGATCGCTTCTTCGACTGCAACATAACTATTGAGGGATAAAGCTCATGTCACATTGTATGAAAGTATGGGAGACAGTAATAGAAAAAAGATTGCGAGTGGAGAGTGAGATTACCCAAAATCTAAAATGCCAGGTTGACGCACAATGGACGCCACTTTTGCACTCCGCCAATTGTGTGAGAAGTACAGACGTGCACACAAGAACTTGCACATGGGGTTCATTGATCTAGAGAAAGCGTATCAGGATGTGTTGTGGTGGGCCTTGAAAGGGAAAGGCATACCTGAGAAGTAAGTAGAGTTAATTCGCGCTATGTACAGTCAATCTTTACCTTCGTCCGGTCAGCTGCTGGCAACGCCGACGAGTTCAGTGTGTCTGTAGGCTTGCATCAAGGTTCGGCTTTGAATCCTTACCTCTTCCTGTTGATTATGGATTCTTTGACATCGGACATACAGGAGCCCCTGCTGTTTGCCGATGACATTGTTCTTGTAGGTTAAGATGGACCTGAGATCCAGAGCAGATTGAAGAAATGGCAACAAAAGCTGGAGAATGTTGACTTGATAATCAGCAGAACTAAAACCAAATACATGTTCTGCGCTTTCGGCGGTCTCTCCAGTCCTGGAGTCATAGCGCTAGATGGCGAGTTTCTTCCTGTCTGCTCCAACTTTCGGTATCTCGGTTCACTCGTCCAAAGCGATGGCAAAATAGACCTTAGTGTAAAGCACAGAATTAACACGGGATGGATGAAATGGCCGCAAGGCACGAGAATAATCTGCGACTCCCACATTCCTCTTTAACTTAAAGGGAAGATTTATAGAACAATGATTAGACCTGCTGTCTTGTATAGATCAGAATGGTGGGCCACAAAAGGGATGTATGAAAGGCATTTGCAAGGCTGAGATGAGAATGCTAAGGGGGATGTGTGGTGTTACGAGAATGGATAAAATAAGAAATGAGTACACAAGAGGAAGCCTGAAAGTGCAGCCGGTGACTGAAACGTTGTGTGGTAATCTCATCGCGCACGGCTAGTAAGATTATGTAAAAAAACAAATGTTTTTTTTTGTAGTTCGCATCTGCCCATTTGCTTATTGCCTTTATTACCCTGACAATCTCCTTTGATTATATAACATTATAATTTGCTTCTACTAACACGTCAGAGTAGCTTAGATAATATAAATATATTATTATTTATTAACATTTTATAGCTATAATAAAATTATTAGCACACCTAATTTTATTTTACATCGTCCCACTGCAGGACAAAAGCAGATTATCATGATTTTGTGAAAAACTACATATCCTATTAAAAAAATACGTGTAAGTTATTTATGTTCTTCATATTTCTTATGTAAATTATATATTTAAAGTAAGGGAAATGTTTAAAATAATATGTAATAACGACATTATTAATCATAGAATAATATAAGACGTTTATTTAAATAAAACCAGTGCTATGACATCCATTACATGAACTGCGTGTGTACTTAATTATGACTGATTTTGATTAAATACTTTTATTATATATTTTGACGCGTCATTATTTTAATATATTATTAAGTAAGTAAACAAGCAAAACAAAAAAATTATAATCGTTTCAATTGTCTTTAAAAAAATGTTTATCAGCAGAGATAAACACTTTTTCGGATGTCGGGAATTTTCCTAAGGAAAAGTTCTAAACGCGAACTCTCGTCAAAACAGAGCAAATCGTTAGCATTGTATTTGTTGCTTGATACAATGTGAGTTGACGATACTTTAGAATATACATTTATAGTCATTTTAATCAGCATGAAACGCACTTTCTGTAGGTATTACTTTAAGTTTTATATTTTTCGAGAAAATCGAATCAGAGTTCCAAGATAGCGGGTGGGCCGGTTTATTTGCTGTCCAGTGTATGTTCTAGCCCAGATCAAGGTCTATGCCCTTTGGGTTTCAATATTTTGGCTGGCCTGCTCAAAATAGTAGCCACACATAAAACCTGTATTAATCAAAAGCTGGCATCAATACAAACAACTAAACAAGTAGGTACTACATACATAAAGTCACGCCTTTTTCCCATGGGGTAAGCATAAACTACAGAACGCCACCTGCTACAATCCTTACAATATAAGTAGGTACCTACTGTATGAAACAAAAAATCTTATAAAGCATCACATTTCTGAAAATAAGCTATCGAACTTTGTAGTCATGAACACTTAAATAGTTTAGGTACACTTGCGTTATAGTTTTTGAAGTAATTTTTTCCTGCGGCATTAACTTGAATGTTGTTACATTACAAAGAACCCATTATCTACAAAAGTACCGGGAGTCACAGTAACAAACACTGTCCGGCATCAGATATTTTGGCAGCAGGCACACGCTCCGTGTACCGTGCGCATGTTTTAGCGGATGCCGTGAGCACAGTGACGGATAGCATCGGCTTGGGATCAGTTTGTAATGAGATGATTTGTGAAAACTTTTACTTTCTGTCTGGATACAAACCTAGGACCATCAGCCGATGGTGGACTTTATAACGAGCTATCAATTATGCGAGTACCTACAGGTACATAATTTCGTCTGTACGACCTTTGAGGAGTTCCCCCATCTGTAGCGAATCCTGAATGTAGAAGAATCACTGAACTAAATTCCGCTGGATGAGAGGAACTTGTTCTAAATTCAGCTTACAAGATTTGACTTACATGAACTAACAATCATTGCAAGTTTTATAGGTAGGTACCTACTCTTTCAAGAATTATGAATTCAGTAAAAATCTGTTATTTTGAAATTACAGTTCAGTTTTATTTGAGTAGCTAACTATGGAAATCTTTAGACCGACTGCAGGCTTGAGTTGGCTGCTGCTGTTTTTATTTATTCGGTTAGATGTATGATCGACCTATCTCGAACACAGTTGGATTCTGGAGGCCCGGACACCAGAGCAGCAATTTTGAATATCTACAAGGTCAATACTTTCGTACTTTTTTGATGAGGGTTTAAAAATGAAAAGAGAAAATGGCGTGAAGAGTTTATTTTTGGCCCGTTTTTTAACAACAATATATTTCTGAAATAGATAAAACAAGATAAACAATTATTAAATTACAGAATATGCCACTGCCAATATAGGTCACTCTAGAATGTATACTTTTCGACACTTATTTTGTATAAGAGCATGATTTATTGAAACTATAACATCTATATAAAATCTTATCTGATATGCTTTCTATTTCGGGTTTCAAAAATCTGGTTTAGTCAAGATCGTAACTATCACTTCCCTCTTTGTAGGTGCAACGTTGATTCATGAGTTTTCCTTTTTTTTTTCGTCAACAACACATGAACACAGGGTCACTTGTTCTGTTAAACACCATAAACTTATTTACTGAAAATAGAGATCAAATACTATGCATGAGTTTGACAATCCGCTTCAAATAAGCTAGTCAAGTACTGACTGAGCCTGCTATCAGACACTAATTCAGTAGCCAGGAATCAACGTCGTCACATGTTTGAATAACACATTATTCAGGATATTGCCACTTTATTTTATTAACCTGTGTCGTTTCGTAATATTAAATGGTCAATTACATTTACAAATACTTCGAGATTATCGGAAGACTAAATAATTAAATGTATAGTTAGAAGGTACACACACATTTTCTTAATCCAGTTACGCATGATCAGCAACACAGATGATTATACTTTCACATTATATCCAATTATTGAGTATATTTAATAACTATAAACATTTTAGTCACTGTGTTGCTGGGTGTACCAAGAAACCATCATCAACCTTTATCACAGATATATTTTGTCAATCATTTTCCCTGACTCAACATTTGTATGCAATTTCCACCATAAATGTATAATTGAATTTCAAGCTTTCATTTTCCAAAACAACCCTTATACTAAATACAATCGCCAATCAGCAAAGCAATCTCTACAAACAATTATCAACTTGGTCTATCCATAATTTACAACCTGCATTTGCACCAATGCTTTTCTTCTAGGTCAAATTTAACAGGCTAATAAAATAAACAATACTTGACACTTTACATCTAAAAAACCTGAAACACCGAATTATGTTTTCTTCAGAATATAAAATTCTTAAGATTTGCGTAAAAATAGGTTTGTTTGATATTTTGTTCATGTTAAAATTTGACTTGGAAACAAATATGTGTTAAAATTGACAGTAGGACATATATGTACATTATTGATATTTAAGTCTGTACGAGTAAGAAAACAAAGATTCATTTAGACCAACATAAAAAACATTTGACATACTTTGATTGTACTCTATACTTCCTGTAAGGCCTGCTAACCAAATAACTCTTCACTTGACATCCCGAATTGGTTTTATCCCCAGAGAGCAGATTTTAGTTTCGTTCGACAAAACGAAGCCCTCAAATTAATTCCCCAGTATGAGCAATGTACCATATCTGCAAGCCGTAACAGAATGGTTTATTGCTCAACTTTCAAGTCACAGTTCCTTGCAAACATTGTTTTTTTTTTCCCCTAAGGCAACATGCCATTTTCTTACCAGATAATACTTGGAGGACCTGATAAAGTAGGAATGCTATTTATATTTATTGCCATTAAAAAGGAGTTTTGTGATTAAGAATAGAAAGACTATTTGATAAAGTTTTCTGATTCAGTCAGGTCCTCCAAAGTGTTATATCATACTGTAAATTACTTAACTCTGTGACAAAACCGCTTAACGATAAAATTAAATCAATAATACATGATAACACAATTCTTCAAAGCTAGGTCAAAATGATACTTCACCAAGATTTAAAAAAAAAACTGAAAAATTGTTTTTTTCTTTGATTATACTCAGATTTTTGAGATCAGTTTAAGTTTTGTCTAGAAGGATTAGTATCATGATGACCTTCTTTTTATAAACACGGCTTGATGACAAATATTGTTTCAAGCGGCCAGAAACAACACGATTTACACTGAAATTTTTCTTCATTTAACAATAGATGATGTTTGAGCCAGACTAACTACCTACCCAACCCACCTCACAGAATTTTAAGTTTTTTACATGAAAATAAAATAGGTGCTAGCTCAAACTTACATATGGTGTGGGTAGGTATTTATAATATCAGCAGAAAGTCAACCACAATTTATGTAAGATGATGGACAAATCTAGGTAGACTCTCACAGATGATGCTCAAATAAATATTTTTTATATTTTAACAATGTAGGAATTCGCACACAGTATCCAATATGGACAAAGTACACAAGATACCTTTTTGTTTATGTCCTGATGTGTGGTTTATTTACACTTTAAAAAAGTAACCCATTTCAGGTCAAAGTCTTACTCACGATAAACTATTTACACTCACATTTTGTTACAATAAATTCATTACACTTTTTTACAAATAAGTTCTTGTTTTTAAAGATTTAAACTATGTAGTTCCTTTCACCAGTCAGCAAGTCCAGTTAGTTGCGGTGCGCGCGGCGAGCATGCGCGCGAGCTGTGCGACGGCGGCACGGCGTTACTTGTCGGCCGAGTCGTCGTCGTCCGCCGGGCGCGCCACGTATAGCGCCGGGTCGATCACCTTCGGGATCGGCTTAATCTCCGTGCCCAGTTCCTGCTCGATGCGGTGCAGAGCGAAACGGTCCTCGTACGTGATTAGGTTGATAGCGATACCCAAGTGGCCGAAGCGTCCCGAGCGACCGATGCGATGCAGGTAGGTTTCGGCCATACGCGGGAAATCAAAATTGATGACGACGTTGACAGCTTGGACGTCGATACCTCTAGTGAAGAGGTCAGAGCACACGAGATTGCGGCAGAGCCCCGCGCGGAAATCGTGGAATACACGATTGCGGTGCGCCTGCGCCATACGCGCGTGAATGTAGTAACAGCAGTAACCTAGCTCAGTTATTTTCTTTGCAAGCAGCTCCACACGCTGAGTTGAATTACAGAATATTATAGACTGGTTTATTTGCAACTGAAACAAAATGAGAACACATTTTAATGTCAATTTCGACGCTATTTATTTGTTGACTAATATCAAGAGTATGCTATGAAGAACAAGTTGTATCACTAACCTTTGAAAAAAGTGTATTTAAACAATGCACTTTCTGTCTCTCTTGTACAAATGCATAGTACTGTGTAACTCCCTTCAGTGTTAATTCCTCCATGAGATTAATCTCATACGGCTCTCTTAAATGCTTTTCCATGAATTGTTTCACACTCAGTGGGAAGGTGGCAGAGAACAGCAAGATCTGTCGTTCTTTGGGTAACCTGTGGAGACATATCTGTTACGTGTTTGTCTAGGCAATGCAAAACAGTAACTTACGTCTTGAGTATCAAACTTCACAAACCGTGAAATAACCATATCCAGCATTCCTTTGAAGTCTTGAGAAAGAAGTTTATCTGCCTCATCCAGAACCAGCATCCTGCACTGGTCCATCTTGGCAACTTGTTTATCCATGAGATCAATCATACGTCCCGGCGTAGCTATAATAACTTGAACTGAAACAAAAACATAGCAGGAATAAGATAAAGATAAGAATATCAATTTACTGAAAATAATTACAAAAATAGGATCTTTACCATTTTGATAAATACGCATAATGTCATCCCGGAGATTAGTACCTCCTGTTGTAACCATTACGCGAATATCTGTGTGCTTTGCCAGTTCAATGCAAATTTGTGATGTCTGGAGCGCTAACTCCCTAGTTGGTACCACAATTAAAGCTTGAATAGCATCTTTTTTGGGATCCACCTAAATATAGAAAAATAAAAATGTTTATAAGGTACTTAATACTCCCTATGATCATGTAGTAGCAATAACAATCAGTAAACACGGGTTTTATCACTTATAGAGAAGTGAAGGGGAATCCAAACATATCATCATTCAGATCTATTATGTGATAAAAAACAACAAATTTTAACAGTAATAACATTTTATCAAACCTGTTCTAAAACTGGAATACAATAAGCGCCAGTTTTGCCAGTTCCATTTTTAGCTCTTGCAAGGACATCTTTACCACTGAGTGCGATAGGAATAGAAGCCTCTTGAATGGGGGAAGGTTTTTCCCATCCTTTCTCAAAAATGCCCATCAGCAGCTCACGTTTTAGGCAAAACTCTTCAAACTCATTACCTCTTGTGTCAGTTACATCCTATAAATTCAAAAAATACAATGAGTTTAATTGAATTTAACTAAAATACAGGCTGAAGTAAACTAGTTTTTGGTAACATTTTAACTATAGCACCAAATACCACATAACTGTAAAGCTTGCAAAATATCCTATCCTCAGAATAATTGCAATAGTTCTGTCTATCCTAAATATATATATATATTTTTTTGGTATATTTGTGCTAAAATAATAATAAGCATGATGGAGTGATCTTGTTTGTGGTGAGACATGGCCAGAGATCACACAAGACAGGAAGGAGAAAGGGGAGACTAACCTAACATGCCCCAGTTGTGGGCAACTGGGGCATGTTAGGCTAATAAAAAAAAGTTAATACACAAAACACATTTACAATAATAAACCACTGAACTTATTACTAAGAGCAGTGATTTGCATTATCAGCACCAATTCGTGTTATCAAAGTGAACAAAAAAACTTTAATGCCTTCCTATTAAAAATAATTTATTTTTAATAAAAATAAGTCAGTCCAGACTGAATTATTTTAAGATTAGAATATAAAAGATAAAGTTTTAGTAGGTAATTCGAGGTCTTTACATTTTTTTTTTAACTTTCCGGTAATGTATAAAATTGAGGGTATGAGGGAAAAATTATACTTACACTAGTCTTTATTCTCCTGTCTTTCGGGGGTATTTTTAATTTTGATTTCCAACCGATGTCATCCATACTTTTATCGACATCTCTGAAAAAAGAAATAACGATTTATATAAAAATACATCTACATAATTATATGAACTATATTAGCAACAAAGAGAGATACGAACCCCTTATTCTGACTGGTCATACTGTTTCCGACGTGATTACTTGAACTAATTCTATTTTCGGTCATCATTTTGCCAAATAATCCCACTAGGGACACGACTAAAATTAGAAACTTAGAATCACAATTCTTTGTCCAAGTCCGACACTAAACAAATTTTACGATAAGTCACTTTTCGACACATAAGCTATTTAGAAGTTTATCACGTTCACCAACTTAGTCCGGGGATATCTGGAACAATAAATAGACCATAATCAATTAACACTATAGTATAGATAGGTACGCCGAAGCAAGATAGGTAAACGAGATTACGAGACGCGTCAACAAGCACCAAAAGTACAAATAAATTACAAAACAGAAAATTGGCTTGCAAACAAATACCTACATACAACTAATGTAAATGTATTAAAGCGTATACCTTTCAATTGAGATTTGTTGAGTATTTAAACGCAAACAGAACAAGATTACAGAGATTATACAGGATAAAACAAAGTCGTAGTTTTATCTTCGAATTTTAATATGGCCGCCAAGAAATATATAAATGACAAGTAGTTGGTAGCGGCTATAATTACCCAAGTTGTTAAACAATACCCCATTTTTTAACTTACATATAATGGACTTACAAATCAAAAATAAATCATGCAAAATTCATATATAAACATTACCTTGATAAAATTCTACAAAAGACGACGACACTCGATACTCGACGACGACATCACAATGTAACCAAAATAATGTTGCCATTTAATCAATGATTTATATTCCTTCCTACATAAACAATAAAAATTGACTATTTCAGTTTCAGTGGCCTGTAGCTACTGTAGAAATATTGGCACGCTTAAAAGAAATAAAAATAAATGTAATAACGATTATTATTGCATTGTTGATTTGATGCCTAAGTGTTTTGTCATAAGCAACACCCCATGAACTGCGGCTTCTCGTATTTAACTTATTTCAAACGCACGGAATCGTTGCAAACGTGTGCTTTTTTAACATTCTATTGGCTGAAAGTTTTCTTTAAAAGGAGCCTACTAACTGAATAGAAAATAAAATCTTTTTAAAAACGTAAAATACTGTTTCAGCAGTATTTATAATGGCAATACTAAATCAATAGATAAGATTTGAGAAATAGACAATATTGTTTACATATCAAGGGTAGCCAGAAACAATGATTTCAACGACAGCAAACGTACAAACTCAGAAAAAGAGTTGTGTCCAAGATTATAGCTTTGTACGTACCTCGTTTGCTTAAAACTTAAAAATCTTTAAAAATCATAATTATGTCTTTGAACTACTGCTAAGACGTCACGAGATGTGGGTATTCCTTATCCAAGGACCAAGTAGGATAAGTCTAGGACAGATATGTCGTGGTGGAACCATAGAAGAATAAGCTGTAGTGAAAGCATAGCTGGGCTTTCCCCTCTGACAAAGTCATTCAATCAAGACATTGGCCATTTGACCATGTACGTTATATGTATAAAACTATCGCCGACAGATGTCATTATGAACCGTTTTAATGAGGTTTTTCTAGGCCATCTTCTACTAAAAAACGATTGAAAATGCTGTTCATGACTCAGTGTTAAAGTTTTTGTTTGACTATATGGAGCTGGCGTTTATTGCCTTTTAAAAATAAAATGGTGGCTATTGTCTGTGGGTGCTTTTTTCGTATTTTATAGAAATTCTAGTCAAAAATTAAAAAGGAAGTTGCAATGCAACAGAAACGCAAATCGAACGAAGAAAGACGAACGCACACAAACTTCGAAAGAACAAACACAAAAGGCAATGAACACCAACACCATACAGCCAAACATTTTTTTTTACATTGAGTCAAGTACAGCGCCATCTATCATTTTTAGTGGAAGCTGGCCTAGAAAAAATCTCAATATATCGCAAACAAGATGCTCTCATTCTTCTTATTCATCTAGAGCGGAACCGTCTATTCCGAAACCCATATGTGTGGTGTATCTATGGATAGGTCTTCAAAAATGATATTGAGGTTTCTAATAACATTTTTTGTTTTATTTAATACGATTTCTATTATTAAAACATCGATCAAAGTTACAACGAACTACATGAACTTCTATATTATGTTACTTGCTGCTACGGAACCCTTCATGGGGGAGTCCGACTCGCACTTGGCTGCTTTTTTTTAAATGCATTTACTTATAACTTGCAAATAAGAGTTTTATTTTATTTTACTTTATTGGGACATTTAACAGTTACACATTACAAAAAGTATGACAGGATGAGTTTTAAACTAAATAAACGTGTACCCCACACCAATATCCGCGAAATAATGATTAATAGATTAGTTAAATGCGTGCATTAATATTAAGTAAGTGAGTGATATAGGGATAATAGGTTATTAGATAGCTACTTTAAATATTCAATAGCCATCCTTTTAAATCGAAAGTATGATAGCGCGAAAATATCAAGTTCGATAAGATGTGTGTTATACGTGTCTGCGATGCGTCGGAGAGGCGCCCGTGCGCCAGCGTGAGTTCTACACTTTGCAGTGTGGAACAGCCGGGGCACGCGCGCCTCTCGGCGCATCACAGTTCTAGGTACAATGTAACATAGGTTATTAGTAATATCTGGACAATCGAATCTGTTATTACATAGACCATGCAGCATCATGGCCATCAGTAAGATGCGTCTACACTCCAAGCTTTGAATATTATAACGCTTTAATAATAGAGTGTATGTTAATTTTGACTTTGTGCATCTGTAGTGCATAACACGTGAAAATTTTTTTTGAACTATTTCAATTCCTTTTACATAAACATCAAAAATGGGACTCCAAATAGGTACTGCGAATTCCAACTGAGAGCGGACCAAAGTCTTGTATAGAAGTAGAAAAGTAGATGGTCTTTTAAAGTTGTTAGAAGATCGCATGACAAAACCAAACATACGATACGCTTTGTTAACAATGTTATCAATATGAAGATTAAAGTGCAATTTCGAGTCCATTACAACCCCAAGATCTCGAATGTGGTCAACTTTTTGCAAACGGATACAGTATGTAGACTATAATCAAATGTTATAATGTTTGAGTTCATAGTAATATCAAATTACATTACTTTGTGAAATACCTTGGTTTGAGATTGGACACCGGTGACGACAATCAAATGATTTATCAGGAATCTACTTATAGACATAATACTTTTACATGACACTTAATATCAATGTCGCGTATTACGAGCCAACGCGAAAATCGGGATTTCACATAGATTTACAGACACGTCTACCTCAGAAAAATCTTACCTACTTACTAATAGGTTAATACTCCCGCGCCCCGCACGCCCTTTGCAACACTGCGTGCCATGCGCCTGTCTATGTGAGTTTCTAAGCCCTATTTGACTCTATTGGGGATGATTTGTGTATGACTCATAATTTTAATTGTGTGTACACTACGGTGTACACCAATTTTCGGGTCAACCGACCCAGAGAATATAAAGTATCACAGAAAATTAGAAAATTAAAATCCCCATTTCACCCTCTTGAGGGTGGAATTTCGAAAAACCCTTTGTTAGACGATACTTACTCTTCACAAAAAATACATCTTTCAAATTTAAAGTTCTTAAGACCAGCGGTTTAGGCTGTGCGTAGACATATGAGTCAGTCAGTCAGGACTTTGAGTGTTAAATTGGGGGATGATTTTAGGAAAACTGTGATATACGTTTCTCATCATTAGTCAATCGACCCCGAAGATAATTATTTTCACAGAAAATTAAACACCCCATTTCACCCTCTTAAGGGTAGAATTTCGAAAAACTATTTCTTAGTGGATATCTACTCTTCACAAAGAATACACTCTCCAAATTTCAAGTCTCTAGGTCCAGCGGTTTGGGCTGTGCGTTGATATATCAGTCAGTCAGTCAGTCAAGACTTTGAATTTTATATGTATAGATAAAAGATACGTTTAAAAAGGTGTAGTGTGATTAATAAATTTATAAATTACTATTAAGTTGTTTGATTATGCTGACTGCTCATGCTGCAATATTCACATAGATTCACCTATGTGAATATTGCAGCCCGCTTTGCTTTAAAATCTCTTGACAAATGAAAGATGTAATGTAACCTAACATATAGAGCACTGTGAACGACAATAAATGTAACGTATTCTTCACATCATAAACCTATCCTATCCATTACAGAGTTTTTGTTTACTGTGGCACCCTTTCAAAACTAAAGGTTATGGAGATATGTATACGTTACCTCCGTGACATTTCTGGCAGCAGTCATATGAGGTTTTTTAATATTATTATACCTACTTAAAAAATGAAGTAGGTATTTTTTTCCAAATGGCTCTGCCGTTGACGAACAGTATGCGTAGGTTTCGGCTTTGCCAAATCTTTTTACACCCCGTAATGTTCAATAAACCGCTACCCATGATAAAAAGGGGGACCCTGGGTGCTATCTAGTAAGTTATAAGTTAATAACAGAAAAACTGTCCCAAATGTAAGTACAACATTGGATACCCTATTAGAAAGGGATGACATCCACTGTTGAAGTTCGCTCGCTCGGGATGCCTTTGCATTCATTATTCCAGTTATAGTAGGTATTTAAGTTCCTTGGAAAAGCCCTAAGGACTTATGATAAAAGTACTCTGTGGACATAAGCCATTGTCATGTCACTGTCAAGTCAAGTGTCAAGCATAGGGTAACGATGGTATTGATTGTATGAAAAAAAACGACGTGTTTATTGAGAAATATTTGTAATTTTATCTATAATTTCGGTGCTGCATTTCTAGATTTTTATGGTAGCGGTGAAGTTATTTCTTTTATGAAGTGTTACTTTTACATTCTACAGATTATTTTTGATTCAAACATCGACAGGGTTACACCGAAAAAAGAATGTAAATATAATCTATTTACGCAAATTCTGTGCCAAAACCTTTATTTGTTAATATTGATTTTTTTAATGTTTGTTTTTTCAGGACAGAATATTGGAAGTCTCAAGCACGAAAATATTGCGAATTTTGCAAGTGTTGGTTTGCTGATAACAAAGTAGTAAGGATTGAAATCATAGCTATTTGATTGTTAATGTTTGCATAATCGTTTAAGGTTTTGTCAGCTGTATTTAATAAAACCTGAACATATATTTAAAATAATTATTGACAATTGTATGATACTCACTGTAATTTATCACATTTCAGTCAATTTCATTCCATGAAAACGGTAAGCGTCATAAAGAAAATGTTCAAAAACACATATCACAGCTCAGTAAAAAGAGTGCTAAAGATTTCAAGCAGAAAGAAAAGATTGATGATGACATCAAAAAAATGGAAGCGGCAGCTATGGCTGCTTACTTAAATGATGTGAAGAATAATGCTGACATCACATCACAGGTATTAATACATAAGTTAACTCATACTTGAGTTTGAGTCATCCCAAACAGAATGCCAGTGTGGAGCCCCTCTGCAGGATATGCTCCACCTCCTGTCCTCCCATCCTGCACAACCACTTGCACCTTTCAGAATTTAATCAAAGCAAATGTTAGAGCTGTGCAAGTGGCTACATACTGGTCTAACACAATTTGAGATTCATCAACACAAAGAAGAAGAACACATACTCTTAATGTAATTAAGCCACTAAATGTAAGCCGGCAAGGTTATTACTTATTTGGAGTTGAATGATGGCTCTACAAGGACCCATAACTTTGAACACCTATTGTGCTGTTTTCAAATTTTTGTTTTCTCTAAACTCAGTCAATAATAAGGCTTGCCATTATTCTAACGGCTAACCCATTGTTTTTCATTTTCAGAATATCAATGAGTTACTAAATCAGAGCAGTAGCAGTGATACTCCCATAGTTGTGGCCAACACACCTACATCAAAGGCAGCTCCTGCCTGGGAAGAAGTCAAGAGTGAGGATGGGAGCTCATACTACTGGAATACTAAGACAAATGGTATTGGAAATTGGTTTCATTTTATAGTTCATAATTATTCCAACATTTACAAGTTGTCTACTATCATTTGCTTTGCATTTGTTTATGTACTTTTTCTTTTAAGTTAGGGATATCAAGGTTTGCGAAAAACAAATCCCTTTTAAGGTTTTTTTAAATACAAGTTTTTAATGTTATTTAACAACAAATCATCATCATGCGGTCGCAGCGCTAGAGTTCACCGAGGAGGCGGAGCCTTCTCCACGAAGTGCCCCACCACACCAGCCGCTATAAAAGACGACCACGCGCGCATTCGCATTTACAGTGTGTTTACCGCACTCTCTGACTGATTCAGCCTCACTGGCCGTACAGCTCTGAGAACCTGTATACACATTTTAATCCCTTACGTGTACTAAGTTTTTTTTTTATGTGTATTTAATTTTTTACAATTATGTTAATACAAGTTGGAACTATCATCATTCGTTTGTTTTCTACTACAGTTATAAGTTTCGCTTTAAATAAACTTTTTTTTATCTTTACTGTCCACTGCTGGGCAAAGGCTTCCCCCGAGTTTTTTCTTTTCGTAGGAGTTTTTATCTCGCTCCCCCTGTACCCAATGCTCGCGTTAAACGTCCAGATCGTCTCGCCACCTCTTCTTAGGGCCGGCGTCGGCGGCGCTGTCAGCGCCAGCACCATAGTGTTTTGGCACCCATTGTGTGGAGACTTTAACCCAGTTGTCGTCGTGCATTCGGCTGACGTGACCGCCCATTTTAGCCAGGACTACAATTATTACTCTGGCAAACATTACATTACCGGATAAACAATCATATTGTTTTTTTTCTTTATTTTAGAAACTACCTGGGATGCTCCAGATGAGTTTGTGTCAGTAGCAGAGCAAGAAAAGAAAAAATTAAAGGACGAAATACAAGATAAAAAGAAGCAGAAACTAAAGTAAGGAGACAGTAATTTATATGCATGTTCAAATCAAATGAAGCTACTTGAACTATTACTAGTAATAACACCGACAGAGGGCGCCTTTCGGTATTCCGAACCAATGAATCATACATAATGATCACGACAATCGCGTTTTAGCGCGACTAGCGCACGGACCGGGTGCCTGATGTTAAAATCAGTGTTGCCAGAAGGTTACATTTCTTACATTTTTCGTAACTTTTGACACCCTCGCGTAACATGTAAGTAATTTTTTAAT
Organism: Eurois occulta; assembly: GCA_950022335.1. Taxonomy (NCBI): domain Eukaryota; kingdom Metazoa; phylum Arthropoda; class Insecta; order Lepidoptera; family Noctuidae; genus Eurois; species Eurois occulta. The sequence goes on from OX465487.1 coordinate 14,685,939, forward strand.
TTAAGGCAATTTTCGTAACTTTTGAGAAGAAAGAGATGTAATTATTGAAAACAGTTTACGAACGCATCCAAATTGAACGCACCTAAAACTGGCGCGTCTAAAGTGTTTCACTCCATGTTTCACATCTGAATGGAAGATGCCATGACAAAATGAAACTTATTTTGCAGGTGTTAAAACTTGATTTTGCTTGAGCGTGTGCGTGCACGTTTCATACTTCGCGAATTCGCGCCGTTCGCGGTAAAAAGTAAATAAACATGGCTAATTGTGATTTGTTTTGTTTCGTTGTGTTATTAATATCTACATAAAGTGGGGAAATAAATCAACGATTTTTTATTACTGTGATTTAAAACTCTACGAGTATTACATTACAATATATAAAAAAACTAATGCCAGGTTGGTGGATTCGATGTTTTTTTTTGTCCTCAATTCGCTATAATATACTCTAAGATTATTTTTTGGTTTTTTGTCTCAATGTAGTAAGCCTGTCAAATTGACAATGTTTTGTGATTTTTTATATTAGTAGTTCAGTGTAAAACCACGTAAAACTAACAAATAAATGGTTCAACTAATAGAATAAGTTGGGTGCTAGACTAGATAGTAACAACAGTGAAGATGGCGCTGTGAACAAATGAAACTACAGTCTGTTTTATCATAAATACACCATTAGACATACATTCCGTTATACTCCGCCATTTTGCTGACTTCAATTTGCGTCCGACCCCAAAAAATACGTAAATTAAAAAAAAAAAAAAAAATGTAACTTTTGCAGCAAAAATGTAACATTTCAGGAAACGAAACGTAACTTTCGACTCAAGAGCCCTGGCAACACTGGTTAAAATATCAGAAAACCTGCCTCACGCGCCCGCGTCTCTTAGCGCTGCTCACACAAATTTTCAATACACACGAGGTTGCACCCGCACCCGCGCGTGTTTTACACGCCCTGAGACATGGGGTTAAACTTACTCTACACGATACACTTATTGTTTTGGTTTCCAGAAAGCAACAACAAAAGCAAGCCCAAAAAGATGTGCATATGGAGGTGAACTCTCATATAGCAAGAGAAAGAATGAGAGAGTTGGCAGTCAACCAGGACCCACCACCTGTCAAGAAGTTTGTAGACTACGGGCCAGCTCCGCGCGCCACTAAGCCTTATGGCTCTTGGACTCCTGTAGTAAACGAGTAAGTCGACTTTACTTGCAGTTCTATGCTATTGCATTTTAAGTAGAAATTAAAAATTGTTGCGTACAGTGCTGCATGGTTCTTTTAGTCGGAACTAACGCCACCATCCTTTCACAGACAATTTCATAAATGTAACCAACAGCAACCTCCCATCGCCAGAAGAACCATGCTGCAGCAGGTTATTTATTGCATTGTGTTTAGTTGCCGAATTGGGAGAAGCATATCAACATATTGTTAAACGGACTCAAGTGGCCAATCATCATAATATACATTTTTCAAGTGGATGACCGAGGAGCTCGTGACTAAATAAGAACAGCCGCTCGGGTCGATCTTTAGGTAAAGCCGTACTTACCTAGGTTGGTCCGTGGATGGGTGACCACCCATTACATACAGAGTTTCCTCCGTGCCTCGGAAAACACGTTAAGCCGTTGGTCCCGGCTGTCATTTGTACATCTTTGGCAGTTGTTACAGGTAGTCAGTGTCCTGAAAGTCTGACAACCAGTCTTACCAAGGAGTATCGTATTACCTAGCACTAACTGGTTTTTGGAGGTCAGATAGGCAGTCGCTCCATGTAAAATACTGGTATTCAGCTGCATCCGGTTAGACTGGAAGACGACCTCAACGTAGTTGGGAAAAGGCTATGCAGATGATCATGAATTTTTCAAGTGTGTGTGGATGGCCAAATGACCAAATCCGATACTATGCGGAATATCGAAAAATACCTACTAAAATATCCTCCTTTGGGTATATTTCGCTATTCCTCGTAGTTTCGGATTTGGCCATCCGCGAAAATTCAAATGACACAATTGGCATCCAATCTATAATATAAAAATGAATCGCAAAATGTGTTGGGAAGCGCATAACTCAACAACGCCTGGACCAATTTGGACAATTCTTTTTTTAAAATGTTCGTTGAAGTTCAAGGATGGTTTTTACGGAGAGAAAAATTTAAAAAATTGCGTGGATAAGTCTAAAAACAACACTAGGATACACTTTTTTTTGGTAGGATTAGGGTAGGAGTAGTGTAGGAGTAGGTTAAGAGTAGGGTAGGAGTAGTGTAGGAGTAGGGTAGGAGTAGGGTAGGAGTAGGGTAGGAGTAGGGTAGGAGTAGGGTAGGAGTAGGGTATGGGTAGGGTAGGAGTAGGGTAGGAGTAGTGTAGGAGTAGGGTAGGAGTAGTGCAGGAGTAGGTTAGGAGTAGGGTGGGAGTAGTGTAGGAGTAGGGTAGGAGTAGTGTAGGAGTAGGGTAGGAGTAGTGTAGGAGTAGGGTAGGAGTAGGATAAGAGTAGTGTAGGAGTAGGTTAGGAGTAGGGTAGGGTAAGGGGTAGGACACCACGCGAACGAAGTTGCGCTGGGCAGCTAGTAATAAATACAAATAATTTATTTCTTTCCAGACCTGTAGAACATATCGATCTTCAGCTACCGAAGCCTGAAAAGGAGCTACCGCCGCCCCCAGTCATCGTGCAGCCAGAAATAATTCAGTTTAAGGAAAAGCGCGTCGAGTCTCTTGGCGACGAACCCGTCGAGTTCAAGAAGCGAAAGTTCAATAAGCCTAAAAGAAATATGCGTCAAAAAGTAGATGATGACTGAATAGTATTAGGTAATGAGATGGCAATGAAATGTGTAAATAAAATCAATTAGTGTAACACAATACCTACTTTTTTATATGTGAATTCCCCATGCACTAAAATATGACCTATTTCTGTACCAAAATATAACAGCAATCAGCGACTAACCAGTATTGTCGCGGATCAACATACTACTTAAGATGATACACCTAATTCATGGTGACCGTCCTCAGCAGTTGCACGATCCCAATCTGAGTCTCGTAACGGTGCGGTGCTCCGCCATTGATTCGTCTTGTAAGTATTTTAATTTACTACATCATTTATTGTGAATTTGGGTTTATAATATCTGGCGGTTGGATATAAAATACCCAGGATCTCGGTAGGCATAATAAAAAATTAGTTTGATCCGTCAAAGATTCATTATATTAGTTATTAGCGACCCACCCCGGCTTCGCACGGGTGCATGTATTATACATATAAACCTTCCTCTTCGATCACTCTATCTATTAAAAAAAAACCGCATCAAAATCCGTTGCGTAGTTTTAAAGATTTAAGCATACATAGTGATATAGGGACAGAGAAAACGACTTTGTTTTATACTGTAGTGATTCTACAAAATTGTGTTTAGTACGGTTGGGTTATTGTGTGTTACTTTTTTTTTGTTTAGCTTATTCTTTCCCAGTGCTGGGCAAAGGCCTCCCCATACCTTTTCAACTCTCTCGGTGTTTTGCCTTCTCTGGCCAATCAGTCAAGAACGAGTGAGTCCAAATCTTCACGCCAGTGTTTCTTGGGCCTGCTTCGGTGACGACGACCAACAAACTTATTGTCCTATATTTCGTAATCAGCAGTGCATAGGCCGTATCCTAAATAAACATTAGTTTATTTTTTCAAAGCGGTTCACTGTCCACTCTAAAACCTCTTTTTACAACTGCAAAGTTCAGGTTATCCATCACAGGCCGTGGGCCGTGTCACTTGAGTGAGGCCGTGAACAGCTATAAGACAGAACCCTCAGGGCAAGAGTCCTACTCGCATTTCTAGAAGTTTTCTTAAAAATACAATTTTATAGTTTTTGGGGTTGCTTTGCTACTAACTAAACCAAGCTTATCTACGCATCAAAAAATAATGACGATTAAAAGTATTGGTCGGAGAAGGCAAAAGATAAAGAAAATGGGAAAGCCATGGGGATTTTTGCCCAGCAGTGGGAGAGAACTGACTGATAAAAAAAAGTATTTGTAAATAGTGAATACCTAATAACCAAGCCAACCTAACCATAACCCAATTTTGTAGACTAAATATATTTTATCTTGGTGGGAACCAAACAAACACTATTGCCTACCAAGATCCTTGGCGTTCTATTCAACCAACCAATAGAAAAAAAAATCACAATAAATTATTAGTAACTATAAATACACTATTATATCTATGGTAAATTACGCTAAGATCTGGGCATTTTCATGTTGTTTATAATATTTGAAATTATATTTGTCACATTTTTAAACCGACTTCAAAAAGGAGGAGGTTTCTCAATTCGACCGTATATATATATCTCTATATATATATAATTCTTCTGTGAGTGTGTATGTCACTGAACTTCTCTCAAACGACTGGACCGATTTTGATGAAATTTTTTGTGTGTGTTCAAGGGGATCTGGGAATGGTTTAGATTCACAAAAAATTAGGGTAGGTAGGGTAGGTAGGGAAGGACAGTTAAGGGAACCCCTCAACTGTTTACAGTATCTACCTTGCGTTTGGACTTAATTCATGTATATTGATCAAAACTTTGCACCCATCTGAGTTACAAGTGCCATTACAGGTCTGATGATGAAAAATATTTCTATGGAATATTGCAACTAAAAATAAAAAAATAAATTTTTTTTTTTTGCAAAAAATAAAACCGACCAAAAACAAAAGAAGTGAAAAATAATTTTAGCTTCAGAAGTCGGTGACAAAAAACTGAATCAAATAAACAAGTCACCGACTTCTGAAGCTAAAATTATTTTTCACTTTCTTTTGTGTTTTTGGAGTCGGTTTTATTTTTTGCAAAAAAGTTTTTTTGTTATCGAATCTTTATGCGTTTGTGTGATATAATGTGAAAAATGAAAATGTAAACACGCACGATTGGCGCGAAACTTCGACTTTAGATACCAAAATTCATCATTACCACTGCTTATTTAAATTGAACTATGGATGAATTCGTCACATAATTAAATGACGAGTTAAATTATTCTCAATAAAGTGGAGTTTGGATGTCCGAAAACCAATTTTTTTATGATTTTTAGCCTCGGCCAGCACCGCTGTCAAAATGGCGATGACCGTATTTACGCACTTGGATTTTGTAAGGTGAAATTAAGAAACTTGCGCGCTAAATACAGAAGTTTTAATGGCGTTGACATATGAGCTTTTTATCCAACTCTCTTAATTAACGCACACTCATAGTATTTGATTATCAGAATAACTAACCTAACCCATTCGTCCCGCCTGCTGAAAATCTCCCGCCTGGACATGAGCTGACCTGGAAGTCTCTGAATAGACTCCGGACCCAGGTTGGTCGTAGTAAGGAAAACCTGCTCAGGTGGGCTCACTCATTAATGACTCTGCCCTGGAGTGTAAATGTGGTGCTGTTCTACAAACGATGGGGCACTTAATATCGTGTCCTGCGCAGTGGCGTAGCGTGCCTTGGCGGGGCCCCGTATAAAAATTTGTTTGGGGGCCCTTAGGAAGGGTAAAGATTTCTCACAAAAGAAAAAAAAATGTTTGCATAAAGTCACTTTTTGCAAAAATTTTACAAACAATTCAAATTAAATATACACTTTCCTTGCCTTTTTTTCGGCAAACTGAATTATTAAATCATTTATAGATGATGACTTTAGTTTTTCTAAAGTTTCTGCCTCTATGAAAGAAATTGCTTTTTTAGATTTTTGTCATTTCTGAAAAAAAAAAAAATCCAGACTTTTTTATTAATTTTTGCTTACGCACGTTGGGGGCCCCGGTGGCTCGGGGGCCCCGTATAAATGATACGGCAGATACGGCGTTAGCTACGCCCCTGGTCCTGCGTGTCCTGTTGTTTGTTCGCTAAAGGAATTGATGGACGCTACTGAAAGCGCCAAACTAGTAGCTCAGTTTTGGGCTGAGACAATTTAGATTGCCATCGATACGCTAAGAAGAAGATTATCAGAATATTAAATATTTACATAAATAATGAGGATGACGTATGACATAAATGCTAGCCCCTTTCGGGGCCGATATCAAGCCAGCGGAGGTTTGTATCTCAAGCCCCCAAAGGGGCCTGTGCCGAACTTTATGGTTAAGGAGTAACTAACTAAGGTTAAAAAAAATGAAACCCTTGATATTAGTAACAAAATTCGATTCAAAAAGGGAAGTCGTATATTTTTTTTTATAATTTTACGCGAACGAAGGTCGCGGGCCGCACCGGATCATTCTGAGCTCGGTTATTAAAAAAAAACCGGTTTCCTACAAAAGTCCAATACCTACACGGTCAAAATTAATGGAAGAGCTGTTTTTTTTTTAAATAGCCGATGAAAACTTTCTAGGGGCTCAGAATTATGTAGGTACTAAATACGTGGTAAGTGTGGTAACCGCTTTCGCGTCGGTGTCCCTTTCATCCCGTATACGCGTCGATTTGAGAACCTCCTCCTTTTGTTTCGTCGGTTAAAAAAACAAACTTGTGGCAACTGATACGGCACGGCATTGGCACCAAACAATATTACTTAATAAAAATATTATGAAGGCTCATTCATAGGTTGTATTCTATTATTTCCAACAGCAAAACTAAATTTGTTTTTATAGTAGTATGTTAATGAAAAACAACGTTACTGCTGCAGTTTGATGAAAAACTCCCATATCTCAAAAACTAAACATCAAATCTTATTCAAACCAATTTTCGTTGAAAGTTTTGTTTACGTTCCACAATCCTAAATTTTTTAGAATCTTCCTCCTCTTACTTTAGAAGTTAAAGGAGACACTTTCAAAGTGGTAAAATGTGCACACATTTTGAAAGTGTGTATCTTTTTTTTTAAATTTCTGTTCCGTTTATGGGGACCCCTTCTTCTAATTTTTTTTCATCTTTAATTTTTTTTATTTTTGTATAAAAATCGTAAAGTGGTTCACAGAACACACATCTACCTACCAAGTTTCAACTGTGTAGTCCTAATAATTTCGACATACAATACGGACAGACAAACAGACGTATGACGAATCTATACGGGTTCCGTTTTTTTGTCATTCGGCTACGGAACCCTAAAAATCAGGTCAGTCGGTTTTAAAGTTATCTTGTGAGTACATTTTTATTTATTAATACCATTTTGGTTCAATAGATGTCGCTGCATGTATCTTACATATTGATCATAGGTCCTTCTTGAATACACATTACTGCTACATAAACACATTTTATGTTTTTTTTTTCTCTTTATTTGTTTTGGGGTTTTTATTGATAAAAATAAACTATTAATTATTGGATGGTATTTAAAAGTACTTCAATTTATTCCCATTTCATTTACCTAATTTTGCCTGTGTTCCACCAAATATACTGAATGTGCACCAAAATATGTTCATTAAAATATGTCATAACATAACGAGCATCTATTTAACAACTGTTGCAAATTTGTAAAAATAGTAATACACCTAATTTTAAAAACAAGCATTTATTTTTTTAGTTTTACTTCAGATAATGCACTGCAAAATGTATTTGAATCAAACACCAATGATATAATTTTAAATTATATCTAGTTTCCGCCAGCAGGTCGACGCAGCCCCGCTGCGCGGGGCTCCTATTTCTGTCTGCAGGGTTTACAGGAACCTAACTAACCGAACCTCGGGGTGCCCCTGACGTCGACCGTCTCTAGGATGCATACTAAATATTTTGTGTAACATTCAGGAATATTTGGTGCACGATCAGTATTTTTCGGGGAAGAATAAATATTTTAGAAATGCATACATAGCCCACCTTTAGATTTTTGGTGAACACAAAAATATTATCCTTAATTATTTGAATAAGAATTAATACTACGATACCAATGTAACCAACTTTTGTTTCTACCGGCGAACTAATTAAATTTCAGACCACAAAAGCTGCTAGGTATTATGACTTAACTATGATTTTAGGTAAAAATGAGTACTTAAATCATGTAGTACCTACTTACATAGTTGAAGTATCATCAATAGTTTTACTCGTATCAGCGCACGCCAAATAATAAATTTTATTTGTATAGGGAAAATTTTGCTACTTTGGGTCAAATTAATGCAATTTTCTTAAGGATGTCTATTTTATTTGAAAATAATTTTAGCCTACGTTACTTCCTGATAATTTAGCTTTATATTGGTGAAAAAATGGTTAAAATTGGCCTAGTAGTTTCGGAGTTTATTCTTATTCGGTACGAACAAACAAAAATCTTTCCTCTTTATAATATTAGTGTAGATAAAACGATCTAAATTTCCAAAATGGTAGTTTGGAATGCTTGGATGAAAATATTTTCGGGAAATAAATTGTTGCTCTAGTCGAAAACCATGAGATGATTTAAAAAAACCCGCAAAAAATTTAAAAAATAAATTCGTTACTTTTTAAATTTTTTGCGGGTTTTTTGTTGTTTATTGAGATTTTTTCTAAATTTCGATCGATCTATCAGCTTTCGTAGCTTTGGGGGCAGAGAACTTTGTTTAACAGTTTTTGGCCATTTTTATTACCATAATGACCTTGTCCATAGAAACCATTTAAGCTCTGAGACACATGGCGCTACGACGCACCGTTTCCGAATTATGAGCGTCTTATATCAAAACAAATGATTAACAAAAATAAAAAACCAGCCAAGTGCGAGTCGGACTCGCGCACGAAGGGTTCCGTACCATTATCTATAAAAACGGCAAAAAAATCATATCTGTTGTATGGGAGCCCCTCTTATTTTTTTTTTAATTTTTAGTATTTGTTGTTATAGCGGCAATAGTAATACATTATTTGTGAAAATTTCAGCTTTCGAGCTATCACGGTTTATGAGATACAGCCTGGAGACAGACAGACAGACAGCGAAGTCTTAGTAATAGGGTCCCGTTTTACCCTTTGGGTACGGAACCCTAAAAACTAGGCCTGTAAAGAACTATTCCAAAGAACCGTCCCCCGACTGCACTGAAAAGATTGGTTTTCAGTTTTCCCCTTTTGGGTACAATGGCGTTTTAATTGCACAGTAAATACACTTCTCATCAAAAAAATCGAAACACTTTCGATTTTATTGTTTTTGTCCTAATTTTTTACAAAAGAGAATTAATTCCATGAAAAAAAAAACATTATTGTGTAGCTGGCAGTTTGGTCATTACAGTAAGAAGAAAAAAATCAAAATTCGAAATTAGAATTTCATTTGTTTATCCTATAAATGAAATTAATCACTGTTTTGAGACAAATGTGTATTTAGGGTTGGAGTACGTTTCTCGTTTAAAAACTAAAAATTAGCGCTTGTCTTTAAACTTTTTGTTTCTTATTTCATTTACTGTGACTTTGGGACGTCTGAAAAAACTTTTTTTTCTAAAACATATGGATACTTCGCCCGCAGAAGCCGCCCAAGTGGTGGCATTGCTGGATTCTGGACTTAGTCAGCGTGTTGTGGCTGCAAGATTGCATCTAAGCTTATCATCTGTTCATAGAGTCTACAAACGCTATCGGGAGACTGGTTCGTTCACGCGCCGTTCAGGATCTGGCAGGAATCGGGTCACTTCTGAGCGAGATGATCGATTTATTGTAACAACTTCTTTACGAAATCGACGCCTTAACGCTTTTCAACTGCAGCAGCAGCTTCGCGTTGTACGAAGAGTAGCTGTAAGTGACTCTACAATAAGAAGAAGGTTGAAGGAACGCGGATTGGCACCGCATAAGCCAGCGAATGGGCCGAAATTAACTGCAGACCATCGAAGAGCGCGCCTTAACTTTGCACGCGAGCACCTAACTTGGTCATACCTTCAGTGGAGCAAAGTACTGTTTTCTGACGAGTGTAAAATTATGCTGTATGGTAACGACGGAAGGAACAAGGTCTACAGAAGAGATGGAGAACGCTTTGCACAATGCTGCATTGAAGAAAAGGTCAGCTATGGTGGCGGTTCGTGGACGGTTTGGGGAGGAATCAGCGCCGACGGTAAGACAGAACTTGCCTTTGTGTCTGGGCCACGGCTGCCTGCACTAAACTCTCATCGGTACATCGAACAGTGTCTTGAACCTCATGTGATGCCCTATGCACATTTTATTGGCAACGACTTCATATTCATGCACGACAATGCTAGAGCTCACACCGCGGGCGTCGTACGAGATTATCTTACCGAAGTCGGTATCTCCATTATGGTATGGCCAGCAAGAAGCCCGGACATGAATCCCATTGAACATCTATGGGATGAATTAAAGAGACGAATTCGAGCAAGAGATCCAGCCCCAGAAACACTTAGCCAGCTGCAAAATGCAATCCAAGAGGAATGGGATAATATACCACAACATGTGATCGTGACTCTCATCCGATCGATGAAGAACCGTATGGAAGCAGTAATAAGAGCTCGCGGAGGGAATACAAGTTATTAAATAAACGTTTCTTACATTTTTTTTTCATTTACGCGTGTTGTTTTACCCATTTCCTTCATATTCCATACAGGGTAAAAATTACTCATTATACAAAATACGAAACCTATGAAGACTTAATTTGAATTTAGAACAATAACATTAGGATTTAAAAATCTCATACTACTCACTATTAAATGACATTTTACATTTATTCCTAAATATACACATTTTTCTGATAATCCTTATCAAATCATAAACTGCGAGGTGTTTCGATTTTTTTGATGAGAAGTGTATTATAATCTATTTAGTACCTATCTTCTGGCTATTCAACACTATAATCATGTAACTTGTTTTTAATTTTTTAGTTCACTTTTTGTTATGGCAGGCGTGTTTTTTATTTTATACCTTTTAGCAACATTTTTTTAGGAAATCAATATCACGCAAAAGATAACTTATTTAATTTCTTTTTTTAATAATGAATGAATGCATAATGAATACTACTGTTACATATTTTTGTTATGTATTAAGCAAGCTCTAGGCGATGATAGTATTCGTAGACAAATTTTCATTAAAAAAAATATATACCTATTTCCGTTTTTTTCATGAACCATGGCTCCCCCTTTACATTTTTTAAAATGTTCACTAGCATATATGTTACCCGGAATAACTCAACGCTTCTAATGATACACCACATTGAAATCGCCAGACCACATACATTGAAATCGGTTAAGCCGTTTTACCGTTTAGAAGTTATGGTGGAATAAAGAATCTCACAAACATACATACATACATGAACCCTGAAAACAAAACACTCCTTTTTTTGGGCAGTCGTGTAAAAATAAAATAAAATTCAGAGGCCCATAATTCGGAAACGGTGCGTCTGAGTCGTGGAGCCACACTTCTCAGAACATAAATAGTTTCCAGTAGCGAAACTTCAATTTTTTTAAGAGGTAAGCCGGAGTACCTACATGTCTTTAACGTAATTATATTATTTGTCTATAGAATACTGACAGTGCCATTTTTCAAAGGGAAGCCGGTAGGAATCGAGTTGTATGGAACCTTCGCCACTGATAGTTTCCATGGTCAAGGTTAACCCGAAACTACAAAAAAATTATCCGAAAAAAAATCTGGAAAATTGACGAAGTCCCTAAAATTATTTTAAATCCAAATAATAAAACTTCGCCTCTAAAACGACCCACTGATCGGCGAAATGTGGGTGTTTTTATTAGGTATACATCTGCCTAACCTTTCGGGGATTACCTACAGATTAACTCCTGAAAGCCAGAATCTACAGTGGCGACCACCAGAAAAGCGCCCAGACAATGAAGCTCATGTAATGTTGTGTGTATATCTTTTAATTTTGTGTGCAATAAAGAATAAGAATAAGAATAAGCTCGACGAAGTCTCAGAGAAACAATTTAACCTTTAGTCTTGTGTTAATCAACTTTTCATGCTGACTCTACCACCTAGGTCCATTGGTATGTATGTAACATAGCTAGTTGGAGCCGCTTGAGCTATCAACTTAAATTACACAGTATGAAATAGTACAGATACAAGTCGGGAAACTAGTCATTGCAGCCAAAGCGAAATTCACACCCGAGCTGCAGACGAGGTTGTTATTAAGCCGAGAACTGTAGTGACAAATTTTCACGACGTTTGCAAAATGTACTATGCAACGGAATTAAACGACGTTTTTCAATATTATACACTTTAAAACGAAAATATTTTTTGTCATAGTCATTATGAAACCGCGCATTGCCTTCGTAGATTGAAGGAGAAGCAAATCGAAGCAAAGGTGTGAATCCGCAAATCAGCCTAATATATTAACAATAGAAAATTCGAAAATAGTTTTGAATTTAGGACACAAATAAATGTTAATTTGTTGATTTTTATCAACAAACTAACTTTTATTTGGAAAAGCGCGGTTTCATAATGACTATGACAAAAAATATTTTGTAATAATATTTTTTATATATTTTTATTTTTAAATGTTTTTTGTATATTATTTTTAGAAACACAATTTAATTAATCATAAAATATTAAGGCCTTAACATGCAACATGCAAATATACTTTCTCAGAAGACGAAAAGTTGAGGAAACGGAAACCGTATCTACTTGCTGTAATTACTCACCTTTGTAGGTCTTCACATCGATAACAGTAGGGTTCCCCTAATTTGAAAAATGTTTAGGTATACTTTGTGATTAAGTAGAAAAGATCAGGGTCTTCGGAAAATTTTTGCGTAACTTTTCTAAAGTGATATTGAATGAATTAGGTAGGTACCTTTTTTTTTTTGGGATGGGAAATCATCAAATGACTCCTTCCGCTCTGGGCGGAGCGGAAGGGAGTGTCAGACTTTTACTGACTAAAAACCATCCATGTTCCTTCTTTTGTCCTTTATGTTCCAGGGCCGCGGTATCTCTTTCGAACAGTCCCGCAGCCCTGGCAGGCATCGGCCCTTGCGGGCCCCTCCTGTTTGCTGACATCTCTTTGAGACGCGCGTGGAACACGAACGCGTGTCGACACGGCCTGTCGTCATAAGACGGACGGACGGCGAGCTAGCACATTACTCACCGTCCACAGGCCCGCGCCTACGGTGGCCGAGAGCCACCACGTGGCTCCCGACGCCCGGTGCTTCTCCCGCGGCGGCTGGGACGTGAGGTTCTCTCCCTCTCACGTTCCGCCACCTCCTTCGCTAGCATGACTGCTTCTCAGAAGGAGGTGACGGCTTCCCATTCCCTCTCACCCCGGACCATGGCTTGAACCAGGGCCGGACGCGAGAGGTCGCCGCCGCCAATCGCCGCTGCAAGGACACGGCAGTGCTCCGCCCAAGCGGAGCAGACCTCCACGGTGTGATCCACCGTGTCCTCCGGGCGATCCTCACAATGAAAGCACCCGGGCGTTTCCTTCCGCCCGATTCGGTGCATGTACCTCCCGAAACAACCGTGTCCGGTGAGGAACTGAGGACCTGCTTCAGGCGGAAGGTGAGTGTGCCGTGGCGCCTCTCTAGCCACTCCTCAAAGAGGGGACTTATAGCTACTATCGTGGCGTGCCCTGCACGGGGTTGCGACAGTCGCTCTCTCCATGTCGCCATGAGATCGCGCCGGAGGTCTGTCCGCTGAGCGACCATTTGCCGCGGCAGCGGAGTTTCCCCCCGGCGTAGTGCCTCCGCGCGCCACTCGTGCAGGCGCGCGAGGACTATGGCCTCCAGATCCCATGATGGCAATCCGGCAAGGAGGCTCGCCGCCTCGCCGGAGATTGTGCAGTACCCACGGACCAGCCTTAAGGCTACCACCTTTTGGGGCGCGTTCAGATAGTGCGCGGCTCGCAGCCTCAACGAACGCGCCCACACCGGGGCCCCGTAAAGGGCCATGGACCGCACGATCCCCGCGTAGAGCCTCATAGGCTAGTTCCTTGCTAGTTTCTTGTTTCACTTTTTGAGATTTGTGTTGTGTACTCAATAAACTTTGAACAGTTATTTATTCGATAAAGCTATATGGTCTCAATCAAGATATCAAACCATAAAATACAGATTATCAATTATTTATGTTACTCCAAGAATTTTCAGTAAAGAATAGAAGAATCAATAAATAAATAAACTAAGATTTACCAAATGGTACCTAAAAGTCCAAAATATTCTGTAATCATTATATATTTTAAACTTTTACTACCATACACTCGGTAAATCTTAGGTTTTAGGGGAACACGTGGGAATTGGCGCCACTTAAGATAAACCTCCAATAACTTTTTACAATAATCACTTTTTAATATAGTTTTCGGTTTTTATCACAGTATAACTAATCAGGATTATCCTTACAACATAGAAATTTTAAAATAATCCAAACAAAGATAACAAAGTACACTCATTTGAAAAAATCAGACAAGTGCGAGTTCGACTCGCGTGGAGAGGGTTCCTTACGTTAATTACCTAAATTCCGTGAGTTGTTTTAAATCTAAGGTTTCTTATATAAGTTTTCCTCTTTTCCTGTAATCTACAGGCAAAGAACTATTTTTCGGCCCTGTAGTTTCGGAGTTAAGGAGGAGAATGGGCAATTTTATTTATTTAAACTTCATGTACAAGAGTGGCACATAGGCGGACTTAATGCCACAAGGCACGGCAAGGGCTTTTTAATTTTCGCCTATTTTATTAAATAAACTCAAAACTATTTATCTTAAAATTATAAAAATGATATATTTGAAATTCTCACAATAAGCCCTTTCATTTGATATGTAACACGATATAGTTTGCAATACATTTTTTTTTTCATTTTGTGATTTACCCCCAAAAGTGGCCCCTATGTTTAAAATTCATTAATTTACGTTACACGTCCGTGTTAGGGTCACAGACTTACATGTGAGTACCAAATTTAAACTCAATCGGTCTAGTAGTTTTGGAGTAAATTGGCTGTGACAGACGGATAGACAGACAGACACGCAAGTGATCCTATAAGGGTTCCGTTTTTCCTTTTGAGCTACGGAACCCTAAAAAAGTAACACTGGCTCCCATTACCCAAGAGTACGGGGTAATGAGATCCACCGGGGTAATGGTAGCCGAAAACATTATATACTCTTATAACATTCTTATGTGTTATCTTATAACTTAAACTTATTTTCACAGGAAACGTAAATCACAGTAATTAGTTTTATGTATGTAATTAAAAACATTCTTTGGTGGAATCACTTCCTGAAAATTTAGCATGTGCCCATTCATGGCCCAGGCCCTATATCTCTTATGGTAGAGATGCAGTCTGTCGGATTCGTCTGATTTTACAAATTCACAACAAATTATACACATGTTAAAATCATCATCGACGTATTTACTACTATCATATTCGCAGATATTATAAATTGACTGACTCATCTAATGGTCTGAAATAGGGTGTTTTATCTTTTTCATTTGCTTTCTATATAGTTCTTTTCTTTTCTTCTCTAATGTTTTAACCCCTCCCTTTTGGTGCTTTATTATATTTCATAAGATGTTTCTTCTTCTTTTCCATAATTCTATCTCGTTTTCGAGGCACCTGGAATAAATTATTAAGAGGGGTAATGAGAACCATTCGGCTCCCGTTACCCCAAATGCTCCTTTTTAAGTTTTCATATAATTATCAAAACACTTCATCCAATTTTCTAATGATAAATTTACAGGTTAAAAGAGGCAACACTTATAATAAAACAAAAGAGGGAAAGAGGGAGGGAGGGGAGGTGGGTGAGATATATTGAATGATAAATTGTAGCAATAATAATATAATCGATTTGATCTTTAAAATGTAAGCACAAGTTTCTGTCTCTGTTTCAATGTAAATGTTTCCATGCCATACCATTCGGTAAAATATGGCTGAGCTTTGATATTTCATAACAACTAAATTAAACTAACTAACTAACTAATTTTATTTTGCAAACATGGGTAATACACAATAGTGTATTACCCATGTTTGCAAAATAAAATTCTATTCTATTCTATTCTAATAAAAAATGTAATACTCACAACTCTTCCTTGAATATCGTAGAAAATTAGATCGATTCCCCGAAAAACCGATATGAGGTCTGTTTATGCAACAAAATTAAAATAAGTAGCGAAGTCTAGACTAGGCACACGTACCTCTCCCGTGTCTTTCTGTACTATGTCAAAACAAGTTAGGATCTAACTTGATTAGATACACGTAAACTAGGGTAGTTCTCATTACCCCGTGGCTCCGTTTCCCCCGTGTTCCCCTACCTCAGGGACACGGTAAATGTTGTGTGCGAATTACTGGGAGCGACTACACATACTGAAGACGGCGACTTGAGAATTCGCAACTTGGACCTGGACTAGCATGTTTGTCACAGTTCTAAACTTTTTCTTTATAATTAAGTCGTGAAAAATGCCTGACACCTACCGCACCGTCCAGGGAGAAGGTTTGGTTATGTGGGGCTTGCACCCACTAAAAACACCGCCGTGAGCCTACTGTCGCCTTGTTAGATGAGCCGCGAGAACTGCTACGCATGACGTTCGCGACCCATCCAGCGCAGCCCGCCTCCGGGCACCAAACTCCTTTGGCGATGTCCGGGCTCACCTGAGACATCGCCACCAGTTGTGAGGGCCGCAATGCGACGACGCCCGCTGGCACCTCTTAGGACGGCAGCAGGTGACGCCCTGACGTGCTCCGCCGCCTGCTTCTGCGAGATGACGTCCTGACGGAGAGTGCTACTGCCTCGGTGTTGGTCACGCATAAAATATCAGGGCCGCCGTCTTTTGGTCACAGTTCTAACCTTTAAATCGGTCGGTGTGCCCTACCTTAGTTCTTGCGACCATATCGACTCACACACCCATTTGGTCGCTCAGTTTAGTATAATATATGTCATCATTACTCGCCAGATATTGAAGAAATCCCTAGTCATTGTTTTATTTTCAAAACCATCATTTACCAACAGGCAGTCACTAGTAAAACCTAACATGTCCCAAATTATAAATGGCAAAAACCCAAAAAATCGTCACCTTTTTATAAAATCCTTACATTTACCCAACTCATGTTGGTAAATAAATCCTAAGATTTACTAGTAAAACCAAAGATTGGAAAATTTGCGCGGTTTTGCCCGGTGCGAAGTACGAAGTACTCGCAAGTCGCAACCGGCGTGCGGGTATGACCAGAACCAGATGTAGGAACGTAGACGAGGCAAAAGGAGTATGTAAGGATCGTAGCATGTGGCGTTCTGTGGTTTCTGCCTATCCCATTGGAAAAAGCCGTGAGTTTATGTTTGCATGTATATATGTTACGTGTAATGCTAGAAGAAGAAGTATAACTAGGTTTAACGGGTTAACTTAGTATATTATACAACAACAACATAATTTATTTCAGGCTACCATTGCCCATAGATTTGTTACGAGCTAGGTGGGTATGGGATAAATTAAATACCGATTAAACAACAAATAACTTTATTAATCACAAAACACTTAAAACTTAATCACAAGTACACTACTGATCACTATTCACTTAGATACCGCACTTCTAGTTGACTTCGATTCGCTTAGTTGTGTAGCCAAAATCAGACTGACTGCTCCCGCAAACACGACGGATATTTATATGCCGACCGATTCTTCGAGAAGGTTCCACAACTTTCAGGAATCTTCTAGATTACTCCATAGTAGAACATTGTCCTTCGAGATAGTTCTACAACTTTCTCAAATCTTCTAGACAGTTCTATAGTGGAACATTCTAGACTCTAATCTTATAGACAGGCCCTTACTAGAACATTCGAGACTCGCACGTAATCTGGAATGATCTCGTAAAGCAACCGACGTAACTCTGCCCCAGTGCCCCCTTCTTAGACATGCTCGTCCCGAGCATCATTAGCCCCGTAGTATCGCGCCAATCGGTCTACATGGACAATCTTACGCGCACCTCACGGACCCTTCTGAATTCGGTATGGTCCATCCCATTTTGCTTGCAATTTTGGAGACTTCCCCTTGCTCCGCACTGGGTTATGCAACCACACCAGTGAACTCTCATCGAAACCCCTACTGATATGCCCATAAACATCATTCAACTTGTTATGCAAGTCATTAGCATAATTTGTTACACTGCATGGGGCATCAGGGGGAGTTCCAGTTCTTAAATCTGCAGGCAACCGTAATTCCCTTCCAGAGTTCGCGATGGCTGGCGTCACAGTCATACTTTTGTAGACTGCACTACGGTAGGACAGGAGAAACGGCTGTATGTGCTTGTCCCCTTTGCCTGCTTTCCACGACTTTTGCCAGATATATCTCTATCGTTTCGTTGAATCGTTCCACCATTCCATCAGATTGTGGGTGGTAAGAGGTGGTTCTGGTTTTGTGGGTACCCATCAATCGACAAGTCTCCTGAAACACTTGCGATTCAAAATTCATTCCTGGATCACTGTGTATTTCTAATGGTACTCCAAAATGACAGAAGACTTCCTGAACCAACTTATCTGCGACTGTTGTAGCTTCTTGGTTAGGAGTGGACCTTATAAACTAACATTTATAAAGTAAATACAAAACTTGTGTTAATAAATAAGGTGGAAAACTATGTTAGGTGAAACTTTACTTGTTCACACTTCACATGTGCTGGCTGACAAGTGGAACTTGTTGTTGGAAGCGAAGGAACATCACGTCCTGCGGCCAAAAGTCTTCCTACATCACCATGGGCAGATAACAATTCGGTACTCGCACCACAAACGCGTTGAAGATGACGTTGCGGCGCGACTCCAGTAACTGTATCATCGGTGTGTTCCTCGTCTTTTGGCGCACGTACTCCACGATGTCTTCCGCTTTAGTGGTGTAATGTAAGCGGTAAATCTACACCGGTGTATTCGGCTTGGCGACACGCAAGCTCACTTCAGGGTCCGCATGAGCCTTGCCGCAAAGGTTCTTGGTTGTTCGCGAACGGCGCTTTCTTCTCTGCACCGGCACGAAACTCTCATTTTCAGCCTTATTCGCCACCTTTTCAGGCACAGGCTTTTTACTAGGAGCGTCAGAGGGGCTTCCCGTGACGCTGGCGTAATTATCGTACCTAGTACTCGGACTGCGCAGCGCGTAAAAGCCACCACGGGGATGCGAGATGCGCGGGCGGAATCTCTGCAAGTTCAGCAATCGACGTATGCTCAGACGATATATCGTGGCAAGCTCTGCGACAACTGTCAACGCCAGGCGCATTAACGCTGACTGAGATACTGACACACTGTTGCACAATTCACTAACTTCTTTGCGCAATTCGGTGATGGTGTTCTGGAATGCATTCAATTTGCTAGCATAACTGCAAGACTGGCCTTCAAGGAGACAATATCCTTTAATAGGCTCGTTACATCGACATGGTCAAACAAACGTGACAGGAGGAAGCTTGTTTAGCTCCTTCGCCACAAACGTCGGCACGTCGTCAGGTTCGGTCTTCTTGAATAGAGTGATTATATCCTGCAGGGTTCTCTTGGTCCCATCACGGCGGCGGCGGCGGGACACCATCTGTTCGCGCTCATTCAGCACAGTGAACAGCAACAGCTTGGCGGCAGCTATGTTAGTTAAGAGAACTATGTTGTTTGTTGTTGTTATTATCCAAGCTTTTTGTGAAAATTTCTAAAAGTAACTATGTTACGTCTAAAAACCGAAGCTCGATTACATCTAGATCTAACCGGCTATACCTAGATGCGGCCGGTAGCAGTTGGTTAAACATAGGTGAATCCTTTTTATTGCTAGGGTACACCGACCAAATGGGTGAGGTTAGGTCAGAACTGTGACCTGTAAACCTAGGTTTACTTCTTCTTCTAGCATTACCCGTTACATATGTATATGTACAGACACTGGCGGTTAAGTTATGTCTGACTTAAGTCTCTTAAGCATTCATAACTTGAAAAGATGGAAGAATCGCGTGTAAAGTGGTTAAGCTAGGAAGGAGGTATGTTTATGGAACTATACTGAAAGAATGCTTTTAGCGATAAGACCGCCCATTGTGTCACTCTATGTGGAATGTTTCCTTTTATGCTAAATTTGCACGGTGTACATTATAAAGAATATTCTTTAGATCTATAAACTGTAAAAATATGAAACCTAAAACCATACCAAAACAGTATACAATGGCACTAACTATCGTAACACAAAGTATGGTTAGGTAAACTAATTACCTATGTATGTATTCAGTAGGTACATCTACATACATAGGTGCTATAAGTGCAAGTACCTAGTCGCACAAACGACTCATTTCAGTTATTGGCACTGCAAACACAATATAAAAATAATTGACTGGCGTTTCAGAGCTGCATCTTTTTATAATTAGGTATCCACGCTTTGTAAGTTTTTGAAACAATGTTTTCCTTCGAACTGAGTGTCCGGAATGAAGTGTCATCGTTTTCATTATTTTTCCGTGGCCACATCCTTGCCCGACCCGCAAAAGTCCGCTAGACGGGATAATTATTATGTTTCTATTGGACTAATTTTGCATACAAATGAGAATAGTCGCTATTCGTGTTCTTAAGACCGGTTACATAAGCATAATATAAACGCATTATAATTCATATAAACTAACAAGCCACTTGGATTTATTAAATGGATGATCACCCACTTGCTACAGTTTTATTTATTTAACTAACTGATTCCCGCGACTTCATTCGCGTGAAAATTGGTGTGTATGTGAGAGACTGCCTCGTATTTTTTACTGCCATTAATCTGGCGTCGAATCTTCTACGCGCCTATTGTCCCACTCTGATCCGGGTCCAATATGGAAATGAAGTACTATTAACTGTTAATGCGACATTGTGTATAACAATTTTTTACATCCTATATGCAATATGTTGAGGACGGTCGGAGGATCATTAGTTTTTCCAATCACGGATGGGACGCCGGCCTCTGGGCTCCGTATATAAACGGGGGCACGGGAGAAGAAGCTATGATATCAGCCGTCGCATCCATCGACTACAGTCCTGTCTAGTGTCCACTAGATTCTGTTTGGTGCTGTGTCTGAGAAGGATTTGAAAATCTTCAACATGTTCAAATTGGTGAGTTTTTAAATAATATTTGACTAGCTAATTGGTTTACCCTGACTGTTTATAATTGGTAATCAGAAAAGGGATTTCAGTTATAATTTTTTCTGATTAGAAATATTGCGTATTAGGCCATAGTATAGCCAAGCGTATATCGAGGGTTCCATTCCGAGTTTAATTAAGTGTTATGAAATACACTTTTCTAATAGGACTGTCTAATATTTACCACTAGAGTACACTGTATTATTAAGATTGACAGCCAAGCCCAACTATACGTACTTTTATCAAAAATTCTCCGAAGAAGTTAGAATTTTTAGATAAATGATTTGGCGTGTTAGGTGTCTGATGGTCGCTAGCGAGACTGCTGAGTATCAGGTCCCATTCGATTCCAATGTCAGGCAAAGCATTAGTAGGTTTTTCCAACAGGAATTTCTCAAAAGCAGCCACGGAGTTTGGATTTGTGCCCGATTTTTGTAAATAGGCTCATCATAACTGGTGAAATGTGGGTGTTCTATTAGGTACACCGCTAACCCTTTGGGGATTGCGGATGTGTTATGTGGTGCGTAGCAATGAGCTCTATTGCTAACAATGTGAATGTGCCCGATGCCGAATATTGAGTACCTGCATATTTAAAAATCTGATTTTGTTAGGTTCCTTTTCTAGTAGCTTTGTTGTAAGTTATATAAGAAAGTTTTAATTAACATATTTCTAATTATATTCATTTTTCGAACAGTTAATGCTGGTTGCCTTCGCCGTGGCGCTGATGGTGAGCCCTGCAGTGGCTAAACCTCAGCTGGTGCTGGACTACGGCTCCAATTACCCTATCTACACCTACAGCCCAGTGGCGTACCCTTACTCCTACCCCTATTACACCTACGGTTACCCACTAGCCTACTATTAGCCCGCAATCAACACCTCTCTCCACGAAGGCGTGTATGAACACACCTTATATCTACCAAGGTTCGTGTTCGAATAAATCGGTATTTAAAGTCATGGCAACATTATATTGTGAAAATGTTATTATAGTGTTAATTATGTTTTAAACATGTAAGAGTCTGAGGTATTGTTATCAATAAATGTATCTATACTGACTTGGTGCTTGTATTTTTTCTGCCTTTGTTCACTGAGCTGTGTGTTAAACACAGCTTCAAATTGTTCCTAAACAGGAGCATCATAGACCTGAAGATTGTGTCATGTCATTTTCATATTTTGTGTGCAGTACCTACATAAAGTGATCAATATTTAAACTCGAATAATTTATTAGTCTTATTGGTTTAATGGTTGCAATCGAGAATGCGGAGCATGAGGTCTTAGGTTCGATTCTCATATTGGGCAAAGTGTTTTTACATCATGAATTTCTCAGTAGCAGCCATGGAGTCTAGATTTGTGTCCGGTTGATGGCAATAGGCTCGCCTCCTATTACATGGAACTTAAACATAACTGGCGAAATGTGGGTGTATATACTATTAGGTACACCTCTGCCTAACCCTTCGGGCATTATAGGCGTGATGTTATATAATAAATATTGTTTCAGCAAATCGCCAATAATTTATCGTAACAACTAGATGACGCATATTTTACACTTGAATGGTGATGGTGCCGCTAATAAATATGCTGAACTATGAATGGATCTGATTTGCATAACAATTAAATTCAGAATGGGTCGTAAAGGTATGTTTATGACTGTATAAACTGACTTCTAATGTAAGGTTCTAAAGGAATTGGAGCATCTATGAATTAAACGTTTTCAGCAGGTCATCATCTGCCTAGCCTTTTCTTAACTTTGTTGGGGACGGCTTCTAGTCTAACCAGGTGCAGCTGAAAAGGTACAAATAGTTTACCTGGAGCGACTGTTTATCTGACCCCTACAAACCAGTTACTGGGTTACCCGATCATCCTCTTTGGTTGTCAAACTTTTGGGCTTTTTAGTTATGTGTGAAATATACATATACGTGAAATATATATAATATTCTGATCAGCCCCATTCTTATTATTTCTTATTTACTTAGTGAATCTCAATACTTAGGTGTGTTCTACACCACTAGTCAATACGTGTGTTCTTCATATTATGAATCATAGTACACACCTAGTTATTGTCTTTATATATACAAAACTAAACATGAAACTATGTAAGCAATTACTTAGGAACACGTAGTTTGAGCCAAGTAATCCATTCGATTTGGGCTGAAGACTAGCGTACCCTCGACCCTCGTAAATCATTAACTAAGTTATAAGTTATAGCTAAGTATTACTTAAGGAGGTGTGTACAAAGGCTTTCGCTACAGATAGCCGAGCATTAGCGTAGAAACGGGTTTGGAGGGCCGTCGCGTTGGTAAATAAATAATCTAGTCTGATCGGTCCTAAAACTTGCAGATGACTGAAAATTAAAGTTAATAATCAATACAGATTTTTTTATCATAAGATAAAAAAATCTGAAATTACTTTACACCTCTTTTGTGTTTTCTCAAGGGGTAATAGCAGAGATGAAAGCACATCTCATTTCGTCTTGTGTCTATTAGAACGCTTCCGCATGACCATCAACCAGCCACCAAGCACAACTCTTTAGACTCCAGCCTAAAACTTCTAATGGTAAAACCCAAGAACGCGGGAATCCAGGAGCCACCCACATCAATATCATAGAAGTTACCTACAATAATAAGTGAGTTACCTGGTTACGTTATTGTATGTACCTGATTAATATTGTCATCGAATAAACCGATGATCATACTCGGTCACATCATTGACCGCACATGCTAATACTAATCGGGATGACATAGTCAATGACACAATAATGGTGGCAGTAGAAGGCCGCACTTACATCAGTTCTCATACTCCTCATGCTCATTTGTATGCTGGTGCAATACACCATCAGTCTAAGGCTACACAATGACACCTAATCCGCCTTTGAGAACTCCATTAATGTTACCACGACTTGTCATCGATCAAGGAAAATACCTTGGTGTTATAGATTAAAAAGTGTGAACATAATAGGAAGTCGCCATTGTTTATATTTTCGAAGTAAGTACTACCTAAGCATGCTCGTGTTGATATGATAACGAAGTCACGAAGTTTATGTTTTGTTACAATGCTCAATGGAAGGCAATACAGTCACGAAAAAACGGCGCAATTCAACAGCGTGATGATTATAATGTTGGTACCTACTCCTGCTATTTTTAAATCCGTCTTTTGCTATATTAACCGTCTCAAATGAATCGGAATAGTGGTAGATTCTCTGTCTTTCTTTATAGGAACAGACTTTCAGGCACATCACAAAACGAAATATCATTTCTTTGCGCGCTTTTAATATTGTTTACCACTAGGTATGTACATACTAGGTATGTACATACTAGGTATGTAAAGTATATGTAATTATATTATCGAAGTAGAAAAAAATGCAGACATGTTTAGGTATATTATGTAATTACGGATTTAATTACTTTTTTATCTAGATAAACCATACATTTAGTTATTACTATTGCAATATACTTTTGACTGTCACGAAGCAAAATATTAACATAGACAAGACAGTTCGTTTTCTAATTTCTTCTTAGAATTTCTTGCGCCTGTTTCAACCCCAAATAAATAACAAGTAAATGATGAGTATATTTACGCAGGGCGTTCAATAAGTTCTTGATTATTTGGTTTCAGAGATAGAGATTCAGAGATTTATTCGAATAATTACATTATCTGGAAGAGTAAGTACTTACAAACAATAAAAGTCTATACTTACCTATTAATGTTATAAAGCTGTAAAAAGTTTGATGTATGATCCGATTCCGAAAATCCTTTCAGTAATGGGAATTATTATAAGGTATTTTTTCCCTGAGTGTCATAGGCTGTATTTAAAATTATATTCTCCCTTGAATAATTTCTGACCATAACATGCGTGAACCCGCAGTCAAAATCAAGTAATCAAATTTTGAAAAATTCAAGTGAGACTACAATTGGAAAAGGGCAGGTAAAACTTTACACAGGAGTATTTTTTCACTTGAAATAATCGCTATAGAAAAATACTTCCAACGTTTTCATCTAAATGACTAAACGAGAACGCTTATAAGCGATAAGTAGATGCTGGCCATATTTCGTCAAAATATTTGAAAAGCCATTTGATGTTTGTTTCCTTTATTTATTTTTAAATTTTCTCATGGA
Organism: Eurois occulta; assembly: GCA_950022335.1. Lineage (NCBI taxonomy): Eukaryota > Metazoa > Arthropoda > Insecta > Lepidoptera > Noctuidae > Eurois > Eurois occulta. Next base: position 14,710,844 of record OX465487.1, read on the forward strand.
TTCAATAAATTATTTCATTAAAAGCAGCCAGTGTTTTAAAATACCTAACATAAAACCTTTTTTTGTTATTATTATTTGGATTTTTTTTTTAGTGTTGTTTCCCTTGGAAAATTCGTCGGGACAAAATATGTTCCGTGTTACCGAGGCTCCTGACAACGGCAACGGGAGGAAAAGCATTGCGTCCCCCTGACTGAGACAATGGTGTCTACTAAGATCATCAGCCTAATTCTTCTAAATATACAACTTATTGAACGCTCTCCATTCCTAGATATCATTTGATTAAAACAAGCTAAAGCTAATATCATAAATTCATAATAGAGTTCATCCTTGACCATTCTAGAAACTGCGGTTATATACAATGAGTTGACTCCAAAACGATTCTTTAGCTGTCTAGTTTACATTAGAAGAATACATAAGTAGAAACCATGGTAAAACATACTAGCACATTTTTTTAGTTAGTCTATAAATAGGTAGGTACCTACCTGTCTATTGATGCTACAGTTTAGCTATCATAGTCAGAAATAGATACATTGACTACTTAAGCCTCTATGTAAATGTCTTTCTGTACAGAATCCTCAAGATTTCTACAAAACACTTCGAGCGATTTTCGGCATTTTCCCAAAAAAATAAAAAAATGTATAGTTACACTACCTGGGTATTAGAAAGGCAGCTAGGTTTGCCCGGTAACATTTTACGCCTTGCAGTGTTACTTTACTACCATTTCAGTATTTTTATAATGTAAACTAGTTAAGTTAAATGCTGGTGATATTGTTTACTTGATGGTATGTACTTGTAATATTTACATAGATATAGTACACTGTGCTTAAACATTTATCTAGATAGGTACTGAATTTCAGGAAGTGGAATTTCTAATCGCTGAGGTTAACATTTTCTATTCTGCCGATATTTAAAATTTACATCAAGGGAATGATCATGTATTTTATTTAATATGCGTTATATCACACACTTATCTACATTTAGTATGAAAAAGGTTACTTTCTAAAGTAAAATAATACGTTTAGTCGAAGAGGAAGTCGATAAGCGCCGATACTATTCGTATTCTACATACGTACATAATAATATTATGCCTTTAAACATTATACATTCTTAATACACGATAAGTTATAATTTTGCTATGTATAGGCAAGTAAGTTGAGTTAGATATAATTCACAATTTAGATATCTACCAGTCAAAATGATTATTTTCACAACACATAGTTCACTGTCGTTCGCGCAATAAGTTTAGAAGTAACTAATCACTTGAGATGGCACTTTCACACACTTGTCTTCTCATTTTCGGTCACTTTAAAGTTAACATGAGTCTGTTGTGATAGTGGTGTTCACGAATGTTCTGGTGTTTGGAAGTGTAGTGTTTAGGCGACTTCTAGGTCAGAGTCGGAGTCGTCGGTGTAGTGGCGTGGAGTGGGCGGCGCTGGCGGCGCAAGCGCTGGCGAGTGCGCTGGCGACAGCGGCGGCCGCGCCAGCAGAGGCGCACGTCCGCACGCTCGCTCCTCCTGCAGCTTGCGGAGCCGCTCCTGCTCCTCACGTTTCTGCTTGCGCCATTTTGCGCGACGGTTCTTGAACCACACCTGCGGAAGAAAATGTAATGTCAGTAATGTCTAAATTAAAAATTGCTGGAAGGCCTCGCTAAGACATCAGTCACTGTACTTACTACTACGAAATAATTACTGGAAAATACACTCGAGAGCAATGAATCCGGGTCACTTAAAGAATGTTAAAAATCTCGGAAACTAAAAATGATAGGTTAATGCAATAAATTGTATTTAATAGACAATGTAATACTCCTTAAATGAAAGTAAAAAAAATATGAGTCGCCATACATTCTATTAACACAAAATTACATAAAGAAAAAAACTGCTGATCTCTCCTTAAAACAAAAATAGGAAACATGAAATTTTTGAACTTTATTACGATTTTCTTGAATTTTAATACTTCGTATTGCCTCCTCGTGCTTCCATTACTGCGTTTACGCGGTTTGGCATGCTGTACACCAAGTTCCTTATACGATTTTGGGGAATATTCTCCCATTCCTCTGTGAGAGCAATTTTGAGCTCACGAAGCGTGATTGGGGGAGGGTTTCGTTGTTTTACGCATCTACCTAGCTCGTCCCAAGCATGCTCGATCGGGTTGATATCCGGGCTGCGCGCTGGCCACTCCATACGAGTAATGTTCATCTCTTGAAGGTAGTCATTCACAATCCTACCTGTATGAGGTCGGGCATTGTCATGCATAAATATAGCATCCTCACCTAAATTGACTATAAATGGACCAACGTGATCATTGAGGATTTCTTCCACATATCTTACGCTAGTTAAAGAGCCGTTTTCTATGATCACCAGCTCTGTGCGACTTTCAGAAGAAATTCCGGCCCACACAAGTACAGACCCACCACCGTAGGCTACTTTTTCTTCGATGCATGCTTGCTTGAATCTTTCCCCTGGTCTTCGATACACTCTGTGTTTTCCATCGTGCTTGTGGAGCATAAATTTTGATTCGTCGGAGAACATAACTTTTGACCAATCTTCAATACTCCAATTTACGTGGCTCTGGGCATATCTTAGTCTTGAAATACGATGCCCACGCTCCAGTTTAGGGCCGTTTGCAGGTCTAAGGGGTTTTAAGTTAGATTCAGCAAGCCGACGTCTTACTGTCCATGCACTTGGGTTACTTCCTCCGAGGCGTCGAAACTGATTTGTGAGTTCAGTTCCTGTGAGAAAGCGATTTCGAAGCATGGTGTTCACCAAGTATCGGTCTTCTCGTGCTGTGGTACACCTGGTTCTGCCCGTTCCTGGTCTGCGTAGGTTAGAACCAGTTTCTTCGTAACGTCGGAGAACTCTTTGTACTGTTGACAGCGACACACCGACAGTCCTGGCTGTATCGCGCTGACTCCGGCCGGTTTCCAGCATTGTAAGTATTCTGGTGCATTCTTCAGGCGTAAGCGGCATAATTTCAGCTTGAATATAGAGCACTATCAACATGGTTTATGTACCCACATAAATGACAGATTACAAACAAAAGCAAAACCAAATGCTGTAATTTCGTAGTTCCATCTTCGAAAGTGGCCCTTTTTCAAATTTGATTTTTTTATGATATAACTTTACAATAACTAAAAAGTTTTAATACCTTCATTTAAGGAGTATTACATTGTCTATTAAATACAATTTATTGCATTAACCTAGCATTTTTAGTTTCCGAGATTTTTAGGATTCTTTAAGTGACCCGGATTCATTGCTCTCGAGTGTATTATACTTAGGTTCCTAAGTACATATTATTGAAAGGTGCAAAACATTTTCAGCTAGTTATAATTAGGTAGGTTATCTAAGGTCATGTTCCTTAGGACAAAAAGAATATTGAAACTTACTTCTTGTTGTATCAGTTAAGTGTTTCAGAAGTTTCTAAACGTTACAAATATTTGCAAATATCTATTAAGTAATACAAATTCTATCAACCGATTTCATATGCGTATTATCTAAATCTGTATATTGGTTCAGAAACTTAACAATACATTTTTCGGTGAGGATCATCACTCAAAGGCTTCTTAAATATTGAATTATTCAGTTCGGTAGCTAATATGAGCAGAGACGATCTCTTGTAAGCGATCAATTGATTGTTATACACCGTGTTATCTACGGACAATTGGAACGACCCAATTTTGTAGCAAACATTGACCGAGCTACTGAACTACATAATACCAAAAAAAAACCTCAAAGCTGGTATTGTTGTTGAGGTATCATTGATAGTTCCCGGTAGAGAGGGGCTGCGCGGGCGCGCTTCCACTCGAGTGGGCAGGCACAAGTGTGAGATGTTCCCAGACTGCGGGTGGTCGCCTGCCCGGCTGGCCGAGCCATTGTAGCACCTCGCCGTCACAACACTGGACCAGCCTTCTTTCCAATCGATGCATACAAATTCATATTTTGTTAACTCTCGTCTTCTTTACAAACGTGACGTTCATTGATGTAGTATATGAATGTTTAACATAATGGAACTCTTTACAGAAAACTAACATGCGTACAGGCGTAGCGAAACATATTGTGAACACTCCAATAATTCATTAGTAAATATTAAGGATAAAAATATTATTTACTGGGCCGAAATACTGTTATAAAATTATTTTTCAAAGAATAATTATGTTTCCATTATGTCAGATAAGAAAGGTAAGTCTCTACTTCTCTAGTCTAGATCCATAAAAAGTGTTTTTAACTTTTCATGCTAGAAATAGAAACGATGTTAATTAATAGTTTTCATTGATATTAAAAGTATGAGAGCATTTAACATAAAAAAGAAATGTATTCCACAACCTTTTTCCATAAGATATGCCATGTCCGTGATCCGTCACCGGGGTCCATACAAAACATTAAACATTTTAAAAGGGGCACCCTGAGCTTATTCAGTAGGAACCTTTAAAATTAATTCGTTAACGATAGCACCATTGTCGGAGTTAATTGCATTACAAGAGTCGGTCGGCTCCCGACAAAGGTCCCATTAACTTTCGATGAAAGAGTGACGGGGTTTTCGCGTTTGGCGTCCGCCCGCGCCCCTCCGCTCATTGGGCGCCACTCAAGCGGCAAATATGGCCGCTGCCACCGCCAGACTCCGGGGCTCCGCGCTCGCCGGTTCCTTACACCCGCTCGCACGCCTCGCACCCGACTCCTTTGTCATTTCTCACCCACAATAAGATTAGCCCGATGTTCTTTTGTGTCCTACTGATTGTATTTGATTTAACTCGTTTGCTGTTTTCATTGCAGCCGATGCCGATGAGTTCATTTTCTGCAATAAAAGCACCCTTGCTTCCTGCGTATTGCTAAGTGCGTTACGTACTTAACCGTTTGTGGGATATACAAACGTCGGAATTGACTAAATTGGACATTTTTCGCAGAAGTCCCCACCGAGATTGGGGAGGCATTAATAAAAGTACAAGTCCGAGATGGGCTGAAGATCGCAAACTGCAAGCGACACCACTGGTTTCTATGAATCTCTATGAAATTGATTCCAGGCAGAGAGTTTACACGTACAAAAATGTCTACTTTTTCGGACGATGATGAAGAGAAATTAATAACCTTTTTGCTGGTCATCCAGTCCTTTACGATACATCCAATCCAAATTACAGCGATAATTTGGTCAAAGACAATGTGTGGAAAGCAATAGGAAAAGATTTAAATAAAAATAGTAAGTACCTTCCTAAATTTAATATTTTACTCAGATGTTTTTATTAGAGTACACATGAAAAAAAACCTTTTAAATAGGTGCTTAGGGAATATAAGAATATTATATAATTATATTATACTTTTCCTCTACCACACCAATTATATGGTTTTTAATCAAAACCGGATGAATTCCTTCTTTGATTCGACTTTTAAATAAAATTTCAGGTGCTTTTCTTTTTTTTTGGCATATAATGACAACAAGTCGTCATCATCTTCCTCTTCTAACAAAAGACACATTAGTAAACATCGGTAGCGTTGTCCGACATTCTGTCTCGCACGAAGGTATTGGAGTGACTGAGACATGGTTATGGAACCTTGCATGCAAGCATTGTGCAGCCGCGGCATGCCGCCACGCTTGGAATAGAAGCAACCGCGACCGCAGGCATCACTGCGGTCAACCGCAGCCGTTAGCCGCAGTGTCGCCTGCGGTTGCAGTCTGCAGCCCATCTCGGACTTGTACCTTTATAAATAATCAATTACAAAGCGTGATGTGATGGCTATTTGGGTCCACAGTTGATGCGCTTCGTGCGAATGTGTGGAACATCGACAAGGAATGGATGATAACACGCAGAACGTCTGGGAAAAATAGTAGCCCACCAGCATCGGGAACAGGGTCCGAGCTACCGGTGGTCAGGGCTATTGAGAAAGTAACCTTCTAACAATACGCGTCGTGTCCAGAAGTAGTGCTTTCTGAATCAAGCCCTTGATCCAACTGCCAAGCGAGAGACTCTTCAGATGTTGGTCGACGCTATTGGCAATTAAGCCATTGGCCGACACGACTATCGGCACAATGACTCCTGTACTCACGTCCCACATGTCGACAGAATCGCGAGGGTGATCTAGATATTTGAATTGTTTATCTTTCTCTGCTTTCACGAGATTCTCGTCATGCGCGACCGTTATATCAACAATCATTGCGCGACGCCCAATTCAATCTATCACCACAATGTCAGGCTTATTGGCAACAATAGTCCTGTACGTGACGATAGCTCGCTCCCAGTGCCAGTTAGCTAGGGACAGCGGGGTAAGGCCCTTATCCACTGAGACCACATCTCGGTGCATCCCCACGTCGGCCTCTAGGAAGTATTCCCTGAGACTGCATACCTTGTGTGTTGTGCAGGGTCTTAGCATTTAAGAAGCCCCGACCCTCGCACTTCCGTGGGATATACAGTCAGACTGTATATCCCCACTGTATATGCATCCGATTTGCGGTCAGCAGTCCTCCTATCTAGGGCATCAAGTTTCGTCTGAGTCCATTTGAGTATGCCGAAAGAATACATCAAAACCGGCATGACCAAACCGTTGAAGGCGCGCACCTTATTTCCGCCTGACAGAAGACTGCCAAGCACCTTATTCAGGCGGCCAAAGAAGCGTTCCCTCAACGATTGTTTCATATCGGCAGTATTGTTGTCTAATGCTTCCGACATACTCAAATACTTGTAGGTTTCTGTTGAGGAGAGGGATCTAAGGTGTATGGAATCCGAGAGTTGAGTTCCCACGCTTCACATGCATGACTGCACATTTGTCCACACCAAATTCCATCCTGATGGCGCTCCTAACGGTTTCTGTTACCTTCAGTAGCTTCATCAGTTGCAAATTGTTATTATTATTATAAGTTTTTCTGACTTAAATACAAATCAGAAAAGTTCAATTGCTATACTATTAAGGTCACGTTCACCGCAGTATTACATAAATCGAAGCATTTCATTCTCCATAGACCTATTGTGGATACGGGTACCTACCTAGATTAAAATAGATAAGCTTCATTAAGCGCCGTCGAAACTCCCGGAAGCTTATAGGCATAGCTTACATTGGAAGTTTGATATTCCCCATTGTTTTAATTCCATTGAGAGCGTGGAGAATTCTCAAATTCTATTGTACGATACGCCACGTACGGCTGCAGCGGACTGGCATCATGCATGCATAATTTCAATGCGGTAATGTTCATTCTGCTCAAGACAAACACGGTATTGAATATCTAAACTATGAGGATATAACGTTATCATAACTAGATGAAACATTTAAATGTTTTTTGAGAAATATAACATTGATCCACTAAAGTTATTGAGCTTCTAATGATGTACTTATTTTCCTTTTTCATAAACTTTCTTCCCTATTCTTAAAGTTGGTCGCAGTAACTATGCAACCCGACGATGTGAAGCGGATCCAGCAGTGCTGCAGCAACAACCAGCGAACGCTACATCTAAGTTGATCGTAACTAAGTAACCCGACGATATGGAGCGGATCCAGTAGTGCTGCGGCAGCGACCAGCGAACGCTACATCTAAGTTGATCGTAACTAAGCAACCCGACGATGTGGAGCGGATCCAGCAGTGCTGCGGCAGCGACCAGCGAACGCTACATCTAAGTTGATCGTAACTAAGCAACCCGACGATGTGGAGCGGATCCAGCAGTGCTGCGGCAGCGACCAGCGAACGCTACATCTAAGTTGATCGTAACTAAGCAACCCGACGATGTGGAGCGGATCCAGCAGTGCTGCGGCAGCGACCAGCGAACGCTACATCTAAGTTGATCGTAATTACTTGGCTGGCTATTTATCATCAAATGGAAATTATTTAAAACTCACAAAAAAAAAGAAGAAATTTCTTACGAAATAAGCAGTACCTTTGTGCTCTTCAATGTAAATATATTGTCCTGTTAAGTATCTGTGTGTACATAAATAAATAAAAAGAAGCATATAGTAGTAGATCAAATTAGTGTTAGTAGTAGTTGTAGTAGTAGAGTAGATTATTTTAGATTGGGATTGTCCATTCAGTGAATACTTTTAGGAAACCAAAATGAAAGTTATCTGGGATTAAAATAAAATAATACTTGGCAATGTTTGTTGTTCGTTTATGTAAGTAAGCTGGTAGTGGTAGACAACAATAGCGTTTCCAGCAGCTACTCAAATTAATCCTGTTTGCAGAAGTTTTTTTTTTTAAATACTGGTCGCATCTGTTTTGACTGGAAGACCACAGCAACATATTTGGAAAAAGGCTAGGTTGACGATTATTTTCATGAAAAGCAATCAAGTTTTATTAAGTCTTTATTGGAAAACTACCCATGGAAAATAGTCGTATGAAGTTAAGTTCCGTGGCATTACCGGTGAACACGTATTCTTTAAACTGTTTAGACAATTTCACTCCTTCGAGGATATGGAGGAGGAAACTCACTCATACAAATGAGTGCTTTTGATAATACACGAATTTTTTTCGATACCTAGGTTGAAGTATGTAAGTACTAAGTAGGTATATGTCACAGTCAACAGCTGTATGACATAATTATTGCAATTCAAGGACAGATGGTTGCATATTAAGCACGATTTTGAATAGGATCAATTAAGTCACGTCAAGTTAACTCACGCTTTGGAATATTAAATATATAGTCCGCTTTAATTAAAATAAATAAACAAGTGTCTACGTTTAAGCAGTGGTTCATTAGGACGGTGCTGATGTATCGTGTGGGAAGACAAACAGATGAGACGGCAGGGCGGGGCGCAGCGCCCCCGGCAATGGGCACCACGCCTCGACGCCTGCCCACCCCCGCACCACAAACACTAGCTACTTAGCGGGACAGTAGCCTAGACATAACTATAACATACACTCAAATACAATATTTTTAGATTTTTTCTCTAAAAATTGCAGTAAGTAAGAGACCTTGATTAAAGTCCCACTATAGTTGAGATATTGTAATACAGACTGTAGTCATCGCTATAAAAGCGTAGTACCTACGTTTAGTTAATACTTGTCAATTTTATAAATCCTCTTGTGTATTTTTCTTAGAGAATGTCTAGCGTTTCCAATTTTCTTGGAAAATTGCCCCAAAGCCAATCAAACCTACAGAATAACCAAATCAATGCGGTTGTTCGATTTGGCGGATCAGTACCGAAGCCTTGCAAATGAAGTGCTTAATTCTTTCGAATCCTGACATTGACCGTTCGATTTCAAGATAAACGCATATACTTATATGTAGGCATACTAAGTATATGCCATAACTTCAAAAGTTTTTACGTTATGGCGCGATTTTTGACGCGTACCCCTGAGAAATGTGACACTTTTTGAATGTATTGTGTAATGTAAGTAATCAACGGAGGGTGGCACAAAGCGCGATTCGACCAATAAAAAAACCGAGTTTTTAAACTGTCATGACCACTAGCATTATCATTACCACTAAAAACGGGATATTTACCATGTTTACTGTTTGTTTTGAGTTCCCGATATTTCGGCGCTGTTAACAGCAAGCGCCATGTTCACGGACCCAAAAAAAAAAAAAAAAAATGTTCACGGATGATAAACAGTAAACATGGTAAATATCCCATAACATATATAAAGAGTATTATAATATCTAGACAATTCATGAATAATTGTTAAAACACCCAAAGTTTATTTTACCAATATTACATTATAATCTACGAATTCCTATATATGGAATTTGTTAAGAGGTTTTACCAAGTTAATGCGAACAAAAAACAACTTTTTAGCAAAAACTAAAACCGACTCCAAAAACACAAAAACGTGAAAAATAATTTTAGCTTCATATATCGGTGACTTTTGTTTGTTTGACTCAGTTTTTTGTCACCGACTTCTGAAGCTAAAATTATTTTTCACTTTTTTTGTGTTTTTGAAGTCGGTTTTATTTTTTCATTTTTAGTTGCAATATCTCATACAATAATTTTTATGCGTTTATTTTACATTGTTAACAATACATTTCATGGTAATAAGTAATAATAATAAAAGTGGATCAAATTTACTTGCGAGATTTGATTTAAATAGACATCGGGATAGGTGAAAGTAGATAAAAAAATGCTCATAAAATAAAAACTAATGGGCCTACCTGAATAAAATTTGTATGGGACCAATCCGAAACTATTCCGCATCAAACAAAAAAAGAATTACGTAAATCGGTTCAGAAACCTCGGCGAAATTGGTGTACATACATAAAAAAAAAAAACAAAAAAAATATATACCGGCCGAATTGAGACCCTCTCCTCTTTTTTTTTAAGTCGGTTAAAAATAAATATTAAACATATCGAATTAACAGCGATGAAACGATTACTTTTGTGTATTATAAATAATAGGATCGTGGGTAACGTTTTGGTTTCGTAGAAAATTAATTTTATTCCATTTTTTCCTGGACCCACGTTACATAGAATATTGAAAATGCATAAAATCAGCACTTCACCCGTGACTTCGTCCGCAAAAAATGTTATAGTTCGGCTAATATGCATGATATGATTATAATTTGTAGCAGCACTCACGATTAATGTAACTTTCTGCCAGTGAAACAATTTTGAGAATTGGATCATTAATTCCGGAGATTACCTCCTACTTACAAACTTACAAACAAACAAATTTTACCTCTTTATAATATTAGTATAGACTAGCTGCTGCCCGCGACTTCGTTTGCGTGTAAATTTTGATGTGTACATACTATAAGAAAAACTTATCCTTCCCTAGTAATCCCTAGGATACAATCTATCTCCTTGACAAACATAACGATCCGATCAACTGTTTAGTCGTGAAAAGGTAACAAACAAACAGAGTTGCTTTCAAATTTTAAAAAATTAAGTATGGATATTTGAAGAGTTGTCACCAGTGTGTCAACAGTGAAAAAGATACAGTCGATGGGCAACAACCGTATCTTAAGCTTTTAGCTCTTATGACTGCTAGTCATTGAATTTCAGCACTGAAAAATCTTCTTCCGTCTATGCTACTCGTACAAAATTGACTTTCTACACGTTAATTCTCGCTATCTTAGATCATTGCTAAATGGAATCAATTTCATAAGGGACACGCTTCATTGCTCCCTCCGATGCAAACACAATTCTTTGTATGAGCTCATCTCGCAATCTGTTAGTAGTCTTCCTATTACAAGGCGCACTTCAAAGACTTCACCCAATAGAAACGTTTAATCGGCATCAGTTAAGTGACAAGTTAATAGTGTAACTTACTGTATGTTATGTCTTTGTGACTGTAGTTTTACGAGTAAGTAGCAAAGTTTTAACGAAAAAAAATTAAGTGCCCTAATTTCGATTGTTTTTGATTGCAAACGCGATTCTTTATAAATTATCTTGTCGATCGAGAATAAGCACCGTCCAAGAAAAGGTTCGCGAATCAGTAATTAAATGATTTTTCGGAAAACGGATTTTCAAGAAAAACAACCCGTTTTTAGTCTAATCACAATGTTCGAGTTTAGTTTTTTAAGAGCAAGGTGACTGGAGAAGCAGAGCGTCTGATTCACCATTTACAGATCAGCTCTGACAATTATCATGTATGTTGGAAGATTTTAAACCATAGGTCACGCTCCGCCGCCGCAGGTTCCGCCCGCCACTACGCTAGCGAAAACTCTAGGAACATGTCAAGGTTTTGCAGACGCTGCAGTAACAGGAAGCGGCTAGTGCGGACATGCGGTGGCGAGGGGAGGAGCCTCTACCAAAACATTGGGTCTCCGTTAGAACCCACCGAAAGATAATTTTAACTTCAACTCGAAAATAGAACACGAATCACCTGCAACTATTACCAAAAGAGCTCTACTATCGGACACTTACAACAAGAAAACCATAACACCATTTTATGAGACGAATTTAGAAGTAAAGCCGTCTATTTAAAAAAAAAAAACCATCGCGGTAGTCATCGAACAACCAAAATAATCGCTGACTAGATACCGCAATTAATTATTAAGCATTTGACAAATAAACACAGCTGCATTACAAAAATCATACGTATTTTTGCGCGCGAATTCTGCAATTGCCTACTTTGAATAAACAAGTTCGCCGACCCTACTTCGAATTGCACGAACTTCGTCGCGCTAAACAGCTGATAATCAAAAACGATCAGAAGCCAGAATTTGCAAACGATTTAGATTCATTAAACAAACACGGAAGAGTGCACTGCAAAAGCAGAATTTGAGTTTGAATCCAGAAGATGAAACATCCCATCATCGATCAAGCTCATAAACTGACTTTCCATGGCGGAGCGCGTTTAACGTTAGCAAATCAGATTTGCCAAATCTACGACAACAGTACCTACTGGATTATCGACGGATATATGTCCACAAAAAAGTTTATAAGGAAATGTGTCATATGCAGAAAACAAAATTCCATACGGCAGCAATAGCTCATGGGAGATTTACCAGAACCAAGAGTGAATCCAGAACATGCATTTTATCACTGCGGCGTAGATTACACAGGCTTCGTAGAAGTCAAAGCAAATAAAGGACGAGGAATCAAAACCACAAAGGAGTACATTGCAGTTTTTGTATATATGCAGGTCACGAAAGCGGTTCACCTAGAACTCGTCTCAAACCTGAGCAGCTCCGCCTTTCTGGCAGCTCTAACCAGAATGGCAGCCAGATAAGGGACGCCACGACACATGTACAGTGACAACGGCAACTTCGTACGAGCAATAAGGATGGAAGGATTTCCTTCATGAAGGGGGAGAAGGAAGAACCAGCTTAACAATCCTTTTTTAAATTAATTATTATTTATTAAATTATAATAAATAATAAAAGAAAATATAAAAGATTCAATGAAAGTTTTGTGACCGAGATAACAAAGATGGGCATAGAATGGCACTTTAATGTACCTAGGTGGCCTAATGGTTTATGGGAGCGAGCAGTACGCAGTCTATAACATCATCTCAAGAGGGTTACGGGACGACAAAGACTAACGAAGAGTTGACACGTTGTTAGCTACCTACACTAGAAGCGTGCCTCAACTGGCGACATATCGCCGCACGATCTCCAATACGTAATCCAATACGTAAACCCAATACGTAATATGTTACGTGTTGATGTCGATCGAAGTCTGGTTGTGGCCTGGTGATGTCGCCTGTGCCGAAAGGCCGAAGCTGGACACCGTGGTGGAGGATCCCACCAGTAGTAGACCACGGTGACCCCACCGCCTCCAAGACCTCGACGCCGCAGCGAGAGTTGCCGCCAACAGGAGTTTGCAGCAGCTCCGCTGACACCGAAACCAACCAGAAGACACGAATCATATAGTGAAGTGCTCAGTGCCAGTCTGCCAGCCTTTATGTTTTTGCTTTTACTTTGCTTGATCATTATTTTTTACTTACCAGTTAAGATTGTTATAGTGATTTAATTTAGAGCTATCTAAATTAAATCACTATAACACTTAGTTCGAGACTTTAACTTCTACCATAAACCATATCCTATCAATACGAGAAAGGCGTGTTAGGTCACCATTGTGCCAAACACTTCTTTTTACACACAAAAACCGGGCATTCAACGTACTTATAACATTTTTACCAGCCCGATAATAATTTTGTCTTATCTTTAGACTAATTCACGTATAAAATTTTCAGATTTTTATTTCTGAAATCAAGATTGGTGAATGAATGAAGAACATAAAATATATCGACGGCACAGTAAATGTGGTTTAGTAATATAAATATGTACGTAATGTATGTTTAAGGTTTGCAACGGCAAACCATCGTGTGAACCGCACGGATGGGGCCGCAGCGGGCGCGGCGCGAGGCGGGCGCGGCGCGGCGGTGAACCGAACCCAAACTTATTGTAATAATGTTGTTAGAACAAACACCGCGCTCCCTCCGCCTTGTTTGAGATTACAATTACGGTTTTAGCGAACTGATTTATTAATGGACCGCCTGATCCGCCCTTGATACTTTAATGTCGATTTAATTTGCATATCTAGGTAAGTACTTAAGTAGATGCTTGTGTTTAAAATCTAGGTGGTTTTTTAAGTAAGTAACTTTAGTTAGCTATAGGTATTACTACTGCCTAGTATAGGGCTTTTATATCCTAAAAAACACAAACGCAGAATGATATCTAACGTCGTGTGGCATGTAGGTACGTAGCGTAATACCTATCTACTTTTGTAGAAAACCTAAACTAACTAAATTGTCACTGTTCCCCTAGACTCCACCGGCTCTACCCAATTCATTAAAAAGTTACAGTAAGGTTATCTAACCGTGAAATGTCACTCACACATTAATCAATTGTACATTAACATCAAACAGAGTAATGAAAGTCGTTGTTTTTTTAATCCCGATCGTCGTTATACCCTCGCACCTGTCCTATTCCATTTCCCCATTAGCAACGAAATGCATTAGTCAATATTAAAGACGCCATCCGCGACTATAATTCCACAAAGGGCACTTCAAATCACACCCATCTCTTTTCGGTTGATGTCAAAACATTACTCCTCTCTACGGCCGGAGGCTGAAAAAGTATCCCCTCGTGTCTGTCACTTCGTATCAATTACCGCACGCAAACACCCATGCATTGCTCGGTGACGAAACGACGTATCTGCGCTCCGAGCGCCACTCGAACCGAAATTCAATTGTCAAAAGATGGCTTTAATAGTACCACAATACCTTGGCAAAGCGAAAAAGTACTTCATTCCCGCGACAGCCTTACAAAATAACACTTAAAGCTACATAAGTAAATGTCAAATTCGTTGAGCCACACTAGCCCGTGGGGAGTCCCCGAGGGTCGTTCTGCAAACAACGCTCCCCTAAACGTTATACTTTGAAAACAATAATTTGTATTGCGTATCGAACGCGTCTATAAATAATAGAGTGATACTTCACTCGCTGATGTGACCGCGCTTGTTTCAACGAGCTCAAAATAATTATTTAATTGAAAACAGTTTCAGGGGCAGTTTTATGCGTTAAGTCGGTAATTATAATTGTGTTATGGTATTGTATTGTAGGTTTCTATTTTCTTACTAACATACTTTTTGGTTTTACTACCTTAACATGAATTTTATTAACAGACCCGACCAATTGAAAACAATTATTAGGCGCTTTTCCGATTTTTTGGAAGTTATAGTTATGTATTTTAATATCGTTTTATTTATCGAAAAATCCGTCAAGTCTTTTGATCGCCAGTTGGTTTGCTATAGATGATAAAAAAAAAAAAAACATATTTTTGAAAATCTGGGTCTGGCCATCATATCAAAATAATGTATACTTAATGATATTCTAAGTACTGGCAATAATGAATAATAAGGAAAGTGGAAATAAAAAGTATACCTATATAACTGGAAATAGTATTCATGAATAATAAGAAAACTGGTAATAAGGAAACACTACGACTGCAGTACGCAGTTCCAAGTTGTAAGTTTTTAGGGTTTCACTCCAAAAGTGTGTCACCGGGACCCTATTTTTGACCGAAGGATATCTGTCTATTACAAGGTTTGTTCTCAGTAATCGGTTAGTTGTAGGATTAATATTGTTGTTTTATATGGTTTAACATCTGTTTTTATTGTAGTACAATTTTACCCTGCTGGTGTTTAGTTGCAATCTGTTGTATCAGTTTCACTCACAATGATTTGTTCGTCAGGCACGAGTGTTATTGAAAAGAAACATTGCTTCTTGAACAAGGGTTCAAAGCATCTTTTATGGGACTTTTGCGAACAAAAATCCATACTAGTATAATAATAATAAATTTTAATGCAACTATCTCTGTCTGTCCGCCATAATGTTAATGACTGAGCTGATTTCGACCGGTAGACAGGCGTTAGGACATAGGATAGTATTGCGGTAGGTTCGCGTGAGAAAATATTAGTATAAGTAATCATGCCGTTTTGGGTTGAAACTCTGGGATACGAGTGCTCCGAGCCTTTTTAATGAAATTTCTAAACGCCTAGTTCACGCTTCCCGTGAGCCAAGGGCTACTAGCTTTTACGTTGGCCAGAGGCTAAGTATTGCCATACAACGTGGCAACGCTGCCAGTCTCTTGAGTACATTACTAGCTGACAGCGTTGAGGAAAAGTTTTTAATGCCCTTTTATAGTTTGTTGTTAATTTAGCTTATTTCATCGTTGTTAATTGTTATAATGTATCCACTGTGACTTTTTAGTCGTCTTACAAAGGTGGTCCACTCAATGTATCCCACATAAAATACCTCTAGGCGCGGTTTTTTTACCATTAATTAAGATAATGTATACAAAGGAAAAATAATAATACATTAGAATTATGAAACACCTTCTAATAATGTTTAAGTGTCAAATGGTAGAACATACCTACCCAGCACACGAGTCGAGTAGATCTTCGGTCACAACAGGGTGTTTCAACTACGTCATGCGTCATAATAAATGTCATAATAATGAATCATATTTTTATTTTAAAATTATTAAAATCTCATAAATATCTTTTATTATTAATGAATGTTTAGTAATCATTGAATACATGAAGTAGCCTCCCGTTGTAATACGACCAAAAGGTCACGGTGTATAGTTAGTTTATTAAATAAAGTAGTATTATCTAGATTATATGAGGAAGGTATACATACCGTACAAAGCCAACATATAAAAATAATTGCCAACAAACATGAACAAATACAGCCGTCGTTATTTGAACTGTGTATACCTACGATATACAAAAAATAATTGAAAGATTGTGTTATCACCGTTTCGTTTGACAATGAAAGAAGAGCAACAAGCGTAAAATGAAACAGGACGAGCTCTTTGATCACTTGACGCCGGATCGCTGCTCAGCTCATAAAGGCGTTATTGCTTTCAGGCGACACGGAAGCGCAGGACAAAATGGCGCCGCTTTATTACTTAGTAACACATTGCTAGCGTATCTGTTTTATTGTAGCTACCTATTAGGAGATAAGTCCTGCCGGGGGGAGGCTGCAGATCCCAAGAAAACGCGGCCGGGCGCTGGGGGCTGGGCGGAGCGTCACGCCCACTTTTTCTTGTTCATCGCTGTGTGTTGGATGTTCCTCCATTTGTGTCATCTGCACCGTCTTGTCGCACACAGAGCAAGAGCACCACTCTTCTACACCAATATCATTAAGAACGCCGTATCTTCAACTTCGATACAAGTTATGAGTTTCAGTCTACATAAAAGGAATAAGTTGTAAAGAGTGCTTATTGGTACGCAGTATGATATTGCTTCAGGAAAATGCAAGTTTAATAGAACAGATTTTTCGTTTTATGAAAAAATCTTTACATAGTATAAAAACAAATAATTAAAAAAAAATAAAAAACACGCCTGCCAAAAGTGAAACTATTGAAGGGAACCGTCCCCCGACTGAAATGAAAATATTGGTTTTCAGTTTTCGACTTTTAGGTACAATGGCGTTTTAATTTGACAGTAATCTGTACCTGCCTTGTGGCCATTCAACACTAAAATCATGTTTTAAATTTTTTAGCTCACTTTCTTAATTCACTTTTTGATATGGCAGGAGTGTTTTTTAACTTTTTTAATTATTTATTTTTTATACTATGTAAAGATTTTTTCATAAAACGAAAAATGTGTGTTTGTTTTTTATTTAATTTTTATTTTATACCTTTTAGTGATAAAACATTTTTTTTTCTATGAGTTATTGAATACTACCGTTATATATTTTATTTCTTTTGTTATTAGTGAACGATTGCATTTCAAATACTACTCTTACATAGTTTTGTTATGTATTAAGCAAGATCTAAACGCTAATAGTATACGTACCTAGTCAAATTTTCATGAAAAAAACAAAATATTTCCGTTTTTTTCTTACTCCATGGCTTCCCCTTTATATTTTTTTAAATGTTCACTAGCCGATGTTACCCGGAATAACTCAACGCTTCTAACGATACAACATACATTTAATCGGTTAAGCCGTTTAGAAGTTATGGTGGAATAAAGAAACTCACAAACATACATACATAGGTACATATGAACCCTGAAAACATAACACTCCTGTTTTTGAGCAGTCGTGTAATAAAAACATTCCTTTGTTTGGGCAGTCGAGTAAAAAAAACATCTTTACTCGTCAAAAATAAATAACGTTTTAAACTAGACGACTAGACTTTATCATTATAATATACCTAAGAAGTAGCTACTAATGGGAACCGTGATGATGAAAACAGATTGCCACTATCTGAATTCAGTAGGTACTGTAATGCATTTGTGCAATGAGGCGTGGCGTGAATACGCTCTGCTGAATTTCAATCCGCAATGCCAATGTTACTACATTTACAATACTGCAATTGTATCTTACTGAAACATGAAACCGGACTGGTGACAAAACGAAAGCAAAGATTGGCGTCTTATAATAATAATAATAATAATATTCTTTATTCTTCAGACAACAAAGATCCATAGTGTTAGTAAAACAATAAAATTACTTATTTCTAGTGAGAAATAAGTAATTTTATTGTTTTACTAACACTATGGATCTTTGTTGTCTGATTACTTATTTCTAGTGAGAAATAAGTAATTTTATTGTTTTACTAACACTATGGATCTTTGTTGTCTGAAGAATAAAGAATATTATTATTATTCCCTTTATTTATTTTTAGACATATTAAGTACATTTTTAAATATTAGAATATAAAATAATATAAAAAAACATTTAAAAATATAAAAAATAGTAGCCCACCGGCATCGGGAACAGGGTCCGAGCTACCGGTGGTCAGGGCTCTTGAGAGAGGAACCTCCTAACAATACGCGCCGTGTCCAGAAGAACTGCCTTCTGAATCAAGCGCTTGATCCAGCTGCCCAGCGAGAGCCTCCTCAGATGGTGGTCGAGGCTCTTGGCTATTAAGCCATTGGCCGACACGACTATCGGCACAATGACTGCTGTACTCACGTCCCACATGGCGACAACCTCGCGAGCCAGATCTAGATATTTGAATTGTTTATCTTTCTCTGCTTTCACGAGGTTCTCGTCATGCGGGACCGTTATATCAACAATCATTGCGCGACGCTCCAATCGATCTATCACCACAATGTCAGGCTTATTGGCAACAATAGTCCTGTCAGTGATGATAGGTCGATCCCAGTACAACGTGATATTACCATCATCGAGAACTGGGTCGGGCGCATACTTATAGTATGGCACTTCTGATTCCACAAGGTTGTACTTCAAAGCAAGTTGCTGGTGGATAATCCTGGCAACGAGGTTGTGTCTGTGCAAGTACTCTCCGTTAGCTAGACGAGAACACCCAGAAATAATGTGTCGAATTGATTCTCCTGGACGGTGGCATGCCCGACATATGTCAACCGTGCCATCCTTCACAATGTATTTCCGGTAGTTATTCGTCATCATAACTTCGTCCATTATTGCACAGACAAAACCTTCGGTTTCCCCGAAGAGGTCACCGAAACGCAGCCAAGATACGGACGCTAAGAAGTCTACATCGGGCCCATGTAGGGCCCGGTAAAAGCGCCCGTGCAGCTCCTTGCTCTGCCATACCTCCATGCGGTCATTAGTGTCTAATACTCTAGGCTTGCGCCAGTTCTCGTTAGCCAGGGAGAGCGGGGTAAGGCCCTTATCCACTGAGACCACATCTCGGTGCATACCCACGTCGGCTTCTAGGAAGTATTCCCTGAGACTGCATACCTCACGGTTGTGCAGGGTCTTAGCATTTAAAAAGCCACGACCCCCGCACTTCCGCGGGATATACAGTCTCATCACCGACGACCGTGGGTGATGCATCCGATTTGCGGTCAGCAGTGAGCGGACCCTCCTATCCAGGGCATCAAGTTCTGTCTGAGTCCATTTGAGTATGCCGAAAGAATACATCAAAACCGGCATGACCCAACCGTTGAAGGCGCGCACCTTGTTTCCGCCTGACAGAAGACTGCCAAGAACCTTATTCAGGCGGCCAAAGAAGCGTTCCTTCAACGATTGTTTCATGTCGGCAGTATTGATACCTAATGCTTCCGACATACCCAAATACTTGTAGGTTTCTGTTGAGGAGAGAGATCTAAGGTGTATGGAATCCGAGAGTTGAGTTCCCACGGATTCCATAATCTCCCCTCGCTTGACATGCATGACTGCACATTTGTCCACACCAAATTCCATCCTGATGGCGCTACTGAAAGTTTCTGTTACCTTCAGTAGCTTCATCAGTTGCAAATTGTTGGGGGCAATGAGTTTCAGATCATCCATGTAAAGAAGGTGAGATATGACCTGACCACCTCTCCTCAACCGATAGCCTAGACCTGAACCTTCCAGCAGCGTGCTGAGAGGGTTCAAGGCTAGACAAAACCACAATGGACTAAGACTATCACCCTGGAATATACCGCGCTCTATCCTTATCGGTTCGCTGTTCCCCTGGATCTGTCGACATCCTGGATAGCGAAGGACCGTTCTCCAATGCCCCATACATGACATCAGGAAGGTACGTAGAGTTGCATCAACTTTATACAACTCCAGCACCCTCATGAGCCATGTATGAGGCACAGAATCATAGGCCTTCTTATAATCTATCCAACATGTAGACAGATCCCTTCGGGAGCGGCGAACCTGTTGGCTAATGGCCATATCTATGAGGAGCAGCTCCTTAGTACCGCGGGACCCGTTCCTACATCCATTCTGAGAGGCAGACATAATACAATTACTTTCAATATGTTGATTGATTTTAGCTCTCAAAATGGATGTAAGAACTTTATAGACTGTTGGTAGACAAGTGATTGGTCTATAATTTTTGGGTTCCGCAGTACTACCTGATTTATGGAGCAGGTGGGTAATTCCAGTCAAGAACTGGGGCAGCGACCCTGACTCTAAGGCTGATTGAAGCTGGGACGCCAAGCGAGCGTGCGATCTCTGAAACCATTTGATCCAGAAGTTGTGCAGTCCATCCGGCCCTGGAGATTTCCAGTTAGGCAAAGGACGGACTGCACGAGCTACGTCTTGGGGGCTGATGATAATTGCCCCCATTTCTGGTATTGGATCACACGCTTGTTCAACCTCCCGGATCCAATCGCCCTCAGTGTGACTGACAGGCACCGACCAAATGCTGCGCCAAAAAGAACACATGGCGTCATCATCCGGCAGGCGCGTGTCAGTCACACCTTGGTCCGGTCGTTCCCAAGCCCTATATACCCACCTTTCATCGCTTTGGAATGTGCGATTCTGAGTGTATCGTTCCACTCGCCGCTTGTACCGACGAATACGGCTTGCCCATGCACAGATCTTCTGCTTCAGGAAGTCGATACGCTCCGTGACGCGGGCCAAGTAGTCCCGAAAACGAATATCAGTTCCCGAGAACGCCCGCCTCACAAAGCACATCACTCTAGGGCGAGTATTGCCCTCCCTGAAGCAGATTAACTTGCCGATGAGTGCTCTAGCCTCACCGATACGCCGCTCAATCCTGCACTGCCAAGCTGGAACAGCTAATTTTGGTCGTGTAGCTCTGTCATTGTTAGGAAATTTGACGTGAGCTACACGACATGCCGCTACAGCTCCACAGTACAATATTGAGTGAGTATCGGCGAGATCTTTGCTGCTGTCAAAGCAGTTCGACAGCTGCGAATCTAGAGCACACACCAGCGCCTTGTTCTTCTTGTGCATAGGCAAACGAGGTAGTCGTGGTCTAAGTTCAGGCGGTGTGGAACGGTACTCCCGGAATGCACCCTCCAAAGCACTCCTCAATTGTGCGTTGCACTGGGTACTCACGGATATAACTTCATCATCATCCTCTTCACCACCGCGGTCGGATCGCGGCGAAGCACTGGTAACATTCTGCAGCTGTACCGCGATCATAGGTGAAGCAGGCGTAACTAGGTTAGTCCGTGATTCGGAGCGTAGTCGATCAAGTACGGTGTCATCCAACATATGATTACGCTGGATGACCCGCACCTGATCCGACAGTCGTTGCGCCGACACGCTGACACCTGGCTCAAGCACCTGAAACAGAGAGAGCATCCGACCACGGTACGCAGTCAAGTTGCTTCCCCCCTCAGTAGCCCCATAATATGCGCGCATGACATTCTCATTAATGGACTTAGTCCATCGCATGCGCGACACATTTCCACCGGCAGCGGGGACCCTGTTCGGGGCCGGTTGGCCTCGAGGTCCCAAGCCCGCTGGTGGCCGTCCTCTTCCTCGTCGTCGTGGTGGTGATGACGGCGGGGAGAAAAACTCGTCGCTCGAGCTCGACGCAACTGCAGCGACCGAAGACACAGCACTCACGGTTGAGGCGCGTCCCGGCGGCTGCGAGGCGGAGCTGAGCGACGAGTCCGGAGATGGTGGGTGTGCCCGTAGTTTGGCCCGGCTTCTAGTCAGCATAGTTTCTTCATAGTTTCAGCATAGTTTCGTCAAAGACATTCAAATGTCAAAGACATTCAAATTGATGTGGGTATATAATTATATTTACATTTATTTCATGATGATCCGATTATTGCACATAATTTTTCTTTTTTTTTCCTTCTATTTTTACTCTCCAACACATATTATATTTCAATTAAATTGGCAAAAATTTTACAAAATTAAAATCGGCTGAAAAAAAACGTTGTGTCACATTGACACACATTATTATTATTATTATTATAAGACGCCAATCTTTGCTTTCGTTTTGTCACCAGTCCGGTTTCATGTTTCAGTAAGATACTAACACTTTAGTAGCTAATATATTACAGGTATGGAAGACAGAGTAAATAGTATTGTGAGAAGGACCTCCCCGAACTAATGTTCAGTGATTATCCTTCTCACAAAACTTTTAATTATCGGAGAGTCGACACTCTCCACAACAATTTTTAGAATGCTGTGCTTATGTCCGCCGAAACGAGCGTAGCCGCCACAGAAGCTAACTTTTCTTCCAAGAACGAATTTGTCAAACGAACAGCCAAACATTACATCCAGAATAAAAACCGGCCAAGTGCGAGTCGGACTCGCGCACGAAGGGTTCCGTACCATTATCTATAAAAACGGCAAAAAAATCATATCTGTTGTATGGGAGCCCCCCTTAATATATATTTTTTTAATTTTTAGTATTTGTTGTTATAGCGGCAATAGTAATACCTACATCATTTGTGAAAATTTCAGCTTTCTAGTTATCACGGTTTATGAGATACAGCCTGGAGACAGACAGACAGACAGACAGCGGAGTCTTAGTAATAGGGTCCCGTTTTACCCTTTGGGTACGGAACCCTAAAAAAAGAACCTCAAGCGGCGCAAATCTGTAACCTTATTGGTAACTACAGTTTTGATTTTGAGCCGTTTGGGGTCGAAACGCTCTTGTCATGGGGCCCGAATGCGCGTCTCCTTTTTAAGGTAATCTCTCGCCGACTTGTCGACACTTCGCGTGTCCAGAGGGCTGGCTCAAAACATTAGCATTGCCATTCAATATGGCAATGCTGCCAGTCTTCTGGGCATGTTTCCAGATGACAGCGATGCGGAGGAGTACTTTGACGCCTAAGTATCCTATTGTCGTCGTTGTGTATTGTGTGTATTCTTTTTATCATTATTTTAGTTCTATTTGTAGTCTGTATATATTAATATATTAGCTTTTAAAAAAAAAATATATTAGCTTTATTCTTATAAAAAAGAACCTAAATGCATGTCGAAATAATTTATTGAATTTCTTCTGATTGATTTTGCGGCGGCACAATCATAAAACACTAACGTAAAACTTGAAAATTATTCAGATTATATACGCCTAGGTCAATTACTAAGTAGTTGTTTCATTTCCACATTCATACGCAACATTAACATAAATATTACGATTATAATCGAAAGAGCACACGGGTGTGGGGCGCATTATTATGGTTTAATTAAGAATATCGTTAGAAAACATAAATCGTGAGGTTATAAGTGAATATAAGCCATTCAGTTAATCAGACAGTGGTGGCGTAAGATCAACAGCGTGGGCGCGAGCCCGCGGCGCTCCGCTGAGCACCGAGCACTCTGCAGAGACAACTAGATTACACCTCACTTAATAATTAATTTGTGTAAAGAGTTGAACGTCTATCATACAATGGAAAATTGCGAACCACCCTTCGTTGTCTTTTCGTTTACTCAGCCGCCGTTCTTCGTACAATATTGACACAGTGAGTTTTTATTCAACAAACCTACCGGGAAGATGTCTCAAGTCAGCTTGCATTTAAATTATTTCTTGCCAACATCACATTACTGTTAAAACCTCTTTAGTGTTTGTGTTCTAAATCTAAACTACGCTCTGAGGTCGGCAGCACCGGAAACATGCCGCTTTTAATAAACCAATTAAATGATCAAAGTAGGACGCGAAGAATTCATACCGGTTTGGTTAAGGGAACACTTAAGTGCGACTGTAAGGTGAACCGTCACCAGCGCTAAAATACATCCCTACTGATAACGGTCTACATTTCACAATCGGCATAAGTAATTCGTCATAGTAAACTGTAATAAAAGTCAGACTTTAAACCTATTTATTTCAGTAATTTTATACCGTAACCAGCTGTCGTAGCACGGCGTAGCACTACGTAGCGCGGCGTAGGCGTGTAATCAAATCTTTAAAAATATAAGATTCGGCCACATTGTTATGTATATGACGTTATGTCTGATTGTCTTATCGCAGTACAAAATGCCTATGCAAGTTAGTATGATTAAATAGCATGGTATGGAGCGATATACCCGAACATATCTAATCCATCATAGGATTTATTTATTTAATTGAATTGAATTTGTTTCATGGGTATTAGATTAGATACATTTTAAATCTCCCGTATATACTTATTAATCAAAATACTAGCTTTTTTACCTACTTAACTAAACCGTACCGTGCTCACTGCATTAGTTACTACTACAAGCAAAAAGTTGTATCCAATTCAGAAACAAAGCAATAGCTATGAGCGTGCGCTCGATTTTGAACAAGTGTTGTGATGCCTAAACAAAAGCGTTTTAATAATGCAATTTCCAATTGCCGCTGCGCAAATAACAGGGGCAACAACGAGACCGAGTGTATTGCCAACAACTCACACTTTTGTTGTATCTACAATGTACTTCCTCCACACAACCAACCACGGCTAAATTATAAAACGTAGCGAATGTTCTTTTAAACAGGTGCCGGTTTTAATATTTCCTGCTTACATGGCTTATGACGAAAGTTTAGTAAGTATCCACATTTATAGCATAGTTTATTCTTGGGTGACCTACCAAGTAGATACAATTACTACGAAAAATCTTCATACTTTAATAAAATCCATAAGAAAATTCACATAAAAACATATAAATGGAGCAAAGTAAATGCCGACCTAAAAGCATAACTAAGTGTATCAGAAATAATCAAAGATGGGACATGCTTAATATGTAGGAAATTATCTACAAAGCAGTTAGCCGGAATTTATCCGGAAGTGGTTTAACGGGCATTATTTCGAGTGTTTTTTACTGATTTGGTAAAAATATGCAGCCTAATAATAAATAAGCCTGTCGTCTATTCGATTCAATAAGGTAACTAGTAAAGAACATAGTAAATTGGGATCTTAAAACCAAAAGATTACTAGGCCGACCTAGAAGAAATTATATAGAATCAATTTAAAAAAAGGACAAAGGTAAAAAAAAAAACAAACTGGATTGGAGAATGGGCCTTATAGTATAGACATCTGCCCCAAAGTCCAATAGCCATAAGATATACATAATTGAAAAGAGCTTTTCTACTAACACGACTTTTAGCAATTCGCAATCCTTTCGGAGTTATTGACCTAAATAGATGACAAGTTAGATTTATTTAAGTTTGATTATACACCATTGGATAGAACTTTTTAAGGAGAACCTTTGCCACTATCATGACTTTCGCCAATTCGTTGTCCGTTCGTAGTTATTGTACTAAATAGCATCCATTTGAGCACCGAAGTTAAGATTTTCTGGGTAACAAATAGCAATAAGATATATATATATCATCGGAGACAGCTTTTCAATGAGAACACTTGCTACTAATACAATTTTTGCTAATTCGTAGTCTGTTCGGTTTTATTGATCTAACTAGATAGTTGAATGGGCATGGAACTGTAGCTCCTTCTTGAAGAATGCGTCATGCTTAAATACGAGATACTTGCAGCATGTTATGCCACATACTGTAAATAAGCTTCTGCATCAAATGTGATATCATGGAGGCACCCTTGATTATAAATTAAAGTTACACATATGTATATCTAATGTAAACACCAGGTCAATAAAATGTTTTAGGCTATTTTTATTGAGGTTATACCAGACTTGCCATTTTAATCTTCTACTTAACGCTATTTATATTTACATGCTTAAGATACGACATATTTACAGCATAATATGACCACACTATGTGGTTTAACTTCTGCATCAAGTATGATATTATCGAAGCATCCCATGAAATGGATAACAACCACTCACTAATTATGAGTGTAATTGAATTATTATCCATTATTTTTAACATAGCCAATAATATTGACATACCTACATATAAATATTGTATAAATGTATACCCCATGGGTATGTTACAGTGATACAATAGTGCTAAAATTGTAAGATCTGTCTTTTCACCTGTGACAAACAATAAATACATGAATTATGAATTATCATCCTGAGGCCACAAACTTGCCATTTTAATGCTTCAGCTCCAAATTGATCATTAACAAATTTAAGCACTAAAATTTTCATTCAAATAATAGAACAAGATTCTTTGTTCTTTGTTATGGGAGAACAGCTGATGGAAAATATTTAAGACACTTATGACAGTCTTTAACAGACATAGCTGGAATAGATCAAACCGGTCATACAAATGACTAGGTACTCCTGTTCCACTACTAAACCTAAGGTGAACCTGCCCAACCAAGGGATTGAGATGTTATCATATGAAAAGCAATGAGCGGTCTCATACTGACAAGAAAGAAGACATGATCATCAATTCAGTGGCTTGAATGACACTGCATAACGCGGTCTGCCAACGTTCACTACCACCGTGTTGTATTTAAACGAGAATTTCAGTAAATTAATATTTTATTTAAATAAATACTCATACAATGTTAGAGAAAACTGTACCAGACCTGGATAAGGAAAATAATTATAACCATAGCATATATATTTTTTTAAATAACTAATAAATTTTGCCAAAGAGATTTTTGCCACCAACAACACCAGGAAAGTGGCAAAGTTTTGGGTCAAATATATTGTCATGTCAACGACAAAAAGAAGCTCAATTAGTCTGTTTGAGCCTAGCACAATTAAAACATCCAACAAGTAGACTATCAACAGGTATATTTCAACACTGAGCACAATAATAAATACTGAAGTGTTATGTCAGTAGCTCCAAAAGAGCAACACATCAAGGGTGATACCGAAATATTTCAACCAAATGCTAAAAAATCGGTTATATACTAATGATGGTACTTGGTTTTGAGTGCAAGGGTTCAAGAAACCATTTTTTATAACATCATGCACTAAAATGTCCTAATACTAAAAAACTATTAGTATTGAGAGGGAAAAGGTTTATAGACTTACAAAGTTGGGTGGTCTTAACAGCGTTTCAATGTACAAATGACTTTAACAACCAAACCCGTTTTAGTTGCAAATCAAATTTATTTCCACTCTGAAACACCACCCCCGTGTAAAATGAGATACAAAGTAATAAGTAATACATCTCCAATAGTAACTCATTGCTTTATCCAGCAATCCGTAGGTACAATATTAAATTATGGGTATATTAGTTATGTTACTAATTTATGTACCCCCTAAGGCCAAGAGTTTTGGGAGTTTATATTAATTATTTTTCAGATTACCACTCATAAAATTAGAATCAAGACTTCGCTTAACAGGTAAACTCGTTTGACAATACACTCGTTTACAATTGGGAATGTATTTATATATAATCGGAAATAGGTAATTTAATACCGAGATAGATACCTAGATTTACAGTACAATACTGAAAAACCAACATGACGCAGCTTATTTGATTCGTAAGCACCATTATGCTAATACAATAGCTACTCGTGTACATCGAAGACTTCGTAGAAAAAAGTTTGAATACGAGAACAATTGATCCTTCAATAAATTAAACGTGCCCAATGATAAATGAAAACAACAGCTTCGCATAAAGAATAACTTTGGTTAATTACTCAAGTTGTAAGTTACGTAAATCGGAAAAACTCTGTTATCCGGAAAAAGCCGCAAAAGTGACCCTCATTAGCTGTATTGTTGTGCTTTTATCGTCCCCCCGCTCCGGCCGGGGCAGCATAAATAAATCAAATTTAATTAACTCAGATTAATTTTCGCGGCGCCCGTCTCACCGCGTCGTCCCTTTTTATTTGCCCTAAGGCAAAATTGTACTCGGTTGAAAACTCTACCCGCCCGCGGTGATTTACTATGGATTCCTTAATAAAAAGTTTACACTAAAGCAAATTTCACATGTAGACCGTTGCTCTCAGCCAGACAAGCCATAGAAGTCATTTAAATTACTTATTTATATTACGTACTGATCTTTTAACTTGTTTACATAACGGGCTTCATTTTACCAATTAAGTAAGGCGAAAAATTAATGAGCTTCCACAAGTCGTCAATAATGTATATGTAACCTACCGAAACATTATAACTGATAATTGGCTATAAAGAAAATACGAGTATTTCGAAGCAATCATCAAAGGTTTTTAAGGTTCCGTAGTCAAATCATCGTTCGGACGCAAATCGGACCGTAGGAAGTGGATTAAATTAACGTTGTAAGATTCCCTTACATAGATAGATAAATAGATACTGGTGAAGCTAATAAAAATCGTGTTAAAAATATACCAAAATAATGATAATTCCTAAAATATATTTCAAAGTAATAATTCCTAATTTAATATATTTACGCTCAAGGGGCACGCGCCGCTAGTCAGTACCGGTCGTGGAGGGACCCGTGAAGTGGCAAATCGAACGGTAGCTGCGCTTCATAAGCGCGAGCCGAGCGCCTAGATGCTGTTCGGACGTGCCTCAAATGCTACTTATAAGCTTGCAATTTGCGCTCTGAAAGTCTAGAAATTTTAGATTCGAAAGGAAGTTGATTTGAGTATTGTTTCAAAATCCTAAAGTTCTTTATACTGGCCCTTGCTTTTTTTTCGGAAAAAACGGAACCTTTATAGGATCACTCGCGTGTTTGTCTGTTTGTCCGTTTGTTACAGCCAATTTACTCCGAAAGTACTGGACCGATTGAGTTGAAATTCGGTACACATTTGTAAGTCGGTGACCCTATAACGGACGTGTAACGTAAATTAATGAATTTTAAACATGAGAGCCACTTTTGGGGTGTAAATTAGAAAATGAAAAAAAAAAGTTTTGAAAACTGTATCGTGTTACATATCAAATGAAAGGACTTATTGTGAAAATCTCAAATATATATTTTTTTATAATTTTAAGATAAAAGTTTTGAAGTTATTTAAGAAAATAGGCGAAAATTGACCATTAAAAATAGTTCTTTAGTATTTATTATTCTTTATTATTAAAAAATAGTTCTTTGCCTATAGATTACAGGAAAACCTATAAGAAATCTTAGATTTAAAACAACTTTATTATTAGATAATTAACGTACGGAACCCTCTCCACGCGAGTCGAACTCGCAATAGTCCGGTTTTTTTTAAATTTCAGTTAATTATTCCGTATAAGATTTTAGAACAGTACTAAAGTCGGTTTGCTGGAATTTAAACCATAACACACATTAACATAACACACGTTAAGTCTATTTTCGACACCTGGAAGAAATAAAATTGTACCTTAGGTTTTGGCAATTTTGGGTTACAATATTTTAGTATATTTGTACTGTAGATAAAATTTTATTGGCAGCGAACCTGTGGTATATCCGTCATTGGCGTTGAAAAGATTAAATGTTCCTAATATGAAACAAAAAAGTCCTCATCTTATATTTAATTTCATTTCATTTATTTGTCCAAATAATGTTACAATTATTGGTCTTAAAATTATCACAATGTCCAAATTATTCTACCGTTTTCGGCGTACAAGTATTTATACATTACGGAGTATTATTATCAATTATTCTATTAATGCATATGTTCATAAATTAAAGGACAATGACCAAAGTTGGTACCAAAAAGTCTCGCGCCTCAAAACCAAAATATTATAGTAATTAGTTTCATATTTTTTTACGGCATTACGCGTCGGGGATTTGATTTTTGAACTGGAATTATACTTTTCGAGTTTAAAAGTACGAATATTGTTTTACTCCCTTTATATGACGTTCCGTTTCAACTGAATATAAATGACGTTCCGTTTCAATTGAACAAACCCTTGTCTGTCGAGCGGACTCTAAAATTAATTACAATTAAGTAAGATCAGTACATCAAATCGATTTAGTTTGGTTTATTGCTATTTGCAACAAAATAGATTTTCTCAGCCTAAAGATTTTGATTTATCGATTACATCCCTAAATCCCGACTAGTTTATAGCACTTACTATACTCTATGGTTTATAGTTATCTTATCTGTGGCATCTGACATTTGTACTGTACTGACTGACTATTGGCAATGTAAAGGTCTAAAATAAAATCGAGTTTCAGTCAAGCATACTGTGGATGTTACTTTAACTCGTAATTCTTACTAATATTAGTGTATTACGCTGTTTTTAGAGCAATAATGTAATGTATGTGTGTTAAAAAACGTCGTTGGTAGCGTCGAAAAAATAGACCTACTTTTTAGGTTAGTTTCGATTTTATAAAATAACTCTGAAACGCGGGTTTTTTTTTCAAAAATAATTTTTGTAGGAGTTAATACGATCAGTGTAGTCTATAAAAAACAAGGTTTGATTTTGATGCAGCATGGTACGGGATTCCATACTTCCATGAGCATTCTCTTTTAAATTAAATTGAGCGAATCAGTTTAGTTAGTCCGCATATTTTGATGGGCAACTACGGAAACCTACATTGTGCGTGGCCCGACACGCACTTGGCCGGTTTTTTTTTAAGTAAGGAAGAACTCCAAACTACTTCTTCAGTCTTCAATTTGACTGGAGCATAGTATGGTATAAATCTTTAAAAACAAATATAATAAATTATATTCTGCCAGTACTATAACTTATAATGAGTTATATTATCCGTGTCATACCCACATACGCGCATAAAGTCGAGTCAACACTCATGTTGAATTTCATTAAACCTTCGAAAGTTAAGAAGTACAGAATGTCATTTGGATTTGCGCAGTCCGTGGCCGGATAAGATGAGTGTTCGTGTAAACAGAGCCGTCCGGCTGGGTGGCACGCTGTCAAGTGGTCGGCACACATCGCCGCAACACCGGTAGCCGGTGGCCGGCAGCCCACAAACATATCCCGACTTACTTCATCACAAATTCTCTTGAGAGCACTCTGTGTTAGTATCTTTACAGCAGCTCGGGCTAATCTTGCGATGTAGCGGTGAAGCCACGAACAGAACTCCACAAGTAAAATTAGCGGGCAATATTGGTCTAATTGTTTTGGAGTGGAAGAATGAGTGATAATTATTAGATATTCATAAACCAGCGTAGTAATATGAATTGGCTGTAAAGGGTGTTTAGATGTCTATAGGAAAACTATAAAAGAAGAAGATAACGACCAAGCTTAATTGCAAAAACTGAAATTTCACTAAGTTAATTGCGTCTTAGAAATCGTAGTCTTGGTTTTAGAGAAAACATGTTCAGTTGTTGACGCGTTTCGTATAACGGCCGACCACCCACATGGTGTCGTAGAATATGTCACGTCAGCGTTGTTGACTGTGGGCCCTTCGCTACTACTAAACGTTACGCCCCGTTAATCTCGTCATTCGGAGTCGCATACCAGCTACCAGCCCACGGGCGCCCAATTTCAGTTGTTTTGCTTCGAAAAAGGATTAACCAACATTTTATTTATAATTAATATTGTAAATACATTCTGCTAATATTTACTTTATCTTTCTGACGTAAAATCGTAAAGTCTTGAATTTATTGAACAGATTTTTGGTTCACGTGTACCTTTAATAACACGTTGACAAAATAATGAAAAATAATCAAAACATTTTTTTTATTAGCTTGTACTGTCCCACTGCTGGGCAAAAGCCTCCCCCGATTCCTTCCATGTGCTCTTTTCCCGTGCCTCCTCGGACCAGCACACACAATGTAGAGATGAAGGTAGAAAAACCACACAATTCAAATCTTAAAGATTAGGATAAGCCTTACTAATCAAAGTAACCAAGTTTCCAGAATAGAAACAAACAAAAAAAAAAAATAATAATAAATAAAGAACAAGAGGGGGAGCATCTCTTCCAAACATTAACATCTTAGTTCGTGAGCCCAAGTGGCTGTGGAGCAGGACCAGCATTGAGCCAAGCATTTTGATTTTTATCTACTTACGAGATAGTCTTCTAACTTATAATATGCTCGCTTACATAGTGTGCGATTTATGTATGCATACCTGGGAACCTTCTAGTTACAGAGATATTAGAGGTCAAATTTTCAAGTTTGATTTTTGACCAAAAAAAAGTCGTTTCCCAGCAATAATTTTTGCACCACTTTAAACAAAATGTACCATTTCAATACACGTCCTCGAAAACTGGCTCTCCAGCTGCAAAGACAAAGTTTCCCCACTTTTGTATCAAAATGTATTATTACGTATTCTCCTAAATGTTTCGATTTCTTTCAAACAAACACAAAGACTGTAGGTAGGTAAATGAAGGATTGTTTTTTCTAATTCAATGAAATGAAAGTGTCAAACACGCGTAGGTACAGTCAAGTAACAGTAAAAAATATTTCTCTTTATTACTTAACATTTTAACGTGAAGCCTTAAACAACAAAGGAAAGAAAATACGGTTTTCTGTTGGTATTATGAACTAAGTAGATTTCCTATTTACCTTTGTGCGGAGGAAAATTGTGAAACAAAGGAACATTTTAGAGTTCCATCATTGTGTTTATGCTTGGGGACTATAATGTTGTGCATTGTGCCAAGTGGACATTTCGGTAAAGAACTTATCAACTTTTCCCCTGAAGTGCATTGACAGTGTGCTGACGTTACACTACTAGGCAGTGGATCGGACACATACACCTATGTCAGTGATGTTCATAGTACGACTAGCTGGTTAGACCACTGTGTAATATCTAAAGCAGCCTGGGACACTATTGACGTGCCGTGGTCTGAACATATTCCCTTAAATTAAACTGTGAACTTGACTTGTTAAAACCTAAATGTACCTCTGTCCGGTCTCAGTCCATATATATATACAGTCAGGTGGGGATGTAGGGACCCTACGCAAACGGTTATGTACACCGAACTTTGTAATAAGAAGCTAAGAGAAATTGACTTTCCGACAGAGTTTATTAATTGTAGTCGAAGTGAAAATATTTGTACTAACTTGGAACATCTTATAATAGTTGACAAATTATATAAAAATATTGTAGATACTCTTTGCGAGGCTGCAATTACTAGTCACAATTCCCAAGTTCAGCGCAGAAAATATAATAAAAACGCGTTGGAATAAGCACGTTAAAGATGCGCACGGGCACGCTCGGCTTTATTTTCTGAGCTAGGCGGCAGCTGGTGAGCCTAGAACGGGGTCGCTATATGTAAATATGGTGGCAAGTAGACATTTTTTTTAAAGTAAGCTAAAGTGGTGACAAAATAACCCAGATCAATTAAAGATGAATGAAATTGCGAGTTATCACGAAGCTAGAAATTTTTGTAGTTTCTGGAAAGCCACAAACTGCTTAAATGTCAGGCCTGCCAGTGTGCATCGGTGGTGTAAACAAACCTAAGGCTATTGCTTTAGTGTAGTATACAGACACACACACACACACACACATATGCAGGAAAGCACTTACCACGTGTCTTAGCTCTCTTTTATAATTTATGTATGAGTCACTCGTATCTTCCAGAGGACCTCATGAAAACGATTATCGTTCCTATAATAAAGAACAAGACTGGAGATGCGAGTGACAAGAACAACTATAAGCCTATCTCCTTGGCGACCATTGTTGCTACGGTGTTGGACGGTCTAATTGACAGGCAGTTGGATCAATATATCACCCTACATGACGCTTAATTTGGGTTTAGGCCACATTTGTCGACTGAAACAGCGATCCTCTGTCTCAAGCATACTGTAAATTACTATGCATGCAGCAAGGAAAACACCTTTTTACGCGTGTTTTCTCCAAGGCATTCGACCTAGTAGTCTATGACTGCCTCTGGAGGAAACTCTCCCATAACACTAACCTTCCTGGGGGACTGATTGATGTACTGAAATATTGGTACAACAACCAGTCCAACTATGTCAGATGGGCAGGTGCCATGTCTGATGCGTATAGGTTAGAGTGCGGCGTGAAGCTGGGTTGGCTTGGCTCACCCAGGCTCTTCAACCTGTATGTCAACCAGCTGATATGTGAGCTCAGCCACATCCAAATCGGTTGTTCCATTGACGGACAGTATATCAATAATATTAGTTACGCGGATAATAAGGTGCTGCTGAGCCCATCAATCAGTGCGTTAAGAAGGCTCCTCCGAATCTGTGAAGACTATGCGGTGACTCATGGTCTCAGGTAAAACTCAACCAAAAGCGAGCTCTTAGTGTTTAGGGTGCAAAATAAAATGTATGACATTGTTCCATCGCCGCGGTTACCTTGGCCGGAGTTCCGCTGAAAAGAGTCACTCGTTTTAAATACCTGGGGCGTTGGGTCACCGATAGGCTGTCGGATGACGCCGATTTAGAGAGGGAGCGTAGAGCACTGGCCCGCAGGTTCGCACGGTGTACGCGAGAGGTTAAAATAACACTGTTCAGGACCTACTGCGAGTCACTGTACACGTGCGCCCTGTGGGTCAGTTATACACAGGGTTCATACAGTGCTCTACAAGTCCAATATAATAACGCGTTCCGGGTATTGCTGGGGTTGCCGCGCTTCTGTAACGCGTCGGGGATGTTCGCGGACGCACGCGTTCCAATTTACGGCTCACTGATACGTCTGCGAATCGCATCACAGATGCGTCGGGTGCGCGACAGCCGCAACAGTGTCGTGGCTGCTGTACAGCCACGACACTGTTGCGGCTGCCGGCAGGGTAGACGGCCAAATAATGCGTCACTGGATGGTGGCACACAGACCGTCATTCAGATAATATGTACTATAGTAAGTTTATTTTGACGTGTTTTAGTTAGTGCCAAGCTGTTTATTTTAGACCAGAGATCTATAGCGAATAAAGATTTTATTTATTTATTTATTAAATATCGTTTATTGTTTGATCGCGATAAAACTGGGAATATGTCCCCAACTTGGTAGAAAATCGCTACATGAACTAATATTTTGAACGTGTTTCGATGCTTTTCTTCTCACTGGGAGACTTAAAGATACTGCTTTATGTAGTTACTAGCGGCCGGTCCCGACTTCGTACGGGTGCACATTTGTTTTCCCCTAATCCCCCTCCCCTTAATTTTTTCAAATAAAAAATTTAGCCTAGTTACTCAGGGAATGTAGCATTCTAGTGATGAAAGAATTTTTAAAATCGGTCTAGTGAGTTTATTCGTTACAAACATACAAATCTTTCCTCTTTATAATATTATTCGTTTAGATGTACCCCAACCATTTCTATGATAAATAACCTATCTTGAGAGCAAAATAGGCAAGAAGCTCAAAAATACTTTTTTCGGAACTAGCTTCCTAGAACAATTGCACGATTCTGTCTCGTGTACTACCTATACTAATTGGTACAATGTGTAATTGTCGTTATTTTAAAACTTCAATTTCAATCAGTGAAGATTCGTAGGTACAATCAGTTGCTTCTTGAAAGAGCAACTTGGAATAAAGATGACAGTTTCCAGATAAACCAAAGAGACATACCTCAACCCTCTCTTCTTTCAAGTCAACCCGCAACGCGAGCTGTTCTCTTAGAACAACATCAGGGTAGTGGGTCTTGTCGAAGGTGCTCTCGAGCTGTTCGAGCTGCTCCTCCGTGAAGATGGTACGGTGACGGCGCTTGCGCTTGGGTGGCGGGCCCGCCAGCCCGGCCAGCGCGGCCGCCGCGTATCCGCCGTACAGCCCCGCGTAGCCGCCCGCGCCTGACACCGCGCTGCCCACGCCGGTCACACCTGCATGCCAAAGCATTCTTGTAAGTTGTAAATCATCAAGAAATGAAAAGGACTTGATGTCGTCTACCGCCATAGGTAATCCTTGTAAAATATAGGGATCGATTTAAAGTGTGAGGCAAAAAAGAAGTCTGCGTCATTCCGTTTTGAAAATATGGTGTACAAAATTCGAGGTTCTAAACTTCAAATTTTTCGAATCGATCCAGTAGGAAATTACTATATTAAGTAATTTATTTCAGGTCTACTTATGTAATCAGCTTCAGACACAGATTGAAGTCAAGTCTTGCTACGGAGGTAATTATAATTCTGATAACCAAATGATTATTATAAATTATTATTTTGTTTAGATATATTTTTTTATATTTTTACCGTACACAATTTGAATAAAACTATTTAATAACGAGACTCTTGTTATAATTAAATAGCCGCCTCATTCATTTCCTTTCTGTACAGTTTTCATGAACAAATTAGTTATTTGTTTTATAAAAGTGTTCAATAAATAGGTACTGTATCAAAATTACACCTGCATTTTTAACTTTGAATATTTAAAAAAAAATCAGAATCAAAAGTAGGATGCGTCACCACGTATCAGTGTTAATACGCGTTCGAGTAGGCGGTGCGTGAAGATCTGAGCTTAGAGCCCCATGAGCTCCCCCGGGCCGCACTCCAAAGCGAACCGTTCAAAATATTAGCGCCAAGAATAAAAATTGAATATTTTTATACTGTGCTGGAAACGCGAGAGGCATTACACTGTATTATTTCTTAAAGGAATATAAAAGCTTTTAAGGCCGGCGGCGGCGCGTTGCTAAGGCGCTATCGGCAGTATTCCACACGCGCTACCGCAGCACCTCCGCCTGCCTAAGCCCTATCGATTTTGAATACAATAAAATCCTATGCTACGTGAAAATGTCAGTTGTGTTTATTGAGACAAAGCAGACAGGTTTGCTGAGATTAACACTAGGTATATTAGAAGCAAGTAGCTTTTTTTTAAGTTAACTTTTCTATTTTGCAATAAATTTGATGGACGTCAAATCATTTTAACTGACATGATAATTAAGAGCAATTAATGTATTGACCCCTAATTGTAAATTAATTCGAGAAGCACCCTCAAAGAGGGTTGTCGAAGGGAGCCATTCAAATTAATTGTAATGTCAAAGTTCCTACTTAATAGAATTAACAAACAGAAGTTGAGGGTTAAATGACGTATTCAATGGTTTCCTGGTTGAAAACACAAAATTGCGTCTTTTTTAGGATGAGGACGAGGAAAACGTAAACGGAGTGAATATTAGATTATTGGGTAACTAAATGGCGTTATGAAAGAAAAGAAGCTCAAATTATGGTATATATTAATAAATTGGAAGATGTGGCTAGATTCACACAGTTAGACGACACAACAATTAGATGACATATTATTACTGACCTTTTTATAACATTTTGTTTTTTATTTATATTTGACATCCTATTTTTATTATTGATTATTCACAGAAAATTAAATGACATATTATTAATCTTTTTAACACATTTTTCTTTTATTGCATCATTCATATAAAATTAGATGTCATATCATGAATCTTTTTATAATAATTTGATTTTCGTTTTTCCTTTTTTTACCTTTTTTATTGTAATATGAATTATTTTAAATAGCTGATACCCGCGGTTTCACCCGCGTGGATGTCGGTTATCGCGACCAAAAGTTATCATGAAATTTTGATCCCGTTCCCGCAAGCTCGCAACCCATGGGAACCTATTCCAGGGATAAAAAGTAGCTTAAGTCAAATTCTAAGCTATAATCTATCCCTGTACCAAATTTCAGCCAATTTTCGGCTTTTTTAAAGTATTAAAATGGATATAGTATGTTATCCTTAAGAGATAGACATATGCCATCGAACTCCAACAAATATCATTATATTTTAGCAAATGTACTTATACAAAAACCTTCCTCGAGAACCACTCTATCCATTGGTGAAAACAGCATGAAATCAAATCGGTGCAGTCGTTTTTGAGTTTATCGCGAACAGACAGACAGACAGACGCGGCGGAAGACTTATTATTTTTTTTTTTTAAGTTGATTGTGGATTATTATCTTTTTGAATTTGGTACTCTATATGTATCTTTGAAATGTTTTTCAATTGTAAGGTTTTAATACGACTGTTTTATTTTACAAAATATCTAAACAATGTATATTGTTCCGAAATAAATGGCTCATGAGTTATGACTTATTCTCAGCGGTATCTTGAAAACGCGACTGAGTCCCGACGACGTGACTGTGCCGTCGCCGACGGTCGGCCCTTGATATTTAAATTGGTGCCATATTGTGAGATCGAAACTGTTCATAAATTAAATAAGTTACATCGTATAACATTGAAAACGTTTTGAAATTACTGACTAATTGGCTACTTATCAGCTATTTATACTTTCAATAAGATTTAGATCTATAGGGTTAATTAGAGTAAATATTTAGTATAAACATCCAAAATTACTTGCGAACTTAATAAAAGAAAATAAACGTTTGTTTTTGTTCTGGCAACGATTCACCGAACCCTAGGGATATTTTGAAATTTTAAAATGTTAGCTTGGATAAGAGCAAAAAAGATTTTAATTGAGATAAGCCGTCTTCACCCTCGATGCGGTTTGGCGTGTATTCGAGGGATCGCCCGGGGCTCGCGCCGCCGATGTCTTGCACTTAGCCTCTAAAGTACATAGACGGGTAAAGTTTCATAAGTTCGTGACTAAAAAAAAGTAAAGTAAACTGAAACCATGGCATCTGAAATCATACCTACTACTCTTTTTAATTCGTAGGAGTAGGTAGGTACGGTACCTTAGCGTATATAAATAACGGCGCGCGATGATTTAGTTGATTTATTGCAACAATTTTTAAAATTAGTAATCGGTTATTTTTATTATGTGGTTTGAAATTTAGTTTAGAGCGGTTAACACCGAATGGGGTTGTGTGAATGTCATGGCGGCGGTGACCGCGCTTTTTGGTGTGACTGTCACCCGGTGATCACACACAAATCCATTAACTCTAAACTCAAGTCTAATAATTATTGTAAGTTGGATTTAATCAATAACTATAATTGTAATCTCTAATCATTTTGATAATATTCCGTTGAAACATTTGTAATTATAATATCAAGAGAATTACTCTGCACGTATTATTTTTCAGCCATCTTCACGTACACGCCCATAATGGAAGACAATTAATAACGAATAAACAGCGACGATATATCTAGATAGAGATAAAAGACTGAAAATTGTCTTTAAAAGTGTTCAATTTCATTTTAAAGCTACTTGTATGTTATAAATAACTAAATATTTATAAAAAGGGACTAATATCAATAAACCAAACTAAATATGAGTATAAACAATAGGACGCTTAGGCGTCAAAGTAGTTTTCCTCTTCGCTGTCATCCGGAAACATCCCCGGAAGACTGGTAGCATTGCCACGTTGAATAGCAATGCTAATTCTTTGGACAAAGAAAGAGGCAGCCCTCTGGTCACGCGAAGTGTCGACCAGTCGGCGAGAAATATCTTTAATAAGGAGACGCGCATTTGGGCCCCATGACCCAAGCGTTTCAACCCAAAACGGCTCAAAACTGTAACTACCAAACTAAGTAACTCTACACAAAAAATATTCCTGGGAAACGACAATTTTTTTAGGGGTGTAAAATCGCGTTTTGCTGTAGGACTCAATGTTACGCACTCAAAACATTGTACTGATGGATGC
The DNA here is from genome assembly GCA_950022335.1 of Eurois occulta. Taxonomy (NCBI): domain Eukaryota; kingdom Metazoa; phylum Arthropoda; class Insecta; order Lepidoptera; family Noctuidae; genus Eurois; species Eurois occulta. The sequence continues at coordinate 14,750,489 of OX465487.1, forward strand.
TTTGAATAGATAACGTTAAAAACCTGTATTTAAAAACAAAACTTGTGTAGAGTCTACTAGTAAGCAATATAAATTAAATAAATTAAAATAATGTGGTAAAATAGTTTTTTTTTGTACTTCTAATTAAGCTCGATTGGAGCTTTGTTTCTACTTCTAAGTAATGTCCTGTGATGTGATTACAATAACAGACAATACATTATTGTTTGTTATTTCATATTCTCTATGTATGAGGAGCTTGTGACACAACCGAACGAGTCGATTTTCAAGGATAAGCCGCGCTTGCCAAGGTCGGTCTGTGAATGAGTGACCATCATTACATATCGAGTTTCCTCCGCGCCTCAGAAAGCACGTTAAGCCGTTGGTTCCGGCTGACATTGTAGATCTTTGACAGTCGTTGCAGGTAGTCACTAGCCTGTAAGTCTGACTAGTCTCACCTAGGAGTACAGTATTACCCAGTACTAACTGGATTGTGGGGGTTAGATAGGCAGTCGCTCCATGTAAAATACTTGTGTACAAGTAAGACTGGAAGCCAACCCGGAAGTAAAGTTGGAAAAAGGCTAGGCAGATAATTCCACATACTCTTTCATTTCTTGGACGTACCTACTTGTAAGGGAGAGAAGTACTGGTAAAAGTAGCAAAAACTTAACTCGATTTACCTTGTGAAGGGTTAATGAGTCAAGCTTTTTGATAATCTCTCCTCTCTACAATATTATTTCTTCACAATACTAGTACTAGTATTTGTTGGTTCCGGGTTGAATAACTTCCGTTGCGTCGGTACTGTGTAGTAGCCCACCAGACAAAACTGCCTGGTCGAAAGATCCTCCCTGTTCTGTGGGGGATGAAGCACTTTTCGGTAAGTCGGTAGGTCGGTACTCGAAATTCTGCTTAGTCTTTTGTCTACAGAAAAAAAATTACTTAACGTTTTCAGTTAAGTCGTCCAAAAAACCCGGTAAGGAACTGGTGTCTGAAAAAATAATAAGCTACTCAGCATTCTACCAATTCTTTTACAACTCGTTATAAAAGAAATCTTTTCAAAATCCCAGCGATATTGATTGGTAAAACCAATACTCTCTAACTGCACCTGACACAACATAATATTCTCCCAACATTTTGCATTGATAGCATAACAAGGGGGTTGTTAAGCATTGATCAAAAAGTACTTAAGTGTCTAATTGCATCATTTGAAAAGAACACAATTTAGTTAAATAATGATGTTGGTATTTAAGTTATTTTTAAGAATACAGAAGACAGTGGTTTTTTTTCAAGAATCCAAAGCAATGAATTTGATAAACTCAAAGGTGTCAAACTAGCAAATCAAATTATAATTGCTTTTGGTAAAGCTGCAACGTGCTGGTTTTACAAGTGGTGTAAAATATGGGACACTGTTGTTTACCTACTACTGGATAAACTAGGAAACCCACTAAACTAGTGCCCTGGTAGTCCGCTTAGCTCATCTTGGCGGGGGTACTACCATACCACCAGATACCGACCATAGTCTCTTTTCAAGTCCAGACATTATTTTATTGGTCAGGTCGTAATTATGAGGACCATGCTCATTAGTGTCTGATGTGTTTTGAGGAAAAAACCACACTTATTTGAGTAGAACTGTCCAGTCAGTGTACGCATATGACAGTGATCATCTAGCTCGACTCTTACTCGACTCGACTGAAATATTCGATGAAAAAACTGACCAAGTTAATAAAACAACTTTTAGTCTTCACAATATTATGTTCTTCTATATATGCGGTCTTTACTAAGATTAATGTGGCACATTGGGCAGCAAAAGCCAAATTTACAATTCCGAATGTGACGGCAGACCGCAGCCGATTGCAGCGTTGCAATTTATTGCAACGCTGCAATCGGCTGCGGCATACAGCATACGGCAGGCATACGGCATACGGCAGGCGACATACAGTGCCGCTGCAATTTTGATTTAGAACTTCATTTTTGTGAAGATTTACGACTTCACTTCATCAGATTCGGAAAAAACATTTGTCAAACCAAATAAATATATTATCTCTAACAGTTAGTGACAGCCACTGGCAAGACTACTGGTATGCCGTCTGAAGTCACCGCTCAACCGCAGCAGCAAGCGGTAGGTGTTATCGCCCTCTACGGAAGTGCTTTCGTATAAATGCCTAAAAACCAGAAGTACCTATCGCTGCGGCCTATCATTATAGGTACCTACTGCCACAGCCGTCTGCGCCCAACGTCATATTAATTTGTCTGGTAAACGTCATCTCAATAATTTATATGACGGTCATAACGTTAAGTCGAGTAAACGTTTCAGTTAGAAAAATAGTGACGAGTCGTCATGTTTTCTAAATTTACACGATTTAAATGTAATATAATCTGCGCCCAATCCCGCTTTATATTTACGTATAAAAACCTATTATAAAACCATTGTTAATAAGCTCGAACGTCTGCAGAATTTGTGTATCCGCTTCATCTTTGGGCTTCGTAAATACGACCATGTATCAGATTTTCGAAAGCGGCTGAAGTGGCTACCTATTCGGCAGCGTCGAGACTGTCATACTCTTTCTTTTCTCTTTTCCATTCTTCACAATTCTAAAGCTCCTTCGTATCTTCGGGAACGCTTTGAGTACCTTGTTCCTCGAGGTAAACCTTGCCGCTCATCATCATCTCTTCTGCTTCGTTTCCCTCCACACTCCTCAAGTCGGTATGATGGATCATTCACTGTTCGTGCTGTGCGCCTTTGGAATTCACTTCCACACTCCTTGCGCGATAGTTCATCGTTAGAGGCGTTCAAGAAAGGAATAAAGGAACATTTCCTGTCAACATGAATGTATGTATATATAGCATTTTATAGGTATGTATATGCGTATGTATTGTATGTATTACGTATATTATATTGTAGGTATGCAGTTTAGTTTATAAAATTAATTAATTTTGTTAATGTTATTGCACCATAAGTGCCTCTTCTGCAAATCTCGCAGTCAAAATTTGGTTTGCTGTAAGAAAACCCAATTCTGGGTTAAGCTCGCCATTGTACATAAGCTATATTATTGCAATTTGTATCCAAATTTATTATTTTGTGTGCAATAAAGAATAAGAATAAGAATTGTTATATGGCTGAAAGTTAAATAAAAAACGTTATTGTACCATTTATATGACATTATTTTGCTACTTGGGCGGTCGACTGTCTTAACAGAATTGCACCTTAATTGTCTTAGTCTGATTACATCATATTTACTCAAGTTTACCCCTATGTCACGAGCTGCACGTATTTTATTAATACGGGAAAAAACGGCAGATATATTTAGGTAAAACCAGCCGAGATTTGTTAAAATGGCACTAAATAATTGAAACAGGTTTGAAAATATAAATCACTAGTTTTCCGCCCGCGACTTCGCCCGCGTCGAGTTCGGTTATATCGCGTTTTCAAGAGAACTCTTCAAAAGTCCGGGATAAAAACTATCCTATGTTCTTTCTCAAGGTCAACTCTTTCTCTGTACCAAATTTCATTAAAAAATCAGTTCAGTGGTTTAGACGTGAAAGCGTAACAGACAGACAGACAGAGTTACTTTCGCATTTATAATATTATATATATATATATATTATATTATATATAGTAGGGATAGTAGGGATGACATGTTAAATTATTATGATGTCATTTTGTGTTTTTGACTTATAACATTGCTTTGCATGAGTCTGTAATTGTGTATCATCAACGACATCAACATCATCATTTCAGCCGAAAAACGTCCACTGCTGGACATAGGCCTCCCCCTAGTGTCGCCACACTAACCGGTCCCGTGCGACTCGCATCCAGCGGATACCCGCAAGCTTCACCAGGTCATCGATCCACCTAGTGGGAGGCCTTCCAACGCAACGTCTTCCGGTTCGCGGTCGCCACTTAAGAACTTTTCGGCCCTCATTTCTGATTTGATCACGCAAGGAAACTCCGAGCATAGCCATCACCATTGCCCTTTGGGTGACTTTAAGCCTACTGATGAGGCCCATTGTTAGTGACCACGTTTCGGTCCCATATGTAATCATTGGTAATACACAATGGTCATAGACTTTTGTCTTGAGACACTGCGGTAAATTGGACTAGAAGATACCACGCAACTTCCCGAACGCTGCCTAGCCGAGTCGGATTCGACGATTTTTGTAATAATTGTAGTTTATTTATTTTTAAAATAAATATATATTGTAGTTGGCTTCCAGTCTGACCGGATACAACTGAATACCATTATTACTCATAAAGCGATTGTCTATCTGAGTCCCACAACCCAATAACTGGATAATACGATGCCTTTTTTTTCGGATGGGAAATCATCAAATGACCCCTCCCGCTCTGGGCGGAGCGGAAGGGAGAGTCAGACTTGTACTGGCTAAACCCATCCATGTTCCTTCTTTGCCCTTTGTGTTCCAGGGCCGCGGTATCTCTTTTGAACAGTCCCGCAGCCCTGGCAGGCATCGGCCCTTGCGGAACCCCTCCGATTTGCTGACGTTTCGTTGAGTCGCGCGAGGAACACGAACGCGCCGTCGACACCGCCTGTCGTCATAAGACGGACGGACGGCGAGCTAATAATACTATGATCTTTGGTAACACTAGAAGTCTTAGGATAGTCTTTGGAACAGTGTTATTTTGATCTGCTTATCAACGTGCTAAAATGATACAAACTAACACAATATGTTTTATGTGATATTTATGATAGATTTTTTTTTATATTTTTTTGACAGTTTGTGTACACACTAAACACAGAAAAGAAGAAAGGAACAGAGGAGGAACTTGTGATGCGAAAGTGAGTGTGGAAAGCTATAGTAAGAGTGGCAGATCCAAGGAATGATGGTTGATTCTGAAAAAGGTGATAGCTATGAAGGAAATTCTGAATTTTAAGATAAAGAAATATGTAGGTAGGTGCGGAAGAAAAATATGTGCTGCTTATAGCAGCCTTTTTAATATTCATGTTTACTCTCTGGAAAAGTAAGTGGCCTTTATCTACTAATCCACCGCGGTAGGTAGAGCGGGCTGGTGGGGTTTATCAACATGCTTGTCACCATGATCAGCCTATAATGATCCCAGTTTCCCACCGCTAGGACACATGGAAATATTTTACATTAATTCAAATCATGGTGAAAAATTCTAAAATCCAACGATTATAGTGACAGGTGCACAGTTTTTTGGACTTTAAACTTTTGTGTTAATTAACACCATTACAGTTAGTTGAAGTTTATCTAGTTCAGCAAAGGTTCATAAAAGTATTCCCAGTTATTCACCCAGATTATGAGAAAAATTATCTAACTGGACCTCTATATAATGTTGATTAGAATTAATGACATAATAACCGTACCGTAAGTTATTATTGAATATTTTTAAAACATACAAATACGTTTGATTAAATTAAGATATAATACAAATGAATATTGTTAATAAACAGTTTCAACTTTGTAGAAATGTTAGACAGGAAGTGGAAGACCAAAGAAACGATGAATGGATTGTGTAAAGATGATATGGCATAAACTGCTAAGGTGACTACTGAGATGACGATTAATAGATAAGTATAGAAGAAGAAGATATGCTGCGCCTTCACTAAGTTAGGCTCAGGAGAATGATGATGAAGTACTTTCACCTACAACCGAGTGTGCAATTGTAGCAAAATAATTTAAGAAAACTACAAGTGTGCTAACTCGTAGCAAGCGTAGCGTAAGTGCATGTTTTAGTTCATTTTAGTATTTGTATATATTCTGTGTTGATACCGTTATAATAACTTGAATAATTATATTCATATGCATAGAATGACAATAATTTGAAAAACTAAATAAACATCTAGGTATATAGATTTAGTATAGATCAAGTTATGAAATTGAGAACCAACAATTTTAAAAGTTATCCATCCACACTCGCACTCGCAACAATGGGAGGTGGATCCAAGTCCATGTGTAGTTATTTCGCAATTGTTCAAAATTTTGGATTGGGTATAAGTGTTTATTAGACTTTAGTTTAAACCACAGATTTTTTTTCGCGATTGAATTGCTTACGTCATCGAGCTGATTCAGCTCCTTAATTCTGAGTAAATTATGAATGTCAAGGGTGTTTACCTAGGCTGTTGGCAAACGTACCAAAGAGGTCATGTGCTCTATGGAACGGCGAGTGCGCCAGGTGTTGCAGCTGCAGAGGAGGCAGTGGTGGATGCGGGCGCGGCGCCAGGATGCTGTCGATGGTGAAAAGAGGCGCGGGCGGGCGCTCAGGCAGCGTGCCGCCCAGCAGCAGCGCTGTGCTCAGCAGCGCCGGCGCCTCGCGCGACCAGCCGCCGCCCGCGCCGCCCATGCCGCCCTCGCCGCCGCACGCGCCCTGCGTCGCCACCGCGCTGACCACGACCGCCACGACCCTCACCGACCCCCACACACTCGCGCCGCGGCACCAGCTCGCACGAGGCACCACATCATACCAAACTTGATAAAGTTTTTACGAACATTTCCAACACTCGATTTTACTTTTAATCACTTGGTCCAACTAAAATGCGTTAATTATTTTAATCAGCGCTCGAATTAACTATTAGCCTCGAAACCGGAAAAGCGCCGATTTTTGGTGTGATGATGGGATAATGCTCGGGTGATGCGATTGCGAGCAAATCGTTTTAGTGAGTAAGAGCGGGCGCTGCGCGAGTGCCGGGCGCGGCGTGTGTGGGGTGAGCAGCGCAGGGCGTGCAGGGGGCGTGGCGCGCCTGGCCCCGCCCTGAGCACAGCTTAATTGATGTGACAATACGACGCCGACGCTCCCGAACAGTTGATATAATAGTAATCTGTGTATCCCTCTCCGTAAGTTGTAATCTGTTATAATGAAACGCGTAGGTATGTTGTGCAGAGCGCGGCCGTCGCATCGCGTTCGCTGGGCCGGCTAACCGACACGTTCATATTAATACGTGGTAATACCACATCACATTAACAATAATCAGAAATGCTGGCACTGACATAAAAACATTGTTAACTAAGTAAGTACGTCTTTATATAGGCCAGCAGGTATTGCGCTCTATTTACCTCTTCTTATAACCATGTGACAAGAGAGACAGTGTAGATCAAGTCAGGCTTAATTGGATTCTATAGGTATGGTTACTTTTCTGTAAAGGTTGTTCGCGGACCACCGTTGTGTAGTACCTAGCTACATTTGATTTTAAGAGTTATTTAAAGCAGAAAGGAAGCAAATCCCATACAATTTATGACACGGTTAATTGACTTACCAATGAGCATATCATTATTATCAGATAGGCAGTCGGTCCATGTAAAATACTGGTATTCAGCTGCCGATTAGGCTCTAAGACGACCCCTAGGCAGATGATAATAGTGATGAGCATACCATAATATTACCGCTTGTTTGAAGAAACCGACCTCTAACTAAAAAAAACCATATCGGTACCGATATGGTTTGAGCTAACTACGACCACTCCGGTCACGATTATCTTTTACTCTATTTGCACCATTATATGTTTTAAATGTGTACCTACCTCTTAATACATGTATAATACCGCCTCCACTTCCGAGGCATACGGGCACATGATCACAACTCAGCCTTTTTGTGACAATTGTGGAGACACGAGGGATTACAACTTGTACCTAACAGCGAACAAATTGAATAAGTTGTTTTGTCAAAAGTTGCGCCCGCGGCGTTCACGACGTGTTCGCCTTTTTGCAGCTTATGAGAATCGTATAACAATATCTAATACTCACACACTTACACACATCTTCTATTATACGGATAAAGGGTAAAAAAGGTTCTTGTCAATCTGTGGATGTAAAGAAATTAAATGGGTGTTATTAGATATAAAGCTGTCGTGAAAAGAACATTGAGTTAAAATAAATAAATAAGCGCGATTCGGGATTAACAAATAAACGAAAAAAAGTTCTCTCGTTAGTTTAGCAATTGTCAGTGCAAACAGAGACACATGAGTTCAATTATTCCACAAATAAGTACCTAAAGAATGCTCCAAGTACAGTCTCGAGCAAAAAGCCATCTAAAATATTCCTGTCAGATTCCTTTATAAGTTGTTAGAGTCGTTTCAGTCAGCTTGGAACTAGTCAGAAGTGTAGGTAAGCTCGCGTTGAAAAGTTCCCCATTAGTGATGTATACAGTATGAGGATGACCTTGTGCATTAATAATGTCCACGGCTGTGTGACTGTGTCGTTGCGTAGACGAGTGTCCATTCGAGGCGGGGAGGCGGCGGCCGCTCGCCAAATATTGACAAAGGTGGGAGCGAAACCCGAGCGCGACTCTGTTTGCCTGTAATTGATGTAATTAGTCGTGTCGCCCAGCTGCCAGCGATAAAACCTCCGATCCAATGTTTGAACAGTTAATATGATACTTTTACGAACCGGAAACATCTTTACGGTGTTCTGTTCCGACAAATATTGGTCACTCGACGATGCGTGACAGTAAGTCAAGATTACCTGTAAAATCATGGTATATTTTTTCTACCAAATGAATACAAACAATTTAAAATTCGTTTACGAAACGACAGAAGTAAACAGAAGCTTATTGCCTCAGTTGTTAAAACAACATTCGAAAATGTTCTCTACTTGGGAAATAGACTGGTTGAGTAATTGCATGAAGTAGGATCTGCGTCAACTATCAGATGAATAATACAAAACCAACGACAGTATGGGAAACTCTTACCTATTGACACATCATAAATACTTCATAACTGAATCATAATATCCGGTCATTTTAGTTGAATAAAATATCGATTTGGCATTAATATTGCCAACATTAACTAGAATGTACCGTGGGACAGCATAATACATGTAAATAATGCACACATTTGGGCGGACTGCATGGATGTCGCCGGTTTGTTCCGCTGCGACAGTAAGCAGCTGCCAATCCCTCTGGTACAAGCCAATGGAAAATTAACTCTACATAATACGGCGATTATCCGCGTATGACTTAATACAGGACACGCACAAAGGGCATAAGCATAAAAATAGCTAACAATGGCGGGATTATCCGGGGCTAACCTCCTGATTGCTAACAATGTGTTGTTCAAACCACGTTCGCCATGCTGTAAACATTATATGGGTATCGATATACATATGCATTTATAAACTATACTACAAAGCAATGTGCGCTTTTAAATACATGCCTGCGGAATACATAATTCAGATGGTTGTTTGCTACAAATAATTTCAGATGAGTGTTATTAGTTTTTTTTTTTTGTTTACGGAAACAGAAATAATAGCGGCGATCGTCTACTACAGTATGCATTAGAAAACAAAATAACAGTAATTAATACAAAATTTAAGAAAAATAAAAACATTGCTGGATTTAAGTTAGTCCAGATGGAAACATAAAAGACCAAATTGATTATATTCTCAGTAACAACGCATAAAGTTTTACAAATATAGAAACCGTGAACCAACAACCTATTCCCGAGCGGCCATAGGCTAATACGAGGTACATTTATCTTAAAAAACTAGAAGAACATGTACACCACATGTACACAAAACACACACATGATGTACATGTTTATACAAATAAATGCATCTTTATCTTTTAGAATAGCAGATTAAAATTCGGTAATAAAAGAACCATTTTTAAAGGCGAAGAAAACATAAATACTTTCTTAAACGCATTAAAGCGCAGCATTTTGTCACGAAACTGACGACGTAGAATCTTATTATAATAAATTAGAATCAGCCATAACACAAAGCTTAGATAAAACAAGTTTCACAAAAGAAAAAAAAAGATGTAATTTCAGTGGAAACAAAGGATATAAGGATAAAGGATACAAGAAAAACCAGAAAAATAAGACACAAAACAAGAATGAATTAGGTACAACAGTAAACCAGGAAAAATCCTGTAATTGATGATATAATTGATTGACAGTTGCAAGAACTTTCAAGCCTATACTAGAACACTAACAAACTTCACAAAAAAGACTACGTAAACCATAGGATGAAAATAATAGAAACCAACTTACTGAAATCAGGAAGATAAAAAAGAGCGAACAAACAACTTAATACTAACAAAACATGGATACCAAAACTATAAACAAAAATTCCTCAAGAAGGTACGTAAACAAGGGAAGATATTGTCAAAATATTCTCAGACTTCTACAAGGACCTCTACAGCCACCAAAGCCGAAATGTAAAACTAAAGCCACCACCATCGGTCAAACCTTTTAACGAACCTGAAATATTAATGCAAATAGATAGACTTAAACAAGAAAAAAGCCCTAGATACGACAATATACCAAACGAAGCTCTATAGCTCGGGTAGTTTATTCTGGCTAGCCCGCTTACAAGTATTTTTATTACAATCCTCGAAGAACCGAAAGTACCCACAAAATGGGCTGCGTCCAGAATAGTAATCTTTTACAAGAAAGGAGACCCGTCAGATGCAAGTAATTACCGACCTAACAGCCTTCTGCCGTCTATTTACTATTCGCAGCCTGCCTAAATAAGATGATTGAGCCAGAAATTGAGACACACCAACCAGTAGAACAGGCCGGCTTTCGAAGAGGTTTTTTTACCATTGACCATATTCATATACCTTAGAACAAGTCATCGAAAAATTCCAAGAACTCCAACAACCCTTACTTGGCTTTTATCGACTACGCGAAGGCCTTTGACTCCATATCCCACGAAAGCTTATGGCAACCGCTAGACAATCAAGGCATACCAAAATGTATATAGATATCTTAAGCCACCAATCACCAGTTATGCTTGGTGACAGACCTCTAAAAAGAGTTGCAAATTTTAAACATCTGGGTCATTGGGTCTCAGACGATTTAAAAGATAATGCTGATGTAGAACGGGAGCGCAGGTCACTGGCAGTTCGATGTGGGATGTTGGCCCATAGATTTGCACGTTGTACGGCTCAGGTTAAGGTGACGCTTTTCAAAGCCGTGCAGCCTGTGGGTGAAGTTTACGCAAAGGGCAAATAGTGACCTGCGCACACAATATAACAACACGTTCCAGGTGTTGATGGGGCTGTCGCGTTTTTGCAGCGCGTCCGTCATGTTTTCCGACTTTGCGCTGGCTGATAGGTGGGACTCTCCGATCTTGGGGCGGTGAATACGACTGCACGCAGTCAAGTAGACATTCCCCAGGATCGGCGTGCCACACGCAGCTCAGAATAAATGTTACTAACACTAGTGTATAAGTTTTCATTGTTACTAACAAATGTGGAAGTGATTCTGAAATAAATAAACATCGACGTCTATAGCAAAAGCGTAAGTCGCGTAAAGCTAAACCGTTTGGGACCAAAAATCCAAATATGTAGAGGCGTAAAACAGGGAGATCCGCTATCACCTACGATTTTCATATCTGTTCTACTACACATAATGCGAGATTTAACTGGGAACAAAAAGGGATTAATATTCACGGAAAATACCTCAGCAACCTCCTATTCGCAGATGACATAGTGCATTATGAAATGATAGCAGAATTATGCGAGACTAACAACAATATAGGATTACAACTTAGCACAGCCAAAACAAAAGTAATGACTAACGCTGTTCATAATCCTATACTAATTAATGAAACACATAGACTAGAGTATGTGGAAATCTATATATATTTAGGAAAACGCATTTCTTTCAGCAATTCGAGAAACACTGATGAGATTGACAGGAGAACCAACTCGACATGGAATAACTTCTGGAGTTTAAAAGATATACTAAAGTCAAAATTACCCTCAAAATTAAAAAAGAAAGTCATGGACTCGTGTCTGCTATCCTGCCTATCTTACAGGTCTCAAATCTGGATTTATAACAACCCAACGCGCGATGAAAAGAAGCATTCTGAATATAAGGTTGAAACTTGAAAGATAAGCAAAAATCCAAAAACATACGCAACAAATCTAATATAATAGATGCTCTTCAACATACGAAACGCCTGAAGTGGAAGTGAGTTGGACACGTAGTGAGAATGACGGATGGAAGATGGACACAATTGGTAACTCAATGGCAAGGCCCAAGGGGCAAGAGGGCCGCCCGAGAAACCTTTGGGCAGATGATATAAAACAAATTGCCGGAAAGGACTGGACAAAGCAAGTGAAGGAAAGAAACTCATGGAAAAAGTTGGAGGAGGCCTATACCCAAACGGGGCCTTAATTTAAAAAAAAAAGTGTTTACCTACCAATAGAATATTTTGTAAAATGTAAGGAATGTGAAATATAAAATTAAAAGAAATGCTACATTAAATACTAAATGAAATGAAATGTTAAAAGTAATGCTTTAAATGGCATGAAATGTATGTTAAAAAAAAAACTGATAAATGAAATGAAATGAATTTTTAAATGTAATGTAAATAAAATATTTGACGAAATGTTAATTTTTTTTTGTGAAACTAATGTTTCACAAAATGTTAAAAATTTTGTTTAATGAAATGATAAATGTAATGTACCACTAATGTTTGACGAAAAGAAATGTAATGTTAAATGTATTACTACATGTAATGTTTAATGAAATGTTAAAGGTATTGTTAAATATAAAGTATAATGAATTGTATTGAAAGAAATACACCATTATGTTTAGGTCGTTCTGGAGCCGAATACCATGAACTCGATCATCGAACTCAAAACGATTGGGACTAATTTTTAAAAAAAATAGCAATAAAAAAAAACACGAAAGAATAAATTTAATGTTTTTTTTTTTGTGAAATAATGAGAATCGATCGATGAATGAATTTTTCAAAAGGTATCTTTCGCATGTGTTGCCGATCGTGGATACGTTTTACACACACATATGCATTTGAGTTCCCATTATTTCAAAAAAAAAAACATTACATTTATTTTTTCGTGTTTTTTTTTAGTTGTTATTTTTTGAAAAAAATAGTCCCAATCGTTTCGAGTTCGATGATCGAGTTCATGGTATTCGGTTCCAGAACGACCTAAAAATAATGGTGTATAATTGTTTAGGCAAATAAAGGCTAAATATAATAAATACATATATATATATTATTAGTTTATTTCCAAGTTATTGTAGGGATAGCGAATATGAGTGTCGGATACGAACTTTCTTCAGGGAATCAGGCAGGGGTGAGTATCTTTACATTTGCCAATTCACCATTTCGCCCGCAATTCGCCTGAAATCGACTACTTAATTACATAAACAAAGATCAAAATCAAAAAATATGCCACGGGTCTTTTTTGTTGGATAACTTGGGATCCGTTCTTAATAAGTATAAAATGGATCACAAACACATTCAAAAGTTGACTAGCGAAAATATACCTTATTTGTAAGAACGAATTATTGCACAGCTTCAACCTACCTACACTGACTCCTAAGTACGAACTCACCGCACAGTACCTTACTCACCTATATCTAAATATTATTTTAATCCTAGGAATATAATGTTACAGTAATAACAGTGTTAGCAAAGCACACGCTAACAAGATTGAGTGATGTATGGCTAGGCTTCTTAGCGCCTAATGCCCTTAAGTACGGCGCCCTGGATGCACTAAGAGTATTAGAGCCTTGTGGCTTACTGCAACTGGGGCCGGCAAGAGTATACGATTTCTTTGTACAGATTTACGAGTGAAAAGTTCATACCAACTGCTGTATACTGTAAGTGATTGTTTAGAGGAAAGAAAGATTGTATATGAGTAGAGGAAAGTAACCAAATATGGAATAGTATCCCTAATAATATAATAATATCGTTTTGTTATTTCGCATTAAAAAAAAAACAAATAAAAAAAAAATTTTAATTATCAACTGACATACATTTGCGCTCTGGATAGTAACAGTTTTGTATTATATTTATTAATTATAAGTACTATCATTTCTCTAAAACAAAATCAACACAAAGGTATCCAATATCGGAATAGGTACCCCAAATTTTAATATGGAACAGTATAAAACTTTCAAAAATCTACCTTAATTTCTATGAGATGCTTTAGATTTAACCAAAGTTTGGTTAAATATAAAATGTAACTTAAACTACTTACAATAATCGCAAATCCTCGAATTCTGCACCAGCGAAATTATTATGTACCTAGAGTTCGCACATGAGGCATTTGATTCAGGTTTCTCCTCAAGAATCTTCAGAAAATATCCTATAACAGAACATTGCACTCTGCATGAGTTAAGAACTTCATTTCCAAGGCATCCGGCTCACAGTCTGTGTCGAACAGTACTATCTCATAGTCCATATTTGGCGTTTCTTACTAATTAAATCTTCTATTCATATTTTTAAACTAAACAAAATTTAATTTAAATCTGTCTGTAAAATGTTGTTCCCTTATGATATTGAATTGATCGTTTTTATTGAAATATTGTACTGTGTACTTCATCTATTATTATATAAGATTTGATTGATTGATACTTGTTTATGTGCCGTTTTAATTTATTGACATATTATTATTAGCGTTTAGTGTTTAACATGAAACTTTATTGTTACATCTTCTACTTAGTTTTAACTTTATTTTTTTGCATTTTGACATTTAAACACACTATTTTGTATGCCTTCTGGCGGGACATAGTATGGACCAACATTTATTTATATCACATCTGTATATTTTTTTACCGTATGTTCACAAAATGAATAAATGAATTTGAATTTGAAAAAAAAAATACAATACAAAACCTCTGATACTTTCAAACAAACATTTAAACAATGCAATAAATACAGTACCTACTATTTCTAATTACATCACGAAAAATACTTAATTTTAACGTACCATAAAAAGTTTTCTGGCAGCAACAAAACAAAACAGTCTCACCGCGGCTATATCACTTGTTCGACCAACGAGTTGACACCTGACCACGTGTATATTGTTGGAAAGAGATAGTTGATCACTGCCTGTTGTGTCTGGCGGTACTTGTTTTCGAGAAACGCCGGTATTCCACATTAGGGATACTATTCTTCTAATCTTGATGCTCCGAGACCAAATGAAAATATGTCGAGATGTCCAGAAGTAAGAACCAGAAGAAATCAATAAAAAAGACTAAATAAAAAATAAAGAATTTGCAATTTGACATTGAAAAATAATTAGATGTCTTTTCTATGAAGAAAACGTTTTGTTGCTACACACTCACACATGTGCTACGTGGCTACGAAAATGTGCTACGGCTACGAAACTGCTACGCTAATTTTATTTCGGTACTACGAGCTACGGTCTGTGTAGTCACGTGTCACGGAGAATTTCATGATTTCTAAAATTCCAGTGATTTTCTTTAATTGTGATAGCTAATTAATACAATAACTAGCAAGGTACGACATAACCGTATATAATAGTTATGAAGCTATATAAATAGAACCCTGCTTGCGCCAGTATCGAAGGTTAGGGTAAATTAAAAGTCGGAGGGTTGGGCCGGGTTTACTCTGACCACAAGGACGACTGACCTAAACTGTGCTGTCTGTATAGGAATATAATCTTTAGGTATCGCAGCTGAACCCGTGCCATATAGACTCAGCTTCAGTATTTTTTTGAACTAATACTTTTTCCTTGTTTTAATGATGAATGTAATTATATTTTGCAAACGGCTATCAACCTACTTTTGATTGGTAGGTATGATACATATAAAACACTACAAGGTGTAAACTGTAAAACCCTTCACGAAGCCGTTAACCCAGCATTCTGTGCATCAAACTGAGTAACTCAAAAAAAACTTGTGAAACAGTTTGAACTCCAATATCTCCGTGACTATAAGATTCCCAGGTATGGACCAGACTCCAGCACAAAATAAATAAATATCGCATTGAAGGGGAGAACCTTTACCAGCCTTTCGACTGCGTGAAGATTTTTTTTTTTTTATTTATAAGTTTTTATTTAACTTGCCTAGTTAGTTTGTTTGTTAGGAGTATTGGTCTTGCAACTGAATTTCAAACCAGTTCCCCCCAACCGATTGAGCTGAAAGTTTGCACACCGTTGGTTCTGGTGACAATACATTTTTATGACGGACATTATTTAATCCTGTAGAGTCATCTCCTCATGAAAGAATTCCTCAACGGTTAGTAGCGCGGATACAAAACTTTGTATTTTTTTAAATAATTTTTACACCCACTGGATAGGCTACCTACCTAGAACATTCCTGTCATGTGGATAAATTCTGCATAATACAAATTTGAATGCCTTCTTCGTAATGACAGTATTTCACCCAAATATGCTAAACGTAGAGCAGTGATAGTCCGGTGTTAATGGCCCCGGCTTATAAGTTGTAGCTCATGAGTTTGAACCCAGGCAGACACATCACTTTGTGTAATTTAATTATTGAAACCGGCATGTCATAGTATCAAAAATGCGAAAAATGCGGGTTCGCAGATGTCACATACATTTGCCAATCCGCTTTGGGCCGGCGTGGTGGATAATAACTCATTCCCACTCATAGATTGAAGCACAAGCCTCCAGCCAATAATGTTCCCAGCAGTGGGAAAATTATTGGCTGCTTACGAAATGCTTAATGCTAAACGTAGATTGAAAACAGTAACAAAAATGGTGAGACAAAATTTTTTTTCTTCTGCTCTAACGGAATTCTACAGGGACAGAAGCTATCATCCCAAGGACACTTTATAACTCATCACCATCGGCCAGCCTTTTCACAACTATGTTGGGGTCGGCTTCCAGTCTTACCAGATGCAGCTGAATACCATTATTTTTACATGGAGCGACTGCCTATCTGACCTCCACAACCCACTGGGTAATACCATACCCAGAATTTCGGGCCACTGACTAAGTGATTATCCGTAACGACTGTCAAAGATCTATAAATACAGCCGGGACCAACGGCTTCGCGCTGTGTGTAGTAATCAAATCTCGAATCCGTTTCATTTAATTAAGATACACACTTATTATTTTAAGATACACACTTAGTAACTACTGCAGCTACATAACGTTCAGTAATTCTTCCATAGCAAGCGAAAGTACTTCAGAAGGCCACGAGCGGCGACCTTGAACACTCGGGGCTCTTTTGAAAGCGAACCTTTAGAAAAGAGCTCAATAGACCGTGACGATCATGAACTTACCACTCATAATTATTCATTTGTACAAGAGACATGTTTTTATTGACATTCATAATTATTTTTATTATGATTTAATATTTTCGATCAGATTTTTTGTTATTACATGCGTTATACACCGTGACTTTTTAGTTGTGTTACAAAGGTGGTCCACTCAATGTATCCGACATAAAATACCTCTAGGCGCGATTATTTTTTTTACCATTAATTAAGATAAAGTAACATATCTTTATGAAAAGCAGTCACATACGAAAATAAAATACTTTCAAGATTAACATAATAAGCAGCTTGGAAGTGAAATAAATAATGTGTGAAAGTTTTATAAATGTTTGTGTTCAAACAATACTAATATATAGTAAATGGAGTTTGTTAATAAAACTGGTTACGTCATCTATTAACTTCGTAATGCTGCATCGGTCTTAATGGGAAGACCTCAACATCTCTTACAAACTGTGGTCTTGCTAATACTTTATTGCATTACGTTTTGTTAAAGATTTCAATTTCCCATTCTTGACCATACCATACTCTGGGTGCCCACAATGTTCGAGTGGACATGATTCGGTACAGCCGAACGGCAAAATCGAACCCATATCTAGTACCTACCTATCATGGGTGTAAAAGGCCCTTTTTTAAATTCCTTCCTTGAGCTCTTTTCTTGTGCCTCCTTGAACCAGGAGAGACCCTTAGCGAAGCCAAAAGACATTGGTTCTTGCCGTCATTGCGATCATTTTTTTGTTCTGGCCCATACCTGGAAACCGTCTACTTTAGTTATTGGTGATCAAAGTTCCAAATTATTTAACAACTGTTTTTTTAACACAGGTTTTTAATGCTTTACTTTACAACCCATTTACTATTCAATGCATCCATCAGCACCATGTTTTGAGCGCGTTACATGGAGTCCTATCGCAAACCGTAATGTATTACCCAAAAAAAAAATCGTTTCCCAGCAATAATTTTTGCGAAGAGTTACTTACTTTTATGTGCGGAATGCTTGGTTGGCAGCTTGTCTTTTTACACCTTATAGGTTTAACAGATATTTATATAATTAAATAATATGTTTACTCATATTGAGCCGAGCCGACACGATGCCGAGGTGCCCGGGTGAAAACCGAATATTATGAGTACTTGTTGCGGATCGGCATTATTGTTCCACAAATACTTACCACTTAACATACTCGTACCATTGCAGACTCGAATGTGCCGAGTCGAACATTGTGTGTACTGTGTAGCTTACGCTCATTGCATAAACATTTTGACGTAGGTGATGAACTACTATCTTATCTAAAAAAAAAAAGAAGCAGTCGAGAAAACAACCGTCAAAATGACTTACATGATAATAAGTAAGAATAACTTAAAGAAGAAAAGAGTTTAATAAAATTGGCCCTCTGAAAGTTGAATTTTATTCAGCCACTTTAATTGCAAGTGTTGTAAAACTTGTAATTAAATAGGTACGACATCTTTACCAATCTATCACACCCTAACGGTTGTTCGAACTCAGTTAAGTAATTTAAATACTTCTACTGATTTTATAGAACCTGCGTAAAAGTCGCGAAAAAATGCTATGAAAAATACATAATTTATACTAGCATAATACATAAATGCAAACACATTTATTTATGTAATACTTAGACTTACAACTGGAATGTTTACAAAAGACCGTGATGAACTCATAAGCGTGTATAATCAAACTGAATACTCAAACAGATCTGCATTATGTTGTAAAGATCCGGACGTGGAGCAACAAGGGCGAGGATTAACAGTGCTAAGTCATTCGGAAGAATTGTTTAACGCTATCCAAATAGCGGCGAACGGAACGCGAAAAGACCCACTAAGCAGATAATTTTCGATAGACTCCAGCTTATGAGCCGTCAATCAACTGTGTGAGTTGAATGAAGATTTCTACGTGGTGAGGTTCACAATGCCGCCATTGATATAGAGACCTATTCAACTCGAGGCTGCGTTAACTACGAACTTGCTCGACCGGCAGTTACTTGTAAAATATGAACACTTGCTCATAATCGTGTACCTGAAAGTATGGAAAATAATCGCGACCTGATTTTAGGTAGAATAAGTAGGTGTGAGTTACTTTGAGTTTCAGGGCAGATCACGGTGTTCAGTGTAAACTGTGGACTCCACAGTTGTAAACTTTGTGTTAAGCTGTTATGCAGTCCTACTAGCTAGACCAAGCTACTTGAATAAAATGACAAGAATATTAACCGTAATCTGTGTTATGGATGTGCGCCTTGTAGGCGGTTTACAATAAACCTACACCCTTACACACATCGGCTGAAGAAATCATTTTTACTAAGAGGTAAACAAAAGTTTAACAGATACCTATGTTCAAAAATGTAGGTAAGAGTGATGAATGAACAACTTGCATATACATATTTGATGTGCATCAGTGAATCAAATAATGGACACCTTATGTCTCTTCATGCAGTGTTGAACGTAACACAGTAGATAATCGACAAGTAATCTGTGCCTCCGGCGAGTGGCCAACAGTGCGAGATGAGGGTGCAGAACAGTCAGTCATGTAATTAGTTGGACAGTCAAATATGATCAAATTGTTTAAAGATTCATCCTTATATTAGCTGTTTACCAAGCTAATTGATATTTAAGTGACTTGCGGTTCACAGGTAGGTACCTAAATGGCATGAATTTAAATAATCATAACCATTGACCATTTTTCGAAGAATCGTGCCCCATATAACACCCTACGGAGAAAACAAAGTTATCTCATTATTAATTGGTTAAAAATAAACAAAAGGGTTGGGGTTCAGAGTAGGCACAATTTTTTTCATTATTAATAGCTATTGCTGGTACTCAATTTCATATAATATTGTCGGAGTTAGAAAGTAAAAATAACCAAAATAGTAGTCAGTGAACTTAGTGAGTGAAATAAAAGCAGGAAAAAACATGAATTTACACCTTTTCCTATGGAGGTGTGCAGAAACTGTAGACCGCCATCTGCTACGATCCTTACATACCCACCAACTGCTTTTGTTTACCCTTTCTTCCTTTTGTCGCCTCATGGTAAAGTGGTAATTCACGCACGCCAGATGCGAGTAGTTACTTACATTAATTATACGAGTACATACCTGTTTAACAATAGGTATATAGTTGTGTAGAATCTGTTGCAATTAGGCGTTATATTGCTTCTTTCTGAGCATGCATAAAATGCTTTCGACAGCAAAGAGTCGAGTATGAACTGTCATACTACGAATTTCGTTACCTAATACTCAAAGTATATCCATTTGTCAGATGTGACCCCCAAATAGATGCTTCTACAAGGCATTTTCTTCATACCTTTTGTTGATGGGAATAATATTTCATAAAATCGGGAATAACCCAACTCATCTAACATAAAACTATTACCCACCACACTCAACTTGGGTAAGGTTACCTAGAAACTATTATACCTGTCGGTACATATAAAGACGTATAACCACCAAACTAGAGAATACGATAGGTGCAAAGCAGAAAGCAAATAAAAATGTATTAATTACCCTCCTTAAAAATATTTGGAAAATATTAATCAGGAAATAATACCTACTACACATAAATACTCAGGTGGTAAACACTAATTCACTTCATTTTATCTCTGAAACGATTGACATCGACCTGGAAATATCCTGTTAACTGGTTGAACTATAAACTTATAGTTCAACCAGTTAACAGGACTTAATTTAATTAGTGACTATATCATCCCTATTAACTTATCAAATGATTTGCTTTAAGTAATCTAAACACCTGACAAAATGACAGCTACCTTTTTTAATTTGTCCATGAACTAGTGCGGACGCTTGCGGAATTATTTCTCCACCGCTGTAGACGGTGCTCTACTACTTACCGATATAAATAGGCAATCAATGTATCAGAGGTCAGTTACAACCGGACTTCCTCTCAGAACTTACCTACCAAGGAAGTACAATAAAATATACCATGAGGGTGCTTTTAGTACTTGGTGTGCTGTGCCTGGCGGCAATGTGCTCCGGGACCGAGGCCGACCGCGACGACCAAGCGGTGGCCGCATCCGGACACCACCACGAGCATGGCGGCGGACACGAACATCATGCTCATCATCACCATGACCACGGCGGCAAGGGACACAAAGGTCACAAGGGACATCACCACCACCACCACGGCGACCACGGTGAACATGGCAAGCATCACCATGCGGATCATCACCACGAGCACGGTGGCGGCCACAAGAAGCACTGGGATGAGCACGACCACCATGGTGAACACCACGAGCACGGACACCACCACAAGGGCGAAAAGCACGGCCACAAAGAGCATCACGACAAGGGCGAACACGTCGACGGCTACCACAAGAAGCACCACAAGGATCACTTCCACAAAGACCACCACTTCCACGACGGCCACCACCACGAAGGCAAACACCACAAGCACGATCATCACCACGGACATCACGAGAAACACGGTGGACATCACAAGAAGGGCGGTCACCATCACTCCGGCCACCACGAGGGACACCACGGCAAGCACGGTCACCACGACAAGCACCACTACGACGAGGACCATCACGGACACAAGGGACACCACGGACACGAAGGACACCACCACCACCACCACGATCACGGCAAGAAGGGCCACCACCACGACCACAAAGACTGGGGCTTCCACCACGGCAAACACTGATACCACTATGTATCCTGATTGTTATGAATTACTGTTATTAAGAATGGAAGTTGTTATTGTTGTTGTTCTTATTTTTATACGAAGTAAATAATTTTTCATAAATCTGGATTTTTCTCTTTCCTCCATGCTTTAATATTTTGCAGCTTCTTGAAATAATAAATTACTTACCTGATTATTGATTTAAAAAAAAAAACGAAAATTAAGGTGGCTTGAATCATAAAGTTAAGAACTCTGAATTCGGTTGTCAGTATCGTTGCTTGTAATGATATGAGTATCCAATCACATACAAAAATAGATACTTAATTTCATAATACAATAACCATACCTATACCTTAAACCTGAACATCGATATAATCGTATTGTATTATTTTTTAGAACACTAGCGACCCGCCCCTGCTTCGCCCGGCACCACCTATTGGGTCCAAAATATATCATCATCAGCGGCATTATCAACAAAAGTTAACAATTTTAGTTAAAAAAATTGCGACAAGCAAATCTTCGTCCACCCTACCCTTACTTCTGAATACTGTCCTAATAAAACTTAGTAAATACTATAATTTGCGATACGAGTATTTTTGATCGACTTCTAAAAACCGGCCAAAAGCTTGTCGTACTCTAAAAATATTTTGAAGGCTTTTTTTCGTTTCACAAACCTACATTGTTTCAGAATTTCCTCCTGTTACGAGTACTTTAAAAATTAGAGGGGGCCACACAATTTATTTTTACGACTTTAGAAGCAAATATCTCATCAGCCATTCACTTAAGAAAAAAAGTAGGTAAGGAAGGAAATATATATTTTTTAAGAGTTGCTGATAGACACAGTTCTATATCTACGTAGAAACATTTTTATCAACTTTCGGTTATAATGTATGGAGAGCCACCCCTATTTTTTTAAGTTCATTAAGTATTTCACTGGTTCTTATAAGATATCTGCTCTCCAAGTTTCAATTGTGTGGTGCCTACACTCTCGGAATAAAATGGCTGTGACTTACGGACGGACGGACACGACGAATCTATAAGAGTTCCGTTTTTTGCCCTTTGGCAACAGAACCCTAAAAATCACGTGTCACTATGTTCGTTCACGCTAATGTCCGAAACCACCAAACCGATTTCAATGAAATTTTGTGAATGTGTAGGTGTGGTGCTCCCATATCTAGCTTGCAAGACAGGATAGTTTCGACCCGATAGGTGCGGTGGTGCAGGCGCCGTGCGGAACAGGGGCGAGTCGCTATAGTACCTACCTATTATAAATCTTAAAGAGACCTACAATTTTATATCTTCAGGGTGATTGGTCAAACGTGCGCTCACTCGTGCACCTGGGCATACTCATAAAGAGCAACTGTTACTATGGGACTAACTATGAAATATGATAAAAAAATCTGATGTTTCAACTTCATGAGTACCTACTACTACTACTCTTTAGGCCTTAAAAAGAATTGATCGCGTTTAACATATCACACACCTTAAGACAATTATACTGGAGGTCAACAAGTTCTAATGGCGCGTGGTAGTGATGTCAACACAATTTCCGTTCGATCGAGTGCGGTGCGGATTCTTATCTAAACTCCGACAGAAAATAAAAAATAACAACCTTTTAGTCTAACTAAGTTAAGAGTGTGTAAGAAATAAGTATTTTGAAGCGGCGTCAAACAAAGAATTAATGAAGAACGATCAATCTATCATCGTTACGCACCTAATTAAATTAAGCTTATTTTCGTTTGACGGTAGATCATTTAATATGCTTGCTGAAAATCCGTTTAGGCTATTTTTAAGGTTCCGTAGTCAACAATGAACTCTAATAGTTTTGCTATGTCCCTCCGTCTGTCCGCAGCTTAGCTCAAATTCTCTTAGTACTAGAATGCTGTAATTTGGTATAAATATACAGATTAGTTACGCTGACGAAGTGGTAAAATAAAATCTCGAAAAGTATTTAGATATTTTTGGATATCAATGTACACGTAAAGTGGGCATTTTATTTCTCGCGTACCGCATAGTGGGATGTCGTTGAACAGATCTTTAAAATCTAAGCTAAGTATAAGCTTTACAAGTTTACGAGTAATAGTCGACCAACTTATAAAATTTATATGGATAACATATTTTCCTAAACATAATGAATGGGAGCAGACAGGTTTTTCAACTACACATATAAGGTTGTTGTTGTTCCGAGGAAAATCAGCCCGTAGGAAGTGTCCGCATATTTTGATGGGCAACTACGGAACCCTACATTGGGCGTGTCCCGAAACGGACTTCGCCGGTTTTTTTATTAACAAGATACCGAAACAGGTTACACCGATCCATAATCACCCAAATCAGTCAAAGAGTGAGTGCAGAGGGGTCAGGAACTTGGGGCACACTGCCACTTCTGGCTACGTTCGAAGATGTAGCGACGATCCGTCCACTTTCCTTAGCGAAACTACGCTTCTTTCGATTTTAAGCAAAAAAATTGTCGGTTCAAAACAAACCTTCGGGTAAAAATTACACTTTGCCCAACCTGGCATCCTCAAGAGATCTTGGCGTTCCAAGAGTCTCCTCGCGTATCTGGGTGACGCCAGTACACTCAAGGAGTACGTGCGCTATTGTTTCCTCCGCCTCCATGCACGCCCTGCACAGAGGACTGTCAGTGATACCTAGGGTGTGAAAATGTTTGTTTAGTGAGCAGTGTCCAGTGATGGTCCCCGCCACCAGTCGCAGGCTATCTCTATCCAGGCGCAGAAGGCGCTTGGTCAGCTTTTTGTCCAGAGATGGCATAGCCTCCTTGGATTGCCTGCACCCTGGTGTCGAGGTCCACCACTTCTCCGCTTGTGTTTGAGTGTGATCCTTTAGCCAACTTCTGAGCTGCTTGAAGGGTATGGGGACAATGGGTTCGGGTCCGAAAGCGTTTGTGCTGGATCCTCTTCTGGCGAGTTCATCAGCTGCATCGTTTCCAAGCGATCCACTGTGTCCTTTGATCCATTGTAGTGTCACCGTGTTGCGGTTTAGTACCGTAACTCGTTCTAGGGCATTATGGCATTCTAGTATTAGTCTCGACGTGTGATCACTACATCAAAGAGGTAGTCAAACATTGGAAGGTAATTAAGATGTGAATATAAAGAAATTCATTGGTATAGGGATTTGAGCTAACCCGCGCAAAAACAACAGGATTCAAAAACCAAAATCTCTTCCTAGAAAGCTCTACAACTATATAGGTACAACACAAGACACGGTTCGATTAGATGGCGCAGAAGACTAATTTTAAAGCTCTTTTTTTTTTTTTTTTTAAATCTTTATTTATTTAGAGGCTTTTACCTTACAAAGGTACGTCAGCCTCATCATACCCTAATCTAAACAACTATTACACGTAATTATAACATACAAATATATTATTTATTTATTTATTTATTTATGTACACACAGATACTTAACAGGACAAATTATATTAACATAGAAGAGCACAAAGGTACTGCTTATTTCATAAGAAATTTCTTCCAGCAGACCTGCTGACCAGTATTAATGCGTAAGCGAGGGAAATAGTGATGCAGCAACCATTTCATATATCAGTTTCGCTTCTCCCGAACTAGGTGTAGATAATACTCTAATGAAAGCTCCAACATCATACATACTAACTTTTAACTCCCGCATCACTATCTCCCTCTCTCTCCTGTTCTTTTCACATTCCACCAGCAAATGTTGGACATCTTCGACTTTGTTACATACTTGGCAATTAGGGGAATCAACTTTTTTCATTAGGTATCCAAAGGACAATGACCAAAGTTGGTACCAAAAAGTCTCGCGCCTCAAAACCAAAATATTATAGTAATTAGTTTCATATTTTTTTACGGCATTACGCGTCGGGGATTTGATTTTTGAACTGGAAATATACTTTTCGAGTTTAAAAGTACGAATATTGTTTTACTCCCTTTATATGACGTTCCGTTTCAACTGAATATAAATGACGTTCCGTTTCAATTGAACAAACCCTTGTCTGTCGAGCGGACTCTAAAATTAATTACAATTAAGTAAGATCAGTACACCAAATCGATTTAGTTTGGTTTATTGCTATTTGCAACAAAATAGATTTTCTCAGCCTAAAGATTTTGATTTATCGATTACATCCCTAAATCCCGACTAGTTTATAGCACTTAATATACTCTATGGTTTATAGTTATCTTATCTGTGGCATCTGACATTTGTACTGTACTGAGTGTACTGACTGACTATTGGCAATGTAAAGGTCTAAAATAAAATCGAGTTTCAGTCAAGCATACTGTGGATGTTACTTTAACTCGTAATTCTTACTAATATTAGTGTATTACGCTGTTTTTAATGTAATGTATGTGTGTTAAAATACGTCGTTGGTAGCGTCGAAAAAATAGGCCTACTTTTTAGGTTAGTTTCGATTTTATAAAATAACTCAGAAACGCGGGTTTTTTTTTCAAAAATATTTTTTGTAGGAGTTAATACGATCAGTGTAGTCTATAAAAAACAAGGTTTGATTTTGATGCAGCATGGTACGGGATTCCATACTTCCATGAGCATTCTCTTTTCCTGGATGGAAAATGACCAGAACGCAATCTATGTGCCATAACAACATACGATCTTTTTGTATGACTTTCAGCAAACCAAGGGATTCGAGGAGGCTCACTTTGCATAGGCTTATACCATATGCCTTTTTCTTTAGACTTCCTGTCGAAATACTCTTTAAAACGATTGTAGCATATGTTCTTGTAATAACCAAGTATTTCTGTGTAGAACGGAGCGATGTCGATTTCCAATCCTTCCAAAATAGCTTTTTTTGCAAATATGTCAGCTTTCTCGTTTCCATGTATACCAATATGAGATGGAATCCATTGCAACCTCAAATTAATGTCACTAAGTTCATAAAATAATTTAAGAATTACATAAGCTATCGGTGTACCTCTGCAACCAGAGGCGCATCGAGCTAAATGCATTAAACCACTTTTGCTATCCGTACATATAACAATGTTTTGATTCCCCGAATGGTTCGCACTGAAAAATGTGGAACGCTTCACGATTTTGCGTGTCATCCTTGCGCAGGGGCCATGCTAATCTTCTCTGTATCGTTCCAATTTTAGTATATGTACTGCCGAAGCAAGTACAAGTCTTTATTAAAATTTGCAGTTTCCTTAATCTAGGAAATCTTATTTAAAAAAAAGACATCGAATTAGCGATTTAGTTTTTGTTAAAGAGCAGGTATCAAAAGAACTACTTGCGGTGTAATAAAAACTGAATTGCTATGAAGTGTCTAGCTACCTTGTTTACAGCACAGTTTATGTCTGCACGTTGATTGTTTGTGAATTAACGGGTAAGTACCTGTATTATTTTTTGCGTAGGCTTTTAGACATGTCGCAATGGTAAGGCGTAACGCGTTCCGAGCTGGCCGGCGTGGCGTCCTTGCCGATGGTTTCACCGTCTGCAACCCGCAAATCTAATGATATAAAATGCTGTCACAGGCGGTTCACAGGCAGTTCAGTCCAAGTAGCCAAATACAGAACAAATAGTGAAGTAAAACAATAACAATGAGGTCGCTAGTCGCCCTTGCCGTGCTAGCATGTGTCGTAGTAGCGTGTTCTGGACGAGAAGACGAGCAGGGCGACCTGGTCGCCGCGGCGAGCCACCACGGCCACCACCACGAGGAGGGCGGCGGCAAGGAGCACCACGCACACCATCACCATGAACACGGGGAAAAGGGGCACAAAGGACATAAAGGACATCATCACCACCACAAAGGAGAGCATGGTCACCACGGCAAGCACCACAAAGCTGGACACCATCACGAGCACGGAGGCCATCACAAGAAGCACTGGGACGAGCATGACCACCATGGCAAACACCACGAGCACGGACACCACCACAAGGGCGGTAAGCACCACCACAAGAAACATCACGATAAGGGCGAAGAAGTAGACGGATACCACAAGAAATACCACAAGGATGAGTACCACAAGGATCATCACTTTTACGATGACCATCACAAGGAAGGCAAGCACCACAAACACGGCCACCATCACGGACACCACGAGAAGAAAGGCGGTGGTCACAAGAAGGGCGGTCACCATCACTCCGGTCACCACGAGGAGCATCATGGCAAACACGGCCATCACGACAAGCATCATTATGATGAAGACCACAAGGGGCACAAGGGGCACCACGGACACGAGGAGCACCACCACCACCACCACGATCACGGCAAGAAGGGCGGCCACGAGGACCACAAACACTGGGGATTCCACCACGGCAAGCACTGATAATATTACTGATAAGATTATGTTATTGTTTACTTTGTTACTTTACACATTACCTCTTTGTAAATAAATTTAAACCAATTTAAAAAATAACACTTTCATTCACTCCTTTACATTCAAACATAATTAAACCTACATGGGTATCTATACAATCCATACTAAATAGTAAAAGTTACAATAAAGCAAATCAATAAACTGTCACTATTAGCTGTAATTAGCTGTCGATAACGGAACAAATTCAGTTTAACCATAACATGATGTCGTCACTGCCACCGCTTCGTCGCCGTCGCGGAATCATTCATCCAGAAATCTGCAGCAACAATTACCAAACACCACTCTGTAATCGACGTCAGATGAAAGCGATCTAATCTATAAATGCAAAGTGCGGAAACAGTTTTGACACTGTTATCGTAGCTTTGGTGACGGCTACGTCTTTAGTCGAGCCAGACAAAGTGAGTTGAACTTTTTTTATTTTACACATAAGTATTAATATCCTTGTTATTACCAATGATGAAGACTTACTTAGAAAATTAAATTAACAATAAGTTTGTATGTATAAGTTAATCCATTCCTATTGATTTCTTTTTTGTTTTCAGTCATGAGGCTCCTGATTTTAATAGAGCTTCTGGCATGCGTGGTGCTATTCGCGCATGCTCGAAATGTAGCCAACGTTAAAGGTGAAAAGGATGCTGTACCCAAGGCCGTCCCGGAAGTAGCAGCAACCACGGGCGCAGACCTGTCGGCAGCCGGCAGTGAACCTGGCGACCAGGCGATAGCGGGCACCGAGCACAAGAAGGCGAAGGACAGCCACCACGAACAGGGCGGCGGCCATGAACACCATGCCCATCATCATGAAGACCACGGGGATAAAGGTGAAAAAGGATACAAGTCGCATCACCACCACGATAAAGGCGAGCACGGAAAGCACGGTAAACACCACCACGAAGGTCATCACGACGAACACGGAGGGCACAAGAAGAAGCACCACGATGAACACGACCACCACGGCGAGCATCACGAGGCCGCGCACGGACACAAAGGAGGGAAATTCGGACACAAAAAAGGCCACAAAAAGGGTTCAAAGACCACCGGTTTCCATCACAAATCTCATAAAGACGAATATCACAAGGAACACAAGTTCTACGACGACTTCCACAAGGGAGGACACCATCACAAACACGGTGACTTCCACGGCCATCATGATAAGAAGGGCGGTCACCATAAGAAAGGCGGTCACCATGAAAAGGGTCATCACGAGAAACACCATGGCAAGAAGGGTCATCACGATAAAGGACATTACGACGAAGACCACAAAGGGCACAAGGGCCACCACGGTCATGAGGAGCACTTTGCGCACCACCACGACCACGGCAAGAAGGGCGGACATGCCGGCGGCAAGGAACATGGTTACAGTCACGCAAAGAAAGCGTAAAGAGGAAAAGACGTACCCGCTTAATTATTTGTTAAATTATGTTGTTGTTGTTTTTTATTGTTACGTTTTTCAACAAGTCATTGTACATAAAAGTTTACGTAAGACATTATTAATTTAAATTAAAATTCAATTCAAAGTTGTCTGTGACTATGCCTCATTTTTAAACCCACATTTTCATATTATTTACTTCACATAATTATAAACACATAAACAAATAGGTGTATTGTTTATAATCCAAGAGGTGTTGACCAAAGGAGTTTGAAGGTAATAGAATAGTCAAGTTAAAATAAGTGGAACTACCCATAAACCTTTGACTATGAATAACATAAATATAATAAAATTATCATTTAAAACTAAAGCAACCTTTAAAAACCTGCCAAACTCAAAGTATTAAATCTCAAGTAGGCTAAAGGGGCAAGGCATTGTAAGTATTGAGATTGAAAAAACGAAGTAAACAATCGCACAAAAAACGAGTTATAAACATAACAGTATAAGTGGTGATGAAAGCAATCAGAGCAAGAAATGACACAATAATTTTATTTTAAATTTATTCAATACAAAGTTACATAAGATTTACAACAAAGCCATCAGTGGAGCTAGATGGTCGAACTCAATCTTCTCAGTAATGTTCTTAGTCTTAATGTTTTCATCTTGGTTAGCAATGAAGATTAGGTTTCCGTCATCTCTCCATCCATATTTTTTCACCCAGTGTTTCAAGGTCACATCTAAAACCAATGACAAACACATTTTGAAACTGTATTAGAAATTTGAATTGAATGAATTAAGTATCATACCTAAACATAACATCACGCTTATAATGCCCAAAGGGTTAGGCAGAGCTGTCTAATAGTACACCCACCCATGTTTAAGTCCCATGTAATATGGGGCGAGCCTATTTTCATCAACCAGGCACAAATCCAGACTCTGTGCCTGTTACTGAGAAATTCCTTATGGAAAAACCCAACACAAAAACATTCACACACATTAATTTACATTTTTGATTTTGAATAACAATTTACCCAACCTGGGAATCAAACCCAGGACATCATGCTCAGCAGTCGGAATAGTGACCACTAGACCAACGAGGTAGGTATTTAAGTACCAAACCTTGGGAATCATATACAGGGAGAAGGTTGCTGTTTGAAAATTCATACAGAAAGCAGATAGCCAAACATGCTATATAATTTCCAGTTAAAAGAATTGCCTCTTACCATACAACTACAACTTACAACTTGCAACTTACGCCATTTTTAGGGCAGTCAATTCAATAATAAAATAATTTATGTATGAATTGCCTGCCTGGGTACAAATGACTGCTGTCACGGGCAGTCAATTCAGTAACAAAATAATTTACGTGTGAATTGCCTGCCTGGGTATCAATGACTGCTCTCACGGGCAGTCAATCCAGTAACAAAATAATTTACGTGTGAATTGCCTGCCTGGGTACCAATGACTGCTCTCACGGGCAGTCAATTCAGTAACAAAATAATTTACGTGTGAATTGCCTGCCTGGGTACAAATGACTGCTCTCACCATGCTTACCATCATGTGTAAAGAGTTGTATGTTTGTATATGCATACTTTTTAAATGAAATTAATAGTTATATTATTGTTATTACTGACCATCAATCCCTCCCAATAAGTTTGCAAGGTTGTTCTTATCAATTGTCTGGAAGGTAATGCCAACAACATGGCACACAAACTTCCTGATGGAGTCATGGAAACCACTGATACGGTTGCAAAGCTCTGGCATTTGATGTACTCTGTTCCAAAACTGGGCAAAGTCACACTGCTCTAGAATATCAGCCAAATATTTAATCTGTGATATTGTCTCATTCTCCACCTGAAAAATACACATTATTCATTAAGATAATACAAAACTTCAAACAATAAATAAACAAATTAAGTTTAACTTAGTACCATACAAGTTTTTAGACTATATTTGGTTTTAACATTTTTTACACTTACCACAGATTCAAGAAGCAGACATTTGCACAATGTAAAATCAGTATGTGGGAAATTAGTCAAGGCTTTCAAAAGAATCTGACATGTGATGTCGGCGTTGAACTTCTCTGGATTGAATTGGTACAGTTTTAAAACAGCCAGATTTGCTTCCAAATCATAAGTATTCTCTCGTGACTGCATTTCAACATACCTCTCTAATGTTTGAAGATTGGCAGGATTGTATCTATAAACATATCATTTAATGTTAGCAACTGATATTCTTATGCGAAAAATACAGCATTTTCATCAATTATTTAGTATGTAATAAACTAACCCTTTACTTACAGTAAAAAATCATTCCATTCATAATTTCGAATACCCCTACAACTTAAATATCACTGCATGAACTTACCTTTCAATACTTTTTAGTATGGTTGCGACGGTTTGCTTCATAGTCTCAGCCATTGTAAAAGCTTTTAATAATTTATCTCAACCTAAAGAGAAGATATATTCAACAAGCGTGGCATTCACATTCACAAATCTCAATTTGACATTTGACATTGACATTATTGACAAGACAACTACAGCAACTACTTGTCTTTTTTCATTTTACCCCGAAGGGAAGGCTGACCACATTGCCTGACACAGTGATAGGTGTGATAACCAAAATATTTTTTTTTTTATGTGAGTCCTTTAATGGGCTATAGTTTTGAGCTCACCAGATAGCACCTTTGGCGAGTAAGGTCCTGTGATCCTGTCACAGAACAGATTTTAGTTCCTTGAGTCCTGTCATAGTCTATTTTATACTTTAAAGTACCAATAACTTCCAACAACAAAGTGTAAACTTCAGATACATTATTTACAATAATATTGTCCCTAAAATTAGCAAGCATAAAACATTTAAAAATCATTTTTCCTCCAAGTACTAACAAATTAGATCCTTAATTACTACTTAAAATCTTCCTGCAATATTAAATAAGGAATGGCTCAATCTTGACCACAATCGTAAATATTAGTATAAAAACAGGATAAAACGGCGCACGCACAACGAGCAAATTCTCTACGACATCTGACATTTCTGAAGACCTTACTTGACAGGAACGCTGCTAGCGGCGAATTTATGCGCGATAGCCCCCATTGAGAGAGCCTTAAAAACTACGGAGGATAAGTAACCATGGAATTATTATTAACTCAAAAACAGATCAAAAAAACAGTGTCCTCATATGTGAAGCTTGCTGCACATTACAAACCTCTACAAACCCAAAAACCTACGTTCAGCATTGGGTCGCCAAAGGTTAAAGAAATGGAAAAACTATTCTTTTTCTACGACACCACAAA
Source organism: Eurois occulta (assembly GCA_950022335.1). Classification (NCBI taxonomy): domain Eukaryota; kingdom Metazoa; phylum Arthropoda; class Insecta; order Lepidoptera; family Noctuidae; genus Eurois; species Eurois occulta. The sequence continues at coordinate 14,783,026 of OX465487.1, forward strand.
CGCTACGAGGTATATTGTATAGTATGATCGCTATAAGTGTGCAGTTCAAGGTGGCGTTGTTTGTCAAGGAAATTAGCATCGTTAATTCGATATGTCATGTCAAGCTTGGTACATTTATTTTAGTTCTGTGTTCTCCCGCCTGCACAGATAAGTTGGTTGAACTGCATCCGTTACGAGTTAAGGTGTGTCCAGACCTGGCGACTTATAGATGGATGTGAACATAAACTTAAGATTAGCTGACTAAACTTAGGTTAGGTTAAGTTATGTTAAGTTTAGCCGGCTAGTTCTATGTTTTCTTAAGTTTATGTTCACACCAACCTTTAGCCGTAACATATCTAACCCCTTACTGCATGGACTTTTGCATCTTTGTGGTAAAAATATATGTTGTACTTTTGAGTTTAAGGAACCCATAAAAAATAATAAAAAAAAAATAGCCCCCTTTTTGATATTATTATTAACGAAATAAAAAATGTGCATATATGGTACGTTATGCATTACATTAAATAATGTTGTTTATACCAAATATGGGACGACATGCAACCATGGCTAATGGTGTAAAATGGCCTGTATGGCACAGTGGTAGTTAGTGCAGCTGAAGTTTCCGGGAAATAAAACAAATTGTCGTATCGTAGCCTCTTTACTCATAGGAAACAAACTACTTTATTTTCTTAATTATATGATGATAAATACACATTATATGACGAGAAACAACACCAATCAGTGGTTGATTGATGTGGTTTCTCGTCATAAGGGATTTACTGCAATATAACTGGATCTGGAGGAGCATGATACTCCAGAAAACAATTCCTGTTTTTGTTTATTCATAAATACATTTTACATTTGATACAACAAACGAAAGTTTGACCGCCACATTCATCTCTTCATTTCTGTCTTGATGCCGTCCAGTCTGGAAAATGGTAGAAACCGTCTTCTGCGACTTCTCTAGCAGGCATCTCGAAAACATAATAAAAGTTTAGAAGCCTATGAAATTGAATCCACGCTTATACAAAGTGTTACGGAAATGGGGCATCAACCCACCTTCTTCACCTCATTGAGGGTTGATACATTCACTTCTTTCTGGGTTGATATCCCATTTCCGTTACACCTTGTATTATTGCATATCGTGTCATATATGAACAATAGCAAATTCACCGCTATCTGCATATGGTCCCATAAATGAACCGTACAATTATGTCAACTCTTCATGAGATCCCAGATATGCACACAACAATATTGCAGTATAATTTTTCAATCTATAAGGATTTGGGGTAGTTTTTTCAATTTATAGCCTCATATAAGATAGTTTTATTCGAATAAAATTATGCAAGCCTTAAATATTCACAGGATTTCGAGAAATTTGGGTTCAAATACAGAGCTACTCACCTTCTGTGTCCGTTCGAGTTCAAACTGACTTCAAACTTTTTTTATCAAAGCTGCCAACATTTCCCGTCACTAAACGTCAAAGTATACATCTAGTCTATGATCTTTAGTGTTGCCGGCATTCAAACTTGAATAAAATTTGAATTTTACAACGAATACTTTGGTGTGCAATATGGTATGCTATGCGGTAAGGAGACGGCATCGAAAGTGCAAAAAAAAAATTAAAAATGCGAAACAGATTCTATCTAACACTATGATTGACAATGACATACAGAGTGGAGTGACACATGTCTGACAAGTGACATCTTGACGGGTAGACCAATTTCGTTGGCGGTGGAGGCTAAACTTAATTGTGCATTGAATTTTATGATGCTCTTCTTATAACAAATATAGAAAGACGATGGTTTAAATAAAACAAACAAAGTACAGGCTTTCCATTTACTGAAAATTAATTACCGGTCAAAAATATTCGTCAACGCAGTGTTTTCAGACTTTATTTCAGTACCATCAAAAAGTGAAAAACAAACTTCAAAATGGATCAAATGCTACCGAGTCCGTACAACATACCTGGCATAGGTACTCCTTTGCATCAGCCAGAAGAGGATCAACAGATTTTGCCGAATGCTATGCAACAGCAGCATCAGCAGCAACAACAACAACAGCAGCAAGCCCTCGCCGCCATGGGATCCTCACCGCTCGTCGGTTTTGGTTCATCGTTAATGGGAACTCCTCAGAGATCAGTGCATACTTACGCGCCAGCTGCCAGCTATGCTACACCTCAACAAATGATGCAGCCACAAACACCAGTAAAAATTGTTACCTACCTTTATAGTCAATCATGCACAGCCTTAGCACAAAAGTAACTTTTATTACAGTATTATTCATATATTATATACTAATACTTATAATTTTAGCAAATAATGTCACCCATGATCACAAGTGGCAGTCTCGCAGGCCAACCGATGCTGAGCCAGGCCAGTCCTGCACCAATGACACCTATGACCCCACACTCAGCTGACCCTGGTATCTTACCACAGTTACAGTAAGTACTCCTGTGCAGCTTTTGTTTAACCTTTGAATGCCATTGTCTTAAATATGTGACAAGCAAGCGCATGCCCTGTATGCCAAATGACACTAAATATGTGACAAAATAGTAGGTGCAATTGTGGCTTGACGTGGAGGGCATGCGCATGCGTTTATGCTCTGGCGTTCAAAAGGTTAAACAGATCAAGTATAATAATATATCATGACATTTAATAAGACAAAACAGAAAATTATTAAAGTAAAATAAATAGAGGCATAGTTAATAACATAATACAAGTTTAATTATATTTTAGACATTTTACAAGGGCAAAATACTACAAGAAATGACATTATCTTTTTATTCTTATTTTTCAAGGATGTCCATGGTTATTCTATCTATGAAGTTTTCATAGCTTCACCTTTAAAGAGTTTTGTTATACAAACTAACATCTTCTCTTGTAGCTAGGGAATGAACCAATCTCACTACAAAGCATAGCCAGTCTTGGCTTATACAGTGCTTTCATAAACATGTCGGCAATTAGATTTTCTGTACCAATCTTTGCAATCATCATAATCCCATAAGCTATGGCTTTTCGTATAAAGAAGTGTAGTAGCTACAACACTTCTTTGCTTTTCTGCTTGGTTCTATTGTGGAACTCATATGTCAGATTCAGTGCAAGCTTGATGGCAGAATCATTATCCACATGGTTCAATGTTGTCAATCAATCGTTTAACCCATATTATTTCTCTTGTGCTGAGATTGCGACTGATGTCTGTAATTTACTTCGCCATGATATTGGACCTCCGTAAACACACAAGTCCTAAAGTTGACCTTCCAGTGTCAGGATCACCACCATGGTCTGCATTGCTGTAACAGACCAGTTCTTTTTGCATACCTTTTCTGTATGTAATGCAGTAATCTCGAGTAGCATTCAAATTTCGAAATATTCGTTTCACTTTTGTGATATCTCTTTTTGTAGGAGCTTCTAAGTGTCTGGATGCAACACTAAGAGCGTAAGCTATATCGGGCCTTGTGCCCAGCATTAGATATGCAAAGGCTCCAACCGCTTTTATATAAGGAAACGTCTGGCTCCTCCAACCTCTTCTCTCAATTCGGAGTCTTTGACTTTTTGTTAAAGTTGTTCTTACTCTTCTCAGATTTTACTACAAGAGCTTTCACATTTTCACGCTCTTTCATAGACACATAACTGTATCGTCAGATTCTGAATGTTTCTCACCTGTTTTGCCATCAATAGCCAACTTGACTTAACTGCAAAAAACTGTTCCGGAAGTGTATCCAGTATCTTGCATATTACTAGGATTACTGGTAACTCGTTTCCATGTATCGAATTGTAATTCAGTATTCAGGTCGTAGAATGAAGATTTTACTGCAGATATATGTGTGGTCATCTCATGCTCAGGATCTTTCTGTAGCTCCGTCGTAAAGCCTGGCAAGATCATCCCACATGACCTTTGCTGTACTGAATCTCATCACCTTGTGCAGCATATCCTCATATTTGATGAAAGTACTAACTATGCAGCGTTATAACATTTCAAAATTATTTGACTCCTTTTTAAATTTGTCCAATATTTCGAGTGTCACCAATGCTCCTATATGAGTAGGCATTTTAATTGTACCCTTTATAACATCCATTGTACCTGGATAACTTTTAAGTAAGTTATCATGAATTTCCATGTTTGCCAATTCTGTCCATCCAATTTGTTAATTTCGATCTTTGCCCCAGCTACAGACTGCATGATGACGATCGTAAATTTTACATAAAAGTAATCGTAAATACAGTTCGACTTTTATGTAAAATTCAAGTTTCTTACTTTTATTTTGCTATCCAACCATAGAATTTAGTCTCAGGCAACTCAACGCTCTTCTACCATATTGATGTAAAATAAATAGAGGCAAACATAACATAATATAACTTTAATTATATTTTAGACATATTACAAGGGAAAAATATTGAAAGCAGTGACACTAACATTTTATTCTTTTTTGAAGGATGCCCATGGTTATTCCATCTATCTATGAAGGTTTCATAGCTTTACCTTCAAAGAGTTTTGATATACAAACTCTTAGCAAAACAAACATTTTTGAGAATCTTTTATTGTTAAAAACAATTTAATACACAACATTTTTTTTTAATTTTCAGAAATATTGTCTCAACAGTGAACTTAAATTGTAAATTAGATTTAAAAAAAATTGCTCTACATGCAAGAAATGCAGAATATAACCCAAAGAGATTTGCTGCAGTCATAATGAGAATAAGAGAACCTAGAACGACAGCACTGATATTTTCATCAGGAAAGATGGTTTGCACTGGTGCCAAAAGTGAAGAAGACTCTCGTCTGGCTGCTCGGAAATATGCTAGAATTATTCAGAAGCTTGGTTTCTATGTAAGTATGAACACAATAATCATGTAGCTGTATAATAAGTTAAGTATTATACATAATAGGTAAGGAAAGTACACATATTACGTAAAGTAGGTACCTATTGATATTATTGGTCAATTTGATATATTATTTACTTACATTAAAGTCATACTGTATCAATTAATCCCCTTCATTCATATCACTATTGAGTATATGTACAGACACCAGCAGGTCAACCTACCCGAAACTGTCAGATGTCCCCAACCATCCTTAAACCTAATGCTTTATAGTATAGTATAACGGGCTGATGTCCGCAACTCCACGTCCAAGCGCGTATTTTGCGTGCGGGTGGGAAATTTATTCGATCCACCCCGTATTCTCCGAGGAAGGTCAGCAGCGCCTTGATGCTTCTGACAATCTCGCGGAGAGTACCTGGGTTACCGAAGTACTTTGCCCTGTATGTTGCAACCCCTGGGCAGTGTAGGAGCACGTGGGCTGCTGTTTCGTCTTCCTCCATGCAGGCTCGGCACAGGGGGCTGTCGGTGACTCCTATGACAAAGAGGTGTTTATTAAAAGAGCCGTGTCCAGTGATGGCGGCTGTAACTGAGCGCAGCTGTAGCTTGGTCAGCCGAAACGCCGGTTTGGTGAAGCGGCCGTCGATAGTTGGAAGTGCTTCCTTGGCCTGCCTGCACGCGCCATGGTCCAGCCATAGCTTGTGGTGTTGTGCACTGGTACGTTTCCTTACCAGTGTGCGTAGATAACCGAACGGGAGTGGCACGATGGGCTCGGGTCCCACTGCTGCCACGCTCGATCCCCTTCTAGCGAGTTCGTCCGCTGCATAATTACCTCGGGAATCGCTGTGTCCTTTGATCCATTAAATGGTTATATTATTGAGACTACCAACCTGGTTCAGGAGTTGATGACACTCGTGTATTAACCCAGAGTTGACTGTGTGGTTGTTTAGTGCTAGCAGTACAGCCATGCTGTCTGGGAGTATTCGAGTTGAATGGCCCACAACCTCCCTGGCTAGTATGGCTGATGCCGCCAGGGAAATGCCCATGCATTCTGCCTGAAATACTGTGTTGTGTGCTCCCAGTGGTGTGGCTATGTGGATATTGAGATCTTCCGAGAAGACTCCAGCTCTAGTGCGAGTGCCAGTACCTGTTTTGGATCCATTCGTGAGGATCCGTAGTTCTGCATGACTCTATTCCTCGCAGCGGTGGTTCTCGTGGAGTTGGATTTGAAATTTTTTATCGAATACAAACTGTTTAGGTATCCGAACGTTTGTGGTTTTCGCCAGGGGGAACTCGTTGTGCTCCAATACTGCAGTGTGCTGTGTTTCTTTCTTACCCCACAGTTGAAGTGTTTAAGGCCTACTGCCGTCATCGTCGCTTCCTGCTGTATGAACAGATGGAGCGGTGGAAACCCCAACATGGCTTCGAGAGCTGCAGTCGGAGTAGTCCTCATGCAACCCGTGGTCGCCATGCAGGCTACAGCCTCTATCAAACTGCAACGCATGCAAAGGCGCATGCGTTGCAGTTTGATAGAGGCTGTAGCTAGTTTGGTGCGGGGCCACTATACCACAGCCCCGTAAGTGATCATGGGTCGGATCACCGCGCAGTATAACCAAAATATGATTTAAGCCTTAAATCATACTTTGGTTATACCCTACTGGGGCCTATCCCCTTAAATTTTAAAGGGATAGGCCCCACTTCTTACCTATCATCCTCCTGCATTGCCAGAAGGTGATGCAGGCCCTGTTTCATCCTCGTTACGCGTACCCGATTGTGTAGAATTGGTTCGCGTTGAATTTTGTGATGAGATCATTTATCACCAGGTTCCAGAGGACACCTCAGGGTCCGGGGTTCAGGGGGAAGGTTCCTCATTGGGGGCAGCCTCTGGCTGTTATAGCCATCTGCTGTCCCTCTGCAAGGCGAACCACTCGTTTACTAAACATGTTAGTAATCCAGTCTATCAGTACCTGTTCTACTCCGTGTCGAGAGAGGGCGGCGCTGATACTGGAGAAGTTTGTTTTATCTAATGCTTAACCCAACTAACCTTTAATGCTTTAGAGATAAAATTGGAAATCTATTAAAGAAATTTGACAGATTGTAGTAGCTTGATGTGCTGGCGTCTGTACATATCAAGGTCATAGCACACGTAACAACTCCGAAAGGGATCGGCACCGTATCGCCTTTCGCCTCGCAGTCAAACAGGCGTCAACCTAACGTAGGTAAGCATGCGGATCAGCAGCTCCGATACGTCGACTCGGCTACGGCTAGGCGACGTCGCGCTTACGGCTCGCCGACCGCTGGTTGACCTGGCTGGCACCAGATGAGTTTGAATCCTACTAACTAAAAAATGTATGGTGCTAGTTTACTGATATGCCTATAAACTAACCTAAAAATTCAATTAAACACGCGGGCATCACGACTGGAAGTTGCTCTGGAATGACAGCACTTGTGGCAACAGTAGTGTGCGTAAGGGTTGGACGAAGAGACGTAAGCTCGGGTACGGATTCGTAAGCGCGGGGACGACGAGTCGTAAGCGAGTTGACCACGCACCGCACCGCGGTTCGTTAGCTTGGCTCGAGGCGAGGCGATTACGTTACGATTCCGATTAGTGTGCGTATTGAGTTTCATACAAAGAATACTGAACGGCTTGAGTTTATACACTGCCGATCCCTTTCCGAGTTGATATGTGTGCAGGACTACTATTCTTTATAAGAATCTAAAAATTCAATATTATGTTTACACATGTTTAATGTTCTCATTTTATTTTACAGGCCAAGTTTTTAGACTTTAAAATCCAAAACATGGTTGGAAGCTGTGACGTAAAGTTTCCAATTCGCCTCGAAGGTTTAGTACTGACACATGGACAGTTCAGTTCATATGAACCCGAGTTATTCCCGGGCCTTATTTATAGAATGGTGAAACCAAGAATAGTATTATTGATTTTTGTTTCTGGAAAAGTTGTGTTAACTGGTGCAAAAGTAAGAGAAGAAATATATGAGGCATTTGATAACATTTATCCAATCTTAAAAAGCTTTAAGAAACAGTAAGTTGTAAGTATCATAATTATGTGTTTTTGGTTTAAGTGAAATAAATTCTGTTCTATTTTTATTTTATAAATTTTATTGTGTTGTTTTATTTGCGTCTTTCTCTAAATTCCTTTCTTGTATCTTAACAAGCTTTTATTTAGTTTTCCCTATCCCGGTGTCTGTCTGTCTGTAAAGAAATCATGCAAGTTAAAGGAGGTCACCCAGCCTTCATATATTGTTGGGCTATTTTCAAAAGCCATCAAAAATGAATTATTTAAATTGAGCATAACATAATAAACATTTTTATTATTACATCTAAGTCTAGTCAATTCACCGAGATGTGTTATTCAACCATAAAATATCTATTCGGTCTGCGTACTTAGAGATCGAATACAATCCATATAATGTATAAATCAGCATTGATACGGCCTGTGCAGGTCGATAAGCTGTTATGCATTATTATTACACATGGGCGCCGGCAGCAGGGTGCAAGGGGGTGCACTTGCACCCCCCTATCGGCAAAGAAAATCTGAAAAGTCGATTTTTATAATACGAGTATGTTACTGTGTTAATAAAAACCAAATGCGTCTAGGTTGCTGTCCAAATTTGTTCATCACCTTGGCAATCAATTTAGTGTCCTCTACTCTTTTCATGTGAACACAGCATGCACAGCTCGCTTACGCCTCGTGTCTTCCACCGTCAGTGCCGTGGGCAGGGGGAGGGTGCGAAATCTTTGGAAACTGTAGAGAAACCAATCTATCCGAGGAAGAAAGCAAAAATTTTCGAGCCCGCCCATTTTCATGGCCGGCCCATTGTCACTTCAGCTTACTTATTCTGTGAGCTGTGTCGACAACTCTGGTTCTATGTCGGTTCACCTTGTTCCGGATGCGATCCCTCAGAGAGACTCAAATCATAGCCCGCTGCACAGGTCGCTGAGTGACCATGAATTTATGGACCAACGGTACCGTGAGTGTCCACGTTTCGACCCCACAAGTCATAACAGGCAGGACGCACAGATTGATGACCTTAGTCTTTAGGCTCTGTGGAATACGCGACGAGAAGGCCCAGCTCAGCTGGATTCTTCAGCCCCCCTTTCAAAGTTTTTCTTAACAAACTGCAGAGTTTGCCCGAGGTAAATATATTCTCGAACAAACTCGAGAGGACCGCCATTGACAACAATAGGGCCTGGGGTGACGCGTTCGATGAACATAACCTGGGTTTAGTCAACTTCAACAACCATCCAGCATCTGCTGCAAGTCGTGCAGCGATTCAGCTGGTATGACAGTGTCATCTGCAAATCTCAAGACTGTTCAGCATCTTAACACACAGCACATCAATTATGCAGCACTTGAATGTGCTCCTTCGGCTTTGAAACGACGATATCCACACCAGATTTGGTCCACTTCGTCAGGTGGCTCCTCCCAAGTGATTGGACGAACACTTTCGACCTCACCGGTTATGCTCAATCGCTTTTCCTATTCAGCGTGTGCTGGAGCACCGAAGGTCGCGTCGTACCAATTTTGTAATGGTTTTGTTGAGTGCCCGTAGTTCTGCTGAACTGATGGGTGGGTCTTCACGTCGTTCCGTCATAAGCTCCAGTCTCCTCCGAAATGTTTTTTGGACTTCCTGCCCTGGAAATTACACCATTTAGTCAAGCGCCTGGGCCAATACTATAACCTTTGTAATTTTTAATTAACAAATAGAGCAAAAGTATATTTTAAACTAAGAAAAGAAAAAAACCGGTTCCGGAAAATGGCCGTTTTTCGATGCCCTAATTACGATAATCCACAGCCTGCAAGTGTGATGGAAATTGTTATCACCCATTAATTACAACAAAACAATCGAGTCCAAGTCAAGCTCACCTGCTCGTGGTGCATCCTGCTGAACAACAAACGAGGCTCTGACGACCGATAAACGGCGGTATAACCATTTCGAAAGAAATGTTCGCAGCTAAATGGCGCAGACTAGCGACGGGCAGCAGCATCACTAGTGCGAGGAGTTGCGATCTGCGATCGCCAACCCGCATGCTCAGCGTGGCGATTATTGGCAAACCCTTTAAATGGCAAGCCACAATCAACCACGGCCCCCAGTTCCCGGCGGCCTTGCTATCCTTGATTTTGGCGGCGGTCACGGTAACGGTAGGGCAGGGGGTGCTAAGAATCCCCGGGTTACGAATGGCCGCCAGCCAAACCCAACTGACCTTGGCTACGTACAATGGACGCACGTTACGGCTCGACGAACACCTGGTGCAGCTGGAGGAAGAACTCGAAAGAGTAAGGTGGCACATTCTTGAGTTGAGTGAGGTCCGAAGAGAGGGCGAGGACACAATAACCCTTGAATCGGGTCACCTAATGTATTTTCGAGAGGGAGACCAGCTATCCCAAGGCGGAGTCAGGTTCCTGGTGCACAAGTCCCTTTGTGACAACGCGGTAGAAATGTCTAGTGTGTCGAACAGGGTAGCGTACATCATAGTGAAGCTAACTGAGAGGTATAGCCTCAAGGTTGTTCAGGCTTACGCACCGACCTCGGCACATTCGGACGACGTAGTGGAGGAAATGTTTGAGGACGTCTCCAAGACCTTGCACTTCACTACTAAGGCCCACTACAATGTTGTCATGGGGGATTTTAACGCTAAAGTGGGAGTACAGAATTGCAGTGAATCGGTAGTAGGATCCTACGGGTTTGGCAGCAGAAATCATAGGGGGCAAATGCTTGTTAACTTCCTTGAGAAGGACGGCTTTTCGAGATGAATTCCTTCTTTAAGAAACAGCCCCAAAGGAAGTGGACGTGGCGAAGCCCCGACACTATGACGAAAAATGAGATAGACCATCATAACCGATAAAAAGCATATATTCAGAGATGTCTCGGTGATCAACAGGTTCAACACCGGTAGTGATCACAGACTTGTTCGAGGCACTCTGAATATTGATTTTAAGCTGGAGCGAACCCGTTTGATGAAGTCTAGCTCCGTCCAAATATGCTCCAAACCATACTAGGGTCTGAAACGTTCCAGTCAGATCTGGAGAACCGATTCGCGGCCGTGGAAACCACAAATGACGTTGACCAGGCGCTCGACCAAATGGTGGAAATCCTCAGGGAGGAAGGGACGCGTTTTTGTAAAATGCGGCGTACGTGCAGGAAGTCCAAACTTTCGGAGGAGACTCTGGAGCTTATGACGGAACGACGTGAAAACCTACCCATCGCTTCGTCAGAAATACAGGCACTCAGTAAAAGAATTAGGAAATTGGTACGACGCGACCTTCGATGCTCCAACACACGCTCAGTGGAAAAAGCGATTGAGCAAAATCGGGGGTCGAAAGTGTTCGTCCAATTACTGGGGAGGAGCCACCTGACAAAGTTGACCAAATCTAGTGGGGATATTGCCGTTTCGAAGCCGGAGATTCTTTCGGAAGTCGAAAACTTCTACGGCCAGTTGTACGCATCGCATGCATCTCGACCTGATCTTGAAAATGAGGATTCCAGAGCCACCTTAACCAGCTGCACAGCACCTTAATAAGCTGTTTTCAAGAGTCGTCACAACACAAATCGTCTAGCGCGAAGACTCGACGACTTCCAGCCACCGGAGCAGACCGGGTTTCGAGGAGGATATAGCACCATAGACCACATCCACACAGTGCGGCAGATCATGCAGAACTCCGAAGAGTATAATCGGCCGCTGTGTCTTGCATTTGTGGACTATGAGAAGGCTTTTAACTCTGTCGAGACCTGGTCAATTCTGGAGTCTCTGCAGCGATGCCAAGTCAACTGGCGGTACATCCAAGTGTTGAGAAATCTTTATGAGAACGCCACAATGACCGTCCAAACTCAAAACCTGCAAACGGAGCATATCCCATTGCGTCGGGGGGTGAGGCAGGGGGACGTAATTTCTCCGAAATTGTTCACCAACGCACTGGAGGATGTGTTTAAGACGCTAAAATGGGACGGACGTGGCATTAAAATCAACGGCGAGTACATCTCACACTTGAGATTTGCAGATGACATCGTCATACTGGCTGAATCGCTGCACGACTTGCAGCAGATGCTGGATGGCCTAGTTGATTCTTCAATATGCATTGGTCTCAGGGTGAACTTGGACAAAACCCAGGTTATGTTCAACGAACATGTCTCCCCAGGACCTATTGTTGTAAATGGCGGTCCTCTAAAGGTTGTTCGAGAATATGTTTACCTCGGCAAACTCTGCAGTTTGGTAAGAACAACTTTGAGAGGGAGGCTAATAGAAGAATCCAGCTGAGCTGGGCAGCGTTTGGGAAGCTTCGCCGGGTCTTTTCGTCGCGTATTCCACAGAGCCTAAAGACTAAGGTCTTCAATCAGTGCGTCCTGCCTGTTTTGACATACGGAGCCGAAACGTGGACACTGACGCCACGGACACTGACCACTAAACAGGCCCTACAGTTCACCAAATACCCGTTGCGCATAGTTACAGCCGCCTTAATTAGAGACGGCTCATTAACACCTCTTTTTCATAGGAGTCACAGAGAGCCCACCGTGCCGAACCTGCATGCAGGAAGACGAGACGGCAGCTCGTGTGCTTCTAAACTGTCTAGACACTAGGAAGTTTAAAAGCAAATGGGCTGCTGGTTCGACACCCTCTAGGCTTTAGCGTCTAGAGGTTGACTCATACTTCGGTAACTCAGGTAATAACACTGGTTGCTGGTCCTCCTCGAGGTACTGGGGTGGATCGAATAATCGATTTTCCCACCCGTACGCAAAATACACGCTTTTGGACATGGAGTTGCGGACACCTGCCAGATATACTTATTTCCAACTTAGAAAGAAACAGAAAAATTTTAGTAACAAGTTTTTATAAAATTCAATAAAAAGAAGAAAATAAACCTTGGACTAAATTAATGGAAAATAATAGTTTTCTTAAAAGCTTGTAAAAACGCAAAAAGTTGCGACGTAAACTCAATTAGAAATGGCTCCGTTCTCCAATCTTCGTTCCCCCGATGTCGTGGGCTTGCAATGGCTCTTCAGTGCACCGTTTCTGACCCCGTTTTATTTTTATTTTTATGATATCATTAATCATAGATCTAAACTCACTTAGCGTTACTAGTTACACTTAAGATATCAGCTATTTAGCGTTGCCGCTATTTTAAAATATATATGAAATAGCGGAAGTTAGGCAGCACTGCACTGCTCTTTCTACGGCACTGCTTGTTTTTAACCGACTGCATCAGAAGGAGGGTAATGTTTTTTTACTTAGCATTTAACACACGTCTAAAGAACGTTAAAAGTGACAGCTAAACAACTTTGCGTATGGGTATTAAATTCCCGTGTTGTATCTGTATTCTGTACCTATGTGTTCTGTACCTATATTATATAAAAGTACTCTGTGGTTCGGTGCTTTTAGAGTATTAATGGTCTGTGGATTTGTTGACTGAGCCCCTATATAAAAATGTACTCTGTGGACTGAGCAGTGGGCAGGACCCAAAACAATAAAAATATGGGCAGTACAAATAAATATTGAACTTAAAAACATAAGAGTTTTAACATTTATACGTGTTGTTGTTTATAGTTGGAAATTAAATAAGATTTTCGAATTGTAGTGTAATTAAGACCCTAATTTGTTAACCAACAAACACGTCAGCAATTTACTATCATTTTGGTAATTTATCCACTACAGCAATGAGAACCGACATAGAAAAAGAAGTTGGGACTTGGCTTCTCAAAAGATATGGCCAGTTTTTCAAAGCACAATATCAGGATCTTGCGTCCACAATAAAAGGTGAATTCTGGGAAGAAAACCGAACTTATTTGCCAGTACAAGTTGTAATGACACCAGAAGAACTTATTCCAATAACAGAATTGGTATCATCTGATAACACTTGGATGACCAAAGTTTTGAGTGTGCTTTCATCATTATGTGTTGAAGTTGTGGCTCTCAAAAAAGAAGCATTTGAAAGGTATGATAATGATAGTTATTTAAAAGACCTCATTCTTACAAGAACCAACTAAAATAATGATAATATGAGCTCTCACATTTGATTACAGGCATTTCAGTTTTTTATCAGTGTATGAAGAATATAATAACAATGATATTAGTACTCAAATGGAGTCAATTTGTTCACTGAGTGCATTCACCAGTCGTTGTGATGATGTACTGCGGAATCTCTGCAGCCAAGTGTTTGCTATATTCACCAAAGGTGTCATTAATATCAGTAAGTCATGTCACCAACCTTTTTGTTTTAATCAAAAACTAAAGAATTAAAATGAGACTAATTTGTACTTTCATATTTCAGATGGGATACAACTACATTACATTATAAACCACATTGGAGAAATATTTACTGTTCTTGTTTTGCTAGAAATATTAATATCCAACACTTCTTTAGTCACTAATTGGAATAAATACTGTAAAACTATGAAATCATTCAGCCATGTACCAGAAAACTTGGATTTAATGGAGGACAAATTCAAAGCTATGATGGGGGCTATAAATACTATCACAAATAAAATTATGAATGATGACATTGTACAAAAGAGTATTCAAAACCTAACAGCATTAAGGAGCAGTTTAGTTGATAAGAACTGTTCATTGGTAGCAACAGAATTCACTCAATATCTGAAGCAAGCAATAGCAAATCTGGACAAACTTATACAAGAGCAGCCTAATGTTAGCAATATGTATAAATGTATCAAAGTGAATGGCCTTTATGTGCTATCAGCACATTTGTTTGGAAACAGCGACAAGAAGATTTTCAAGGCTTTAATAGACTTGAATACAAAGGTAATTTATCAAAATTATGATGACTTAATTAATATAACCAATTGCATTAGTTTTAACACTAGCACTCTGGCAGTCTACCTGTCTTCAGTTATATTTTTATTAACTTACTAGCTGTTGCCAGTGTCCTTCGTTTGTGTGAAATTATTATTAAAAAAAAATGTTACTTTCCTTTGAATCGAATTTTGTTACCAGTTTCAAGTTTACATTTTTTGCATGGAACCCTAATACTTATTCTAAAATAAAAGTAGCCTTAGTTACTCTTTATGACATCAGCTATCTGCCAGTAAAAGTCCCGTCAAAATCAGTTCAGCCGTTTTGCAGATTAGACATTTGAATCGGATTTTGTTAACAATTTCAAGGGTTTTCATTTTTTTGCACGGAACCCTAATTCTTTTTCTTAAAATAAAAGTAGTCTATGTTAGACCTTATAAAATCAGCTATCTGCCAGTAAAAGTCCCTTAATTCCCTAATTAATATCATTCAGTAAAAGCTGTTTTTGATATTTTGATATTACAAACAGACACTTTTTTCAGTCTGGTCTGTCTTCATTTATATTATTATTTTAACCTTATTTTTATTCTGAGTAATTTAGCATAATTGTAGTGTTAGAGAACAATAAACTTTTATGAACTTGAAAATTGTTACAGACACACAGTATAAACATTATTGGGACAACAATCTGGTTTCCAGAACAATTTCTTCAAAGACATGTGGCATCACAGTGTGCTAAATATGACAAAATATCACAAACAATGGTTAAGGCAAGACAAGCTTATATCAGTACAAAGAAAGCTAACTTAGCCAAGGATATTGCCAGTCTTCACATGATATGTACACAATGGATACTTAATATGGAAGAAATATTTTCTTCAAACCATCACAAACTGAGTGCTGCTGAAATGAGTTTGCATGCTAAAACTCTTTTGGAAGGTCTTGACATTGCATCAAGAACAAACCATTCAGTGCTCACTTTAATTAATTTACATCTCACCCTGGGTATACCTCTACCCAAGAGTATGTTGATATCTTTGTTTGAGATTATGTATATGTTAAAAACCTTAAAGAATGCAGTTACCAGGAATCGTAATCAAATAATTATTTCAATTAACATGATTCTGCAGCATCTTGTATTTCAGTCAACATCCTCTATACTTGAAGTAAAAAAGTCTTTAATGACTGATAAAAATTATGCAAATAAGCGGCTTGATGAACTGACATGCCTAGTGATTGCGGAAAGAGCACTGAAGGGAGCTGCAACCATCGAAAGAATTGTAGCGGCTAATATTGCCTTGAGTTTTGTTCCAGACACAACTTATTTAGAAGACAGCTACATTAGACTTGGGAAATTACTTGAGAAAATCCAAACTTTATCAAATTTTATACACTCCATGGATCATTTATGCAATTGCTCATGGTTGTTGTGGCACCAAAATATTATCCCCATTTATTTTGAACAAAATTTTAGCATGCAGTTGAATACCTTGAAATTGAAATGTTTTCTTATGGTCTTGGAAGACTGCATTGTATTATTGCATAGAACTGATAAACATTATGGAATTACAAAGTACCAACAGTTTCTAAATAGTATGAAATCTATGATAGAGAATAAAATTATACTAAGCGCAAGTCAAAATATAGAGACAAATTTGAGACTTCATATTCATTCACACCTACAGTTAGATGTTGTAAATCCATTTACATTTGATATGACCAAAAAATTATTACTTATTGTGGATAACTTTAGGATGCAATTCCTTTACATGTCCATTGTGCCTTCTGTAGAACACTACTTGTCAACAATGTACTATAATCTAACAACAGTAGTTCTATCCGATTGGAAAACATATGGCGAAATGCGGCAAATGGCGAAATTCAAATTTAATCTTAAGACGGTACAAGACAATTTACCCACTCAGACCTTAGAACAAGGTTTGGATGTATTAGAAATAATGCGCAATATTCATATTTTTGTTTCTAAATACTTGTACAACTTGAATAACCAAATATTTATTGAGAAAAGCAGTAATAACAAACATTTAAATTCTATAAACATCAGACACATAGCTAACTCTATTAGAACTCATGGTACTGGCATTATGAATACAACTGTGAATTTTACTTATCAATTCTTGAAGAAAAAGTTCTTTATCTTTTCCCAATTTATGTATGATGAACACATCAAGTCAAGATTAATAAAAGATCTTAGAAACTTCAAGGAAACTACTGATACCAATGGTAATGTATATTCATACAAGAATGCTGAAAGGTTTAACAAGGGCATAAGGGTGCTTGGCTTAAATGAAGAAGGACAGAGCTATTTAGATTTGTTCCGTGATCTTGTAAGTCAAATTGGAAATGCCATTGGATACGTTAGAATGATTCGGTCAGGAGGTCGTCATTGCTGCTCTGATGCTACTATGTTTTTACCAAATCTTGAAAACGTCGAGTCTTTTAAACAATTAAGTGAGGAGAGTGATCTTGGACCAAGAACGATGGAATCGTCAGAAAATTTAGATCATAATGTCAATGAGTTGATATCGAACTTCATCCAAGGAACAGAATACTTTAAATTACTTGTCAATGTATTCGCACCTGTATTTCGGAATCCTAAAAATGTTCATCTCAAAAATTTCTACATCATAATTCCACCATTGACTTTAAACTTTGTAGAGCACATGATATTATCAAAAGACAAAATGTCAAAGAAAAATAAAATCGGTGCAGCATTTACTGATGATGGCTTTGCAATGGGTGTTGCTTATATTATAAAATTACTGGACCAGGTTAGTATTGAAAAAGTAATTTTATGGTCCTTTCTTTACTTTAAATGCCATTCCTGGTTTCTGTGTTTTTCACCGCGGCCCGCTACGGGAAGTAGATAAAAAACGGTGAGAGCAATCCGCAAGGTATGTATTGGTATAACGCTACGTTTCCACCAAAGATGCAGTTCCGTGGTGTGCGAGAAAAATACTTATAGCATTATTTCATTTTGCTAGCACAGCTTTAATATGCAAAAAGGGAAAGGACCCAGCGGAGCTAGGGTTCTCTAAGGGCTGCGGGACTGTTCGAAAGAGATACCGCGGCCCTGGAACATAAAGGGCAAAAGTTCCAGGGCCGCGGTATCTCTTTCGAACAGTCCCGCAGCCCTGGCAGGCACCGGCCCTTGCGGGCCCCTCCCGTTTGCTGACATCTCTTTGAGGCGCGCGTGGAACACGAACGCGCCGTCGACACGGCCTGCCCGTCGTCATACGACGGACGGACGGTGAGCTAGCCCATTACTCACCGTCCACAGGCCCGCGCCTACGGTGGCCGAGAGCCATCACGGCGTAGCCCCCGACGCCCGGTGCTTCTCCTCCCGCATGGGTACCTAAGTACCTAGATATAAAAAAAGCGAGTGCTCAGACGCGAGCGAGGAATAAATATGCAAAACGGTGTTGGGACACATCGTTTCACAGCAGCTCTACTCATTCTCACATTGCCTGCAAGGATGAGTAGTGGTGCTGTGAAAAGCTACCTTGCACATCGCTAGTAGAAAACCAGCCTAATAATAAACTTTTGTGGAGTGTGTGGCGATTTATTTTTAAATCCATTTTATTTTTCAGGACTCTAACTTTGAAGGTCT
Organism: Eurois occulta; assembly: GCA_950022335.1. Lineage (NCBI taxonomy): Eukaryota > Metazoa > Arthropoda > Insecta > Lepidoptera > Noctuidae > Eurois > Eurois occulta. The sequence goes on from OX465487.1 coordinate 14,801,221, forward strand.
TCATTGGTTTGACTCTGTTTGGAAGCACATCAGCGATGAAAGGAAACTACTGCAAGAGCAACAACATAAGGGCTCTGTACAACTGCAGCAGGCGTTAGCGCTCACCGAGATGAAAATCAAAACTTTAGAAGAAGAGTATAAGTTATTGTATTACAGTCTTACGAGTGCGAGAATATTTTTCAGATAAAAACACATTTAGGCGTTACTACATAGAGTAACAATGATATTATTAATGGGCCCAAGTACTGACGCCAGCACATCAAGCTACCCGAAACTGACAAATTTTGCCAATCAACCTTTAACCTAATGCTTTAGCGATAAAGTTGAAAATCTATTAAAGAAATTTGGCAGATTGATGTGCTGGCATCTGTACATAGCGGCTCAGACTCTGTTATATCCTGGATTCTTTGTTTCCAAATATATAATATCAAGTAAATCGATGTATGAACGTGGACGAGGCGAAAGAAGTATGTAAGGATCGTAGCAGTGGCGTTCTGTAGTTTCTGCCTACCTGTAGATCTTCTTTTAACGCTATGAAATACATATATAGCTACTTAGCTAAACGAAAAAATATAAAGGACAATGTAATTATCTTGTTCTTATTAAAATATTATCAGAATTATAATTGTACCTAGTCAATCATTTTGGACAACCCTAAACCAGGCTGACGATGGCGGGCCGTAAGCGAGCTCGGCTCCCGGGTGCCGAGCCGATAGACTCTACTGTCGGGCTGATAAGCTTACGCTAAATAGTTTTGTCATGCAAATTATTTTGTTTTGTATGAGCTCGGCAGTGAAAGTTAGAAGTTACTAATTATATTCTAAAGCCCTCTCACCGACCGAGCTGTTTGAGGTTTGGCAACCTCCCGGCCACTGAGGGACACTGAGCAGTGAGCGGACCTCCGAACACCGCGGCCCCGATGCCCTCCACCACTTTGCTCCTTAGTAGTAAAGTCTCAGTCTGAAAGTTATGTGGAAATCGGTTGTCATGTTATGGGCATGCGATGCGGAGTTCTGAGGAAAATGTCGTGAGGAGTTTTGATTACGAATGTGTTGGCTATTATAAGGGTGAGGGCAAACAGGCGTAATTATTTTAATTTCGCGTCGTTGTGTTAAAAAAAATTAAAAACTTTTTATTTAAAAAAAAAACATTAATTTTGGTTAAACCCACATCGCTTAATCTTAATATGAAAGATTATGTGCGAGTGAGGCGTCTCGCTTGTTTAAATTGCAATGTATTGGTTTAAAAATACATGATTACATTATTTATTTATTTGTGAAAGATCTGGAGGAACTTTGTATTGATCCACTGTAAGGTAATATTTTATTAGCCGTTATATTTGTGTGAAATCAGACTTTTCATGTCCGTTTGGATTGAGGAGCCACTTCACGATTTTAAAAGGAAATTCACCCCCTTTTTTTCGGGTGGGAAATCATCAAATGACTCCTCCTGCTCTGGGCGGAGCGGAAGGGAGTGTCAGACTTTTACTGACTAAAAACCACCCATGTTCCTTCTTCAATAGGAAAGCAGATACATTTTGTAGGCCAAATTCTGGTAGTAAAATATATCCAGTCATAACAATGTAAAAGTGGCTCTTCAATCCAAACGTCTGAATTGAGGAGCTACCTGGAACACGAAAAGTATTTAATGAATATTTTTGAAAATTTTGTATCATTTAGTAGGTACACAATGCCTTTGTGTACCTATAGTGCCAAATCTGAGTCCAATACTGTTGATATTCAAGAATATACAATACTATTAATGTGGCTCCTCAATCTATACCTACATAAGAGCGTGAATTTCCATGAAATGCTAAATTTTCGAAATCGCTTTTCTCGCTCTGACATTATTTTCAGTTTTTCTTTATAAACTGACACAATTGGTGAAAGGTTATCAAAATTCGAACTGTGTGCTAGATTTTACGAGCTTGCTGTGCTCGCTCTTGAATCCTAACTTTTCTCAATTGATAAGCATTTCTGTATAAGTCTACCAGACACCTACAAACGAAAACCTAACATCCGTGGTGGAGTACAAGCTCTTTTCGGGAATCTGAACATCAACCCCATTCATCATTCAAATCTGAATATAAACCTGTAGGCATGAATAGGTAAATAAGTAAATTATATCAACCATCAGGATGGTTGGTAGTTTTTCGAAAGTTGGCAGGGACCGCGCCGAAGTATGAAAGATGATATTGTTAGAAACTACTGAGATGACCACTAGTAAAGAATTACAGAAGAAGAACAGTGCCAGGCCTAATAGGGAAAAGTGACAATTGTATTGTATAACGGGCTGGTGTCCGCAACTCCACGTCAAATGCGCGTATTAAAAAATTATTATGAATGATAATTTGCCCCATCAAAAAAAGGGGACAAAGTAGCCAGCCAAATATTGAAGATTTCAGAGTGAAATAATCCCAGAAAGTGAACTTCCCAAGCAAGCAATGGTAATTACTCATTAAAATTGCATGTAAGAGAATACAGTATATCTTTAATTTACTAGTACTATTTTTAAGCATTAAATCAATAAAACATAATTATTAATTTAAAACAATATTTTATTTAAATGGAATCATTTGTACTAGCTATAATTTGGTGCATTTGCAAAAGTGCTCCATATTCAAGATGATTTTCCAGATATTTGGCATATTTCATGATAGAACTTCCTGCACCCTCGCCTTGTAGGTAAGAAACAATTCTTTTCATAGCCTGATAGGCTTCCATTCCTGATGTGGACTGACTTGCTTTTTGACTTAACACTTCAGTAGATTGCATACTTTCATCCGGTTGCCCATAAATACATGGCAGTTTCTGGTCACAAAAAATATATTTATCTAATGAACTTGGGCAATGTTCTGAATTCAGTGGAACATTATACAGCTTGCACCACTGAGATAAACTATGATCACTGTCACTGTCCTCTTTGACATTAAAAAAAAGGCTGCCATCTCCAGGAGGAAAGCATAGGCTCTGAACATACTTCTGTGGCATATTATACCATGCCATACCTATCATATGAATGTAATCCACAAATGTTGAGTTGTCTTTACCATAGGTTAAAGATCTACTTATTTGTAATCTTCGATAATGGTACTTGAAGCATTCAACCACCCTTTCTAAAATATTAGTCACATAGCTTAGATCAGTAGCACTGACTATTCTTATATTTTGAAAATGTAGATTTCGTGTCAAGCTTTCTGGGACATCTAACACCAAGGTCACACGGTTACCTTTAGATACTAATTCATTTTCCCATTTTGTTAAGTAACTGAGGACTGCAGAATAATTTATTTGTGAATGAATACAATAGTAGTAGTTGACTGGCAAGCTTCTAACAAGTGTTTCTGTTTCCATTAACTCTTTACCAACAACTGCTACTTCTCTTTTGTCAGTTCCTAAAGTATTTACTATAAACAGTAATGAAACATAACTGTCTGCATGTTGTCCACTTAGATAGCTGTTGTAGTCAAGATTGTGTGATAATGCACAAACACCACCCAAGTAAATATCTTTGGACTCTGAATTGTTGAGAAACCTTTTCCAGACCTCTTTTTCTTTTTCACTGGACACATGATCAGATGTGTATTTGGATATGTTATGTCTTGTGCGAAAACTTAACAGCCAATCATCAATACAAGTAAATTCTTCACTCAATCCCTTGAGTATGTCCTGTGCTTTATTGCGTAGATTATCTTCTGTTATAACATTTCCACTTTTAAATTGTTGATCAAACCAATCCAAAAGATTTTGTTCCAGATTAAGACTACAAATTTCCTTTAAAAGGTTATATTTCTGGGTATATTTTTTTATGATAGAATCTTTCTGTTTGTAAATAGATGAAATAGTCTGGGGATGCACGCCATATTCTCTAGCTATGTCGGATTTACATTGACCATTATCTAAAGCTTGAATTACTTGCAATTTTGATGTAGCGTCAATTTTGGTGTATGACTTCTTGGGGAAATCTGTTATAAATTCCGATTGATCTTCAACCACCTTTTCGTGCTTAGAGCTCCAAATTGACATGCTTTTTATAAACTTATCTTTCACTATCTACTTTTACAAAACTAAAAGATGTAACTTTATTAATTTCTCAATGTAAATAGATAAACATGAAATACGCCTAAGTTTCCATTACTTCAATCAAATGAAATTCACTCACAAGCACAGCCTTAACAGACATCTTTCAGCTATCAACTGTCAGTGTCCTGTCATATTTGACATCATTGTCAGTGCATACTGCATTTGACCATAGATATAAGAAAAATCAAAAATCTATTTTTCTCATATCTATGCATTTGACCAATATTTCGGGCTCGTTCGCATTTCAAGTTTATTATTCATTGCACGCACAGATAATAATGTCCGTTAGAAAAACTCTACATCTTTTTAATAAAAGAGGTGACAGACACAATTACAGTACTAGAACTAGAGAGCAATTAGTTCAGCCAGGCTTCAGACTCGCTACAGTAGACATCTTTCATGGGGTACTGTTTGTGATGGAGATGTCCACTTTTTGTATGGATGTTGGTTTTTTATTCCGAGATAAATTTAACCAGCATCAAACTGCACTACTATAAAAGCGACAAAAATACGGAACTTGAAGTCACTGAAATAATATTTTTAGACCCCTCCATTTAAGAGAAAAATAATGAACCATTTAATGTTAGTAGATATATTTAATTTGAACATGGCAACCCAGAAAAGAACGCTACCATAGAAACTTCTGTCAGAAATGACAATGTCAAAGTGTTCACACACACTGACTGCACTCGCCCCCGCGCGCCTTGTGTTTGTTTGTGTTTTCGTATGTTATTTTGATTGATTTTCCTGAATTTAACGACTTGGCTTTAACACAACGGATTCTTCGATTTTGCACACGATTAAAACCCAGACGACTTAGCTTTTTCATAACGGTTATTTGATATTGCACGCAATTAGGACTTTCGGATTTGAAACCACAAAATGTAAGTACTTATTTAGCTCAAAAGTGTTTTTTTGTTCTTTGCTTCTTTTATGTCATCTGATAGTCTGCAATCATAAACTTCCATTTCATTTTCAGATTATTACAACAATTATGGCTGTCTGCATGAATTGCAACATAGCAATACATGCTAATCAGCAGTATGAATACAATGCTTTAAGCATGGGCCCTGAGATAGTCTCAATAGTTGAAGAATGGACTGCTCAGCAAGTAATGTATTACTTAACTTATAAGATTTCTAGAATAATTAATTAGCATAATTATGTTCAAAAAAATTAAATGGCACTACTTTGCTCATAGGACATGCAGATAAACAAGACTGTGTTCTTAACATTTTATTTTGTTTTTAGGTGGCAGATGGAGATAGCATTTGCCAAGAATGCATCAACCTCCTATTAATAGAATTAGATAATAGAAACGAGCACAACATTGGCGACCGACAACTGGGTCATCAATCAGTTTGTGTCTGTTGTGGCATCTCTATCTCAATAAGAACAGGCAGGCGTGCTCGGCCTTTACCTGATAATCATCCTGAGCGGGCTTATATAGCTAACATCATCTTTCCCCGTCAGGTAAATATGTAAATTAATATTTACACTTCATAATTGTACATCTGATTACTGGAACACACAATAAATGAAAACTTAATTTCAGATGCCTGTCAATGCTCGAGCATGTAATGCCTGCTGGCAAAGGGCTCATTACAATATTCAAGAAGTAATAGATCCACCAAGAGATGCCCAAGTTACTCCATCAGTTGAAAGTAGGTCGAGCTCTGTGGCTGAACCTGTAAGTGCACTCAGTTCAGAAATAGATATTAATAATGTAATTCAAAATGAAAACAGGTATGTTGAATTAGATGGTTACACCCGAACGCCAGATTCATCAAACCATTGTTTTGTTCCTGAGTGTACAAATCCAGAACGTTTAAGAGTACCTATGTATCTTAAAAAACAAATATTGATGGACTATAAATTATATGTCACTCCTAATGCCCGAGTATGTGAAGAACATGCTAGTGTATATAATTGGGAACTGTTGAATGAATTTCAGTTCACAACGCAATTTACTCTAACACATATTTTAGAAATGTTAGATTTATTAAGAAAAAAAACCATCAACATTATTGATTTTGAAAATGTGGAAAATATGAGTAACCACATTTGTCGTTACTGGACAGGCTTGACAGTATTGAATTTTTTAACAATACTGACCTGTATTAATAATCAATTATTAGTTGTTTGTCGAAAACCAAAAACAGCTTTAGGTTTATACCTTATGAAAATAAGAACTGGGGAACCAATTAGACGAATTGCTTCATTAATGTGTATGAATAAATCAATAGCATGCATTTATATGAAAAAGGCACGCAACTGCTTGAAAGAATTTTATGTACCAATGCATTTAGGTGTTAATCGCATACCAAGGGCAAACCTGTCGAGTAGAAATCTTTTAATTCCACAGGGACTTTTTGGAACAGCAGAAAATAACCTCATAGCAATTTGCGATGGTACCTATATTTACCTACAGAAATCATCAAATTATCTGTTTCAAAAAAAATCATACAGCTTACACAAGTTTGCAAATCTAGTGAAACCTTTTTTGCTGGTGGCCACCGATGGCCACATTATAGATGTATTTGGTCCATATGCAGCCACAACATCTGATGCTACAATAATGCAACTGCTGTTCCAAAATGAAAATTCTGATTTAAGGCAGTATTTCAGGCCAAGAATAAATACATCATTCTGATGTATTTATTCTTGACCGCGGATTTAGAGATGCTATCCCATTGCTCATATCTTTGGGCTATACTGTGTATAAGCCAGAAACACTTAGTGAAGGGGAAACTCAATTATCTACTGATAAAGCCAACAAGTCACGACTGGTGACACTGTGCAGGTGGGTTGTGGAAGTTGTAAACGGTCGGTTTAAACGGGATTTTAAAATCTTTAGAAATAAATATTTCAATGTAGGTTCTAGAAATCTTATGGATGATTTTAAAATTGCAGGAGCCATTTTAAACCATTTTCATCCCGTTTTGACTGACCGTCCTGATGCCCAATCTATACTGGAAAGAGCTAACCAGAGAATGAACATGCCAAATTATTTAGCTGACCATGTGATTGGGCATCAGCTTAATAGACGCCGAGCCACTTTCCTGCAAATAAATGCTCAATTACCACAGCTGAATATGTTCCCCATCATGGAAATGTCAGATTTAATTTTGTTTAGCTTAGGTGTTTATCAAATAAAACAGGCTCGCTCTTATTATGGGGAACATATTCAGGCGAACGGTACTTTTACTGTAGAAGTAAGTGAAGATGTACAATTGATAAACATTCCAGACATTTCATCATCACATGAGACAGCTTTGATCAGAGGACGAATAAAGTCACGCCACTACAGCAATAGAGTGTATTACACATATATTTTACTTAAAGTGGCAGAGACTACTTGGCAAGATTGTATTTGTGGATACTATTGCAGTTGCATAATTGGGAAAAGGACTGTTGGAAGCTGTGCTCATGTGATGACAATTGTCTGGTATCTGGGATGGGCTCGGCATCAAAATGATATATCTCCACCTGCTCAGTTTCTTGATAATATTTTAATTAGAGAAGACATTGAAAATGAAGAAAATGAATAAATTAACATTAAACCTAAAATGAAGTTTTATTTCAATAACAAAACTGTAACACTAACGTCCGATTAAAGCATGAAGCAATGAAGTAATTCATTCAGCTTTTAAACAGCATTTGTCAAAAGGATTTTATCCACTATTGACCAAGTTAAAAAAAGTAATTCTATTAGGTAATTGCAATAGGAACATAGACTTAATCGATTCCAAAAAAATAATGTGAACCGATTGTATGGTTCGACAGCTGTTTGTTGCTGACTTGAAAGTCATAAATGTTTTTCTGTGTGTGTGTTATATGTATCGTTTAGTAGACTACCTACGTTACTTATATGTACTTTTCTCTGAAAATATCGCATTTCATGGTTGGAGTGTACGTAACGGGGTACTGAGAAAAAAAGACAGAAATAGCCAAAAAAATGTTAGATGCAAGAGCGAGGGAAGCGAGTTCGGAACTTGGGACACCCCGACGTTAGAATAGGTTACTTTAAACCCTGCAGACAGAAATGAGAGCCCCGTGTAGCGGGGCTACGTCGACTTTTTCATAGTAAGTACCCCGTTTCGTAATTCGTATCCACTGACCCAAAACTCAAATATCGACTGACAGTGACAGTGACAGAAGTCAAGTATACTTTTTTTGTGGTGTGTTCGCTTTATTACTCTTGATGTTTGGAAAGGTTTGTTCGCTTTAAGTGTAAATTCACACTTAAATAAAAAACGATTTTTCTCAAAATTGGAGGTCTTTAAAAATGTATGTTGTAGTTAGAACAGTTCGGTTTTGGGATGTCTATCCATATATATTTAAATTGTTCTGGTTAAAATTTTTGATGATTAAAAAACCATTTTTGGACATGTCCTTCCACAAAGTATTCTTGAACTGAATGAGACGCAATTTAAAACATACATTAAACGCACACTATGTAAGCAAGCATATTACAAGTTGGACGATTATATCTCTGATAAAAATGCTTGGCTCAATGCTAGTCCTGCTCCACATGGACAGGGGCGCATAAATGGATTAATGGATAGCATTAAATAGTATTGTTGGAGCCGCTGAAGATTGTACAACTATCTTTGCATTGTATAAATTCAATTTCTTTTGGTATTACATAACCGCATAGCCCATATTATGTGAGTACTATGTACTAGAAAGCTATCATTCGCTGGAAACCTACGTCTTTTTTTTTTGACGTGAATGTGCCCTGGCTGTTAAGTGTATGTCATGCTCACTCAAATGTCTCGCTGACGGTGGCGCGTGTGTCGGATCATTTAGTTCCGTTTAGTTCCCTTCAAAATGGTTGAGTTGGATGGTGCTGATCAATGGTGCTGATACATGCGTCATGTTCGTGAACGGGCGCTGTCAGTTGTGGCTGGTCGGTCATCTCTTGGTTGCCACGGCTTATTTGAATTAATTATTTTATTTTTGAATTGTTCTTTTCTTTGTTTTTACTATGGACACTTTTAACGTGCACATCTTGCTACATCGCTCTCACATAATGTACCATCTCAACATGAATGATGTAACCAAGGTTTTGTAAAAATATTCTGATTTAAAAGAGTGTCCATGGATTTTCTTGCCCGTTCTTCTACATAGATATCTACGTTAGGGAATGGGCAACTACAGTACTTTCACAGTTTGTATGCCTTGTGACTGGGACTGTAGCTACATTTCATTGCCTTTATTTCGACAATTCAAAAGTGCCTATAACTGGCCTACTTGAAATAAATGCTTTGATTTTGATTGATTTTGAGATAATAATATACTTTCTTGCCAGCGCCGGTGTACCAGTGGTTTTAGAAGCACTGGTCAGTCGTCCATGCCATCCAAGTCTTCTGCAACATCCATGATAAGAGACGATGCACTGGTCCATTGGTTCCACTTAGTTCATTTCTAATCACGGAAACCAAAATGGCTATTATAGTTGGTGGAGGTTTTAGTAATTATTTTCCTTACCGTTCGTAAGCCTTGACTGACGGTTAATCTAGACATGGATAACCAATCACTACATATTATAAAACAAAGTCGCTTTTCTGTCCCTATTTCCCTTTGACCGCTTAAATCTTTAAAACTACGCAACGGATTTTGATGCGGTTTTTTTTAATAGATAGAGTGATTCAAGAGGAAGGTTTATATGTATAATTACATGCTTAATATATTAGAGAACCACTGATAATTTCAAGATTTCTATTGTGAAGTCGTAAATAATTTCATTTTTTTCCGCTTACATTGCAAACGCAGGCTGAACCCTACGAGATTTAACAAAATAATGTACTAAGTATTGTACACATTAAAAAGGTCTACAGAAAACTCCGCGATGGTATATGTCTATCTCTTATGGATATCCCACAATAACATGTTTTTGTCATTTACTTTTTACGCCAAATAATGGCTAATTTCCGAAGCGATTTTAACCAATACGGCATTAATCCTTATCCAATTAAATACCTTAAATACATTGTTGATTTAATATAGATCTATATGGCCCTTTATAGCATATGATTTAATTGAATATTTTCGAAGATATTACAGATTTAAAAATTGCGGGACGTAGCGTTTGCGCCGGCACCGGCCGGCGGCGCGGCGAGGCGGACGGCGGCTCCAAATTTAACGCATGCGGGCCATGGGCAGTAATGAATAAATCAAAACTACTGGATCAATTTTAATAATTTTTTCAGTGAGTGACATAGGCTATATATTTTACACCCGAAGCCGAAGTGGGCCGCTATGTTTTTATATACAACGTTCACAGTTTTTCTGTAGTGTATTTAGTATTAGCATTGCACCCGTGCGAAGCCGGGGCGGGTCGCTAGTAAACAATATGAGGCAATTCGTCCGTTTATGTTAGTTCTAAATCTATTCACTGATGGCGTCACCAGTACCTACCACTTTGATTGCTTAAATTTTGAATACGTGGCGCTTTAGAAGATTGTGTCTCATACAATATTGTTTATGTTGATAACAGCTATTGATTGATACAGGTTTTATGTGTAGCTAATCAAAGCAAAGTTGTGCTGAAGACGCCATCACTGAATGGACATTAACTTTGATAGCTTAAATCTCGGAAACGTGACACTTTCGAACATTTTGCCTCATACAAAGCTTGTGTATATTGACACCACACCAGCTATCGATTAATACATAATATGTATTAATCGATAGCTGGTGTGGTGTGGTGTGTGGTTCATATTATGTGTTATGCGTGACCGCAGTTTGAAAAAAAATTAAATGGCGGAAGTTAGGCAGACATTTATAATTCAACCCCCTTTTGCACAGAGATAATTTTTAGTCTGGAATAGCACATGGCTTTTTCTTTCTCACACATACATCAAAATTTCCACGCGAACATAGTCGCGGGCAACAGATGGTATTAAATAAAAATACGAACTAAATATTTACAACAACATAAAAGTTCAAGTATTATACCAGTTCCTCCTTTTTAGGGATTCGTACCCAAAGGATAACCGACGTTTATGAAATAAATTTAAGAGAAAGTAGTTTGAAGAGCGAGCGAAGCGACCTCGAAAATTTATGTATATTAGTACGTTCGGCCAGTCGAGACAGGGAGCTGGCTGCTACTCCAGTTTTTAGTCAGGGTATGCTCTCTTAGAACATTGGAGCCTGCATTAAACTTTTGTATGGAAACTAGCGCCATCTATCCCCCATGGTTCCAAATATTTACTGGTTGGGATACCAGTTTATAACAGTGTTATGATTTAATTGAAAATAACAATATAGATAATTTAGGTTAAGAAACCATATTTTTTAATTTACACTATAATAACTAAGTAATAGTAAAAATAAAAGAATTAATTCAATCAATGACAAAAACGTATTTTTGTCATGGTTACACTATCAACCGCATATAATATATTAGTCTATGATCAACCGTCTGTCATTTAGAAAAATGTGTTATTTTGAAGAATTTTAATTTAATTCAAGATTTCGTATTACGGGTTTTGAAATCTTGAAAGAGATCGCTTCCAGAGATGGGTTCGAAGTGTAGGATATTCCATCAAAGAATTGGATGATATCTTCATCTATAACAACCGAAGAGTATGCCGAAGACATTTTGCAGCAGTCTTCCAGTGCCCTAAGGATAGACTATGTAAATTAAATTGCCTATACCTACATTGTTCATTCAAGGTAAATAAATACATTTTGCTTGCACAATATACCCACCTTGTGAATGTATTACTTATAATGTGTATTTATGTCACTAGCTGTTCCCCGCAGTTTTACTTGTATCTTTGGGCAAGCACTTAATGTACCCAGATAAAAAGTATCCTATGTCAAGCTCCAGGGTTGTAGCCATCTTTATACTGGTTTTCATTAAAATCAGTTGTTGAAGTGATTTTAATAGTGAAATGTAACCAATCAGAGTTACTTTTGCATAGCTAATATTCATTTCATTTTCAGGTGTGTACTTGGGTCAAGAAGAGCCTGTTCAAATGTTAAATATTGAGCAACCAGCCACTTCAGCTCTATTAGATGTAACTAACCTTAGCCTATCAGGTATGTTGTATTTAATTTTATTACCCTAATTTGGCCCGCCCACCACTAGATTGTAAAAGTTGTAAACAATAGAACTAGGAAATAAACATTTCACCACTAAACTGACTTATTTTTATTGTTTTTCTAGGTCCTGGAATTAAGATTGTTATTGCTGATGGTAAACCATCCATATCAAGGTCATGTAAAGAAAACACAGTGCCATGTGGAAAAGCACCACTAAGTGATACAAACGCTGCTATAAAAGTTCAGGCGTGGAACCACCACCAAAAATATAAATTGAGGAAGAGAATGAGGCAAAGTGGTATTGAGGTACATGTTTGAAAAGTATCATAAGCATCAGATTTCTTATGATACTTTTCAAACATACATTACATAGAGCCATATATATGTTGACTGCTTTGCGGAAAGCTTTTTTTGTCACAATGTATTTTTAATTGGTTTATCAAATGCGCATCAAAATACATGTCAATAAAATAAAATCAGAAAATACTTTCAAGAATTTTATAGTTGAATCCTGGCTTCGATTGATGAAGCAGAATATTTATCCATTGCAAAATATACACCGACATATTCGCTACGGTTTATAAGAAGCCAGCTGGTCTCGGGGCACATAGCACTAGATTGAATTGCGTCACCTCGGGTTCGAGCCCAGCCTGAGGATTTTCTTTTTGGACATATTTTTATTTTGGTTTCTTTTGTTTTCATTTTCTTTTATTTTTATTTGTTTTTTTTTTATGTTATTGTTTCTATGTTTTCGTTGTTAGTCATTAAGTGTTGGTGTTTAGATTTTAAGGTGATTGGCTGTTCAAATAGTAAATCTGCTTATACTGCCTATGCTTTCCTTCATTCAGTCTACTCGGAACCCCGGTCATCACAATGTATTTAATTAATTAATATGTTGTAAACCCTAACTTTATAAGTTCGAAAATAAAAGTGTGTAAGTAATTTTAAAACGTTTTTTATTCCACATACATTGTATTATTTCCATCTAGATTTTACATAAAACAATATGTGAAGCGTATGACAATAAGTATGGTACCAAGTGCCAAGTAAAAGTAACAAAATGAATTATTCATTTTGTTACTTTTACTTGCACTTGGTACCATACTTATTGTTTTGTTTGGGTACTGTTGGTAGCTGTATGTATAGGTGTAGGTATAGATTATGGATTTAGTTCGGCACCATCACGGATAGATGGCGCTGTTGTTATGATGACGGAAATACGGTTGAGAGTGCCGTCTATCTCCATATGTATATAGTAGTCTTTGTTTTTAGTGACGATTATGTGACGCATAAAGATGCCAGCCAAAGAATTTGACAGAACAGTTCGAAAGTTGGAAGCATTTATTTATGGCCGAACGACCTGATTTCAGAACGTTCGGCCAACCCGAATCTCCATAACAGAGGACCTGAGAGAAACTGTTCCTGAATAAAGATTTAATAACGATTTGGTGACAAACAACCACTGCTTTACTTTTACTCGTAATGTCACAGATTAAAAGTAAAATTAATTTTAGTTCCTGGAACATCAGGACGTTCGGCCAACGTAATCTCCGTAACTGAGGAGGTACTGAGAGAAACCGTTAATGAATAAAGATTTAGTGACGAGACTGAAAAGAATTTTTATTGCTTTTTTTTTGTGACGGCCCCTTTAGATAGTAAAATGAGAATTTAACATATAATCTCTAAACATTGAGATCGATTCCTCCACAACGAAGAAGCCTAGAAGACTCGTAAAACCCCTGATGTGTTATAGGTTTTCAGTGCAAAGGTGTTAGTATTTTTGTTAATTCAAAATCCCTATACATGGGATTTAAACATAATATGTTTAAATCCCATGTATAGGGATTTTGATATGTATAGATATTATCTGGCGAAATGTGTACTATTAGGTGCAACTCTCAACAACAACACAACTCACAACTCTCTTTAATAGATTTTCAACTTTATGTCTAAAGCATTAGGTTCAACGTTAGTTGGGAAAATCTGACAGTTTCGGGTAGGTTGACCTGCTGGCGTCTGTACAAGGGCGGCACTGAAAATTTCGGGAATCAAGGAAGTGACAACATTACTATTTAAAAATGTATTTATTGCTTTTCGAAGTATTCTCCGCGAAATTTGACACATTTTTCCATACGATGGAACCAATCATTGAAGCAACCATTCGGAAGTTGGGGTCTCCAAAATGGCCGTTTTGTAGGCGTCCACAGCTTCTTCAGGTGATGAAAATCTTTGACCACGCAATTTATTCTTTATTTTAGGGAAAGTATAGAAATCATTAGGGCTTAGGTCGGGGCTGTACGGCGGATGGTCTAAATAATTCTATGTTTTCTTGCTCTAAAAACTCTTTTGTTCTGTGCGCGGTGTGAGAACTCGCATTGTCGTGAAGGAGGATGATGCGGCGGTTGCAGTTCTCTTTACGGAGTTCAGAAACGACCTGTGGCAAACAAATGCTAGCATACCATTCTGCATTAACCGTTCTTTGTCCCTCAAGAGGTATAGTCGCAACATGGCCGGTTTTGGAGACAAACGTGGCCACCATTTTTTTTTGCAACACTCCGTGAACGAACAATTTTTGTTGGCTTTAACTCATTTTCGAACACCCAAACTCGTGACTGGTTTTTTGTTTCGGGTTCGTACGCGTATATCCAGGATTCGTCGCCTCACTCGCCTGAATCCTGATACGATGTTGTATGCATTTGAGGATCTTGCGTGGAATCTTTCGAGAGTTCTGACGCACCAAGTAACGCGAGCCGCTTTTTGCTCAGAGCGAATGCGGTATCCATCGGGAAAACAACTTTTTTACACCTACCTGGGCCATAATAATGAATCGATTGACACCTTATTCATCAAAATCGGATGAATAGTTTGGAGATACAGAGGAACATACGTAAATACACACATACATAGACTGTTAAAATCATAACCCTTCCTTTTGGGTTCCCCGTAGTCGGGTCAAAAGATGTGAAATCTATGGTAATAGGCTGAATTTTGGTACATAAAATAATCTGAATGTGGTACTTAATCACTACTTAAAAGTCCCCCCAACCCTCCGACGCTTGCATCTTGAGATAACATACAGGGTGTAAGGTTAGGATTTTGAGATCAAAAATGTCCAAAGATACAAAACGCTTCGTAGTAAGTAAAATTTTGGTATATTTATACTGTACTAGCTGTGCCCGGCATGCGTTGCAAGTTGCAATGCATGTGTTCCTGCCTACTACTTTCACTACCCTACCTATCTACCTACCATTGTTTTTAAGATGTATTCGGGGCGAAGACAAATCCAACGAATCAAAAACCATGAAAATTGGTCCAGCAGATCTCGAGTTATAAGTGTTGTTACAAACCCGACTTTGTTTTATATATATTGTAGATTCGGTATTATCTATACAAATATATAAAATTGAAGTGTCTGTTTGTAATATCAAAATAACAGCTTTTTACTGAATGCATATGAAAATATATACCTACAGCACAAAAACACAGTTTTTTCAATTTTTGTCTGTCTGTCTGTTTGTTCCGGCTAATATCCGAAATGGCTGGACAGATTTTGACGAGACTTTTACCGGCAGATAGCTGATGTTATACGGTGTCACATAGACTACTTTTATTTTAGGAAAGTAATTAAGGTTCCGTGCAAAAAAAATAAAAGCCTTAAAATTGGTAATAAAATCGATTCAAAAAAGGAAGTCATATTTTTTATATTAATTTCACAGGAACGAAGGTCGCGGGCAACAGCTACTAATAACCTATAACTCCTGAACCCACCGTCACTTGCGTCCTAAGATATAGAGGGTGTTAAGTGAAAATCGATGTTAAGTTTGATTCTTATTAAAACTAAAGAAACAACAAAAAAACACAAAGAAAACAAGCGTGAGGTTGTTTTTTCCTCATGGGTAAGGAAAAGTTGACCTACAGTAGGTACACCTACAATTTAAGGAATCTTTTACTATAATTCAGGGGCGTAGCTAACGCCGTATCTGCCGTATCATTTATACGGGGCCCCCGAGCCACGGGGACCCCCAACGTGCGTAGGCAAAAATTAATAAAACGTCTCAAATTTTTTTTTATTTCAGAAATGACAAAAATCAAAAAAAGCAATTTCTTTCATAGAGGCAGAAACTTTAGAAAAACTTAAGTCATCATCTGCTATAAATGATTTAATAAATCAGTTTGCCGAAAAAAGGCAAGGAAAGTGTATATTTAATTTGAATTGTTTGTAAAAATTTTGGAAAAAGTGACATAGATAATTATTATGATGAATAAATTTTTCTTGTAATTTTATGCAAACATTTTTTTTTCTTTTGTGAGAAATCTTTACCCTTCCTAAGGGCCCCCAAACAAATTTTTATACGGGGCCCCGCGAAGGCACGCTACGCCACTGCTATAATTTATGATGATAATGTTTCGAATCGATCGTGACGGACGGTGGCATGGCCATCATTCATATGTCAAACGTGCCATCCTTCACAATGTATTTCTGAAAGTTATTCGTCATCACAACTTCCTCCATTATAGCACAGACAAAACCTTCGGTTTCCTCGAATAGGTCACCGAAACGCAGTCAGGATACGGACCCTGTAAAAGCGTCCTTGCTAGTCTGCTTTATCTAAGGAAATTGCTCCTGAACAAGCTGGCTTCGTGAAAGGAAAGGGTACTCGTGAACAGATCTTAAACGTGCGCCAGATTATTGAAAAGGCCAGGGAATTCAATAAGCCGATTTATATTTGCTTTGTTGATTTCTCAAAGGCGTTTGACTCAGTAAGGTGGCCAGTACTTTGGGAGACTCTCCTGGCTATGGGAACACCCAAACATCTTGTTCACCTCTTTAGGAGACTTTATGAAGAAGGAACAGCTTCGGTGAGAACTGACGACGTGTTGTCGAATCACTTTCATCCAAGTGCCGGGGTCCGTCAGGGCTGTGTCTTGTCGCCATTGCTGTTTAACACCTACACGGAACTCAATATGAGAATAACACTCGAGAATTGGTCGGACGGAATCACCATTGGAGGCCATAAAATTTCCAATTTGCGTTATGCAGATGACACCACCTTATTTGCAACTAGCATAGACAACCTGGAATCCCTGCTGAGTAAAATGGAACAGGTTAGCCTTGATTTTGATTGGAAGATCATGATTGTCGATCGAGCTAACAACAACTCGCCCGAAGTCACTAAAATTACGTATCGTGAATTCGTGACGTCATTCAATTATACATCTACCTTGGGGCACTAATAACAAGCAGCGGTGGATGCGCGGATGAGATCAAACGGCGCATGGCTATCACCAGGTCCTCCATGGATCGACTTAGAAAATATGGAGAAGCAGAAACATCACAAAGGCCACTAAAATGCGACTTGTCAGGGCATTAGTGTTTCCCATATTTCTTTACGGTACTGAGACATGAACTTTAAGAGAAAACGAGAAAAAGAAGATAGACGCTCTAGAAATGTGGTGCTGGAGAAGAATGCTTGGCATAACCTGGACACAGTTCCGAACCAACGTCTCTATCCTCCAGGAACTTCGAATCACACAGCGTCTCTCTTCCATTGTCCAATGTCGTATAATCAGTTTCTTTGGACATTTCATACGTCAAGAAGACAAATCTGTGGAGCGACTTGTAGTACAGGGAAAGGTTGAAGGTACAAGAGAGCACGGCAGGTCACTAATCCGATGGACCGACCAAGTCAAAACTGCACTCAATGGTCCACTCCACGAATGTACAAGAAAAGCCACAGTAAGGGAGGAATGGCGACGGATTGTGAAGCTTGCTACCACCACATGATGTGACGACCACGACCACTCTGCCAAGAGTGTGACGACGAAGAAGAAGAGTCTGCCATACATCCCTAAGGACATACTATAGGTTTGCGCCAGTTCTCGTTAGCCACGGAGAGCGGGGTAAGGCCCTTGTCCACTGAGACGACATCTCGGTGCATCCCTACCTCGACTTCTAGGAAGTATTCCTGAGACTGCATATCTCACGGTTGTGCAGGATCTTAGCATTTAAGAAGCCACGACCCCCGCACTTCCGTGGGATATACAATCTCATCACCGACAATCGTGGGTGATAAATCCGATTTGCGGTCAGCAGTGCGCGGACCCCCTATCCAGGGCATCAAGTTTCGTCTGAGTCCATTTGAGTATGCCGAAAGAATACATCGAATTATTGTAATCCTTAGTATTTATTTTAAACTTGGGTGGCATAATAAAAAATGTTTATATTCATAAGCTCTATTTAATTATTGTGTTTAATTTAGTTGGCCGAGAAAAAATAATACCCTAATCTGGGTGATCTCAGATATTTTGTGGTTCAATAACTTCTGGAATGGAATGAATAAAGAATAACATGGAATGCAATAAAGAGTTGAGTAGGTAGTGCGATCCATTACCATTTAAAGATTATACAGGGTGGAAGGGACACCGACGAGAAAACGGTTCCCACGTATTCAGTACATCATTCTGAGCCTCCCTATATAGAAATTTTTCATCGGTTATTTAAAAAAAAATGGACTGAGAATGATGTACTGAATACGTGGTAACCGTTTTCGCGTCGGTGTCCACCCCGTATATACCAAATTTATTTTAGCTTGTTACCAGAGATGTCACTTTTTTGGCCATTTTTCCTAAAAATCCTTGGCTAGATAACAATGAAACTTAGAAAGTACAAGCTGAGAATAAGAACCATCCTGGTGAACCAATAGGAACATAAAAAATCATCAAAATGGCCACACTTGGGGTTGAGAAAACACCGGTTTTTTTTAACTTGCTTTTTCCCGAGACTTCGCTCGCATTATGGTCTAATTCTGTCCCACGGGAACGTCCTGTAAAATATCAAATATCACTCGCTTGTTACTTTTGCGGAAAAGGGGTTTTTAATATGAGTGATTGCCATTAATATATACATTATTAAAAAAAATCGAGAATGTCGACAAGAATAAAACCTCGACTCTTATAAAACAAAAAAGAAGATTCAAATTTTTGTTGCCTTTCCGACAATTATTGATCAAAATTGTTCAAAATGAGTTGATTTCGTGCACGGACCCGTAAGGTGCTGTTGGGTTGCAGCTAACAGAGGTAAAAAACAAGGGGCGATGTTTTTTTTGGTGAGTTTCAATTTTAGCCACGCGCCAAATAATCCATGTTGCGGTATGTAGACCCACTGGAGTTAAGATATGCTAGTGACATGCAACCTATAATGAAATATGGTCGTCGACTGTATCGACTACGATCGATTTTGTCGGATACTAATAGTAGCTTAGCTCATCTTGAACACCAGAGAAGTTGTAAGCTGGCATGCCCTTGTCATGTAGCGACCACAGAATATAAATATCCACCATTCCATCATTAACACGTTACATCAAGCGACGTCGCGTGATGGTGCCTTTCAATTATCTGCGAGCCATAAAATAGGAAGCGCAGTGTATTGGGTTCTAGTATTTGTTATGGCCACTAGGGAAGACCATCAACAAACTTTTTATTTTGGGCTTCTTGGTAAGTTCAGCATTTTGGCTTGGTAATGAACGTGTTAAAGTGAAAGGCGCCAGAGTAGCCCGCGCAATTCAAATTTTCTCACGTTTTTTTTGCAATATGCAGGTCAATGTACATAAATATGTTGATTAAAATATGATTCGCGACCGTTACAAATATTCTTTACAGGGTTATAATTATTAAAATCATCAATACAACCCTCTAAGTTCATTTCCCTATTAATTGCAAAGAAAAAACTAAGAAAATTTGAATTTCGCGGGCTACCAAACGCAAAAGGTAGCCTGTGAAATGCGCAAGTTTTCATATCCCTTTTTGCAATCTGCAAATCAGAACAAACATGTATTTACAGAATTGTAAACATTAAAATCTATACATATTAGAAACCTATTTACATACATATTAAATAAAAAAAGATGCTGGTTGTATCCATAAACCCCTCCTATTTTTTTGAAGTCTGTTAAAAATTTAAGAGTCTCGTCTGAGAATTAAAAATAGCTAGGTGGCGCTGTTGTCGTAGTACAACGTCAGCCTAAAGGGTCCTGACCACATGTTAAAAGCAAGGAAACAACAGTAACTCTGTGGAATACTGAATAGCACTGTATCTATCAAATAATTTTCACGTCAGCTGAAATGTCATTTAAAAAAAAAAAAGCGTTGCCGACCATAATATTTTAATGTGCGTAAAATCAGCAAAACATTACATTGTATAATCAATTGTTATTTGTAAGTTATATAGAGTACCAATATATCAGAGAATACGTATGTTTATCAAGTAGGTAATTAGTTAAACTTCTATTACTTAGCTGAGTAGTACACATAAACACGTCGTTGAAGAGATAGATAGCTTCGCATCGTGTAGCTGTTATTGCCTATTATGTGTGTAGGACACGAAGTGTGCTCTTACTGAAAGATTGGAATGAGTCATTTTTAAACTTTTCGACAAAACCGATGCAACGGAATGCACTGCCCAGCTTGGACAATATAATTGATTGTATTCTGTAATTAAATTCTAAAACTTATTGCTAAGAGATGACATAATTACGTCAGACCATTAACGCTAAATAAGTAATATATAAACAATAATAATATAATAATTAATTATACATAAAATATTTTTTGTTCAGTCTCACAATGCGATCGCATAAAGTCTACATTGGGATACATTTGAATGATGATTTTATTTGGCAATCAGATAAATACATATTTCCGTTAAAAATTTGCAGGTGGCTTGGAAACCAATTTTTTTTTTTTAACCACGGCACGAAAGTGCGACTGTAGTGTCGAGAGTATTTTTTTATTTTCTAATAAAGCGCCCCACAAAACGATTTTAGTGAATCGCATTTTGCGACTGAACGAAATTTTTTCACTACATCTATTTCTTTTGACGTACAGTCTATGGAACACTCAATGTTAAATACATAAAGATGAAAGCACTCACTATTTTTCCATTATCAAGAGTCATTAAAATAAGTTGCTACTAAGTTCACTCAGAAACTACACAAATCCAATTTATAAATTGTTTACAATGTTGGTAATACACCATACAGTTTAAAGACACTGAATAACTATATTTTCTTTAATATTTGTATAAGAACACATTGCGTTGCCTTAAAAAACAGATTATAACTGCTTTCGTAGTCCGTGTTCGTTAAACTGAGTGCCACCCGTCAGTTGCGAGTTCTTCGTCTGGCGTTACGAACACTCACGCGGCAATTATTCGGTCAGTGCATACACCGCGACGTGCGTACGGTCATGATAAAGTTCACGCGTTTATAAAGTAATAATGTTCTACTTTTTAAATTATTTCTGAATAGGCATGAGTTCGATAGCATGATATCACGTAAGAGTATAATAAGTTTATGATAGCGGATGATCGTCCGAATTGGACTGCGCGTCATCAACAGCGGCCTGTTCCCCTGCGGCGGCGGCGGTGGCGGACGTGACGGTGGCCGGCTTGGGGTAGTCGTTGAAGATGTGGATGTGCGTGACGCGACGTCAGTCCGCCTCGTGCTCGTGCAGCTGCGCCAGCAGCGCCGCGCGCCGCGACTCCAGCTCCGCGTCGCTCCACGCCGTCGAGCCGCTCGATCTGTACACCGACATATTCCGTTATCGCCACAATATCAATCGTAATTTCACGCCCGTAAGCATGTAATCCCTGAAGGGTAGGGCGGAGGTGTACCTTATGGTACACCCAGATTTCGCCAGTCTAAGTCCCATAAATACGATACGTCCTGAAAAAGACCCTTAATTCCCAATACCACATTTCATTTGTTTCATCGGACCCCTTTTGGGAATCATCTAAGACGTCGATCGTAATTAGTTGTTACTAAAAATGAAATAAAAACCTTACCAAGACGTATTAAATGACCATAAATCGAAAAAACTTTGAACGTTATGCTGTTAGTTGACAAGTCTCGAACGAAAGAAACAGCTTTAAAATGTTTGTGTAGTACCCACCGCTCTTTCTTATCCTTCTTGTCCTTCTTCTTCTTGGGCTTGTGCGGATGCTCGTGCGACTCCTCTTCGGGACTGCTGGGAGCGCTGCGCTTCGACTTCTTGCTCTTGTGACGCAATGTCTCGTCGTCCGTTATACCGCCCTCTTCTGGCGTCGGAGATTTCTAAATAAAAAGTATTCTCATTAGTAACACAGAAATAAACGTAAAACAGGTTAGGTTAGATTAGACTAACTTATGCCCGCGGCTTCGCCCGCGTGAAGGGCGGTAACTGTCCCACAGGACCATACTACCGGGATAAAAAGTATCCTATATGTTAATCCAAGATGTAAACTATCTGTGTGCCAAATTTCATCCAAATTCGTTCAGTAGTTTTCGCGTGAAAGAGTAACAAACATCTATCCATCCATCATCACAAACTTTCGCATGTATAATGTTATAGTTAGGTTAGATACGTCTACGAATCAAAAAGACTCGTCGTACGACTCATGCAGAGTCGGTGTGAGGTCACGTCCGGATAGCAGATACTCCTAGAGCTGAACAAAGATGGGTGGGTGCTGTTTTTCCCCACAAATC
The DNA here is from genome assembly GCA_950022335.1 of Eurois occulta. Classification (NCBI taxonomy): domain Eukaryota; kingdom Metazoa; phylum Arthropoda; class Insecta; order Lepidoptera; family Noctuidae; genus Eurois; species Eurois occulta. The sequence goes on from OX465487.1 coordinate 14,823,878, forward strand.
TCTTCTCAGTTTCACCTTAGGCGATTGGATCTAGGTTGGTCTTGGAAGGCCCAGGTACAGCCAAGAAATCTATTCTGGGGTTCAGTCTATCCAGTGATTTCGAACTTTCGTAAAGGGGATTTTGAGAGTCTGCTTCTTGTTTATATGTATATCAAGTGCGTAAGCGACTTACCTTCTTACGACAAGTGGAAATTTCCTACTATACCGACCAAAGTCTACAGCTTGTTGAGCGGAGTCGGTTTTAGGGGTCCCAATATTATTCTGCAAGTCTCATTCAGGGCAATGTCGATATGCTTTGCGTGAGTAGATCGGTGCCATACTGGGCACACAAAACGCTCGTGTAGAAACACAAAGACATGTCTGTACAGATGCTACAACACAGTTAGGAAAATAACCGTGATAAGCGTCGAAAGCAGATTGTTTCGGGGCTCGACAACTCGTGTTTTAATTTTATAACACTATGACTCCTGTCCGTCTGTCTGTCCGTCCGTCCGTCTTTATGTCACAGACAATTAACTCCCGAGACTGTTGGCACCACACAATTAAAATTTGAAGCGCAGGTCTATGAACCGCTACACAAAAGTTATATGAAATTACGAATTTAAAGAAATAGGGGTGGGCCCCTCCATGCATGGAATTGAAGGTTGAAATAAATCTACGTATATAATTGCGTGGGATGTCTATCGACAGCTTTTAAAAAATGATATCGAGGTTCTTAATAGGTATACTTTTTTCTCAAGTCAATGGATGATTAGATATTCTCTTGTAAACCATAAAAATGGACTTTTAAAGTAAGATGAGGAAAATTCTGAAAAAATGTGGGCTTGTAGAACGTAATAAGAACTTTTAACGAATATTGCTTTGAATAAGATTTGAGAGAGATATGGGGACTTCTAGTGAGATTGCGGCAGTTTGGTGGTTAACCGTATCAACAGCTCACTGCTCAATGTTGATGTTGTAATCTCAAGATTTTACTGTAAAATGTCATATGGTACAGTGGCGTGTGAACGGCTACTAATGAGTTATGAGTACTTACAGGCATTGGCGAGTGTTTGCGGTGCTTTTTCTTTGACTTCTTGTGTTTTCTGCCTTCGTCCGAGGTCCAGGTGCCGTGGCTAGGCGCGGGCGACGGCGAGCGCGCCGTTTGAACAGGGGACGGGGAGCGCGAACGAGACTGAAGCACAAACATGTACGATAAATATGACGGGTGTGGCCATGGCTTATTAACGAGACCAACATTGTTTTAAGACGTGTCGTTAGTTAGAATTACACAACGGACTTTGTTTTCACGAGCACTTATTAGTTGAGATTGCCTCAGTGAAGACAGAGACAGTCAGTCAGTGTGAGTGTGTTGAGTGCCCTGAATTTGTAAAATTATGTAAGTCTTGCAGGCACATAACTTTTTGTAATTTATTTCATTAATACTGTTCTCAAAACGTTTAAGGAAAACATAGTGAGGAAACCAGCATGTCTTAGAAACGAAAATTCGAACACATATGACATCCACAAATCAGCACGTCTCTCAGAGATGGCTTCCCAGCAGAAGAAAGTTAGAGGCTGGATCTGCTTATATTAGTGACTTAATCCACTAACCAATGAGGCAGAGTGCGACCGCTTCTTCTTCTTAGAGCGCTTTGTTTTTCTGGATTTAGGATGATGATAGTGCATGCAGCTTTCTTCTTGTTCATGTTGGAAGTCCTGCAAAAAGTAAGTTTCTTTTTAGCAGATACATGAATTAAAATCGTTTATTACGTTTGTTACTAACATAGCTTGTAAATAGTGTGCTTACTAATATGATATGAATCAAGGCCTGAAATAAAGTGTTTGTTTTTCGTTTAGTTCAATTCAGTTTCAGATTTAAAAAGAAAACGATTGGCTATAAAATCAATCTAATCACTTAGAGTGTTACCACACCCATCGATCGATCGATGGTAGAATGGATTAGTCGAAAGAGAGAAACTATCGATTGACGTCGACTAATCCTTACTACCATCGATAGACGGTATCGGTGGACTCTCGATCGCTTGTTGGCTCAGACAGCGCGTCGTATTTTCAGTTATTTTGCCAAGCCCCATCATTGCCCCCTTTCAGGTTGCACAAAGAGTGTAAGGAATTTTATATCCACACCACAACTCATCATTTAAGTAACATCAAATATCAACATTGTTTCTAGTCTGTCCTGTCGATACATTTCGTCTGATGATTTGACATGAGTGACAAGGACGATTAAATTGTACGACTTACCTTATATATTTTAACTCGATCCTCTTCGTATGGCACGGCCGCGAACTCGGGCGCGTTCAGATCTAGCTTCTCTTTGACCTCGTTCCACGGCAGCTGGTGGTCGATGTTCGCTTCACTCAGGGCCCATTTAAATGCACTCTCTACTTTCTTCTGAGCTTTGGACTCTTCTTTCATCTTCTCTTTGTTTCTAGCTTCAGCCTGAACATAAAACATATATTTTAGAAACCAAAAGTGCAGAAACAAATAAAAAAAACAAAGTTAATAATACTCACCTTTTCAAGTAATGAATTATACGTTAGCTTAACGTTGCCCGCATCCAAAGAAGCTGACTTGCTGTCCTCGCAGACGACAGTCGCAAACTCTTCGAAGGTAGTATCAGGCTTGACATCGAAACTCTTCTCTTTTAATATTTCTTTTATAACTTTCTTCTCATCGTGGAACCGTGCTTTCAGGTTTTCTACGTAAAATTTGAATAGATCCAGTGGAGTAGATCCATTTTGACCTAAGAAGTTAAAAATAATATACATAGTTTTATTTTAGTTTTGTTCGCTTCCGCCAATTGTTCACGTATCGAATTTATTCGGTTCACAGATTCACTCACCAAGCATAGCTGAGAAGCGCATATCAGCCGATATGACTGGGTATAGCTCCACCCACAACGACATTGAGGTAAGTTTACCTTCTTCATGCAAAGTGTCGAGTAAAACCTGTAAGTCACATAAATGTTCATGAAGTTTCCGAGTATGTCTGACACGACGCGTTTTAAAGGAAATAGATTTGGCAACATAGCAGTTTTGCTTATCACGAACTATTATAAACGAGTGTTTGGCAATCTGTTAAATATTGTATATTCAATATTCATCGCGCGTGCAATATTTTTGTAAAAATGACAACCAGATAATGCTTATTGTTAAAATAATGTTTAATCCTACCAAAAAGTTGTCTCTGTTTTTTCTTTGCTGCCTCTTATTCCGTTTTTTGACTTGTTCTCGTTCTTGCAAGTATTCTGCTTCTAAATTTCTAATATGTTGTTCAAACACTGAAAGGAATTAGAATAATATTTATTATTAATTCATGGGGAAAATAGTCACTCATCATGCAACATATACTTTATAGACATACTGACTAGATAGTATATGTTAAATATTTATTTTTTGCGTAGGGTTCGTGAAGGGTCTGTTTACACCCTGTATTATACAAGGAACACTTGTGAATGGTTAACCAAAAAACAACTTACCAATAAGTGCATCTTCTTTGTCCATGCCCAGCAAGCTCACATCGTTCTTGAAAGCCGAGTTCTCTAACAGCAGCACTTGTGCCTCGCTCCATGTGCTACTATATGTTATTTCACTCATATTCTCTAAGACCTGTAATTAAACAATTGTGGCAAATGATGTGAAAGTATTTGAAGTGATATCAGTTTAAAAGTCAATTAATTGACTAAATAACCAATCTAATCCAAAATTTAATATAATCAGACTTTAATGTTTTCAGTTCTAAAACTAGAACTCTTCTTTATGAAAGGATGGTAAGAACCTGATTACATTATTATTACATGGGTTAGTGCTTACAAGCACCTCATTAGTTACAAGTGTCACCTCAGTTACAAGTGCTAGCACTGTTCAGTGATGAAGTGCACCGTCAGCCCGGCCCGGGGGAGGGGTCGCGGGCGCCGTGCCGGGGGAGGGGGTCGCGGGCGCCTTGCCGGGGGAGGGGGTCGCGGGCGCCGGCCCGGGGGAGGGGGTCGCGGGCGCCGGCCCGGGAGAGGGGTCGCGGGCGCCGTGCCGGGGGAGGGGGTCGCGGGCGCCTTGCCGGGGGAGGGGGTCGCGGGCGCCGGCCCGGGGGAGGGGGTCGCGGGCGCCGGCCCGGGAGAGGGGTCGCGGGCGCCGTGCCGGGGGAGGGGGTCGCGGGCGCCTTGCCGGGGGAGGGGGTCGCGGGCGCCGGCCCGGGGGAGGGGGGTCGCGGGCGCCGGCCCGGGAGAGGGGGTCGCGGGCGCCGGCCCGGGGGAGGGTGTCGCGGGCATCGGCCCGGGAGAGGGGGTCGCGGGCCGGGCCCGGGGGAGGGGGGTCGCGGGCGCCGGGGGAGGGGGTCGCGGGCGCCGTGCCGGGGGAGGGGGTCGCGGGCGCCGGCCCGGGGGAGGGGGTCGCGGGCGCCGGCCCGGGAGAGGGGTTCGCGGGCGCCGGCCCGGGGGAGGGGTCGCGGGCGCCGTGCCGGGGGAGGGGGTCGCGGGCGCCTTGCCGGGGGAGGGGGGTAGCGGGCGCCGGCCCGGGGGAGGGGGTCGCGGGCGCCGGCCCGGGGGAGGGGGTCGCGGGCACCGGCCCGGGAGAGGGGGTCGCCGGCGCCGGCCCGGGGGAGGGGGGTCGCGGGCGCCTTGCCGGGGGAGGGGGTCGCGGGCGCCGGCCCGGGGGAGGGGGTCGCGGGCGCCGGCCCGGGAGAGGGGTCGCGGGCGCCGTGCCGGGGGAGGGGGTCGCGGGCGCCTTGCCGGGGGAGGGGGGTCGCGGGCGCCGGCCCGGGGGAGGGGGGTCGCGGGCGCCGGCCCGGGAGAGGGGGTCGCGGGCGCCGGCCCGGGGGAGGGTGTCGCGGGCACCGGCCCGGGAGAGGGGGTCGCGGGCCGGGCCCGGGGGAGGGGGTCGCGGGCGCCGGCCCGGGGGAGGGGGTCGCGGGCGCCGGGGGAGGGGGGTCGCGGGCGCCGTGCCGGGGGAGGGGGTCGCGGGCGCCGGGGGAGGGGGTCGCGGGCGCCGTGCCGGGGGAGGGGGTCGCGGGCGCCGGCCCGGGGGAGGGGGTCGCGGGCGCCGGCCCGGGAGAGGGGTTCGCGGGCGCCGGCCCGGGGGAGGGGTCGCGGGCGCCGTGCCGGGGGAGGGGGTCGCGGGCGCCTTGCCGGGGGAGGGGGTAGCGGGCGCCGGCCCGGGGGAGGGGGTCGCGGGCGCCGGCCCGGGGGAGGGGGTCGCGGGCACCGGCCCGGGAGAGGGGGTCGCCGGCGCCGGCCCGGGGGAGGGGGTCGCGGGCACCGGCCCGGGAGAGGGGGTCGCGGGCGCCGGCCCGGGGGAGGGGGTCGCGGGCGCCGGCCCGGGGGAGGGGGTCGCGGGCGCCGGCCCGGGGGAGGGGGTCGCGGGCGCCGGCCCGGGCCGGCGCCCGCGACCCCCTCCTGAAGCTGAAGATGATATAACTTCATTTTTCTATTTGGGGTAACCCGTCCCAACCAAATTCCTGGCTACGGCCCTGTGCGACCCCCAAAATCTTAGGCTGGGACCGCGCCTGACCGTCACCGTCAGCATAAAGAAAGATGAAATGTTACCTGTGCCAGCATCTTCATGTTACGTTTCTTCAAAGCCTTAGCTTCTTCCTTCTCGCGTTTTGTAATTGTAAATATGCAATCTTCAAATATGTCTCTACGATCCGATTCAGGAACACATCGCCATATCTAAGGGAATGATTACATTAGTACCACGATTTCTAGTTCAAAAAGATACCATCATACTAGATTTCTATAATTCGATTGCAACCTTTTTTAACCCCAATCAAAAAAATGGGTGTTATTTGCAAGTTGCCAAACATATCCTCCTAGTAAATTATGTTATCCATTTCATTAAAATAACATTAATATAAGATTAAACAAACTCGCACGCAAAAGGCCCTTACCTCAAGGTTGTTGAACATTTCCTCACATTTATAATATTTCGTTAGTGATGTTACACGGTCACAGCTTAACAAAAACTCTTCTAGGTTTTCTCTGTTCTTTTTTGTTTTCAATCTGGAATATAAGATGGCTTATTGTAATGATATCTACTTAACTAAAATAAGCAACCCCAAAAGCAAATACAAGTGTTATATCTTTCACCTCTGCTCCTCTCTTTCGTCCTTTAATTTTTGTGTTTTATATGCATTGAATGCCTGTTTCTTCTCATTTAGCTTTTTAAATGTTAAATAACGAGGATCTTTAGATATTATCTTAACACACTGTTCCCAAGTTGCATTTGATGGCACATTCTGAAAAGTACATTATAAGTTATATAAGTATTTTTTTACAACTTAATTTACATGTATTTATTTTAGACCCCCACACTACTGGAGCAAGTGACAGTCAGATCTTCTATGTACTAAGTGAAAACTATTATAGTTAAGTTTTTCAGGCAGTATGAAATCACACTGACATGTTTAAACTAACGCCTCTGTAGTAGACCCTCAACCCCTAGGCCTATGCCGTTGCATGCAGTCATTGACATAATTTTTTGCATGTGTTCACACAAATATAAAGAAGTTTCCCAGCAATATTTTTGCACAATTTTGCTTAGTTTCTGAGTTTCGTAATTTATTATTACTTATTTATTTAAACTTCATGTACAAGTTGTACAAAGGCGGACTTAATGCAACAAGGCATTCTCTACCAGTCAACCTTTGGGTTAAATAGGAGTACAAAAAAATAAATAAGAACAATAAGTACCATATTTTGGAAGTTAAATTGATATACATAAATAGGTACATACTAATACATATATGTACGTGTGTATGATATTGTTACTTGTATGTACAGAACGCGTAGATTACGGCATCACATGGGCCTCGCGGCAAGTACGCGCGGTCTTTTTACACCTTTGTTTACTGTTTTTTTTTTTTTTATGAACGTTTTTATAGGTATTTATTTCGATATCCAGGCGTGCGAAACCGCGAGCCAAAGTAACGTATAAGTATTTATTGTAATATCGATTGAGTTTCTTACCCTATCTTTCAAGAGTTCTTTGAATGCCTCTATGGCTTCCTTCTTGTCCTTATATTGTAGTTCGGGCGGATTTTCGGAGTTCTCATTATTATTGCTTTGCGGTGGTGCTGTCATTTCCTCGGGCTTACCTAAACAGTCAAAAATATTTTGAACATTCAATTTACAATGTAAAAAACTTTTTTTGCAAAAAATAAAAGCGACTTCAAAAAAGTGAAAAGTTTAGTTTTAAACCGAGAAAGTTTAAAACAGTGTTAGACGTACTCTAGTTGCGCAATTAGTGTCCGTCAGAGGATCAGTTTACGACAACAGTCGATGACCGAAAATATCGTGAAACCTTTTACCCTCCGTCCTAACCAAAGCTATCACTCGCGCGAATACGCGTTCTTAGGTCCCTCACGGGATTGGGTGTTGTTGTAGAATCTGAACCATCGCCTTCGGTCTTGAAAATCCGCATCCCTATTGAGTAACTTATAATAACTCAACAACTATTCACTTCACTTACTTTCCTCTGGTATTGGTATAGAGTTGGCAAGAGATGGATCAATAGATGCAAGAGTTTTGGCCATTGCCTCATCTAAGGCGGAGCTTCCAGTTTGATTTGATGGAGACATTGGCAACGGCATTTCTCCAGGAGGCATTTCTGCACTCAGTGCTGCTCTGCAAGTATTATTAAAGCATTAAAATAACTGTTGACAGAAATAATAATTGAATATTACAATTTCATAATGTAATACTAAGTTTCATCTGTTTATTACACGACTGCTCAAAAAAAGGAGTGTTATGTTTTCAGGGTTCATGTATGTATGTATCATGTATGTGTGTATGTATAAAACCTAGCAAACCTCCACCGATCATCCTTTACGGGATAGAAGATGTCAGCAAATTGACTGAACTTCTAGAAACTGTTGCTGAACGAAGACAATTCACTTACAAGATTGTGAATAGAAATCAGCTAAGAATTAGTAGTGTGGACATTGACACCTACAAAAAGCTAATTGGTCTTGTGAGGGAGAATGGACTCATTGGGCATACTTTTAACAGAAAGGATATGCGATGCTTTAGAGTAGTTATTCGCAACTTACATCCATCTACGCCCACTAGCATTATTAGGGAAGAAATTGAGGCCACAGGAAATACAGTTACTGGAGAAATTATCAATGCTAAGTACGGCCCCGAGAAAAAACCAACCTCTACATTCTTTGTAAATCTGGCTCCTGGGTCAAACAACAAAGCGGTAAAGGACTTGAAATATATTTACCACCAATCTATCGTTATAGAAGATCCAAGAAAAAGAAAATCGATCGTACAATGTCAGAGGTGCCAACAATATGGCCACTCAAAGAACTACTGTATGCGCCCTTACCGCTGCGTTAAATGTGGGCAGTCGCACAAGAGTTCTGAATGCCAGAAGCTTGATCGCCAAACACCTGCTCTGTGTGCACTATGCAATGGCCCGCACCCCGCTAACTATAGAGGTTGTGCAGTATATAAAGAAATTCTGGCTCGAAGAACAAAAAAGACCGCATTTCCATCAGTCGAGTCTCGCCAACAAGCACCAAATAAGTATGTTGCCAATGAGCCCACTCAACAAGTCGGCCAACCTGACAAAACTATCCCTGGTACCAAGTTCGCAACCTATGCAGAGTCTTTACGAAATAATACTCCAACCAACCCAACGCACACATGTGTCGCACTCGAACAATTACTGTTAAAACAATCTGAGAAGTTTGACTCTATCTTACAACAAATGAGTACTCTAATGAGCCTCATAACTAAACTCGTCGACAGACTGACAAAATGACTGCTTTAAGAATTGGAACTTTCAACATAAATGGGCTAACCCCAAATAAAAATGAAGTTCAAGTTTTAATGACAGAACAAAAGCTAGATATTCTACTGATTTCTGAAGCACATTGCACTTCAGCCAGTAATGTTAAATTTGCAGACTACCAATGCTACCTGACAAATCATCCTGATGGGACGGCCCATGCTGGAACGGCAGTGATAGTAAAAAAGACAATCAAATATCACCTAATGCCAGAATATAAAACCAACCACATTCAAGCTACAACAATAAGCGTGGAAGATGAAAATGGGAGTCTGAATGTGTCGGCTGTTTACTGCCCCCCAAAACATAAAATTAGCGACACCCTGTTCTCACACTTCTTTGTGTCACTCGGTAACCGTTTTGTAGCAGGAGGCGATTGGAATGCGAAGCATACATCTTGGGGTTCGAGGCTAATTTCCACTCGAGGTAGACAACTCAAACTGAGCATTCAAGAAAACAACTTGTCTGCAATTTCTACTGCTGAACCAACATACTGGCCGAGCGACTCACAAAAAACCCCAGATCTGTTGGATTTTTTCATAAGTAAAGGTTTGTCTAAAGACTACCTTAAGCCAGAACCGTGTTATGATACATCGTCTGATCATACACCGGTATTATTAACAATAAGTTCAAGACTGATTGAAATCGCGAGACCATCTACATTAACCAATAAGTACACCGACTGGGAGTGTTTTAGGAAGTATATTGTCGATAATATTGAGTTAAAAATAGCATTAAAGACTCAATACGATATAGATACTGCTACTCAGTATTTAACAAATATGATCCAGGAAGCATGTTGGAAAAGTACTCCTGAATATCCAAGTAAAATTAGATCCTCTGATTACCCCCTGGAAATAAAAGAATCATTGCTTGAGAAAAGAAAACTTCGACGGATATGGCACCAAAGTGGCTTGAACGAAGACAAGTATAATTTCCTTAAGGCCGCTAGCAAGCTAAAAGAACTGCTTCAAACCTGGCATGATAACACCCTAGAAGCCCAGCTTGAATCACTCACTCCTTCTGCCTCAACCAATTACGCTCTCTGGAAGTTCACAAAGCAATATACTAGACCCCAGGTAGCTGTACCACCTCTCAGAAGGAACCAAGGTTGGGCAAAAACACCTCAAGAAAAGGCTGATACATTTGCTGAGCATTTGGCAAGTGTATTTCGTACTAACGAAGCAACAAATACCGTATCTGAAGAAGAAATCAACTCATTTCTAAACCAAGATTTTCAAATGTCACCTCCACCACGGTCCGTTACTGCCAGAGAAGTCTGGGCTACAATAAAAAGCCTCGGAAGTAAAAGAGCACCCGGCTTTGACCTAATCACGAAGGAAGTCTTACTGCAACTACCAAAAAAAGCCATCGTGTTTCTAACGACACTTTACAATGGGGTCCTAAGAGTGCAATACTTTCCACAGGAATGGAAGGTTTCACAGATACTCATGGTGCATAAACCAGGCAAACCACCCAATGTGGTGACATCCTACAGGCCTATTAGCTTACTACCAGTACTATCGAAAATCTTTGAGAAACTTCTGCTCCGTAGAATACAACCAATCTTAAAGGCAAATAAAACTATACCTTGTCATCAATTCGGATTCAGACCTGAGCACTCCACTGTCGAACAGGTTCACAGAGTGTGTGACAGGGTTAGGAAATCTCTGGAGGAAAGGGAGTTCTGTTGCTCAGTCTTCCTGGATATTCAACAGGCTTTCGACCGCGTTTGGCACAAGGGCTTACTTTATAAGATAAAAGCTTGTCTTCCCCACAGCTTCTATGAGCTAATGAAAAGTTACCTAACAGATCGTCTGTTTTATGTCAAAGAAGTTGAGGCAACGTCGGAGCTATTGGAAATAAAGGCCGGCGTCCCCCAAGGATCAGTGTTGGGGCCAATTCTGTACACGTTGTACACATCAGACTTGCCAGCAGAGGACAGTGTGACTACAGCTACATTTGCTGATGATACTGCAATTCTGGCGAGCAGCCATGACCCCACAATTGCGTCACAAACGCTGCAAAAAGGTCTAGACAAAATATCTGACTGGCTCCAAAAGTGGCGAATAGCAGTCAGCCCATCTAAGTCGGTACAGGTCACTTTTACGCTACGCAGAGGTGATTGTCCGCCAGTAAAACTAAATAATAATTTTCTACCACATAAAGATTCTGTGAGATACTTAGGACTACACCTCGATCGCCGCCTGACGTGGAAGCAGCACATAAAGACCAAGAGAGATGAGCTCAACTTGCGATACAAAAACCTACACTGGCTATTAGGGCGGAACAGTAAATTATCGACTGACAACAAACTCCTTATATATAAAACGATTCTAAAGCCTGTCTGGATGTACGGCATCCAGCTATGGGGGAGCTGTAGCAACTCTAATATTTCCATTATACAGCGAATGCAAAATGTGATTCTGAGAACTATATACAATGGCCCTTGGTTCATTACAAACACTGAAATACACAACCTACTTCAGATGAACTCGGTGAAAGAGGAAATCTTGGCCATAACCAAAACATACTTGGAAAGGCTGGAGAGGCATCCAAATGAACTGGCCGCTGGACTGACAACACGCACGTACCAAAAACGTCTCAAAAGAAAAGACATTCTGTCTGTACCCTCTTGAGTAGCATAAATACAGGCTACACCTATGTATGAGTAGTTGCTCTCGATGGAGAGCACACTCCAACTGCCAATTGTCACCTACCACATCTGCTTAAAGTACTCAAGACTGATTGCAGATTCAAAAGAAACACAAAAAAAAAAAAAATATGTATGTATGTATGTTTGTGAGTTTCTTTATTCCACCATAACTTCTAAACGGCTTAACCGATTTCAATGTATGAGGTAGCGTTAGAAGCATTGAGTTATTCCGGGTAACATAAGCTAAGAAAATTTTAAAAAATATAAAGGGGGAGCCATGGTTCATGAAAAAAATGGAAATATTTAGTTTTAATTTCATGAAAATTTTACTATATACACTATTATCTTATAGAGCTTACTTAGTACATAACAAAAATATGTAACAGTACCTAGTATTCAATAATGCATTCGTTCACTAATAAGTAATAACAAAAAAAGACATAATTAAAAAACACGCTTGCCATATCAAAAAGTGAATTAAAAAAGTAAACATATATATTTAAATCATGCAATCAGTCCTTCTGACTATGAGCAGATGTGTTGAATGACTATTTTTCATGAGGAGATATTCCCCAACAGAAACATCTTCCATATTAAAATATTGGCTTAGTCAGTGCCGCCGAGATCTAGGGTTCTGCGCCGTTTCAGGCGATTTAGGCAGTCAGGCAATGTGAGCTGGACAGCGAGCTTGTTAGGATGGTTGTCCAGTCTTGTTTTGTATTTGCCTGCGAATGTCTTTATTTCATCCTTCACTGTTGGCATGTTCAGGTATTTGTGTACTTCACTGTTTCTAATGAACCAGGGTGCATTGCTTATTTGCTTGAGGATGTGGTTCTGAGCTCTTTGTATTATATTTATGTTTGAATCACAGCAGGCTCCCCATAACTGGATCCCATAGGTCCAAACCGGTTTTATGACAGCCTTGTAAAGTAGGAGCTTGTTGTCCAGTGACAGTTTTGAGTTTCTACCCAGGAGCCAGTAGAGGCCTTTGTATTTGAGGTTGACCTGTTTACGTTTTGTTTCAACGTGTTTCCGCCATAAATATTATATATTATATATTAAATATATTTAAATTTTTTAGTTCACTTTTTTAATTCTATTTTAATTTTTTTTAATTATTTGTTTTTTCTAAATGAAACAATGAATTTTCTGCCTAACTTTAATGATTGACTTTTGATGTGTATTCGTCCTGCTCTCTTGTGCTTTCGCCCAACGTTTACTGGGATCCACTTGGTGGTCCTTTTAGCCCATTTTTTGTACATACGAGTATGTAGCCGATATGTCTGGCCCAATCCCATTTAAGTTTATAGTTTGTGAATTTAATGTTTATGAGTATATGTTACAAAGATATAACACAGAAATTTAGTTATGTTTTGACTTTTCACCATGTTGGTGCGAAACTGGGGCAGATCACTAGTTTATTAATAATGAAGAGTGCAACAGCAACGGAACATGCAACATGATTTTTTGAGTTTAAGTTATATTATAATGATTTAAGGAAAACTGTAAAGTTATGAGATTTACTGTGTAGCTTCCTCAGCAGCTATTTTGTCTTTGATCTCCTGAAGCTCTTTCGGTATGATCCAGCTAGATTCTTTAGTTTCAATGTTATGATAATACACACGCCCGGCATCAGTTGTGTATTCTTTCCACACACAGGCAGACAGTAATTTCTGTTGATAGAAAATAATACATCAATAAATCATTCAGAATAACTTGGTGGAAATGTTATGGTTGCTATTGTAAACAAATATGCTAAATCAATTGTGGTGAAATGGGATAATAATGTATACCATGGACTGTAATTATTTACAATATAAAAACTGCTGTTGCTTACTTCTGCTGGAGTTTTCAAATCATCTGGTTTCTCCCATAGACTTTGTTTACTGACAGAGTTGTAGTAATATGTTCTTCCATCTGGAGCTTTATGTTCAGACCAAGGACTGCTTTGGTTGGCCATGGGAGCCACATCTGGAGCTGGGGCACTCATATCCTGCAATTGTTGCATGCTCTTACACATCATTAGTAAATACATATAATAGCAAATTAGCAAAACAGTCCTACATACATTGTATGGCAATATGTTGTGTTGTGCATGTAAATTAAATCAAAAACAATTGTGTTATTGAAGTGAAATTAAATAAATAAAACAGTAGTTTTCAATAACCCATAGAACAAAAAAATGTTTTATCACTAAAAGGTATAAAATAAAAAACAAATAATTAATAAAACATAAAAAACGCGCCTGCTATATCAAAAAGAAACTTAAAAAAGTGAACTAAAAATTTAAAAACAAGTTACATGATTTTAGTGTTGAATGGCCACAAGGTAGGTACTAAATAGATTATAATATTTACTGTGCAATTAAAACGCCATTGTGCCCAAAAGTGGAATACTGAAAACCAATCTTTTCATTGCAGTCAGGGGGGTACGGATCTACGGAATAGTTCTTTACAGGTGGCTGACATTGATGAAAAGATTGGTTTTCACTTTGAATTATTTGTTTTTTTTCTAAGTGATTTCTCATACGATATATACAAATATGTCTAGTGTTCTATCAGCAAGACACAAGCATACTTAGGATATGAATAATTTCATAGTAATAGGTTTCATTTTCCTATGAAATGCTACTGTACATAGCTTGAATAAACTAATATCTACAAACTTAACATGTGCTTTGGTTTAACATACAGCATCAGTATATGCTAACCCCTCAAGTTTTATTTTGTTTTATTTAAAATGTTACACTGCTACAACATTGAATTAATTATAATTAATCTAAAGAATACTTCATAAAAATTCATTTTTTCGACTTGGATTCGAACCATCGCGCATCGCATCAACGAACATCGTTATACCCATACCGGCAGTTTGACAAACTAGCCAACAGGCTCATATAAATTGCAATGAAATTGTTATCTACTATCTTCCGAGTCACTTTATCTTTAGGTCTCAGTCTAATTGATAGATGTTACAATTTAAGGGTATTCATTAATTTACTTACTTACGTTTTCTTTATAAAATTAATCCATACCCTGAAGTTATAATTATAACATTTGATATAAATAAGTTCACTTAAAATGATGGAGAATAAACAACTATGATTTACAGGATTTCTTATTTTAAGAGAACAAAAATAGTTGTTCTGTATGAATGATAACTGTAAATTATTATCAAACCAAATTGTAAAATATAAATCTTTGTAGTAAAATAAGATCAGTTTTGGTGAATAATAGCAATAATAAATATTATTAAATGATTACTAAAGTATTTTATTTTTCTTGATTTTTAAATTCTTTATGTTACTAAAACAAATCGAAAAATACTTTATGTAATAAATAATGCGTGACAAAAAGCACATTTCGTGCCTAGGATTTGAACCTGCAATCTTATGCATGGCAAGCGGTCTTGAAACCTCTGGTCTATTTAGATAATGAATAACTGTTTTGTAAATGTTAACCCTATTATTGCTTGTCATTCTAAACAACAATAAAAGTCATATCTTCCTGCCCTTGTCCCATTGTATTTGGGGTCGGCGCCAACTTCTTTATCTTTCATATCATTCCTCACACAATCCATCCATCGTTTCTTTGGTCTTCCTCTCCCTCCCTCTCACATGCGATTCGTCCCTCCTCATCACATGTCCATACCAAGACACTCGATTCCCTTTCAACTTTTCTGTAACTGGCGCAACTTTTAAACTTCCTCTAATATACTCGTTCTTTACTTTATCCATTCTTGTCACACCACACATCCTCCTCAAAATTCTCATTTCCGCTACATGTAATCTTTTTTCATCCATCTTCTTCACAGCCCAGCATTCCGATCCATACAGTAAGACAGGTCTAATCATGGACTTGTATATTTTCCCATATGAAAATATGGTGGCAAGTAGACATTTTTTTAAAAGTAAGCTAAAGTGGTTTCAAAATAACCCAGATCAATTAAAGATGAATGAAATTGCGAGTCATCACGAAGTTAAAAAAAATTGTAGTTTCTGGAAAGCCACAAACTGCTTAAATGCCAGACCTGCCAGTGTGCGTTGATGGTGTAAACAAACTTGAACACATGTCACATCTTTAGGGGGGTAACCACTTAATGGAGCTATGTGTACAAGCCTCAATCTTGCACTTGTAGTGTCATAGTTGAACAAAAGTGACAGGAACATCACTTAGACGTACTAGAGGCTAAATAATGTTTAAAAATCTCAACATAAGCCACAATGACTCAGTAAAATTGACATGGACAGGAGAAAGACAAGTGAGTTTTTACAAGCACAAAAATTATTTCCCTGATTCAACAAAGCATTCAACTACTGATCAACCATTAATCTTTTAAAGATACAACTTGATACAACAACAGTCAGTTAAGCATCAATATTACTGTTACTACTATTATTACAATAGCAAAACGCTTTGAAGCAAAAGGAATATGTAACAATCGTAGCAGGTGGCAGTCTGTGGTTTCTGCATATGCCCATGGGAAAAGGCATAGTTTAGTTAATGTAAGTTTTAGAAACTTGAAGGCTGATCAGCTAATCTAGAAGTCTCTTCATGACATCTTTGTAAATTAAAAAGTAAACATTTATACATATTACTAAGAACACTTACAGGTTTAAATGCAGGGAATCCTGGTGGTGGCATGGAAAATGGTGCTATCATAGGCGGGAAACCCATGGGTGGTGGCATGCCAGGCATGCTTGGTGGCATACCAGGCACTGGAGGCATGCCAACTGATGTAGGCATAGGCGGAGGCAGGCCACCCAGCATCGTAGGCGGAATCAGTGGTCCCGAACCAATCAGACCAGGTGAACTGGTCCCTGAATTAGGCGGTTCCTGCAATATAAATAATTACAGAGGATTATTTTAATGTAGAATTAGAAATTAATGTAGAATTCCAATAACTCAAATAAGTTAGATCTTTACATTTATGGATAGTAACAAAATGTAATAGGTAACAAAAAATCTTTGACTTATATTTCTTTTCATAACCTAAAATACTTACCATAATCAGTTAGTATCCGTAGTTAATTGTATCACTAAGAGTAACACAGTGTAACACCCAAATTTCAAAAAGTGAAATGAAATGATATCAGCATCATTTCAGATTTTCAGGATAACACAAAAATTATTTGTGACAAAATCACAATTTTTTTTTTTTAATTTACCCCGTTAAGAAGGAAGCCTAGTCTTTCGACCATATTGCCTAGTCTTACGTCCAACCAAAGACAAATCATAACAAACTAACCAAAGACAAGCAAGACCGGAGAGCATAAAATACAGATTTCAGACATTTTAATATTTTTCACTTGTTGTGATTTTCCTAGTTTGATTACGAAAATATTTGATTTTACTATAGAATTATCATATTCACTGTGGAAACACTGTCAGAATATGCATTATTCAAGGAACTTATATACTAACTGGAATGATGACGTGCAATGCAAAGGCGTTCCGAGCGAGAGAACTTGAATAGTGGATGCCATCCCTTTCTAATAGGGTATCCACTGTGTACTTACATTTGGGACAGTTATTCTGTTCTAACTTACTAGCACCCAGCTCCCCCTTTTTTCATGGGTAGCAGTTTATTAAAAATTACGGGACTGTTGAACCAACGCATACTGTTCATCAAAGGCAGCGAGCCATTTGGGAAAAAATACCTACTTTATTTTTAGATATAATAATATTAATAAACCTCATTTGACTGCTGCAGGCAACGTAGCGGCGGTAACGTATAGACACCAGCAGATCAACTACAATATTATTCACATTTTACATCAAACTACTGGCAACGACAAGCACGATCTACAAACAGTGATTTTTTCTCATTTATGAAAACAATTTTGTCGTCCTATTTTTATTCCTACGTGCGACTATGAACTTAGCTATTTTATTATGCTTAAAAACTGATTTATATTGCCATGATTTCAACAAATCAACATTGTTCGTTGCGACGTTAATAATAGTATAAATATCACGTTGTTTTGGGATCGACCTATCGTCACTGTCAGGACTATGGTTGCCAATAAGCCTGACATTGTGATGATAGATCGATTGGAGCGTCGCGCAATGACTGTTGATATTACAGTTCTGCATAACGAGAACCTCGTGAAAGCAGAGAAAGATAAATAATTCAAATATCTAGATCTGGCTAGCGAGGTTGTCGACATGTGGGACGTGACTACAACAACATCATCCGACGAGCTCTTGCCACCGTTGGCATTCCAGCTATATTAGATCCCAATGGCTTGGCACGCGACGATGGCAAGAGACCGGATAGCATGTCTTTGTTTCGTTGGAAGGTGGGTAGGCCTTTAGTGTGTGACGCAATATGTGCGCCATCCCAGCTCATCGTGCTGTGCTGGGGGTGCAGCTGCGGCTGCAGAGAACCTCAAGTGAGGTGAATTTAGTTGTAGAGTGTATGTGTGTATGTATTGGTGGTTTTGGGAACTCTTCACAATAAACACAGCACAAACAATTAAAGTTTATTAGCACAAAACAACATAATAAAAATACAAGTTAAACACTGCTTCGCGGCGCGATTTAAATTCGTGTAGACCGATACGTTGGTTAGCGAGGACTGGCGAGGGCGACCGAGGGGCGCATCTCCCGTGCGGGGAGGAGGCGGCGGTGCGTCGAGCCGCAAGTCGCGCGGTTTGGCAAACCTCGGCAATGTTCGGACTAGCCGAACTGTACGTAGTGTAGGTATCTATAGCCTACATCACTCCCCCGCTGAGACCGGTTCACGGTTGATAGTGAGAAAGGTGTCGCGGGATGGGGTAGTCTTGAATCGCCTTCACTTTTTCTGGGAGGGGACGTATACCAGCTGCAGATACGTGATAACCCAAGAAAGTAACTTCACTAGCACCTAAGATGTATTTGTTGGTGTGAATTACTACTCCATAGTTTTTTAATTGATTGAATATTTTTGTTAGGTCTCCAACGTGCTCTGTCTCCCCTTTTGAAAATACGAGGATATCATCTGGGTATTAGAACGTGAAGTCTAATCCCTGAAGGATTTCATCTAGAAATCTTTGAAACGTCTGCGCAGCGTTCCTCAAACCGAAGGTCATCGCAGTAATTTCAAAAAGTCCGAATGGTGTTGTGATCGCTGTTTTCTTAATGTCGTCTTCAAAAACTGGTATTTGATTTTATGCTTTCACGAGGTAAATTTTAGAAAATATGGTGGAACCTGAAAGCTGATATGCGAAATCGTGGATTTGCCTCACTGGATATCGATCAGGTATTGTTCGTGCATTTAATTGCCTATAATCGCCACATGGCCTCCAGACGTCGCCAGCTTTTTTGGGTACGAGATGTAATGGGGACGACCAGGGACTTTCAGAGCGACGAGCTGTTCCATTTTGTAACATTTCCTCAAAGAATTTGATTATTTCGCGATTTTCAGACGGTCCGGCGCCAAACGACGCGGTCGTGTTGTTACCGGTGGGCCAGACGTCGTTCTAATGTGGTATTATGAATTTTCTATATGGCACATTTTGTAATCCAGCTGGTCTTGTTATTTCCGGATAACATCGTAATAAGTCGAGATAAGTTGAATGACCTGTAAACATTTTCAACGACAGTCGTGGCCCGAAAGTCTGACAACCAGTCTTACCGAACAACTGGGTTGTGGAGGTTAGATAGGCAGTCGCTCCATGTAAAATACTGGTATTCAGCTGCATCCGGTTAGACTGGGAGCCGACCCCAAGATAGTTGGGAAAAGGCTAGGCAGATGATGGTATAATATAATATTTAGCTAATATATTACAAGAAACATTTGTAAACCAAGTTAATGAAAAACAAAATTACTGCTGCAGTTTGAGGAAAAGTCCCATATCTCAAAAACTAAATATCAGAGCTTATTGAAACTAATTTTCGTTGAAAGTTCTTTTTAGAATTTTCTCAATTTGTACCGATGACGCTAGCACATCAAGCAACCTGATACTGTCAAATCCCAATCAATCTTGAACTATATAGCAATAAAGTTGAAAATCTATTTAAGAAAGTAGTACGTAATAAATCCATGAATCCATCATGGATGGATATAACTTTGACGTAAGACTAGGCAATATGGTCGAAAAACTAAACAAAACGTAAAAAAAACTGATATGACACAAGCTGTCAAGTTGACGTTTATTTTTTGTTGAAACGAAAGAGATAGAACATAAAACAACGGATAGTAAACAATTTAATTTTATAACACTAATAGTTTTCTTACATTCATTCAATAATGAGAATACAAATATGATTTCACTTGTGGCCAAAATTATCAATATATTTGCTACCAGTCTTCAAACTATTCTACTTTTAGCATCATTTACAGGAAAATTAATAGTTTCAACTGTAACATGGATCTTGTCGATGATACTGAGCACTCTCAAAAGCCTACAGTTATTTTTTCAAATTGTATATGAAGACAATGTATCCATATTTACTGAAGAAATACCGGCTTCTGCCCATGAAATTAATGAAGCATTTATCAATCAATTAACTTACATCCAAGATGGAGTTGTTAATATCTATAACATTATATATTTAAAATTCATTGGAGTGTTATCTACGGCTAACTGGTTAACCCGAGCAGTTTTTGTGATGTTAAGTGAAGTGATGACTTTAGTGAAGAATTCTGTGATATTTGTGGGAGACACCGCATGGCTTATAGTCACATTTGTGCCTATACATCTTCCACAATTGTTAAGGGCAGTGTTTAAGTATATTGGCCATGTGATAGGAAGTGTAATTGTAGATGCCTATATGACATTATTAAAATTCACCAATTATTTAACAGAAGTGCCTTTACAATCTTTTATGGGAATCACAAGTGCTATAATAATTGTGCGCTTGTGTGTGCATTTTAGGGAAACTATAGTTATTCAAATGACCATGTTGTATTGGTCAGTAATAAGGAATGTTTTGTATTTATACTATGTACTTTTTAATTATTTTACCAACTCAGAAGTTGGTGTAATAACACAAATGACCGGTGGGCAAGGTTTAGATTCTAGACAAGGTAACTTTAGATCCTCATCTATTGATGATGCTGCAAATGCTGCTGACTCACTTTGTGTAATATGTCAAGAGCAGCAGAAATGTGTACTAACACTGCCTTGTCGCCATGTATGCTTGTGCACAGATTGTTGTAGACGCTTGTATGGATATCAGCGCACTTGCCCCATTTGCAGGACATTTATTTATCATACAGTGACTGTGTATTTGTGACATTCAGATATCATTTTAGTATGCATTGTCTGCCTACATTCCTTAAGTTCAGTCGGGTTTAATAAACATTGTCATTAATGGGGTGTGCAGAAGTTATAAGAGTGTAATTTTTTATTGAAATGCTATTACTTAGAGTTTATGTTTATTGCAAAATAAAACATTTGTTAATTATCTTGGTAAACATTATTTTATTTTGATCAATTTTTAAATGTATACAAACTATGCCTTATTCAGAGCCAGCCATAACCATGGCTCTGAGTTATACGAATATTTGTATTTTTTTTTAATAACAATCCAAAAAACCAACTACACCTATTTAGTTGGTTTTTTTTACATTTGTTTTTCTGAATGGTTTACATACAAACAAATACAGCTTGTTCCTAGTCATCATAAGTCACATTTGTATTTAAAGTTGGAAGTCTGATATCACTTGGAACATGCTAATTTTATAAATCTGAAAATAGGTAGCTGTAGTATGGACTTTGTTCACAAGTACAAAAAATGTATACTCAAAAGATATAATGAATAATATCACATCTATAATCATGAACATAGAGTTCAAATGTAGATTAGGTACACCTTAAACTAAATGTTGAAAATTCATAATACCTTCATACATATAGAAAATCATATTAAATGTAAAGACTAGGCTGAACTTGAATAAATAATTATGCCACTAAAATCTTCAGGTACCTACAACATGCATAGAAATCATTAGCATAATAACCTAGTAGGTAGGCTAGGCTAGAAGTAAATAATCATTTTTTGTTTATCACCAGGTTTGCAGTCCTTCTGATGAAGACCCTATTAAACTTGCATCGGTAGGTGCCGTTGTATGTCTATCTACATTTAAGATGGCATACAAACAAAATACAATTTACAAGTTATTAAGATTCTGACCAAGTTTTTAAATAATGTTAATAGTCACACCATCATCATCACATATAAAGTTAAAAAACATTTAAATACCTTATATCTAAACTTAAAAAGAGTATGCTGAAATTATCATGAAGTTATTATCCTATTGTTATACATTCACTGGGTGCTACCACCTTTTTAAAATGAATGACTGAAGTATTTTAAATATTTTTTACAATCAGCGTGACACAAGTACATCTATGCCTGTCTTATGCGTGAGTTTAATGCATAGTTCTCAGATTCTCTTGCTTCTACAGTGTGTAAATTGAGAGCACTTCTCCTTTGTCTAGCATTAAGATTTAAATCTTTTAATGAAATTTGAAAATCTTTAAATGCATTTAACATAAAAACTGCTGTTATGACTATGAGGAAACCACATATGCATCCTATGATATCAGGAGTACTCATATGATCCCATTCCTTAAACAGGATACCTGACGCGATTATAACTAATATTGTAAACATGACATAGTACACAGGAGTAACAATACTTGTATTAAATATGTCTAGGGACTTATTTAAATAATTCATCTGAATCATAATACATATGACAGCAGTAGCAAATAATAGCCAAAAGACATAGTTTGAAAAATTGTTTGCATTTCCAGAAAAACTTTCCCTTACACCTAAAGCAACTCCTTTACAAAATACCACAGTCAGACTACCAATAGATGAACATAGTAACAAGTAAACTGCAATATTCGTATTTCCAAACCTTGGTATAAAAACCAATTTTATAATAAAACACATTAAAAATATTGTTCCAACATATGTCACAAATAAATAGTCAAATAACTTATCGACTAACTCACTAAAAGCTGTGATTTCTTCTGATTTTGGTGAATGAATCACAAATATTATTGATCCAATAATACAAAGAAAGCATCCAATCTGTAATAGAAAATTAAATGTAAATCTGTTAGAGTTGTCATAATCTCAGATAGTTGTTGTTTTTTCTTTAATATGTACATCTAAAAAACTTACTTTTCCAATGAAATTGAGTTTCTCATTCAGAAACTTGGAAGAAAGCACTGCTGCAACAAGTACACTAAGGGCACCTAATGGAGTCACCAGTGCTGCAGGAGCAAATGCATATGCTAGAAGATTGGCTGCTTCACCTATACCCACTGCAAAGAATTTTTCATTAGTAAAAATTAATTAGTGTGTTTCTTAGTAGACACATAGTGTACAGTGAAAGTTCAAAAACTGGAGTAATTTATTTTTTTTACGAATAAATAAATTTGTAAGTTATTAGGTAAGAAGAAAATCTAAGTCCCTGAAAAGACAGCATACTCACGGTATCTATTCAAACTGACCTATTCAACCCATTCAAAGAAATAGGTCTCTGACTACATTATTGTTTATGGGCCTAACAGTCTTCTTCCACACATTCTATCATACATGTCATTGTATAAAGTTTATAGTTACCTACTTGTTATTAGACCAAGCCACCACAGCCATTGTTTTAAGTAAGCAAACCCACCCGCCGATGCCCGAACATTTCCCGAGGCTTGGAGTTTTTTTAAAGCAACTTTTTTAATA
This sequence comes from Eurois occulta, assembly GCA_950022335.1. Taxonomy (NCBI): domain Eukaryota; kingdom Metazoa; phylum Arthropoda; class Insecta; order Lepidoptera; family Noctuidae; genus Eurois; species Eurois occulta. Next base: position 14,847,004 of record OX465487.1, read on the forward strand.
ATAAAACTAGAGCCAATAAAAACACTAGATGATATAGCAAGACTTAACCCTATTGTAAAGTGGCTATTATTGTAATTCTGGCCATTTATGATTAAATTAGAGGATTTCATTGTAGCACGTATTTTACCTAGTATATAATATTCATCCTAGCTAAAATGTATGAATCATTAACGAGGTAGGTACTTTCTTATCAGATAGATACGGGATAGGTACCTAACTACCTATATCAGGAATTTACCATGGTATGAAATACTGAGCAACTGATACCAACGTAAATTCAATATAAAGTTTCCCTTTAATTGATTAGAAATCGGAAAACGAAATAGCTACATAAACAATAGTATAAATAAATATGCGTTTTTGGTTGGAAACGATGTTACTGTCAATAAAGCATGGACAAGCTAGCTAGAACGCCTAGAGCTTAGAAGTTTGACAACAGCATATTTATTACTAATATTACTATACTCTTTGGTTGGACAACAGCAGACAGTCTGTGTCTGTCAGACCTTCAGAGCAGGGTTGCTAGATCTGGTTCTAATTTTTCCTCATATTGTGATTAGTATGATTCATTTTGCAACAATTTCTTAATTCAGCTTTCATACATACATAAACTCACGCCTTTTTTTTTTTGGCGGTGGGCAGAAACCACAGAACGCCACCTGCTAAGATCCTTACATACTCCTTTTGCTTGCTCACGTTTCATACATCTGGTCACACACGCACGCCGCCGGTTGCAAGTACTACGCACCTGACCATACTGTGCCGGGGGTTGGGGGGGTTGCTGAAAATCTAGACCCACCCCTCCCAGAAATAAACTTGTAAGGTCCAGAGATGGTTGATATAATTTCGTTTTTCAAAAGTTGTTCCATAAAGTTTACACGCCCATAAACTGTCCTTTTTTGTTCGGGGAACCCATCCCAACCAAATACCCAGGTATTTGGTGTATGTCCTTTTAGGGTGTCTCCTCCTGGCGTTGCCACTCACAATATCTGCCTTGTAAATACCTTTATTTGTTAGTCGCCTTTCACTCATCCTCGCCACATGACCAAATCATCTAGATCTAAGCATACTCGTTTCAATTTTTGTCACTACATCTTCTTTTAAACCGCAACGTTCCTGTACCTCATTCCTCAATTTATCACTCAGAGTTACACCACACATGCTTCGCAAGGAACCCGTTTCCACATTAATTCTACTTAATGCCTCGTTTGCCACATCCTCCCCGAAATCTGGAGGTCCAATTTGCACACTCTTCGCAGTAAATTAGGCTTCGAAGTAATTCTTGACTTAAAATACATACTTACTGAAAAGCTAGAGAATAAGACTACATTGAATTGTGGCACTTGCCCAGAGCATTAATTACACGCATTATTGGCTCCAACTCATTAGGCATTGTATATCACTCTCACTCTTTATAAGTAATACTTTAATAACCTGTTTTCATAATTATTTTCTGATTTTCACTTTTGTAGAGTGGCAACAAAAATGCAATTGACATATCATATTGACACGTAGACACGTTGACGTCATTAACTTTGAAAACAGCTGGCTGTCAGGGAAAACTATTTATTTGAGTATTTCTTTTGTAATCCATCGTGTTATTACAAACCTATTATTATCAGTTTATTCAGTGAAGAATCATCGAACTAAATATATATTTTACCGAAAATACTAAAGAATGCGATGCTCCCTCGTCGGCGAAACATCGGAGGTGTGACAGAGCGACTTTTGGAAAACGATTTAGATACTTATAATAAATTAGACAAAAAAGGGGCTCAACCATCGAATAACAATTCAAGTATTTTCAATCCGTTTCCAAAGATTCAAGTGAAGCAAGTGCATTCAAATCATATAGCAGAACCAGATATAACATTTGAAATTCTTGAAGAATTTGTGTTCGAGCCCGTGATGGCTGCTAGAGACAGAACCAATGAGTTCATATCGGCTGTACGAAGCCTACAGGGTAGAACTCTGGCTAGGCCAGTTGTCAGAGATGAGCGAAAAGCTCAAATGCTGGAGACATACTCCCAATTTATGGGCATGGCAAAAGTTATTAGTAAAAACATAACAAGTACTTATGCCAAACTTGAGAAATTAGCAATGTGTGAGTATAACAAGTTTTTGTGTGAACTTGTCTTTCCTTTAATTATAACAACACTAATGGTTACTCTTTTATCTTGTATTTTATTTCAATAGTGGCCAAGAAGAAGTCTTTGTTTGACGATCGACCAACAGAGATACAGGAGTTGACATACATAATTAAAGGAGACTTGAGCTCCTTGAATCAACAAATTGCTAGACTGGGTGAGATGCCTCGGGGTCGCCGCAGTATGCACAGTCATTCATCCAGTGTAGTGCTTGCTTTGCAATCACGTTTAGCTTCAATGAGTAATCAATTTAAACAGGTAAACACATTTATTCATTACACAGTGTGCAAGTTTGTGCAAGAACTGATAACAGTCTTGAGAGAGCCATTTGTTTTTAAATTGGCTTCTATAAAAAAAATATTTTTACTTATTTTGTTTGAACTAACAACTGACCAAAACTGACAGTTTGTACCGCAACATGTTTTGCATCCCTTATACCTTATGTAAAGTATTAAATTATGAGAATTATAATGATGAGCAATAATTAAAATGGAAAGTAGATGAATCATTATTGTTTTGAATTAAAATATATTTTGTTTAGAGCAGTTTAAATAAAGTAATAGTAGTAACTTATAAAATAACTTATTGTTTCTTGATAAATGGATTCCTTGATAATGATTTTAAAGGTTTAATGTTTTCCTTAAATTTCCATTTAAGGTTCTTGAGGTTCGATCTGAAAACTTAAAACATCAAAATAACAGACGGGAACAGTTTTCAAGAGTGGGACCTTTAGTTAAAGAAGTCCCATCTCTCTTGCAACAGGATGATGTTAGCATAGACTTGGGAGATGCACCTAGTATTCAAACACAACAGCTAGCCATGCGAGATGACTCTGACACATATGTGCAACAAAGGGCTGAAACCATGCACAATATTGAGAGTACTATTGTTGAGTTAGGGGGCATATTTCAACAGTTAGCACACATGGTAAAGGAACAAGATGAAGCTATTGGAAGAATTGATGCAAATATTCAAGAAGCAGAAATGAATGTTGAAGCTGGTCACAGAGAAATCATGAAGTACTTCCAAAGTGTCACGGGCAATAGAGCCTTAATGTTTAAAATTTTTGGCGTCTTGATATTTTTCTTCATATTCTTTGTAGTGGTCATGGCTTAAATTTAAATAATTTTGTGATACAATATTATGTTAATGTTATTTTGTAATAACTAACAACAGGATAATTATTTGAATAATGTATCCTGAAGGTCGACATATTATTATGTGTAAAGATTACTAGTGTCCGATTGAAGATTGATTTTTCGATTTCGATCGAAGCTGATTAATTGGCTATCTTCAAAATATTGATCCTCCACAATAAGCAGCCAACATCTGTGGTAATAAATCCAGTATAAGCTGACCTCATAATATGTATATTGAAATTTCATAATACTACTAGGCCCACACAGACAAACAGCCTAACCTGAACTATAGGGAGGCGAGTAGGTACCTATTATTTAGTCCTAAGCTCGTGAGATGTGTTTTTGTGCCAACGGGGCCTCGGACCAGTCTAGTGCGAGGGGTGTGGTGTAGACACACCAGACCGACACTAGGAGAGGAAACAAGTCACCAAACTAGATCTGACTAGGAGGACTTCCAAGGCCGAGATACTAGCTCCCGCTACCTATTGACTGACTCACCCTCAAGGGGCTAGGCTTCGTTTTAACTGACCTCGGATCTCGGGAAAAGTGACCCACATATTTTTTTAACTAGGTATTCCATCACGCAGTTCCTCTTGGAAGCTTTCTGGCTGCTTAAAGACTATACCAAAAATCTATAACCTATCTGAGGCAGGGTGCTAAAACTTTCGAGCTTGTTCTTGCATCCTTATTTAGTGCCCTCAAGTCTGAAGCTTCAATGCACAAGTCGATAAAAAACTTCTACTTATATCTATATGGATTGTTAAAATAAAATGTAATTTATCTGATGTGCTAAAATTGTTTGAGCTCGGTCCCTGTTTTTGTTTATTTTCGGAACGGCTAACCTTAATACACTATTAGCTATACCTACAGTGTGGAAGGGACACCGACGCAAAACCCACGTATTCAGTAGGTACATCATGCTGAGCTCAAAAAAATCAGCTGTTTCCTACAAAAATGCAACACGGTCGAAATGTATGGAACAGCAGATTTTTTTTTTAATAACTGATGAAAAATTTTTATGAGGGGGGGGCTCAGAATGATGTACTGAATACGTGGTAACAGTTTTCGCGTAGATGTCCCTTCTACCACGTATTGGCACATGACATAATACCAAGAAATGAAATTGTATAAAAAAAGATTTACTTTGAAAAATAAAAACAAGACATGTTCAAATAATAAAAAAAATGCTTTGTATTTTGACACCTTTCTTGACTATTGATGAAAATAGAGGGGCGGCCAAAGTTTAAGTCGGTCCCCGGCGGCTAAAACCCACGCTACGCCACTGGCCCCATTAGCACCGTTTGGGAAAGGAACCCTAATAGTGATAGATCTGGACTAAAACTGATATTATTTATATTTTTTCCTAGCTGTTCCCCGCGGTGTCACACGCTGCGCGGCTCCTAAGGGTCGTAGCGTGATGTTATAAAGCCTAGGTATAACCTTCCTCGATAAATGGACTATCCAACACAAAAAGAATTCTTCAATTCGAACCAGCAGTTCCTGAGATTAGCGCGTTCAACCAAACAAACACACTCTTGAGCTTTATATATTAAGTAACATATTTTTACTTTTCTTTAAGGTGAATGCTCCAACCAACCCGCGAAATTCAAATTTTCTTACTTACGTTTTTTGCAATTTGTAGGCCAGTGCTAGGTTGTATGTTGATTAAAATATTATTCGCGGCTGTAAGACATATGTAGTTACAGAATTATAATCATCAAAATCATCAATACAACGCTCTAAGTTCATAAAGCTGTAGGAATAACTTTTTCTGTTTTTTTTTGTTCCTACGCCTTTATGAACTTGGAGGGTTGTATTGGTGACTTTGATTATATATATAAAAGTACTCTGTGCCAACGACTGAACGTACCGCGAGGTACGCTTAGGGTCAGCTCACACCGAGACGCGACGCGACGCGACGATACTGGAAGAGGCCAGTGATTTCGTGCTGCGCCGCGCGGCGCCGCGAGACGCATCGCAACGTCGCGAGGCGCATAGTAAAATCGTTGGCAACACGACACCTCGCTGCGCAGCGAGACGCCGCGCGGCGCAGCGGAACGTGTCTACATTCGCCACGTGCCCCGCCCCGCGTCCACCCGCAGTCTACCATTTGCAAGCGCATGAGAACGACGTAGATTTGACGGGTACTCGTACATTATGGAGATCGAGGAGAAGTTGATTTTTTTTGTGCAGCTCTACGAATGTTTGTATAATGTATCATCAAAACACTATAGTGACAGAAATGCAAAAAATAATTTTAATAATTTATTTTGGTATTCTTCTTCCTCTTCCTCTTCTGCAAGAAGTCCGATTATAACAAGATCCCAGTCTATCATTATAATTTCACTCAAGCACTCGACCGAACTGCATCAATTCTACACGAAGTCTGTAGAGAGAAGTCGCCACGGCAGCCGCGGCTGCGCCTCGCGACGCCGCGCGGCGTCGCGCAGCTTCGTGAGGCGCAGCGCCGCTCTTGCACGCTGCGCGTACCGGCGACGCAGCGCTGCATGGGGCAACGTATTCTAAATTCTCACAATGAAATGTGTATCTTTTCGTGTAGAAAATAAAGTTGTATTTTGAGTCGCTCTTTTAAAGTGTACGCGCAGCGTCGCGTCTCGGTGTGAGCTGACCCTTAGGAGTCTCGTCGATGCGCATGTTTGTGTCAGTGTGCCGTTTTGAACGGTTAGTACGTAGTTTCCGTACTGTTCCATATTTATATTGTGACTATAGTGCCCTATAAGGGTCACCTCACACCGAGACGCGACGCGACGTGACGCTACGCGCACACTTTAAACAGCAACTCAAAATATAACTTTATTTCCTACACAAAAAGATACATATTTCATTGTGAGAATTTAGAATACGTTGCACCATGCAGCGCTGCGCCTCGTGATGCCTCGCGGCGTAGAGCGATGCATCGCGACGCAGCGACGCGGTGGCGCGCGGCGCAGCACGAAATCACTGGCTTCTTCCAGTAGTTCCTCGTCGCGTCGCGTCGCGTCTCAGTGTGAGCTGACCCTAACCTTTCAAAATAAATAACTTGTGAAAATTATTTAAACTACCCGTATAATTTCATTGCTTCCCTAGTTCTTTATTTACTACTAGCTTCTGCCCGCGACTTCGTACGCGGATCCCGTGGCTTATGCCAGCGACAACGGGGTCGTCAAAATCGAAAATTTGAAACGTCTGATGTAGAATTCTAAGGCCCGGGGACGGGAAAACAACGGGATGAGCGAGACGATTGGAGTCGTTCCAGATCATTCATTTTTGTATGTCAACAGGAAATGCCCATCAAACTAAATAACTTTTGCTAAGACGTCATTCCTTAATTTGTTATAGCGCTGCCATGGGCTTTGGAGTTCCACAGCAGGTGTTCCAGATCTTCAAATTTATTCTCACAGCAGAAAATTCTTCTTTATTCTTCACGTGGAATATTTTTAGCTATGGCACCATTTTTATATCTCTTATACTGTAGCTGGTCTGTTGCGGTTCTGCATCAGGTATTAATTTTCCAAAATAAATTATAGCCTTTATGTTGCCCAGACTATACAACAAAAAACTTTTCTTCCCGTTACTCCGCAGCAGATCCCAAGGGTACACTGAATTAACTTCTGTCTCTTCATGCCGTACTCCAGCAATCCTTTCTCTCTCACTTTCTAACTGATTATGAATATTTTGTTGTGTGCGTGTTCGGGACAATGTATGATAATCTCGAGCAGCAGTTAGTCGCGCATCACGTTCATCACTCGTTTCAAAAGACCTATTAGTAGATGTGCAACATTGCTGAGAACTCAAGCGTGATTCTGTATCGGTAAACGTTTCTGACTCGCGAGACAATGCATGTCGCTCACGATCAGCAGACAGTCGCGCATCACGTACTGCACTTGTCTCTAGAGACCTAGCAGCAGATGCGTAGATACGCTGAGAACTCAAGCGCAATTCTCTATCCGTGAACGTCTCCGACTCGCGAGACAATGCGTGACGTTCACGATCAGCGGACAGTCGCGCATCATGTTCCGCACTTGTTTCTAGTGACCTAGCAGCAGATGCGTAGATACGCTGAGAACTCAAGCGCAATTCTCTATCCGTGAACGTCTCCGACTCGCGAGACAATGCGTGACGTTCACGATCAGCGGACAGTCGCGCATCATGTTCCGCACTTGTTTCTAGAGACCTAGCAGCAGATGCGTAGATACGCTGAGAACTCAAGCGCAATTCTCTATCCGTGAACGTCTCCGACTCGCGAGACAATGCGTGACGTTCACGATCAGCGGACAGTCGCGCATCATGTTCCTTACTTGTCTCTAGAGACCTTGAAGCAGATCCGTAGATACGTTGAGAACTCAAGCGCAATTCTCTATCCGTGAACGTCTCCGACTCGCGAGACAATGCATGAGGTTCACGATCAGCGGACAGTCGCGCATCATGTTCCTTGCTTGTCTCTAGAGACCTTGAAGCAGATGCGTAGATACGCTGAGAACTCAAGCGCAATTCTCTATCCGTGAATGTCTCCGACTCGCGAGACAATGCATGACGTTCACGATCAGCGGAGAGTCGCGCATCATGTTCTTCACTGGTCTCTAGAGACCTGGATGTAGATGCATAAATACGCTGAGAACGCAAGCGAGCTTCGCGACCCGAAGAGGTTTCTACAGAGCGAGTTGCAGCCTGATGTTCTCGAACAGCATCAAGTCTATTCTGACGCTCTTCGTTAGATTCTTGGGATATTATGATCCTCAATCTTTTAGCTCCTTTGGAACGTTGGGAAAGATTTGACCTCTTTCTAGGCATGGTTATAGTTTTATTCTGAAAATACCTGATCAATTAAAATCTAAGTGACTGCTCCCCTGCGTTACCGGGTAGGCTACCGTGTCACGAAGATAAATGGAAAAGGAAATAAATGGGAGTTTTAGCCAGTAGAGTCAAATTTTCAATGATTCATAGAATTTTCATCGAAAATCAGTCCTAAACTGTTACCGCCTCACCGCGTGGAGGTACTCCCAGCTTATGTTATTTTATAATTACACAGTGAACTCTTGGAGTTCCACAACAGGTGTTCCAGATCTACAATCTTTATACGTCAACAGAGAGTGCTCATCAGGCTGAACAACTCTTGCTAAGACGTCATTCCTATATAGGTTATAGTGTAGCTGGGCTCTTGGAGTTCCATATCAGCTGTTCCAGATCTTCAAATTTTATACGACAACAGAGAGTGTTCATTAGGCTGAGCAACTCTTGCTAAGACGTCATTCCTATATATGTTATAGTGTAGCTAGGCTCTTGGAGTTCCACATAAGCTGTTCCAGATCTTCAAATTTTATACGACAACAGAGAGTACTCATCAGGCTGAACAACTCTTGCTAAGACGTCATTCATATATATGTTATAGTGTAGCTGGGCTCTTGGAGTTCCATATCAGGTGTTCCAGATCTTCAAATTTATTCTCTTAGCAGAAAATGCTCATCACGTGAAACAATTTTTGATAAGGTACCATTTTTGTATCTCTTATAGTTTAGCTGGTCTGTTGCGGTTCTGCATCAGGTGTTCAAGTTTCCAAGATAAATTATAGCCTATGTGTTGCTCAGACTTTATACCTATACAACAAAACAAAAATCATTCAAATCCATCAAGTAGTTCCGAAGATTAGCGTGTACAAACAAACAGACAAACAGACAAACAGACAGAATTTTTTTTTTGGTTTCGTGCTCTATTACTGTTTCTAAACCCCCCTCAATTATTATTTTTTTAATATATTCAATGTACAGACACAGTTTTTCTACTGTTTTATTATATGTATAGATTTTGGATTTTTTCAAATACATTTATAATACAAAATGTCTAATTAATAATAGCAAACTTTATCGATAATTTGATGCCATTCCAAAATGTAACACCCCTACCACATATTGTTAACTAGCGTTATCTATCGGGTAATAGCTGAATTACATTTTTTAAATTCGTGGGTTTTCTATTCAAAATTAGAAAGCGCTATTGACGCACGAGATAGTCCCAATGTCCGCTCTTTTTTTTTTTGGGATGGGAAATCATCAAATGACTCCTCCCGCTCTGGGTGGAGCGGAAGGGAGTGTCAGACTTTTACTGACTCAAAAACCATCCATGTTCCTTCTTTTGCCTTTATGTTCCAGGACATCCAGGGCCGCGGTATCTCTTTCGAACAGTCCCGCAGCCCTGGCAGGTTGTTTTAGACTTTGGACTTTCGATTAATTCAGTTACTGAACAGCAACTTATTTTTATTAACGAAGTACAATTTTATTTGCCTACCTACGCCATTCGGATTTTGTTTGGTACTTGTTGATTCCATTTCCATGAGATTTTCTAATGATGGAACATCCCAATCGAAGTCAGTGAGTCACAAGAAACCTGCCGATTGAGATCGGTGAGGATAATTCGTCAGTCGGAATAATTTTATCGTATTGAGAGGGAAAAACAGGCAATCATTTTGTTCGTGAACTTCCAACTAGCTACGTGCCACAATCTTAAGTAACAGAATTTGTGTAATCTAATCATAATGAATAAATAATCAATTATTAGTCTCTCCTTTTTTTTGCGCCTACTTAAGTTGCATTTGTATGTACCACCTACATTACTTTAATGGGAAGAGACCCAGATGGTACGACCATAATGCCATGGAAGTTGGGTAGGCCTTTGGTGGAACGCAACTTGCGTCGACACCCTTGCGCCATCCCATTTTCCTAGCACAGTGGGCTGCGCTGGGGCGGCAGGTGCTGAAAACCTCAAACAGCGCAAATACAATAATTTAATTAGTACCTAGTTGTGTATGAGCCGTTTGGGGTTGAAACACTAGAGCCATGGGGTCCGAGTGCCCATCTAGTATTTCGGGAAATCGCCAAGCGGTTGGTCGACTCTTCACGTGACCAGACGGCCTATTTTTGGCCAAAGAATCAGCATTGCCATCCAACGTGGCAATGCTGCCAGCATTCTGGGCACTTTTCCTGTGGACAGCGATGCGGACGAATTATTGGACGCTCTGTAACCCTTTTCTAATGTACAGTTTACAGTTTGTAAATAATTTAATGAAAATTAGAAGAACAAGGGGGCCCAAACAGCGTTTAATGGCGCTGACGCAAGCACACGCCTGCACTGGTTATGACTTCACACTACATCAATAAAAAAATATATTAGAGATACATTTTACTTTATTAAAAATTGAATAAGCACTTAATTATAACTTACAAACTACTACTTTTCATAATTATTGTATAAAATTGGTAGTGGCAGAAAAATATTTTATCATAGATTTATAAAAACATATTTTGCAATTGTGTCGAACCATGAGTACACGGAGGAGTATGTTTGTATGAAGTTAATGGTGATCACTTATGATGTGAGTTTTCTTACAAAAAAAAAAATAGATTTCGATGATGCAGTATCAAAAATAATCACATTGGTATATTAAAAAATTTAACTCTCTGTTTCATATAGCCTCATTAAATCTTGTGATGGAAGCCATTATACCTATCATATGAATTATGAGCCACAACTCATACATTCATCTCTATTTTGTAACGAGCAAGTAATTGCAGCCATATCGGCATCATCAACCTCAGACTTTCCATTAGTCTCTGATTTTCCATTTGTGACTCGACCCTTAACCTTAGATTTATCAACAGTAAACTGTATAGCATTGACAGCAGGTTTCGTGCGTAGGTAGTACATTCCAGTTTTCAATCCCATTTTCCATGCATAGAAATGAATAGACGTTAATTTACCATAATTTGGTTCAGCAACATGAATATTGAAGGATTGGCTTTGATCGATAAAAGCACCTCTGTCAGCAGCCATCTGTATTGTAGTTTTCACAGAAATTTCCCAGACAGTTTTATACAAGTCTCTTATGTCTTTAGGAATAGATTCAATGTTTTGAATAGATCCATTATTGTGGATGATAAGATTTTTCATATCTTCATCCCATAAATCAGCTTCAGTTAGATCATGTAACAGGTGATGATTTACCACTTGGAACTCACCTGACAAGACACGTCTTTGGTAAATGTTTGATGTGAATGGTTCAAATGATTCATTATTTCCTAAAATCTGGGCTGTAGAAGCAGTTGGCATAGGTGCTAACAAAAGTGAATTTCTAAGACCATGCTTTGCAATCTTCTCTTTTAGTGATACCCAGTCCCATAAGTCTGTTGGGGTCTTGTTCCACATATCATACTGCAATATGCCCTGGCTTGCAGGAGAACCTTTGTAAGTCTCATATGGTCCATACTTCTCAGCTAATTCACAACTAGCTTCTAGTGCTCCATAGTAGATTGTTTCAAATATTTGTTGATTTAATTTTATAGCAGCTTCGCTTTCATATGGTATACGCATTAAAACAAAAGCATCGGCTAATCCTTGAACTCCAATTCCGATGGGTCTGTGCCTCATATTTGAATTTTTTGCCTCTGGCACTGGATAGAAGTTCACATCAATAATTTTGTTTAAATTTTCAGTTATAGTTTTAGTAACTTCCTTTAATTTAACAAAATTATATGTTTTGTCATCATTTACATACATATTTAATGCAACTGAAGCTAAATTGCACACAGCAACTTCATCTGCTGAAGTATACTCTACTATTTCAGTGCAAAGGTTACTGCATTTAATGGTGCCTAGATTCTTTTGGTTACTTTTTCTGTTGCATGAATCTTTGTAAAGCATGTATGGAGTTCCTGTTTCTACTTGAGCTTCAATTATGGCTTTCCACAAAACCTGAGCTCTAACTTGTTTTTGAAACCGACCTTCTTTTTCATATTTCTCATATAATGCTTCAAATTCTTCTCCCCAACAATCAGCTAGACCAGGACATTCATGTGGACACATTATACTCCAATCTTGATTGCTTTCAACTCTTTTCATAAATAAATCAGGTATCCATAATGCATAAAACAGTTCCCTAGCACGTACTTCTTCTTTTCCAGTATTTTTTTTCAAATCTAAGAATTCAAATATATCAGCATGCCAAGGTTCCAAATATATGGCAAAAGCACCAGGTCTTTTATTACCTCCTTGATCAACATAGCGAGCTGTGTTGTTGTACACTCGTAACATGGGCACAAGACCATTAGACACACCATTTGTACCAGCTATATAAGTACCTTTGGATCGAATGCAGTGAACATGGAGGCCAATCCCACCAGCTGATTTAGAAATGAGTGCACATTGTTTTAAAGTATCATAAATCCCTTCAATGCTGTCATCTTTCATGGCTATAAGGAAGCAAGAAGATAATTGAGGACGTGGAGTGGCTGCTGAGAAAAGAGTTGGGCTTGCATGTGTAAAATATTTATCGGATAATAAGTTGTATGTATTAATAGCCCCTTCAATATCTTCACCATGAATTCCAATGGAAACCCGCATGAGCATGTGCTGTGGTCTTTCTGCAACCTGAAATGTTATAGGTAAATATGGTCAATGTTCTATGCTTACAAGTTTTTAAACAGACATGGACACTAACACTTGTTAATACTAAAAAGGGGTGTTTTTTATCTATGATCAATGTGCTTACATTACAACAGTGCCAAGATATCGGTAGCTCTTAAAAAATAGTAAACATGGCAAATATCCCATTTTTTGTGATAATACATAATAAATAATCAAAAAACACTACACTGACTAGTAATAATAAGTTTACCTTATTATTTATTTTCAACAAATATGACCTTTCCAAGGTCTTGAATCCAAAATAGTTGTATTTAAAATCTCTGTCATACACAATGGCAGAGTCCAGCCTCTCTTTATTTTTTATAATTATATTGTAATGGAAATCAGAGATCATTGGTGTCCTCTTCTTTGTATGTGGATTGATTATATTATATAAATCAGTAATTACATCTGAAAAATAAAGAATTTTAGTGGAAAATTGTGGTTCATTAATTTTCTTGAGTAACAAGCAGTTCCAAAATGCAAAATGAGAAGATATATTTTAAAGTAAATTATTCTACAATAATTTACTTTAAATATTTTCTCATTTTGTATTAGTGTTGGTACATAAAAAAAATATGCTAGTAAAATAATTACCAGAAAAGTGTTTTTTTGTTTCCTTATGCAAATTAGAAATGGCCAATCTTGCAGCAAGTATTGCATAATCTGGATGATCAGTAGTCATTGTCGCTGCTGTTTCAGCAGCTAAGTTATCAAGTTCCACAGTTGTTACACCAGAATATATACCACTGATGACTTTGAGAGTTATGGATACCTGCAAGCATTAGATTACTATAAAAAAAAAAGCCATGCACACTCCAAGGATGATAAACATATCAAGTTTGTTGACTTGGCTGGTGACGTTTTTGAAATGAGGCTTGTGGACTTGGCTTTTCGTAGATCATGATGTTTAGTGAATTGGGTGTACTGCATTAAAACTCAAAGCATTTATTTCAATTAGACCATTACAGACACTTTTGAAAGTCAAAAAAATAAAAAAGTATAGTATAGTAAGCATTTAAGTTATTATATAGTTAGGATGGGATATTTGGAGTTTGGACATAAGATAGAAAATTATGTAGAAGAAAGTTGATCATCTAACTATTTACTAGATTGTATACAGATTCACAAATACTTACTGGGTCTACAAAGTCCATGTTGAGACCATAACATAACTTTTTTATCCTTGAGGTGATCTTATCAATATGCACCTCTTCCATTCTTCCACCTGCAAAACAGACATTGTTTTTCTAAGAATGCAACAACAAAAACTAGTTCCAGTAAAATAGAATGTATGATAAAGTACAACTCACAAGGCATTGGGCAAGTCTCTTGGTCTCAAGTATTATGAGAGAATGTGGGTGAAATGTAAAGATGTAGGGCTAACTTGAATAACCATTAAGTGTGATTGATCTTAAGGCTATGGAGTGAGAACCTAATACATAGAAACCATAGCCCTACAACTCACCAATTCAGGGAAATGGGCCTTCAAATATTTGTACTTGTTTGGTTTAAACTTGTTAGACTTCGGGTTAACCTTATCCACAGAAACCATAAAACCTCTGAGAAACAGTGCAGACTAAGATGCAGTGTTTCTGAATTTTAGACCTTTTAATGTGTGTAATTTTTTCTGCTTCTCAGGGGGTCTAAAATGGCCGCTTTAGCAGAATCATAATAGGATAATAATATGAATTACTGATTCTTAAAATGGTCATAAAAGTACCTACTATTATTAATTGTCACCTCGTGACCATTTTACGAATTTAAACGTAATTCATATTATATATTTATATATACAGTTAAAAGAACACATTTTCTATTTATTTAAGCTAAATGAGGTTGATGTTTTCTAGCTTATTAGTCTGAGGAGAAACAAGTTAAACTCAGAGTAGTCTTTTCTCTTGAGGAAAGCACCTTTGAGTGGACCTGTTGGAGTGGAGCTCAAATCAGAACTTAAGGACTAAGGAGCTCAATTATTGAAACAACAGTACTAACATTCATTTTAGGGCAGTTGTATAAAAACAAGAAGGTTGTAGGCCACAAGAAGTTCTGAAAATGATAGACAATCAAAAATCTTTAAAACTTATCCATATCTATATCATCATATTCACAATAATTCAGATAATATGGAATAGTCACTTATTAAGTATTGTAGTTGTGTTTTAAAATAACAATTGAAATGTAATTGTGTATACTAAAAAATTACAAATTATGTGATGAAATATGTCAGCACTAACTCATGCATATTACTGAAGTGGAAGGTTTCAATGGACAAGATTATAGGTTAACCAAATAAACAAGAATTGGGCCAGTCATCTTAGGGGATTTATTGAGAGAGCCTCTAATATGAGTTTGTTTTACTGTTAAAGTGACTTTATCACACACAATCCAACTCCCATGGTTAGTGAACATGCCAGATGGAAGAGTCGTTTTTATTTAAGTGGAAGAATAGATACCACAAGAATTATATTAAAATATATACGAATTTCCTTACCTCTTTTGAGAACGAATAGTCTATTAAGTTTGCCCACCATGGTGCTAGTAATCAAGGAATTAGAATTGATCAACCGGTTGTTCAATGTTCAACAAGCCAGCAGTGCGCAGAGTAAAATGACGTTAAAAATGGCGGGAATTGGCGGGAACGGCGAAATAACTCGACATAGAAAAACAAAACAACAACACATTGCGCTTGGATCTTTTGGCGCGTGGGCCAAATCGGAACTAACTCCGCCATCTTAGTTTTAAATACAATTTCATAAAACTTTTTCGCAAAATGTTTACAAACAACGCTTCCCTGTCAATGTCATTCATGTGCCAAAAGATCGTTGAAGCGTAACATACTGTAAATATTGTTTGCAGCCGCCTCTATCTACACAACGCTTTAGAAAGCGCTATGTAATTTACAGATGTTGTGGCTTGCCATTTGAATAATATTATCAGTTTTTTATATGGAATTAATAATTACCAAGTACTTGAAATCACAATGCCCTACCTTAAAAATATCAAAAACTAAGATACATTATTATAATTATTAAATTGTTTGTTCATAGTTACAGATAAAAAAAAACGTAGTGATATGTATCTCATCTTTTCCGAACATACCACAGTTTGTGACATTCATTTCATATTATAATAATTTATAATTCTTTGTTCTGTGTATAGATGGCATTTGTAGCGCCATCACATGAAGCGATGGGTCTATTTAATTAATTATGAAAATAATAAAATGGAAAATACATTGCAAGTTTTGTACAGGCAACGAGAGGCTTTCAAAGATACATATGAACTTTTTCCATCTGTGGCGACCATAGGATGTAGCACTGCAGTGTGCGAATCTATGTTTTCAACTTTAACTGCAAATACTGCAATCAATAGGCCTCAAAGGCTGTCAATGCTTCACGAAGGAATGGCTGGTATGGTATTTCTGGCCTTTGAAAAAAAAACAAAAGCAGTTGATCTGAACAAAGTTCTTCGCATTTTTTAATAACATGGCTAATCGTAGAATTCAGCTGTTTTAAATATTTTTATTATTATGTTTATTATTGTAACACGTTTGCAGGAACAATATGATCTAAATGGTATTTTTGGTCGTATCTATTTACTCGTATCACCCCACCCAACAATTAATTATTACCTCCTCTCACTCAGACGTGGATCTCTACATCCAAATCTGGAAGTTCAATCATCTTGTTCGTCTGTTCTTCACCATTGAGGATTTAATAGTTCTTAGATCCATGCTCATGTTCTGTCCCAGAAATTATTTGTCTACGAATATCTATTGAATGTTCATCACTGACCTAGAGGTCAGTGATAAACATGGTGATAAGGTGACTGATTTAGGAACCCGTGCTTCGAGCGCAGATCAATTATGATGAATATTTTACTTCCGCCCTACCTGTAACCAATGCTGCCCTACCTCAAATTCGGACTCTAGCTACAGCCCTGTTCAGAAGTCGGTGACAAAAAATTTAATCAAACAAACAAAAGTCACCGACTTCTGAAGCTAAAATTATTTTTCACTTTTTTGTGTTTTTGGAGTCGGTTTTTGTGAAATAATAAGAACTCAAATGCATATGTGTGTAAAACGTATCCACGATCGACAACACATGCGAACGATACCCATTGAAAAATTCATTCATCGATCGATTCTCATTATTTCACAAAAAAAAACATAAAATTTATTCTTTCGTGTTTTTTTATTGTTACTTTTTGAAAAAAATAGTCCCAATCGTCTCGAGTTCGATGATCGAGTTAATGGTATTCGGTTCCAGAACCACCTAAAAATAATCTATAATATAAAAATGAATCGCAAAATGTGTTGGTAAGCGCAGTGGCGGAGTTAGGGCCACTGACGCCCCGAGCAAGAATATTGTGGCGCCCACTAAAGGAAATCATTGTAAAGTGAAAATTTTTTTGCTGAACCAATGTGAACGTATATTAAGAATTTCATCTTTCCTTTACCGTCAATGTAAAAAATCCAGCCAAAAAAAAATTTCAATAAAAAATATGCATATGCACAGAGCGTAGAGCACAGTTTTGAGGGTTTGCACCAGCGGAGGCAAGAGACTCCAACTCCAGACCTTGGCGCCCCCCAGAATTTGTCGCCCTGGTCCGTCGCCCCCCCCTAACGCCGGCACTGGGTACGCGCATAACTCAACAACGCCTGGACCAATTTGGCCAATTCTTTTTTTTAAATGTTCGTTGAAGTTCAAGGATGGTTTTTACCGCGATAAAAATTAAAAAAAATGCCTGGATAAGTCTAAAAACAACACTAGGATACTTTTTTTTTTGGTAGGATTAGGTATAAAAATGAATCGCAAAATGTGTTGGTAAGCGCATAACTCAACAACGCCTGGACCAATTTGGCCAATTCTTTCTTTAAAATGTTCGTTGAAGTTCAAGGATGGTCTTTACGGCGATAAAAAATTAAAAAATTGCCAGGATAAGTCTAAAAACAACACTAGGATACTTTTTTTTTGGTATGATTAGGGTTGGATTAGGGTAGGAGTAGTGTAGTAGTAGGGTAGGAGTAGTGTAGGAGTAGGGTAGGAGTAGTGTAGGAGTAGGTTAGGAGTAGTGCAGGAGTAGAGCAGGAGTAGGGTAGGAGTAGTGTAGGAGTAGTGTAGGAGTAGGGTAGTAGTAGGGTAGGAGTAGTGTAGGAGTAGGGTATTTATTTATTTATTTATTGGATCTCCAACAGAAACTACACAATTACATGCAAGCATACATATAACAGGGACAAATACACGTGTGCGCTTCCAATTATAGGAGACCACATCATTCACTTACAATCTAGGTACATACAATAAATTTGACAAGGACAAAAATCTAAAGACATCAAAAACATTACATAAAAAAACAAACAACAAAGGAAACAAAGTGAATTACGCAAAATATGAACTATAATAATAATGAAAATGAACAATAAGAGAGAAAAAAGAAATGAATCATACAAGAATAACAAGTAGGGTAGGAGTAGGATAAGAGTAGTGTAAGAGTAGGTTAGGAGTAGGGTAGGACACCACGCGAACGAAGTAGCGCTGGGCAGCTAGTCTACTATATAAAAATAAGTCGGGTTTTCCTTCCTGACGCTTTAACTCCAGAACGCACGAACCGATTTCCACGGTTTTGCATTCGTTGGAAAGGTCTCGGGCTCCGTGAGGTTTATAGCAAAGAAAATTCGACGACACGGTTGGCGCAGTGGTCAAGCGATTGACTGCTGCGCTGCATGTCGCGGGTTCGATTCCCGTACGGAACAAATATTTGTATGACCTACAAGTAATTGTTCCGGGTCTGGGTGTTTTTCTATCTATAATATGTATGTATTTACAAAAAAAAAATGTATATATGTAGTTTATCAGCCATCTAGTTACCATAACACAAGCATTAGGTTGCTTAGCTTGGGACTAGATGGTGCTGTGTGAAATGTCCAGGGATATTTATTTATTTATAATTCAGGAAAAATAGGGTAGGTAGGGTAGTGAAAGTAGTAGGTAGGAAAACATGCATTGCAACGCATGCCGGGCACAGCTAGTGGTGTATAAATAAAACAAAGATGGGTTTGTTACAACACTTATAACTCGAGATCTGCTGGACCGATTTTAAAGATCTCTGTTTTTTTGGATTCGTCTCCGCCCCGAATAGCAGAATAACTATTAAAATATCAGAATAATTGCGCGGAAAAGCTGTTTATCGCCCGCTTGCTTGCGAGGGAAGATGTTTCCCAACAGAAAGAATAGGCATTTCTCTTCGCAAATTCCCGCGCCAAGTAGAATAGCTTTTTAGAGGCAGAAGACAGCTGTTCAGCAACATATACCGGCTGCCGTTTACCCGGTATACCAATCGGCTCAGTGTTTAATTTGTTCTCTTTTCTCTCCTTATTGTTGTAAGAACGGACGGGTAGACAATACATTGTGTTTTGTTTGCACTGTTGTGAACTCAGCAACGATTGGGCGTAATGATTGAACTTAAGACTATATAGAAGAACCCGACAACTGTCGGGCAGTAGCCCACCAGACATAACAGCCGTCTGGGAGGATCCTCCCTTTTCTATGGGGGATGAAGAACTTTACACCCTGCTCTTCATACCCCCAAATTGGTGACCCCGAATTGAACGTCACCGCTGCCTTCGAGCGACCTGACGTCATCAACATTACTTCCTCTCGAGCAAGCCAGCTTCAAATGGGTATTCCTGATCATCTACATGCAGTGGAAGCACATTCCTGGTCAGCACCCTCAGCCTCATCAAGAGAACTATGGCACTGCACTTTCGGCCGGTTTGAGCTCGATCTCTCGGTCGACGCGAACAATCAGCCACATCGCGGCGCTGACCCATGTCCGACGCAACGGAGCAAATGCACCCCTGGCACCGGCCTCGACTCACTGGGGTTCGCACCACCGCCGCAGACAGTTCCGACTCACCGTGAACAATGCGGCAACGAGTTTTCACGTTTCACGGTCGTTCTGGAGCCGAATACCATGAACTCGATCATCGAACTCGAAACGATTGGGACTATTTTTTTTTCAAAAAATAACAATAAGTACACGAAAGAAAAAATTTAATGTTTTTTTTTTAAATAATGAACATCGCTAAATAAAATGACTTATAAATAAAACAATATTATAATTTAAAATTACATTATTTATTGTTGCACCTTGTAGATAAATTAATTTACACATTATAAATAAATTAACTTATTCGATAACTCCTTAAAATTGGATATATTATGTCTAGGGCTTCGTTAATTTCACCTCTTGTTTTGCCACCTGCAAATTAAAAGAAAAATACAACAATAACACACAGTTGAAAAGTTTTTTTTTTTTTTGTACAAGCCCGCCACACTATTCCCAAGCCACTGTAACTCCTGAAAGCCAGAATCAACAGTGGCGACCACCAGAAAGGCACCGAGACAATGATGCTCGACGAAGTCTCAGAGAAACAATTTAATTGTCTTGGATCCCGCAACAAAATTAATCAGAAAAGTATAGCGGAGGAGTAGGAAAACCATAATTTCCACTTCCTTCCATATCAGCAGGAGACAGACCAAAACACGGCAAATAGGCACAAGGTACGTTCACAACTGAGATAAGCCCAGTTGTCTAGCACCACGGATAAATATTATCATTAATGGGTCCTAAGTTGTGAGCTGTTATATTTGATTCCAATAATACCTTCAGAGGCGTATTTAAAGATTTGGCGCCCAGGGCCAGTTAGCTTTGCCGCCCCATTCATTTAAGAAAAAAAACTGTTATTGGTGTGAAATAATAAATCTCAGCTCTAGTGAAGTTGTGAAAAAACCCGTGTCTTGTCAATAGCTTTTACGACAGCCCGAACTCGACCGTGATCAATCGACTTTCAAAAAATAAAACACTAAAATGTGGATAGTGAATTTACTTTCGGAAGTAGGTGGCATAAATATCAATGACACAAACAAAAGTCACGTTTTCACACAACAAGTTTTTTATTTACCCTTATTTTTTTTGTCATTGATTATTAACCCTTTTTAGTTGTGATATCCCGCAGTAATTCTTGTAATGTTTAAATTTTACATTCTAAATTATAGGATCAGTCAACAGTGAAATACGTATTATAAGAGCTAAATCATAAACTGGTCAAAGGTCTTAAATAATTCGTGCCTTCGGCAATTGGCTCGCATTACCTTATGAAGAATATGACGATAGACGCGGCCCAATATAGTTAGCCTTTGAGATAATCAAGGGCGAATTAAAGTTTTAGAATTATTTAAATAATTAGTATAAATGTGTATACTTTACCTGTAAATACAATCTTTCCATTGACAAATATTAGTAAAACCACTCTAGGGCGGACCATTCTGTAAACAAGACCAGGAAATAATTCTGGTTCATAAGATGCAAATTGGCCATGTGCTTGTTGTAGTGCTTCTAATCTTATCGGAAATCTCAAATCAGCGGTAGCTATAAAATTTTGAATTTTGAAGTCCAAAAACTTTGCCTGAAATAGAATAAACAAAAGGACTATTAGGTATACATTTGATTAAGTTGCGTTTGAATATTACAATAATAAATAGTGGGTCGAATATTCGCACTAAAAAAATCGAGATTGGTCGAATTTAAACATCAAACTCAAAACTGTGATGTGCCCATAAAGTAATTTGTAAAGGTTTTCGCAACTTCAAACCTAGTTTAAGTGCATCGAGAACAAGAAGTTTCATTAGTTTTGTCTCACTCGACTTCTAACATTCGGTAAAACAGTTATCTTTATTTAGTAGTTTATTTACTAAACTGGCTTAAGAATTCGAATTTTATTGTAAATACATTTTAAAAATACCAAAATTAAGGAATATTCGTAAGCACTGGTTCCTTTGTATAAGATTACGGTTTGTTATAAGTAGGTACATACAGGATATCCAAGTTTGTGAATAATCCGAGCAAATTTTCTGGCAGCTATATAGGAATCATGTTCATTTCTTAGTCCAGTGCAGAGTACTTTTCCAGATCTGTAAGCATAAATCTCTTTTAACATGAGGGACTTTTAAGTAAGTAAGTAAGTGATATACAGAATGAATTTAAAATTCACCTTGTATAGTAGTCTGTTATAAAATATAATAGAAATATTTTTTTTTACCTAAACACCAGTGCTGTAGCTCTTGGATCAATTATTTTCATGACAACCCCATGGAATCTGGCTGGGTTATATTCGGAAAATCGGGTTCTACAGTAAATATCCAATAATTTTAATTCACAACCCAAATTTATAGTTGATACACAGTTTCTGTAACAATAAAATATATTAACTTAAACCTGCTTAATCTTTGTATACTAAGCCAAAAGCCAACCATCACAATATCTATATTCCAGTGTCACTGAGTGCTGCTACTGCTACAAAAAAAAAAGGAAACATTTGTCATGTAGTGCTGTCTGTTTCATACCTTAGGTATACCTTGAACAAACAATTGTACATGTACCTATGCAAATCCTACTTATAATATTATAAATGCGAAAGTTTGTGAGGCTGGATGGATGGATGTTTGTTACTCTTTTACGCAAAAACTACTGACCGGATTTAGATGAAATTTGGTACACTGATAATTTATAACCTAGATTAACATAAACAATACTTTTTATCCCGTTAGTACGATCCCATGGGACATAACATACAACATAAATCACAAGGGATATGGTGCCCTTTCAATGAGATATTTAGAGGTAAAGGCTGCAATATGAGAGTTTTGTTTTGTTTATTTACTTAGGACCAAAGGTTTAGTTTCAGTTTCAGCCACATTTTCGGTGAATAAAGTTTAAAAAGGGCATTATTGTTTTAAAGGCATTTGTACTATGTCAGGGCCATCTTTCCCACTGGGCATTCTGGGCACGTGCCCAGGGCCCCACGATCCAAGGGGCCCCAAGTTACTGTAACTGTCAAGAGGAACTTAATTTATCCCAGGCAGGGCTACAGGATATTAAAATTCTCGAGCTCGCTCCGCTCGCTTTTGAATCTAGCTTTTCATCGTAAGTCAATAGTTACACATAAAGGATGTTTATAATGTAGAGGCGGAGAACTTTATATTGAAACAAAACACAGATAAAACGTTTTTAATATCCTTGTAATTGGCTTTATATCTGCAAGGGCCCCATTATTCTCAAGTGCCCAGGGCTCCCAATTGGTTAAAGACGGCCCTAGTATGCCTATATACAGCGTGTTATGGAAGGGGGGTATCAACCCTGAAGGAGGTGAATGTGCTCATGAAACTTGAAGTTTTGAAAATTTGGCCCTCCCATAGTAAATCAATCAGCTGGTAGTCAGTTTTGTAAGGGAGGGCCAAATTTTTTTTTCATATTTCGACCTATGTTCTTTGGGGAAAGTTGTTGAGTTTCATGAGCACATTCACCTCCTTCAGGGTTGATAAGGTTATACAGCGTGTAACGGAAGGGGTTCCGTTACACGCTGTATAACCTTCGCGCAAGTGCAAGCAATAGGTTGACAAAGTTTTTCGCAATCAGATGAATGGTATGTCAGCAGATAAAATACGAACAAACAAGTACCTATTGATTTTATATATAAGGTCCCATTAACATAGATGGACAAATTTTTACACAGCGCTCAGCACTTCTAACCAAGCATATCCAAGCAAAAAAAAAACACTGATTAGTGATTTTATTTTGACTGCAAAATAATTTAACATGAACAGGATTTGTTACACTTAATCAAATACTTGTGGAGCAGGTTATCCCACCAAATATCTTGGTTGTGTAATAGAAAAAACACAAAAAAGTGAAAAATAATTTTAGCTTCAGAAGTCGGTGACTTTTGTTTGTTTGATTCAGTTTTTTGTAACCGACTTCTGAAGCTAAAATTATTGGAACGAAGTTCCTTATGGCGCGTTGCGAAAGGAGGCTAGACGGAAAAAATTCTCAAGAAAAGTTGTAACGACACTTTTACCCGACTGCGCGACGCAAAGGGGGGTAATGTGTTTTTGCTATAGTAAGCTATTGTAAGCCGTGCGGCGTGCGCATGTTTCTCTGTCTGTCTCTCTCTCGCTCTCTTATAGAAAGCAAGGCAGATATTTTCGTTTCATCTTTGGTCTGTGGATGGGTGATCAAGGTTAAGCAACGACTGCCAAGGTCTGTCTGTGGAAGGGTGATCCAAGTTAAGCAACGGTTGCCAAGGTTGGTCTGTGGATGGGTGATCAAGGTTAAGCAACGACTGCCAAGGTTGGTCTGTGGATGGGTGATCAAGGCTAAGCAACGACTGCCAAGGTCTGTCTGTGGATGGGTGATCCAAGTTATACATCCACATACATCGTAATAGTTACTATGCTTCAAACAAAGTTTTTAATTAAAAATAATAGTAACTTCGCGCGGACTAAACGTTTAGTCAAAACAGTGCTTAGACGCCATGACGTAACGTAAACAAAAGATAAAATAAAAGAAACTTAAGAACTTCGTTCCATCCGGATGTCCCTTGACACCTCTCTAGTTTTTCACTTTTTTGTGTTTTTGGAGTCGGTTTTATTTTTTGCAAACAGTTTTTCAATTTTTTTTATTTTTAATTGCAATATTCCATACAAATATTTTTCATCATCAGACCTGTAATGGCACTTCTAACCCAGATGGGTGCAAAGTTTTAATCAATATACATGAATTAAGTCCAAACGCAAGGTAGCTACTGTAAACAGTTGAGGAGTTCCCTTAACTGTCCTTCGTCTCCATCATCAGACCCCTTATGACAGTCACAACTCATCTAGGTGTAAATTGCTCATCAATACAAATTAATCAAACCCAAACACAAGGTGACTGCTGTAAACCGTTGAGGAGTTCCCTCGACTGTCTTTCGGTTCCATCATCAGAGCGACTCCAGACCTTCTTTAAATTGTAGTGCTTTAAAATACTTAATCAAAAAATTTACAAACGCACTAGTCGCCACTACAATTTTTGAAAGCTCCCCACAATTTCTCTTAGATGCCATCATTAGATCCCGGTTTCCTTATCATGGGACCACCCTTGAAGTATCTCCTTTCCAACAAAATAAATCGGTTCATAAACGACGAAGTTATCCGCGAACACACATAAAAAAAAAATATATACGGTTGAATTGAGAAACCTCCTCCTTTTTTGAAGTCTGTTAAAAAAAAGTGATGGTGTGACTATGGCACTAAAGTTCTTTTAGTTTTAATAAAATAGAATAACGTGCAAGAATCAAATCCTGCAATCAGTGCTCAGCATTAATTTTAACTTTTGCAGTAGGTGTTTTTACATTGGGTTGACGCAGCATTGTGATAACAATATAATGTGATGTGATAGCAGAATTAATATAGCAACAACACAAAGTTACTTACTGAACTTTTATGCTGTTCTTAGCTTGGTCTGTTCCACTCACCATCGGTGTGATAGCAGTCATTGCACTGTGAGGATTTATGGCTTGTGGTGTAAAAGTACTGTGTGTTGGTGTTAGTGCCACCTCCCCCGCAATATAAGACTGTGAAGTTGGCATTGCAGGAGTAGTAAGTGAAGAGCCACTGGCTCGAGAGTGAGCAGGAGTATTTTGAATGTTTGTCCTACTATTCCCATTCTGATTTGATACACTGCTAATTACAGACACTCTGTTCATTGAAGTGACACCTTCTGTGTCATCTTGTGAATTATTGTGTTGATTATTTTTTGCAGCTGTTTCTTCTTTGCCAATTTCCATCTGTTAAGTAGAGATTTGTATTTATTATTGCTACAGCATCAGTATAGTACCTACTAACTACTTTTCGAAACAGGTTACAATACTTACAATGACTGAATGCAGGGAGCAAAAGGGTGTTGCTTAGGTATGACTAGACTGATTATGGCTTTTTTTTAAATTCTTTACGTGTTATAGATGAAATCATAGTAATCATGCACTTTGTTTTTTTTTTTGGAAAAGTTTTGCTTAACTTCAGATAAAATGATATCTGAAGCTAACCAAATTTTTTTTTTCCATTTAATATAGAGCACTTAAATTCAAATAGTGTCGACCTCTCTGAATGTAGAAACATCGTTTTCAAATTACAATTTCATTTAATTAATAAAAGGCTCGATCATACTACTGAAAATTTGAAACATTACTCGATTTGAAATGATAATAATTCTAGTAAAATGTAGTACTTATATAAAAAAAGTTGCAGTTTTTCAATTTTAAGTTGCACATTTTTGCACTTTTATTGCATATTTGAGCTTAAGTTAGTTGCTTATAATACGGTCCTGAATAATGACAGAATAAAAATGTATTTACCTCATTAATTGAATTAGTGGTCCAATCAGGTGTAGGGACACACGGAGTTGTTCTTTTCTCTACATTTTGTACTGATATTGGTTGACTTGAACTTTCCATGTTTGTGCTACCAAATGGTACACTCGTGAAAATTAAACCGAGTTTACGGTAAGAACTGCCGAATTTGCTGATTTAAATCAGCAAATTAAACAACAACAGTTATCTGTTAAATTTTAAAATTGGCGTTTAATCGTGGACAAAATACAAAAAAAAACAACGCTTAATTCGGAACAAACTTGGACTCGTACCTATTCAATCAAATTCAGTTGATAAGGTTGTTACACAGCAAAGAGTATAATAATACTAGGTGATACTAGGGGAGACACAGAGCATCATCATTCAAAATCATCTTGTTAAATGGCTGCTGACACTGACAGTTAGTTTTTTTTTTTTTTTTTATTAATTTATTCATGACCATGGATACATGTCCTTCAGTCGTACTGACAGTTAGTAGACTGGCAGTGTTGCCAAAGCCAGCCAATACCATTGAAATAGATATAGCCAAAGAGTATAGTAATAATTTATGGATATAACCAAAGCACACCAAGGCACTGTCCTGTCACATTACCATGGACGGCATGGACTTAGTTAGTAATACTAAGTCCATCCGCACTGTCGCAAGTCGCGAAAAAAATTCAACAACAATCCTCATTCCTCATTATCCTCACTCACTCAAGTCAAACGTCAATCGTGACGTCAACGTCAATGACAATGTCTTATGTCCAAATTGAATAAAATAAATAAACTTTCATCTTGCTGGCAGAAGAATTTATTTGTATTAATTTTATTGTCTCTTCGACTTGATTGATGATTGATTTATTCAAGTGTTAACTGTTCTTTTAGAAAAATACCTACCATATGTATTCAATAATTTCCCAAAAAACAATTAATTTTTTTGGAAAATGTCTTGTCAAGTTGAACAAATAGCTGACTGTGGTGATATATCCAGTTTAGCAAGAGCTTTATTTATATCAGAAAATGAAGGTATTTTTTGTGAGTTTTTTTACTTAATTCGTTTTATTGATATTCTTTCCATTTTAATGTTTACATTTTCAGACACAAAGTGGCTGCCACAGTGTTCCATTTCTTTGTCTTCCTGCAGCAGCTTACTGGCCGTCGGATATAAGAATCGTCTCTGTCTACTTACCAATCAATGGATTAGTCTGACAAACAGTAACACATTTCTTATATCATGGAGTGGAACTTTGCCTTCAGAAATAACAGTGGTATTGGTATTACCTATATGTCCATCACAGCAATCTTCTCAGGTAAATATTCAATGCTCTTAGCAGTGGCATCCAATTAAACTATCTTAATCACTTTAATAAGTATGATGGGTGATGATCGATATATTTCATTTATGTAGTGATAAAAAGCAAATAAGTAACAATAGAAGATATGCTACACAGTACCTACAGTAGATAAGCAGTAAACTTGGTAAGAAAAATGAGGTTATATTAATTGAAGCATTTGAATTTCCAGGTAGGCAAAAACTACAGAACGCCACTTGCAACAATTTGTATTATATTGTTATAATTTTACTTATTTACAGAATGGACCTGATTGGTTCTGCATAATTGTTGGCTTTAAAAATGGCAGTGTTGGATTCTATACCAATACTGGTCACTTACTGTTACTAGAAAAATTAGATGACAAGCCAGTTTTGAAAATATCTTGCCACACTGGGACTTATGGAACTTTACCTGATGATGTACATATATTGTTTCAAACCTGTGAGTGTATCATCTCAGGGTCAAGCTTGTACCAAACACTCAGGAATGCCAAAGCACAACTAGCTCGAGGTATTTTTACTCACTTTTACAATGCATTCAAAACCAAAATGCTTCATGTTATGATATAAACAAATAATAATGGTTTTCTGGACTTGGCACCTTCTGGGCCAGTTGAGTAAAAATAGGAATGGCAATGATCAGAACTTTGTTAATAAAAAATAAATAATTCATCTTTATAGTTCGAGCTGGTATCCTGGGGGACTACTCAGTAGATAGCCGAAGCATCAATATTCGAAAATGGATGTTCTCTGAACAAGAAGTTATGAATGATGCTGCGGTTGTAGGACTTGATCTCAAAAACACTTACGACCACCTGTTAGCAGCATCCACTTACGGGGGATATGATGTTTGGTAATTAAAATTCAAGGTTTTTAACCAACTACATTTTTTTACCTGTTTCTTCTACAATGATTACTTTATAATACAAAAAAATTTTGGACATTGGTTGTATGGCACTCTATTTTTATAGGGTATGGCAAATGGCCTAATGTCAAAAACGTTATCATGTTTTTACCCAAGTTGGCACCACGTTAATCTACTACGCATACCCAGTTTCTAGGCAGAAAGAGAATGCAATTACGTGTGCATGTGGCGTGAACAAGCACTCATAGAACCTACGTGACCATGAGCCGGGCTGCCGGGACATACCGGACACGGGGCAAAGTTGAGCCAGGGGAACCTTGAAAAAGCATCCAGTATAGTTAGTCAATTGGTTTTAAACGATTTATCCATCCAGGTTTGGTAGCAATTTTTCATAATCACTATTTTGTGGTTTAGCAGTTCTCAGATACTTTACCTATCTTCAAAATTCCATCTTGCTTGACAAACAGACTTGTATCTCTGTCACAGCACAGTGACAGCTTTTAGACAACATTCATTGCAAGTGTCTGCAAAGGAAGTATCAAATTTATCTTAAAAATATGTATATTTTAATATGGGAAATAATAAAACTTCCGAAAAACAAATTAACTTACCACTAACCAATAATCTGTGGTTGACTTTAATGCTAACCTTGGTTAAAAAAAATTACCGGATTTTTTTTTTCTGTTTTCTCATCTGCTCTCAGTCAACCCTGACTATGATCAGATGTGTGGAAAGATGTATCATATTTTTCAGAATCTGGACCAGTGTCCAAATTCTAATTAGTCAGGCAGCACAATATCAGCTTTCTTGAGTCTCTTAGCATGATTTGGCATCAACAGTGAAAGTGAAAGGGGATTTGGATGGTTGGTTAGCCTATCTTTGTATTTCTCTAGGTCGCGCTTCGCTTCTTCTAGGATCTTTGGGATTTCCAGGTGCTCAAGGATTTCTGAGTTGCGAGCGTACCAGGGCGCAGCTGCTAGGACCCTTAGGATATACTATTTTGACTTCTTTGAATGCACATGATGTTTGATTTGCTTGCGGAAGACCATAGTTGAATCCCATATGTCCATATAGTTTTTATGATGGAACAATAAACTCTAAGTTTGTTACTCAGGGTGAGTGAAGATTGTCTGCCTAATAGCCAGAGCAAGTTCTTGAATCTGTAGTTTATTTCTGTTCTTTTTCTTTAGGTGATCCTTCCATGTCAACCTACGATCCAAGTAGAACCCCAGGTACTTCACACATGGTGTCTGCGGTAGAGTGTCCTGACCCAATTTGACCGGGGCGCAATTTCTATGTCTGAGTGCAAAGGTGATGTGATGCGATTTGGGTGCACTTGCCTTTATACGCCATTTGTTTAGCCAGTCATAGGTCCTGTCAAGTTGATTTTGTAGCATGCTGCTCGCTATGTTGGCATCATGATTACAGGCCAGAAATGCGGCATCATCAGCATAGGTTGCTACAAATACGTCAGGGCATTGAGGGAGGTCGCTAGTAAATATGTTATATAAAACTGGGCCTAGGACGGAGCCCTGCGGTACCCCTGCAAGGCACCTGGCGAGAGAGGATCTAGCGTCTCGTACCTTATCTTGAAATTGCCTATCACTAAGGTATGATTTCATTAGCAAGTAAAAAGAATGGGGCAGGAGCAACTTTATCTTGCATAGAAGCCCTTTATGCCATACTCGGTCAAAGGCTTGATGGACGTCGAGGAAGGCTGCCGAGCAATACTTCTTCTTTTCTAGGCATTGTTGTATGGTGCGGTAGACTCGGTGTACCTGTTCTACGGTGGTGTTGCTCACGAAATCCGAATTGATGATCAGGTTTTCTTGTAGGTGACGTTTCAGCCTGTTCAGGACGACCCTTTCCCTTATCTTCGATAGTACTGGAGTAAGGCTAATAGGGCGGTAAGATGAGACTTCATTTTTCGGCTTTCCAGGCTTATGGATCATTACGATTTGTAATACTTTCCAGAGAGCAGGGACATAAGAGAATCTGAGGGAAGCATTAATGAGGATAGTAAGAAAGACTACTCCCTTTCTTTGCAGCTCCTTAAGGATTTTTGGTGTTATCAGATCGAATCCGGGTGCCTTTTTGGAGTTCATCGTAGATATTAATCTCGACAGTTCCCGTGGGGATGTTGGTCGCAGTGGGGCACAAAGTTGCAAGTCCTGGTTGAGAATGTCATCTATTTCAGGATCATCAGGAACTGCAGATTCGTTCGGCTTGAAGACATTGGCAAGGTGAGTTGCGAAAGCTTCAGATTTTTCTTGATCTGAACGAGCCCATGAATTGTCTGATCTGATAGGGGGGAAGCATTGCTGAGGTTGTGCTAAATTCTTAGTTGCTTTCCAAAGGGAGTGAATTCCTTTAGCTTCAGGGGTTATTCTCTCTAGCCTGTGTTGTAGGGCATCATTGTTAGATTTCACAAGAAGTTCTTTGAGTTCCTTAATGCCACGGTTAAGACGGGTTTTGTCGCATTCATTATGTGATGACTGCCAGATTCTACGAAATCGTCTCTTCTCTGCGATTTTTCTTCGGACTTCGGTCGGGGTAGGTGCACTATGCGCAGAATATTTTAACTCAGGGGTGCTGATCCACGCTGCCACTTGTAAAAGATTGGTGAAGCACAAGCACGCCTGGTCTACATCTTCAGGGGACTTCAGAGGTACGTTGAGATTAATGTTGTTTTCAAGGTACTTTCTAAAGTTATCCCAATCGGTTTTGCAGTTGTAGAGCGTGTCATAATTTGGGTTACATTTTGCAGTCGTATTACTCAATCTTGTATGATTGGCGTGTGGTCTGAAGACCCGTCTAAGCTAGATTCTATTTGGGTGAATTTGTGGCATATGTTTTTTGTGACAAAGAAGTCAAGAAGGTCAGGTATTTTATTAACATCCGTTGGCCAGTATGTAGGTTCACCTGTGGACAGAGTTGACATGTTATTTGCATCGATACATTTTTTGAGTTCACGGCCCCTGGTTACGGTGAGTCTAGAACCCCAATCAGTATGCTTGGCGTTCCAGTCGCCACCTGCTATAAATCTGTTCCCTTGCTTCTTAAAGAACTGCGTAAACATTTCCTCATTGATTTTGTGTCTAGGCGGGCAATAAAAGTGTATAGCTCATATTTTTTTTCGGATTTTATTACTACCCTTTTAATATTACAGGTATCGTTCTGTGCCACCGGTTAACACTTTGATACTTGGAGCTGGTGTTAAACCATATATTGGTTTTCATTATGCTCTGGAAGGAGGAACAACTCCCCCTCTGCAAGATGTAGCTAGAGCTGTTGCAAATAAAATCAAGTCTGCTCTTCCGTAAGTATGAGATAATGCCTCTTAGTATAAATAAAATGTTTACATATGGTTTGCGAAAATACCCCATAATATGTTCCGCGATTCTAGATAGTTAATGTTAAAGAATGTGAAAAAACTGGAAAAATAAAGATGCTTACAGATTACCTAATTACCTAAGGATTATTATTATTAAAAGGATAATTATTTGGTTTGATTAAAGGGGCTGGCTGGGAGGGGGCTCTACAGAAAACACAACGACGGGAAATGAACCATTAGTTCGTTCGGAACCTTTATCGATGCGCAACGGTTTATATGATGGTCAGCGACATGGCAACGTGGTGGCTGTGTCGCCAGATCGACGGCTGGCGGCCATA
Source organism: Eurois occulta (assembly GCA_950022335.1). Taxonomy (NCBI): domain Eukaryota; kingdom Metazoa; phylum Arthropoda; class Insecta; order Lepidoptera; family Noctuidae; genus Eurois; species Eurois occulta. The sequence goes on from OX465487.1 coordinate 14,878,847, forward strand.
GTCGACAGCTTCGGACGCGTTGCGGTTCTAGACGTTACGCGAGGACATTTAATTAGACTCATCAAAGGTTGCAGAGATGCTCAGTGTGCATTTGTGCAAGTATGTGTATTTTTATAAAATTAAGATATCATCAGCCTTCAACAATCCACTGCTGGACATAGACCTCATCAATCGCACGCCACCAGTTGCTACCAGCCACATTTCGAAGATCGTCAGTCATCGGTCGGTCGTCGTTTTGTAACCATATTTATCTGCAAATAAATCTTTGACTTGGACTTTGACGCTGAAATTAAGTATAATTAAAAAAACAAACCGATGACTCAATAAATAATACGAGTCCCCGCAGACTTTCTATGGGCTGATAGTTTAGCCTGGTTGTGCTGCTAGCGCGCACACTAGGACAACTAAACGCGCTCGCAGAGTCGGCCGATTAAACAATCGGCAAGCGTGCGCGCGGGAAAAGAGCGCCGTACTGATCTAGTAGTTGGCCGATAGTGTAGTTTGAAGGCAATCGTATAGCCCATCAAACTGATACCAAAACGTTGTAATGTGCGCACTAACATACATGTTCATACTGATTAAGAGCCCGACTGCAGGAACTATGATAGTTGCAGTGTAGTTGTTTTAAATAAAACTTTGAACAGCAAGAAGGTGGCTTCTACTAACGATATTCAGCCTCAGTATGATCGTTTATTGCCGTGTATTATTTATTTTATTTATTTAACCCCATGTATTATTTATTTTCAGATATTCGATATGGATGACAAAAAACCCCAACTGTCAGTTATTAAGGAACTTAAGAGAGCCATATTTTTAATTATTTATAACCCTAAAAAAGGGCTCATTGATATAAGGTTAATGCAAAAAGGAAACAGAGTAGCAGCATTTACCGCGACGAAAAACGGCTTACTTTTATACAACACTTGTGGTCTAGTTGGTGCTGAGAAAAATTATTCATATAAAAAGCTCAATTTGCCCGAATTTCAATGTGTATTAATAGACCCAGACGGAAAATTGAAGAAGTTTAATATTCCTTTTTTTTATGCCTTGGAAGGCGAACATTCTCAAAGATCTAAAGACCTTCATGCTTTGAGAGAATTACGTGAGCATCTCAAAAAATCATCTACAAATTCTGAGGATTTTGTTACTGAATTGCTGAAAAAAACTATGGAATTAAAAATATTGGACCTCAAAAAACATTGCTTAGATATGTTAGTAAAAAAATATCACATATCCCCAAAAACTGTAATGGCTTGTCTAAATTTGTTTTGGGATAGTATTGAAAATGACGAACTGAATAATCAAGAAATCGAAATAAAACACTACTTTGCAAATCTTGGGTTAGCCACTTTGTTCTTTAGACATATCAATGGAGAAAACACTGATGACATGCAAGATCTTACAACCAAAATACACACCTTTATGCATTTAAATACAGACAGAACTGAAACTGAAAAAAGTCAACTAACCGAAAACTGCCAGGACCTATGTTTCGATCTTTTGGAGGACGATAATTGTATATTGGAGAGATTGCTGACCTTAGCACAAGAGAACAATTACAAGGAACACCATCACGCCAGAGTAACATTTGCTGTTAACAACACCAACACATACAGAGAGTTTGTCTCGTGCTTCAAGTTAGATGAAAGCGATAAATACATTTCTTTGAAAGTTGATACAACAGAAGATCAAATCAATAATTTGGCTAGTGTCACTTTCAAGTCTATATTTAAATTAAAGGACATATCAATGTTAAGTGATTTCGTAAAAGAGAGTAACATAGACGCAAAAGAAATAGTAAAACTATTAATTATGCAGTTAATGAACATGCCGTTGGAAGATATAAGTGTTGAACTTATTGAGCAGTTCATACAAGTTTTATACTACTTGTGTAATGTTATAGAAGAGGCCACACATATTGCTTACAATGAAACATCGTCCTGGTGGCAAGATATTCGCGACGTGTTAGTAGACATGCCTTGTCCTCTGCGGAGTATGATTGTTGCAATGGCTTGTAAAGCAGTTAGTAGAATATTTGAAACTAAACGTCAAGAGATAGAAGATGATATATGGGAGTCTGTTACAAAAGAAAATGCTAAATGGGGAATACTAATCGGTAAGCTAGAGGACATTTCTATCCTTAGTATTATCCTTATGTTCAAAGATTCTTTCACTGGAACCTCCTTACCGAAATTACAAATGACTGAATTAAATATAAATCTCAAATATATTTACACAAGAGGGAAAGGATCTGTAACAGAATTAATAGCGAAGTGGTTATGTGGAATGGGCGTTGTTCCCGAGGCAATTGTTGCTAACGAATTACTTGAAAAATTTTCCAGTATGGGTAGTGAATCGCCGGAAACCAACGATGACAATGAATCTGATTATCTTTTTATAGAAAACAATCGTAGATATGTTGACGAAAATCCTAAGATATTTAAATGGCTCTCACTGTTAAGACAACAATTCCCACTAAGCACATCATCGAATTATATAATTGCAAACATGTGTTGGGAATATTCTATGGCTTGGCAGAAATCAATGAAAAATTGTGAGCAACTTGAAACAGTCCTTCAGTGTCTTACGTGTATATCGGACTTACATATTAGAATGGGTTTATTTTCCATAATATGGTCAACATATATTAAGCAAGTGTTTGAAGTGAGTTGTCGCTTAGTGAACAAAGTCGGAAGACTGCCAAAAGATCCATTGTGTCTTCAAGATGTTGGCTTTGACAGCACCAGCATGATCAAATTCCTTCAAATTGCGTCTAAATACTTGAATGAATTCCTAAACTGTTCAAATGTGTCGATTAATCAAAATAAAACAAATATTCAATTCGAGAAAATTTGGGATGAAAGTAGTCCTTCTTTAGTGGAAGTGGCACAGGATAATAAAAGTATTAACACCGACATATTAAATTTAAATTACCAAATATCATGTACCGTGTACTATATGTGTCATTTTAATGTAAAGCTGTCCAAACCACTGGATAGTCTGTACGACATTGACTACCAGTATATATTTGAAGCATTAACTGGCGACGTACATAGCCGAGAAATAAGCATGAAAGCATCTGAAAAATTGAGAAATCCGAGAATGAAATTTTTAACGAAACTCATTCGATCTGCGGTAGAAACTATAACCGCATCGGAAAGTGACGGACCATATCAAACATATAATAGTGAAGAATGTCTTGCTTGGATTGAAAGAATCACCCTCTTAGCAGAGTTATGGAATATTGATATCGACTTTATAAGGCGCCAGCAGGTAAAGACGGTGTACCTAAATCTAAGAAAATAAATACGTTGCTTGCAAATAAACTAGGTACCTAACTGTATTTGTTTACAGGTAATTTCACTTTACCATCTCGGCTATGACACACTAGCTGAAAATATAATAGGCTTACTGAAGGAACCAGAAATTGTCCTGCCATCACTTTTAGCCATAACTACGCAAAGATTCAAGAGAAGTTTGGAACAATCAAGCAATCAGCCGGAGTGGATAGTTACAATGCCACCACAGCTTTACAAACGTCTACAAAATACAGTCAGTATTTTCCTATACCTCCATTCAGTGTTTTGCTTTTTTTTTTTTTGTACCAGTTAGTGAGTGATAAGGATTGAGGTATCGCTATTTTGCGGTAGCAGTCGCCTTCGGCACAGTACTTTGGGTCAGCTCTCACAGAGATGCAACGCGATGCGTCGATGCGCACTTTAAGGCCAAGTTCAGATGAACGCGCGATTCACCCGTTCAGATGGCGGCGGCTTACGCGCGACAGTCTAGCGTGAACATTCAGTGAGAATGGACGTGGAGGAGGCAATTTGCTTGTGGGTTTTATACCGCAAACTGCGACGTCGCCGTCGAAAGCAAAGACGATAATGGGATAAAACACTTACCCAAGTTTTTCTTTCTTTCTTCTGAGTCACCATGGTCACAGAAAATTAACACTAATTCTTCCCAAGACCTTCTTTTTATTACTCTATTTGAATATGAATGAATAGTCCTTCGAGTTAAGATTCCAAATCGCATCTCTTTTTTCAATTTCGTCTATTAGTAAATCCATCGATATGTCGTCCTCCATTTTTTTCGTCGCTCCTTGCGTCCGTCCGCCTCAAACCGCGCGGGTCAACTGAACAGGTCGATACAGGAGTGTAGATCTTAAACCGCGCGGTGGCGCGCGTGTCAACATCTTGCGCGCGGGCACGCGCGGTGACGCGCGGTCATGTACACAATAACATTGATTTGTCACAATCTTCAACCGCGCGCCGAGCCAACCGCGCGTCGTCGCGCGTTCATCTGAACTTAGCCTAAAGATAACGATGCAAAAAGTTGATTACAGTGTCAAAATTCGAATACATCGCATGCCGCGGATATGCTTCGGTGTAGTACGATTTCATGCGACTTCATGATGCGGTTGGTGGTCTCGCGTCGCTAGGCAATTTGCGACCACACTATAGACCGACCGCTTTAATGAGTCCTCCCCCGCGGAGAACAGGGACACGGGGGTTGACGACAAAGGGGACCGAGGGAGGGAGGTGCGGGCGGCGGGCGCATTTCTTCTTGTCCTATAACTCATTTCGCTCGCTGTGCGGTTAGCGATTGCACGTGTTGACAGTTGCGGACGCTTTGTGAAAGTTATACATGAGACTACATTCTCAAGATGAGTCGAAATGCTGTTCTTAGAGAAGAGAATATATTGCACTGCGGGCCTGCGGCAGGGAATATTTAAGGCTATAATTACATGATCTAGGTTTTAAATTTAGGAAATGCTGATCTAAAAGGAAACTCCTTATCGAACAGCCAAATATAATATCGTGGAGGTAGAAATACCTAAATACTATTAAAAAATATTTTAGAGAAGGAAGCCACATTATCATATCATCATATCTTGATAAAACGTATGTAAATACTTCTCATAACGTTTCAAAATGTTGGCGATCAAAGAACGTGGCTTGCTATCTCATATCGGTAAAGGGGACAGTTTGATCATCGTGCATTGTGGAGGTGAAACTGAATTTGTAAACGGAGCACTTTGTGCTATTCAAATCCAAATGTAAATCAGGTGATTATCACATTACTACATATGTACATATTACATATGTACGTACATACATGATACATACCTCCAAAATACCTTTACTCAAACTTTACTGTTGATTTCATTTGGAGACCTATCTTTAATTGGTATACATAGATGTGCGCAGTCGTGTAGTAGACTTGGACGCAGGTGTCACTTTCTTATTTTATGAATCATCGCGCCAACTATTTATTAGCGATGGCCAAGCATAATACTGATTACATACAATTTTTCTATAAAAACGTGCGGGGTTTGCGCACTAAAAATATTACTTTTTATGAGAACACTATCGTCAAATAGTGACATCTTATTGTTTACCGAGACCTGGTACATGACGGCATTTTGGACTCGGAGTTATGTAATGATAGTTATGATTTATTTAGACGCGATCGCGGCTCGCTAGGCGGTGGGGTCATGATTGCCTGTGCTTCGCGTTTGCAAGCACGCGTACGGCTCGAGTGGGACCGACCCGACCTTAAATGCATTTAGCCGTTGCCGCCGTTTGCCGTAAAGCGCAATCTGCACATCGCGACTGTTTACCTACCGCCTGATCGCGCGATACCGGAACGTATTCAATTATTAACGCGGCTGATATCCGAGGTAATTGATAAGAACCCTAACGATTATTTTCTCATATCGGGCGCTTTCAACTTGCCTTGTACTGACTGGACAAGTAGACAGCCTGTGTTGATGAAGAGGGGCGCCGTTGAAGTGCAAAACTCTGCGTCACACCTTATTAACACAATGCTGTTCTGCGGTTTGAATCAATCTAACTTTTTCACCAACTCTCATAATCATACTCCTGGATTTAATCTTCGCCAATTTTCATAATACCATTATAAAGTCGAACTGTCTGTTGGTACCGGAAGACGCGTATCACCCTGCAATTATTATTAACGCCTCAGATATTTTAATTCCTCCCCTGAAACTCAGGTTATTCCAAAAACATGTTTATAAGAAGGGAAATTATGGTCTCCGTCAGGATGAACGGTCACAAGGCGTATTTGACGTTGAATTTATGCCCAAGAATTGCTTCCCTATTGCTTCTATTAATCAGGGACTAATTCTATTTATCAGGGACTCTACGACTCGGTGACCGGCCATCCTGACATCAGAATGAACGGTCACCCTTAAAATGTTTTTTTGCTTCTAGAATACGATGGAAGCAATTGAATTGGAAGCAAATAGAAGCAATAGGGAAGCAATTCTTGGGCATAAATTCAACGTTAAATACGCCTTGACCGTTCATCCTGACGGAGAAAAATTATGAAGCCATTAACGGCGAATTACTTAAGTGTGATTGGGGATTAATCTGTATAACAGGTTCACTGTCCACAGACCACATACGGTCTGTAGAGAGACTTCCAATATCAGTCCACAGACCGACTGTGGACGTAAGGAGAAAGTCTCGTATTTAATGCGGACTTGGCAGGATAAACTGACTTTAAATAAAAACATAACTGGACTTATGGACCATTCCCACTCTGGAGCCTGGACAGTAAACCTGCAACTTATGCGTACAATAGAAATGTTCTATTCGGTGATTAATACAATTATTGATAAGTATGTACCAAAAGTCACCATTGGGAGTACCTATAGCTACCCTGTCTGGTACAGTCGAGCATTAATTAATGTTATTAAGGAAAAGTCTAAAGCGCACAAGCAATGGAAAAAATATGGAAACCCCCATGATTACGCTGCATTTCCTTTATACAGATCACAAGAGAACATAATGCATATGTGGAGGCGACGGCCCCCGTCGCTGCTGGTCGTACCTTCAGCTAGGACCAACTTGCTGGCTAAAACCCCTCTGACTCGAGCAATTCGCACCATCAATTGCATTCAAGTTGAAATTGATATTTTTACATGTCACTGGAGTGAATTCGCAAAAGTACTTTTGTATACATTGTGTTACAAACCAGGACCTTGAGAGGTATTTGGTGCTTTAATTTTAATTTTGTGTGTGTGACTTAGCTATTGCATTAGGTTGTAGACCTGTAATGATAGTTTTAAGGCATTTAAATAAATAAATAAAAATAAATAAAATAATAAATAAATAAAAAAATAAAAACTTCACCTAAATATTTTTGGGCGTACGTTAAAACTAGGAAGAAGAATAAAAGTAGTTATCCTAAATACATGACGTATGGTAATAGTCAATTAACCAGTGAGGTTGAAATCTGTAACGCTTTTAATGATTTTTCCTATAAAAACTTTAGCAGCAGGCTCGGGACTTAGTTAGGTACACTCCTTTCTCGACTGACTGTGAAACATACGGCGACACACTGCCCAGCCTATACCGTAATATGGGTGGTGGTGGGCAGGTTAACGTGATCTACACGGAATTCGCGGTAACTTGCTCGGATGGTTCGAATCATACCTTAGGAGCCGGTCTCAAATTGTTACGTTGGGCAGAGTAAGGTTTAACTGCGTAACCATACCATCTGGTGTGCCCCAGGGCTCAATTTTGGCACCTCTTTTATACTCTGTCTACCTCTACGATATAGGAGCGCATGTTCTTGATGCAAGGTTCCTGATGTATGCCAATTTTTATCACTACTTATAAGAAATAAGTATGACTGTGAGAAGCTACAAAACGACTTAGATAGATTATATAATTACTATATTTTCAATAGAATCAATGTTAACGTAAGCAAATGTCAGACCTGTAACCTTTACTAGGAAGCAAAATTTCATTTACTACAGTTACAATCTTAGTGATGGCAATGTTGTGCGTTGCAATGTTATCAGGGATCTTGGTGTCGTCCTGGACTCAATACTTCTGTATTCGGAGCATGTGTCCTATGTCGTCAGCAAGGCATACAAAAACCTGGGATTTATTATGCGTACATGTAAATTATTTACTGATATAAATTGCATCAAGGTACTTTATTTTGCGTACATACGCAGTATTTTAGAATACTGCAGTAATATCTGGAATCCACACTACTTGGTTTTATATACAGCAGATAGAATCAATACAATCTATATTCGTTAAATACTCGTACATTAACTATCGCACTGGTTTCAGATCTGCAGATTATCTGCTATCATGTAAACATCATAATTTGCTACTACTGGATAACAGACGTATGATTCTGGACATGCTATTTCTTTATAATATCTGTAGTCGGAATACTGAATTACCGTTGAAATACCGTTTTAAATAATTTAGTTATAAGTGCTCCTTCTCGACAGACTACGCACACGCAGGTATTCGAAGAACCACATAGTGGTACAAACTACGCTCAAAATTCAGTAATTGGTAGGATGCTGAGTAATTTTAACAAAACATTCTCTCATCTTGATTTATTTAATACAAAAAAGGTATATTCAGGAAACAATTAATAACGTCAGTATTACAAAACTTAGTGACGAACTGACAAATACATCTAAACTAAATAAATAGAATTGAACAGAAGGTATACAGTCAATCACCATACGACACTGTTATAACATACTCACACACCCATTTTTGCAACTCCTCAGGCACACTCCTACACACTCATCCACGCTGTACACTTACCAATGTATTTTATAGCTATTAAATTGTAAATCCGTAATTGACTGTAGGATTAGTTTATATATTTTAAGATATAATTTCGAAGAGCTGGTTTTTGTGATTAATACATATATAAACATATATAATCACTATTCTATGAATTTCAGTAAATAATAAAAATAATAATAAAATTTATTCAAAAATCTGAAGTACAACTTTTACAGTTTTTCTTAAATCTATGTCAAGTTCACTCATGATTTGTGCCTGAACTAGGAAATCCTGTGTTTCAGGCGGTTGAAAGTAACATTAATTGATTAAATAATCACACATCATAATATTCTTATTGGTACCTACGTAAAAAGTTATACAAAAATTATATTATCTTAACTTAGCTAACTAATTTAAAAAATAACAATAATACGAACAATATTTACTTTAGCACAAGTAATAACTTCTCTGTATCTTCATAGGACATATTTTGAAGGGCTTCTTTAAGGATTTTCTTGCATTTACTATGATTTAAGGAGTAGATGTTTCCTTTTTCGTTTAGCCTGTTATAGAGTAGCGGTCCAAGGTATATATAAAATGGGGACTATATTTCTTGTCACCAAAATTTATATTTGTCATCAAATTGTATCACCTAATAAATAGATCTATCGCCACGAAATATTTTCGTTCTCAAATAAACAAAAAGTGTTCCCAGGTATGAATTATCAAATTAATGTTAATATATGTGTAAAATAAGAGTTGGATTACCAATAAAATTGTAGTTCATAAGATGAATAGGTATAAACTTCGTTCTTATAATAATAGTTGTATTACTTAAATCTTGCTTTGTGCTCAGAATCATCTGTCACCAAATAAATCGATTATCGATCCCTGACTGCGACTCCTTTTTATTTGTTATTTTGTCACCAATACAGTAGTTACATTTTATTTCGTTCAGTTATTAAAATAATAGTATTCGTTACCAATGTAATACATCAATTTATAATTTTAATGAAAATATGTTCAAAGAGAGAGACAAATTATTTAGTATTCTGCTAGAAATTTTATTTGATTTTTGTATTTCCCTGACAAAAAGCGACGCAATATAATATACTCACATTAAAAAAAACATATGTATATTTCAAAATTATACTACCTGTGGAAATTAAGATCCTTGGGGGAGGCATATGTCCAGTTAAGTAGTAGACTCTTTTGGTTGAAACGATGATAACGACAACCCTAATTTTTTTTTTGGAACTTTATGAAATTTTCTAGTGACATAATATAATGATTTATTGGTGATCTCTTTAAATAAGTTTGCTTAAATACTTATTAGGACAAACCTATTATAATACATACAAAAACATTTATTTGGTACTAGACCCTATATCACCATGATTTTAGGTGATTTTTTGTGGAATTGATTTTATATTGTTTGGTAATTACATTTTGGTGACAAATCTACTATTTTGCGGACAAACCCTATTATTTAAGAAACACAAAACTAATTAAATTGGCGATAGCTTAAATGATACCCATATAAAATTTGGCTATGAAAGCATGTTTTGTACTTTTTTGAGGGCAAAAGGGCAAACTATATCTTTCCGTCTTTTTTTAGTAAATTCAGTGCTGTATGGAAGAGCCGCGTGTTGTTTTAGTACAGTGCTCATAATAAATAACTGTCGGACTGTTAGTACTTCACAAGATTTATACAGGAGGTTAGTGGGGAAAAGGAAAGGGCGGCAAGTAGCCACCTTGAGAATAGCTCTTTGAGCTCTTTCAATGGGCAATAACAGAGTTTTACTCGCCCCACCCCACGAAGTAATACAGTAAGTCAGAAGTGACTGACAAAGAGCAAAATATACTTGCCTAAGTATTTTTGGATCTGTAATAAATCGTAGCTTTTTGAATACGAATATCAGCTTACAAATTCTATTTTTTTTTTTTTTTTTTTTTTTTTTCCTTATTAGAAAGAACCAAGTTCTTGCTAATTAATTGCAATCTAGCCTAAAAAGACTAATAAACAATTTAAATCTAACTTATTATGCTACGTTAAAAATTATGTTAATGCTAAGAATAGTGTCCATAATTAGGTATGCACTTTTACACACGTTCGTAACACTTCCTTAGAGTCTGGTAAAATTGATAAAACACTTTCTTCATGTGTTATATAAATAGCACAACATTGTTACTATTATTGATTCACTTACACTACACTAATTCAAATGGTTTAGTTCTCTTTAGTCTACGCACTATGTCTGTATTGTCTAACAGCTGGATTGCCTCAACATTCACGTGTCGATGGAGTCTGTGTTCGTGGGCTTCAGCAAATTTTTGTGTGATGGTTGTGACGAATTCCATGTCGAGGTCACGGTGGAGGTCATCGTTTCTTATGTACCAGGGTGCATTTACAGCAGCCCTGAGTACTTTATTTTGGAACTGTTGAATTATTTTGACGTTGGTTGGCTTAGTACAGCCCCAAAGTTGGATACCATACGTCCAAATTGGCATCAGAATATGCTTGTATATTATCAACTTATTATGTATTGATAAACAGGATTTCCTTCCCAGTAACCAATACAAACGTTTATAACGAATATCGAGTTCCTGTTTTTTCTTTTTGATATGGGCTTTCCAACGCAGCTTGGCGTCGAGAGTTATGCCAAGGTATTTGGCTGTATTAGCATAAGGTATTTGCATACCATTTATGTAGAGTGGGTGGTAGTCACTGTGTTTGTTTGTGAAGTTAATGTGAACTGATTTTGACTCATTCAGATTGATCTTCCACTTTTGTGTCCAGTCGTAAACTTTGTTCACAGCTAGTTGAACTTTCTTTACTGCTTCTCTGTGGCTTGATCCGGTGGCCATAATAGCAGTATCATCTGCAAAGGTCGCTATGGTGTTGTTTTCCAGCTCTGGGATGTCACAAGTGTATAACAAGTACAAAATTGGGCCAAGTACACTTCCTTGAGGCACCCCAGCTTTTATGGTTTTTAGCTCGGAATATGCGTCCTCTTGGCGTATTCTAAACATTCTTTTAGTTAAATACGACTCTAGGATATCTACAAATTCTGGTAGCATGCGTCTGAGCTTAAATATGAGACCCTCATGCCAAACTTTGTCAAAAGCTTGCGCGACGTCTAAAAACGGTACACGGTAGCACAGACTTCTTTATTTTCTAGCGTTTTTTCAATAACATTAGTTATTCTATGTACCTGGTCTAACGTTGAGTGTTTTTCTCTGAAGCCAAATTGGTGATCTGGAATTAGGTTTTTATCTTCTATTACTGGTTTTATCCGTTTTAGTAACAGTTTTTCAAATAACTTTGATAGTACGGGTAACAGAGAAATGGGTCTGTATGATGATGCTTCGTGGGGAGGTTTCCCAGGCTTCGCAATCATAATGACTTCAGCAACCTTCCATGGCTCAGGTACATATCTTAAGATAAAAGAAGCATTTATTAGTTTGGTCAGCTTTACTATGGCTTTGCGTGGGAGGCGTTTTAGAATTTCCCCTGTGATGAGGTCGTAACCGGGAGACTTTTTTGAGCTAATGTTGTTTTGAATTTCTCTCATTACTTCCTTAGGAGTCACAAGCTTGATTCTTTGGTTTTGTGATAAATTTACACTCTCATGTATTTCTACAGAGCTTTCGTTGGGTTGAAAGGTTTCTTCTAAATGTTGAGCAAATCGGAACGCCTTTTGGTCATTGCTTATTGCCCATTTTCCGTTGCTATCTCTGATGGGCGGTATTTGTATAATCTGCCTTTTTAGATTTCTCGTCGCTTTCCAAAGTGAGTAATCCGTTGATTTGTCATTGGTAAGCTGAAGAAGGTTGGTATTCAGAGATTCATCCTCAAATTGTAGAATTTTTCTCTTTAGTCGTTTAGTTAGGTTATTTAGTGTTGTTTTATGACGCGGGAACCTTGTTTGCTGCCACAACTTCCTTTGTTTTCTTTTCTCTGATAGTAAATCCACAATTTCTTTAGGATAGATAAATCCCTTATATTTGCGTTTTAGCTGAGGTGTATTGCTCCACGCACATTGTTGAATATTAATAATAAATTTGTTTACTTCTGAGTCAAGCTGATCTTGCGTTTTTATCGGAGTTTTAAGGTCGATAATATTATCTAGATCAAGAGCAAAACTGTCCCAATCTGTAGACTTATTAACCAAGGTTAAGTGGCTTTCTTTTAGTAGGATTTTTTGACTTAGCATTAGTATAATCGGAGAATGGTCAGAGTTCATAGTAAAACTTTCCTCCAAACTGATGTAATTGGTGGATATATTTTTGCAGATGAAAAAATCTATAAGATCCGGTATTTTCTGGTGGTCAGTGGGCCAGTATGTAGGTTTGCCTGTACTCATTACTTCACAATGTGTTTCTTTAACTGCACTTAAGAGCTGTCTTCCTTTAGTTGTGGTAAGTCTTGAACCCCAATGCGTATGCTTAGCATTAAAATCGCCGCCTAGGATAAATCGCTGGCCTAATAGTTCAAAAAGATGTAAGTATCGCTCTTTTCTTATCATGTGCCTAGGGGGCGAGTATATGGCTGCAATGGACACTTGACAAAACTTAGTTTTAACAGATACTGCCACTGCTTGAATGTCTTCTTCTTCATATTTACACTGCACGTAGTGACTAATGTTTTCTTTAATTATAACCGCACTACCCCCCCTGGCAGAGTTGCTAGGGTGGAGGGAATTATATATCATGTATCCTCTAAATTTGATAAAAGATTGCTTTGTGAAATGCGTTTCGGAGATTAAACACACGTCTATATTTTCTGTATCTAGGACCACCTCCATTGGAGTTCCACGCCATTATTTTAAGTGTGTTATTCATTTTTGATTATTCAAGACAGCTGTTTTAGTGCTGGATTCTAGCTTCTCTAATCTCTTATCAAAAGAGGTAATACACTTCAGGATCTGGTTAATCTTATCCTCTAAGTTCAGAGGTTGAGATCCTTGTTTTGCAGCTTGTGCGTAAGTACCAATGTTGGTTACTTGCATGGCTGGTTGTTTTGCAGTTGACTGGACACTTGCTTTCTGCGCCTGTTTACCAGGGTGTGTTATAGGAGGAAACTGTTGGGTATTAGGCACCGTAGGTTTCTTTTTTAAAACTTTATTTTTCATAGTTTGCATCTGTTTGGCTACTTCACACCCTCTATAATTGGCAGGGTGAGGTAGGCCGCAGTGGATACATTTTGGTTTCTCCTGCGGAGATTTGGTACAATTGGCTGTAAGATGCTTGCCAGTGCATTTCACACACCTTGGCTCTTTTTGACAATATTTATGTGTATGCCCATAAGCTTGGCATCTCTTGCATTGGGGAATGAGTGCTGGATTTTTGAGTGGATGTATTTCAATTTTACACCCTAATATGTACTTAATGCCGTAGATTTTGTTGACATCTTCATCGTTATAGAATGATAAAACGAACATGTTGAGTGGTTCCTTAGTCTTCCAGCTCAATTTACTATCTACCTTTTCTATTTTTAGGCCTTGGGTTGTTAAATCTTCCTTAATTCGATCTGGTTGGCAAGAAGAGTGTAGTTTCTTTACCACAACTCTAATTGGTCTAGCCTGCTTGTTCTCGTATGAATGCCAGTGGTAGTCTTTTTCAGACAAGAACCTGGCAATTACTCTATATGAGTCTTCTGATTTGGCGTTAACCTTCACACAATCCCCATTCATCATTTTTGCTGTAAATGATTCCGCTGGTTGGCTTTCAATTAACGAATCGTAGAACGTTTGATAGTTCTTGATTCCGTCTATTATGATTGGCGGTGGTAAGGGCACTTTTTTGACCGAAGTCACTTTCTCATTTTTTTGAAGATTGTTTTGGTGGGCGCTTCCGGGTTGTTGTTTTGGAGAGAGGGAGGTGTTAATCTTCCTTTTCTTCCTGCTCCTGGCCCTAATCCACTCAGTCTCTTTAGCAAGGTCATCCTCGTCTGTACAGTATTCCACGTCATTTTTTGTAGTCTGAGCAGGTTCTGTAGTCCCTTTTGTTTCTTTAATGCAGTTCAATTCTCCTTGAAGTGTCTGCACTTGTTCCTGCAGGGCATCAATTTGTACATTCAATTTACGTACCATGACTTGCAGGTTTTCTCTATCTGTTTTCTCTTGGAGATAACAGTCATATAACTGCCTTTCCAGGTCAGTTTTAATAGTAATAGACTTTTTTGTAGCCATTATTAAGTTGTAAGGCGAGTTTAACACCTAAACAATAAATTATTGTAAACACTTCATGATTTCCGCACTTGTAACTAGGTCATGACACTGACCCCGATATATTGACGTAGGTACGCCGCGACGCGACGTTGTTGTGATCCGTCAGCAGAAAACTCTCGCGAAAGAGCTCGCGCGCGCGATCGTACGTCCGTGCACTATACTAGGCAACCAACAACCGACTGTTGAATGTGTATTCTATTATGATATGTGAAATGGATAAATGAAAAACTCGTTCCTAATATACCACCAAATTCTATCATAGTAATGGTGGTAATTATCCTTCAATTCGAGAAGAGAAAAGGCTGACTATGGATTCTACCAAGCCAGCTATGCAAGCATGGCTACGACAACATAACGTGCCTTTTGATGATACACTTAGAAAGGATGATTTATGACTATTAATTAAAAGACTGTCCAGTGCACATTTCGCCTCTTTTGCATCAAGCAACGTGCGCCCTACGCCCGAACCACCCTCGGTCCCCTTTGTCGTCGTGCCCCCGCGCCCATGTAGGTACCCCGCCGACGAGGAGCGGTTGGTCTTTAACTGACCTTTTCAAGCATCATGGCGTCGCGTCTCGGTGTTAGCTGGCCCTTAGTCGCACGTGGATAAAGTTTGTCACACTTTTTTGGTTTCATAATTGAAAATTAACGATTAGAGATTATGTGAATTACAGTAATTATTAAATAATATAATATTCTTTTTGTTACAGACATTAGATACTTCGATACCAGCGTATCCGTCAATGGTCACAACAAAAATGGTACTCGAAAAAATACTTATACAAATAGATAAAAAGGTAATTGCAAATAGCCCTACAAGTTCTCAAAGTATCAAAACTACAGAACTTTTAATTGAAAGTTGCGAAGTGTTGGTTAGGCGTAAACTGTAAAGGAAAGTCGGCACCACGACCAATCAAGCTATACAAAACCAGTTTATGCGGATCTCTCATGCAACGGGAACCAATTCAAAGTGAAGCCATCATGTTATACTGGAAAGGTATAGCTTGATGTGTCTCCGTGTGTACCCACCGAGAACATTCGCTTCTCGAACTTATTGTACAGACGCCAGCACATCAAGCTACTACAATCTGTCAAACTTTAATAGATTTTCAACTTTATCGCTAAAGCATTAGGTTCAAGGATGATTGGGAAAATTTTACAGTTTCGGGTATCTTGATGTGCTGGCGTCTGTATAGTATATCAAGGGGTCTTGGTCAAATGCGTAATTCCAGCAGAATTGAAATATGTATAATTATCTCAAATCTTAGCTCACAATATTATGTTTTCCAATTTTTATACTTTTGCTACAAGTACTATAGACTAGAGCTACCGCCAATTAAAAATGTTGCAATTTCCTATATTTTATCAAATATTTGACTAAAACAGTCTTGTTTTTAAAATAGATCATGTTGAAAACATTGTGCTATTTAAAGCTAATGGTCCAAGATTTCCGGGCCCCAAACCTTACATGTTTTCTGATTATGCTTTCAAATATTTCACAGTTTTGATAAAAAAAATCAAAATGACTGAATGAAATTGTGAAATGTCTCTCTGTGATGCACTAAAATATTGATTTTGAATAAAAATAACCAATATCGTGGCACTGGATATTTAGTTTTAGGTAAAAAAAAGCACTTGGAAACCCTTTAAAATGATTTTTTTATGCTTAAAACTGTTTCAACACGTAATCATGTAAAGCCAAGTCAGGGGCCCATGGGCGGCATAAATATTCTGACTCCAGGTTAGGTTAGTGTTAGAGAATTATTTCAGTACTTATTCTGAGCAGCCAGACTAATCGTAGAGGCCAAACATCCCCCAGACACATAATTAAAATGTCGCTGTATGAGCGCATAGGTTTTATGAACGCATATAAAATGATTAAATGCACCCTATGATTTGTCTGCCTGCTTACAATAAGTATTGAAATAATTCCCTACGTTTCAAATATTAAAAAAAAATAAGACTGATAAATTAAAATCACGTTATTTTTTCCGAGCTTTTAAGTGTCTGGTAGAAATTTCCGTAAACAGGAAGCGTCTGGCAGTGTCGATTATTAATTTGATAACAATATTCTGTACAATATATAAAAAAAGCACTAAGACAAAAAAAAAACATCAGAAAATTGGCCGTTGGCCCAAGCTAGCAGATATGCTAGCTCACTACTCGATCCCACACATTTTGTTAATCAGAAAACAAGTAAGGTCTGACGGCCTTGAGATCTTGTTCTGTACCTACACAGTAATTAATCTGAACTAGGCCGGTGAGGCTGTGCTACGGAACCCTGTTGTTAAACTAGGTTTATTGTTAGTTTGAGCAATAAGTCAAATTTTTGCCTGAATACAGAAGAAGGCAACATAATATTTCAAGTTGCTCTATTTCTGTTTTTTGACGACTTAACTACTTATGTGTTTCAGAATCAATCCAAGTCCTAATTATTAGCTACTATTTGAGATATACTTAATTATTTCGGTCGTTTGCGAGTCAAACTCAAAAATTTAGATTTTTCGATGTAAGTAACTGTAGTTTAGATAAAGGTACGTAAAATGAAAATAATAATATGTTTAGTCTTATTTAAAAAAAAAACGCTCTAGTTCGTGTTTCTTATTTTTCGAGTTATTTCATTATTGTCGCAAACAAGTGATTTCTATTCTGTTGCCTTTACGCCCAAAGTTCCTAAAAAAAATCCCTTAAGAAAAATTTCGTTTATGTAAAATAAATAATAATTAGCGAAGCGATCCTCTCGGTATGGTTTATGGCACGTATTTAATTGATCCTCAAGTAATTCCATTTTTAACCGACTTCCAAAAAGAGGAGGTTATCAATTCGTTTGTTTTTTTGTGTGTATGTTCAGCGATATCTTCGCCAATTCTGAACCGATTTCGATGATTCTTTTTTTGTTTGGAAGCAAATTATTCCGCGGTGGTCCCGTTTAAATTGGTGAAGATCTGATGCTGGTCTTCAGAGATAAGCAATGGAACTCTTCAATAACAGCAAACACAAAACACAGCAAATCTGCCGTAATTGCTGCAATCGCTTGGATGTTTATTGTTTACACAACATCATAACATAATATCACGCCTATATGCTCTGAGGGGTACGTAGATGTGCCAGTACACCCACATTTCGACAGTTAGGTATGTTATGTTCCATTTTATTGGGGATAAGCCTATTACCATGACATGTATGGTAAGCGGTTCACTAATGTTTCACCAAAACTCCTTTGACAATTTTTAACCGACTTCAAAAAAGGAGGAGGTTCTATGTTCGACTGTATGTATTTTTTACGTATGTTCACCGATTTCTCCGCCAATTGTGGACCCATTTTCAAAATTCTTTTTTTATTCGAAAGCCTATACTCCTGAGGTGGTCCAATTGTCACCAAATCAGAAACTGATTATGGGATCCCAGGGAAATCGACGGCAATCCTGAAATTTTATAGGCACACAATGTTTTTCATATATGTACTTTCTAAAGGAATTCAGATCTTTGTGCCTGGTAATCATCACCTCATGTTGCTAAGCTGATGATGTAAGGTATAAGTCCGGATCTGATGCTAATCTTCGGAGATATACAATGGAACTCTTCAATAATAGACAGCAAATCTCGTAATTTCTGCAATCGCTTGGATATTTATTGTTTACTTAATATCATAACACAACATAACGCCTGTATGCTCTAAGGGGGTACGCAGATGTGTACAGTATACCCAGAATTCGACAGTCAGGAATGTTAGGTTACATTTTATTGGGGATAAGTCTATTACCATAAAATGTATTGTTAAAAATGTAAATAATGTAAATGCATAGCAAATATTTGTATAGGATATTACAACTAAAAATGGAAAAATAAAAAGCTTAGCTTTAAAGTTATTTTTCCACTTTTTTGAAGTCGGTTTTATATTTGACAAAAAAGCTTTTAAATTCCTAAAAATACTAATCGACCTTTTTTATACTTACTCATTGTTAATTTTTTTGTGATGTGCCCTAGCCCTAGCCTAGTTACTGAGAGACCAACTTGGTGAATGTAGTGTTCGCTCGGCTAACTCGTTCCAGGCGTCAATTAACCATGTACGTATATGTCACAATGGTGTTCACCATTGTCAAATATACGTGACAATCAAGCGCGTGTCCTGTACGCCAAACGACACAAATGATTATGTGACAAAATGGTAGGTGAAATTGTGGCTTAGCGCGTGCGTTTATGCTCTGGCGTTCAAAAGGTTCAAGTTAACCGTTAACCGTCGTAGTTTTAAAAAGCCCAGAAAATTTAAAGAAAATCAATAATTGCGTTGGTTGACCTTGTGGCCCGCCAACAGTGGTCATCTGACGACAGTCTATTGTTATCAGATTTCAGAATTTCAAACCCGATTGAAGCAATATTTTGTTTGTTATGAACCAATCCTCAAAAGCTCCAGATAGAAATGCCAGAAATCCAAGCACACTAATGCATTTTTTTTTGTCTGAAAATATCTTCACAATAATTGTGTGTATTTTTACCGTTAGGCCGTAGCCACGGGCCGCAAACTGAGAGGGGTAGAGGCCGCCTCTTTTATTTTCTGGCCTAACCGGTAACCCGTACCTATTTACTTGATAAAGCAATCTTTTTAGCCTGCAACCCCGTAGCTTAATTAATGATCAAAAAGAAAATCTAACATTTTCGAAGCGGCGCGGCGTGCTAAAAAGTCATCAGTAGTATTTACAAGATGGCCCGCCGATTAACACGGAATAATTTTGGGGGCCACCTTCAAAATAAATGCAGCCTTGGTTTAGAAGAAAACCGCCCATTGAACACTTAGTCTTAAGTATGTTTGTTCTATGTGATAAAAAACACACAAACACAATAAAGTTAATTAATAAGCTAAAAAGTTTTAAGAGGATCAATTAAATATTTCCCACGTTTTGTTAGTTTGCTTTGTATTTTTTTTTACTGTACCTTTATGATCATTTATTAATGTAAAATAATCATATTTTAAATTGCAATTATTAAATGTTATGTTTTAATCTTATGTGTGTTGTATTCTTTTAAAGTTGGTAAAGCAATATTTCAATAACATACCTACTCCACAGTCCACAGGGCACATAATCGCCACGATGTTCCTCAAAATATTCAAACCGCTTTGGTTTGAATATTTTGGCCTGCCAACTTTCCGATTCCGCCATTTTATTTTTTTTATAAATAGAGGCATCAGTATTAATCAGTGGCTGGCTTCAATAAAAACAAACATTGTATGAGTCTAGCTTATGCCCGCGGCTTCGCCCGCATGCAGTTCGGGAATTGCCCTCAGGATCTTCCGATCCTGAGGGCAATTCCCGAACTACTTCTGGGACAATAAGTAATCTACATATGTGCTATACCAGACTATAATCTATCTCTGTGCCAAGTTTCATCTATATCTGTTCAGCCGTTCTGGCGTGATTGAGTAACAAACATCCATCCATACAAATTTTCGCATTTATTCTGATTCTGTATGAGACCAATACAACACATTTTATAACTAACTTTTAAATCAATCAAATCGAATAATGCACGCAGTTGTTTGTCGCAACTTGCACCAAATAAATACGACAACAAACAACACGCACCGCGCGTCTGGCTGGCTGTCCAGCGGCGGCGCCCGCGCGCGTCTGTTGGTATTTTTTTAAATAATAAGATTTCGTGGATAAAAATAACACAAATTATGAATAGTCTTTTTTTACATCATAATAATCAAAAACACGTAAACTCTAATAACTTGCATTTTCTTTTGTGGAATTTACAGGGTTTTTTAATAAAATTATAAAATATCTATAAACATCGTGGATGAATTCGACACAAAATATTTTAAACAACAGATATCAATACTCTAAAACGCATACCTAACACCTATTTAACCTATTGTAATATTCTTTTACAGCTAGTTGGGCGACGTGTTAGGTACTGGTTAAATATTAGGATTCCCGTGGATAGAGATGACACAAAATGCCTATGTACATCAGTTACTACTTCGTTATTATCATGAAAGTAGAATTTTCATCGCTAATTTTCTTTTCCTCTAATAGGTACTGATTGAAAAGACAAATACCTACCTATGCAAGTACCTAGGATGACACAGCGCTATCGGTAGAGGATAACCTACGTGCACGGTGCTGACGCCAGCAGGTCAACCTACCCGAAACTGTCAGATTTTCCCAATCAACCTTGAACCTAATGCTTTAGATATAAAGTTGAAAATCTGTTAAAGAAATTTGACAGAAAAAAAACACTGATTAAAGTGATTTTATTTTGACCGTTTTGTGGATGTGTTCTAAAGTGCCAGCAATTTATTATTCTAGGTCAATCAATCCCGAATCAGGCGGGAGGAAACGCCCGGGTGTCACCATTGCGAGGATCGCCCGGAGGACACGGTGGAGGTCTGCTCCGCTCGGGCGGAGAACCACAGTGTCCTCGTAGCGGCGATTGGCGGCGGCGACCCTCGCGCCCTACCCTGGTTCAATCTATGGTCCGGAGCGAGAGGGAATGGGAAGCCGTCACCTACTTCTGCGAAGCAGTCATGCTAGCGATAGAGGTGGCGGAACGTGAGAGGGAGCGAACCTCACACGTCCCAGCCGCCGCGGGAGACGCCCCGGGCGTTGGTGGTGGCTCTCGGCCACCGTAGGCGCGAGCCTGTGGACTGCGGTGTATGTTGCTGGCTAGCGCGCCGTCCGTCCTTCTTATGACGACAGGCGTGTCGACGGCGTGTTCGTGTTTCACGCGTGCCTCAAAGGGATGTCAGCAAACCGGAGGGGCCCGCAAGGGCCGATGCCTGCCAGGGCTGCGGGACCCTCGAAATTTCATTTCTCTAGGACTAGCTAGGTTCCAATCCAAAAAAAAAGGACTCGCGGTTTGGGCTGTGGGTTGATACCGCGATATATCAGTCAACAGCCATGAGCGACTCCTTCAGTGTACAGTGTAGCCTAGTATATGATTAGGATATAGGTCTCTATCATAGGATTACCTATATTTCTATCTTACTACCGTACGGATCTTTTTTCCGAAAAGGGTTGAATATTTTAGTATGGAGCCTAGGTCTGCCGAACTTCCGCATTACCAATTCAACGCTGGCCATCATATAGCTTTTATAGAGCATTAGGAATATTTTCGTAGGTACAAAAATTTTAATCTTCGATTTTATTTTGACACTCAAATGCTACCGACAAACGGGCGTTATGACACTAGACAGACCGACTTGTTACTAAGTAGTAACAAGTATTGGATTAAGATTTTCTTCGTCTTGTCCCGTCTATCGTCTATATTTGAACGTCTTTGCGGAAAAGTGACGCTTTAGAAGGATTTTGTCTATACATAAAAAACTTCTAAGTCCTAATAGTTGTACAAGGATCTTTTGGAGCGTGGCCATTTCGGATGCCACCGTTCAAGGCAAAGACTACCTACTAGGTATATATGAGTTCAAGGTGGCGTTGCTTGTCAAGAAACTTTGCATCGTTAAGTCCAACTTGGTGCATTTCCCTTAGTTCTGTGTTTCCTGCCTGCACAGATAATTATGTTGGTTGAAGTGTACATATTACCGGAAATGTATGAAACCTAAATGAAATAAGTATACAATTCCGAGCCTACTTAGGAAATGTGTAATAGTACCTACATTGTTTGTACCCTAGGGGTGAAAGTAACTTATTTAGTCCCGAGATGGGGTTAACCCGAGGTAAACACTGTGCTTTTCATTACGAATACAAGGAAAGTAAAAATAAAAACATGAATTAGCTAAAGAAAAAACGAGTAAATTTTATTCAACAACTTTGGTGATTTGGTGAGATAATTTTATTTCCACTACCGCTTTAGCCTCTTCTCTTATAAAATCAGGCGTTAAATTCATATCTGAATCAGATGAACTCATTTTATACAAATCTCTGCTATACGGAAGTATAAACAAAACTCTAAAACTCGAAAAAACAAATGAAGATCGGATTACCGCTTTCCCGTTTCCCGCCTATTTTGTTTTTTTTTTTTCTGTGGCCGGTCAGCTATTCAGCCATTTTTCATTTTCATCATTGAAAAAATGGTAAACATTTTGCCCAAATCTATGTTATTTAAAGAAATTGTTGAAACTAAGTTATAATAAAGTTATTTAGAAAATATATATTACTAGCTGTGCCCGGCATGCGTTGCAATTACCCTACCTACCCTAACTACCCTACCTACCCTACCTACCCTAATTTTTTGTGAATCTAAACCATTCCCAGATCCCCTTGAACACACACAAAAAATTTCATCAAAATCGGTCCAGTCGTTTGAGAGAAGTTCAGTGACATACACACTCACAGAAGAATTATATATATAAAGATTTAATCAATACTTTATTTTATTTAAATTTACATTGTGGCTTTATAGAAAGTTGGAACATGGTTCAATAGAAATGTGAAAATAGAACTAGTTTTTTTTTTCAATAATTTGACAGCTGTCAGTTGAAAGCGATTCTCCCTAGGGATGAAAAGTATTACTTTCATCCCGCTCCACAGGCAACTTCAGACCTACTTTCAGAGTATGAGTAATGAAAATATTTAGACTAATCATTGTCCTTCGACACTCGGACTCACAATAATCTGACGTATTTACTGATATTATTAGTTTACATTAGTAATATAATAAATAATTAAGCCTGTGGGTACTCCTAAAAATCTCAGCTGCGATACTATGCATAAATACCCCCGCTTTGAGATAAAGAGTGCGGTTGCGGTCTCGTAGTCACAACGCGAATAAAAAGTACAACTTATTATGTAACTAGCGACCCGCCCCGGCTTCGCACGGGTGCAATGCTGATACTAAATACACTACAGAAAAACTGTGAACGTTGTATATAAAAACATAGCGGCCCACTTCGGCTTCGGGTGTAAAATATATAGCCTATGTCACTCACTGAAAAAATGATTAAAATTGAGATTGTTATATTCCTCGCTAGAGAGCTCCGATAAATAAACGCGTCCGATCGCTGCTAAATTCAAAGTGCTACAGGGCACAGGGAGAATCGCGGCCTCCGACGCGCTATTTATAGGCACGCTGCCGTCCGCCTCGCCGCGCCGCGCCGGCCGGTGCCGGCGCAAACGCTACGTCCCGCAATTTTTAAATCTGTAATATCTTCGAAAATATTCATTTAAATCATATGCTGTAAAGGGCCATATATATCTATATTAAATCAACAATGTATTTAAGGTATTTAATTGGATAAGGATTAATGCCGTATTGGTTAAAATTGCTTCGGAAATTAGCCATTATTTGGCGTAAAAAGTAAATGACAAAAACATGTTATTGTGGGATATCCATAAGAGATAGACATATATATACCATCGCGGAGTTTTCTGTAGACCTTTTTAATGTGTACAATACTTAGTACATTATTTTGATAAATCTCGTAGGGTTCAGCCTGCGTTTGCAATGTAAGCGGAAAAAAATGAAATTATTTACGACTTCACAATAGAAATCTTGAAATTATCAGTGGTTCTCTAATATATTAAGCATGTTATTATACATATAAACCTTCCTCTTGAATCACTCTATCTATTAAAAAAAACCGCATCAAAATCCGTTGCGTAGTTTTAAAGATTTAAGCGGTCAAAGGGAAATAGGGACAGAAAAGCGACTTTGTTTTATAATATGTAGTGATAAATGCTATTATAATTTGAATGACTACTTAAATGACACTGACAATTAATTTAATTCAATATTATTGTATTATTTCATTCGTAACTGACATTCCTTTTTGAATTTTAACTATAAATACTATAATTATTAAAAATATTATAATTTATCAGTATCACCAATGCAAATGTAACAATTATGTATTTAATATTTGTATGCCCATGTGGTAGAATGTGATGAGACAATATAAACTCAAGACCATGTAATATACATACCATGTTCTGACAAATAAATGATGATTTGATTTGATTTGAACACTATGACATCAGACATTTCTGAAGACCTTACTCTACACGAACGCTTCTAATGGCGAGTTCACGTGCGATAGCCCCATTATAGCCCCCATTTACGGTACACTTTTCACTGTGAAACAAAAGTTTCCATGAAAGTAATGAGTCCTTTGAAATATCAATACCAGTACTAGCCACAATGCTTGGAATTAATACTTACTTTATAGTCCTAGAAAAGGCGGTCCCTCCATGTAAAATATTGTCATTCAGTTGCACCCGGATAGAGACGAAGCCTTAGTTGGGAAAAGGCAAACTGATATTCTACTCAAAACTAAAGAGTAAATTATTTCTACCAAAAGGAAACCAAACAAAAACAATCATTCTATAATCTGACAATAAAAAAAATAGCGGACTTGACTGATGACTTGACACTTTGGATGACATTGACAGTTAGTTTGTCTGTCTTTCATTGTATTTGGTGTAAATTCATTCATTCATTGCAACTGAAATTTAATCTGATTTCATCTTGATTTTCGTTGTGTTGAACGGCATATAAATTCATTTAACGATGGCTCCAAAAGCTGGTGGTGATTCTGCTAAAGTTAATTCGGCGGTGTACAAAGATAAAAGCAAACCAACTGACATTCGGCTCAGCAACATAAATGCCGCAAAAGGTAAAACATCTGTAACTATTTTTGATGATATTTAAAAGCAAATTATATCGAAACTATATTTTAATTTGCATTTATGCAATTAGAAACACGAAATAAAAGTTGACCCTGTTTTGTTTTCTCAATTCCATTCATTTTTATCTGAAAAAATCGTATTGAAGAATCTCGTGATTTTTCAGTGTATCTATGGTTTAATAATTTTAATATTCATGTTTAATTTGTTATTTTAGTTTGAATATACTTAATATGGTTGATTTATTTCTCTTTGGTTGATTTATTTAGTATCTTAAAATATTGACCTACAATAACAAACAAGTGTAAAATTTTCTTTAGTACCAACATATTACCTTCTTTATCAAAACATAATGTTATATAATTTAAATAACATCTATTACAGAAACATCTCATTCTCTTCCAAAGTATAATAAACATTATGATAAATTTCAGCTGTATCAGATGCCATTCGCACAAGTTTGGGCCCTCGTGGGATGGATAAAATGGTAAATTAAAGTTGAAAATCATACTATTTTACAGTGTTCCATTGTTATTATCTCATCATGTATTTACATAGTTTTGCCTTGTTTTAAAGGCACCACAATGTCATAAGTCAAAAGTAAAAGAGGTGAACTCATAAATGTAGGCATCCTCTCATAAGCCTCTTTAGTGGCTAATACTACTTAAAGCTTGGTTTAGGTATCTCATATCTGAATATTTAAGTTTGTATGTATACTGCTCGACTAATTTTAAATACCACACAATTTTCAGATTCAAGCTAGTAACGGTGAGGTTACAATTACTAATGATGGTGCCACTATCTTGAAGCAAATGAGTGTAATTCATCCAGCTGCTAAAATGGTAAGCAATCACCAAATCATTATTGGTCCTGTAAACAAGGTGCTGATAAACATACATATTCTACCATCAGGAAGAAAGAAGTTGTTATAAATAAGAATTAAAAATTACAGTTGGTGGAATTGTCTCGGGCTCAAGATATTGAAGCTGGTGATGGCACCACATCTGTTGTGGTTATTGCTGGTGCTCTTTTGGATGCTGCAGAAAAGCTGCTGCAAAAAGGAATACACCCTACAGTCATTTCTGACGGTTTCCAGAAGGCGCTACAGATGGCTCTACAAGTAATTGATCTTTATAAATATATATTTTTTTATATTAAATGGGCCTACTCTTTACCTCAATCTAGTCCTGTGGACAGAGATGAGGTCGAAGATGGAACGAGCATATAACGCCATTATGCCGTGCACTGAAATTAAATTAAGAAAACTTAACAAAGGACAATGACCAAAGTTGGTACCAAAAAGACTCGCGCCTCAAAACCAAAATATTATAGTAATTAGTTTCATATTTTTTTACGGCATTACGCGTCGGGGATTTGATTTTTGAACTGGAAATATACTTTTCGAGTTTAAAAGTACGAATATTGTTTTACTCCCTTTATATGACGTTCCGTTTCAACTGAATATAAATGACGTTCCGTTTCAATTGAACAAACCCTTGTCTGTCGAGCGGACTCTAAAATTAATTACAATTAAGTAAGATCAGTAAACCAAATCGATTTAGTTTGGTTTATTGCTATTTGCAACAAAATAGATTTTCTCAGCCTAAAGATTTTGATTTATCGATTACATCCCTAAATCCCGACTAGTTTATAGCACTTACTATACTCTATGGTTTATAGTTATCTTATCTGTGGCATCTGACATTTGTACTGTACTGACTGACTATTGGCAATGTAAAGGTCTAAAATAAAATCGAGTTTCAGTCAAGCATACTGTGGATGTTACTTTAACTCGTAATTCTTACTAATATTAGTGTATTACGCTGTTTTTAGAGCAATAATGTAATGTATGTGTGTTAAAATACGTCGTTGGTAGCGTCGAAAAAATAGACCTACTTTTTAGGTTAGTTTCGATTTTATAAAATAACTGAAACGCGGGTTTTTTTTTCAAAAATAATTTTTGTAGGAGTTAATACGATCAGTGTAGTCTATAAAAAACAAGGTTTGATTTTGATGCAGCATGGTACGGGATTCCATACTTCCATGAGCATTCTCTTTTTTCTTTGTATCTTGTGCAAGTTGCGGGGGAGGCGTTTACCCTGCAATGGGACAATACTCATAATAGTAATCAATACAGACTTGTCTTCTTTGAAGGGGTTCTATTGCAATTAATTGTAATTAAAAGTAAAATTTTAATTAATTTATGTTTTCAGGTGGTTGAAGGCATGGCTACCCCGGTGGACTTGTCAAATGAAGATGCGCTGTTGAAGGCAGCAGCAACATCCCTAAACTCAAAAGTTGTATCACAGCATTCTACAATACTTGCTCCTATTGCTGTTCAAGCGATTCGTGCAGGTCAGTATTATGGTTCACTAATGTTTCACCAAAACTCCTTTGACAAATTTTTAGTTTACAACCAACATTTCATTACTATTTATGTATTTCACAACCAACTTATTCCGCAGATGTTTTACTTCATCAACACTCACTTTACAAGCATTCATTTGACAAACGCATTGTTTTATAAATGTTTCACATGATATTTAATCATTTATAAATTTTTCGTTTAATATTTTGATTCTTTTGGCAAAATCACGTTTAACCAAATTATCATCTTCTAAACCAGTCACAAAGTGATCATGAGGGTACATATTAAAATATCTAAAACTAAAAGTTTAACATACCTGACGGCTGACTAACCTAATGGTTCAAAATACGTATAGTTATAATCCGCCCAGAGCGGAAGGAGTCATTTGCTGATTTCCCATCCGAAAAAAAAGGTCACTCCATCAAGTCCGGAGGTAAGGTCTCATCATAACTAACAAAACGTGCCCAAACTCGGCTCTCGTAGTTCAACACGTCGAGGAATTCCAGTAGCAGTGACCGAAGTACACCTTCAAGTCACTCCACCAAGTCCGGAGGTAAGGTCTCATCATAACTAACAAGACTAGCCCAAACTCGACTCTCCAAGTTCAACACGTTGAGGAATTCCTGTAGCAGTGACCGAAGTACACCTTCAAGTCACTCCACCAAGTCCGGAGGTAAGGTCTCATCATAACTAACAAAACTAGCCCAAACTCGACTCTCCTAGTTCAACACGTCGAGGAGTTCCAGTAGCAGTGACAGAACCCTTAAGACCAGCCCATTATTTGTAGCCCTTACTCATATCAATAACATTTTAATGTATGACGCATCTATGGATATTTTTGCAAGTACTGAATAAAGACTCAACACTGCTTCTCGATACCTGGGCCCTATTTAATCAAGCTGACAATTCCACATATAATTATGTCAAAAAATGACAAAATTGTAGAATTGTCGGGCTTAGGCTGTTTAATAAAAGTGACAAATATGTCAAAAATCGACAGGTGAAATCTTGACATATTTTTCATTTAAAAATGCGTTTAATAATACTCGACATAAATAAGTCAAAAAAATCACAGTCAAAGTATTTTTGACAATTGTCAGTTTGTCGTGACAATTATGTCGACTTTTGACATATTTGCAAATAATTTTGGTTTAGGAAGATAAATGAGGGTAAAATAAAAAAAAAATTAACAAAGTAAAAGAATGAGTCAATCACTAGTGCAACTTCGATGGTTTATAATTAACACTAGAAATGGGATATTTACCATGTCGCTTCGATAGTTTGTTTGATCACGTGTGCAATGGAAATGCACAAAAACCTTACCATTTTGGGCCTTATTTAACAAAATAGAAATATACACTTGAAGTTTAGTGACCAATTGACCCACGACATAAAAAAAATAGAAAGAAATAACTGAACAAATTACAGCATTAGGTATTTTCAATAAGTACTGGAAATACCTACCCACATTATATAAAGTACCCTACATGGCAAAATTGGCGCAAAAGGACCATGATAAGGTTTAGTTTATTTAATTTTTTTAATAAACTAAACATTTTCTTACACCTTCAAACTTCAAAATATAATTTCGCGACAGAGGGTAACGCTCCTGTCAGAATTGTCGGACAATTCTACAAATATGTCAACATGTCATGACAACTTTCTGTTTAATAAACCAGATTTGACAAGTTTTTCACGACAAATTGTCACCTGTCACCTGTCGCTCAAAAAGTTTTATTAAACAGAAAAATGGCAGATTGTCGCGAAAATCCGACATATTTGTGAATTTTCCACCATGACAATTTTGTCACCAGTAAGTTTTATTAAACAGAAAAATTGTCGAATTGTCACTTTTTGACATAATTATGTCGGATTGTCAGCTTTATTAAATAGGGCCCTGGAGTCCAATGCCACTCCCACTACCTCGGGGTAAACAAATTGTATAAGATATAAATAATGTAGTTTTATGATTATGATGATACTACAAGTAGTTTTGTTCATTTTACTGTAATCTCTTGTATTTATTCTAATTTCTGTCTAGTTACTAAAAATGTTTTGTTTACTTTTATTCTTAAATCTACCATATTGTTTACTTCCTATTACTATTTTTTATTTTATTTTAAATTCTAATTTGTCAAATTTTATGTGATTTTTACTTGATTTTTATGTTCAACCAATAACTTGTATGTGTGGTGTAAACTGTCAGTTTAAGTTGGTTATAATAAATAAATAAAATAAAATGAGTTGAAAATTGCGTAATGTGTCATCAGCAGTGATCGGATAATCGGGCGCTTACATACCTAAACTTGTTCCCGTGAAAGTCAAAGTCAAAGCATTTATTTCAATTAGACCATAACAGGCACTTTTGAAAGTCAAAAACAAAAAAGCTAAGCTACAGTCACAGACACAAGGCATAATAACTTGCGAAAGTACTGTAATTGCACATTCCAAATCGTAGATCTCTATGGAGAAGAATGGGCAAGAAACTCCATGGACACTCTTTTAAATCAAAATATAATATTTTGATTTTGATATTTTGATTTAAAGAATAATATGGACATTCCTTTCTGAATATATGTATAAGTAATCCCGGATTCCCGGGATTGAACAATTTTGTAAAAGTATAACAAACTTAATGAAATTAAAGCAGTGGTTATTTTGATTTTGTATGTTTATTTTGATTCAAAACAAGTGAAAGTTGCATTAGAATCCGTTTATTCAATTTTAAAAAATTACAATGACACAACGAGTTCCTATATTTTGTGGGCATTTTTAGCAATATCAGGAGTTTCGAACGCTTGCGGGATCCGGGATTGTGAAAAACATGTCCGTATTATGGTTCACTAAAGTTTCACCAAAACTCTATTGAAAAATTTTCGTTTTACAACCATACCAACGTTTCGTATACTATTTATTTCGAAAACCACTTATTCTGCAAATGTATTATTTTATAAACACTCGTTTTACAAACATTTATTTGGCAAACAATTCTTTTTACAAATGCATCAGATGATATTTAATCATTTATACATTTGTCATTTCTCATTTAGATTCATTAGGATAAATCACGTTTCTACTAAATATCATTTAATTACAATACATTTCGATACCTCGAAGTTTGAAGAAACCTAACCGAACCTAACTCCCCGTGATGTCGACCGTCTAGGGTTATTGTTTCCGTCAGCAGGTCGACGGAGGCTCCTATTTCTGTCTGCAGGGTTTATCGGAACCACTAACCAAACCTCGGGGTGCCCCTGACGTCGACCGTCTAGGGTTAGGGTTTCTGTCAGCATCTGTTAAATTTCAATTACGTTATATTATGTCAATTTGTGTAATGTCTTCATTCCAAAAGTTATTTATGGAATAAGATTAAAAAATAATGAAATTGTTTGTCAAATAATTATTAAATAAAAGTTTATCGGATAATTATTTTACTAAGTGAAATATTTGGTAAACTTGTTGTAGAATGATGAAATGACAAATAATGTTTTTGCCAATCGTTGCTTGTCAAGTAAAAATTTTTGAGTTAATGTTTGGTCAGGCCTCCGTCACTCCATGTACTTGCGCGCTATAAGTGCCTACCGCCCAGCCGAGCGGTCTCGGTCCGCCGGCGGATCAAATTCAGTGCGGTTTTCGCAAGCGAAGCGCGCGCACGCCGTTCAATTTTAATAGTGCTGTTCGTTCGTACGCGTATTACGATGCCGTGTGGTGCCTTGTGTGCTATAGATGGGTGTAAATCAAGCAAAAGAAGGGATAAACACCTAACATTTTTCCATTTACCTGTCAATGATTTCCATTTACCTGTAATTTTTTTTAAGTTGGTTAAATATTTTATAAATGATAAAATTTTTAACTGCCACATAAAAGTCAGAACATATTCACAGTTCTCAACAACATAGATAAAAAGTTATGTTAATTTAATTTTATCGAAGAGGCAGCCCTGCTATTACTGGGGAATCGCGCGGTGCGAAGCAATCACTGCTGTACGCTTGAGCATTTAGGCGCATTTTAGCATACAGTGGTTGTTGACGCGAGGGAGTAGGCAATTATCGTAATAGGTATTGGAAATTTTCTACTGAGTGAAGTATCTGGACTAATCTGTGGTTTGGTGAACTGACTGGTCACCCCGTATTATACTTTCGCGATAATAAAAGTGAAGTTTAGGTATATAAGCGCCCGATTATCCGATCACTGGTCATCATCTGCTTAGCCTTTTCCCAACTATGTTAGGGTCGGCTTCCAGTCTAACCGGATGCAGCTGAATACCAGCGCAATAAATTGCGTAATGTGTAATGCGAGAAAAATGTAAAACGTCAAACGTTTTACGAGATGACATGAATAATTTACAAGTTTATCAAATAATACGTTATCATGTAAAAGTTTAACGGGTAAATATTTTTTTAGTGAATTATTTGCCAAACTTGTTGTAAAATGATGCAACCATGTTTTTGCCAAGCGTTGCTTGTCAGATGAAAATTTGTAAATTAATTTTAGATGAAAAGGCAGGATACCCAGTAGTATTATAGCCAGGCCCAGAACCCAGTATTATATACCTTTGTGACTATCATTAAGTAACTTAATTTGATTTTTCAGTAATGGAACCTATTGTGGGAGGTGTGGGTGCACGAGTTGACCTGCGTGATGTGAAAGTAATAGAACGCATTGGAGGGACTGTAGAAGACACTGAACTGATTCAAGGACTGGCCATTCCCCACCGCGCATCTAATGTTAATGGACCACACAGAATTGAGAAAGCTAAAGTTGGACTTATACAGTTCTGTATTTCACCACCAAAGACAGATGTAAGTGTATAAATTCAGTAAAAGAGAAAACCGTAATTAAGGGTTTACCTTAATTACTCATTTGTTTCATTTTCGTTTTAGATGGACCATAGTGTTATCGTATCTGACTATGCTGCAATGGACCGCGTCTTGAAGGAGGAACGTCAGTACATCTTGAATATCGTCAAGCAAATCAAAAAAGCTGGTTGTAATGTGCTCTTGGTGCAAAAGTCAATTTTGCGGTAAGATTCTTGATTATTGGTCAATACTATTTAGGTTTCAAAGTGCGTACCATATTCTCATTGAAGCACTAAAAACTCATTGAAAATTTGAATTACAGTGATGCTCTGAGTGACTTAGCTATTCACTTCTTGGACAAGATCAAAACAATGGTGATTAAGGACATTGAACGTGAAGACATAGAGTTTGTGTGCAAAACTCTTGGCTGCAGACCCATTGCTTCACTAGACCATTTTACATCTGAAAACCTTGTTAACGTTGATTTAGTAGAAGAAGTCAATGAGCCTGGTGGGAAATACATCAAAGTGAGTATGAATTTATTTAATTGTAAATTAACAATGCATGCATAAATCGCCGTTATCAGTAAAAGCCACAGCAGACAAGTGGGCTATGCTGGAAGTTTCTTTAAAAGATAACTTCTGAAATGAAATTAGTTCCTGAGATAGATTGCAAAGTAAGCAAGCTGAAGTGGCAGCTGGTTATGACTGTCAAAGCAACGATGACCGAAAGGGTTAACGAGTCGTGGAGTTGAGAGTGGATATCGGCTAGCGTAGCAGCTTTGGATGCTCCTCGGCTAGATGGACCGAAGACGTAAAAAGATATCTGTATCAGAGTGGATGGCGGAGGGTGTTATGAAGCAGCTCAGGAGAGGCTATGTCCGTCAGTGGACTCCTGATCTAATTGTGATCGGATAACATAGAAAAAATAAAACTAGGCAAAAGTAACTTTCATCAAGCAAGGCTCATATTCATCCTTACACATGACTCGTACTCTCTCAGATGAGCGGCTGCGCAACGGGCGGGCGCACGGTGTCAGTGCTGGTGCGCGGCTCCAGCGGCGCCGTGGTGGCGGAGGCGGCGCGCTCGCTGCACGACGCGCTGTGCACCGTGCGCTGCGTGGCGCGCCGCCCCGCGCTGCTGGCGGGCGGCGGCGCGCCCGAGGCGGCGGCAGCGGCGCATCTGGCGCGCGCGTCCGTGGCGGCGCCCGGCGCGGACCACTACTGCCTGCGCGCCTATGCCGACGCGCTCGAGGTCGTGCCCTCCACGCTCGCTGAGAATGCCGGTGAGTTCCTTACTGACGTAGCACTGAGCATGAGACCTTTCAGATCTCATTTACTTAGCATAATCAGCCTGTAATGTCCCCACTGCTGGGATACAGGCCCTCTCTCTGTGAGAGGGAGTGGGCCTTAATGTGGCCGACTATGCTGGGCTAGTGAGAGCTGGTAGATGTTTCACTGTTTTTTATTTTCCTCACGATCTTTTCACATGTCCTGATGTCTTGTCTTTTATTACTTAAAATGTTGCTGATTTTGGGCTGTAATGTATCTACACTAATATTATAAAGAGGAAAAATTTGCATTTTTGTATGTTAAACTACTGCCGATTTCAAAAATTCTTTCACCATTGGAAAGCTACATTCACCCTGGGTAACATAAGCACACGTACAAAGCCGGGACGAGCCGCTAGTATTTATTAAAAACAGTAATTAATGAATGGTTCGTTGGCAGGTCTGAACCCAATCGAGACAGTGACCGAGTTGCGTGCGGCGCACGCCATCGGCGCTGAGATCGGCGTGGGCTCCAACGCGGGCGTGAACGTGCGCCGCGGCCGCGTCACCGATATGCGTCAGGAGCACGTACTGCAGCCGCTGCACGTCACCGCCTCCGCGCTGGCGCTCTCTACGGAGACCGTGCGCGCTATACTCAAGATAGACGACATTGTAAGTACATTGTTATCATCACGGTAAACAAAAAAAGCGTGCTAAAGAACCATCAGTTCAAATATCTTAAACAAGGTAAAAATGTGCTCTCTTGCAGAGTTCGTCATGGCCTATTTGGACGTGCATAGTGTATCTAACATAAATCTTCAGTCATCATCATCATCTTCCTGCCCTTGTCCCATTTTACTCCTCTTTCAACCGTCACTCTATGATTTAATCCTTTTTCTTACATAATTTCCCTCACACACACAATCCATCCTTCTTTTCTTTGGTCTACCCCTCCATCCATTAACATTTATATTCATCACCCTTTTAGTCACAAGTGTTTCCATCCCTACTTATCACATTACATACCAAGACAAACAACTGCCTAATTCAATAAATAAACAAATACTAAAAAATAAGCAACAAATAACTTTTGGGTTCGATTCCCATATAGGTTTTTCCTTCCGGATTTTTTCAGTAACAGCAACAGAGTCTGGATTTGTGCCCGGTTGATGACAAAAGGTTCGCTGTAAGTTTAAAGTCTCATGTAGGTACGTGAGACTTAACTTACAGTCTTTTTGTCTTTAATTCTTGATTTATAATTTATATGTTTTCTCGTTGTTCCAGGTAAACACATTAAATTAGTTGAAGAACTTAAATGAAGCTTTAAATGTGTCCTTATCTTTACAAAATGCTTTACTTTACATTAAAAATAATTATTAGCATTAGTATTAACACTTCAGTTAATTTTAATTTTCAAATAATTTTTGAGTTAAATATTTATTTTTATCAAAATTGTCGTAAGTAAAAAAAAATTACTTGCTGGCAATGCTGAAAAACATTTAAATCGAATTATTTTATGACAATTTTGATAATTATGAAAGTGTTAATGGACTTTTGTTGATGAATCTACACTCGACCTTGTAATTTCATTATGCCAACTAACAATTCCGTTGCAGGAATGTACCCAGTAACTGTCACATTAGTCTTGAAAGCAATACAGACTGACATGCAAAGCAAGTGACATTAGCCTTAGTGTGATAAAGCAATTACGAGGTCACTAAAGTTAAACTGAAGCATTTAATTAATTATATCAATAGCATCATCTATTTCATGAAAGTTTTGAATATTTCATTCACCAACAGACAAGTCTTTAACTGTTGGGTCGAAAGCATGAAATGAAATTTGCATAAGAGGCGGTACAAGTTAGTATGGCGGATGAAATTGTTGGTATTACTTGTGCATAATAAGACGCAAATTGATTCAGTTCCCCATTTCATTCTCTATTTCATGCTTTTGTACCTATTCAAGTGGAGTTTTACATTGAAAGCTAGGCTGGCGCTGCTCAGTGCAAATAATTGCAGATGTTACAAGTATTTTAAAATCAGTTATGATTATGATTATTCTGTCATTACTAATATTGATTATTATTATGGATATACTTACTAAAGGGACATTCATAACTTTAATTTCCATTAAGTAATTTGTCTTTTGATTTGAACTAATAAGAGCTTACATGAGTACACAACAAGCTTATATTATGAACTATTTTACTTACTGCATAGTTTCCTTTAATTTAAATAACATGAGTATTATAATATGGATCTTAATTTCCAAATAAATTAAAAGATGTAACTGGTTTTATTTTTTATCGCTGTGCCGTAGTCATTACCTTAAAGTACATTCAACAAACGTAGTTTAAAGCTGCGTATCCATTATTAAATTATATCAACAGAGCGCGCGTGGCAACTGTTCCAGTGTTCGGTCGTTCAACATGCAGGCTAGTCGTGCACGAGCAGCAGCAGCGTTTATAGTAATTTACAGCATTATACAGAAGAAAAAACATAAACGTAAAGTGCATTGGTGGATGAAAGAGCAGAAGAAGAGAATTCTGGCACAGGGACTCCCATTTCACAACTTATTTTTCTCCAAGCGTCTTCTCTGAGCGGTTTATTATGATAAAAATAACTTTTGCTTTTCCACATCAGTTATTTTGTACCATAAAGTTGAATTAATTTACGGCACCTCTGATTATCCATCGCTCCGAACGCAACGAACACACAAAATAATAAATCGTCCGTCTCAACTGGCGCGCGCGCCACAACTGAGCTTCCTTTGATGCGCGGTAAAAAACCGACTCTAGATGGAAGGGGCTGCTCAAAGTTCGAGCGTTCCAACAAACACATTGGCGCGCGTTCCAAAGTGGTACCCATTTCGCACGGCCGGAACGTGCGCCTATGTTCGTCCTCTTGGAGCGCGAAGTCGATACGCGGCTTAAACATAACCGTTTTAACACCAAGCGAACCTCCGAAGAAAGTGGCAACGCAGTTTGTCCTTGCACAATTATGACGTTCGATTATAAGTCGGGACATAGGATTCCAAAACAAGTTGTAATTTCACATACCTAACTAAATACTGGTGGGGTTTTGGGCAATCATCAACAAATAAAATATTTTACAGGTACATACTTTACAAAAGTTTATTGTTTTTCTCGCAAATGGTGGAATTGAAAATATGATTTCAGTGGTTTCGTGCGCTGCGGATTCCTGCATCCGTGTCGCGTCAAGACACTCAAGACATACACTTAAGACTAAACTTAAATATCTGGAAAAAATCTCACAAATAATCATCAATAGCAAAGGTCGCTTTGTAAACGCAGTCAATACGGCGAGCGCGGCGTATATCCAGGAGCGGAGGACGTCGACTGACGTTAAGAATATTTTTGGTAATAACTAGGAAATACAATCCCGCATGATGATTACAATCATGGTTTGGTGGAGGGCCTATTTTTTAAATCCTTGAGAAACGAAATAAGACTTATAGGCAAAATAGTAAAAACTTAATGTAAAGGGCCATGAATTTAATAACTTGGGCCCTCAATCCAGACGCGTGCGTAAAGTGGCATAACCTAATCTCAGAAAGTACTATCCTTTTTTTTTGGGATGGGAAATCATCAAATGACCCCCTCCCGCTCTGGGCGGAGCGGAAGGGAATCCCTCAATTCATTAAAGTCTTTACTGCGGAATCTGCAAAACATGAATTTATCTGAAATCATAATAATACTAGATCTGGCTCGCGAGGTTGTCGACATGTGGGACGTGAGTACAGCAGTCATTGTGCCGATAGTCGTGTCGGCCAATGGCTTAATAGCCAAGAGCCTCGACCACCATCTGAGGAGGCTCTCGCTGGGCAGCTGGATCAAGCGCTTGATTCAGAAGGCAGTTCTTCTGGACACGGCGCGTATTGTTAGGAGGTTCCTCTCTCAAGAGCCCTGACCACCGGTAGCTCGGACCCTGTTCCCGATGCCGGTGGGCTACTATTTTTTATATTTTTAAATGTTTTTTTTTATATTGTTTTATATTCTAATATTTAAAAATATAATTAATGTGTGTAAAGATAAATAAAGAAATAATAAATTGAGAGCTAAAATCGACCAACATGTTAATAAGTCTATCAAGTCTGCCTTTCTGAATGGATGAAGAAACGGATCCCGCGGTACTAACGAGCTGCTCCTCATTATTGATATGGCCATTAGTCATCTGGTTCGCTGCCCGAAGGTATCCGTCTACATGTTGGATAGATTAAAAGAAGGCCTATGAGGGCGCTGGAGTTATACACCATTATTTTTTGGTCGTTCTGGAACCGAATATTAACTCCATCATCGAACTCGAAACGATTGGGAATATTTTTTTCAAAAAGTAACTATAAAAAAAAACACGTGTTTTTTTTTGTGAAATAATGAGAATCGATCGTCGAATGAATTTTTCAATGGGTATCGTTCGCATGTGTTGCCGATCGTGGATACGTTTTACACACACATAATAATATGCATTTGAGTTCTCATTATTTCACAAAAAAAAAAACATTAAACTTCTTATTAAAAACATTAAATTTCTATTAAATGCCATATAAGGGGCACTAGAGAACGGTCCTTCGCTATCCAGGGGAACAACCGATAAGGATAGAGCGCGGTATATTCCAGGGCCGGTAGTCTCGACATAGATACCGACATTGTCGCAAACTTTCGATCGCTTAATAATATTAATAACGGAAAAATTCGGTTGCAATAACGATGCTTGCGAGAAACGCATCTTGGATGTTCAGACTTGCATTTCTGTAGTCTCAGGGAATACTTCCTAGAAGTCGACGTGGGAATGCACTGAGATGACAAGGGCCTCACCCCGCTCTCCCTGGCTAACGAGAACTGGCGAGCTCTAGGCTTGCGCCAGTTCTCGTATTAGACACTAATGACCGCAAGGAGGTATGGCAGGGCAAGGAACTTCACGAACGCATTTACCGGGCACTACATAGGCCTGATGTAGACTTCTTAGCGTCCGTATCTTGGCTGCGCTTTGGTGACTTAATCGGGGAAACCGAAGGTTTTGTCTGCATTAAAAGTTATGATGACGAATAACTACCGGAAATACATTCTGTAGGATGGCACGGTTGACATGTCGGGCATGCCGCCGTCCGGGAGAATCGAGCCGTCACATTATTTCTGGGTGTTCTCGTCTGGCTAACGGAGAGTACTTACATAGACACAACCTCGTTGCCAGGATTATCCACCAGCAACTTGCTTTGAAGTACCTTGTGATATCTGGAAGTGCCATACTATAAGTATGCGCCCCAGTTTTCGATGATGGTAATATCACGTATTGGGATCGACCTATCGTCACGGACTATTGTTGCCAATAAGCCTGACATTGTGGTGATAGATCGATTGGAGCATCGCGCAATGGTTGTTGATATTACGGTTCCGCATGATGATGGTGGTGATGGTAGTGATGGATGGGTGATGGTGGTGGTGGTTTTTTTTGTGCCAATTTTTTTACAATTCCTTCACTACTTCATCGAAAGGAACTTCGTTCCATCCGGGTGTCCCTTGACACCTCTCTAGTTTTTAATGTTTTTTATATAATTTTTGTTAGTAAAAATATTTAAAATGTAAATAATATGTTAAAAAAAGAAAAGAAGAATATCTAATAAAAATAAAATATCTCTACATTCTTTCTTTGCATTGTCGACATGTGGAATGTGAACTCTGCTATCATTGTGCCGATTATCGTAACGGCCGGCTACTGGCCTTATGGTCAAGAACCTCGACGACCTTCTTCCGAGGCTCTCAAACTCAAACTCAAACTCAAAGCATTTATTTCAATTAGACCATTACAGGCACTTTTGAAAGTCAAAAACAAAAAAGCTAAGCTACAGTCACATTCACAAGGCATAATAACTTGCGAAAGTACTGTAGTTGCACATTCCAAATCGTAGATCTCTATGGAGAAGAATGGGCAAGAAACTCCATGGACACTCTTTTTAATCAAAATATTGTTACAAAATCTTGGTTACATCATTCATGGATTATACATATATGTGAGAACGATGTACAAAGACGTGCACATTAAGAGCGTCCAGAGTAAAAGATTAAACTAACAATTTAAAAATAAAGTAATTAAAATAAACCGTGACAGCTAAGAGATGACCAGTCCCAACTGACAGCGCCCGTTCACGAACATGACGCATGGATCAGCGCCATTCAACTCAACCACATTGAAGGGAGCTAAATGATCCGACACACCCGCCACCATCAGCGAGACATTTGTGTGAGCATGACATTCTCTCAGCCACCAGGGCACATTCAAGTCAATGAAGATAACTAAATGTAAATGGTAGCTTTACAGTACATAGTACTCACACATGTGCTATGCGATTATATAATACTAAGATGTTGAATCTATACAATTCAAAGATAGTTTTACAATCTTCTGCAGCTTCCACAATAACTTCACATGGTAATCAATTAGTTTGCCCCTATGGTTGTGGAGCAGGACCAGCATTGAGCCAAGCATTTTTATCATCAATGTAATCCCCCAACTTATAATATGCTTGCCTACATAGTGTGCGTTTTATACAAGATTTAAATTTCGTCTCATTCAGTTGTAGAATGTGGGGGGGTATTTTATTGTAACATTTTAAACAGTACCCCATGAAAGATGAGTCTACTTTAGCTAGCCTGAAACCTGGTTGAGTTAGTTGGTCCCTATTTCTAGTATGATAGTGGTGTCGGTCACCTCTTTTACTAAATAAATGCAAATTTTTCCTAACGTACATGATGTTTTCATAGATGTATTGACAAGGTACTGTCATGATGTTAATTTCCTTAAACAGTTCTCTTAGAGAATCGCGTCTACGTAGATCATATAAGGCTCTGATAGCTCTTTTCTGCAGAATAAATATAGACTCAATGTCTGCAGCCCGTCCCCATAGTAGAATACCGTATGACATAATACTATGAAAATAACTAAAATAGACTAGCCTCGCGGTATCTACATCAGTAAATTGACGGATTTTTCTAACAGCATATGCTGCTGAACTCAGCCGTCCTGCAAGAGAAGTTATATGCGGACCCCATTGAAGCCTTGAATCGAGCGTGATCCCCAAGAAAACAGTTTTTTCGACGAATTCTAGTTTCTCTTGATTCAATACTATGTCACTATCACTACTTTTGACATTCGGTAGAGCAAATCTTATACACTTCGTTTTTTTCCCATTTAATACTAAATTATTCGCGGTGAACCAATTATGGACCAGCAATAGGGCGTTATTTACGTCGTCAAGATTTGTGGCACGTCTGTTTGTCTTAAATATTAAAGAGGTATCGTCAGCAAACAACACCATTTGTGGTTGGTTTTTAAATAAATGGGGTAGATCATTTATATAGACTAAAAAGAGGAAAGGACCTAATATCGAACCTTGCGGTACACCCATACTTACTTTTAAACCCATTGAATTGACACCATTTATTTGTACTTGCTGATGTCTATCGTTTAAATACGATTTAACTAAACTGAGCGCAAGTTTCCCTAAACCGTAATGTTTAAGTTTCAAGAGTAGGGTTTCGTGGTTTACGCAATCAAATGCTTTCGAGAGGTCACAAAAGATTCCTATGGCATCTTGTGCCTCTTCCCACGCCGTAAATATGTGTTTTAATAAGGTGACACCGGCGTCAGTCGTGCAACGTCCTTTGGTGAAACCATATTGTTTCTCATGTAAGATTTTATTGGTGTTAAAGTGTGTGAGCATTTGATTAAGCATTACCTTTTCAAACACCTTGCTGAAAACCGGCAACACGGATACGGGTCTATAGTTATTGGTGTCTTTACTGTCCCCGGATTTGAAAAGTGGTATTACCTTGCTGTATTTCATAAGGTCCGGGAAGACTCCTTGGTCCACACATAAATTAAATATTAAGGCTAAGAACGGTGCTATAGTCTCAATAATAGCTTGACAAACTTTAATGGACATTCCCCATAGATCTTCAGTTAATTTGATTTTGATTTCCTTAAAAGCTTTAATGACTGTGATGGGGTTTATATGCTGAAATTGAAACTCAACCGGACAGGCGGAAACGTTCGCTCTCAACAAATCAATAGAAACCAAGGGTGAGGAATTTAAGGTTTCAGTAGTTTTAAGTGGGATACTAGTGAAGAAATCTACAAATTCTTGAGCAACTTCGTTTTTAGAGCTTATAAGACCACGTGAAGTATCTAGTGTGATATCATTATTATATTTTTTGTGTCTATTAGTTTCACTATTGATAATTTTCCAAACCGTCTTTATTTTATTATCGGCGGATTTAATCTTGTTGCTAATGAATAAGGCTTTAGCTACCTTACAAGTGTTTTTAAAAATTTTAGAGTAAGTTGCAACATATTTATTAAAAGTTTCTGAGTTGATGTAAGGCTTAAGGCCGTACAGTTCAAACAATCGCTCCCTACTTTTCCTAATACCCTTAGTTGCCCAGTCACTGAACATAAACTTTGGGCAAATAGATTTAGTTTTCATTTTTAATGTATTATTAAACTCGGTGTAAACTACCGAAAAGAATTCCTCATAAAAGTGATTTACATTTTCAATAATATGGTCCGGAATACCTAAATTACTAATTAAGTTATTATTAAATTTATTTAAATTACTGGGTGTCATTTGTCTGGACTTTATCTGAATTTTTTGTAATGGTGTGTAGGACTCGAAAACAACGGTTTGACCGCTATGATCAGAAGGAAGGTAATTTACAATTGATTTATCCAAGTAGTCGCAGCAACAAAAAACATTATCAATACATGTTGCAGTATTTGTAGTAATTCGGGTTGGTTCCGAAAACACGTTTAACAAATTAAATGATTTAAAAAGATGTAATAATCTACTGCTATTTGAATTTTGATCTAAAATATTAACATTAAAGTCACCACAGATTACCAGTGATTTATTACCAGTTGCAAGCTTTGCTAAAGTATCTTCCATTACCGATTCAAAAATAGAGTAGTTTTGATAATTTGGGGGTCTGTAAACGCACACTATAACATGCCTATCCAGCTCAACACAAGACAGCTCAATATTATGTTCAACCGATAGATCAACAATATCACTACGAGTCTTAAATTTAATACAATTTTTAACTAAGATTAATGAACCCCCACGAATCTTAGCTTTCCGGTTAAAGCAACTGCCCACACTGTAATTTGCGTAATTAATTAGCATTTCATAATCTTTTAACCAATGCTCAGTGAAACAAACAATTTCAATCTTTGTTTTTTCTAAAAACAATTCAATTTCTAGTTGCTTTGAAGAGAAACCTTGAATGTTTTGATGAAATAATTGCATGGAATTCTGCTTAGCCCCTTTTTTACATTTAGCTATTTGAGAGCAAGAAGATACAAGTATATTGTTGTTGATCGGTGTAACATCAATGTTACCGGTACCCTCTGTTGTCTTACTAACTAGTTTAAATGAGTATCCGGAGTGAGCCCCAAGACTCCTATGCCATCACAAGGCAATGAGATCCTACTACTAGTGGACCCCACTCCAGGATCTCCTATAGTTACACAATTGAAAAAAGAATTATTAGTATTATTACTAATAGTCGCAGTGTTAATAATTGAAGTAAACATTGACATACTACTTATGTCTGAGTGAATATTATATACTAATAGCCTAGCTATTTTGTGTCTACAACTCATAGGTAGATACACTTTACCCCGTGTCGACTTAAGTTTACCAACAAAACTGTTGATATCTAGATATATAAGCCTGTCACTATAGTGACCTACTAGAAAATGAACATGCTTATTCAGCATGTGAATATAATTGTTTTTCCTGCTTGACAACTTTTCAAAATAAGGGAAAGCACACAATATTATTTTACGACAATTCAACTTTAACAACTCCGTTACACTGTCTGTGATATCTTGTTTTGTAAGTTTTGAACTGTTTCCTATAAATATTGTTATATCGGTATTAACATTATAAACATTTCTAGTTACAGATGCCATTATCTGTTGGTATGTTGACCCTGGCATACAATGATTTTGGTTGGAAAAACTCAGGTTATTACTTACTAATTTACCTACACCTCTTCCTATACTATCTGAAAACATTATTGAGTTAGAACAGTCATGACTATCATGTAACTCAGGCTGCACCACATGTAAATAATCTTGTGTAATATTATTTGTTTCTTGGTTGAGTATACAGTCCTGAGATAAATTTTCAGCCTTGGACGGGTCCTCCATTACCTCAGGCTGGACAGTATCATGGTTGGTAACTGTTTGACAACTACATCGACACAGTACCAACTCACTTGCCGCAAGAATATGTTCCCTTATTTGGTTCTGAGAACTCGCATACCTACTAGAAAGGGAACTAAGTGAGTCTTGAAGT
Source organism: Eurois occulta (assembly GCA_950022335.1). Lineage (NCBI taxonomy): Eukaryota > Metazoa > Arthropoda > Insecta > Lepidoptera > Noctuidae > Eurois > Eurois occulta. The sequence continues at coordinate 14,923,049 of OX465487.1, forward strand.
ACCTGTATTTCAGACTGCAAATGCTGAGTATCAATTTCATAAATTTTTATACTGTCTTCTAATTTTATTTGGTAATTATCTAACTTATTAACTAAATCAACACGCTCTTTCCTCATTGGAATATATTTAGAAAAGCGTTTATGCTGTTTCCTAAATTGATTACATTTTTTAATTATTCTATTCAGTTTTGCATATTTTTTAATTTTATTATTGCTTACTGAATAATTCTGTTTATGAAAGGAATCTTCAGTCAGATCAATTGTTATTAAGGAAGGTGGGATACAATTACTATTTAATAATTCATTATATAAGAGGTTTGTTTCTTTAACCTGAGTAACTTCTTTTTCTTTTTGTAAGTTCAATATACAATTATTGGCTTGAATTAACTTATCTTCTAGGTCCCTAATTTTATTTAAAGCCTCCTCATACAAGTTACTACAATTTGTAAAACCAGCTGTGACAACCTTCAGTTGATCCCGTTCATCAACAATGTCCAAGTATTGCTGATGTAGGTCTACTAGCTCTCGTTTTAAGCTACAGATTTTGCTATTTACTCTCCATATGTGTTTGGGTCAAGGGCTTGATTCAGAAGGCAGTACTCCTCGATACGGCGCATTGTGATGAGGTTTCGATCTTTGAAGTCCTAACCACCGTGCACCGGTAGCTTGAACCCTGCTCCCAACAACGGTGGAGCACTATGTTTTATATTTTTAAATTATTTTTCATGATTTCTTTAAGAAATATTAAAAAATGTAGATAAATCAATAAAGGATATAAAAATAAATTTATTTATTTTCTCCCACAAATATTAAGATGAACACAGTATAAAATTCAAAAAGTTTGAAGATGGTAGACAGGAGCCCATACTAAGTAAAACCTGTGCTACGGGTCTCCTTATCTCGATTACATTACTGAGAGCTTAGGTATCTACTAAGGACATAAATAATAGCAGCAGCCAGCAGGGAAATTACAGCTAATGAACAATAAAATGAAATAAAAAAATAAGAAATGAAGAATAGAAGTGGTGTAGTTGTTTTGTGGATGTGATATACGAGTTGTGCTTGTAGTTGTTGCAAAAAGTTTGTAAGTAAATTGTATTTTTACGATTTCATACTATTTTTAGGTTAGGTACAGTTATGTGAAGTAAATATATTCCGATGGTGTTTTATTTATCGAAATGAATTTGATTGATTTGCGGATTGCGACGTCTCACGCAAATATATTATGACTTTCCGTCAAAAAAGTAACAAAATCATATCTACCCTACATTAAAAAAATTTAAAACAATTTTCTCTTAAATTATCATTCTTATACATATTGTAGCTGTTTGCTGTTCCTCTTGTATAAAATAAAATAAAGTATGGTATTTATAGGAACGGACGAATAAGTTACATTTTAATAAAAAATAGTAAAAAAACTTATTCTAATTTGCATTAACCTATGAAGTTGAGCCTAATGTTTTGCAGATTCCTCAGTAAAGACATTAATGAATTGATGGACCTAGATACACCGCCATTTTGTAATTCCCAAATCTGTAGAATTTGGGAATTTTATTTTACTTTCCAAAGATGTGACATTTTAAAAATAACAGTATTTGAAATGCAAAATACCTATTTCGTTCCATTTTTTATTTAAATACTTTTTTTAGAAAAGCATTTTATATTTTATTTGAAATACCTTTTAAGACATCTTTTGTATTTGCAAAATGCAAAATACTTTTTTGCTAAGTTTTGTAAACATCAGGTATCAGAAGCTTTGAGGGAGATAAAGAAACATTTTATGGATGCCTGCTAGCTACCTGAGTTAATGAGAATACAAAAATGTTTGCATTCATTACAAATGGACAATCCCATATACTGTGGAGATAGAGACAATAAAAAAAGCAAGAGGTTTGGAAAATTTCATGATTTGAAGGATCCTAAAGCTAAAGATGCAATTTTGGAATCGGTGTTATATCCTTTTTTTAATTAAAATGGGTGCCAAAAGGAAATAGAGAACTTATAAAGGAATTATTCCTTGCAGAAGTGAGAAAACTTAAAAATGATCATAAAGATGTAAATAATACACCTCAATCATCACACAAGAAAGAAAAAAATAAATCCTACTACATGTTCTATGATGATTCGGATTCCTCACTAGCTAGAGATAGTGCAAATGCAAACACCACTATTGACCTGGAATCATTGCAATATTTGAAGGATAATGATGTCAGCCTGCAATCATTAAATAAATACCCTATATTATTATGCCTAGCTCTTCGCCGGTAGAAAGCCTTTTTTCTTATGGTGGCATGATTATGAGACCACACAGGAGAAATAAAAGCGAAGTTTAATTTAAGTAAGTTATCAAAGCAAATTTACCAGCCTGTTAGCTGACTGAAATAAATAAACTGTTTAACAAAATAAAAATAGTATAAAACTAGAAGTATTTTATTTTATTAAAGCATTTTGTAAATACGTATTTTGCATTTAGTATTTTAAATATAAAATGAAAAACTATTTTGTATTTGAAATAACAAAATACAAAAAGTATTAGCATTTTGCATTTAAATAAATTTTATAACCTATTTGGCACATCTCTGGTACTTTCTGAGATTTAGGCTATGCCACTTTACGCACGCGTCTGGATTGAGGGCCCAAGTTATTTAATGATATCAGTTTCAATTCACTTTTAAGAAATTCATGGCCTTTGCTGTAAGTTTATTATTTTTACCCGACTGCAGCGAAGCCCAAAAGGAGGGTTATGTGTTTGACCTGTATGTATGTATTTATGTCCATTTCTTTGTTCCCTCGTAAGTCCTAAACGGATGAACAGATTTGAATAAATTATACGTCGTTAAGTCGTGTAATTAAGTTCGTCTTGGTGGCGTGAGTGTCACTGGCTACATTAAAAACATAGAAAAATGGCGGATTTGGGGTGCTGGCTATCGTGGATTTTTTTTTCTTCCAATACCATCGAGTGGGGTATCCAAGTGAAGGATTTTAACAGATTACAAATATACATATACAACTTATATGTTTAAAAGTAATTCGAAGAGACAAATCGTATAAACAAAGGGAAAAAATCGTAAACAGTCGTCTCTAGGTTTGTAGAATCAAAGAAATAAGCATTTCATTGAACCCTAGACCAGTCAAATAAAAATACAAGATGGCTGCCATTCGCGGGGTGTTGGGTTAGGAGTATTTATAAACGTCTATTTGTCGATAGAAACTAGTATACATATAATATGCCCTTAAAGTATCAGAAATCGTTAAGCAAACACGCTATAGGGTGGAAGGGACGCCGACGCGAAAACGGTTACCACGTATTAGTACGTCATTCTGAGACCCCACCTAGAAATTTTACATCGGCTATAAAAAAAAACAGCAGTTTCCAAAAGTGGTTAACCTACATGTTAAAAATTTATGGAACAGCAGATTTTTTTATGCATTTAAACATGTGACACGCCTGTCTCCGTTAACGTTTAAACTGATCTCGTATCTGATGAAGGATTGCATTTTTGAAACCCCAGAGTTAATTAAGTTTGTTGATAGACACAGCGCATAAGGCGGTGCCGTGCCGCAGTATCTGTCAACAAACATCCGTAGTGATCCATAGGTACAACAGTGACGACAGTGAGTATACACGGCAAATCAACCATAGTATATTATACAAACAAAAAATATATTTAGTACTGAAACTCTGAAGTCAGCCGGCACATCAAGCTACCCGAAACTGTCAAATTTTCCCAATCAACCTTGAACTTAATGCTTTACCAATAAAGTTGAAAATCTATTAAAGAAATTTGGAAGATTGTAGTAACTTGATGTGTTTCTGTATTATTCTGTATGTACATTGTACACCTGTTTTCACAAAGTGAATGTTTTGTTTGTAAATTTATTGGATTACAAGTGGGAAATAAAATAATGCTTTGAGTACCACAGATTTATTTTTTGCAATTCATTGCAAGCATTACCTATTTTATCAAATGCAGTTTTATTTATTTGGTGGCTGGTACAGCCTAGCTATGACATGAGGTTTGATGCTATGGTTAAGTTAACGTTGATAAGGATGAATCTGGTTAGCAGCTTTGATATTGGTTTTAATAGCAGATGGTGCTTTTGGTAGTGATGGAGTTGCCTGGCCAAGTTGTGGTGTTGGTCCACGGGATGGGCCCATCCCTGGCGCTACGCCTTGCGGTACTATAGATGGTATTCCTGGACGTAAACCTTTACCTGTGCCTACAGCAGTCACTAGAGCATGGGTATCAGAAATACTGTGAGTTGGTTGCATTCCTGAAAAGAAAATTACATAGGATGATGCTGATGATGAACCTTTACAGGTTTAGAGTCTGGTAGTCCCCCTATGTATAATAGCTATGTGTAAGGCAACATTGGATAGCTCTATTTGAGCTAACTTTATAGAAGTAACTATGGCACCATGGTTAAAATCCATTCAGAGTTATACTGTCTTGAAGATGTTAGATTCATTTTAAGGCCAGTTAAACATTTCTTTTTCAATTTCTGTCACTGACCAATTGGATGGCTAAGTTATTCAACAACATTAAATACATACCAGCTGATCGCATAGACTCTCCATCCCAATCTTCCCGTCCTTTGGATATTATTTCCCAAACATGGCTCACCACTTTAGTAAACTGCGCAACTTGTTTCTAAAAAAAAAAGTTCAAACATATTTTTATTTTTTTTTGTTTTATAGTCATTTGAAACTATAATTTTATCCTCATAATTTTACCTGTGCGGTGTCATAACTTAGAGTACTGGCTTTGTGGTTAAATTGTTGAAGCCTTTGTTCAGCTTGGGGTTCTGGCTTGGTACGAAGTAAATCTGGGACAAGGTCATGAGTGCATGCTGGAACACGGCCTTCCGTTAATCGTGCCAATGCTTCATCCCGCTCACAGCTTAGTTGAAGAGGCAACACAATGCGCGACCTAAGTGATGCTGCAAGTTCCGCTTGTAGTATTTTACTCAATCCAGTCAACTGTTAAAAAATAAATTATTTTACTTACTTTGTAAAATGAAACAACAACCATTATTGTGCTAATAGAACTTTTTAGAAATCGAAAGATACCCAATAAATTTTATGCCTGCAAAAAAGTTGAAACCGGTTGGGCAGAGCACTTTCAACTTGTTAAATTTTAACTAACTAAGGTGAAAGGTACTTGTTTACCTAATTCCGATTTTAACTTAGGTATGTTGACTTAAAATAAATAAAATGTTGTATCTAAGCGGAAGAGGTGACCTGTATTGCAGGACCTTCCTTCTTCAGAAACCTTTCTCTGTATAAGATTGTGCATATGTGCACCAGTGAATGGAATTCTTAATGTTGAGATACATAAAGATTTATGATAACTTTTAATAACGCAAAAGAAGTATTACACAAAAAAATGTAAGTACTACAAATACTTACATGTCCTGATAAAATTGCATAGTTGTCCAAAAATGTAGGCCAGTTGATAGTTTCGTATTCATTTTCAAGCTTATTAATAAGTGCCTGGATAGCTGTTTTTAAATCATTAACTCTGTTTAATATAGCTTGAATTGTAGTCTCCAGTTGCTTTTCCTCTCTTTGTTGCATGTTCATTTTTTAGAATTTTAACTAAAATAGTTTCACGTATAGTAAAAACTTGAACTTCACTTGGATTGCTACTGTACGGTACGACAATTAATTAAAATTATTCACTTAGGACATTGATACAGTCACAACTACATAATACAAGCAAAAAGTAAAATATTTTTACCAATACAAATAGTCAAATACAATACACAAGTAATGACACTGGAATCATGGACATAGAGTATAGTAAGTTTATGATCATGGAATGTAGCATAGAGTATAGTAAGTATAGGAATAGAGAGCCCTCTATAGCCTTTTTTGCAAACTAGGTCGAACTAGTAGCGCCAACTGTGAATTGAATCCGAACTAATTTGCTGTCTTTAAATAAACAAAAGGGTTACCATTACCAATCAAGTCAATAAATAAATAATTAATTTAATTTACTGCAATAGATCGGGCAGAGGCTATTTATTTTCAAAATATATTAATTTCACAAAATTAGGTTGGTTAGTTTTTGTTAAATTTACCTGGAAGCCCCACACCACTTCACAAGAAAATTGTCTACCGGCGCAAGTGCATGTTGATGTTATTTCTTGTGATCATCAGTATCTTTCTCTTGTCATCATCTTCTCTTTTTGCATTGTTAAGTGTTATCCTCGCCAATAACGACGTAGAATAGAACCTAGGTAGGATCCTCCGTCTGTTGTGTTGTGTTGTGTACAAGATAGCGACTCTAGTATTTGTTTTCAAACATGATGGGTTGGTAGGAGGTAGCGTAGGAGCCATACCATGCCGCTTTGTAATACCTATTGTGTAATTTATAATAAAGTACTTTTGACTTAATAAGACAAACTATTGTTTTCATAATAAAATACTAGTAAGAAGCTTTGACTTTTTTCGAAATAAACCACAAACTTGTGATTTTTGTCAAAATTCAAAGTTTACAAGCAAGAATTGTTTCATATTCAACTTTTAGGTTAATTTAAACAATAAGGCTGCACAATTTTCCAGCTCCGCTTTGACCACCAAAGCGGAGCAAAAAAATTGTGATCAGTGAAACTGCACACTAATTTAAAATTGGTTAGTATTTTCTGCTTTTGTGGGCAGATCTTTATATTTATATCTCAAAGAAATTCGATTTTGAATTTCCCTCTTTCGGGAGTTCTCGGGATCCACCAGGAGGCGCCAAAACCGTACCTATTTTATTGTTTCGGGTGGCTTGATATTCTGGCGTCTATACATTCCGTGAGATAATTTGATAAAAGACTAGTGAAACCAACACTGATTCTGATGAAAGGACCATTCATCAATTTAGCTCGGCCATAAAGAGTAGAAAAAAATTGAGGTCGCTACTATCGTTTATAAGGTATCATTTATACTATAACATAAATGATTTTGATACTTGAAGTATTTTTAATGATGAATCAGAATAGGATATTTTTTTAATACAATTAATATAAAAATACCAGCCTATTACTGTCCCGCTGCTGGGCAAAGGCCTCTTCTCAACAGAGATGGCACGAGCATTGATCACCACGCTTGCTCAAGACGGGTTGGCGATTTCAGACTTCTATTAATTATAAAGTCCAGGTTTCCTCACGATGTTTTCCTTCACCAATGTCTCTGATGTCCAAGATAAACTTTAAAATTGTCACTTAGCTACAAGCAGGTACAATGATTGTTGTAAACGCTGCATTAGCAAGTGTTCGGTTGTACACTTGCTAACGCAGCAGTTACCATCATTATCTTGTACCTGCTTGTAAATTATAATTATTTTAAATGCAAATTATAATATAATTTCTAAATTCTTTTAATAATTGGAAAATAAACGAGTCCGTTAGAATACCTTTATTTAAATGTAGGATCAGGAGTGCCGAGAGGTAGGGTAAATACGCCAAACATCGGCCCCCGCCCAAACGTCGGCCGTCTGCACATTTTCAGCTTGCGTTCATTCAAAAGGTAATTAAGTGGCAATCTTGTCACTCGAATTGCAACCTTAGTTCATACTTTATACGTACAAACCGTCCCTATCCGATTACGTTACCTGCTCTTCGCACACTGAGCGTCAGAAGCGATGGCACCGTTGAAGCGTCAAGTTCGTAGCTGAAGTAGCTTACTTGCTGTAAATACCCACGCTTCGGGGATTGATATTATAACGGTAAGATGTTTCTTTTTTTTTGTTTTAAGCTTTGTTATCACTAACCAGTAATTTTTACTATATTTTGACATAGTTTTTTCAACTTTTTGCGTATTGGTTTAAAGGAGAAATAGGGGGCCGCCATTAGGATACTAGTTTCGATTTAAAACCGGATTCTCGGCCGGGGCCGACTTAAAGTAAATGCAGTCTGTTTTATAAATTCCTACTCTTCCAATTGCATTGGCTTAATAGAATAATTTGCAAAGTTTATAGGTAAATAAATCTATTTTACGTTTAATCGCCAAATACCGGCCGCGGTGATATTAGTTGAATCTCGAGAAATAAGGTACACAAAACAGGGGCCGACTTTAGAAATATTAAATATCGTAATGTCGGCCAGCCTCGAATTCGAGCGCCTCTATACAGGCTGATTACTTTTGTATTTTTTCATTGATTGTGTGGGTAGTAATTTTTAATTTATTTATCAAACTTATTTTCTCAAACTTTAATAAATATTATGTACCTATTATTATAATTTGTTAAAACTATAAAGAGGTTAAGTTTGGATGTAGGAGTTGATAATATCGAAGACATTTTTATTATTTGTGATAGCTAAATGTGGTTTGGGATAAATATAAAACGCTCTTTGAAACTTGCTATCTATCTATTAAAGCCATGTTTATTAGCTTAAAAAATGTAAAGAGTTGGTCGTGAATCTTTAGTTAATTTATCAACTTGTGTGAGACATAAAGCTGCCTTAGATACTAAGCTCGTTTTCACTTAATACTTTTGATTTAAGGTACAATGATAGAGCAGAGAGATCCAAGACCTTCACGGAAAGACAGAAAATTATAGCCATCTCAGCTGCTGGTTTACTTGTACTGCCCCGATGGTAGTTTTTGTCGTACCTAGACACATTTGTGTTTACCACAGCATAATAATTTTAAACACTTTTTTATTGTTGATAATTTTACCATAAATATTGTTTAAAAGTTGAAGACGTTAAAAGTTTAACAAACAATCACTTTTGATATAAGTATTATTTTAATCCCTTTGACTTATTTAAAATTCTGTTCTGTTTTCAATTCCAATTTTTATCACATAGGCACTTAGATATTAATTTTTATTTAATTTTATTGTGATGTTTAACTTAATTATTAACATTGTTAAAGTGTAAATCAAAAAATTAATTTACAATTAAACAAATACAAATGTATACTTATTGTGATATCATACTCCTGCCAAAATAAATCACATTAATAATATTTTTCATTGTTTTAATTTAAAACACCCTATACCCGGCCGACATTTAGGAAAAACGCGGCCGAACATGGGCCGTGAACGGCCGGGTTTTTTCGTCCTCAGCGCATCTAAACCATAATACTTTTATCTGTTCGTAGAAAAGTCAACCTTATGCGTATAAACATAAAATAGATTAATCAACCTTTCTAAAACCGCATCACAAGCTATCTTTTTGTTGCAAACTGATGCAGCCAGAGCGATCCAAAGTTAGAATATCCGTAAGGGGGCCGACGTTTAGCGTATTTACCCTATATCTTCAGGGTTTGGAGTTCCCATCTTCCCATTTTGTTGGGATAAACAAGACTGTATAATCAGTTACAGAATTTTTATTGCAGTAGATACTAAATAATACACAATACAAAATGGTACACAACACAAAAATGGTAAATAGTAAAAAGATAAAGGTAAACAGTTAGGCGAACAGACCTTTTAAGGTCACAGTTCGTATAGTGGCCAAGCCACCCAAACACAAAGTGTATCGCTCGCTATCAGCAAGCTAAATACAGCTATGTGGCAAATTTACAATACAAGCCAAGCATAGAAAAGGCCGACCAAAAATAGAGTTAGATGACTTTAGCCTCTGTGCGATTCGTCAGAAAATTATAGAGGCCTCATTAAGGTTTGGGATCAGTTTTTCTGTCACCCACTTGGTAAAATTGTGAGAATTCATTTCTGAATGATAATCTTCCATTTTGTTGGTGCCACTAAATATTAGCAATGCATTGGGTAAAAATCCATTGGCAGTTCCAGCATGGACAATAATCCAACAATGATTTCCCTGAAATCAAAATAAAACGATGAATTTAGAATGACATGCGTGCGTGATGATCAAAATTATGCAGTCGCTCTATACAAAGGCACTTAACAAAGTACTTTCCATTATGTAAACATAACCTCTAAAGTTATATTAAATCTGTAGAAAACGTCGATAATGTGGCATTTTCTATAGACTTAACTGACGATAACTGTAACTTATACCGTGAAATATGTATATTGTATAAAATTATACTGAATAAATACCTGTAATATCAGCAACTCGTTTGTAGAGGTCATCCAATTCTGTTAAAAGTTTCCCGGCATGATATTCCGCCAAACATCTCTTAAACACATTGTAAATAATTTCTCTGGCGCCACTTTTTATCGTCTTGCCCATTTTCAATTACAATTCACTGAGTAAAACGATTAACCAACTGAAAATCACAAGAATTCACACACGAATTTTTTTTTTTGGTAGTTTGAAGGATATTTGACATTTCTTTAGAGTTGCTATGTGGAGAAAAAATTTAGTTCCTATTTTTTTAATTTCTACTCTTTATGGCCGAGCTGTACTTCATGTTCATTGAATCATTATTATTGTTCATGGTTGTAGGTACTCTGTGACTGTCACCCACCCACACTGACTAGATGACAGACACAGACAGACACTGCTCTATCAAATGAACTCTATCGCTTCTGTTTTGTAATTAATTCAGTGATAAAATGCATTAATCTTCTTCGGTATTTGCAGAGATATTGGATGAATTCTATAATTTCGTGATTCTTTTACAGTTATAACTACATTGTGATTTATACACAAGTGACACCTGTGATTAGTTGTTGTAAAACAAAATGAGCTTCGTAGATATTCCTCTTTTAGATAAAGAATGGAGGAATCCGATTGATCACTCTAAATTTTAATTAATCAGGTAAGTAAGTACCATAATTTTTATTCATTATAAATTATAATACAAGTGTGTACACCTAACAGCTAAATAACAGCCGCTTAGATCGATCATTAGGTTAAGCCGTGCTTGCCTAGGTTGGTCTGTGGATGTGGATTTTGATGGGTGAACAGGATCACCCATTACATACCGAGTTTCCTCCGTGCCTCGGAAAGCACGTTAAGCCGTTGATCCCGGCTGTCATTTGTACATCTTTGACAGTCGTAACAGGTAGTCAGTGCCCCAAAAAGTCTGCCAACCAGTCTTACCAAGGGGTATCGTATCACCCAGAATTAATAATAATAATAATAATAAAGTATTTATTTCACAAAAACATAGCACTTTGCACTGTTTACATTGTTGCAGAATAATATTTACAATATGATGCAATAGTAGACTCTATCTTTTAAACTAGGACTAGCCTGTATCTTAAAAGATAGGGTTCAGTCAAGTGGATTCTATTTATATTCACAAAGAAACAAGTGAGGACAGTGTCAATGATTTGTACTAACAGCTGTACAGAAATAAAAATTAAATAATAACAAAAACTAATCCTAAGTAACACAAGGAGTGTGAATGACAGCAGACATGCATGTCAAGGGGAGTGTGGGTGTGTGTAGAGTGTGTGGGTGTGTGTGTGTGTGTGTGTGTGTGTGTGGATGTGGGTGTATGTGTGGAAGTGATTCCGTGAGTGAAATAAATATATAATAATTCGATATAAAGTGTGAGATGTGATATAAGAGTATGCATGTGATATTATATTAATGTTAAGAGATGTACGTTAGCAGATTCTCAGTTGAAACATAGTCCTGCTGTAATAGCCATTTACTTATTTCTTTCTTTAACATATATCTATTTAAATCCAGTATGTTTAGCTTTTTATGCAGATTTTTGTATAAATGCTTACTTAATTAACTGGGTTGTAGAGGCCAGATGGCAGTCGCTCCATGTAAAATACTGGTGTTCAGCTGTATCCATTTATTGATTTATTTATTAAAATGGCACTTCAATGACTTACTCGCTAAAATATACATAATCATAAATCACAAACTATTTTAGATATAGTGAATTTGTCACTTATAGAAGTGCACAGCACTCGCAGAATAATAAAAGGGCAAGTAAGATATGATTTAAGTTATACAATAAAAATGTAACTAAAAAGTTAAAAATGGGCTGTGTACATTAAGCCAGTGACAAATACAGGATTATTTAACTAAAAAATATGTATAAATTAAAAATTAATAACAAAAAAATAAATTAAAAGGCTGAAAATGAAGAGAATGGAAGTGGATGATATCGCACAGATGTCTTGAGACTCGGAGCTGGTTAAAAGTCTCATATGGTATTGCGGAAGGGGTTAGAGTAGATGTCGATGCTACTAGTTAGTGCAACAATTTTCTTATATTTTCTCATAAGACGGTTCAAGCGTGTGGTGCTACACTCAAACGACGATGACGACACTCCGGAGGTGACCGGGGTAGACCTGAGAGTGGCGGTAGGCCGGCTTAAGGCCGAACATACCGCCCCGGGACCCAATGGCTTACCTGGCAAAGCCTGGGTTCTGGCCTTGGAGGCTCTCGGGCCCCGACTGGAGGGGCTCGTAAGCGCATGCTTGGAGAGAGGCCAGTTCCCGCTTCGTTGGAAGACAGGGAAGCTGGTCCTCATCCGGAAACTGGGGCGCCCTGCGGACTCTCCGTCTGCATACCGGCAGATACATTTTTAGAATCGTACTTCAGATTCCACAAGGTTGTATGGCAAGGCAAGTTGCTGGTGGATAATCCTAGCTAATAGTTTGTGTCTGTACAAGTACTTGCCGTTAGCAAGACGTGGAAACAATATGTCGGATTGACTCAGTGGGACGGTTGCATGCCCGACAGATGTCAACCGTATCGCCGTTGACAAATTAACAATGTATTTCCGATAAATATTCGTCATGATAACTTTATCTATAATCACACGGACAAAACCTTCGGTTTCCCCAAAGAGGGCATCGAAACGTAGGCAGGCTACGGACGCCAAGCGGTCTACATCAGTCCCGTGAAGGGCCCGAAAGCGTCCGTGTAGCTCCTTGGTCTGCAATACTTTCCTGCGGTCATTAGTATCCAATCTAGAGGTTTGCGCCAGTTCTCGTAAGCCAAGGAGAGCAGGGCGAGGCCCATGTCAATTGAGATCACATCTCAGTGCATCACCACGTGGGCTCAAGGAAGTATTCGCTGAGACTGCATACCTCGCGGTTGTGCAAGGTCTAAGCATTTAAGAAGCCACGACCTCCAATACATCAAAACCGGCATGACCCAACCTTTGAAGGCCTTGATTTCCGCCTGATACAAGACTTTATTCAGACGGCCAAAGAAGCGCTCTTTAAACGATTGCTTCATGTCGGCAGCATTGATGTCTACCTTATGCTTTTGACATATGCAAATACTTGTAGGTCTAAGGAATATGGAATCCGAGAGTTGAGTTGCCATGGATTTCATAATCTCCCCACATCAAATTCCATCCTGATGGCGCTACTGAAAGTTTTAGTTAACTTTAGTAGCTCCATCAGTCTTAAATTTTTAGGGCCAGAGATTTTCAAGTCATTCATGTAAAACAGGTGAGATATAACCTGCCCACGTCTTTTCAACCGGTAGCCTAGACCTGAATACTCCAGCAGTGTGCTCAGAGGATTCAAGGCCAAGCAAAACCAAATCAGACTCTGGGCTTGTCACAATATAATATTTCTCGCTCAATCCTGATAGGTTAATCGTCCACAAGAATCTTCGATATCCTGGATAGAGAAGGACCGTCCTCCACTGCCTCAAACACGACACGACACAAATGCGAAAACTTCGTCATGAACCATGTATGATGTATATGATGCCGGGTCATAGGCGTTTATAATCTATCAAGACGTCGACAGATCTCTCCAGGATCGACGAATCTCTTGGCTTACGGCCATGTCGATTAGAAGCAGCTCCTTATTACCGTGTTGCCCATTCCTATATCCATTTCGAGAGACAGACGTAATGAGGGCTATCGTGAGCAGCACTGGCGAGTAAGGACCTGTGATTAATTATATTTTATACTGTAAATTACCAATCCTAACTTCCTATCCTAATCCTAATTAGTATTATAAATGCGAAAGTAAGTTTGTTTGTTTCTTACTTTTTTACGCCTAAACCATTGAACCGATCATCCTGAAATTTTGCATATACGTTGTCAGGAGTCCATCCGGGAACAGTACTTTACTGTTCCCGAGGAAAGCAACAATAACGTTCTTATAATAATAAATGGCGCCACGTATCTAGGATTGAATTATATTACTATAGAAACTTTAGTAGTGCCAATTGATTGTCAAATTCGAAATTAACGCGAGCGAAGCCGCGGGCAATGGCTAGTAACTTTATAAAAAATTTGTTTATAACATAATAACAACATAGTGCAAACTTCAGATACATACTTATTTAAAATATTGTCCCTAAAACAGGGGTGGATTTCCTTATAGGCCGAGTAGACCCGGGCCTAGAGCGGCAAAATTTGGTAGTTTTTTTTTTTAGTAGTTGCCCACGCGCCTACGTGTAAAAATTCAAAATGTGTCCATATACCATCCCACAAAAAAAATTACATGTATGGCGATTACGATTTATTTGCTTCTCGTGTTTGCGGCGGGTATTTACGGTCGAAAATTAACGAGGACAGGTTGAACGCTCTGCCTATCCTCTGCATCGAATCACAGTTGCTACGGTCTTTAGATTGTGATGATTTGATAAACAAATTCGCTGCTCAGAAAGCCAGGCAAAAGACAATTTGTGAATAACTATTCATTGTTACTCACAAATAGAAATTGTAAGAATCAGTATCTGAAATACTGATTGAGATAATTAAATCATTTACTGACTATCGTTTTTAGGGTTCCGTACCCAAAGGGTAAAACGGGACCCTGTTGCTAAGACTTCGCTGTCTGTCTGTCTGTCTCCAGTATCTCATAAACCGTGATAGCTAGAAAGCTGAAATTTTCACAAATGATGTATTACTATTGCCACTATAACAACAAATACTAAAAATTAAAAAAATACATATTAAGGGGCCCCCCTTAATATGTATTTTTTTAATTTTCCCATACAACAGATATGATTTTTTTTGCCATTTTTATAGATAATGGTACGGAACCCTTCGTGCGCGAGTCCGACTCGCACTTGCCGGTTTTTTCCATTTTAATTTAATTTCTAAGATTTATTTAATTTTTCATGCTTTACAGCACATAGGGGGGCGGCAATCTTCCGTAGGCCTAGGGCAGCCAACGTATCAAATCCGCCCCTGCCCTAAAATAAGCAAGCATCCCTAAACATCATTAATCCTCGAAGTACTAAAAAATTAGATTCTAACTTGCTACTTAAAATCTTCAAGTCATATTTAATCAGGAATGGCTCAATCTTGACCACACAATTGAGAACATTATTAAAAATACGTGATAAAAAGCGACACTAATGCCATGTGACATTTCTGAAGACCTTACTCAATAAATCAACTCGCCTCTAGCAGCGAATTCATCCACGATAGGATCATTGTATTGCAATCAATATTGATTGAGTTGAGCTATTTTAGCGCTCAGAATGGATGGTAATCACGTAATTGGTTTAGGTATAGTTTGTCGCTACCGCACTACCCAATTTATGGAGCAGGTGGGTAACTCCTGTTATAAAGAACGGTGGTAGCGAATGTAACAACCCAGTCTCAAGGATGAGTGAAATTGCGAGGCTAAGCAAGCGTGTGACCTTTGTAGCCAATTAATCCAGAATTTGTATAGTCCGTTCGGCCCTGATGATTTCTAGTTAGGTAACGGACGGACGGCACGGGCCACGTCCAGTGGACTAATAGAAATGGCCCCCATTTCTGGGATTAAGTCAGATGCACTTTCAACAACACGCATCCAATCACCCTCAGTGTGACCGACCAAGTTGTTATTATAATTTACCTAAACCAAACCACATTATTCAAAGAAAAAAGTCATTGAAATTGAGCAAACTGCCTGTTGTTGCAAATTTTGTAAAATTACAATTTACAATTATTGTTATTGTATTAGCTGCATACTTTGTATCAATCATACTAATGGTGTTATTGTTTGTATTTTCAGATTACATAAAAATATAATGGCACTTTGTTTTGAAATGTGACACAATGGGGTGCTTACAAAGCAAGAAGGAAACTTCAGACTTACATCCTAATGTGTTTCGTGTTGTAAACATTGATGAGAACGGTGCTGATTTATGTTCTGGTCAGTTAGAGATTACAGATTCTGATATAATATTGTATCGCGAGGGCAGAGACTCGACTGTATGGCCTTTACATTCATTAAGGAGATATGGATTTGAAGGAGACATATTCAGCTTTGAATCAGGTGTGTAATTACAAAATCTACATGAATGAATATGTTTTTTACCAATACTTGAATGTTCTATTACATGATGAGGGTTTCCCCCCATTCGTAATGTTTCAAATTCACAGGGGACATGAATGAAGAATATTGGCATAGATTAGGTTAGGTTAGTGAGGTTAGTTTAGGTTAGGAATATTCCAGATATATCCCATATATATGAAGAACGCCATAGTAAAAAATATCTTACTTATCAGACGCTTCGAATGACACTGGTTTCAAATCTGTTGGAGAGTGGGGATGTTTCTTTCCAATGTCCTTTAAAATAATTGATGATAAAAACCCATGGATTATTCTGATAAACCAGGAAAACAATCAATTACAGCTGCACCTGGTTTCCTATCAGTTCCTTTTAACCTAGTTTGATAACTAACTTTTGATTGGCTAGTATGCTTGCTTTGTGGCAAAAGTCACTAAAACTGGACCAGTTACTTAAGTCTCCAATCCAAATCGAAACGTGCGTACTTTTTCTTTCTCTATTGGTACCTACTGTACAAAAGTGTACTTGACGCCTTACTTAGGTATATGGCATGTAAAAAAATGTTTTTGATTTTCAGGTAGACGTTGTGAGACTGGCGAAGGTATATATGCATTTCGCTGTCGAAGAGCCTCTTTGTTATTTCGCACACTGCAACAACACATTCTAATAAGGAATGTGATCCATGATTCTGTACCATATCCTGTATCCAGATTAACACCATCTCCTCAGGGGAGACAAACACTACAGGCTAGTGTAGTTCATCGCTCATCCATAGACAATGGCCAGCCAGACAGTGCGCGCCCGGCTGTCAACAACAATTTACCAAATAGTATATCAAATGCATCTGTTCCACGTAATGTTACTCAGTCACCACGATCACCATCCAGCGCAGATATACTAGAGGTAATGCCGCTATATCCAAGATCTCAATCCAGTACCAATCAAGTCACTAATGTCTATCAGGTCAGGGATTTTAAGAGAGAACCCAATAATAATCAAGGTGAGGTGGCGATGGCGATCGCCGAGAACCGTGCATCGGAAATTCGACATGTTTACTCAAATGACATAAATAGAGATTTAGCTTTTTTACGGAGCACGTTGCGTCAAGAGGCTGCTATGAATACGATGAAAGAAATAGAAGATGAAAGCTTATTCCTTGAAAGTTTGGATAAAAATACTTCAAATACCAGACAAATAAATAGCCCTTTATCCCCGACATTGAGTAACTCAAGTGAACACTACGCCCAATTGAGTCTAGAACAGCAACAACAACAGCAGCAGCAACAAGAAGCTGCTAGAATGTACATGAACCTGCCCACCATACCCACTGATGCAGAAGCCGGTAAGAATGATACCGGGCCTACCACTCCATTGACACCAAAACAAGTAGAATATTGTAATTTGTCTGTGGGGAATAAATCCGAGATAAACACATACGCAAATTTATCACTCGGTGATATGGGTGACAGTATTAAAAACGCTAAACAAATATTAAGTTTCTCAGCACCTTCTGAACACAACCAAAAGTTTTCAGAATCCGATACTTTTACGTCTATGTCACCTGTGGAGGAATTAGAAGTCAACTATGCGATATTGGATATTGATTCGAATAAAGAAATTATAAAAATGACAAGAGATTTAACTTCTCCCGAGAGTCAGTCATTCAGCGGCTCTAACAAAGAAAGCGTTGCTTCGTATTCGTCACAGCCACGTGGACGTCTTGTATCGCAGTGCAGTGTAGAGAAAGTGAGCCTTGCCAACAACCCCGCAACGGCACCGTCTGCTGCCATCGGTTACACGACTATCGACTTTGATAAAACCGTCGCGTTAACATCTGTAGCCGCCGGAGCAGATTGCGATGCAGATGGCAATCGCAAGACTAGACATAATTCATGTAATATCATTTGCGGAAGTCCAGCCAGTAATGATAAAACAAAATAAAAGTTAAGTATTGCACCCTGTATAGCAAAATATTTTAAAGCCAGCCGCACATCTGATACGAATTTGTATCGCACGTAAACGTACGACACTAGTCGTAGGACGGCACGCATACTGGTAACGTGTTTTTCGTCACTCATTTTGTATTATCGTGGCCCTGTAACGTAAAATATTCCAACGAGATCGGATTATGGAGATCGTGCATATCTTTTCCGACTACAACTTGTCATAATTGGCGTCAACTTTGCCTTACAGATAAGTTCGTTTGGCTATTCACTCTGTGCACAACATGTACTCTTGTCACCGTCATTGTTTATTCAGTCATTGTTACGGGCTGACGCTTCGGCACCTGTGACAATGGCAGAGTAACCTATGCATATATGTTGTGTACCCATGCAGTGAAGCGGGGTCCGCAATTTTAAATTAGTCAATCTGTACCCATAACACTTGGTGGATTGGGATCATTCGTCGGTTTTCGCCATACCTAAAGTGGTCTGTCGGTAGAGTTCTATTAGACTTCTTTGAGGAGGAGCTTGCCTATAGAAGTACTACAATCATATCCATTTCTGCCGTCAAGCAGCCCTTTCTTGGTTAAAGATCTGTCTGGCACCGGCCAATGTAATAACATTACTTAAGACATATCAACTATTGGGTATTACGAAAACGTGTCCAAAGTGCGGCCGACTTTTACAGGTTATAAATGCAAATATTCTAAGAATATGTAGGGTGCAATATTAAACAATAGTTCAAATACAGGAAATTAATGAATGTGCTACAAAAATGAAAACCTTTTAATCCTTAATTTTGGACAATATGCCTTTTTATTAATTCATTGGTAGGTGTGTAGGTAGTGAAAAATATTAAAACTGAATGCTGACAACTTGACTTTACAATTTTCTTGTATACATGTACCAAATAATTTATTAGATAAGCATTAATTTCAGTTATTTCTAGTTCCTAAAATTAATCTATGTAAATATTGATACTGCATGTTGTTACAAAATAGTGTTTACCAAATGTTATCTGTGTTTTAGGTAGATACCTACCATAACATAAGGCACCTACATCTAGTGACTAACACACCGAAAATCGAAAACAGTGAATAGTGTCAGTCAATTCTTTAAATCTAATTGTGTGTTTAATTCTGGATCTTAAAGTGAATAGGTTGAAGTATGTTACTTTTCACATAAAAATTTGTTCAACAGCACAAGTTTACTTGTTATTGTACAACGTTATAGTTAGCCAAAGCTGGATCACTTAAATTACCAAACATGATACATTGTTATTTTTGTTGCCATTTTTGTAGTAAGTTATGAGTTGCAATTGTTGTTTAAAATACACGGTAATATTACCTTCCTAAGTAAATGAAGCCAATGACTAAAATTGGTCCTTTTTTGAGGGCTAGTAACGTCTTTATAAATTAGGTAGAGAATAATAACAAACGACAAATTGTGTGTCGCTAAAGTTTATAAAAATAGCCTGACCTGTAGTTAGATAGTGAATCTTTTACAAATTTTCACAGTTAACTCATTTATTCAGTTTGAGTGACGTACATACCGTTTACCAATGATACCTAAGTTTTAATCACAAAGTAGTACCTATTGTTTATGAGGCTTTTTATAATCATTGTTTTTGTACATTAAATTATATTTAAATTATGGATGTATTATAAGAAATCTTTTATCAAGTGAGTAGAGCATAATGTTTATTTTGTGGATAATAAAATTCACTATTCGAATGTTTAGGACATGGTGTAGTAGGTTAGATGTGTTAATGATTTAGTAGGTAGATGCTTTATCTGTGAAATTGAGAAGGTGCTGAAAAAGCAAGGGTTTAACCTAAGTATGCTTAATGTGAATATATTATAATTACTTGTAATATGTGACTGGGCCTAACCACTTTTGATAACACACATCAACCAAATAATGACAAATACCAATGTTTAAATGTTAGTTATTTTAATAGTCTTAAATCAGCTACATAATCAATGTCCTCATAATAATTATTTTTACGCTATAATAATTATTAGCTGTTGAATTGCAGTTTTTAAGCAAACTTGACTTGCTTAGTTTGTAATGATATGGACTCTTTTAACTTGAGATTTTTTTATCAATTTGCAAACGTTCAACTGCAGCTGGACATTTTTAAATGTTCAAAATGTACCTAAATTGCGAAATATCAATATTAATTAAGAAACTTTCTAACAATCTTTAATAACTTTCTGAACAAAAACAATTATATCACCTTCATTGAACATAACTGTCAGCGCTTATCATTAACCACCATGCGAAAGTGATATCAACTTCTCAAGAACCTATGTTTTTTAATTCTCTACAGTCATTTCATAGTTATTTTACATCTGAGATTTCTGTCAAAATCACAGTGATCTTTAGTGTCGTACTAAAGAGGTTGGTTTTTTATTGCTTCCACTGACAAGCCTGGTCAAGGTGACAGTGATCTTTATGTCCCTTGCGATAAGGTTGCTTTCGGGTTGCAGCTGCCCAGGCTAAAACAACTGTGAAAAGACTGTACTGTGTAGTTTTGTCTTCTTTGTTTTTAATACTGTTATTATCAGACTTTGTATGTTACCGGTATCTTCAGAGTTAACAAAGGGCATGATTCACAGACTACCTTTACTTCAAGTAACCGTGGCGTATGAAGAATATTCGTTAGTCAGTAGTATGTTCATATTCGTATTAAACGCTTGCTTACGTTCGCTTATACGAAAAAAGTTATACTAGAAAATGTATACGCTTCGATAATCTTAATTTTAACCAATTGGTTCGTACCAATTCCTATTTTTCTTTTTTATGGTATATTGTATTTTATAATACCTATATACTTTCGTTGGGGAGCTGTGTCAATATTATACGTACAGACGACAGCAGGTCAACCTACCCGAAACTGTCAGATTTTCCTAAACAACCTTGAACCTAATGCTTTACAGATAAAGTTGAAAATCTATTAAAGAAATTTGACAGATTGTAGTAGCTTGATGTGCTGGCGTATGTACATATACGTAATAAGGTTCGCATTCGTATAAAATGCTTCCTTTACCTAGCTAAAGTAGGTACTAACAGTCTGTCAAACTTGCCCTTATCCTTATAAATTGAATAGGATGTCTAGTTGTAAAAATCCGGTAAACTGTATTGTATTGGCACAAATAAATACTCGTATATCAATATTGGATTTTTGATATTGAAAAGCCAAAAATCCGTTCGTTTTCCTTTTTTGTGTAAATTATTGTTATAAAATATTGTGGAGCACACAGGTTGTTATGCCTAGTTGAGGGGCTATTTATTGTAGCTTTTTGTGAAAATGATGACTGATTTTCAGTCCTATCCCTAATGCTTTAAAAATGTAAGAACCAAAGACTTTTATTTCAACCCTTCCGATATGTAGTAATATTTTGTGTTGTCTTTTTTATTTGACTGAAAAGTAAGGATGACATGACTAAATATGAGGATGTGGTTTAGATTTTAATTATATTTACATGTGCCATTTGTAAGTAAGGAGTAGCTAACGAAATTGAAAAATCAATTATTTTAGAGATGCTGTGTATATAATATAAGGTATAAGAAAGCTACCTAGTAAATAATGATGATTGGACAGATGTAGAAATAAGCTGTTTAAGGAAAAATATAAGATATTGTTCTTTAATTTTTGTTATCTTTTCTCCTAAACCAATTAACTAGCATCTGTTAGCTGTAATACTAAGTGACACCATATTGATCTGTATTTCAGACATAGATTTTTTTTATATTATTTTATTGAATGGTCCTCTTCTTCGTTAGTCTAGTGGAGGCAAGCGCTACTGATATGCAGAGTTATGTTATTGGGTTTTTCCATCATATTAGGTACACCTTTGCCTAACTCTTCGGGGATTGCAGGCGTTATGTTATAACAACATTCATTTATTATTTTTTATGTTAAGTAAGTGAATTTATCAGTAGCAGCCACGGATTCTAGATTTGTGCCCGGTTGATGGCAATAAGCTTGCCTCCTATTATGTGGGACTAAAACATAATTGGCGAAATATGGGTACTATTAGGTACTTACACCTACAGGCTACATATGCCTAAACCTTCGACTACAGGCGTGAAATGTTTTTTTGTATCATACTTATAGTATACTTACTGTTTTACTTACTTAGTAATATGTTTTTCTTTTTTTTTTTGTTTTGGTTTTCCTTACGAAAGGTATTACAAAAGATTAAATCTCAATAAAAGCGTTCATTTGCAACAATAGGTATCTTTTTATTAATAATGTAAATTGAAATATTTTTTACAGGTACTTACTAGGTAAAGCTTAATAAAATTAACACTTAGTTAAATAGTAACATATAGCATAGTTACATAATTAGTATCACAATAGAGAAGAGTTAGAGTGTCGCTTGTAGATGCGTCACGCTGGCTGCCAACGCGAGCAGCACCCACGAGCAGTGGAGCCGAATGCCGTCATCACCTGGAAAGCATTATCATCATAATGTGAATATAGGTACCTAAAATAATTGATTCATTGTGTTGACGATTTTTCTTTAGACGGTGTTTTAAGGACTAAGAGGATAAGTATGTATACTTTCTTATGAAAAATCTTTATTTTACTGACAGACAACACACAGACAAATTGTTGGGTGCAGAAGTTCGATAGTTTGGCAAGAGTTCCTCATCCAACGAAAGTGCTTGCCAATGGAATCTACTGTCGAACGCACGGCTTGTGTTGTCTATCTCTAAGACAATACTTCTCTCAGAAATCATGCGCAAATATTTGAGGGACGGTTATTCAGAATAATCCCACACATGGTAAACATCCTCATTGAATATTCTGGAATGTGCTATAAATAATTATGCTATTTTTTATTGAAAGCAACAGATCTATATGTGGGAGGCATCATTTATGTTCTTTAAATTATACGAATCAGATGCTGCTCTGCACTAGCAAGAGGATTTTTGAAATCGTATTGTTATGCCTAAATATATTAACTCCATTATAGAATGGCGTGATGCATGCCAGTATTGTCGCCGTGGATTATTGATACGGGTTATTCAATTTACAACCTTTTTAAAAATACAAGTCATAACACAAGCAAATCAATGAATCAATAACATACGGTGAGGAAATAGTTAACAATTCAGGCAAAAGAAGAAGACTAATTTATTTTGAACAGACTTAAACTTAGGTGCAAGTTATGTATTTAGGTACAAGTCTATTATTGTCATTTGATTTCGTAATTTAATATTTTTTTTGCCTGCGGGCTTCTATTTTTACCCACCGAAAAGGTTAAAAATATTTGGTTAATAGTTTTTGTAATTAGTGTAGCTTGTTAACATGTGGGTACTTTTGTTACTTTATAATCATAACACTGCAAACAAAACTATACGAACATTCATAGGAGTAAGCACAAGGCTAGCCGAGTTGAATTTACTGATATATAAATCATTTTAACAGTTTAAGTCTCTGTATCTTTGGACTTTACAAGATTTTCAGGTAATGAACCGTTCGTACAAGCAAGTCAACTAGATTAACCGTGCTTTCACTTACAATAATAAGGTTTAGTTAGTAGGAATTCATATATCAGGCATATGGGCGTGGCCAGGATCCTCGGATGGGTAAAATATGTCTTTTCAATTATATTACATACACGAAATAAATAAATGATAATACTGATGTACTGAGTGGATATAGGTAATAAAAAATAAGAAAATATAATTACACATTATATTGATAGTGTTGATGTATTCTTAATAAGTCAAGATAGTATAATTGTTGATAAATACATTTTCAGTTAGTTTTAAAATCATTTCTGATAAGTAGACTAACGTAAAGTGTAATCTTACCTGTGTAATGTAATTTTACCTTTTACTCTGGACGCTCTTAATGTGCACGTCTTTGTACATCGTTCTCACATATATGTATAATCTCAACATGAATGATGTAACCAGATTTTGTAACAATATTTTGATTTAAAAGAGTGTCCATGGAGTTTCTTGTCCGTTCTTCTCCATAGAGATCTACGTTAGGGAATGGGCAACTACAGTACTTTCACAGTTTTTATGCCTTGTGACTGGGACTGTAGCTACATTTCATTGTTGTCTTTGTTTCGACAATTCAAAAGTGCCTGTAATTGGCCTACTTGAAATAAATGCTTTGATTTGATTTGATTGATTTGAAATCCTTGGTCTTGTGTACCTAGTTTGTCTATGACTTACTGGGGTTTTGCAAGGAGTCGTGCGTAGGATCCGGCTCGGTCTCGTCCTCGGGCGGCTCAGTAGAGGGCAGCGCGTCGCGGCCTGGCGTCGACCATCACCAACAACCAACGTTAGTACACAGACAACACACAGTGGCACACACTAATCTACGGCCAGCCACAGTACTACATACGTCTTATTTATTAACAACAGATTGATCGCAGCACACTGCACATAATAATTATATTGCCACCTTTCATTTCCTATAGGCGATTAGACTAAAAATTTTAAGAAATATACGGGGTGGAAAGGACTCCGACGCGAAAACGGTTACCACGTAGATATTTAGTACATCATTTGGAGCCGCTCCCCACATAGAAATTTTTCATCAGTAAATTTTTTTTTAATCATCTGTTCAATACATTTTGACCGCGTAGTTATTGCACTTTTGTAGGACACAGCTGTTATTTTTTCTAAATAACCGATGAAAAATTTCTACGTGGGGGGGCTCAATGATGTACTGAATACGTGGTAACCGTTTTCGCGTCGGTGTCCCTTCCACCCCGTATATACTATTCAAGAATATCAATAGGTATGATTGGTAGTCTGTTTTGAAAACAACGTTGAACTGATTTTAACGAATCCTGTAAAATACAAATTATTTAATTGGTTTGAAACTAACGTTTTTGAAGTATGTTTATCTATCCCTGTACTAAAAGCGAAATGCTGTTACTCATCATGCTTTTGAATCCTATATCTAAGTAGTGTGGATAATGGGTAAATGTGCAGTAATAATGAGCATGTTTAGTTGGTTGCGTAAATGAAAAATGCAAATATGTAAGTTAAAATTCTTTGCTCGAATAAACACAATAATGTGAAGACGTTCCAAAGCAACACATGTGTGCCATAAGCGATCAATTGATGCATTCAACTAATAAAGATACCAGCTTCATTTTAAGATTACCATGTTATTAAACATAAATACTTAGGTACAGCCCTGAATTCATGTCATTTCTAAAATTAAATTATATATTTTTTCGCTTCCTACGTTAACATCGGCCTAGCTTTTTCCCAACTAAATTGGGGATGGGGTGACTTCCAGTCTTACCGGATGCCTGACTACCAGTATTTTAGAAGGAGCGACTGCCTGTCTGACTTACTTAACCCAGTTACCGGGTAATATGTTGCACCTTGGAAGACTGGAAAGGTGCAAGGCTTTTAACTACTTGAAACAACTGAAGATCTGCAAATAACAGCCAAGCCCAAAGGCTGTTTGGTGAAATCAAACTGACTGAACCTGACTTTGACAGATAATGCATTGAAATACTTATCTATAGGTTTTACAGCACCTTAAAGGCCAGCGCACAGCGGGAACGGCAGAGCAGTAATATCCCCTCTTTAATGTCTTCGGTTGATCGGGTCGATCTCTACACGTTGGAATCTGTATCTTGTTACCACCGCCTACGTGTGAATTTACGTTGGGTAAACATAAAATGCTCTGCCCTGCCGTCCGGGGTGTGCGCGCTGCCCTTAAAGTGTTTTCAGAAGCACGGAGCTACCTACCCTCGCTTCCTACTGATTAAGTCTATAACATACCTGCAGGTACATATTTCTTCAGATCTACGTACGGAGGATGTTCGAATGAAAAGTACTTTAGCTCGCAGCGTATTTCGCCTTCGTCGACATCTGCTATGCTGACGGTGGTGTTAACGAATATTTTATACAAGCCATTTTCACTTATGTCTTCTACAATTGATGTTGTGTTGATTGTTTCCCTGAAATATCAAGTTTTTATTTCAGTAGGTATTGTATTTATATTCAAAAAGGTACTTTCTATGTATATTGACAGTAAAATTTGATTTGCTATTTGACACCATCATATTTCCAAGATTTATATTGTACTTGTGATTTCACTTTGAAATATAAACAATGCGTCACCATCATTTATTTACCATATGACTTGTACGAAAAATTGTTTCTCGTTTATTTTTATAATTTTCTAATAATCTTCCAATTTCTATTTAACCTCGTCCCGCCCCCTGTGTGTGTTTAACTTTTACCTTAAAATCTTTATTTTTATAAAATATTATTTGGAGTGTAATGGTTTCTCCTTACACCGAATATCAGCTCCTATACAGCTCTTCTAACGCAAAAAACTGTATAATGTGGGCCCTTTTTGCACTAATAAGGGCGGTAAACGCATTTATACAGCTTTAAGTATAAAAATTAACTCAAATACAGCTTTTATACAGCTTGTCATGCTATATATGCTTTCATTTGTATGGTGTGGCACCATACAAGTGAAAGTGAATAAAAATCTGAAGATATACTTTCAAGTAGGAGGCAGCTGCATGTACAGGTTTGCTCGTATATCTTCAGGGGAGCTCAATATTAAATAAAAATGTACCCTTGAAAGGAGATGGTCATATCTGGGAAGGGCGCGACGTCTTCAGCTGCACATTCTATTAACAACATATCCTCTTCATCCTCCGCCTCACTGTTTATTAACGTGTAATTTATTGCCGGACCGGTACCCATAGCTGAAGCATAAAATGAAGATTTCATAAGATTTTGATATTTAATCTCACGGAAGCGGTCCTTATTGTGTGTCAGATGCATGTAGTCAGAGTAAAAATAGTTTTTGACCCTATGGTCTATTTTCGTTTTCTTCGTGCATGATGGAATTTGCTACAGAGCACGGAAGCACTGCGCAAGCAGTGTCTAGTGACAGCAGTACTAATAAAATCTGTGGTGCCAAAAGTGAGTTGAGCGGACAACTTCTGCCACGGAACACCTTCATAGCCATCATGGAGAGACAGGACAGTGTTAACATTGTCGCCGCAATCCCAATATAACAGAATGACACTCAGTTCAAAATTAAAAATGATTACTTAGAACAAAAAAATTAAACATTTAATTAAATTGCCAGTCCATTAAAAGCGTCTCTTTGATTGATGTCAGCAAGATATTTCTTAAAGGTACTTCATGCTATTTTGTTCCTTGTTTTCAAGCGATTGAATATACTTTTCTATACCGTAGTCTATTCAACGCCATAGCTTTAAAAAGTATTGTGTTTTGGCTTCATAAAGGCAAGAATTTGATATCTGGCGAAGGTTCTCGCAACGACTGTACAATTCTACACACACACACACACAATGACTGCCCATCTGTCTTCGTGAGATATAACTTAACATGGTGTAAAAAGATTTTAGGAAATGTACCCATATACTTGTTGTAGGAACTGATTGATACTTACAGAATACAATTAGCTTTTCGTGCTTTCTTAGTTCGATATCGTTATGTGTCACTTCACACTCGTAAGTTCCGGAATCCACAGGGTTTACATCTAGTAAGATGATGGAATCGTTACCCTTTATCTCTGAAAAGTAATGCAAGGTGCGCTTTAAACATATTTCGAAGAACACGTTTGGTTTAGTCGGTAGTGTGTTTCTGGGCTACGTGTGCAGGTTTTGGATCATCCGGGGTGGAAGGGACATCAACGCACAAACGATTACTACATGTTCAATTCATCATTACGGATCCCCCCCACATAGAAACTTTTTGTCGGCAATTTAAAATAGAAACTGCTGTTTCCTACAAAAGTGTAATTCTTACCTACACGGTCAAAAGGACTTGTTTTTTTTTTTAATTGCCTATTACAATTTTCTATATCAAAATTTTCTATATAATATGTTTGTGCGTCGATGTCCCTTGCAGTTTGTATTGCTTGTGTAAATTGTAGTTAAGTACCTATTTGGCTAGTATTGTAGTGATGGATGGCCTGTGCGTCATGGCCGCCGATGCGCTGGTACAACTGCATCGGTTCGTCGCCGTTGCCGGTCCCCGGCGTCCACCACCACTTCACATAGATCGCTTCCTCAGTCTCGTTCCCTTCTAGCTCGTACTGACATCGCAGTTCAGCATCTTTCCCGACTTCTATTGCTTTCGGCACCACAAATTCTTTTATCGATAATTGTCGACTACCTGTAATTTAAATTAGTTTACTATACGTATACGTACAATGTTTACAAATTAACGGTTTACTTTTGGGTTCTAGTTGCACCTATGCGTTGCTTTACGCAGTACCTACCTAGAAAAAGTCAAAAAGATCCATCCATTTTATTAAGTCGTATAAAATTCTTACGTTGTCCCGACATACCTAAGTACTAATGCTGTAACATGATAATATTGTAAAACCCAATCATTTTCAAAGAGCAGGTAACCATGGAGTTTTTCGCCGGTTCTTCTCGATAGGAAACGACCAACCCGAACCGTGCACCTTTTCTCGACGTTTTATAAGTGCCCATGTAGGCCTATGTGAAATAAAATATTTTGATTAAATACACGTTTGATAATGCATGTGCTTCTATGCTGCCGATAGCCGCTATAAGAAAATGATTGTCGGTCAAATGGACACGGATCCCGAATACATCTGACCTTATCTACTATTCATAGTTATTAAACATTCCTGTTTGGGCAGTCGTGTAAAAATAAAACCTAGATAGATAATTATACAAATACAACCCAGACTAAAATATATTTATTCTATAACTTTTTTATTTATTTTATCTTATTAGGCTTCCCAACAATGAGTACACTGTTACCTTATAATTTGTACATTGCTAGATAACTTAAGTATAAGCGCCTCATCACTTACAGAAAAGTACAGCAGGCACTACATTATGCGCAAAGAATTACACCATTCAACAAGAAATACACAATATGAAAAAATAAAAACTTTTAAAAACTAAATTGATTACACTGAATTAAATTAAATAACATAGATTAAATTAAACTAGAATAGATCAAATTAGAATTGATTGAATTATTTTAAAATAGATTTTTTTATATATATATTTTTTTAGCCTATGCTGTCCCACTGCTGAGCAAGGGCCTCCCCCATTTCCTTCCACGAACTCTTTTCTCGCGCTACCTCGAACCAGCCTTCGCAGTACGCATCTGGGTCGTCTCGCCACCGCATTCTGGGCCAGCCTCGGCGGCGCTGTTCATCTCCTGGCACCATTATGTGGACACTTTTACCCAGCGGTCATCTTGCAAGCGGCTGACGTGACCCGCTCAATCCCATTTCAGACTAGCAGCCTTCTCGCCAACGTCCGCTATGCGTTTTGGAACAGAGCGTGGTGTTTCGAACTCTTTTGTCTTTTGACACCCAAAATAATGCTCCTCTGAGGTCTTAGCACCGGGTTATTGTACATTCGCCACAAAGTATGTGTAAACTCGCCACAGCTCTAATTTCATGAAAAAAAATCAGCTGTTCCCTACATTTTGACGAGTTAATCGATCATAAATGTAGGGAACAGCTGATTTTTTTTTCGCGATTTCAGGTTTGGTCCCATAGTAAAAGTTGTTCATAGTGATGAGTACAATGACCTCTTAAGAGGTTTCTGGTGTTTTACAAATAACCCTGTATATATATATATAAAGCTGACTGACTGACTGTTGATATATCAACACACAGCCCAGACCGCTGGTCCTAGAGATATGAAACTTGAAGGGTGTGTTTTTTGTGAAGAGTAAGTATCCAAAAAGATAGGTTTTTTGGGAATTCCACCACTAAAGGGGTAACCTGATGGAATTTTATATAAAAGTCCGTCAGTTTTGAAGTTAGGTTCTTCAAATTTGTGTTTAGGCTGACGCTTCAAAAATAATTTATACGTGACTAGCGTTTTTGGGAATTCTACCCCTAAAGGGGTAAAATAGGGGATGGAAGTTTATAAGAAAGTCCGTCAGTTTTGAAGTGAGGATCTTCAAATTAGGTTAGGACGAGATTTATGCACATGTCGATAAGTTTGCGCTTCAGGGTGAACCGTAGATCTTCCTTCATTAGCTGTTATTTTTAAAGTAATTTTTCTCACATTGGTAAATTAATTTGGGAACACAGTATTGTGTACAATATTTGTGAAAACTTCAACTTTGACGTCCTAGAACATCATATTATTTCTCCTAGAGACCTAGAACAAAATAATAACTCTTTTTGGGGTTCCGTAACCCTTATAGTGTTAGTAGAGGGCTATGCTTTAGGGAACTAATTATGAAAATGAACCACTTTTAGTAGTGGAACCCAACTCTGGAATATGAAAAACATAAATATGTGAATGATTTTCGCGATTTTAGATTTGCAACTAGTATTCAGTCAATCCTATCGTTACAATTGGCAGGCAGATCGTTGGGCGCAGTAAAATGTTATGGCGTTTGTGCGAAACTGCTCAGGCAAGGTTGTGGGTTAATGTGGTTTAAGGTGAAGTCCACCAGTTCTGGTCTACGACTAATTTACGATCAACAATAATTGTTTGTTTGTTTTATTGTTGTTAAATTATAATTTAACAATAAATAACTTTCGAAGAAAATTAAGCAATTGTTTTGTCCAGGAATTTTGAATGTTTACCAAAAATATTTGCATAACATAACCAACTATGTAACTAATTGAAAGTACTAATATTATATTCACATATCGGTTCATGTTTTGGCTACACAGCTCAGAGCGTCTGGTGTAGGTAATTGCTTTATTGTTGTGGCAAAGAGCTAAAGAATTGAAATAGACGGGCAGTGGCAGGATCACTATCATTACGATAACGTGTATGTACCTGCGGAACTACTAGGGTGGACAATAAATCTGCATTACCTAAGATTTATGATCACAGACGAATCATACGATTATTACGATGATTTGGATATTTATATTTTAATTTAAGTACTATATTGCTCATCGCTGGAGTTTCCTTAGCAGTAGACCACCCACACTATAATTTTAAAATAAAATTGTGTATGGTGTCATTTGAAGATATGTGTACTTTGTAGGTGTGTTGTATATGGTTTGACTAGCATGAGATATTTTAATGTAAACATAGCGGCGTGCCGCTGCACTTAATTTAAGTGCAGATGAACTAACTTCCGCATACAATACTTTAATGAGGTCGATCCTCTATTATCTTTATAACTCCAAAATATTTGACTTTGCATCCATTCCTTTATGAATTTTCTATAAATAATTTGTTATAGGAAATTAGGTCATATGAATGAATAAGCGACTATCTTGGCTAACCTTGAGGCGGTCCGGGAATGTTAAAAATACCACCGCGGCCAGAGCGCACGCGGTGTGCGTCGACGGGATTTGTATTATTCGATAAAATACCGACTAGTTGATCAACAATTGGGAAAGGCAACCCTTTCAAAGCAGGAGTCGTCAATATATCTATCAAACATATATATTGTAAAAAAAACCCCAAAGGAAATATAAATTACTCAAATATAAGTCACGCAGCGCGTACTAAAGCAAATTGCATACAAAAGTTTGTCTTCCTGTGGTGTTATGATTGGATGAGTCATCTGAAGTAGAACAGGGATTTGAGCATCCTATTGTGCCTATATGTGTAGAATCTACATGTCTGTACTCACAGAAATAATGCAGCAGCAGCTGTTTAGTGAAGTTTGCATGTCTGGCTTACAAACATATTCCTACTTAAAGCTAATCTAGGTAAACAATTCGGTGCGAAGTGGCGTTAAGCTACCTATATAAAATCTTACAAGACTTTTTCATAACTCATCACGTAGGTTTATCTTCGGCTTTAAACTGATTTAAAATATTAAAATATCTGACACAATATTAATAAATTCTTGCTGGCACACCAAATGACGAAAAGTATGTTATTTGTAGCGGAAATGTTTTAACATATGTACGTACAACAGCGTCGAAGTAAATTCAGTGTAACTAAAGACGATCACCCGATGTAATCACCCAATTTAAATTTTGTTAATTTTGCGGGGCGAGATTTTTTCATAATGGAAAGTATTTTACATGAAAGTATCAGGTCAGCGCACTAGCACGAGATGACCGATGCGAGTAGCGTAAGGCGCTCACCTGCCACCAGGTACAGCAGCAGGGCGCATGCGCGCAGCGCGGCGCTGGAGACGGACATGGCGTGTGGCGCGCGCGGGACGAGCGAGCGACTGCCGCCACACGACGCCGCCCGCCCTTCGGACTATCAATTGGCCTTGAGGCAGCGCGAGGTAACCACTAAATTGTACCCAATGATACTTGTAGCTTGATGTGAAGAAGCATAGCGCAGGAGATCATTGTTGTGTCAACTAGGTGTGTCATCGTGAGCAAGATCTAGTACGATTCACGTCATGTCTCTCAACGTGCTCTCAATAAACGAGTTCCCTAGTTTATCTGTTTAAACAGATAACTAAATATTGATGTATTGCAAACTCCAACTAACATAGAAAGCTTAATTTTAGCCGGTGTGTGCCTAATTTTAAGTGTTGTAGTGTATTTTAGATCAAGGCAGCAAATCAAATCAATTTAACAATGCTTAGATCATTATTTATGTACCAAGAGTTGCTTCAGCATACATCACGCCATTAAAGGCACAAAGACGTCCAATTTCAAAGCTGGAGAATATGAAATAATCATTCAGTAGATTCTTAACGATCAGAGGGACAAACATGTTGGTTTCTGAATGTTGATGTTATGATTGTGAGTATGTCAGTATCTATGTACGTGCCTAGGTAATAGGTAGAATAAGTATAGGTAACTAGTAAGCAAAGCACATAATGAAAGAATAAGTAGTGTGTTCTCGCGGGCCTGTAGACGGTGACTAATGGGCTAGCTCGCCGTCCGTCCGTCTTATGACGACAGGCCGTGTCGACGGCGCGTTCGTGTTCGCGCACAAAGGGCAAAAGAAGGAACATGGATGGGTTTTAGTCAGAAAAACTCTGACACTCCCTTCCGCTCCGCCCAGACCGGGAGGGGTCATTTGATGAATTGCCATCCCAAAAAAAAATATATATATTTATCTTATCTCTGTAGTAAACATAAAACAATGTTCAATATAAATAAAATATATTTGTTCATAATTTACACATTTATACATATAAATAGATTTTATTAAAAGTAATAATACTAATATATTACCGCTACGGTAAACGGCGAAGCGTCACTCAGAGCAACATAACAACACTGTTTCTTTTATAAAAATTCCCAACAATGTTACGGGTGTTCCTACTTCCCCTGGAAGTGTCGTTACTGTACGACTGTCTGAATCTAGTAGGTGTTTTGCGGAATGTTGATCTAAGCTTTGTTTCTTTAGACGGAGTTCGTCAACCCTCCTATTTTCAGTTTCCACTAATAAAAATGACTGTTACGTGTAAGACGGTGATGACGAACGTAGCAAATTTATGCCTATCTGTTTAAAGTGGAAGCGCTAGGGTAGCCCGCGTATTACTGACTCTAATGATTATAAATACACGTTATTGTTGCGGTCGCAAATCAATCGATCATCAATCTAAAACCTGATGACCTGCAAATTGCAAAAACACGTGAGAAAATTTGAATTTCGCGGGCTAGCCTGGCGCTTTTACCTTATTTATAAACATGATGTGAGGTGCCAGTCTTCTAGAGGTTAAAGTGTGAGAGAAGTCTGTCGCTGAAGGTGATGTGTTTGAAGAGCGAGGGGTGCGAGTTGGCGCGCGGCGGCGGGCGCGAGGCTAGCGCGATGGCCACGGTGTCGCGCAGGCGCGCGCGCGGCACGTCGCCGCGCAGCCACAGCAGGCGCAGCAGCTGCTCCTCCGACATGTCGGGGCACTTCGCCACCACGCTGTGCAGGTCCAGAGACAGCATCTCGATGTCCTGGCACCGCAATACCTGCGCACAATGCCTGTTTTGTAGTAAACCTCAACACTTATTCATTACATTTTTGACTACCTAATACGAAAAGAGAAGAGGAATACTGTCTTCCGTCTTCTCCTTTTTCGTGTGGTTAATGCCTAATCTGTTGTCAGAGTTTTTATGCCGCCCATGGGCCTCTGACTTGGCTTTACATGCCATCGGAAATAACTCTCAGACATGCTGATTTGGTTTCCAAGTAAAAGGTATAAATCTAGTTTGGGAACTAAGGGACCTTCATGTGGGACGACATTTCTGGATGTTGTCACTGTTTTGAAATAAAGAATTTATTCAATTATTAATATTTACGCTGCTAGCTACGACTGACCGTAGTGCTACAACATGCAAACATACCGCGTAAGTGTAAAAAATCTAAGCGCTAATAACATGAGGAACAGTTAAAACTATTCTTACACCGAACACGTCATACGTATCTATGATTTAAATAGAACATGAGTTTACTCTGGGTTATAGACATCCACAAAATCTTTCTTCATGTTGTTGTGAAAAATAAAAACAAGTTTGTATGTTTAAGTAAGCACAATGCATGTGCTGAGAGTCTTCAACTCACGAAATCTAATATAAGTTTATAGGTAAAAAGCAGGGGTTCGTGCCCAAGTGGTTACAGGCTCAAGGTTCTATCAAAGCTACGCTTTTCAAGATCGGACCATGGATGAAACCATTCATTACATATTGAGCCCTTCTGTGCCTCGGAAAGCACGTTAAGCCGTTGGTCCCGCCTGTCACTCGAAGCCCTTTGAAATGCACGCTTTACTCTTGCGCTATAGATCTTATGACATAATTTTAACTGCAACTGATAGTTTTCATAGTTAAATATAAGATTCGTCAGTAGGGTTTTTAAAACTCACGCATGGATTGAAAAACTTACCTCTGCTAGCATACTGATGACTTCGAAGGGAAAGTCCACATTGACGCCCTCCGCCGCTATCTTCCTGAAGAACGACCTTATTTGATTCGCCTCCTTCACTATTTTAGTAGCAGCTTGCTGAGCTTCCTCTACATTTTTGAAGGCCACTTTCTTGGACAGCATCGCCGTAATATACTTCTTGTATACCAAGTTTTGAGCTTCGTTTATGACATACTCAAAGTTTTTATCCCTCAAATGATTGTAGTCTTGGAAATAGTCGTCGAGTGTGATGCAAATAGTGTCAACTGGAATGGTGGATGGTAGCCATTTTGCAGTAAATAGGTCGTCAAAGTGAACTTCCAGGTCTAAGAACGCTTCCTCAAGAAGAAACCTTGCGGCTTCATCTCTCAAGCTCTAAAACCAAAATAATTACATAGTAAAGTTTATTATAAGATATTATACACACGAACCTAAAATATTGAGTTTCAGAAAGGTTTTAATACAAATATTGTCGGATATTGGCATTATTTCACGGATATAAGGTATTCGGATGAACGAGGGTAAAATGACCGGGAAACGTGGGACGAAGCGAATCATTACATAACGCAAACAATCCTACGGGATATTGATTCTAAAGTTAAAAACGGAACTAAACATTGTCAACCTAGGAAGTGGAAAGTAATGCCGCAAACGATCGAATTAATTGTAACAACCTCGACACTATGGAGCAACTGTGAATTTCTTAACCGCCACTGCTGTTTAGTATATAAAATCATTGTCACCGATGGATCGATATCATTCAGCAACAACAAGTCCAATCAATCATGAGGAGTATCCTTCTGGTGGCATTTGGCCTTCTGGCCATCGCCGCCCTCAGCTCGGCCAGGGAGATCCGCGAGAAGAGGGATGCTGACCTGGAGACCGCCGCGTCCGGTCACCATTGGGACAAGGGTGGCGGCCACGAGGACCACGGACACCACCACCACGACCACGGCGGACACGACCACAAGGGACATAAAGGACACCACGAGCACCACCATGGCAAGCACGGACACCACCACCACGAGGGACACAAGGGACACCACGGAGAGCACGGCGGCCACAAGAAGCACCACCACCACGACGATGGCTACCACCACCATGAACACCACGGCGAGAAGGGCGACCACGGCCATGGCCATGACGAGCATGGCCACTGGCACAAGGGACA
This sequence comes from Eurois occulta, assembly GCA_950022335.1. Taxonomy (NCBI): domain Eukaryota; kingdom Metazoa; phylum Arthropoda; class Insecta; order Lepidoptera; family Noctuidae; genus Eurois; species Eurois occulta. The sequence continues at coordinate 14,959,029 of OX465487.1, forward strand.
CGACACCAAAGGACACCACGGCGTCGAAAAACACGACGAATTCAAGAAGGACAAGCACTTCCATGACCATCACGGAGAGAAAGGCTTCCATGAGCACCACGGCGGGCACCACCACGAAGGCGGCCACAAGAAGGGAGGCCACTTCCACAAGGGACACAAGCACGGCGGCCATCACGAACACCACCACGGGAAGAAGGGACATCATGAGCACGGCGGCCACCACCACCACCACAAGGGTCACCACGGCGAAGGCGGCCACCACGAGCACCACCACCATCACCACGACCACGACCATAAGGGAGGCCATGAGGGTCACAAGCACTGGGGACACAAGAAGGGACACTAAGCGATTGCTGAATGTAACTGAACTGTTATTTGTTAAAATGTTGCTTACGACTGTTTTTGTTATGTTCTTACGCCAAAGAATAAAATTTTGTACAAACTGAATTTTTAGACTTTATTTAAAACTAGCTGCGCTCTACAGTTGCGCTTGCATGGAGATTACCACCGGCCATTTTTGACATAAATATGTTGTGTATGTCTCTTAGGAATAGTGTAGCTTATTAGCAGTGAAATAATATTGCAATCGTGTTTTTTGTGATCTGTAAAAAGGTTCACCGGTGAACAAAATAAGCGGTTGTCATCAAGGTCTAGTTTTTTCCTTCCAATTTCAAGCATTGGTTTTCTGGTCATGGACACGGTTCCTTCTATCCAGCAGTACGAAAGATATGCAAAATAACATAATGCGCACAATAATTGACGAAAGTGCGGTACTTGCTACAGGAACAATTGTTCATTATCTTGCCAACACGAGTTTTTTTGCCGTTGACCGCGGAACGGCGCTTGACCTTGTACCGATGATAGTTATTTACACACCGAGATCTCACTGACCGCAGCGACCGTTGAACTGTCACGATTGGCCCTGAATTTCAACGAAAGTGTCTGTCTATGTTCAGTTTGTTGATTTGATTCAAGTGGCAGGTAGGTTTGTGGTCTTCTCTTCCTTCATCGATGGTAAATACAATACATCATAATTTTTTTATTTTAAATAAGTTGGGCCCAATCGGTGGCCACGCCGATCGCGGCATCAGTTGCGGTTTTTAGAGCCTCAGAAGTACAGGTATTTTGAACACTTCAACATATTATAGAACAAGGTTTGGTCAGGCATTCGCATAGGGTGTCGGTGTGGTCTATAATTATCCGTTACTATAGACTATGCTTGCAGCGGGCTACTTGGATCCGCAGTCAATTGTATTTGTAATAAGTATTGTTTCTTTACTTGTCTTTTATGGTAAACAAATATGACGTACCGCTTGAGATTTAGATTTCAGGAATTTGGTAGTAGTTATTGATGTAAATCATATTTTAAACGTACACAACACATTTATATTTACTTGAAGTGTGCGACTGAATGAAAAAATCGTGTTTAGTACACCGGGAAATTCACTATAACTAGATGAAAAGAACAAGCATACCTGGAAGGTATTGAGCATCCTGTCGAACTTGGCCTCAGCCGGCGGGTCGTGGCGCGCGGGCGGCCAGTGGCGCGCCTGTGTCTGCTGCGCCAGCCGCACCATCTGCTCGCTGTTATTCACGATGGTGATCATGTGGTGCGTGAAGTACGCCACGCGGGAACGGTCCGCAAAGTGTGCGTTCTATTTATTAAATATATTTTTATTTATTTATCTTTATAGATCTTAAATGGGGAAAAATACTAGAATCATCAGTTACGATCCCGGCCGCATGTCGACTACACAGCTGCAGCGTCGGCGTCGTTAGGGCCAAAACACATACATACGAAATGTCGAATCGTAAGTTGCGGTGTTGTGTCGTGAAAACTGACGACGCAATCCTACACCGAGGCCATAAGGCGAGCCACTTGCGATTTATTTTTTTGCGCTATTCGTTAGACACGACACCGCATCCTAATGCGATGTCGTAACGTGTATGTGTTTTAGACCTTACGCCGTCACTTATTCTATGAATCAACGGCAACGGTGAGAGTGCATGACAGTTGACGACGCGACGTCGTATCGTTGACCTTTGATTGGGCGCTATTTCCAACTCACCTTAAATTGTATAACCCCATCTCTGTACATATTCCCGTAGCGTGTAACTTGATCAATACTAAGTAGCAACGCTTTAAACGTTATATCTTTGCTTATAGTTTCAGTAACCTGTAAAAACACATAAATCAGTCACATAGAAAAAATACATAACTATGGAAAGTTATTCAATAAGGCCGCTTACGAAACGGTCGCGGTGTCGGGTGACTAGCAGCAAGTTCAAAGTTATGTTGATAGGTAGTACCACTATTGTTTTCGTAATAGCTAAAGCAAAAACCAATTTGAACTTTTACTTGAAAACTTCCAGAAGTAATAAAATTCACACTGCGATTATACGAAACCATTCTTCTTCTTCACTATTCCAAGCGGCGTGCGCTTGGAATAGTGAAGAAGAAGAAATTGGTTTTTAGCCTGAACTGCGTAACAGTCCGCCATTTTATTTCCAAAATTGTAGCCACGCGAAAACCTGTAGGTAAAACCTGTAGGTATTAATCAATAAAATAAGGCTTTCGATATAAACAGTTAATAGGAGTGGGCGCAATGGGCGCTAGAAAAGAGGTGACAGGTCTGACTATTCAATAGGCTAGTCAACAAGTTCAAAAACTTGTAAATTCTTGATAATGCTCCTAAAAATATGAGCGATGGCTCATTCGATTCGGAATGACGTCTAGAAAAATGTTTCGAAAGTATGTAATCACCCCTAAAAATTGCAATTCTCTTAACAAATTTAAAAAAAATATGGCATTTTGTTTTTTGTTCATAACTCAAAAACTATTAACATATTTGGAATTTTGAAAAAGATCCTTAAAGAGGAGGAAGCCAATAAAAAACTCCGACGGTCGCAACTCAATCTCTATTATTTATAATTCTAATTCAACACCGAAAATAGTTTAAATAGGGCTCCGCCCAGCCGTAACGACATGGCCGTACTGCCACTAAAGACAGTGTACCACTTAAATGTATATTTTTTTGTAACAAATATTAATTTAAAAATTTGAATACATTATGGTATCATTCAGACACTTGAAAGAATAAATCCCAGTTGGAAAAAAGCAAATTGTGACTTATTTTTTTTTTCCAACGGGGATTTATTCTATCTTTATTTTTCAAGTTATACTATTGTTAATTTTTTTTTTTTCAATCTCTGTTATCTTAAATGACTACATATTATAATTTTAAATGATATACCTAATTTTTTTTGCTTCGTGAAGCCCGTTCTATATATATACTTAACAATATCACGCGATAAAAGTTAATTAAAGTTTATTATTTTGTTAATTATATTTTTTTAAAGTTAACAAAAAATTAAAGGTCCAAAAACTGTTTTCAAAATATTTTTTTTCACCAAATATTATAATTTATTGCTGTTTCTGCATCTAACAATATGGCATTAAGTAACGTTAGAAAAAAAAAATTATGTTCTTCTTTTAAGAAAATTTTATAAACAAATAGTACTTGTATATTATAACATTACTATTTTCATTGATATTATATTACTCATTATTATTATTCTTTTGACATTAATTGTAATGGTGGAATCTTTATTTGTTTTTGTTTTTATATAATTTGTTTTCGTATTTTTTTAATTAATTTATTTGTTTACGGTTTTATTAATGACTGTTTTATGTGATTCTTTAATTTTATAATCTACTGTAAAATTTCGACACAATGTAAAAAATGTTACAGAAATAAATTAAATGAAATGAAAAATGACAAGTTTAATATTTTTAGATTTTACCACACAAAATAAAAACATCCATCCATCTTGGCAAAATAATGATTTAAAAAAATATAATATTAATATTTTATTTTTATTGTTTAAATAATTAGTTTAGAAATTCTCTTTAAAAATCATATTTGGCATTTCTTCAAGGGTTAAAAAATATATATATATAAATAATTTCATTGTTTGTTAACTTAAGAACAAATTACCGTTCTATTTATTTAGAGCTAAAAAATAAAAAAAATACATCAAAGTACAAAAAAAAAGTTTGTCTATATTTTTTTTTATCTCTATATTAAATATATTAAGAATTAGCAAGTTTTTGAACTTGTTGACTAGCATACAAACTCTTTTCGAGACAATTAAACAAAAAATCATGGAACACATTAATAGTGATGATTTAAGGCCTCTTGTTCACTGCACAGAAAGTTATTACCTAACGAAAGTGGTATTAAAAGTTTCTGGGAAATCGACCGTACAATTCTGTCAATTTCTGCACAATGTTGGGATCATGTGGCAGTTTAAAACGGAGTTTATTATTATATTAATGGAAAAATGGTATGCCTGTAAGTTCTGGTCGATCATCTGGAAGATAATAACGGGCGCGTGCGTGTGGTAGGCGTTGGAGTGTGGCTCCACGTCAGGCGCGCGCTGTCCCGCCCACTCCGCGCGCTCCGACTCCAGAGTCTTCTCCATCCATTCCATGTAGTTCGATTCCATTTTCTACAAACATTAATATCACATTTAAAATAAAGGAAATTGCCGCAGATCAATAACTGGTTCAAAGACACATCAGATAGAAAGTGGGGTAATCGGGTCCTTTGGTTTATTTATGCCAAACCCCGCTTGGCTTTGATATTACAAACATATATGTATGTACATAGTTGCTTCTGTATTTATCGCTGTACCCAATGTGTTCGTGTTTTTAGCTACATATAAGTTACAGCAATTCTTTTCATTCATCTAAAACCTCACCTGCAAGTATTCATCCTGTATTTTTTGCATTGTTTCCGTACTAAGCAAAGGTGGCAAAGTCGATACGTCAATAGTTAACTCTGAACTGCCCATCAATTCGTTTCCAGGATAGGTATTTAAAATCCAGGATAGAAGGGTCACATATTCATTGCCTTCTATGCCATTGGTTACTACATCTTGGAGCTGTAACAACGTTTCAGTATAATTAGTTTATAAAATATGTTCTTTTTAAGAAACAAGCAAATATAATATATTTATAAAACAAAGTCGGGTTAGTTACACCATTTATAACTTTAGAACGGCTCGATCGATTTGAATGATCTCTGATTTGTTGGATTCTACTTACCTTCGGCGCTGCTACCTACCCATAACTCTAATGGGTAGGTAGCAGCGCCGAAGGCACCTAAGAAACCGATTCCTGCCAGCTTCCCTTTGGGAACAAGGCACTCAGACATAGTGTCGAGGTGTCTACTGTAGTCAAATAGTATATTACAAACACATCTGTGGGTATCACATCACAGTACAGCCATTTAATACATCATAGGATTGAAACTATTTCAAAAAGGAAAACATTTTTAATATCCACAAATAAAGCAACAAGTGGCTTCAAATAAGTCTGTGCTCGGGTCTCACAATTCAGAACTAAAATCGTATGGACGCACACACGTGACTTCGCGGCTGGCAGTACCGTTTTTTAGGGGATGGCGCCGATGAAAATTTTCGGGTTTTCCTTCATGGGTGTAATTTTCGTGGTTTTTGGGGTCGCTGGTAACGAAAATGTGGTCAAAATGTAAATCCAAGATGGCACCGATGAAAATTTTCGGTTTTTCACTCTCTCTCAATCTCAAACTCAATTTTCATCCTTCGCAATTGGTAGGTAGGTAGGCAGGCAGGCAGGTAACGTAGGGTAGGGTAGGGTATGTAGGTAGGTAGGGTATGTAGGTAGGTAGGGTAGGTAGGTAGGTATGTAGGTAAGGAAGGTAGGGTAGTAGGTAGGGTAGGGTGGGGTAGGGTTGGGTAGGTAGGGTAGGGTTGGGTAGGTAGGGTAGGGTTGGGTAGGTAGGGTAGGGTTGGGTAGGTAGGGTAGGGTTGGGTAGGTAAGGTAGGGTTGGGTAGGTAGGGTAGGGTTGGGTAGGTAGGGTAGGGTTGGGTAGGTAGGGTAGGGTTGGGTAGGTAGGGTAGGGTTGGGAGGTAGGGAAGGGTAAGGTAGGGTAGAGTAGTAAAAAGTATAAGGAAAAGGTGCATTGCAACACATACCGGGCACAGCTAGTAAAATATAAATTGAGGTCTTTGAATATTAAATAATTGTAATAAAAAATATATATATTGAATTTCAAAAATTAACAAAGAACTACATAACAAAACTTACACTTGCAGATAAACAAATATGGTACATATTGACATATTTGTTCACTATATCATAGTGGGGTGGGAAGCAGGGAACGCATAATGTTTTGACGACTCTCAAGTCCTCAAGTATGAGCTGTCTGGTGAGCTCTAAGTATCGAACTAGCCAAAGTTTATTGTCCTCCCGCTCGTCGACTCGCGTGCCTTCTATACGCTGAGCGACGGCACATTCCAGAACTTCAAAAGCTTTGGCTCGCCAATTTTTAGGGCGGCCCGGCGGCATAAAACCGGTTTGGCTTTGTTGCTGTAGATAGAAAACAATTGTTAAATAAATTAATTAATCAGTCTGAAAAATCTTTTATTTTTAAAGTAATGTAAGTACGTGTACGTACCTGTAAAGCCATTTGATCCCTTTTCTCTTCCCTCTCTATAATCCTCAGTGCAGTAACAATAACAGTAGGCTCTTTACGAACAGTATTCAAAGTTCGTGCTAAAATCAGTTTTATCTGTTTTTCAAGCAAATTGGATACCATTTCAACATCTTCGAAATATGCCTTTAGCATAATTTTATCATGAGATGATTGATTTGGCAACCTATGCAGCTCATATAGTAAGTCATCTCTGGAGTTCTCCAAATCATTAAGACACTGAAAGCGTAAATAAATGTGCATATTAGAAGAAGTTGTAAGCAAAGGGATTTTATTTTTACATACTTAACAGCATTTTGGTAAGCCCGAAGGGTTAGACCGAGGAGAGGAGTACCTACCTAATAGTACACCCACATTTCGCCGGTTATGTTCAAGTGCTACTGATAAACTCCTGATGGAAAAACGCAATAACACTTTGGCTGACCCAGGAATCGAACCAGGGACCATATGCTAAGCAGTTACGCTTGCGAGAACTGGACCAAGTAGGCAGTCATTATTATTTTTATTTCAATGGTTTTTATAACAAAATATAAAATGTAGGTTTCAAATAACATGCATCACGCACTTACTTGGTGAGCATGCAGGAGCTTGCCTTCCCCTATCCATTGTTTAGTTTTGGCCACACTTTCAGGCACTGTAAATATGTGTTTCAGACTGTCCATAGCTGTTACATACTGTGAATGACGCGAGTCTTCTTCTCTGACTGCCTGGAGTGATGCCACCAGGGGTGGCACACTTTTCAACAACTCCTCCAATTCATCCATTCTGAAGTGAGTAATTAAATTTATTTACCCTTTGCCTTTACAAGTCTGTTTTCCTGACAGGTTTAGTTTTGTACAGTTTGTATTATGATAATAAAATTTAAAAAAGGTTTGTTGCTCATCATATTTGACATACTTGTTTTAAATCAAAGAATTTATAATTTCAAGATTGGTTTCAAATGGTCTCAGGCTAGTATGATCATGTTTAACAGGAGATAGTAAAAAAATAGCAGGTGACATTCTGTAGTTGTTTCTGTAGTGTGCCCTCCCCATGGCAAAAAGGTGTGAGTTTATAACACTACATAGTATAAAACAAAGTCACTTTCTCTGTCCCTATATCCCTATGTATGCTTAAATCATTAAAACTACGCAACAGATTTTGATGCGGTTTTTTTTAATAGATAGATTGATTGAAGAGGAGATATGTATAATACATGCACCCGTGCGAACCCGGGGCGGGTCACTAGTTATGTAATAAAATAATACTTACTTGAGGCTAACTTGTTGCACATCCTCCAAACACTCCTGCAACTGTTTCAAGCCAACACTCACTCCATCTAGTTTGCCCTGCACAGCTGATTTCAGTTGAGCCTCAATAGATGCTTTCTTGTGAGTGATTCTTTTTTTATAATGTTCCACCTAAAATTGAATTTTATTTGTAAAATACTATAGAACAATGAATAGGTAAAGGAAAACATTTCAGTTTGGCTAATATGCCAAATAATTACAACTTCTAATAATAAGCCAATTGAGCTTGGCTAAGAAATAATCTATTATGTATATATTTGTTTTCAGCCTGTGCCATCCCACTGCAGGGCTTTGCCCTGCAGTGGGATGGCACAGGCTGAAAACGCTGGCATGACGATGGCATATATCCCTTTCTCATACAAAATGTCCTGTAAATCCCAAAGTAGATGGGCCAAACACATCAAAAAAATCCTCTGGTAAGTTATAATTGCCTACATACAGTAAAGTTGAGAGTTTGTGTTTGAATTTGTGTGATTGCTTATAAAGTAACACTGAAGTTTATGCAGTTAAAAGTAGTACATTGAAATAAGTGGCTTGGCACATTTTTAAAGTAATTTGCAATCAAATGATAAACCAAAATATTTATGACTCAGAATCAAACTTTCTATAAACTTGAAAGACGTTTTTTCCCATTCCTTCTATTCTAACAACGCCCACAAAATATACATTTTATGAAATGCCTACTTAATTGAGTGTTTTTGGTCAAAGCTTAGTTATATACCTTTACCCGATATGAACGAGAGTGAATTATTGTTAACAGTCATAAACTTTATGTCTCTACTTACTTTTTCAAGTTGTCCTGGTCTCTGCATCATATTCATTACCATCTTTTCGGCTGCAGCTTTCGCTTCATCTTCTATTTCATCCATGGTACTCATTTTCGTTTCAAAAGCAATTCACCCTTTTTTAACAAGATTTAGCGACCGTTAATTAAAAAGTACATAGAATTACTAGATTGGATAACAGGTGATAATTTCGAGACAAAAATAGCAAAACCTTAGCCCTTACAAAATAAACGCAAAACTTTGACAACAAATAATGACAAGAAAGAAAATGACAGCATTTAGCATTGACAGTCGCGACTTAAAGCAGTTCGTCCTGAAAAAAATGAGGAAAGGTCATAACATAGAGTCTGGATTTGTGCCCGATTGTTGATGGCAATAGGCTCGCGCCCTAAAACATCACTGGCAAAATGTAGGTGTACTTGTTAGGTACAACTCTTCCTAACCCTTCGGGGATTGCAAGGCGTGATGTTATGTTATGTAATGTGTGGTCATAAGTTCATAACACAACTTGTGTGTTATGAACTTATGACCTAACACACGACCGGACCTCACCTTTGTGATAAGCTAGTGAATGGGATGCGGTTGAAGATCTATTTGCAGTTCCCGAACACACGCGTCGTCGCCGACATCAAGCGAAACTATTAGATGGTCGCCTAGTACTGTTAGCTAAGTGATCGTTGACTTTAGCTAGATTTAAAATTGATACTTAACTGTGTGTTATGATTTATGAATGCTGCATTGACGCTAAATAAACATCCGAAGGATCCTTGGTCCTTCGAAATTTAATCTAGCATTAGTTAAAACCTTAGATCCGAACCGGATTTTTTCGCTTCGAACTTCGAACATAGGTTTGCGTTTTCTGTGGACTTTTTTTTAATCTTGGCTGGCTTGCTGGCCTGTCACGTCATGTCACATCATCACATATGTCAAAACGGCTGTCAGTTACAGTAAGTGTAGCCCACTCGGCCAGTGATGCCAAATTGGAGGGAATCCCCCCAAAACTGGGGTTTTTTTGAACTTATTGGGTGACAGTAATTTAGGGGGGATTCGTATAGGGCAAACACTTTGTTTGGAGGGAATTGGGGGATTTTATCGAATCCTAATGCCAGTTTGGTAATAAAACCATTAATTAGATGGTTTTGTTACCAAATTGGCATTAGGAATTTTGTCGTTGCGTTTACCTACCGCAGTTGTGCAAAGAGCCTTCTCCCAAGCAGCAATAAAATTATTAAAGACAACCTTCGATACAGATTAGCCATTCACACTGCCAAATCCATCTTGGGAATAAGAAATTCATTGCTAGAAGGATGTGTTCATTGTAATCCCAGTTCAATAATTATGCTAAAAAGATTTAAATCAGAAAAAATGGACGGAACTGCAGACGACGCGACGCGCGATACGAGTGAAAATGCAGATTCTGTAACGGAAGCTATTGCTGAAAGTTACTAACTTAAAAATAAACTAAAATATGGCGTCAAAAAACTCCTCCTCAACGCTGTCGCTGTCAACTAGTAATGTCCCCAAGAGATTGGCGGCGTTGCCGCTCTGTATGGCAACGCTAAGCCTCTGGCCAAGGTAAAAGCCAGCCCTTGGGTCACGGGAAGTGTCATCTAAGCGTTTTGAAATTTCCTTGAAAAGGCTGCGAGCACTCGGACCCCACGGTCCTAGAGTCAATCCCAAACGGCTCGAAAATATAGTTTCCAATAAGGTTACGATATTTACGCCGCTTGAGGTTCTCCGCAGCCGCAGCGGCAGCCCCAGCACAGCACGATGAGCTAGGAAGATGGGATGGCGCAAGAGTCTACACATGTTGCGTCCCACACTAAAGACCTACCCATCTTCCGAAGATAGAAACAAAGACAGGCCGTCCGGCCTCTTGCCATCGTCGCGTGCCAAACCATAGGGTTCTAATATAGCTGGAACGTCGACACTGACAAGAGATCGTCGGATGATGTCATTTAAGTTCGCGTGCCGTGCGAAACGGCCCGCACTGCGGCTACATGACAGGCCGTGGTGTCCGAGGTTGTTGACAACTTCTCCACAGTGACAGCGATGAGGAGAACAACATGGGGCACCTAGGCGTAGAGAAGCAGCGAGGCGGAAAGTGGTGCCGTCGAACATAGTGCCTATGCTCGACGACGGTAGTGCGTGAAGCCAAAGTCCCGACTCCCACTCACCCACAGCCAGCTGGCGCGTACGCTCAGCATTAGTAGCAGACGTATTCAGTAGATTGTTCTAAACTACTCTGCAGAGCGGCTCGTCCCACCGTCTCTGGGAAAATTGATGGTCGGGTGCTTCAGTATTCGGGCAAGCGAGTTTCCAAGCATCGATAGCCTCAGAGAAGCACGGCACATCAAAATCAATCAGTTTTGAAGTCAGGACATTCCTGATTAATTTTTCAGTACCGTGAACCGAGGATATGAAAGCCGGTAAACTCATACTAGAAAAGAGATGGCTAAACGACTGCCCCCAACATGACTAGCACAAATAGGAACCTCACACTAACCAGTAATATTTAAATATTAATTCATGAATTATTTAGTGTTTAATAATTTCTTATAACTTTCGTGAACTAATAAACATAAAAAAGTTTCTTAATTGTATTTTTATGCTTTGTTTTGGTTTGACATGACAAGGTCAAGGAATCCTGACAGCTAGGGAAGAGACATATTGCATTACCAAAATGTATCAAGTTTTTTTTTGTTGCAATTACCCCTATGTAGATATTTACTTCAAGTACCTTAGTGCAAAATCGCCAGTCAAAAACACAATTATCAATAAAAATCGTCGCAGACACATTAAAACGCCTAGATAAAAGTTTATAGCAATGTCATTGTTTGAAGTTTTTGTACCTTTGTCGTAGGAGTTGCGCGATTTTGTTTTTAGGATTGTGCAAATATTAAAAGTTCCTGAACCTTTTTAAATTACAAAATACTAATTTCAGCTATTTAGCATTACATATTGCTAGGTACCATGTTTATACATGCGTTTTCATTGCGGGGGCAGTCGTCCATACTTCAATTTAGCCATGTCCTTTTGAGGACGCCCAGTCTGCCCATACGAATGGGAAGAGTAGCTTGTGTCCAAGCTCGGTCGTCTAAAGCCACATTTACAATGGATGAAAAAGTGTGTCTAATTATTTGATCAATTTGTCCAAAAGATGAGTATTTATCTTGAGCTTCCATAAAGGGGAAGCACGTAGGAAATATGTTAATTTAGGGCCGAAAAAGCAGAAACGGATTATGTTGATGGCTGAGTGCATGTTAATTTGGAGCAACCTTTCCGAAATATCATTGAAATTTTGAATTTTTTCATCGATAAAATCCGGAAAAGTTTCGAAGATTGGAGACCCAAGGAGACGAAGAGAACTTTTTGAAGAAGGAATGAAGTTTACTTTGTAAGAAAATTAGATAATTTAAAACAGTATCTACATCGACTACATCGCCGCCCAAGGTTCCATCATCAAGATACCAAACGTTGAATTTAGAATTTAGCTATCGAACAAATGGGTGAATAGCTAAGCTGGAGATCACTGGCCCGAGGGGATCACCTTGTTGACAGCCAACAGCAGATTCCAGAAGGTTGTCACAATACAGTAATATAGACGTGGTGTCTGGAACACTGCCAAAGAAAACTATAAATTTGAGCTAGATCTTTTTTTTAATTTCTGTCAGCAAGGTGTCCCTAATAACTGAGTTGAAGGCTTTATTAATGTCAACCTTAAGGATGACCTCACCTTTGCCAGAATTTAGGTAGGTCGACAAAGCATGTACGGTAGCCTCACAGCCCTCTTTAGAGCCGTAGCATAGCTGCAGGGGCTGAAAAGCTATCTTTAATTTGTGTTGTTAAAGATTCTTTGGTTTCCAAATTCTTTTGCACGTGAAGAATTCTATAAGGGAACGTGAGCAGTTGTTCCGAAGCACTTAGCGAGTTCTCCCGGACGGCAAGGTGCACGCGACCTGCTAAATTTTGTGCTACAAGTGGTCTTGTGCCTCGGAAAACTCGCTTTAGTACAGGAACGGAGTTTTTGAATTTTGAAAGGGTTTTCCAAAGTGGGTCAAAAGAGGATATTACCTGTTTTGTAGGTGAAGGTGTTTAAACAGGGTCTGAGATGGGTACATTATGTAGTTTATGCACTTTCCCAATATGCACATTCAGACCCCACTTACCTTTAAAAAACCGTGCCTGGGTACAAAGTGGGCATCTCTCCAGGGTCGTCAGCGATGTTGAAGATTTACATGCACTATCACCCACCACGTCACACTATATATAAAAACTTAAACACTTAAAATAGAGACTAAACAAAATAAGTATAATACGCGTAAACTAAATGAATATAAAAACACTCAGTCTGGACGAATTAGACACAAAACACAAAGGCGGCAGTGGCGTAGTCGCGTTGGGTTCCTGTAGCGCTATATTACTGCTTACACACGGTTTTTTTGTTACATAAATAATAAATTTATAATATATAATTATCATTCATTATACAGTGTGGCAACGCCGCCTAGTCTCTCGGGGACATTACCAGTTGATAGCGCCAGCGTTGAGGAGGAGTTTTTTGACGCCAGTTTTTAGTTTATTTTTTAGTTACTTTAGGTTATTAAATTTTAATTTATGAGTGTATATAATATTGTTATGATTTGGTTGAATAAATACTATATATCTTGCTAAAGTAGGTGTATTTCATTAAAAAAAAAATGCCATTTGAGGGGATTTTTTTTTCAAAACCTCAATTTTGGGGGGATTTCGAGGTAGGTTTGGGGAGAACGCGAGACTGTCATCTGGCAACACTGCACTTGGCTGTCAATTCAATGTGTGTTATTGAACAAGACAAGAATAATTGGTTTCGTACTATTTTTTACTGTATTTATATATTTGCCGATGATACTATCTGTTAACCTGCAAGATGTGGGAAATAGTTATATTATTAATATTGTCGGCGGTAGCTTACTTCATAACAGATGAATTAATACCCAACCTTACAGATTTGTTTGTTAAAGCCGGTCTATTTGGAATAGATCTATGTAAAACCAATAAAAAAAAAATGTGAGTAAATGAAACATATTTTAATGATTTTCAACTAAGTCTGATATGGGTGGGTTTCTTTGTGAGTTGTGAGAAGTTGTCAGCATTACTGCTGCTGCATCATTGAGGGAAATCAATCTTGAAGTGTTTTATTTTCAGCCCAGAAGCAATAGGTGTTGTATCTGGATGTGTCTTCTTAATAACAAGTTTTATATTTATACCAATTGTTTTTGGTAATGGCTTGATGGATACACAGCAATTCCCTCACAATGAGGTAAGATATATGTTTTTTTATCAATTCATGCCAGTAAAAATGGCCAGGGTATCAGTGTCATCAAATGGTTGATTAATGAGGACTAATATGAAATGATATAAAATCTGGTTCTTGTTTAGTTTGCAGAACTATTGGCAGGATTGTTATCCATCTGTTGTATGCTCCTTCTTGGCTTTGCTGACGATGTTTTGGACTTGAGATGGAGATATAAACTATTACTGCCCACAGTGGCTTCATTACCCCTGCTTGTGGTTTACTATGTGAACTTCAACTCCACTACTTTTGTAGTTCCTATTCCATTGAGGCAGTGGTTGGGAGCTTCCATCAACATTGGTATGTATTATTTATTGAGATTTTGCTAAATTTAGTCTACCTCTTATGAAAACATTTTTCATTCTGTTCTAGGTGTACTGTACTACATCTACATGGGAATGTTAGCTGTATTCTGCACAAATGCTATAAACATATTGGCTGGCATTAATGGACTTGAAGTTGGACAATCTGTCATCATAGCCTTTTCTATAGTTATTTTTGACATCATTGAATTGAGAGGAGACCAGTATAAAGCCCACACATTCTCTTTACATATTATGATACCTTATCTTGCTACTACATTAGCTTTGTTGAAACATAATTGGTAAGTTATTGCAACATTGATTTATCTTTATTTCCTGTCATGATCATATTCAGCCTACTGATCATGTTGGCATGCTCTTGCATTATTAATGCCAGTTCCGGAAAAGTTTTCTATGTTTAAAGTGCAGTATATGTATACAATAATATATAATATTATAAATTTCCCGAAGGGCATTTTCAAAAATGAAAAAAGAAAACTCCTCTGTTTGACACTTGATGAGTGTCACCTTCAAATTATACTCTAGTAATTATAAGTAAATAAGTGTTAATTATTACCATGAATAAAATGTTTCTTTTCTATGTTTCAGGTTTCCTTCAAAGGTCTTTGTAGGGGACACATTTTGTTATGTTTCTGGAATGACATTTGCAGTTGTAGCTATATTGAGTCATTTCAGTAAAACAGTTTTACTATTTTTCTTGCCACAAATCATCAACTTTTTGTATTCAGTGCCTCAACTATTCCATATAATTCCATGCCCAAGACATCGCTTACCAAAGTATAGTGAAGAGACAGATTTACTTCATGCAAGCAGAACAATAATAGCAAAAAAAGAAATGACTGCCTTAAGCAAATTGATAATTCATGTGTTCACCATCTTACATTTAATTGATAAAAGTGAAGATAAGGAAAGTATAACTATAAATAATATGACATTAATTAATTTATTTTTAATTAAGTTAGGGCCAATACCTGAAGTTCAGCTGACCACAAAGCTTATGGGTTTTCAAATTATTTGCACTTGTATAGCTTTTGTAATAAGATATCCTTTAGCATCATACTTCTATGATAGTTAAAATTAGTGATCAAATAGTTAGGTAAGGTATATTATTTTGTAAAGTTATATTATGTGACTATATCAGCTTTTTAAGGTTTTACTAATCTAAAAGGTTAGCCAAAGATCAAAATGTGATAAAAAAACTAAATTGGCACAAACAAGGTGTAATTTAACTGTTGGGCAAAGTAATGTTGTGTTTTTCCATTAGGAATTTCTCAATTGCATCCCAGAATCTGAATTTGTGCAAAGATGATGGCAATAGGCTCACCCCCTATTACCTGGTGGCGAAATGTGGGAGTATCTTATTTATTTCTGCCTCTGGACACCCTTTGGGGAAAATGGGTGTGATGTTATGATAAGTAACACTGAAATTCAAATATTGCTCTTGTTTCTATTATTGGTCCATAAATTATCATAAATACAATAACATTGAAACAATGGCGTAATAATTGTTAATATTTTTTATGATTGTTATATACAATAAAAAAAAATTATAAAACAAGTTCTTTATTTCCGATAAAATCAACATAAATTACTATAAATAGGTAGGAAGTACATTCATCACAAAACAATTTACTACATTTAAAAACTTTTGTATAATTATCATGTTTAAATCGTTTACGTGTGATTTGTGACAAGGTGGTAATGCAGAACGTACTCAAATAAAAATTACAATCGGTTAATAGATCTAAAGATAATAGAACATGATACTCAATTGATATTTCTTTAATGTACAAATGCCAGCACGTCAAGCTACCCGAAACTGTAAAATTTTCCTAATCAACCTTGAACCTTTAGGGATATGAAAATCTATTAAAGAAATTTGACAGATTGCAGTAGCTTGAAGTGCAGGCGTCTGTACTTACAATTTTACAGTCAGCACTAAAAGCGGATGTTTGTTGTACAGAATTTATTTTAATCTGGACAATATAATTATCACTTGTCCGCGACACAATATTCTCTTTGATATCTCTAAACTTGTGGCACTAAAGTTAACAGAGGACCAGAGGTGTTCTTCTGAACTGCTGTAGGCTAGCCTTTGCTCACTCAAACATAATGAAACCTGTTGGCATAATTGCATAACTACTGTAAATCTGTGATAGCTGCGACGTTGTGGGTTGGAGATACGCCGTAAATGAGTAATAGGTACCGGGTAAAACGGGGTGAATCGCGACCAAACTTTGAAAGAAATTTTAATGTTGAATTCATAAGATATGTTACCAACAGGTACCTGCTCTATTTTATTTGGCTTAAATTATGCTTTATTATTTAGAGACCTTGTAAATATTGTGACCTTGGCAACATAGACATACCATATTAAATTCAACGTTAAAACCTCTTAAAAGTTTTGCCTCGATTCACCCCGGTTTACGGTATGGACAGCAACATTTAAATCGCGATTATTTAATAAATTGCCACAAAAACATTTGATACGGTGTGTTCTCAGCATTTTCTGTGATGGATAAGAGTTTAAATCATTAAAATTTTATATAATTTGTGTGTAAATTAACAAAGATCATTAAAAAAAACTCATTGTAAGTTGAAAACAGAGTTTTTTGCTGACATAGTTTAGGGTTGAATCTCATCTAGCAGCACAGAATCGCACTTTTCCATGCTCCTATCCCTTTCCGGCAAATGACGGTTCTAAACTTCTAAGTGGCAGAAAAGGATAAGAGCATGGAAAAGTGCGATTCCGTGCGGCTAGATAAGACAGAAGCGCAGTCAACCAGCCAACCGCCACCTAGCGAGCCGGGCGAGCCTCTTTTCATACTTCGTAAAGAGGTGTAGGTACTTTGAAAAGAGGTGAAACGATGCCTCGCCCGGCTCGCTCGCTAGCTGGCAGTGTGGCCTGCGCTTTACTCGTTCGCTCTTTTTGGAAATATCGATGGTTTATATGACTAGTTACTTTTAAATAATTGTTTGGGTAACAATTAGGTATCTATTATTTCCAAATGATTTAGGTGCATTTAAAACCTTTGGTATAAACCATTTATTACCTTTGGGTAGTATGCTATAGCGATGGCGCTATGATCCATACCCACATCTGTTTTGTCACGGCTTACGTCGAATAGATTTTGGTAAATAGGTATTAGCGGGTGAAAAAAGTATTTAAGTACAGAATTTGGAATCCATCTAAGATTTTTATAGGTTTGCGTATCGCGTAGAATACCTATAACGGTAACAAAGCCGGGTGAAAGGTGGTGGGGAGTAAGGACATCCCTGTATCGGATTATGAGCGGAAAGTAAAGCTGCCGTGTTTGTATACTTCAGGTAAAGTCATGGGGTAAGTATGTGAATGTATTATAAATCATTTGGTTATTCGAGTGTTGTATGCGGGGTGAAAGGGACACCGGCGCGGCGCCCTGTATACTTGGGATGGGATGTCCTGTTTTCTTTAATATAAAGGAGAAATATAAGTACGTAATTGTATCATTTAAACTTATTAAACAGTTTATTTACATAATACATCATATACATTAGTTTCATTAATCAATATTATACTAGGTAAGTATTACAATGAAATTCATCTCTGACTTTTACAAGTTGGTTTTATACCCAAGTTAAGTCATTGTATTGTATACCACATTTAGAACAATAAATAGATAGTGTTTAAAAAGAATAAGTATTTTTTTATAAAAATGGCTACAGAATATTTTCTCTATACTTGTTATGCATAACTTAGTTTAACCAAATATCATACAATATATTGTCCTCTGCATCATTTTCGTTTATCACCCGAAGTGTTTTGAGGGTTTGCAAGTAAAAAGTCAATTCTGAAGTGACTACACCATGCTGAGGACTACCATTTGCTACTATGTTCATCTTTAGTAATTGTTCTCTGAGTTTATCTTTGAAGTTATCATGTACTCTTTTATAAACAGTCCTTATTTGTTCATTAGGAAATATATCTATAAGTGCTTCATGTAATTTAACTAAATGTTTAGAAATATTTCGGAATGTTTGAGATGGAACAGGGGGTTTTGCATCCCACCCTGTCAGTTGAGATGCAAGCATATTACTTACTATGAGACAAATCTTATTCTCTATTTCCTGCTTATGGCTTACTATATCACTTTCTATATTACTAAAACCATTAAGTGATAGTTCTTTAGAATGCTGTCTTTCGAGCAATCCTCTTATCTTAGGTAGAAACCACATGACGACTTGAAGGGATCTAGATACTAAAGCAAGGTTTGATGTAGAGATTGTTTTTAAGCCAGCACTCTGTATTGCTCCAGCACCTAAAACCAATTGGCAGCATCGAGAATTGAACAAGCGAATCAATTCCAACATACAGTGCACCAAGTACTGAACGATGACAGGAGACTGTTTTGTTGCATCACAATATTCCAGCAAGATCTTGATTAAAAGCTGCACTGTAGCAACAACAGCATAACTCTCCTTGTTTATGAGTAAATATTTTCCATCAGGCTTCCCACTGTCATATTGCAGGGCATTTGGTATTTCGCCTGATTCATGTATTTTATTTATTGCACTTTGTAATTCACATGGGACATCTGCAGCTTTCCAGCGCTCTGCATTTAGAGCAGATGTCAGTTGAGTTCTTCTTTCAGCATGTAGACATTGTATATACTTCATTGCATAGCTTCGAAGAGCTAGCTTCATTGCGTTACTGCAATGTCCAGTAATATTTTCACATTCATCACAAAAATTTTCAATGAGTTTGGACAGTATAGATAATTGGGACATATCAGAAAAAACATAATCCTTGTCAGTTTTAGTTACTATGAGATTAGCACATCGTTCATTACAGTAGTCAGAAAGGGACCCAATCATCTTTTTTAACTTCTCTTCAACAAAAAGTAGTTCCTCGGCTGACCAAACATCTTCACTATCATTTCCAGTAACATCATCCATTTGTGTAATGTCCAGTATTAAATTATTTAAAGATAAAATTCTTTTAAATAAATTAATTAAGTTTGGGCTAACTTTCTGCAGAAATGTTATACCTTCATTACACAAAAGCCATGTATTGTCAGCAGTAGATCCTCTCAAAACAATTTCTGTGTTTCCATCTCTTTCTGAAATAATTTCTATCACAGATTGTTTGATTGTAGCTTGAATGGATGTCATGGCTTCTATTTTGAATGTATCAATAAAATCAAATTCCTTTAGACGGAGAATTCCAGACACTATAGATACTATTTTCTCCCTTTCCGGTATTTCTGTGTCATCTTTTGGAGGTCTGTTTAAATCTGTGACAATGAATCTTAAAAATTCATTGCTCAGCATTTTATGTATTAATCTCTTCATTTCAGTTAGTTGTGGAGATAAATGACGAAATGCTTGTATACCAGACAGGCGTGTAGATAACACTTTTTGGGTAGAACTGATCAAGTCCAAGGCAGCTACATAGTCTGAAGTACTCAAAAGAAGCTGTATCATTGGTTGTGTCTGTTGTACTGTGCCCATTAACTTTAAAAGATCATGGACATTATTCAGATTGTGATTAATTTTTGTTAAACTTGCTAATTTTAATGGACATTCAGTTAAGTTTCCCTTTACATGAGTTATATTTTTTCTGGTTTCTCTAACTGTTTTTACTGCTCTAGCCATCTGTTCCATTATAGTGTCATGAGACAGCATTGCATGAAAAAATGCATCTGATTTTTGAGCTACTTGTTTAGAGATTTTCATCTCGATAACATCTAGGTATGTACTCAGTGTTTCTTGGAGAGCTCTTATAGCAATGCTGGGATTTTCAGAAAGACTTAGACTAGGAAAAACTTGGCTAAATACATCTGGATCACTTAATGGTAGTGATTGCTCATAGAATATGCTTGGTACCTCACATACATTTTCTACTACAGGTGTTTTATTTTTGACTGGAACACTTTCTTTTAGTCTGCAATGACGCCGATATTTTTTAGCAACTCTTTTGCAATATGATTCAAAATGTGCCAATGTGATTTCAGGTAAATAAGGACTAGGATATATATCAACTTTATCAATGAAACTGTCTCCCCACGTCTTAGTGAAAAAATTGCTCTGTTTACCTCTGTTAGGATCATTTAATACTGCTGGAAGGTTTTGAGAGGAAGAATAGAACGTCCAGTCATCATTTGAGTCTTTTGTATATAAGTGGTACTCTCTTACGTGATACTTAAAGCCTGCTTTCCGCAAATCACCAAACTGCAAGGATGAACACATTCCATTTTGCCCATACTGACAGAGTATGATAGACCCCTCTTTAATACTGTGCTTTTCTTGAACATGCCTGCAACAAAACATTTTTATGAAGCATCGCTCTTATTCTAGTGAATATTGCTTTCAGTTAACCGATAAATACAAATAATATGTGTATAACCTTTCAAATTCTGTGGCAGAAGTGAAAAGTAGTCTCGGACAGTGAACACAGTTTTGCCATGTTGGCTTTTTACAAGATGTAGAGTTGTCCTCCATACCATGTTTGTCTTACAGAACGGGAATAATTAATTATATGTTCAAGGTAATTAACATACAGACGAAAGATATCTATAATTTCGTAAATCCTCCCAAGAAACTCATGACATGGTAAATAAAAATTGACAGACATGACACGATTTGACAATTGACGTATTTGACACAACGTTGACAGAAGCCAGCGAGCCAACAGGGTTACCATTCCACATAGCTCTATTCCTCTATGCCATTCCATTAAAATGAAACGAAATCATGGAATTATTATGTACAGACGCCAGCACATCAAGCTACCTACCCGAAATAATCAAATTTTCCCAATCAACCTTGAACCTAATGCTGTAGCCATACATTTGAAAACCTATTGAAGAATTTTGACAGATTGTAGTAGCTTGATGTGCTGGCGTCTGTACGATATCGAGCAGTCGTCATTATTACCACTTCATCTGTCAAATTTCTCTATACTTAATTTGGACTTTGGACATTGTAATAAGTGAATCATCGTCTGGCAGCACTTCAGTAAAAAGCATCGCTCTCGTACGGGGTATCAAATGGATTACAGATCCATTCTTTCTCTGTTAAGCCGAGGATGTGCAGGGCTCTCAATTCAGGCATTCATATTATTCAAATAGAAAAAAAAAACTGTACATGCGATTGCGAAGTAAGTATACGGATATTTTTAAATAAGGGTCATAAAATATTTTCACTATCTTCTTGCCCTTGTCCCATTCTACTTGGGGTCGGTACAACACGTTCTCTTCTTCAATTCTGCCCTGTCAGACGTCACGGCATCATTCAACTCCTTTCTCTTTTACATACAATATAATACACGAGCGTGTAGTGCCTTCAATCTGAACCTGAATTTGAACCTGCCCTGCCACACTACACGTCAAATCAGTTAGTACCTACCCCAAAGAATATAAAACTACCCACTCGACGCGCTAACGCATCATAGGTCAATCATGTCAATTATACTTGTAAGGTTGGATGCATAGAGGAACTGTTCTAAGGTTGAATATTTTATTACTTGTCTGATCTGGCGTTACTCAAATGACGATACGTAGCGCGTATTCCGTCAATTTGCGCCTGGACCGCAAATGTTGCGTTATACGAGAATAGGAACCCATGTTCGGTATAGGCGACCTAAGGCTCATTTCGCACTGCGTGCTCCGTCGCGGGTATTGCTAAGTTTCCCACGCTGCTTCTCCGTGAACAAAGTATTAAAGGAACTGGCTCGCCGAGTGCTTCGCGCCTTCGCGGCCATGTCATCTGAAGACTCCGCCGCAAGTAACGCTGCATTTCAAGCAAACGCGCGTAAAATCGCTTTTTCATAAACGCTCTCATACATCGCCATATGTTTAAATTTATTGCGGAACGTGTCGCAGAACGCGCCTCGTCTCTGTTAATGAGCCCTGAGAGAAAATTCGCAATACGACCCGACATGTCAGTTGTAACTTTGTAAGCCGCATATTAGGAGCTGCCCCAGTTAAAAGAAGTAATAATTATAGGACCCCTTTCAGGTTATTCCTATCTGCAGGCATTTACCAATAGGTTAGATAACATATCTATACATATAATAAATCTGTAGACGTGGCGTTTCTGTACATTGAAAATATTTAGGAAAAAAGTAGTAGGGGTGTTAAAGGATCACAAACAGAACCCATTTCTACCATTTTTAGAATTTTTGTCTGTTTGTCGGTTTGTCGGTTTGTCTGTATGTTTGTGCGCGCATCACGTAAAAACCCCTCATTATATTCAAAATTGAAATATTGAAACATAAGAAGCTTTGTTCCGAGTAACATTTAGTGTTTATTTCATCAAAATCGACCAACAGACGCAAAAGATATTAATGTGTAAAATTTAGTTAGTAAATTTCTCCTTTTGTGTTTACTCTTTGCATGGAAGTAATAAGTACTACTTACAACACATTACGAATTAAAATCTCCAAAAAGTTAAAAATTCAAAACAAAATTAAAATTTGATAAAGTCTTGAGTTTAAAGTTGGCGTTTCAGTTCTGGTGATGCGAAACCTTGATGCAACCAGACTGTGCAACGGCACCAGGCTTCGTATCACAGAGCTGGGCAGTAATATTATAAAAAAGGAGCTGCTAAAGGACAGAGCGTTTTAATTCCCCGCATGCCCACTATTTCAAATAACTTGCCATTTCAATTTAAGAGGTTACAATTTCCCTTAAAATTGGTTTTTACAATGACGATAAACAGATCCCAGGGCCAAATCATAAAAGTGACAGGCATTCAATTGTGCACTCCATACTTTTCAGACGGTCAATTATATGTTGGTGGTTCAGTGCCCAAAACTTGCAGTGATTGCGAAAAATAATAAGTCATTTAATGTTGTATACAAAACGGTATTAGAATAAATAGTGCCCAACAAAGCGTGTGATGGTTCACTTTGAAAATAAAGTTGTATAGCGCTAAAATAAACGGTTTTAAGCCATATCGCCGCCATTTAATTTTGTTTGGGACTTCTTTTTGTAGTCATCACCCACATTATCACATTTTGATCAGCCAGTCAGTTCTCACACAACACGCCATGTAATCCCCAAAGGTTTAGGCAGAAGTGTACCCACACACAAAATCGTACACCCACATTTCGCCAGTTATGTTGAACTCCCATGTGATAGGGGCGGAGCCTATTTCCACCAAATGGGTACAAATCCAGATTCCGTGGCTGCTAATGAGAAATTCCTGATGGAATAACCCAATAACACTATTATTTATAGTATTTTTTCAATTGCATACATTGTTTAATGTTAAGTGGAAGAGTGGAGTTACACAAGCATCGCCTCGCTCAAAAGTTGATAATCTAAATCATGTGCGTTTTAGCTTTATGTAATTAAAATAAACATTTTTTTTAACCTTACCCGACCCGTGCATCGATCCCAGAACATGCTTAGTATTCGCACTTGCGACCACTCGATCAACGAGGCAGTCTCACATACATACCAAAATTTTCACGAGAACGAAGTCGAGGATGTACACCAATTTAAAAAAAAAAACAAACTTAAGCCGGTTTTCACTAACAATATGCGACATAATCAGATAGTCTTAATAAAAGTGCATTGATGGATTTTAAATGAGCAGCTCAGCGCGGAGAGTTGAAATTCTAATACTCAATGCGTTAATACATATTTAGGCATACATTTAGCTGTCGCCTATGGTGTTGTTAAAATAGTCATTAAACTAGTCTTTGCTGGCCCGAATGAATAGTAATTACGAGCATTTGTGTTGTTTCTTAATTAAGGGGCGTGGCAACACAGTGTTTTGAAGCTTTAGGTACAGGTGCTAAATCTTATGCTCTTCGTCTTCACAAAAACCTTAAGGTATCTAAGCTATCTGGGCATTATTTCTTCGGGTAGAGGTATAGGACGGACGACCGCACTAAATGTATGGGTGATGGGTGTAGGTGCAGAGAGAAACACATACGATAATATAGTTCGATATGTTTAATCGCACTTAAAGTTAATTAGGTAGGTATGTAGAAAATGTTGCAAGTTACATTTTACATGGTTTAAGTACATAGGTGTTAAGTAGGTATAGAAGGTATCCACATTACACTTTATTTCAATAATCACTTTATATTATAACCCTACAAGTACAAGGCAATGAACATAGAAGTAAAAAAAGAAGTAATAGAAGTGAAGATAGAAGTTTTCTAGACAAATTATTCCTTTTGACAATGGTAGCAGGCACATGTAACCGCTGACTTAAATATCAAATTTCTTTCTCCATCCAAGCACAGCACCTTAACGGGTACCTGAAACAAAAGAGAGAATCGAAGTTTCAGATAACTCAGCTATATGAATGTTAGGGTACAGACACTAGCACATCAAGCTACTACAATTTGTCAAAAGATTTTCAACTTTATCGCTAAAGCATTAGGCTCAAAGTTGATTAGGAAAATTTGACAGTTTCGGGTAGCTTGATGTGCTGGCGTCTGTACGTATTCAAGACAAGAGGAAGATCAAAGGTACGAGACTTTTTACGAACTCAATTGGGCTCTAAATTATAATTATGCTGCAATATAAAATTGGAATCTTCGAAATAATCTGGTGTCGTATGAACCAACCACAGAACAAAGAAAAATAAATGTCACAACACAGGCAAAAGGTAAGACAGGCGTCTTACCTTTTGCCAGCTACTTCTTAAACATCTTAATAAATAAATAAATAAATGCGGTGCGGAGTCGTGGAAAATTCGACCAATCACAGGAGGGAAACTCCACCAATGTTTCCTGCACATCTCGTCTCAGCTTCACTCGTCTGATCCACTTCAGTGGAAACGAGGCTTCAAGCTGTTGATGCAGTGCCAGTAGTACCTTGTAAGTTGGTATACTTACGTCTTCGGATTCCATGATATTGCAACACTGGCCCAATGATGTAACGGGATGTCGCTTGAAGCCTAACATGATGCTGGGCAGTGACCAAGACTCGCAGAAGCCGCGACAGGCGTTTGTAGTTATTTTGAATTCTACGCAGTCTGGAATGCTTATATTCCGTGTGTGACCTGAAAATTCAAATTCAGTTTTAGTGAACTGCTGTACCAAAGGCGTTATTGAATAGATATTATTCCACTTTGAAGGTTTTATCCAAGCTAGGAACGAAAAAACTGTTAGTAAAGTCCAATTATTATTTTCATTAACACTTAAAACGGCGTATATTTACCATGTTTATTATTTTAAGTGTTAATAGTTTAGTGTGTGTGTTAATAGGTTAGTCTAGTGACCATGTCAGTTTAAAGATTTATATTATTTTAACAAAAAAATATAAGATTTTTGTAGAAAACAGTTATCTAACCGATTCGATGACAACCCGGCTTCCTCCATGATTCTGCAGTGAATACGTTGGTGAGAGATAACAGTAGTATTAAACTCCACAGAAGCATTTTTGAACTGTTCTACTCGAACCACGGTTTGTGAATGAAAAAGAATTCGTGATCCTGTCCTTTTATCCTGAAACTCTTGAGCAGAGATCGTCAATTTGGGGCACTATTTAACAGATAGGTACCTAAGTATAAAAAATATCTAGTGATCCATTCCCATAGAAATTAGGGTTTGATACATACACATATCAAAACCTAATTTAATAGCCTATAAATACGAACGATATGGCGATTCAATGAAGGTAAGTGAAGTTATAACATGTAGGTATTAAACTTTTGCCCGAATTCGATTGCCTCTGGAATTTAGACAAACGACTAAGTGAAAAAGAACGGGGTCGAGCACATCCCTCTTCAAACAGTCTTGTTCGGTTTCATGGTTCGACTTGATTGAAACTACTCGCAGTGTAATAAATGCATCGGTTACCTGATTTCGAGTAGATAATTATAGTCTTTCGAGCAACCGAATACGGGCTAACGGCCAAGCGTAATTGCGCCATTAGGTAAATAAGTATAGCTAAAACACACGTTACGTCTCAACACACCTCAATCACAATTCACACATGAGTATAAGACATATTTAACTACTATTTGGTACCCGACGTGGGGTCAGAAATTTAAACTAAAGTTTTAATTTTTCGAGAGATTGATTATACCAAGCACACCTGTCTAACATACGTGTTAGTAAGTATATGATAATTGGTACGACTTCCACGTAAACAATGTCTAATTTATTAATATTCTAAAACGTATATTAACAACCTAAAACTGTTGATAGCGTCTGATTTTGTAGACAGTTTGTTTTCAGTTCATAAATTTCACTGACGTTGGGCATAAAGTGTTATGGGGCGCGCAGCAAACAAGTAAACGGCCTGTGATAATTGCTGTTATTGCGTTAACGCAGCAGCCTTACGTTGGTAAATATCATCGAGGTAGCGAATTGTGTAGCTACGTGGTACAATATTGTTAGAAGGGGGGAATACCTTAGGAACTAAGCGCTTCTGTAAAAGTTAACTCTACGGTTTGTTGTTGGACTCGTTGCTAGGCTCCGAATACCTACAATAGTACATCTTTAATCGAAACAAAAGGGCATCAAATCTTCAAAATGGAAATCGATTATAGAATATTAAATCTGTACAAAACAAAACAGTTCGACGAATGTCTTAAGTTATGTGAAACGGCCTTGCAAGAAAAAGATGACCGTATGATAGAGTTCATACGAATGCGCGCTATGACTATACAGGCGAAGGTCGTTGGTAATGGATACGAAGAAGTGGAGTATTATCCTCAACAGGATGATCTGATGGCTACAGCGGTTGCCAAAACACCGCGGCCTGGAACTGCATTTCAACGAAATAATAAAACGGCCCGGAATATTGACACTTCATATCAGGTACCCATTAGAATATTTAACTAAAAGAGCACCTTGAAAGTTTGGTGTTGTAGGTAAGTAAAATAGATAAGATAAGCCAGCATTAAGCATTATCAAATGAATGCAGCTCAGAATGTAGAGGAGTAGGTATTCTATTTTTCTAATTCTAGAAAAGAGCCACAGCGACAGTGCGGTCCCGGGCGGGCACCAACACGGCCGGGGCTCGCAGCGTACGGACTGCGCTCAACACCGCATCCCGTATGTCCCGCGCAGCCACGGCCCTCGCCGGAGGAGCACCCTTTACTCCTGGCGCACCACTGTCACTTAGATTCCTTTCAAAAGACGACCAACTCTTCGCTCCGGCGTCTAAGACTCTGTTTGAGTATGTGTTCTATTGCGAAGGGGATGTTAGGAAGGTAAATATATAATAACTAGCGACCCGCCCCGGCTTCGCACGGGTGCAATGCTGATACTAAATACACTACAGAAAAACTGTGAACGTTGTATATAAAAACATAGCGGCCCACTTCGGCTTCGGGTGTAAAATATATAGCCTATGTCACTCACTGAAAAAATGATTAAAATTGATCCAGTAGTTTTGATTTATTCATTACTGCCCGTGGCCCGCACGCGTTTTGCCTCGCCGCGCCGGCCGGTGCCGGCGCAAACGCTACGTCCCGCAATTTTTAAATCTGTAATATCTTCGAAAATATTCATTTAAATCATATGCTGTAAAGGGCCATATAGATCTATATTAAATCAACAATGTATTTAAGGTATTTAATTGGATAAGGATTAATGCCGTATTGGTTAAAATCGCTTCGGAAATTAGCCATTATTTGGGGTAAAAAGTAAATGACAAAAACATGTTATTGTGGGATATCCATAAGAGATAGACATATACCATCGCGGAGTTTTCTGTAGACCTTTTTAATGTGTACAATACTTAGTACATTATTTTGATAAATCTCGTAGGGTTCAGCCTGCGTTTGCAATGTAAGCGGAAAAAAATGAAATTATTTACGACTTCACAATAGAAATCTTGAAATTATCAGTGGTTTTCTAATATATTAAGCATGTTATTATACATATAAACCTTCCTCTTGAATCACTCTATCTATTAAAAAAAACCGCATCAAAATCCGTTGCGTAGTTTTAAAGATTTAAGCGGTCAAAGGGAAATAGGGACAGAAAAGCGACTTTGTTTTATAATATGTAGTGATAATAGCTAATTAGCTAGGTATAAGTAACAAGAAATGGGGGCCATCATCAGCCCTCAAGACGTAGCTCGTGCGTGCAGTCCGTCCGTTACCTGTCTGGAAATCTCCAGGGCCGGATGAACTTCGGAACTTGTGGATCAAGGGGTTTCAAAGATCGCACGCTCACTTGGCGTCCCAGTTTCAATACGGGACGCCAGGCGACCGCCAGAGTCAGGGTCGCTGCCCCAGATCTTGACGACAGAAATTATCCACCTGCTCCATAAATCAGGTAGTACTGCGGATGCGGAGCCCTAGGTCTATGAAGTTCTTACATCCCTTTTAGAGAGCTATTTTATGCTCTAATGTCAACCAACATAATTGAGATCATGTCTGCCTCTCAGAGTGGATGTAGGAACGGGTCTTAACTTCGTAGCTGGTTATGTAATAGATTATACTAATTCATTTCAACAGGCTATGGAAGTGGCGTTCCAAGCACAGAAATCAGAAGACTCCACAGACTGGTGGTGGAACTTCTCATTAGCTCGTTGCTATTACGCGCTTGGAATGTACAGAAACACTGAAGATTGTCTACGTCAGGCACTCAAACAAAACAAACACATTTCGATATACCTACGTTTGGTGGCGATGTATGTGGGACTGAATCAGCCAATTTCAGCGTTGGAGGTCTGTAAGCAAGGACTATCTGTTTTCCACGAACATACACCGTTGTTGATAGAGCAAGCAAGGATACACGAGCAGATGGGCAACTCCGCGCTGGCTGTGAAAGAGTACCGCACGGTAGCGTTGGAGGACCCATCGAACATGGAGGCCATTGCCAACATAGGGATGTACAATTTTTACAACGATCAGCCAGAAATTGCTTTGAGATATTACAGGTAATATGAGCTTTAGGAACCGTAAGTAATTTGTATAAGTTGGTAATAAGACAGAACTGAAGGTTTTGTTGTTTCCAGGAGGTTGTTAGCAACAAACCCCGCCGGGCCGGAAATATACAACAACCTAGGACTCTGCTGTTTATACTGTAATCAATGGGATTTGATAATACCATGCTTTCGGCAGGCTCTTTACTTTTCTGCTGATCCCGATATTCGGTCGAACATTTGGTTTAATCTTGCGCATGTTGCTCTGGTAAGGCTTTGAATTAAGTTAAAAAGAAATAAATCAAAGAATTATATATTATCATCATTTTAACTCCATACCATACCTATCATTTCAGTCTACTGGAGATGTAACATTGGCTTACCGAAGTTTGCTGGTAAGTCTGGCAATAGACTCGAAAAATGAAGCTTCTCAACATGCGTTGCAAGTTTTAGATGCAAGACTGCGTGCAAGAAAAAAAACGGCTAAGAGCGTGTCGGAACAAGCACAGTGAATGGTTCCGTACTAATAAACTTACATTTGCAGTTGCAAAACATGTTCCCCATACATTCCATATAGGAGAACATATTATTCACGTTCAATCTACACTAATATTGTGAAGAGGAAAAATTTGTATTTTTGTGTGTTTGTAATGAATAAATTCAAAAACTACTGTGCCGATTTCAAAAATCTTTCACCATGACCAAAAGTAACTATTTAGCTGGCAGGCAGGTAATTAGCACTTGTGAAATGCCACCTCGAGACCCAATTGCCGGATCCTCTCCACGACTATCGCAACCCGCGTGTCATTAATTCGGCCGCCGCCTCGTGCGACCTCCCCTGCGCCAGCACCAGCGTGTCGTCAGCGTAGCAAACTACGCTGATGCCGCTAGGGAGGTCGGTGCGCAGCACCCAGTCGTAACCGATGTTCCACAAGGGCGGCCCTAAATCTGAAAATGCTGGTTATAAAATCTCCAATTTCATAGGTAAAGACCTATTATTTTATTTATTTTGTGATAGTTACACGGCTTCTTCTCCTCAACTTACGCACTAAGTACATATATCGTCGGTATATGCATCAACTACGAGGTTGTTAGCACTACTATCTACTTACTAATGAACCATAGCTGAATATTTAGTTATATAAAATAACTCTTACCGTCTGCCAAACGAAACGGTACTAATCAAAATGTAACGGTTGTATTTAGAGGACAGGAGGACTGCCTCTTTGGTAGGTGGAAACTGTCCATAATTTCGGACAAATATAACAATTACAGCTGCAATGTCGGGTCGTCAGAAGCCAGTAATTTGAGAAATGTCTAACTCTGAGTCTAGTTTGGATATACATACAATACATAAATGTACATACTAACACCAGGTAGGTGTACCTGGGCACGCCACGATAGTGACGGTAAGTCCCCTCTTTGAGGAGTGGTTAGAGAGGCGCCGCGGCGCCCTCGCCTTCCGCCTGACGCAGGTCCTCATCGGACACGGTTGTTTCGGGAGGTACCTGCACCGAATCGGCCGGGAGGAAACGCCCGGGTGTTAGCATTGTGAGGATCGCCCGGAGGACACAGTGGACCACACTGTGGAGGTGTGCTCCGCTTGGGCGGAGCACCGCCGTGTCCTCGTAGCGGCGATTGGCAGCGGCGACCGAGAGGCTCTCGGCCACCGTAGGCGCGGGCCTGTGGACGGCGAGTAATGGGCTAGCTCGCCGTCTGTCCGTCTTCGTCCGACGACAGGCCGTGTCGACGGCGCGTTCGTGTTCCACGCGCGCCTCAAAGAGATGTCAGCAAACATGAGGGGCCCGCAAGGGCCGATGCCTGCCAGGGCTGCGGGACTGTTCGAAAGAGATACCGCGGCCCTGGAACATAAAGGGCAAAAGAAGGAACATGGATGGTTTTTAGTCAGTAAAAGTCTGACACTCCCTTCCGCTCCACCCAGAGCGGGAGGAGTCATTTGATGACTTCCCATCACAAAAAAGGTAATTAGCACTTTAAAGCTTAAAATTTCTCAAACGGATCCCTGAATCGAAAAATGGTTTTCACACACTTTTTTGAACTATCAAACACAACAGCCCACAAAAGGAAATATACGACAAAAAAAATGTACCTACCCCACTTTAGATGTAGGGGCGGGGTAATGGTTCCTACCATTAAAAATAATCATTTTTCAAGTTTTTATTTTAACGCTTAGTTCCAGATTTCTAGTACTATACATATACGGGTAATGACATAGGTATTACATTTATGAAATTGAAATGTATCTCTCTACTTACCTGTAGATAGCCTATAAAGGATTTTTCAGCGCTTCGCGTTTTTTTTTTTATCGCATGTCGCTCTGGAATCGCTCTAGATATCAAGAAGTTGAAATGGTGTTATAAATCAAGTTGTGTTTGACATATAGATATGAATTAAAATAAAATGTTGAAATGTTGTCGCATTTTTTATTTATTTATAGATAGCAAATAATCAGAGGATATGTCCAGTGACTCCATATTGCGCAGTTCATTGTATTTGAGGGCCACCAGCGAGTCCAGCGCGACTTCCGGATAAGCGTGCATCTGAGCTGACACCGACGTGTCTGATACATCGGTCACTGCGTTCGGCGGTATTCGCGTTTTGTGGCGGATTTTTACCTGAAATTATTTAATGATGATTTAATTAGATTTAAACAGTTCATACTAGAACCTGATGGTAAAACTGAACTAAATAAAAGAGCTGAAACTGGCTGAAACCTAAAATAAAATCAGCATTGCTCAAAATGTTAAAAACTGTACCTACTAGACTCGTGCAGTAACTAGAGGGACTGCGCTACACAATTTTATAAGTGTAACCATAAAGGATTAAGCTATGGAGGAAGCAAGGAGCTAAGCGCCGAACATTTTTTTTTTGTGGGAGGCAAGTTTAAACACATACACCACACTACGGGAGTTTGAAAATCACACATAGTGACACATCTTTTTTGCTCCTAACGCACACAAAGAAAAAACAACCACATAATAAATAAACTCACAATCATTGACAAATTAGCGCATATGTTTACAATTGTCTTACGACAACAAAGAAAAAGTTCAAGTTCAAGTGATGTTGCAAAACCACTTTTCTTGTACTGATACTTGAGCAATTTCACAAATAAATAAATAAACAATATGATATAAGGATAATTGACCGAAAATTATAATAATTCACGAAACTACGAAGGCCAGTAATAACGATAAATAAAATTGTTGACCACAATTTACCATTTCAGAGAGCATCTACTTGCGAGTTGCGACACAAAGCTATTCACAATGAAGGCGAATGAACTACAGTTCTTGTTTCCAAATTAGCACGAACGTGGCGCCACAGGCTAATAACCGACAGTGAAGGCAAAGCTTTTTATGTGGTTTTATAATAATAACGTGAACGATCAAATGGCCAATGTACAGACGCCAGCACATCAAGCTACCCGAAACTGTAAAATTTTCCCAATCAACCTAGAACCTAATAAAAGCCTAAAAAAAGCTTTAGCGATAAAGTTGAAAATCTAAAGAAATTTGATGGATTGTATAACAAAACATAAAAAAAACATAAACCCGATTTTGATTATTTTATAAAGGTACAAAGATACTTATGTAGCCATAATACATTTATCTTGACAAGTTTATACACGTAGTTACACTGCACAACTGAATAACACACTAATTTTCGTAACAATATTAAAGAGAACTAGATCTAAGCTGCGAGTATCGTTATCGAAAAAATGAATTGCATAATGTCACATCCCTAGTCATGTGGTACTGACAGACGTCAACGTCATACAGACACCTGTCATACGCACCATGCTATAACGCACGGAGTATAGTAGGTTGATGCGCTGGCGTCTGTACTTTGGCAGATTGGTGGGCCTGCTGTGCCGTCTCCATAGTTTATACTTCTACGAGGGTTACGGCTAACATCCGGCTGCAACTCGAAATCTGTTCCAAAACAATCAACGAGCTACACTGCCAGCTAAGCATCCGCGACGGCTACGCTGCTACGGTCATCATCATCATCATCACGACTATAAGGCCTACGACGAGCTACGAAGTAAAGTTTAGGCTACGCGTAGCCGTAAACGTTGCTACGTTTCTACGAAGAACTAGAACAAAACAAAACTGAAATAACTGACTGATTACGACATAGTAAATCCATAGTACTAGACTACAACTCTAACTGCTCTGTGATGTAATGAACTGTTATAATATTCTACCAATCATCTGCTCGTAAGTTAGAACTCACTTGCTCTATAGTAGATGGCGCCACTCCTATACTTTCCCAAGTATCCGAATCTTTAGGTATAGATAAAGGTTTTGTGTAGTTTGTATTTTTCTCTTTGATAGGAATACAATTTCCAAAAGCGATGTTGAACAGCATGTCTTTGGCGCGTCGCAGAAGTTGTGGTTCTTTAGACGAATAGAACATTAGGTGCGCATGTTGGAGCAGAGCGAAGCTTCTTATGGTTGTGCAGATCATTTTCTTTATTTCGCTATCTGAAATTCCATGTTAATGATTAGTATAGACGTGATTTATTAGTGAAAGGCCGCACGACACTAGGCCAGCTCAAGGTCTAAAGTGTTAATACCGACGCGCCGTGTAGTCGACTGTACTGTCTGTAAGCCCTCCAAGAGCATTAGCAAATACACGGAAAAAATACTTTTATTTATTTATTTATTAAAACTTTATGCACATAATGTACAAAGGCGGACTTAATGCCTCACTTTTGTGTTGTGTGTGTTTTGTGTTTTTGCCTTACTTTTGTGTCTCGGCCAGTGTTCAAAACTTACCAAAATTCTTAAATAGATCATATTTCCCACAAATGATTATAAATTCTGGTGAACTTTCTGCGCTTGAATAGACGTCGTTCATTGTTCGTGTGCAAGTTTCTAAAATCTCCCAAATACTTTTAATTTTACAAAGATCTACCATGACGCAGAAAAAGAACTTCCCTCGTATAGGTGTGGCTTGCAGCACATTATTCAATGTTTCCAATTTGCCGCCGTATTCCCAAATGTGACACAGAGTTTTATCGATCCCTTGTTTTTGGTTTGATTTCCTTCCAAAGGAGTATTCTACCACTAATGTTTCGCGTGGTGGATCGTTCTTCTCTAAAAAGGTATGCAGGAGTGTTGTTTTGCCCTAAAAGTTTTGAATGATGAATTATATTATTTTTGCTGTTGGAGCAATGAGGCAAGTCATCATCGAGAGATTGCCGCACTCGTAACAAGCATGCTTTATCGGTTTAAATAACATGTATTAATGAGCGGGGAGGACGTGGAAGAAGAGGACGGAGAAGGGACAGAACAGTCTAGGAAAAAAATAAAATACTTCAACTCACTACTGATTTGCTTCCAACAAAAAACATTGTTCGTGAATTGTTTTCGTTCACGTTTGAGTGCGTTTTATCGATTATTTGTGTAGCTATTTCTGGTATTGATAACATGATTCTAGTTAAGTGGCTAAGTGTGGAACTGCTGACTCAGAGCTTTAAGAGATTAAAATTGCGTTTTACTCAGAAAACTCACCAAGTAAACACACTGTCTTTTTTAAAGAGCAGATTGATTTGATATCGTTTCCTAGCAACCAAAGGTAAAACATAAAAAGTGCCACGCGCGTTTCCACCTTGCCAAAAACCCTAATGCGTTGTTCAGTCAGACCAAAGAGTAAAATACATAAACCAAACAAAATTTCTTACCTAATGAAAATCTAAACAAATTGATTTGAAAACGGATTTGTGGATGCCTATTTGTAGAGTCAATTTAAATATTTGAACTTAGAATGCGATATTTATTTCAGCTTGATAACTCTATCTATCCTTCCTCGACCCGTTCTTGTGGACAAGGGTCATGTCAGGAGGACAACAAACGCTTTCATCATTCGTTTTGAGGTGCGGATACCTATTTAATCACATGCTGTTCTTTATCATATCACTCTGTTCAGGCGCCACGCCTTTACATAAGTTAAAATCAAAGTGGGTAGTTATATTACAAAGTCTTTAGCAATTTACGGTAAACCCGTTTAGTGGCGTGGGGTCACTTTAATTTGTGTTATCACTTTGTCTGTGGTATGAAAAACAAAGTTGCGAAACTAAAATAATAAAAAAAACTTTATTTATCTGTGGAAATGGCGATTGATGATCTTGGTGTCAAGAGATTTTTGTAGAAAATCTTGTGCGAATATATTGCGTTGTAATATTAACTGGGTGTTAATTCTTTTAAAATAATCGTTATATTTCTTTAAACTAGTTTGAAGTGCATTTAATTTGACATCGATGATTAGTGTCAACTGATTGCAAGTGGTAAGAAATACATTGTCACCTTCACTCTTGTCCTAAAACTTTATTTATTTATTGTGCTTATTTATCATTGTTTACGTTTTTTAATCATAATTTACTGTTTACTTTATCGTACGTTTTCAATATTTTAGAAAACATGTTGGCAATCTTTTGAGTTATTATCACGAAAGAGAAAGGAGCATTCTGCACATTATTCTCAGTCATATTATTCCGTAACCTACATAAAATTACAATTAAAATCTATGCCTAGGATTTGTCGTGTTCGATGTTTTTTTTCTTTATCATGAACATGTTTTTTTTTTCTTCAAGTAACTGTTATTTGGAAACTTAGGATGTATATAAATAGTTTATAGTTCATTGAACTAATTTCATAATTACGTTTCAACATCCTAATTATAGTCTTCATAAGTTACTAAAAATTGTTAAGTAGGTATGAACTTTTTTGAACATGAAGTGGTGACTAATGCATCATTCACAGTTATTTATTCCCATTTCAGGTGACCTGGGCCACTAAATCAAGAAGGTAGTTATTTGCTTTATTATTCTACTTAATATTTTGTGTCAAAATTTAATTTTGTTTAAATTAATATTTAGTTAAGCATTATTTTGAAAAGTGTTGATGCAATTTATACATAAAAATTGTGATATAGATGGCGGAAGTGGATCCAGAAACCTTGTTAGAATGGCTGCTGACAGGACAGGGTGATGAGCGTGACATGCAGCTCATCGCTCTTGAACAACTCTGCATGTTACTGCTCATGTCTGACAATGTTGACAGATGCTTTGAAAGGTAATTCATACAAGTCTTCATGGTAAGCTGCCAATTAAAACATAGCTTATCAGTATTCCTGCTGCAAAGACGCTTGTTTAAGCTAAACAACAGATTGATTGATGTGATTATCACACCTTTGTTCATTAACTTTCAATTCAGCATTGCTCAAAATTCTGGATACACATAAGCAATGTTTTTTTGGTTACACTTGAATGTAGTTTATTGTCAAAAGAACAATTACTTGTATAAAGTACATAGTGAAATATTTCAACAGATTGAGTAATAGTTTACCAATGGCATTTATTTATATATTTAAAATGGATCAATGTGTGTACACATATAGTTAATTTTAATAGAGTTACCCTAAGTAAACAGAATACTAATGTGCTACATTAAGAAACTGTCTGACATCCATATTCATTAAACGTAGCATTTTTGGAGTGTGTTAGTATTACATTGTTAAGTTCATCAAATATAATCTAGTTGATTACATGTTTATTTCATGCTGTCTTTTGAATTTGTCACTTTTTGATGACTGACTTATTATCTGAAGGCTAGAATTTAGTAATATTCTGGTACAATAGTTAGATATAGTCTTTTGTATAGTAATACAAAAGGCTATCTGACTGAATCAGCTATTAGTATAACCATTGAGGACTTACAGCATTGGGTGTATTGATTAAATATATCATGTTTAAAGTATTTACAGCAAAAATGTTCAAACATCTGGCCGTGGTAAATGTTTTCGCATCCGTGTCCCTTCCACCACATATTTACTAACAGTCTGATAATTTGTATTATCTTATCACAATGTTATAAAATTATCATATTTGGAGCAGCAAATTGAATGTGACCTACTTTTATTTCAGTTGCCCTCCTAGAACATTTCTTCCGGCATTGTGTAAAATATTCTTAGATGAATGTGCACCTGATAATGTTCTGGAGGTGACAGCCAGGGCTATCACATACTACTTGGATGTTTCTGGTAAGTCTAATAAAATTGGAATAACTGATCAAAAACGCATTTAAAATATTACCATGCATTAGCAATAAAACTTGAATTCTATTTGTGTAAACAGAAATTTAATTCCATTGCACATGGTCATAATCATGGCACATGGTGTATATTCACCATTTGAATAAATAAAAGTCTTGTTTTACTTTTGTCACATCATTCATCTTCCTCCTTTTACATAATTTTAAAAACTGATGCCTAATTAATTTGTATGTTAATTTTTCTGTAAAAGCTAGACATGCATCTAAGTATACATTGATTGTGATTGCATTTTGCAGCTGAATGCACAAGACGGATTGTTGCTATTGAAGGAGCAGTTAAGGCTATTTGCAGCAGACTGCTCACTGTAGATCCTAACAATCGTACCAGTAAGGACCTAGCTGAACAGTGCATTAAAGTAAGTTATTTTGAACCATCTTTTGAAATGGGTAAGTTTTTTGTATTTAAAGGAGCGTCTACTAAGTGTGTCCTATCTTTTATCACAGGTATTGGAGTTGGTATGCACCAGGGA
The DNA here is from genome assembly GCA_950022335.1 of Eurois occulta. Lineage (NCBI taxonomy): Eukaryota > Metazoa > Arthropoda > Insecta > Lepidoptera > Noctuidae > Eurois > Eurois occulta. The sequence goes on from OX465487.1 coordinate 14,996,739, forward strand.
AGCAGGTGCCGTTTGGGAAGGTGGTGGCCTCCCTGCAGTGTTACATTTCATAACACATCATGGTACATCTGTGCACAAGGATACTCTCCACTCAGCTATGGCAGTTGTTTCAAGGTAATTTATTGATAAATCTTTGCTATATTTTGATATTGGCTCTTGTCTTGTTATTGGTCTTAGTGTTTGCGACAATTCCGAAACTCGATGTGATGATTATCAAATAATTTGTTTTGTCAGAGTATGTGGCAAAATGGAGCCTGGTGACGCTCGCGTGGGTGACGCCGTCTCGTCTCTGTCGGCATTGCTGCGTCACAACGACGCGCGCGTGGCTGACGCGGCGCTCCGATGCTTCGCGTCGCTTGCTGACCGCTTTGCGCGCGCGCATGCTGATCCAGCCCCTCTTGCTGAACATGGTACGTAACATATCATTTCTAATAAAGTCAAAATCGAAAGGTGTCAGTGTGCAGTGTACTGCATTCTTTGTATATATAAAAAATCATTTAATATCCGACTCCGGCGAAGCCCAAAAGGAGGGTTGTGTTTGACCTGTATTTATGCATGTATGTATGTGGGTGTGTATGTCCGTTTCCTATGTTCCCTCATAACTCCTAAACGGATGAACGGATTTGGATAAGTTATACATCGTTAGATTCGTCTTGGTAGCGTGAGTGTCACTTCGGGTCGTATCGTGGAGTTCGAATTTTTTTTTCTTCCAATACCATCGAGTGGGGTGTCAAAATATAGGGTTTTAAAAGGTGATTACAAAAATAGGAACAACTTATATGTTTAAAAGTAATTGACAAGTGACAAATCGTATAAACAAAGGGAAAATCGTAATACTTTAAGGACATATTATATACCCTCTATTTCTATCGAAAAATACACTTTTATAACCCAACGGTTACTAGGGGTATTTAAAAACTGGGGCACTCGTAACTGCCCTTTTAGTTATTTTACTGCTCAGTATTAAATGATCTATTTTATTACTTTTTACGACTCATTTTTGTTTACTTTACTGCTAAGTTTTAACTGCCAAACTTGTTAATAAATATGCATTTTGTAATTTTAACTTACCAAAAACTCAAACTCAAAGCATTTATTTCAATTAGACCATTACGGCACTTTTGAATGTCAAAAAAAAAAAACAAAAAGAAGCGAAGCTACAGTTCCAGTCACAAGGCATAATAACTTGAGAGAGTACTGTAGTTGCACATTCCAAAGCGTAGATCTCTATGGAGAAGAATGGGCAAGAAACTCCATGGACACTCCTTTAAATTAAAATATTGTTACAAAATCTTGGCTACATCATTCATGTTTAGACAAAACTACTATATACAATTGCCGCTTTAAATCAGTGCCTAAGCAAAATCGGTCCAGCCGTTCCCCAGATTTAGCGAGACAAACAAACCAATTGATTTTTATCTATACTTTATTAATATTATAAAGCTGAAGAGTTTGTTTGTTTGTTTGTTTGCTTAAACGCGCTAATCTCAGGAACTGCTGGTACGAATTGAAAAATTATTTTTGTGTTGGATAGTCCATTTATCGAGGAAGGCTATAGTCTATATAACATTGCGCTACGACCCTTAGCAGCCGCGCAGCGTGTGACACCGCGGGGAACAGCTAGTATACTATATAGATATTCAAATGAGCCCCGCCAGCTTTCAACTTTTGTTTAATTTAAAATGTGCTTGTTTTTTGTTTTTCAGTTTTTACAGTTGGGTTTTTTTAGTTGTTTCAAGTACTTACTTTTTTTTATTTGTTCCTTCAGACACACCAGTTATTGTTTTGTTTTTAAACCAATAGGGAGCATTTATTGGTCTTGTTGTACAATTGTACAGAAAAAACTCAATTCATGATGTTTTATACTATTTCATCTTATGCATTACTCTTTCATTATAGGTTTGATTGAAGAATTAGTTCGTCGGTTGGGCAGTGCTGAAAGTGGTGACGACAAATGTTCAGCTCCAGCTGTATCTACTACTGTTAGTTTGCTCTCCACACTGTGCCGTGGGTCTGCACAAATAACACATGTAAGTTAAAAAATATGAGAGTCTATAGATATAAACTAAAAAATTCCATCCCGGCTCTTTTTTCTAATCCCGGGATCCCAGGATTGTAGGCAGGTAATGAAAAATAAAGCACTGTACAAAAAAGAGCTTTTCGACTTTATATTGACCAAGTAATGTTCATATTAACCAATCAGGAAAAGTTTCCTGATTGGTTATTTAAACTGAAACAAAATTCAACTTAACCCTCATTATTAAAAATAAACAATTTTTTAGTAATACATTATTTTTCTATAGAGATTAATGAATTAAAATGATTCCACACTGATGAAGCATCTCCAGTTTCTATGTTTGATATCAAAATCAAAATCAAAATATTTTTATTTCACATAGGCCTACATGGGCACTTATGAAACGTCGACAAAAAGGTGCACGGTTCGGGTTGGTCGTTTCCTATGGAGAAGAACCGGCAAGAAACTCCATGGTTACTCTTTTAAAATGATTAGTTTTACAATATTATCATGTTACAGCATTAGTACTCAAGTATGGGGGGACAGCATAGGCCCGACAATAAGTCGTTGCTTACTACACAAGAAAAACGGAAAACAAGATAAGAGGTTAACAAAAGTTAACACACATCTAGGAATCTACAAGGCCTACACTGTTCACACATTCACAAACAATCGTTAAAAAGAATCTATACAAAGGCAAAAAAATATTATAAAAGACTAAATTAAACAAGTGACAAAAATATTGTCATCAGTGCTGCAACTATTCTGAACAAAGGGTGTTTAAGTGATGTGATAACCATTGTAAAAAAAGAAAAAAAAAACCATTGTAAATTAAAATGAAAAGAAAACAAAAAAAAAAAATTCATTGATATAGTTAGAGACATCCACATATTTTTGCTGTTTATGAGCTACCAGGGAAGCCGCATGCGCAGAAGGAACTAAAGCCAAACCTCTTTATCTTCAACGTAGTCCTTGATTTTGTAATATGCTTTTTTAATAAGGACACGTTTAATGTAATTTTTGAACTTTCCATCGGTCAGTTCTATAACTGACTTAGGTAATTTGTTATAAAAACGTATACTGTTAATAAGAAAAGACTTACTAGTTTTTGTTAACCTGAATTTGGGTATTACAATTTCGTGTTTACTGCGTGTATTAATATTGTGGAAGTCGCTTCTAATTTTGAAAAGCCCTCGGTTTTTGCGGACATATAAAATACATTCTAGGATATAAAGGGAAGGCAGAGTCAGTACATCGATCTCTTTAAATTTTTCTCTGAGGGACTCGCGAGGACCCATTTTATAGATCGCGCGGACTGCCCGCTTTTGTAAAATGAAAATTGAGTCAACGTCTGCCGCCGATCCCCACAGCAGAATGCCATAAGACATAATACTGTGGAAATAAGCATAGTATATTAACCTAGCTGTAGCTGCATCAGTTAACTGCCTTATTTTCCTTACTGCATATGCAGCTGAGCTTAACCTACCCGAAAGAGTTCTAATGTGCGGTCCCCACTGCAATTTTGAATCGATAGTAATCCCTAGGAATACAGTTTCCGCTATAACATCAAGTTTTTTGCCGTCAAGATTTAAATTTATATCCCGTTGAGGTACATTTGGTAAAGAGAATTTTAGACATTTTGTTTTGTTCGCATTCAGTAAAAGATTGTTAGCTGCGAACCATTTCGAGAGAACAGTTAGACTTTCGTTGGCATGTAAGACATCCGTATCCTTTCTATCTATTTTAAAAATTAGCGAAGTGTCATCAGCAAATAGAATTATATCCGATAATTTGGCCATCATGTAAGGGAGATCATTAATGTAAACAAGAAATAGGAAAGGCCCGAGAATTGAACCTTGGGGCACGCCCATCTTTACTAGAGACCCGGAGGACGTCGCCCCATTTACATTTACTTTTTGCTGCCTGTTTGATAAATATGAGAGAACAAGATCAGCAGCTTGTCCACGAATTCCGTAGTGGTGTAATTTACAGATCAGTGTGTTGTGGTCGACGCAGTCAAACGGTTTTGAGAGGTCACAGAAAATACCAATGGCATCCTGGGACTTCTCCCAGGATTCCAGAATGTGACTGATGAGTTTTACTCCCGCGTCTGTTGTCGACCTACCCTTCGTAAAACCAAACTGTTGACTATGCAGAATCCCATTTGAGTTGAAGTGAGACAGCATCTGGTCCAGCATTATTTTTTCATAGATTTTACTCAATGCTGGAAGCACAGATATAGGTCTATAATTAGAGGGGTCACCCTTACAACCCGATTTGAATATTGGTATTACTTTACTATGTTTCATTAAGTCAGGAAACTTGCCGCTATCCAAACATTGATTGAATATGCCAGTTAGGAGAGGAGCAATAGAGTCAATAATATCCCCAAGAACTTTGACGGATATCCCCCATAAGTCTTCAGTATTTTTTATGTTTAGACTTTTGAATGCATTTATAATTGTATCAATACATATTGGTTTAAATTTAAAGTTTGGAATGTCCTTAGTAAAGTTTTCTTTAAGAAGTGCTTCAGCTAATTTAGATGAAGAGGGGAGAGATTTCGTAACCTCTAACGGAATATTGGTAAAGAAATTTTCTAGAGTCTCAGCGACTTCTAGCTTATCAGAAATAGTTTGATTATTTATTTTCAAAGAGAATTCATTCTGATCTCGTTGTTGTGTCTTTCCGGTTTCTCTATTAATCACCTGCCACACGGTTTTTATTTTATTATTAGAGGTACCAATTTTGTTGACTATTAATTGAGATTTTGCTTGAGCGCAGACACTTTTGAATATTTTTGAATAGCTTCTAACATAAGTGTGAAAAGCTTGATCTGAAGTCAGAGATTTTTCGTGGTATAAATTATATAGAATATCTCTGCTTATCCTTATTCCCGTAGTGGCCCATTCACTAAATTTAGATTTGGAATTAACTTTAACTGTTTTTACAGGACACGTTTTATTAAATTCTTGACAAACTGTAGAAAATAATGTACCGTAATTTATATTGGGGTCTTTTGAATCAAAACTAGCGTTAGATAGATTGCAAAGAACATTATTTTTAAACGATTTTAGTTTATTTTTAGTAAGAGGTCTTAATCGAATTGTTTTGGCTAAGGTTAACTTTTTGTCTAACTCAAGTTGACCAGTATGGTCTGACCTAACACCACTAATTAAGGACGAATCTTTTACTTTACAATTAGTAAATACATTATCTATGCATGAAGCTGAAGTTGCTGTTATTCTGGTTGCTTCATTAAATAAATATTTTAAATTGAATGATTTGAATAATGAGATGAGCTTACATCTTTCTGGTGAATTGATATGAAATCTTTCTTTGGAGTGTAACATTGTTTATTTCTTCATAAACCTGAAAAGAAAAAAGAAACATTTTAATGTTTACAGCATTCATATACCCTTTTAAAACTGCAGATATTCTGTGTTTGTAACCTACACAAACACACAATATAACTTTTCTTACAATTTCTGATGATTGCCACTAATTAACTACGAAAAAAAATTATAAATACTACTTACACAACGTGAAATGGGACTTTTCATACACTTAATCACATCATAAACTCTGATCGTCGCTTCGGGGGAAACTAATTAGCTGACAAAACAAGATCGCTGTCAAAATGTCAAGTCAAATGAGTGCGTGTTGTTTCATGCAATTTATATAATAATTTCATAAATTAAAATAAAAGCTTGTAAAAAAATAAAACCCGAACCCCGGTCGTTTACCATTCCCGAAAACTTCGAGATTACATTATCAAGTGTAATCTCGAAGTTTTCGGGAATGGTAAACGACCTGGATTCTGAAACTTGGGATCCCGTGATCAAATCCTAGTCTCTAGATAGAACCTTCAAGAATTTTGAAGAAAGGGCATTTCAAACTGGTAAATAGCAATTTTGATGTTTAATAATGTCGTAAAAAAATAAAATGATTGTTTGTAGGATCTCGTCCGCTTGGAGTTATGCTCAGCGGTGGAGGCGGCGGTGCAAGCCGATGAGCGCTGGTGCCTCGAGTGCATGCGGCTCGTCGACTTGCTGCTAGTGCTCCTGTGTGAGGGACGGCATGCTATACAGAAGTAAATACATTTACATGTTTTTATTGTTTATGGGTTTTATTTTCCAGGTGATGTGCTGCAATGTCTAAAGACCGTCAGAGATACAAAGATTTTTTGGCGCTTGAATTACTTAAACTTGTAAAACAAGATGTCGAAAGATCTTTTGTCTCGTACGTGTAACTAACAATTTTAAACTAATCTAACAATTTTTTTCCATGGGACCATAATAGAAATCGCGAAAAAAAAAAATGCTATAAAAAACTCAAATCTATGGGAGATTTATTTATTTATTTTTATTTGGGTCGAGTAGGTATTGAAAATTTGTACTGGACTGCAGTTTTCTTTTTCACCTTGAAATATGACCACACCTTTCTAGTACACGCTGTACAGTTTACCAATATACCATTTTCTCACGTTTTTCATTGTGTGTCAGTGGTTCGACTCGCAACGGCAGCTCGACATCGGGCTCGAGCGCGTCGGGCGGCGCGAGCGGTGAGGGCTCGTCGGCCAGCGGCAGCGGCGCGCGCGGCGACAAGTCACACCGACAGCTAATCGACTGCATTCGCGGCAAGGTACTTATTGTTTACTTTACATTATTATTTAAATGGTACACCACAGACTACCTGCAGAATTGTCTCTCCCTCTGCCTCTGTCATCCACCTAAAGACTGTTTTGAAAAGATCGCTTATAGTGAAAAGACCCTGGTTTCTGTTTTGTATCTGTAATTTTTATGGTGTATAATAAAGAGTATTCTATCTTACCATCAAGGACACCGACGCTCTGCTGGCCGCTGTGTCCAGCGGCGCCGTCGACGTCAACTTCACCGATGACGTCGGACAGACCCTGCTAAACTGGGCGTCCGCTTTCGGTACAAGAGAAATGGTCGAGTTCTTGTGCGAGAAGGGTAAGATTTTCTTGTTATTCAAAGTTTTTGTCTCCCTTAAAATAATATAATCTTTGCCCTTGATTTCGTGGCCTGCGTGGAGGTTAGAGGTCACAGGTCATGGTCTGTTCTTGTGCTAAATATCACCCAAATCCGTTCTGCCGTTAAAGCATGAAAAGATTACAGACAAACAGGCAATTAGTTCGCATTTATAGTACTAATATTTATTTATACATTACAAAGGTTTATTTAATTTTTTATTTTAAATTATGTTGTTATGTTTCGCGTTAGGTGCTGACGTAAATCGTGGCCAACGCAGTTCATCTCTGCATTACGCGGCATGCTTCGGTCGCCCCGCTATTGCCAAGGTGCTCCTCCGGTACGGTGCCAATGCTGACCTACGAGACGAAGACGGGAAAACGCCTCTTGATAAGGCTCGGGAAAGACATGACCAAGGTAAACAAATAGAAGTAAATTCTGCCGATGGTTCCATTAAGCAATAAACAAATAGGCATAATATACTTTGTTTATTTGTAAATCCAGGTCACAGGGAAGTGGCAGCTATTCTTCAATGTCCCGGCGAGTGGTTAGTAGTCGGCAATCATGACTCGCCTTCGCCGACCAATGATGATGATTTCCCTGAAACTGGAGACAAGGAAATGGCAGCAGTATACCTTGAGTAAGATATGATATTTTGGTTTCGTAAATACATTTTGAGTTGTACGACGCCGCAGGTTATTTTTGTTTGGTTAAAATCTGTTTGAGTGTTTTAAACTTCCTACAGTTAACTGTGTTTTAACCTACAGTCCTTTCAAGGTTATTTTACCTCTGACATTGGAGCACTTTTAATTTGGTTTTTATGATCATTGTAATAAGAATAACTAATAAGGTTCCTGTTGAGTTACCGCCACTGACAAACTGCCAAAATAATCTTTACTTTCGTCGGCTGCGGGACTGTTCGAAAGAGATACCGCGGCCCTGGAACATAAAGGGCCAATGAAGGAACATGGGTGGTTTTTAGTCAGTAAGAGTCTGACACTCCCTTCCGCTCCGCCCAGGGCGGGGGGGGGGGTCATTTGATGATTTCCCACCCTCCAAAAAAAAAAATCTTTACTTTCGTCACAATAAACAAGGTTGCGGTTTTCAGAGGTAAAATAAGTGAAAGGTGTGTAGTAGACGTGTCGTTTGTCGCAGACGGCTGGTGCCGGTGTTCTGCGCGCGCTACCTGGGCGCGGGCGGCGCGGGCGTGCGGCGCGCGTGCCTGTCGCTGGTGCGCAAGATGGTGCACTACGCGCCCGCGCGCCTGCTGCGCAACATCTCGCTGCGCCGCGACCCGCCCGCCGCCGCGCACCTCACCATGCTCGTGGCCGCCGTGCTCGACAACGCCGTGAGTACCGACCTACACCTATCTACGCTGCGTCTGCGTTCTCTCGGCGCGTGCCCGCACTCGCCGCCATCTTGTTTTTATAAATACAATATCTGCAGACAATTTCACAAATGTTTACCTATAGCGCCTTTCTGATAATGTCATTCAAGCTCTCAAAGAATCATAGCGCACTAAAGCAGCCTGCCCGCCAAAAAGAGCCCACGGTACAACCACATGCGATTTGTTTGCGGATAGTTTCAATCTATGACGTCACAGTACAGTAAAAGCAAGCGATTTATTATAGTAATGAATTTTCACTGCTATCAGTTTTTTAGCCTGACTGAGTTATAGAATCAGTCGTTACTTTGCAGAAATCCATGACATTAAATATTTTTCATAAAATTTATTGTCTGACTGATTTATGATAATGAACATAAAATCACGCAACTTCAAACAAAAATTAAGATTTAAGTTATGCATCCCAGCTTGAGATGCAATGAGACTTATTACGAATAAAGTAGCAATCTAAGGCCGTCGCGCCTCGTCATCTGTCACTTCAACTGAAAAACAAACTTTGCCAGACGTTGTTTTCGCGGTAGTATTGCGCCATAGTTCGTAATTATCCGCGTCGTCGATGTCCGGGCTGACGTAGTGTGTGTGTCAGGGCGAGCTGGGCGCCGGCCGCCGCGCTCCGGCGCGAGTGCTGCGCAGTCGCTATATCCGGCCGCCCGCGGTAACGTTACGATGGTGTGATGCTCCCAGGCCTGACTGTGCAAGCTGGCTCTAAAATGACTGATTTAAGGAGTCTGCACACTACACCGTATTATACCATGACCGTGCTAGGAACATGTTAGGCAAAAAATCTTTGTTTTGAAAAGTATGAGACTACCCACATCTATGCCATGCACGGAGCGTCAACAATTGTTGGCGATAATATTCTGCCGGTGCCGAACCGGTCCGTTCATGGCACGCAACGGTGCTGGTACACGGACTTGTGGACGTAGTGTCATACGTTTCAATACAAAGAATATAGGTTATCACCGCGTTTGATGACCGTTCTAAACTCGTTATAAACGGGTATGATACGCTGTTGATACGTTCTAGTGGGCATAGTAGGATGTGCCATGTTTCTTTTCGTGCCTGATACGTTCATAGCACGGTCAAGGTATGGCACGGTGTAGTGGGCCGACTCCTTTATACTTCTAACGATATAAGAGACCAGCGATTTCAATGACTAATAAGTTAAACAAAAGTAATGAAACTCGCTAAATTGATCATCCGTTTTAGAGCCGTACCCTCATCATTGCTTGAGACACCGTTGCACGGATTTTATGTGTATGTTTGACATCCATGTTTTGGCTTGAATCCGTCGAACGATGCCATCAACTGCGCTCAGCTTAGAACTTGAATAGCTAAACACAAATAACGAATGTCAGTTATCATAAGCATCAGACTTATAATACTAATACATATTTTTATTTGTTATCTGCTGAGATGAAGATTAAGATTCTGACTTGTTTTCTCACTATCATTTATTCTTGAATGCATCCACATTTTTGTAAAGACATCACACCATCGAAACTTACCTGCATCAACAATCCTTCTCTTGTGTTTATTATTTTTTGTGTTTAATAATAATTTATCTTTTTATTGTTGTATTTGTTTTGTGACATATCGGTATTGTATACGTTTAATTATGTTACAGTGAAAAATAATGTGCAGTTTTCGTTGATATCTGTATTTAATAAACTTCAAATAAAAAATCCATTTAGACCCCACTTTTCTGTCCTGGAATATTTATTGCCGAATGTAACCAGGCATTTTTTAAATATTATGGTAAATTGTTACGATCTAGGACGATGATGACGGTCATCTTATCGTGCTGGGAATCGCTGAGGAGCTGATGGTGAAGGCTTCAGACATATACCTGGAGCAGTTCGCACGTCTCGGCGTGTTCAGCAAGGTGGAGGGACTAGCGGCCGCGCCGGCGGCCTTCTTGTCATCTGACAGCGAAACGTCCAGTATTCCAGGTATGAACATATATTGTGGTAACCATTCTTAATTTTATTCATGTTATGTGTGTCATGTCATGTTATTCATGTTTGATTATTTTAAGTGACAAAAAAAAAACGGTAGTAGAAAAATCTTTCGTTGTATTGTCGCAAGAATAGCAGGAGCTGTGGTTTAAAGATAAACAGTCAGCTGGTTGATAGAGTACTTCAATGGCGTCGGTCGTTGACGTCGTCACACCTCAACGAAAATCTACCTGTATGTTCGCCCTAAATCTATGGTAGCATTTTTGGCAGCCAGAACTCGATTCATGTATTGCATACTTGTGTTAGGTTGTAGCGAGGACGCTTCGTGCCTATCGAGCGGCGTGGGCTACTCGTGGGCGGAGTGGTCGCTGTGCCGCGGGCGCGACGCGCTGTACGTGTGGAGCGACGCGGCGGCGCTGGAGCTCAGCACGGGCAGCAACGGCTGGTTCCGCTTCCTACTCGACGGCAAGCTCGCCACCATGTACTCCAGCGGCAGTCCCGAACATCAGACTGATAACACCGGTATGTACATTTTCGAGCACTTTATGAATAGTATAACAAGATTCTAAAGAGATTATTTTGTAAGACATTTTGTCGTGAAATATTGATTAAAAATAAGATCAAACTCATTTTGTAATACTAACTATTTTTATAACAATATAAAATTAAATTACAATACAGTGAGAGAAAATCACTTTTGTAAGTTGGTACGTAAATATAAATTAGTGCTCTAGACTGGGCTGGACTCGTACATTTAAGGACTTGGCCGTGGAACAGATTAAAACGCCAAAGTATTTTTTTTCTGTATTATCGTCATTTCATGCTACAATTGAGTTTACAATTTACGGTCGTTTAATGTTGTTGGTCAATTTGCTTATCAATCAAGTTTTCTTAGATTGAATTTATTGTTTAGATTTGTTATTTAAGCGCTGAACCTGTGCACCAAAGCGCTTTCAGAACATGGTGTTGGAAGTGTATTAAGTGTACTTTTAATGTTTATAACAATCTACTTTGTTGTTGCTAGACTCTAGCGTCCAGATCGCTCGTCTCCTCCAATAGAATAGGAGGAGACGAGCGATCTGAAATCTGATCTGATCTGAATCTGTGTACATAATATTATTATGTACACAGATTCGTCTCACAGGCTCGTCTCCTCCAATAGAATAGGAGGAGACGAGCGATCTGAAATCTGATCTGATCTGAATCTGTGTACATAATATTATTATGTACACAGATTCGTCTCACAGGCTCGTCTCCTCCAATAGAATAGGAGGAGACGAGCGATCTGAAATCTGATCTGATCTGAATCTGTGTACATAATATTATTATGTACACAGATTCGTCTCACAGGCTCGTCTCCTCCAATAGAATAGGAGGAGACGAGCGATCTGAAATCTGATCTGATCTGAATCTGTGTACATAATATTATTATGTACACAGATTCGTCTCACAGGCTCGTCTCCTCCAATAGAATAGGAGGAGACGAGCGATCTGAAATCTGATCTGATCTGAATCTGTGTACATAATAATATTATGTAGATTTCAGATCGCTCGTCTCCTCCTATTCTATTGGAGGAGACGAGCGATCTGGACGCTAGAGTCTAGCAACAACAAAGTAGATTGTTAGATTATTATATTATTATATTATATTATATATATTGTTAGTAGATTGTTGAAAGTAGAGTGTACATATTATGTACACTTTATATGCTTGTATTTTTATTTTTTTTCTATATTCATCTTATTCATTTGTGATCATAAGGTTGCTAACTTCGATTCCTTAGAAGTTCAGTTTCTACGCGGTTGTGATACTAAAATGTTTTAATTTAAGTATCAGAGTAAAGGTTTTGTTGACCGTGGTTCTAAAAGTTATGTAGTCTGTTTGTTGAGAAAACATTGCGAGTAATGGTTTAATTACAGAAAATCGTGGGGAATTTATCGACAAACTTCAAAGAGCGCGAGCTTCAGTAAAGAATTCGGTCCCTCAACCGATTCTGTCTAAACCCGGAGCGTCTAAATTAATTATTGGCAACTGGGCTCTCTCATGTAAAAAGTAAGTTAATTGCATTTTCTGACAAATAATATAACATTTTGTCATTTTACATTAAACTTCATTGTATGTTCTTTCAGAGAAAAGGAATTACAGATTCACAATACTGATGGTCAGCAACAAACTACAGTACTCAGAGAAGACCTGCCTGGGTTTATTTTTGAATCGAACAGGGGTACCAAACATTCGTTCACAGCTGAAACCTTTTTAGGTAAGAATATAAAGCTTAAATATATACTTATTGTTAATGGTTAAATGATAAGTAGTGTAAGAATAAAACGAAAGTTACAATATATACTTCTTTTCTTTGTAACTTTGTGTCTTTGTGTTTGTTTCTTGAGCTCTGCAGATTTTTTATGTTTTTTTTTTATTGCTGCGCAATGTTTAATGCACGTGTTATCTTTTTTAGGTCCTGAGTTAGCGAGTGGCTGGACAGATCGCAGGACTGTGACGCCTCATAACGCGGTAAACGCGAGCCGATCCAGACTAGCGGCCAAAGCAGAGGCGTTGAAAGCACAGGTTTGTTAATGTCTAATTTGATCAAAATTTGATCAAAATTAGGAAGTAACTGGTTTTTAGTAGTTTTACTTTCATACAAGCCTAAAAGTTTGGCTTCCCCTTGTTACCTACTCCTCATAATCGAAAGGTTTCTAAACAAAATGTTGACCCCCAGGCACTCCACTACTTGGTCTTTATCCATTTAAACTATTTGGTTAGCCAAATTTTTCAACAGTCGTAAAGCTGAGACGAATAAAGCGTAAAGGAGATGTGCAAGATTCGACTAAGCACAGCAAACTCGAAAGATGCGATGTTGATTAGATCCAATGTGATTGGCCAATTCCCGTATGTTTACTCAGTACCCGTCACCACTTTAGATTAAACCGGGGCTCAGGACCTGTATTTTAAACTATTAGGATACATGTTATTTTGTTGTTTGTAGGTATGCGAGCGTGCGCGCGCGCTGTACTCGCGGCACCTGGCCAACGCGGCCACGCGCCAGCCGCGCCCGCCCGTCGCGCGCCTGCGGGCGCTGCTGGCGCGCATGCAGCGCCTGGCCACGCAACCTACTGGTGAGGGGACATCTTATACATACTCGTAAAGGAAAAACCCTTGAGATAAATTTCAGAACACTTATTTTTATTTTTTTCGTCGTAATGGCATTGTTTATCAAATCACTATGAGAAGGTTTTCTTATTTAACCCAAAGTGAGTGAATTTAGGATTTTATTTAACTAGATTCTCACGAATTATCTACAAAATTGTATCACTGTACAGAGGACTGGCAAAACGAGCTGAACGAGTCGCTAGATCAACTGACAGATCTGTTGTGTGGAGACGAGCTGCTCTCGGCTTACGAACTGCAGTCATCTGGCTTAGCACCTTCCTTGCTGCAAGTGCTGTCACCACAGGCTAATGGTAAGTAACACTATGTTTATTTTACGCTACAACTTCAAAAATTTTAATGACTTTCAATACTACTGGTCATTTTGAAATCAACGTAATTTACACTAGCATAAACTAGATTTTCGTGAAAGTAACATACAGTTGAAAATAATGAAACTATAATTATGTCACGTCATCGAGAATATTTGTAATTTTCAGGTACAAATATTAATTTGTTAACAGTTCATGTACAGTTTGGACTGCACTTATGAACGAGTGTGTCCATGATATTACCGATATAGTTTGTAACTCACTTGTATACGGACGAGGACGAGCGCAGCGCTCAGGCTTAGTAAGTTAAACAAACATGATGTATGGGAGGTCGTCGTGGAAAGCCGATCACACAGCTCTCACGATGATACTCGCTCATGATTGATATTTAAGTTACGTGGCTCCATGAACGTCAAACACTGCTAACTGACCTGCGCCACGCCAACGCTCCAAGCGTTTGCGGTGGTTTGGGAGAGAAGGGCGGGATCGGGTTGCGTAGAGGAAAAATTGCTGCAATCGGGCGCTGCATTCACGGCAAAATATGCGTGTTCCTTTGATGCCATAATAATGCAGTCGTGCGTAATGTGGTTTGCTATGTTTTGATAAGTATAGGAGCTCGTATTGAACAAAACTAAGGAAACGATGGTGTTGCACTGCAGCAGCCCCCCTCCCCGCTTCGACACTCTGGCTTCTCGTTCGATGCGCACTCGTCGCGTCGCTTTACACTGTTTTAACGCACCGTGTGGCATGTCGTTCTTATTTATATGTAGAACGACGCAGGGTCACCGCTCAGGCGTCGCAACGTACCGACAACGCGTCCCGTGGGATCTTTCTTAGACTGTAGATATAAAACCTTGTGTGGTCCACAGACGCTCCGGGGCAGGCTCGTGCGCGCGCGGCGCTGGTGCGCGGCTGGCTGGCGCGGCGCGGCGGCGCGGGGCTGGCGGCGCGCCTGGTGGCGGTGCTGGAGAGCGTGGAGCGCCTGCCCGTGCACGCGCCCGCGGGCGACGCGCCGCCGCCCTCGGCCGGCACGCTGCACCATCTCACCAAGAGGATCAGGTAACCGCTACCTTCCTACGACCCGAATACTCCTCTAACGATCAACGCTTTGCTCTTAACAAAAACAAGACCGGCTTCTCGTCATCGATGAGTGACCTATTTACCGCTAATAGCAAACTAAACAGTGTAAAAACACTGCTTTTGTACTCAAAAGTCATTTATCAAACTAAAAGACAGTCCCCCAAAACGCCCGCCCTTCGCCACTTCCTAGCTGGGAAGTAGAAGTGGCGGAACAAAGTCCATCTGTCTGTTAGATGAGTATAGAAGAACCAGATTTATACAATAATATCCAAAGTTATAACATTATGACTATGAAATAAAACACTAAATTAATTGCTTCATGTCAGCTAGCACACGCTCATATACCAAAATTAAAGATAAACATTTAAAATATACTCAAGCAAAATAATAAATATCTAGATAAAAGCCTCCAAGCATAAAGAGTGTGCCCGCTTACATGCGCAATGCTGGAATACGAACATAATAGATGACGTTTATGAACCTAATGCAGTGTCAGTAAGAGTAGCACAAAGTTGGTTCAAGCGTTTTCAGTCCGGGAATTTTGATGGCAAAGATGAAGTTCGCTCTAGTCGCCCTCATACGGATAAAGTCGATGCCATTTTTAAAAAAGTGGAGCAAGATGCGGCTTATTAATAGTTACGACACAGCCAAGGAACTGAGGACCATCACAGTAAAAAAAAAACAATTAAATTCTAAAAATATGACCACAAGCAGCACCCGAGCATACTATTCACGAGCATAATTCAACCATTACCCCCAATTGCCATATTTGAGGGAAGGAGGTAACCCGAACCCCGATGCTAAAGCAGTGACATCTAAGGAGGTTTTCAAGCCATCACGCTAAAGAAAGCGTTTGCTTTCTTGCGCGTGATGGTTTGAAAACCTGCTGAATAGAATGCTGTTGCTGCACCGTCTACGTGACAGCAGCAACAGTATTCTAAATGTGATAGCTGCCCGTTTTGACTGTCCTTTCCAGAATCAGCGGATAAGGACAGCCATAGGCATCAGTTAGATATAGATACTAATACTGACATATTTTAAGGTACTAACGCACTAACATTTTATGTTTTTTAATGTTTTTATGTTTCGTGATGTGTTGTAATGTAACTTATATGGAGATTCTCTGAAATAAATAAGCTATAATGATAATAAGGGAGTATGACGCCCCTACTGCCGGACCCCGTTACTGTTGCATGCACCAACTCATGAGCACAATGTTCAATGCGCGCAAAACGTAATTTGACGCATTAAAAATAAAAAGTCGTTTCGAATCATCATCATCATCAGCTTACAGCAGTCCACTGCTGGACATAGGCCTCCTCAATCGGACGCCACTCAACTCGATTTTCAGCAACTCTCATCCAGTTGCTACCAGCCACTCTGCGAAGATTGTCACTCCACCGAGCCTGAGGGCGTCCCTCATAACGTTTTTTACGTATCGAATAGTTTTGCAATAATTTTTGTTTGATGTTGTTTGGTTTGTTGTACAGAGATAGCTATGTGATGGGTCTTTTTACATCCTGCATGTTAGTTTGTGCATTATAGTTTGGTCTGGTAAGATATTTACTCAGTTAACCATTGTCATACTCATATTGCATCTCTAATTATCCGTTTCTCTTTAGGCTGCGCGTTGAACGTGCAAGCGATGAATCGACAGAGGACACAACATCTAACAACGGCAACAACGCTGGCCGCAACCTGAAGGTGGAAGCATTGACGACAGTACGGCAGCTTGAGAGATTCCTCGCCAAGTCAGTCGCGCGCCAGTGGTATGACATGGAGCGAACCTCTTTTAACTTCGTACAGAAAATAAAAGCAGAAGCTCCTATGACGTTTACTTACGAAGTAAGAAGCTCTTCATACTGGGTATTAAATAATTGATTTTGGCAACTACGAACTTCACAAATATTTTTTTATTGCAGCACGATTTCGACGAGAATGGTATTCTCTACTTTATTGGCAGTAATGGGGGTACTTGTGAATGGGTAAATCCGGGTGCTCATGGTTTGGTCAGCGTGTGGTCCTCTGACGGGAGGCAGTTACCTTACGGTCGCGCAGAGGATGCACTCTCGCGGTCACCAGAGCCGCTAAACGTTCACACGAACGACGACCGACGAGCCTTCATAGCGTGCGACTTGGGCTTACAAGTAGTGCCCTCGGCATACACGTTGCGTCATGCCCGTGGGTACGGACGCTCGGCGCTCAGGAACTGGTTATTCCAAGTAAGTAAAGCGGGATTTTGTTTATTAGGAGAAGAGTTTTATTAATATAGACTAGATGTTGCCGGTTAACACGTATCCTAGGGAAAATACTTCATGTTCCCGAAGAAGTATCTTATGTTATTCTAGGAAATGGTCTATCTGTGTGTCTGAATGTAAGATTTACATTCACAATATTATTAGTGGGCTATTAAATGTTTATTGTGTTTTACATACAATTTTAATTGTTTTCTCCAGATGTCAGCTGACGGCGTGGCATGGAGCACCCTGCTGGCGCACAGCGACGAGCAGACGCTGCAGGAGCCGGGCAGCACGGCCACGTGGCGCATCCGGGCGGACGCGCCCTACCGCTTCCTTAGGATACAGCAGAACGGCAAGAACGCTAGCGGACAGAGCCATTATCTGTCGCTTTCTGGCCTCGAGATTTATGGCAGGGTACGTTATACAAGAACTAATTAAAGCTAGCGAAACTATGCAGACTTGATGGTTATATTTAAACATGATTTTTGGATTGTCTCCTTTTTTTGTACAGTTGCTATACAGCAGTATAACAAAAGCGTCTCGTTTATCTTTAGGTGGTGAGCGTAAACGAGGTGGCTCCCCGGCAGGCGGGTGGTGCGGGCGGCGCGGGCGGCGCCAGCGCGGCGGCGGGCGGGGCGGGGGGCGCGCGCGGGCGGCGCTGGGCGCGCGCGCGCGGCGTGTGCGCGGGCGCGCGGGTGCTGCGCGGGCCCGACTGGAAGTGGCGCGACCAGGACGGCCCGCACCCCGCGCTCGGCACCGTCACCTCCGACCTGCATAATGGATGGCTCGATGTTAGGTAAGTCGCTATACTTAACTTTCGTTCCGCGTTCGAGCCCCGATTCAGGACGGTCAGGCCGGTCTAGACCGCCCACTCCTCCAACACCTCAGCCGCAGACTTGGCGTTGATATCCCCGAGCAACATCACCGGACGAAGGTGGAACCGGCTCACGATGGCATCTAGCTCGACGAGAAACTCCTTGAAATCAGCGAGCTGACAAGAGTCTCGCCAATGATGGCCACCAAACAGTCCAGGTCCCTGCCCAGTTATATATTATATATATATAATACTAGCGGCCTGTCCCGGCTTCTCACGGGTGGACATAAGTTTTTTTTTTTTAATATTTTTACCTATTATTTATATATTTTTTGTTGTTTTATTTTTTTAAACGCAGTACCACATTATCTATTTATCAGAATTTGTTCACCGTTTTTTTATTTAAGTATTTAGTAATATACCCGTGGCTGCCGTTCTGATAACGAAGCCAGCCGGGGTGCCAAATTCGCTTAAGTTCAGCTTCTGCCTCATTTCCGCCAGGACCGACTTGCAGGTCATTCCCCTGTTTGCGGCTTCGGGCTGCCGTATAATAACTACAGCCTCGCAGCGTGGGGTAATGACCTTGTTCGGCCTCGTACTCTCTGGTCGAGTCGGTTCCTGGGAGGGTGTCGGCTGCGACGCCCTCTTTTTGCGGCCCTTCTTAACCACGGTCGTCCATGCCTCATGGGTGGGAGGCGCGGTCACCGGGAGCGTAGTATCTTGTTCAAATATTCCATAAAGGCGTCTTCCAATGTTAGGCCTTAAATTATCACGCTACTGTGTTAATTTTTCAACTGTATTTCTTCGACGCATCTTTTCGCTGATGAATGCACTCTTATTAACTTAGTCTTTTTTTCTACTAGCTGGCCCAAATAAATGTACTCATCGACGTAGTGAATTTCGTGCCTATCTACCTCAACCCTACTTGTGCTATTGGTCATGATTTTAGTCTCTGACCGATTCATCAATAGTCCAACCTCAAGGCTTGCTGTGGTCAGATCTTGGAGCATCTGTTGTAACTCAGCAGCTGTAGGTACAAATAGGATGATATCATCAGCGAAACGAAGGTTGGTGAGCTTTTTTGATACCTGCTCAAGGGTGCTCGTAAATAGTTTGGGAGAGAGCGGGTCACCCTGTTTCACGCCTTTCCTTTTGACATTTGTTGTCCCATTTCTCGAGGAAGGATACTGTCGCGCCCAGGGTGCACCGGCCGAGCAGCTGCTGTTCCCTCCAGACGTATCGAGAGGGACTGGTAGCCATCAGGCACACGAGGGGGAATTCTGAAAAAGCACCCCACTGAGGCAATCTTGGATCAACCTAAATGATCGGATGATAGAGCGTTTTTTTATGTTAAGTGCCCCGAAGACGAGTGTCAGGAGTGACCACAATAACCGCTTAAAAAGAGATTTATGTCCATGCAATAAAAATGGAAATGTCAACGTTCTTCATTCGCTCCGTTTCGGTTCTGACGACGCGACTAGACACCGCGCCATGTGACAGACCCAAACTGACTTCGCATCGATTAGTGCAGTCAAATATCTAAATTCTAAACTATGTAATCGACGTTTTGTTATTGTTTTACGTGTATAATTATGTGTGTGCTATAATTAAGTCGTGTGTAACATGAGGTGGGACCATGGCGGACGCAACTCGTACCGCATGGGCGCCGAGGGCAAGTTCGACCTCAAGGTGGTGAGTGGCGGCGCCACCGGCGCAGAGGCCAAGCAGGGACGCAAGAGTCACTCCACGCCCAGCCTGCCTGACGCCACGGCCGTCGACCATCAGGTAGAAGCGAAAGGAGATAAATTATAATTATGACATTTTTTACGAAACGCGACATCACGCCTGTCCGTAAGCCCCAAGCAGAGGTGTGCCTCAGTAGCTTAACCCAACATTTTTGCCAGTTATGATTAAGTCGCACGTTATAGAGGGCGAGCATATTGCTATCAACCAGGCAGAAATTCAGGCTACGTAGCTGCTGCTGAGGAATTTCTGATGGGAAAACCCCATAACACTTTCTTAGACCTTTGACTTGAACTCAGGACCTCATGCTTAGAAGAAACGCTCTTGTGATCACTAGACTAACGAAACAATAAATGATATTCTATAATATGTTGATAAATCTAGACTTGCACCAATATCTCATAATGTTAGGTATCGGTGGCTTCAACTGAGCAGGCGTCGTCAGCGGACAACATTTCGAGCGAGGAAATGGCCAGCAACATGTCGCGGCCGCGCACACACGCCACCGACCTGTCCGCTATCAACAACTCCACACATCATATCAATACAGGTACTTATTGTTCATGTATGTCCACTAGTTCGGCATTATAACTTCTTCAATGTCTTTCTATTACTCCCGCAAACCAATAAGGTGCGGTCAAAACGAGCGGACACCGGACATTGACACATTTTATAGTAAACTAGCTGTTTCCCGCGAACTTTTCCCGTGAATTTAGTATAAAAAAATATTACTTCTCTTTTTTAATCGGATTTTGTTGTTGTAATTTCAAGGGCTTTAATTTTTTTTGCACGGGACCCTAACTATTTTTCTGTAATCAAAGTAGCCTATGTTAGACTTTATAACATCAGCTATCTGCCAGTAGAAGTCCAGTCAAAATCGGTCCTGCCGTTTCGGAGATTAGCTGGAACAAACCGGACAGACAGACACAAAAATTTAAAAACTATAAATAAAAAATATTATTTTGTTATAAGTGCCGTATAAACAGGGTGAATTTTTCAAGTAGGCGTGGATGGCCAAATCTGAAACTGTGAGGAATAGCCAAAAAAATACTCAAGGAGTCTCGAGCCTGATTTTGATGAAAACTAAAACTGCATCATTAGATTTTTGAAAAATCAATATTCCTAGCCAGTAATCGAAAATATTGATTTCGGAAAAAAATACACACTATATTATTTACACTATTCGATAGTATCGCTAATAAGGATCAAATTCTGGGAATAATGACATACGGCAAACTAAAGGAAAGAGTTCAATTTTGATAAAAACATAACAGTATGCAAATAGTTAGTAGTAGGTAATCAACGAAACGTCGAATAAAATCACTATTGACGCCAATTCACTTGTAAGTTCTAATTTCAATTGTTTACGATTTTATTTCTTTTACTGTTGCCTTTAGCCGCGAAGAGTCAATAAAATTGAAATTAGAACATAATATTGTGAAGATCGACTGCGCTGCGGGTGTCATCAATGTTTGCCGTATGTCATTACTTCCCAGAATTTGATCCTTATTAGCAACACTATCGAATGGTGTAATAATACAGTCAAGTGTTTTTTTCAAAATCAATGGGTTCGATTCCTGGCTAAGAATATTGATTTTTCAAAAATGTAATGCAGTTTTAGTTTTCATCAAAATCCTTTGAGCATTTTTCGCTATTCCTCATAGTTTCGACTTTGAACATTCACCCTGTATTATCATTTACATTCAGTAAAAAGCTGTTATCTTAATATTACAAACAGACACTTGAATATAATTTATTTGTATAGACTATTGATATTTAATTTAATTGTATGATCCAAAGTTGATTGAAATAAACAAAAATAAAAAAAATATCTACGTCAAAAGCCCGCAGTCCGGTGCGCGTTCCTGTCTACTCCCGCAATTTGCAATTTTTTTGTAAAACATCAAAAATGTGTATGTTTTAGATCTGGCAACAATAGTAGAATCGCTGACCCTCGGAGCGGAGAGCAATAACTGTATGACCGATTTGGGCAACACATCTTTCACAAATATGGAAATGGGACCAACAAGTATCACTGATATCACTAAGCCCTACCCAGCCAAGGAACCGGTACCGGAAGCGAATGCTCAAGAGGTCAGTTATTATGTTTAAAACACAAACTGTTTATTTATTGTTGTTATTATATACGATCCTGCAGGATCGTATATAATAACAACACTCACTGGAGAAAGAGAAAGGACCAAATAGAATGGGACAAGATGGAGTGCACTCCATCTTGTCCCATTCTATTTGGTCCTTTCTCTTTCTCCATCTTTTATTTGGCCTTTTTCTCCCTCTCCATCTATCAACATTCATGTCCATCACTCTTTTAGTCACATCCGTTTCTGTAATTTTTCTGTAACAGGCGCCACTTTCAAACTTCATTTAGTATACTCATTCCTACTTTATCCATTATTGTCACTACATCCATCTTAACATTCTCATCTCCGCTTCATGCAATCGTTTTTCATCCATCTTCTTCACACCACAGCATTCTGATCCATGCAGTACGACAGGTCTTATCATGGACTTGTATATTTCCCCCTTTAAGTTGAAGGGCATCCGTGGGTGACAAGTTGTTCCAGTGACCTGTCGATATACGATCCTGCACTACCATTCATTAATGAAGATTTGGGAAAAAATGTGCACTCAAATTGACTTGACGACTGGCGATTACAACGCTCCACACTTACCTTATTATGAAGTAAGAAGTTAGCGTGATATTTGCTCCATCACCGTTCAACAGGTTGTCAGTGTTGTACATGAGAAGCTTAAAAAGAGTTTATAACCTAAATACAGGATGGAAGGGACACCGACGCGAAAACGGTTACCATTCAGTATTCAGTGTAATGTATTCAGTACATCACTCTGAACCCCCACATAGAAAATTTTCGTCGGTTATTAAAAAAAAAAAACTATTTCCTACAAAACTGGAATACCTTCACGGTCAAAATATATGGAGCAGCGGTTTTTTTTTTCATATTATAATATCTATGCAAAATTTGATTCAAATGCGCTTAAAGTTTTAAGGCCTGCGCTTAGTAACGCGTCTCTTAAAGGTTCGACGCGCTCGCACGATTGTGGTTAATCACGTTAACTGGGGCGTGTATTGCAAAACACGTGTGTCATAGCATAGTGGAGGTCCTTTTTACTTTATTTTGTAGCCGTAAAAGCTTCGTCAAGAGGTTGTTGTATAAATGTTGTGCGTCTCGGGCGTGTGTGATTGAACCTACGAGTTGTTTACAGTGCGAGGACAACGACGCTGCCGATGGTCAGTACGGTGACCACAAGAAAGACTGTCAGTCCGGCGGCTCGGGCGCCATGAGCGCTAGCGAACCAGATTTAACGCAACAGGTAAACAATTACTGCGTGAAAGTTTTGAAGCTTGCATTTGCGCATTTGATAATGCTTTAAAAGGACAACCAATAAAATTTGATCAGAAAATAAGAATGACAACATCACATTTATAATACCCTGTCGTTATCCTCGCAGTGTAGGGTCCGATCATATCAGCTTTAAATTAATATTATTAATTGCATAAATAAATAAATGCAGAATTGAAACCAAGCAAAAATAAAGTCTTGCTCAATGTTTTGCAGGAACCACAAGTCTTTATGTGTTTTACACTTTTTCATGTGTTTTACACCTTTTCATGTGTTTTACACCTTTTTATGTGCTTTAACGTTGGATTTGTTTGCGTTTTACGCAGGGTGCCGCAAGATTGTTAGAATCTCTAGGAGTGGGACGTGGTTCGGGCGCAGGTCGCGGCAACAATCCGCAGCGCGCCACCAGAACTAACCACTCTACTAGTCTTTTCCCGAGGTAAGTACTTCTGATTTCACAGACATCGAGAAAACGTTTGCACCGGATACAGCCGAAAAAAAATGACTTTCTGCTTTCGAAAAAGTTCTGCTTTAAAGAGGGTTCTGCCTGAGTATCAATACGCCTGGGTTCTCTGCTCTTGTATGAGTCCTTTGAATAAAACTTGCTTCGATTTCATTAATACATTTGTTGTTTTCAGTTTGGTGCGGTTAGCTCTGTCAAGTAACTTCCCGGGCGGTCTATTATCAGCTGCTCAAAGCTATCCATCGCTGGTACCGAACGCACAAAATGCTCTCACTTTATCTCTGACATCGACGTCTAGTGAAAGCGAACAGGTACACTTTATGAATACTCACAAAACTCAGCTGGACATTTTGTGGACCTCAACCTGCTGTAACCTGTTTTTACATGACAATCCGAACTTAAAATGACCACATTGTCATTTTAAGCTGTTCGGATTGTCATGTAAAAACAGGTTTGGGTTTCAGATTGGTTCAGCTCCACAGATATTTCCACTGAGTAGTCGCACCTTATATGTTATATGCACGTAGCAGTAGTTAGATATTTAATCTGGGTCTAAATATTAAAAGTGGCTGCAGGTGTCGTTAGAGGACTTCCTGGAGTCTTGCCGCGCTCCCGCACTGCTCACAGAGCTAGAAGACGACGACGAAGGCGACGACGCGCTCGACAGCGATAAAGAGAATGAGCCCACATACCAGGAGGTAGTGAGTATAAATTCTGTAAGTAGGTTGGATCATTCCTAGCTGCATAACTATACAGTCTAACGAGTTTGGTCGTGTTTTGTCTTTTTTCATTTATTTTGCTTTGTTGTCTGTTGCTGTAGACATATTCTTGCTAATAAAACAGTATTTATTTATATTTTATGATAGTTTGTTCAAGGCGACCATCGATATAAAATAATAAGCTGTATGGATTTTCAGTATTTTCAGTACTCGCTGTTTTTGTGTTCATAACATTTTCAGATTTTCACGTTGTTTTGTAGCTTTAACGATTGGATCGTTTTATTTAGAATTCCTATGAATTTAAATAGTAAATAAAGTCATTGTTTTCGCGTGATCTTGCGTATGTTTATTTAGAAAACCGCCATCATGTTTGTCACTACACACACGTCTGCAGATGCCTTACTATTTGAATAATTTTCAGGTATCTCGGAATCTTCTGTCGTTGATGGAAGAGGAAGCGTTGGAAGCAGTCCGTGGTAGCAGTGGCCAGGGAGGCCGCCAGCGTAAGCCTTGGGATGACGACTTCGTACTAAAACGACAGTTCTCTGCACTGATTCCGGCTTTTGATCCTCGCCCCGGAAGGACCAATCTGAACCAAACCGTTGGTAAGTGGAATGATGACATCTAGACCTTATAATATTTTTAGCAATTCAAGGTGCCTTGTGCATTCAATTTAACTTGTAGACGTTATATGTCTAAACTAATGAAGCGCTGTGTCAGTATCGAGTTTGTGTTTCCGATTCCAAATTAATAACGGTTGTTTTGCAGATCTCGAAATCCCACTGAACGAGTCGTCAGATGGCGAGGAGAATAGCAGCTCGTCTACAGCCCAGGCCAGCGCGCGGCCCCTGGCGGGCGCCAGCAACTGTCCCGGGCGCCTGCCCGCGCTGCGCCTGGTGCTGAGCGCGGCGGGCGCGTCGGTGCCGCTGGAGCGCCCGTCCTGGACGCTGTACCGCGCCGTGCTCGCGCTCAACAACCGTCTGCCGCTGCTCGACACGCACCGCGATCTCACTTACACGTACGTAGAGAACATCTTTGCCTTCATCATCTTCATGTTCCGCTGTCCCATTCTATTTGGGGCCGGCGCAACACGTTTTCTTCTTCCATTCAGACATCACTATTACGACCTTCATGAAGCATGGTTGAAGCTAAGTGACTTAATTACCATAAGAATCATCCAAAACGACGAACAAGAACTAAAATCGAAGTATCAAAGTCTAGAATATATTTTTCAATACACTTTCTCGAAAACTGGTTCTAATCGCACTACGATTAGGTTCAACATGCAATGTATTTCACACGCGTGGATTTTTAATATTTTTCCGCACACGTGCGGAAACGTGCGGAAATAAAAATTTCCACAGATAACTATACTTCTATTAAGTCCAAATGGGCTCAATGACTATAGTCGGTGGTGATTGTTTTTTTTATACGTACGTACATTTTTTGAGTATTTAAATTGTGTTTATAAATAGAATATCATAGATAAACATGATTATTTAAAACTAATATTTACTTTTATGAACAAATTAACATTTATTTGTGTTCTAAATTCAAAAATATTTGAATTTTTATTTTTCATTTTAGGCTGTAAATTAGCGGCATCATACCTTTGCTTCTTCTTCAACTAGGCGAAAGCAAAGCGCGGAAAAAAAGCAAATTAAATCATAGTTTCTTAATAATTCCTGACAAAAATAGTTTCCGTTCTAATATTTTATTTCTTCGAAAGTGTATTGAAAAACATCGTTTAACGCGTGGGGATTTGTTACTGCAGTTCTCGAATGTAATAACAAAGATTCCCCACTTATATCAAAATGTACTATTATAAATGTTTTGAGCTGATTTTACGGTTTTTCCAGATTAACATACAAGGAAATAGAAGGCATGGAAACATTCGCTTCATCCAGCGACAGCGAGGATGACGAGCCGTGCGACCCGGAGCGCGGCATCGCGGGCGCCGACGGGCCCGAGGGCGCCATGGCCACGTGCTGCGTGCGCGTACTGCGGCGCCTGCGCAGCGCCGCGCCCGCCGCGCCGCCCGACGCCTTCGTCTCCACTAAGCTCACCAACAAGCTGCACCAGCAGCTTCAAGAGCCTCTAACCCTCGCCGCCGCCGCTACGCCGCTCTGGTAACTTACTTAACACTGGACTACGAGACCCATGAACTTCCACTAGTTTTTTTTTAGAATTATGAGTTATAGCGCTATCACAAATAGATAGTAATCGCGAAAAAATTATCAGCTATCGTAATTTTATATGGAGCAGGTAGTAAGTGGTTCAGTTTGATGGTTTGTAACATACATTTTGTAAGTCCACACTTTTAATGTATGCTGTATAACAAAAGGTCTTTCGTTGGTTGTCTATAAATGGACAACAAACCAAGCAAATAATATATACTAATATCAATGAATGTTCTTCAGGTGTCAACAATTGAATGACTGGTGTCCGTTCCTGTTCCCACTGGAGACTCGTCAGATGTTCTTCGCGTGCACCGCGTTCGGGACATCCCGCACTATTGTGTGGTTGCAAGCTCAGAGGGATCGGGCCCTCGATAGACAAAGGTGATTTCACAGCTAAACCAAATACCTTGAATAAACTGCGGCATAAAATAGTGATAGCATAAAAATCTAAGTGATGTTTTCTTCCACTTAATACGAATCTTAACTCTGACGTTTAGTAAAGATTCGTTCGGTAAGCACAACCCATATCGCTGGACCTAAAAGCTTACCATTTTGCACAAGAGTTCCTAATATAGCGAAAGTGAGCACTAAGGAAGGATTCGTAAAAAATCGTTCTCCAAAGGGGTTGAAAAATAATGTGGAAGTTCGTCATTTTTGCTCACATCGGGTGTACGGCTTGTACGGGCACAAAACAACCGTAGTTTCTTTGCCTAGTTTGAATCTAGTTCAAAACTCAGGAGTACTTGTAACGGATATTGGAATGTTGTAGATCTGGTAACACGGTGTCGCCTCGGCGCGCCGAGCTGGAGGCGACGGAGTTCCGCATGGGGCGGCTGCGGCACGAGCGCGTGCGGATACCGCGCCATCCCGACCTGCTGCGATCTGCTATGCAGGTACATATGTACAACCTTATATTTCTTTACATTGCTTAGAGGTAACAATAACGATATTATTGTTACGAGCTGTGTTTGCGCGGTTTAGCTAATAATGCGATCAAAATTGAAAACTGGCACGCTGACACGCAATTTCGCTTCGTTGTGTACTGTGACCGCTCCCGCAAACACAACGGCTATTTATTTGATCCTTCGAGAAAGTTCCACAACTTTCTGGAATCTTCTTCACAGCTGTGAGCAACTTTCTCCACCTTGTATATCATTCTCGTGTTCACGACGTTTAACCGTATTAGTCTAGCGGGTTTTATACGTCTACGTTGCAAATAACACTACTGCATAGAATCATTATCATATTCTAGGGAAATCCTTATAGTTGCTCTGTCTGGGGAGAACGGAGGGTTATGTCGGACTCTTACTGTTGTACCTTCAGTGCAAGACCGATTGATTAGGCTAATACCAGTCGGGGTTAGTGCGAATGAACGAGTCATTCGCGCACATACCCAACGGGGATCAGCTCGCCATGCCTAGCCCGGGCCCCTTCACCAACGTCCTATAAAGTCGCACAAGGAAAATTGCGCGCCAACTCTTTGTGGAGCTTCAACTTATATGATTCCGTGGTGCAGGTGATGCGCGTGCACGCGGGCCGCAAGTCGGTGCTGGAGGTGGAGTTCGCGGGCGAGGAGGGTACGGGACTGGGCCCCACGCTGGAGTTCTACGCGCTGGTGGCTGCCGAGCTGCAGCGCGCCGACCTGGGCCTGTGGCTGCACGACGCGCCCGCCGCCAACACGCACGACGACGACAACGCGCCGCACCATCTCGTGCTGCCCGACGGTATGTTAAATAACATAACATTTATTAATATAATCGGTAAGCATTAAATATAAACATTAAAAATTTATAGTGAAAATGGATCAATTTTCGAAATTCAGTGTTAAATTGTTGTCTGCACGTTTTTTTTTTTTTTTCATATTCTATTCATATAATTCGTGCTTGTTCCAAATTCAAAATGTTTTTATTCACTCAGTGAGTAAAAGAGAGTTTTATTCACTGTTTTCGATGAATCAAATGTCCTTTTTCGAGTGGTAATGGTAAAAATACAATCGGTGTTACGAAATAGACCTTTAAAAACTATGATAATAAATAACACTTCACTTGTACTCTATGTCACTGTGCGTTCATGTGGCACTTGCACGTGGAAGCGACAGAACACCACTCCCTGCGGCCAAAAGTTCTCTTCCATGATGAGGTGCAGAAAACACTTTTGTATGCGCACTAGAATAGTACATTTTGATATAAGTAGGGAAACTTTGTTATGGCATTCGAGGTGGAATTCACACCCGAGCCGCAGGCGAGCGCGGGCATTTGTTACTGCAGTTCTTGGCCCACGACGTGTTTCAATACACCTTCGAAGAAATAAAATAATAGAACGAAAAGTATTTTTGTCATGAATTTGACGCGGGATCAGCTTCATACGATCACTTAACACCTTTTTTTTCACGCATTTAGTTTAGCGCAGTGTCAGGTCGTGTCGTCGTTCACGCATAATGGTCCACTTTAAGGACTAAGTGCGGAAACCAAAATCCCTAACATAGAGTCGTGTCGTCCGAAATGAAAAGAGACGAATGAGTATTTTTTTGGTACTTAAGCAGTTCTTTTTGACCGGCTCAAGCCAATACCGTGTCGATATTGTGCGGTCACTTCCTCACTGTACGAACTTGAAATCATAGCCATTATTGCAAAGATTTTTAGTCAATTGGTTTTCTCGCTGGTTTAGTTCAATGTCAGAACAACAGTGATTACTTCTGAGCTTATCTCAAATCTGTGTGGTTCTTTCTTCAAAAGACCATCACAGACACTAATCTCCTCATGTGAGTTGAGTTGACCAAGATTATGTCTGGACCTTAAAAGAGACTATGACCTCTGAGTTTATTTGGGCTGTGTCTTCTCAGAGTAGTCAGGTACGAAACAACGGCCTCATCTAGTTATTAAAAAAAATACATGTAAAAGTGTTAGTAAAAAACTACTCGCAAAATGAACATCATTTATTATATGTATTTAACCTGCAATAGCAACGAAGTGCGTTTACAGTAACTGATGTTTCGTCAACAGAGAAACCGCCGGGATACTACGTCACGCGTTCAGGCGGCCTGTTCCCAGCGCCGCTGCCTCAAGATTCCCACATCTGTGATACAGTTTGCAAATATTTCTGGTTCTTAGGAGTATTTTTAGCTAAGGTATGTTTTTGGCTTTTATGGTTTGTTTGTGATCGTATAGAAATCGCTAATAAAGGATTTTTGTTATTTTACAGGTTCTGCAAGATGGGCGGCTTGTTGATCTACCGATCTCGGAGCCCTTCCTACGTATTATGTGCGGCGAGGAATTGACTAATGACTGTTTAGAAGAGATCGATCCCATCAGGCATCGGTAAGATGGCTTATGCTGTACTAAATGTAATCTGACGATGGACGAGAAGCCGTGCTTCTGATAATGCCGATATCGGAAAAATAGGAGTTCGGCTGACTGTCTTTAGACCTACCTACTTTTGTTTCTACCAAAGCGGAAACGAGCGAAGTGGAGGGGAGACGTGCAGGGTTTGACCAAACAGTAGTGGCGAAAACTGCGATGTGGTTCTTTACCATGATGATTGGTCGATTTCTAATACATCTCCTCTCTAATCCGCTCGTCTACACTTTGGTGACAACTTAGCCTTATATTGTAACAGTAAGAGTGGTTTTTATGTGCCAACCGTATAGTTGCTTACGTTTTGATGACCTTATATGTTCCGTTCACCAGATTCTTGCAAGGCGTGCTATCAGCGGCGGAGCAGTACGACGCGATCATGCGCTCGCCCGCGCTGGACGCCGACGAGCGCGACGCGCGCGCCGCCGAGCTCACGGTGGACGGCGCCACGTTCGATCAGCTCGCGCTCTCCATGACGCACGTGGGCGCGCACAACGATGCCGACGTCGCCCTGCAGCCGCTCTGCGACAACGGAGAGAACATCGAGGTACGCATATGGCTATTACTTAGAGAAACAGTCAGCTTGCGATACATAATGTTCCACACTGTGAACGAATTTTGGTAACGTTACGATTTATGAAAAATCTTGTTAAAAGACAATCTTCTAAACTATTGGAATCTTTTTGTATTAACTTATTGATTAATTTATTATGTCATCAGGTGGGCCCACACAACGCGCGGGCGTACGCCGAAAGCAGCGCGCGCTGGATGGTACGCGGCGGTATTCGGCGCCAAACGGCCGCTTTCCGGCGCGGCTTCGGCGCCGTTTTCCCGCCGCGCCGTCTGCGCGCCTTCTGCGCCGCCGAGCTGCGCCTGCTGCTGTGCGGCGAGCGTGGACCCGTGTGGACGCGTGACCACCTGCTGCAGTACACCGAGCCCAAGCTCGGGTACACGCGCGACAGGTATGAGCACACTATGTACTGTGGTACCGCGTTCCTGCCGCCATACCGTTGATGACGATGGGATCACGTGGTATTAATTTGAACCTTTGGTATGTCTTTGTTTCTGCAATCCTAAGAACATTAAAAAATTTACGTCATCGTTTCCAGCCCCGGCTTCCTCCGCCTCGTGGACGTGTTGGTGGAGATGTCGCTGCGCGAGCGCAAGGCGTTCCTGCAGTTCGCGACGGGCTGCAGCAGCCTGCCGCCCGGTGGCCTCGCCAACCTGCACCCCCGCCTCACTGTCGTGCGGAAGGTATATTCACACTTTTGTTCGTCTTCTCCTCTTAAAACGGTGAAGGAAAACATCGTCAAAACTAACGGGACAAAAATACACACTTCAAAATTAAAAAAAAAAACAGTTAATCAAACGAAACACCCTTTGATTTTTTTTTAAATAAAAATGTTACTCGACTTTCTGGCAAGAAATTTGTCCACTGAGATAAAATTGCATTTTCTTCTTTTTTTAAATAATTTTGTACAGTCAGTTCGTCTCGATATTTTTGACGCTCATTTTACATGCTTTTACACTAGAGTGTAGGTCACAGTGTGCGGTAGGTCACGGTGCAGAGTTCACAAAAATAACAAATAAAAGTCTTCAAGGTGTGGCCATGAATGTGAATTATTTATATTTTACCTTTGCAGGTTGACGCAGGAGACGGGTCCTACCCGTCAGTGAATACGTGCGTGCACTACCTGAAGTTGCCGGAGTACTCGTGCAAAGAGGTTCTGCGAGAAAGGCTGCTCGCAGCCACAAATGAGCGTGGCTTCCATCTCAACTAGATGAAACTAATACTAAACAGCCCAGACTACCGACGCCTGGGCGTTTCGGAATATGTTGAGAATAACTTTCACACTATTGTTACTCACGCACTTTCGCCTATGGACACGCGAAACTAGAAATAATTATCTATTTATTGAACATCAGTAGCCTTTACCCTTGACTGCTAAGCGAAATAAAAACCATAGTGCTTGTCAGATTTGAACTTACTAAATTACCTAACTCGAGTACATTACATAAGAAGTTACAGTTATTTTTAACATAAACATGTAACGTGTATAGTATGCCAGCTCATAATATAAAACTGATCTCTTGGAACATATTTTTTCAAGACATTACTCCTTACGAAATAAATAGTATTTTACTATATCGAGGTATTGATCTTATTCTCAGAAAGAAAAGTGTGTCGTTCGTCGTAATTTTTGTTATTATCATGCAATAATATATTTTATTTTTAATATTATGTATAAATAATTGCATGGGTTTATAATATTTTATAGGATGGTGTGAATGTGTGAAAAATAAGAGGCTGCCTACTACTGTAACCTATTTTATTAATGGGAATTAATGGCAATATTCAAACGATTTTTAAATAAAAGTAATTTTCAGAGGTTCGACTAAATAAATATATAAATATTGCAACAATCTAAACTGTATCCATAAATAAAACTATTTTTTGATATTAATATAATAATAAGATAAACGATCTTTACTTCAATTTGACTTCGCTTCACTTCTAACATAAACATTTTAATGTTCATTTTTACTAAAAGTATAATAACAGTAGAGATTGTTTAAGTGACATTTATTTGAGTGTGTTTAAAGATAAATTAATGAAATATTAAATAGGCGTCTAGCGTTTCTTGCTAATTTTAGATAAATGTTTGTGTATGCTGTGGTGATAATTAGTTTTATTTTCGGGTATGTAAGTTGTTCCAAGACTTGTTTAGTTGAAATGTAATCTCTGGTCTGTCAGCAATAAAAGAAGTGTTTCAAAATATTAACTATTTACTTTGTTTTGAGTTTATGCTTCCATCGCCATTCAACAGTACTTATTCTTTTCAAAGCAACAAATCGTAAAAAAATATTAATATGCTTCTAAATTTTAACTCATTTCACTATAGAAATTGTATTAAAACCGAAAACAAATAAATGCAAGCTTTTCGGTAATCAACACATATTTTTATGTAACGGCTAAAACTTTTTTTAAGCACGATTCGACATAATTTCTAACACAGAAATACAGACAGCTATTGAAGATATTAAAATTCTGCGGGATATTGTCGCTTGTAGCCGTTGCATTTAATATGTGTTTGTCATACCATAATTAGGAGTGAAATTATGATAAAGTATATCAAATTTTAACATTAGGGTGTGAAACACTGATGCGTTTCTACGAAAGATATTTAGATATGTTCCTTTAGTTAAATAATTTTGTCAACTGAAAGTTGGTATATATTGTGATTTATTATTATAAAGTACTTTACGAATTAAAATATATTTAGTTTAAATTTAATAGGTATTTAGATTAAAATTATTAACCATAATGGCATCATGTAGTGCTCATGTAATTGTTGTTGAGGATTGTATCAATAAATTAAGCAAAAATCATTTGCCTTTTTTATAACTCGTGATAGATTCCTTTGGTTCATAAATCAGTAATGGAGCTTGTGTAAGAAGTACAGCGCGCCACACGGGCGTCAGACTGACGGGGCAGCGATACGAGTGCGGTAATGCGCGGCGTGCTCTACGCTGGCAGTGCGTGCGGACGAGAAATCCGCCTGTTCGTGCCGCTATACCCCGCTTCTCTACGCATACTGTACATTTCATTCGATTTTTCTCGTCTCCACTGGAAGAGCGGAGCAAGATGTGGATCAACCAATGTGATGATTCCTGCACGTCTCTTCTTCAGTTCTTCAGTCAATCTCGTGTCCTCCTCGGTGGAAATGTGCCCTTAAAAATACTCCAATTAATTAATTACTGCTAAAAAAGTAGCAGAAGAACGAATACAGAAGTTTACCTATTCGAAGTTTACTACTGCTAAATACACAATTACTACACATTTAATAGTTCAGCAACAATGTTATAACTAGAAGGCGTGAGTTAGTTCCTGGGCAAGTGTAGGTTGTATTAAAAAAATAAAAACATTAAAAAAGATATTAACATAAAGAAAAAGGTTATACATTTCCATTTAAAACCCTGACTCCTGTGCTAGATGAGACCTGTGTTACAGGAGTTAGTGTCTTCACCCGTTTTTGGAACAGTGTAGGTATGCATCAAAAAATTAAAAAAAAGAATAATAATCATTAAAATAAAACGTGCGTGCTCTTGTGTGGTGTCATCATCACGCCTGTATACCCCGATAGATGGGGGGTAGGCAGTAGTCTAAAACGACATCTAAAGACATTATGTCTATCCGCTGCTTCTAGATATGTCCTATCAGAAGAAAACTCAATGAAATGATCACTTTTTACCGGACTGCCAAGGAACGGTTCTGTTTTTCGCGTGTATCTTGTCTGCATGTAATATTCTTTATTACCTCATATCTTCTATACCGCTGCACGGATTTATTTAATAAACAAAACAAATGGATCGGAATGCTTGGCTGTGAAGAATATGATGACGAAAGAATTGCATGTAGTGGAGAATGATGAGAGTATTGAGGGGGTGAATGGATAAAGTAAGAAATTAGTATATTAGAGGAAGTCTGAAAGTGCCGTCAGTGACAGAAAAATTTAAAGGGAATCGTCTGTCTTTGTACGGACATGTGAGGAGGAGGGATCAATCGCTTGTGGCTAAAAGAGTGAAGACCAAGGAAACGATAGATGGATTTTTGAGGAATGATGTGAAAGAACAAGGAGTAATGACACTCCCCTGTCAACCGACACGCTATCATTACTCCTGGAAGAAATGGAAGAAACACATGTGCAACACTGTTTCACATGTGTTTCTTCCAGGATTAGGTATCCAAAAACTATAGTAGGTAGGTACAGACGCCAAGCACATCAAGTTACCCGAAACTGTCAAATTTTCCCAATCAATCTTGAGCTTTAAAGTTGAAAATCTATTAAAGAAATTTGACAGATTGTAGTAGCTTATGTTGTGCTGGCGTCTGTATGTACTTATAATTTTTGCACGATTCTGGTTGATTCCCAGTCAATTAATCCTAATAAGTATAGTATTTATTTAATTAATAGGTGTGTTTTATTCTTATTCCAATTGAAAACTCTAAAACTAATGTTATCACTCGATATGATCATAAGTTCGACTTTACATGACCATTTTACGTCCTGCCCGGCGCAGCGGTTGCCAGCGTGGGTGTCAGTATATTTTCCGGCTGCGTGCGTTCTACTGCTTTTCACAGGATGTCGTAAGTAACTCGTACGTAAAAGCTGGTTTTCACAACCATGCCGTAAAACTAAATATGAGAACCTAGTCTGGAAATATAATGTATAATGTTAAACATGATTGAGATAAAACGCATCTGTATCGGATGTTTTACCTATGTAACTACACATGGTAGGTAAGTCGAGTTTAATTTCAACAAAGTCATGTAAGGGAAACATTATTACGCCATGGCCCTTCTTTTCATACAAAACCATACTTTTTGTCAGTACAGTTTTGATTTTCACGTTGAGACACCGGGTGGAACTGCGCAACCCAACCGTTCTACTGCGTCGCCATATAGCTGCAACCTTGGAGCTTTACACAATTTTCATACAATAACAACTAAACGGGCTACCAGTATAAAAACTAAGCTATCGCGAACACAGGCATCAGTCAACTGCTTAGATCACATCGGTGCACTGGAAACATGAGGACTTCACTGGTGTGCTGCATAGCCCTCGCGGCGCTAGCGTACGTTAGCTGTAGAACCACTCGCGAGAAACGCGATGCCGACCTCGAGGTAGCAGCCACGCATAAGGGTGGCAAGTGGGACAAGGGCGGCGGCCACGAGCACCACGGACATCATCATCACGATCATGGTGAGAAGGGACACAAAGGATACAAGGGACATCATCACCACGAGCACGGCAAGAAGGGCCACCACCACCACGAAGGGCACAAGGGACACCACGACGAACACGGCGGACACAAGAAGCATCACCACCACGACGACGGACACCACCATGAGCACCACCACGGCGACAAGGGTCACAAGGGACATGGGCATCATGAAGAAGGCCACTACCACAAAGGACACTCCACTAAGGGTCATCACGGTGTACACAAACATGACGAGTTCAAAAAGGAAAAGCACTTCCACGACCATCACCACGACGGCGGCCACCACGAGCACCACGGCGGACATCACGAGGAGCACGGCCACAAGAAGGGAGGAGAATTCCACAAGGGACACAAGCACCATGGACACCATGAGCATGACCATGGCAAAAAGGGCCACCATGAGGAGGGAGGACATCATCACGACCATAAGGGACATCATGAGGAAGATGGTCACCACCATCACCATCATCATCACCATGATCATGGTAAGAAGGGTGGTCATGAGCACCACAAGCACTGGGGCCACAAGAAGGGACACAAGTAAATGTTCCTTAGACTGATGCCTGCCTATGCGAGTAAGGAAGTCTTTATTTAGTTATATCTAATTAAGCTTTCATAATGTGTTAAGTTTTGTTGACTGTGATGTTTTGTTATTAATAAAAATAAATGTTTTTGAAACACAACAATGACTGATTTTGTGTTTACAAACCTATTCATTGACGCAGAGCTTTGAGACATAGATTTAAACCAATAAATTATTTGTTAATAATTCAATTATGTTATGCAAAAAGAAATAATGTTTGCAATTGGTTGCAGATACAAAAACAAACTTATCAATTTCACAGCACGTTTCAACAACAAAGTTACATAAAATAGTTGGCGTTGGTCCGTTGGCAACGGCTCCCGACAAGATAAGTAACTCAGCGTTGAGAAACTAGAGCGCTGCCCGAGATTGGCCTACATTTTACTGGGCAACGAATTAGTTGTGGTTGCAATCAACCGTTTCCTATAGAAAACACTTGCAGCCACTGAAATTGATAACATTTCTCAATAGCCGGCTTGTCAATACCAATAAGTTAGTCTGTAGTCTGACAAAAGCCCAGATAAAATAATCTTTACCATATTTGGGCCATCTCAGTCAACTTTTTAACTACTGCGGTCGTTTTTACAAAATTATTTGGTAAAAATAGTAGCCAGTTGTAAATTTTCAATGGCACGTGAGTAGATACCTACTTACTACTATTTTTCGATGCTTCACGCTTCATTGATCACATAAAGTGGGTACAAAGCATGCATAAATACGATGTATTTTTATAGACATTAGGTACCTAAATGTGATGCTTTAATCAACATTTTTTGTCATAAGTTTGTGACAAGTAATAACTGTGTGTATTTGAGTTGGTTTATTTTTTTAATGAAACATTAATCTTCCCCTTATGAAAAAAAATTAAATAACCAACATTATCAATCTTCAAACGACCGCACATAGTATTTTATTAAAAATCTACAGCTATACCAGCTACCTAACAGTCGTCCTTGAAGGTTTCGAGAAAAGCTAGTCACTCTACATCTGCCTTATAGATGGCGCTACTTGTTGCGATTCTGGATTACGGGTAGTTTTTTTAAACTTCCTTTAGCTTCTGCAATTTCTCTTTGGCACAAACAGTGGTGTTCTGAAATAGTACCAATTTAAATTGATATGTAATTAAGTTATGCAACTATTTTAAGTAAAATAGGTCCTTTTCCTTTTTTCTTTCTTTATCGTGTGGTTAGTGCCTAACCTTGTGTCAGAGTTTTCCTTTTAATCCTTCTAAATAAGTCGTGACTGCCTTTTGCGTTATGCACAAAAAAAGAATATTGATTATTAAAAAACCGGCCAAGTGCGAGTCGGACTCGCGGTCAAAATGAATGGAACGGCTGATTTAAAAAAAAAATCGATGAAAAATTATATGTAGGGAGCTCTGAATGATGTACTGAATACGTGGTAACCGTTTTCGCGTCGGTGTCCCATCAACCCTGTATGTAGGTAGGCATGATCAACGGAACTAGTCAACATCGCCAAGTTTTAACTATGCATTGATAAACCATGCACGAGTCTCAGAGCAACAGAAAAAAAGGGGAATGCACTTTCATAAAACAAATGTTGAGGTACCTACCTAAAGCGCAAACAGAGATTCTTGAAATATCAGTTTCCAAGTAACTCTTTTTAAAGTCAATAACGAGTGTTATGATAATTCTTTTCCACTTTGCACGATATTGGACGTCGTCGCTTGTAAATGACAAGAAATGCACTTAGCTCTCTTGGCACAATGCCATTATGAGTATGGCCCTCACCGGATGAGTTTAGTTTCAGTTGTATTTTTGTTCCGAGATTAGTATGTTTCAAGTTAATAATATTTCAGTAATTATGTACATTGCGACGTTATGTGGTTAACGGTATCCCGCGCAACAAGTGGTTGAATCTTGAGGCCAGCGGTCTACCGCGGGATCCAATACCTAATAATAAAGGACATTGTGTGTACATTCTGGGATTACCACATTCTCAAGTCTGTGTTTCCTTCCATCGATTTTTGCAGGTTTAGCCAACTAGTAAAAGTAAAGAGTACTTTTCGTTCCAGCTCCTTTTATATCTAAAAGCTCTTTGATCATCCTTACGAAATCAGGGTATAGGTACCAAGTAATGATAAAAAAACAGAAATAATTTAATTTGAAAGTCTAAACTTCTAAACCACATACCTACTTTTGATTTTCGAAGATTTCAATTGTGTTACAGGTTTCTAATAATAATTAATTGCAGCTATTTGAACACTTTTCAGAGAAAATATACAGGGTGGAAGCGGGAGCGCACAATCGGTTCTCATTTATTCTAAACATAGAAATTTTTAATTAATAATTAAAAAAAAACAGCTGTGATATAAAAATGCAACGTCCTACGAAAATGCAATATTTACACGTCACAATATATTGAACATTGTGACGTGTAAGTATTGCATTTTCGTAGGAAACAGCAGCTGCTTTTTTTAATTACTGATGAAAAAATTCTAGTGCAAAACATCTACTTGCTAAACGGTGGCCAGTTTTGAAAACATAGAATTATTGTGTTCTGTTCTCGTTGTAACTATAAGCTACAGCATTATATAAGTTTTATAGGTCTATAGGTATTTCATTGTATCGGTAGGGTAGATATTTTAAGGTAGGAGCTGCAGGGGCTCAGCTAAGAACGTGCCGGGACAAGACTTTATATCGATGCGCAAGCAATTTAAAAAACAGCTATTATTTCTGGCCAGTATGAATTAATCCAATTATGTAATAACGAAATTATAAAAAGTCGTTATTTTGGAATAATGTCGCGGTCATGTCTTTGTGTGCAAACAGGGTGGATTTGAATACAGAGTCTTCTCCCGGCAAGCGCTTGCCGCAACTCGTGGCCGCCCAGCTGACGCGCGACGCGCCGATTAGCACATCTTACTCAATCCCTTATATAAAACTGCTGCAGCATCAATGATGTTGTCAATATTAAGAGTAGAGCACACCGCATCAACACCGCGTGATAAAAAAACCTAGCAATATGAGGGTGGCGTTAGTTTTAGGTTTTCTAACGTTGTTGGCAGTTGTGCATACACGTCGTTTACCCTCACGGCAAGTGGAAAAAAGTACAGAACTAGAGACAAAGGATCAAGCGCCTGCTGCGACGGAACACAAAAAAGAAGCCCCAAAAAATCATGAATACAAAAAAGGAGGTGGCAAAGAGCACCATGCACATCATCACCACGACCACGACGAAAAAGGTGTAAAGGGATATAAAGGTCATCATCATCATGAGAAGGGAGAAAAAGGACATCACGATAAGGAGCACCACAAGGGCGAGTACGACGATCATGGTGCACACAAAAAAGAACATCATCACGATGACGGACATTATGATGAATACCACAAAGGCGAAAAAGGCGAGAAAGGGCATAAATACGAAG
Organism: Eurois occulta; assembly: GCA_950022335.1. Classification (NCBI taxonomy): domain Eukaryota; kingdom Metazoa; phylum Arthropoda; class Insecta; order Lepidoptera; family Noctuidae; genus Eurois; species Eurois occulta. The sequence continues at coordinate 15,036,329 of OX465487.1, forward strand.
AGAAGGGACACTACGATAAAGGTCACTCGACGAAAGGACACCACGAAATTCACAAGCTTGATGAATTCAAGAAAGATAAACACTTCTTTGATGAAGAAGGAGATTCTGGCCACGAAGAGAAGCACGGAGGATTCCACGAGGAGCATGGTCACAAGAAGGGAGGCAGCTTCCACAAAGGTCATCACCATGGTGACCACCACGAGAAAGAACATGGTGAAAAAGGTTTTCACGAGAAAGGCGGCCACCACCATGAACATAAAGGACATAAAGAGTCCGGTGGACATGATGAGCATCATAAACATCATCACGACCATGGCAAGAAGGGCGACCATGAGCACCATAAAAAATATGGTTACAAGAAGGGACACTGAACACACCTCTACGAACTGGCCGCATGAAGGACTGCCTTCGACAGACGACGCTAGTAATTTCGAATTTATTCATTTTCTCGGAACTGTAACTTACCTGATGACAGTGCACTCAATACTGCGACAACGGTTAAGTAAAGGCATAATTATGTAGGTAATAAATAACTAAATTATTATTTTTTATATTAAGTAACTTCATAAGTCATTTAATAAATAATATGTACAGCATAATCTGAGTTTTTTTTACTGATCTTTCACAAAACCCAAACTTTAATTGACTTTAATGTCGAAGTGGAGAATGAATTTAAATAGTAGCTTCCTCCCAGCACTTTAGATGGTGTGAGTGCGAAATTCCGTCGCTTATCTAAGTATGCTTTTAAACTAATTAAGGTTGGCAACCACCACTCAGGATCGTACGACTTTCGCGTCGAGATAATATGTAAATATTATGTTAACTGTGTAGTATTAAAATCAGAAAAGTGGGACACATATGGATCTGCCTGGTACATGTTTGACCGTAATCGCCGTACACCTGGAATTTGAGTACGGCCAGCGGCCACGTCTACGTCGGTCTTTTGTGCCACCTAAATGTCAAAATAACTTAAAGGCATTAATTTAGGTCTGAGATAGCCATCTCGTACCTAAATAAATGTCTATTTATAATAAAGAGCATATAGTTATTGGTTTATCCTTGTAAAGGCATATTTAATGCATTATTAGATTTTAGTACCTATTTTGACAAAAGCGAGCATATCATCCCAAGACATATTGTGCAAAAAATAAACAATAGTGTCTGAACAGATCGAGCTCACGAAGGTCATACATTACTAAACAACCAATTAACCTCGCACTATCTCTGTCTTCAATTTCTACAGCATTGTCATTGCCGAAGTCACGTTGGCCCGCGGCAATGTCACCTCGCTTCGGATTTGTCACGCTTGGAATCCTGCCCACCTGTAAAGCTAAATAGCGTGATATTGGATCTATGTCGCTAGCTGACGGATTGGACGATTAAGGGTTCAGTTGCCCGATCCATTTCTGGTAGAACAACGTGTCGGTCAAGGATTAAAAGTGAATGACATGCACTGCAGTGCATGCGAGCGACTCAATCAAACTGTCGTTTTCCGACAAACAGTTCAGTTCATTGTCTACATGTTTTATTCTGCTATGTTATGGGACACTCTCTTTTCCCGTGCAAGCAGCGTTTCAGCTGTATTTTTAGACGAGTCTATTGTTTCACTATGTTGCATACGTAAGTAGCTCACGTACTAATTAAAGTATCTATTGGAACGTTATTCGTTTAATTCGGTGGTAACAGATTGCGGTCTATCTAATTATTTGTTAATTTCACAGGCTGTGCCAACTTGATTTGTATTTTATGTTTCAACATAATTCTGATTTTATACCTAGTACATTACAACTGCGAGTGACCAACTTTGTTACAACAATTTTATCGTGCTGTCAACAACAGAACTCTCAAGTTAGGTCGGTTAGTTATAAACTATTGATGGAAATAATAACACAGACGTTCCACGGGATAGTTAGGAATAGAAAAAGTTTTGAGAATCGGTCAAATGTTTAATTGTCACACATTACTTTCCCGGTTAATTGCCGGGTTAAGCAACCTTTTGTTAGGTTTTGCTAATAATTCTCAAGTTATTTGACTACAGCTAACTGCTAAGAAGTATCTACGAGTGAATCGTTCAGCTCGTAGATCCTACGCGGCGTAGCGGCGGCGGCGTAGCGCTACGTGTGTAGCACACGCGGCTACGTGTGTCGTAGCATCCATCATGGTGCGAACCCAAATTACACATTAAAATCTTAACGGTACTCGCGCGAGTACTGTATTCGTTTATGGTTCACGAACTTATTCGTTGAAATAGATCCAATTTATAGTACCTACACACACGTGCCTATATCATTCTGGTAGCATCTAATTGAGAATATATTCCACCGTATTTCGTGAGAAATAAACGATCGATGGGTTGTAAAGATGTCATCAAATGTCAATACGCTCTTTAATTGTAAATGTATAGAAAGGATGGTACATTTGTGACATCTCTAAATTATTACAGTAAATATGTATCTCAACATTCAGGGTGTATTTGTAGTGAATCCGTAATTTTAAACAATTCTCGTAGCAGGTGTGTTTTAAAGCTTTTGTTTAAACTTTATGGTAACTTTTTAGGATGATACCATATTTCACTTCGTTTCTGAAGAGAATATTTATATGAACAAAGAACACGGTGGCGGGATCCTAAAAGCCATGAATGTTAGAATAAAAACATTATTATTATTTCCTTTATTTATCACTAGCTTACGCCCACGGCTTTACCCGCGTGGAGTTCGGGTATTGCCCACGGGATCTTACTTCTGGGATAATAAGTTATCTATGTGCTATACCATACTATAATCTATCTCTGTGCCAAGTTTCATCCAGAGCTGTTCAGCAGTTTTGGTGTGATTGAGTAACAAATATCTATCCATCCAAACTGTCGCATTTATAATAGTTTATTTAAGATATAATGTGCAATGTGAAAATCGGGATTTCACATATATTTACACACACGTCTACCTCAGAAAAATTCTAACTACTTACTAATAGGTCCCGCGCACCGCACGTCCTGTGCAACACTGCGCGCCATGCGGCTGTCTACGTGAGTTTCGAAGCTCTATTTGTCTCTGTTGGGCGATGATTTTGGAAAAACTTTGATAGACGTGTCTCAATTTTCGAGTCAACGGACCCAGAGAATATAAAGTTTCACAGAAAATTCAACCCCCCATTTCACCCTCTTACACTCCCTTCCGCTCCGCCCAGAGCGGGAGGAGTCATTTGATGATTTCCCATCCCAAAAAAAAGGGGTGGAATTTCGAAAAACCCTCTCTTAGTAGATACCTACTCCTCACAAATAATGTACCCTTCAAATTTCATGTCTTTAAGACCAGCGGTTTAGGCTGTGCATTGATATATCAGTCAGTCAGTCAGGACTTTAAATTTTATATTAGGGGATGATTTTGGAAAAACTGTGATACACATCTCTCACAAGTTTAACTGCAGAGTATGTACTGCAGAGTGTATAGAAAACTCAACACTCCATTTTAAATCCTTTCTTAGTGGATACCTACTCTTCACAAAGAATACACCCTCCAAATTTCATTGCTCTAGGAACAGCGGTTTGGGCTGTGCGTTGATATATCAGTCAGTCAGTCAGTCAGGACTTTGAATTTTATATGTATAGATTTATTCTCTCTTCACAAAGCAGACTTACTAGGTATTCCACCTTTAAGAGAGACTGGTGCCTGATGTAGGTTTCGGGAAAAACCTGTGTTACCAGGCTTCTAAGGCTAGAATTAGCTTTTAAAGATATACCGTGTAAGAGTAGGAGTTAAACAATATGTAATATAACAAAAATATATATTTTTTGTTTTTGTTTAGGAAACGTCAGTAAAACAATTGAGAATCGGTTTTCTAGAACTAACAATTCCTTTCTTTCTGACGTAGGTAAGTTAAGTCAACTTATTTATTGTATAGAAAATCTGATACATTGGAATATTCCAGTACTAAACTTAAGAAACTTTTATGAAAAGCGTCTGTTAAGGTTACGAGGTGCAAGTTTTGTTTCCACCCACTTCGAAATAAAGGGGTTAAGAGTATTAGTACCTACCTGTCTAAGAGCAAATCCTGTATAAAATTTTTATGGAATCTTGCGTTTGATTAAGAATATACAGTACAGTGTGGAATTTTTCAACGCCACCTGGAGGGAAAGTATTCTAAATACTGGAGATAGAAAATTTTACTCAAAGGAAACATTCCTTTATTTTTAAAAAGAAATAAGTCTGCATTCAAACATTTTCGAAAACCTCAGCCGAATGTGTCCGTCGGATGTGACCTCAGCGATATTATGTCGACAACCTTGTGAGTCAAGTCAAGATGCTTGATTTGTTTGTCTTTCTCGGCTTTCACGACTTTCTCGTCATGCGGGACCGTTTTCAGGCTTATTGGCTACAATAGTCCTGCCAGTGATGATGGATCGATCCCAGTACAATGTAATATTGCCATTTTCAAGAACTGGGTCGGGCACGTACCTTAAGTACATCACTTCCGATTCCACAAGACTGTATTTTAGAATAGAATAGAATAATATTTATTTGCTTAAAAACATGGTATAAAAGATGGTGAAATACAAAAAAAACAAGAGCATACATGTTTTTGCTTAACAGTAGCAAGTTGCTGATGGATAATCCTGGCTATAAGGTTGTGTCCTATGCAAGTTCTCTACGTTCTCCGTGCCATCCTTCACATTAAATCTCCGGTAGTTATTCGTCATCTTTTCTTCATCCGTAATTGCACAGAAAAAACGGTTTCTCCGAAGAGGTCACCGGAACGTAAACAGGCTACGGACGCTGGTCGGTCTACATCATGAAGCTCCTTATTCTGTCGTTAGTCTCAAGCACTGCAGGTTTGCGCCAGATCCCTTTATCCAAGGAGAGTGGAGTCCACCGCGACTATATACTATTATAAATAACTCGTTTAAATGTTAAGATTTATTTAAAAATAACAAGCATCCCTAAACCTACGCAGCTTATTTACCTAGATCAAAAGTCAATGCTTAAATCTTGTGCGGTTACGAATGGCTGTTAATTTCGAACCCTAAAAAACCCTCATCGGTGTTAATCTCAGAACCGCAAAGAAGATTTGTGAGCATTTATCCACATATTTTAGAATTTACGTGGTTACAGTAGACGGGTGAGGTTGTAATCCATTGATAACGCTTTTACACTAATTAGCGAGTGAGTATGGAGCTTAGTGACGTCACGTCACTAGATTTATGGGTGCAGACGCTGTCAGCCCGTAATCCTGACCAAGTGAGCAGGAGCTGACGTGCCGAGCCGTGCCGAGCTCTGCCGAGCTGAGTCGAGCCCTCGCCGCGCGTGATGCATGGGGTTTTGTTATAGTTGCCTCTATTGTTAATAGCATCATTATTTAGTTGTATTATACGCGTAACTAATTTTCATTAAGTCAAACTTATTAAAATACCTAGAACCTTTATGGTACACAGTAATAATACCTACCTAGTAAACCTAATCGGATCTTCGGGCACCGTAATAATTTCATTGTTACCGCTAGTCGCTGTGTATGCGCTATAGCATACTGCGGTTAAGCCTTCGACAACGCACACAGAGAGCTTGTCAGCTCGTTAATCGTGAATCGCCATCACTATGAACTCGATTCCCATTCACGTACCATTCAGGCGAGACTTAAGTTATTATTAGCGTTTAGTCGTAACGACGTTATAATACCACGTATCTAATATTACGCAGAACTGATTAATTGGTGCTGCTCAATGGACACATTGAGCTGAATATAAATTATATTTATCACGCCTCTTCTAAGGTATAGGCAGAACATTACAATAGTCGACTCACATGGAGGTGTGGAACGTTAACAACATTCACAAGATATTAAGCGGTGAGACAATACAAGTGTTATTAATAAAAAAAAACTAATAAAAATCTTCGGATCGATCGTGAAAACTCACGTTAAGAACCCTAGTTTACCACCCTCTAGAAGTCTGGGTAGTCTAGTGAAGCAGAACAAAACGCTATGTGGTTTAAACATATGTTTCGACGATCAAAAGAAAAACCGTAGAATGCATTCGGTGGTTTTTCACACGTACGTCGTAAGACTTGCCCTTACCCGCCGAGAAATATATTACTGTTACTGGTATTACGTGATGGCCAAGCTACATCACTATTTAATATTATATTATAGTTATTTTATTCCGGAGAACTATGCTTCTGAAGTTGGAAAATATTTGTTACTTACAGTTTAGTATTTAGGTAGGTAGGAAATTGGTATATATAGGAACGAGTACTGTGAAATATACTACGAAATGACAATTATTCTAATTCAATTGTTTCAGGGCAATTTCATACAAAGCAAACCACTTAGGTCAGTTGTATGCCAAAGTGTACTGCGGTGCAGGGTGCTAGTGAAAAGGATGTCATTATTTCAAGGACACTTCAAGGGACAACGCGGCGGCGTTCCTAGCTCAGCCAGCGCAAGCTTTATTGGCTGAATTCTTTCTACGACTAACTAAAACAGTGTTATTATTTTTCCACTAATATTTTCTTTTTCATTTTTTAGTATGGAGGTAGATAAGTAAACAGTAAACATTTTTTCAGTTTATCAAGTAGGTGACTATGCTAGAAAAATATGGTCTTATTTATTATTCTGTCCTGTTTTTCGAGCCAACAACGACATTGTTATTTCAACTTTTTACGGACTACGTGAACTTGCTTATAATGACTTATGGTGTTGAGGAAAAACACTTTAGAAACATTAAAAAAGTTTGGTTGGAGTCTATTATGTTTAGATATACGAATATTGTATATTTTCACTGAAATTCATGTAAGAATATAAGTGTCAGTTTTTGTTTGTTATCGACGATCGACGGTCGTTGTTCTAGGAAATACGGGACAGCGGGTTCGAACAATTCAGTATAACATATGGCGCTCTACCGCCGTTGTTATACTGTACAAGACAAACAAGTGAATAATGAACGCGTTGGGCCAACAATATCTTTTTGAAGCGCCGTCGTCCATACAAGAGTCGTATCGGAAAACGCCTGTCTACTTCCAAAAGCACATTGTGCGCGCAGCTATTGTTGCGGCAACTATTTAGACGCCTGTAGTTAAGCATAATTTGGAGTTTGACGTTTAACAATTTGAACATGTTAACATAGATAACAATTAAGTTTTAGTTCTACTCGCTGTAACTAATGGTTGCTTCGCTGACAGGTATGCCCTTACCCTATACATTATTGAGTGAGTAGGTACTGGTGTGATATTTATTAGTAGGTAACTAAGTGAATACGTTGTTATTAAGTTTACTGCACTGATTTCGGACGTTCGTAACAAAACTCCAACCTTATGCATAATTAAGAATTTTGCGGCAGACAACATTAATTAGGTACACTTAATGCTAATCCCGTAGCTTATGATCTGCCGCCGCGCCATCCTATAACGTTGTTAGTTTAAAAAGTATGCTGGCAGAACCGCAGTTTTTACTACAGTTCCTTGTGAAAAAAGAGACTTTGTCTATTTGTGTTGAAGCCAAATATGACGAACTCTAAAGCTAAGTTTAGAAAAACTGTGGCCATTTCTTTAATTAATTAGTCAGTTAGATTATCCGCTTGCGTAATACAATTTTCAGTATTCTAGCTCTTAGCATGATTACAAAAACTTGTCTGTCGTGGTTGTTAGCACCTCGTTACCCTCCAAACCGATGTCGTTTTTACTCATTTCATGCCTTTTAAGGGAGGTTGATTTTATGCATTAAGCCATTAAAGGCTTTTTGTTTAAAATTGTACGAAATAATTATGATTAGACATTGCAGCTAATTTGTGGAGGATACCTCCATTTATAACCCAATTCCTGCAGCCTCATTAACTTTATTTGAAAATATCTGTTTATTCATAGATATTGTGTTTCTGATGATATTCGATTGATTGATTTATTGATTGATGATCGTTAATTTGTAATGAACATGCGGGTCATTATTAAGTTACTGCAATGTAATTACATGATAGGATGTTATTTATTTCACACTGTTTGCGTTGCACTACAGCTTCGATTCTTTGGTTAAAACCCATGTTGCCTCATATTATTAAACCTTATTATTGTCTTAAGATGATATTAATAAAAAGACAGTCATATGTTAGGCAGCGTAGACTGGAGCTTCATGAGAATTTTGAGCAACTCTAGGTTTACCTACATAGGTACAAGGTGTAAGGTAGTCTATATATGGTGTAAGGAACATCAACGAGTTAACTGTTATCGTGAATTCAGCAGATGATTCTAAAGCCCCAAACTCAGAAAGTTTTCGTCTGATATTAAAAAATTCTAAACCTAAAATGTCATCACAATGTTAAAGGAACAGCTGTTTGTTCAACCGTCACTTTTCATAAATACTGCGCAGTTAAATGGAAAAGCAACAATCGAAATGTATCGTACAGCTTTATTTTTCAATTTTGTGGAAAACTAGGCAAGTAGGTAACCAATTTCTAATCCTAAAATACGTTCGTAAAAGGTTTGTGGTTTACTTCATTGAAAATTAAACTAGCTACTAATTAAACTCGTATTTTCTTTTACAACAGAATTTTATTAACTTGCTTTTATACTATCTCCATACAAGTCCCTTTAAATTTTTGTGAAACATGCATTATATAGTTGTTTATAATATCTACAAATGTCAAGATACCAAAATCACACTGTGTAGAGCAATAAACCTACATAAAACATTAGATATAAATCATCCTGTGCGTCAATTTATAAATATAAAAATAAATCTTTATAATATGCCACGACATGTATCATTATAAGACTTTGTTTTAAAATACCCAGACACGTTACAAACTTGCTACAACTATATTTTTTTAGCATTAAACCTGGTAACATGTCATGAACAATACGCCATATTGATATATTTGATACGCCTGTTGGTCTAGTGGTTAGTGACCCTGACTGCTAGGACGGAGGTCGTGGGTTCGATTCACGACAAATCTTTGTGCGATGAGTACGATTATTTGTTCTTTAGCTGGGTGTGTAATTTATCTATAATATGTATGTATTTAAAAATATATAAGTATGTTTATTAGTTGTCTGGTTGCCATAGTACAGGCTCTGCCTAGTTTGGGATCAGATGGCGGTGTGTTGGTTGTCCTAAGATATTATTATATGTTATTATTATTATTAATACAAAAAAAGAACTTGTGATCCATCGCCACAACTTGTTTCTCGAGTTATTTGCAATAAGTCGTCATAATAACTGTTGTTGTACAGTAAACAAGCTTTCTAATGACATTATAAAATATGTGTATGTCTTTATTATTTCGAATGCCCGGTTTCATACACTTTGCTGATTCTTTTTAACGAAAAAAGTGAAATTAAATTTATTTATTTCAGTATAAGGTACAATAGGTATGTTTGGATATCTGAAAATTATATCTCTTTACTATTTTGTATAAGAAAAAACTCAAGCTGAAATGTGGATATGGGGTAACACGAAAAACATCCGCGAAATCGTAGCACGTAATCTTATTGTTTTTCTCATGGGAGAAGAAAGGTACGAGTTTAAATATGATAAAACTCGAGAATGTAAGGATTAAAAGGATTCTCCACGACTGACGAAATTCATCATAATATCACCCCTTTGGGCAGTCTGCCTTACTAGCAAACTTGCTGACTGACTTCGTAATCCTTGCTTACAGCATAACATGATAGTATCCTCTAGCCCATAGTGACATGAGAGGAGATCAGGACAATTAGAATATGGGTACGAGTAATTAATATGTATTTAATACACGGAACTCGTCCAATTGAAATTAATGACTAGGCATAAAAACAGTCGTTTTTAGGCGGCGTTATTAGCGTCGACTGCTTTTCATTAGTCGGCCAATTAAAAGTTTTGAAAATTCTAGACTAGCTTTAATTAAAACCAATCTAGAATGTATTCCACGATGAATTAATGAAAACTGATAGTCAGCAATAGTATCCTAATCACTAGTAGTAGTCCTTTTGTTTCCCTTTCCTCTTTTTAAACTTAGTAGGCTTAAATAAATCCAATGCGCTCTCCAATAAAATAGTGTTTATTTACATCGTGTAACAAAAATATAAAAACATAACAATTACTATAAGTCTATCAGTAATGTCAATATATTAGTGGACTAATCTTTAGTGTCCCTTCTTGTGGCCCCAGTGCTTGTGGTCTTCATGGCCGCCCTTCTTGCCGTGTCCGTGGTGGTGGTGGTGGTGTTCGTGATGGCCGCCCTCGTCGTGGTGGCCCTTGTGCTCGTGGTGGTGGCCTCCCTCCTCATGGTGGCCCTTCTTGCCGTGGTGGTGCTCATGGTGGCCGTGGTGCTTGTGTCCCTTGTCGAAATGTCCACCCTTCTTGTGTCCGTGCTCGCCATGATGCCCACCGTATCCCTCTTCGAAGCCCTTCTCGCCGTGTTTATGGTGGAAGTGCTTGTCCTTTTTGAACTCGTCTAGCTTGTGAACACCGTGATGTCCTTTCGTGGAGTGACCTTTGTGGTAGTGTCCCTTTTCCTCGAAACCGTGGCCTTTCTCTCCCTTTTCTCCATGGTGGTGTTCGTCATGGTGTCCATCTTCGTGGTGATGGTGTTTCTTGTGTCCTCCGTGGTGGTCATGGTGTCCTTTGTGTCCCTCGTGGTGGTGGTGACCCTTTTTGCCATGTTCGTGGTGGTGGTGTCCCTTGTATCCTTTGTGGCCTTTTCCCTCGTGGTGGTGATGGTGGTCTTGGTGATGTTCCTTGCCGCCTCCCTTCTCGTGGTGATGTCCAGTAGCGGCCGCCTCCAGGTCCGCGTCACGTTTCTCGCGTAAGTCTCGCGCCTGCGCTAGTGCGGCCAGCGCCAGCACTGCACAGCTCAAAAGGAGCACCACCCTCATAGTTGTTGTATTCTTGGACAGGTCGAGATGAGATATGGCACGTATTATTGTTACCACAACGTTTTATAGATACTGTGGGTCTGGTTTTCTCGTACCTACATTAGGCAATAGTTGCACTGAGTCGGGTGCTTGCACTTACTTACCAGCAAGGTCAAGCGCCCTAGTGCTAGGTGAGTTTTGATTTATTATCAACTTTGATCGGTAACGGTATCAACCGTTTTTACTTCGATTGTTATGTAGTGATTGAAAACATTATTGTGCCTCTGATCTTTCAACAGAAACTTAGGATGCGAATACATTGCCGGCAGCGTAGCATTATCGTCCTCTGTGTGGCTGTAGTTCTGTTTTACCCAAATATTTAACATTACCTTTATTTAGTTGAAAACATGGACAAAGGCATTATCTATATTTTAGTTGGCGCTTAAAACTATTTCATTTAATTTTCATTTGTCTAACTGTCGATTGATTATGGTTTAGATTAATACCTACTTGCTCATTTCCTGTAACTCGAATAGAGTGGAAATGGACATTTGTATGATTCCGTTACATCGAATCACCAAATAGTGTCATGCTGTCTGACAGACTTTCAAAACTTTGTTTTATCCCAACTGCGTTACAGCAAAGGCAGGGTTATATTTTTAATTATTAACTTCTTGTTTTATTAGAGTACCTAAGTACTTACAAGTTTATAAGCCAATACAGCAATACATATAATGTTAGATTGCAACACGAGAACATGCATGTAATCAACAGACAGCTGTAGGGAAACAAAGCCTCATTATCTCTCTCACATATGTTCAATGTAATCGTATGTTGCATATTGTTCCGATGATATTATGCGCACACCGCTTCTTCTTTGCCCTATTTCAACTACGATCTCAGTAGACTGAAAGGCATCGAGAATTAATACAGTTAGTCTATACTCTAGTTTATAGTCTTTAATATTGACAAATTTTAAATAGTCTATTTGTTCTTTTAACGCTTTGATGATGGAACGTAATTGGATGTTGTTGTTGTGATGTGTGTATTGGATGTGTTTGTGTGTATTGGATTGTGTGTGTGTTGTTCTTTACGGAGACGAAGACGGATCCACGCAATATTCTTAGGGATATGAGGAATGTTTCCTAGTACCATCATTAACTCTAAAAACGGCATATTAATAACTATATCATTTCCTAGCTTTCACCCCTAGCGCCTCTTAATTTAAGTGCCGTGTAACGGTTATTGAAATGTTATTTTCTTTACGAGAAATTACACATCCAATCACTGAAAAAAATTGTGTCAATGCTTCTATCATACACCCTGTACCTATAGATAAAATGATGCCTGCTTTCCCGATGATTTGGTAGAAGTGAAAAAGATTACTGATTAGTATACCCACATTTCGTAAGGTTAAACGCGCGCGCGTGTGCTTATTGCGTTTTTTTTAAAGTCCCTAATAGTAAGTAATAGTAAAGCCTATTGTAATGCTATTGGCAAACGTCTGAGTAAATCCGCTTATTTACTATTCCACTTATCAAAGAGAGTAGATATTAAAACACTAGTAACAGCCTATCATGGACTGGTCGCATCAACTTTAAGATATGGTGTTGTTTTTTGGGGGCAGTCAACTGATAGGGAACTTATATTCAGAATGCAGACAAGATGTATAAGATCAATGTGTAGTTTAAGAACAACGTATAGTTGCATTCCTCATTTAAAAAAAATAAAAATAGTAACCCTGCCATCTCTGTACATACTGGAAACTGCATTAATAGTAAAAGCAAATCAACATTTGTTTAAAAAATATTCATCGGTTAAAAAAACTCCAATTCGTGCCCATTATGAGAATTTATTTGTTGTTACTCCCAAGATATATAATAAACTACCTGATAGAATTAAGTGTATGCCTTTAAACAGATTTAAAAGTCCCTTCATACTAGTTGACAAATGCTATTACAGTGTGGATGAATATTTAAATGATAATTTTTTGTATAAATTATTCCGATGTGTGATTTCATGATTCTTAATTGACATTTTATATTTGTTTTTTTTTATGATTTTTACTTTTATCGGCATTTTATTATTTGTAAGATTTTAATTTTTGTTGACATTTCTTATTTGTGATTTTTTATTTCATTTTTATTGACTTGTTCTATTTGTAATCTTTTTTTTTTGTTTTTAATTTTAATTGTTTTTTTCTATTCTAATTTGTATGTCAGTAACGACAAAACATAGAAAAAACCTTAACTATTATATGTTTAACAAATAAATGATTCTGATTCTGATTCTCATCAATCGGGCACAAATCCAGCCTCCATGGTAGAGCCTAGAGGGTTTTTCAGCATGAAATTTGAGATTCTTCAAATATAAGTCGTCTTTGTTCAGGTCCCGTAGGATGAGATGAAAATAACATTGCTGATCAGCCCTTTGTTAGTTTTTAGCTCTCTTTGAAAACTGAAAGTGGGCCTCTGCCCGAAAAGCTCCTATTTGATACTTTTCAAATATTGTTTTAACGTTCTCTCGTCACGCCTTACCTACTCGGCTATCAAGTTTTCATGCTGAATGTGTGACCCCTCGGGCACCCCAACCAGCAGACTGCTGTTGCCAAAAATTTGCCCGACTCTGAGGATCAGATGACCTCAAGCTCCCAACCTCTAGGACCCTGCAATAGCTTTTATTTGAAGAAAATAAATTTCACTTTCTAAAAGATGGAAAGGTAAAAATTTTGGTTACTTATGCCTAGTAGATTATTCAATATGCATTCTGCTGGGCTTTATGTGGAAATTCGTGCATATTTAAAGTATTTATCCTTTACTATTACATGAGAAATATGTGTAAGTATATTTGTAATCACGTACTCGAAAACGGCACTAACGATTTCGATGAAAGTTGCAATATAGGGGTTCACGAAGGCGAAAAATGAACTTACTTTTTTCTATTTTCACCCGAGCAGAGCTCGATCGCCATGTACTTAATGATAATTTAAAATAACTGAAATCTGAGAGAAAAGAATTACTTCTAAATTTGTTATATTAGAAATAGAAGTAGGTAAAGTAACTATTGGTTTAATTGGTAGTTATGTGTTTGAGCCGTTTGGGGTTGAAACACTAGGGCCATGGGGTCCGAGTGCCCACCTAGTATTTCGGGAAATCGCCAAGCGGTTTGTCGACTCTTCACGTGACCAGAGGGCGGGCCTATTTTTTGGCCAAAGAATCAGCATTGCCATCCAACGTGGTAATGCTGCCAGCCTTCTGGGCACTTTTCCTATTGACAGCGATGCGGACGAATTTTTGGACGCCTTGTAACCCTTTTCTACTTGTACATATTTATTACTATGTTTTGTAGTTTGTAAATACTATTGATTTTCATTCGCTTAATTCATTTCGATTTATGTTCGAGATCGAAAAAATATGATAGTAAAATAATGTTGCGTTATTTTTGTCTTAAAATTCTTGGATTTAACTCACAGCAACAGTTCCATTGTTAAATTAGTCTCCGACCTTTCATAATAAGTATTAATTTGCAAATGAAATACATTTTTTCCAATAGTCATTTTATAGTGATTCAATACCTACCCATATAAATTGAGATTTGGCACTGCAGCTCGAGACAGGAGCCCAGTTGAAATGAATGTTTTCATCAAACATTTGTTCACTCAATAACGACAATATGTTGTTTTATTAATGTTTACAGGACATCCTGTGCTACTTACACAAATAACTTTGATGCCTTGCTGACTATCTAATATACATGGAATTCGAATCTATACAAGGACGAGCTAGTGAACTTTCGTGTTGGGAGAACTTCAACGAGGAATTACAATTTTTCGAATCTGTCACCTGCAGTTTTTTTAAAGCGTCACAACGATTTCATAACAAACTAATCCCGCCACGTGTTGTACAACATTTTATTAAAGTAATTTTAAAGATTTACTTCACCCTATTCTGTGAAAATAGAAAAGTCAAAACTCAATACTTAATTAGGTTTTCAGAGAACCCATTCCGGAATAATATTGGCCTGGAACCTTTAATTAGCTAAAGCTGTGTATAATCTGTGACTTCAGAAACAGATTTCGAAGCACAAATTCACGAAATGGGATTTTATTTAAGTTAAAATAATGTTCGTCAACAATGTAATTATTTAATTCTATTGTGTTAGGAGGTTCCTGGCTGGGGTCCCGACCACGGTAAGGATGGGACTTGTTTACAATTGGGTGGGTAACTGAGTACTTTTGATATGTAGGTATGTTTTGTTTTAGGTGGCAAAAAATGCAAGTTTGTTTTGTAGCTATCGATAAATTTTGAGATGCCATGCCACTAAAGTATTCTGAGTAATTTCACCAGAAAAATATAAAACATTTAGAAACCTGTAAAAGGCAATTCTGGGATTCCAACAACTCAACGTCTGACGTATCTACTCCTGACCATGCACATAATAATATCTTAATGCTAATCATTCGGTGGTATCGTACACCACCCGATACTTCGTGGCAGTATAAAATAAAAGAGAGAAGTTCTTAATTATTTTGTACAAAATGTAATTCTTTGTCGTATAAACATAACAAAAACACTAGTTAACAACGAGATTTCAACAAATATCAGTTCAGGTACATTCAGCAACAGCTTAGTGTCCCTTCTTGTGTCCCCAGTGCTTGTGGTCCTCATGGCCTCCCTTATGGTCGTGGTCGTGGTGATGGTGGTGGTGCTCGTGGTGGCCGTCTTCGCCGTGGTGACCCTTGTGGTGGTGGTGGTGGCCGCCGTGCTCATGATGTCCCTTCTTCCCGTGGTGGTGTTCGTGATGTCCGCCGTGCTTGTGTCCCTTGTGGAAGTGGCCTCCCTTCTTGTGGCCGCCTTCGTGGTGGTGCCCGCCGTGGTGCTCATGGAAGCCTTTCTCTCCGTGATGGTCATGGAAGTGCTTGTCTTTCTTGAATTCGTCGTGTTTCTCGACGCCGTGGTGTCCCTTGGTGTCGTGTCCCTTGTGCCAGTGGCCATGCTCGTCATGCCCATGGCCGTGGTCGCCTTTCTCGCCGTGGTGTTCATGGTGGTGGTAGCCATCGTCGTGGTGGTGGTGCTTCTTGTGGCCGCCATGCTCTCCGTGGTGTCCCTTGTGTCCCTCGTGGTGGTGGTGTCCGTGCTTGCCGTGGTGGTGCTCGTGGTGTCCCTTGTGTCCTTTGTGGTGCTCACCGCCGTGGTCGTGGTGGTGATGCCCATGATCCTCATGGCCACCACCTTTGTCCCACTTGTGACCGGATGCGGCGGTCTCCAGGTCAGCATCCCTCTTCTCGCGGATCTCCCTGGCCGAGCTGAGGGCGGCGATGGCCAAAAGGCCAAATGCCACCAGAAGGATACTCCTCATGATTGATTAGACTAGTTGTTGCTGAATGATATCGATTCATCAGTGGCAATGATTTTATATAGTAAACGAGCGCGGCGATGAGGTAAGTCACCGCTGCTGATAGTGTCAAGGTTGTAACAACTAACGAGCGCCGGAGATTTCCACTTCCTTCCAGGCCGCCAACGTTTGTTATGAGATAACTTCCGAATCAGTAGCGTTTAGAGAGCATTTTTTTACTATGGTATTATTAGTGCTTTCCCAGGTAACATGGAATAATGGCAGGAAGATGATGATTCAAGGGTACGAATAGTCGAGTTGCAATCATAATTGAAATAATAAGTTTACAAAAAATGTCAACTGACTGCCATGTGTTTGAATCTTTTTTGTTGTCTCATTACTAACGAATGCTTACATGAACTTTGTTGTCCTCTATAATTACTCGTTAGAAATAACATGTTCAACAAATCAATTGTGTGTAGTATATCGAAAACATACAAATAATAGAAGTATATCACTAATAGTTTTCAAGGTTGAGATAAGTATTTTAAAAATGACGGGAAATGTAGGATAAAAAATAATTCCGATCTCCAAATACAGTCAGTCTCCATAAGCAAACAAAGAAAAGCTATGAAAAGTGTAAAAGTAGTCAGCTACGAACAGTTAGCTTCGTGTGAAGCCTTGACCTTTGACAATTAACTTCTAGAAGTTACAAACCGCTTTATGGTTTCTTTCATTACTTTAGAAGCATAGGGCTACATAAACATGAAACGTTGTACTGGGAATAGAAAAATTCAATAAGTTTTCATAGAAAAAGGAAAAAAATATTTTCCTGCAATTTTTAAATGAGAAAAGTCAATGAAAATTCTACGTAAAAGAATACTTTTGAAAGTATAAGAAATATGATTTGTACATTAACACGATCCTTATCTCGTTTGCCAAATGACTGACGTGCCGTTAATATTCACTTTGAAAATGATAAATGAGGCAGACATAAGATATTTCTGTAGCTCTTACTTATTTTCCGTGTTCGCTCTCGCTGCTTCTTGTGATTCATCTTTGTTTTGTGACGATATCTGATATGGCAGGGGTAGCATACCATTAGCGGCATTTTATTACATAAACATATTTTTGTCTCTTTCAGTACAAAGTATTGCAATGAGGTGCATTTAAAGTAGGCTATGAATCAGACAGGATATTTTGTATTGTTTAGAGAATTTGAGGTATACACTTTTTAGGGTCCTGTGGCCAAATGGCAAAATCGGAACCCTTATAGATTCGTCCTGTCGGTCTGTCTGTCCGTATGTCACAGCCATTTTACTTCGAGACTGTTGGCACCACACAGATGGAATTTGGAAAGCAGGTGTCTTCTATGAACCGCTACACAAAAGTGATGTGAAATTACGAACAAAAAATGGCAAAATCTAATCATTTTAAAAGATTAACCATGGAGTTTCTTGCCGGTTCTTCTCCATAGGAAACGACCAACCCGAACCGTGCACCTTTTTGTCGCCGTTTCATAAGTGCCCATGCAGGCCTATGTGAAATAAAAATATTTTGATTTTTGATTTTGATTTTGGCCGTTGCTCTGATCAGTGCCCACTGATCAGAGCAGCGGCCGTTGTATAATATAATAGTTTTGGTAAGTTAAAAATTACAAAATGCATTTTATTAACAGGTTCGGCAGTTAGGTTAGCAGTAAACAAAAATGAGTCTTAAGTCGTATAATTACTTTATACGACTTAAAACTCATTTTTGTTGTGTACAAAAAAAAAAATAGAGCATTTAATAAATACTGAGCAGTAAAATAACTAAATGTGCAGTTACGAGTGGGCAGTTGATAAATCGGAATTAGTAAGAAATACTCTTTAAGAAATCGAATTCTAAGCAGTTCCATAAACAATGAGGTGGTAAAATGTATTTCTCGTATATTCAGCGTGTAACGTAAAAAATGCGCCAAGTGCGAGTTGGAGTCAACAAAATCATATTTCGAAATATGATATTGTTAATTTAAGGCGTAGTCGGGTAACTGGGCGGAGCGGAAGGGAGTGTCAGACTCTTACTGACTAAAAACCACCCATGTTCCTTCTTTGGCCCTTTATGTTCCAGAGCCGCGGTATCTCTTTCGAACAGTCCCGCAGCCCTGGCAGGCATCGGCCCTTGCGGGCCCCTCCCTTTTGCTGGCATCTCTTTGAGGCGCGCGTGGAACACGAACGCGCTGTCGACACGGCCTGCCCGTCGTCATACGACGGACGGACGGCGAGCTAGCCCATTACTCACCGTCCACAGGCCCGCGCCTACGGTGGCCGAGAGCCATCACGGCGTGGCCCCCGACGACCGGTGCTTCTCCTGGTGCTTCTCCTCCCACGGCGGCTGGGACGTGAGGCTATCTCCCTCTCACGTTCCGCCGCCTCCTTCGCTAGCATGACTGCTTCGCAGAAGGAGGCGACGGCTTCCCATTCCCTCTCGCCCCGGACCATGGCTTGAACCAGGCCCCCTGTGCCCTGGCACCACTCCCATGTAAAGGCGACGCACCGTTCTTGAGAAAAAACAATTATTGTAACCTAACCTCAAAACACTTTATATTCGCCTAAAAAGCGTAGTCAGCGAAGCCAGGGGCGGTTTGTTAGGAGACGTGATACATATAAAAATAATAGTGAACCAAAAGTTGTTAACCTCCGCCGCTTCTAACGAAAATCTACCTCTCTTTTCAATCGGTTCGGGTTCGGGTGTGTTCGCTCCCTGTGAACTACCGAACTATTTTTCTAACTGCCCATTCCATCATTTTTCTGGCCATTTATTTATTACGTATTTTTAGTACTGACATTGTAAGACGAAATAACCGGCCAATTGTTTTTTTTATTATTGTCTATGTTTTACTGTCACACAAATTTACCAACTGCCGATAAAAAAACAAACTGCCCATTATTGTTATTATGATCAGTTGAAACTGATCATAATAACCTCTCGAATGTTTAAATAACAGTTTAAAAAAGTAGTTCCCATAAATAAGGATGGCCCTCCACACATTTAATTAAATAAATTAAAAACGTGTGGTATCGACAGCTCTTAGAAAAAATATCGAGGTTCCTTAAATATTTTTTTCTTAAGTTAATGACTGATGAGTATTTAGTTATAAAGCTGTAAAAATTGTGTCCCCCCGCTCTAATTCCTAAAGTTTGTAGAACGTAAAAAGAACTTTCAACGAATATTGGTTTTAATTAGATTCGATATTTAGATTTTTAGATGTGGGACTTTTTCGTAAAACTGCAGCAGTAACTTTGTTTTTAATTAATATACTTTGAAAAACAAATTTAGTTTTGCTGTTGAGTGTAAATTGACCTATGAATGAGCGTTAAATATATTGTTTGGTGCAACGGAACTCTGAATACAGTTACAAATCGCTTTCTTGGCAGTAAGTCGGACATTTGGAAAACCATGTTCGGCAGGCATATCAGACACCATCTTCATAATCTCTTTTATATAATAATCTCTGCGTGTCCAATATAATAATGCGTCTAGGATACTGTTGGGGCTCTCGTGGCGGTGTAGTGGGTTCACTATGTTTGCGGAGGCGTGCACAGACGATTTTAACGCCATTACAAGAAAAAGGACCGCCCCGATAGCCAGTCGGTTACGCACCGCCACCAACAGTCTCCTGAGCGTGTTCTCAGATCGGTGGGACTCCCCACTGCTGCGCCACTGGCTAAGAATTCATACCGAATTTAGAAATTAAATTATTATTTTCTTTTTACTTACACTAGTTATTATTTTGTTGAAACTAACACTGGACTCGATGTCTGATCTTCGCGATTTGCACAAAGTTACTTACCTATGAGTTTAATCATTAATAAGCTCAGGGACCTAGCTACTAATTGCCTATTAGTAAGTTGAAAGAGAGAATTAAAATCATCTTTATTCGAAACTGTTCTTGTGAAAAAAGCAAAAATTCTTCGACGCTGCACGACGGAAACTACGCTGCATAAAAACATGACTAGATCACGTAGATTAAGCCAATAATGGTAAGACAGATAAAGGAGTTGAATCTGTAACATTTGATGCAAAACCCGGTGTAGTGATTCTAAATCATATATTTGTTCCGTACCTAAATCTATAACATCAGAATGTTATCCAAAATCTCCACAATGGATGGTTAGTTTGTTGCGCAACAGGCTATAATTGTACGCCCAGTTACGTTCAGAATATGTAGTGTTAGCATTTACATAAGTGCAGGCAGTGTGTTATATCGAACATTTGGTTTGCATTACAATCCGCTAACTTGCGTTTCACCCAAATATAACTTGTGTTAAGTACCTATATTTTGAAGTAACTTTCGTGTTATCAACATTACGTGCTTATGAATAAACTTAATTAATGTTTTGAATGTTAACGGAAAATTATTATCGCCCATATTGTTAAAGGAAAATGTCTACGTAAATACAACCTTGAAAGAAAACTGTATCGCTCCAAATCAATCTTGATGTTGAATCTGATTGGGCATGAGGTGTTCAAAAATACCTCCTGTTCTGACTTAGTTATCTCCCAATCATGTCTTGTATTACTTTACAGATCTTTTCACTATGGATGGATGAACCGATGCATTAAATAAATATTGGCATGAAATGTTAGCAATGTGAGGGGTTATAGTTAGGAATGTCATTATCTATGCGACCGGCAACGGCCCCGGAAGGGAATTCTTGCGGATCGGTATGTGCAAATGAATCTCTAGTTTGAGATAAAAATGCTCATGTTTATTGTATTGATAAGCATGTCTATTGTAATTTTTTTATTGATTTCTTCTTTAGTTTTTGAAAAACTTAGATATCATCCAAGGATCATATCAATAACGGAGGTTCACACATGTGAACAATAAAAAAAAGCAGAAAAAAGAGACAACAAACGAACATTATTATTATGTAGGCATGAACAATAGACAACTCGGCGAGGCAAAATTAAAGGTCTAGGGCGGGCGCAGTAACCAATTAGATTCACAAACCATCACGATTGACCGTTAACTAATTCAACGTAATGGCCAGCGATGCATAGCTCAGTTGTTCGTATAATTACATAATATGTGGGTAGATTTTCACAACGTAAAATCAAATACACCCACACCCACATTACGATCTATTCCAAATATGAACTGAAGTAGATATTCAATAAGTCTACCGAATATAAAAGAGCCCTTTCGGTTGGTTCCTTGGACCGTTTCGAGTTCCAGTTTTTGTACAATTTCAGAAAGTCGGTAAACGTCCAAGCATTTACTTTTCAGTTTATTTACAAAACCCTTAGCCAACTCATACGGAACCTGGTGACATACTAGCTGTCATTATACTGAATCCAGCTCAAACAATGTTCCTTGGTATTTGATTTCTATCGCTTGGAATTGTATTGCCGCTATAAGGAAAATTTCATAAAAACGAGGATTCATAGGCTATGAAAACGACGATACAATCAACGGCATACTAAGATACTGTCGACAAAGTCGCGTTTATTTTAGTATTCGGAACTACTATGCATAATATAATATGAGTAAGTAGTGTATTTTAAGGGTTCTGTAGTAAACCTAGATTTCTGACGTCCGACCGTCGTCGGTTATATAAACGCCTTGGTACTCGTACAAATAACTTGTCGCACATTTTAGTAGAAATAAAACCGTACGTGAGCCTGATGAGATTTCCATCGGTGAAAATCAAAAATGTCATCCTGTATTTGAACCCTTTGGGGAATGAATTTTATAAAAAATCTTGCATCCTGTAGTTCAGGCCACAGGTATAGACTGTGCAATGGCACCTGTGGCCGTATACGTAGATACAATAATAGACATTTATTTCTCGTTCTTCTAGTAGACATTTCTATCAGAGAATATATGAATTGTTGATTTGTAGATACATCAATTTTTAAGGTTGTTATTAATGTTGTTATAATAAACCATGAACAATTCTTCGCTTGTCGTATTTGTGGCTTACTTTTGACCCGGTTTTGTTTAGAACCTTTTTGTTAAGCTTGATGACACTGGATTAACGTTATTAACAAGATAATAATTTAAACGTTTTCATTAAATTAATAAATTTGTTGCGGCTCATTAAACTGTTTAGCTCTATTAATTGAGTTTGAATTGAAAAGGAGGTAAATTCTTTAAAGCAAGTTTTTAGCTACATATGACATTAGCAAACAATGGCCCACTGTTACGTACTGTAAGTACATAAAAGAAGCTAGTGAAAATATAGGATACTTTTTAGTAGACGGGCACTCTGCTGGGACACTGGATTAGGTATTCAGTGGGGATTTCAACCGCCGACGCTTCTCGAGAGTCCCGCGTTGTTAGTTTTATAAAGCCGTGGCTAATAAACCAGAGCCAGAGTTTTCAACTATTTTTATTTTAACAACAGATTCATTCAATTTATTTTTTTCTAATACTGTGAGTATTAGAAAAAAATAAATTGAATGAATTGAATGAAACCCTTGTTCCACCTTTATCACAGTCTGGCATTGCTATTTTTAGAAAAATAAAAGTTATTAATTGATTGTTATACCTGAGGAGCTCGTGGCTAAATAAGAACAGCCGCTCGGATCGATCTTTAGGTTAAGCCGTGCTTACCTAGGTTGGTCCGTGGATGGGTGACCACCCATTACATACCGAGTTTCCTCCGTGCCTCGGAAAGCACGTTAAGCCGTTGGTCCCGGCTGTCATTTGTAGATCTTTGACAGTCGTTACAGGTAGTCAGTGGCCCGAAAGTCTGACATCCAGTCTTACCAAGGGGTATCGTATTACCTAGCACTAACTGGGTTGTGGAGGTCCGACAGGCAGTCGCTCCATGTAAAATACTGGTATTCAGCTGCATCCGGCTAGACTGGAAGCCGACCCCAACATAGTTGGGAAAAGGCTAGGCAGATGATGATGATGATGAATTGATTGTTATACCTACGAATAGCTCAATTCAGTTATTAATAGGTAATAGAGTTGTTTTTTCGAATCATTTTAATGTAGAGGTCTCAAGAGAACACTTTTTCAATGTGACGATGTCCTTCCGAAAGAAATTTTGGTGGTCTAATATTTAAACGCCAGTAATCTGTGTTTGCTGTCGGACAGAAGAGGAGGGTTAATTAATTTAGGCAAGTACCGAAACTCGAAAAAATAAGTTCAACTCTTTACTTTTGGGTTCCCCTAAACAAATGTTTTTTTTTTAAATAAAATCCCTCCGTAGCATATTAAAATAAATATTTATTCATGTATCACAAAGTATCAACAATAACAAAAAGCCTCATCTCTTAATAATCACAGCGTTAACTTATTTATGACCTTTCTTCCAGCCCCAGTCTTTGTGGTCCTCGTGGCCTCCCTTGCTGCCCTGGTCGGCGTGGTGTCCCCAGTACTCGTGGCCGGCACCCTCGTCGTGGTGACCCTTGTGGTCGTTGTGGTGACCTCCCTTTTCATAGAAACCCTTGTTACCGTGCTCTTGTTCATGGAAGCCGCCTTCCTTGTGTCCCTTGTCGAAGTGTCCACCTTCTTTGTAACCTCCCTCGTGATGATGACCGCCGTATCCTTCTTCGAAACCAGACTCACCATGTTTGTCGTGGAAGTGTTTGTCCTTCTTGAATTCGTCTAATTTGTGGATACCGTGATGTCCTTTCGTGGAATGCCCTTTGTGGAAGTGTCCGTGTTCTTCGAAACCGTGGCCATTCTCGCCTTTCTCTCCGTGGTGATGTTCGTCATAGTAACCATCGTCGTGATGATGATTTTTCTTGTGTCCTCCAAGCTCATCGTAGTGACCTTTGTGTCCTTCGTGGTGGGAGTGTCCTTTCTTGCCGTGCTCGTGGTCGTGGTATCCCTTGTACCCCTTGTCGCTATGTCCGCCGTGCTCGTGATGGTGGTCACCATGGTGTTCGCCGCCCTCGCCCTTTTCCCACTTGTGTGAGGCCGCAGTCTGTAGGTCGGCGTCTCTCTTGAGGCGCATGTCCCTGGCGCACACAGCGACCACTAGCGCCAACAAGCAAGCTGCGACGGTGGCTTTCATCCTGAACTGTTGTCCTGGTTCTGTTGGGTAATGATTACCAAATGATACCTGTTACGATTTTCTCTGAGCTTATATAGTATTGCCAATAATAGTGTAGTTGTTGCTTTTAATGTCAGGGTAATGAATGACGGTCACAGGTACGCGACTGACCTGAATTATATTTTAAATAATAGATACGTATCAACGCCAATGTTTCGGTCCTCGCAACTGGTGCATTATATTACATTACCTAACTATGCTATACAATAAAAGCTTATTTAGTTGAAGAAAGGCCACACAAAAGAAATAAGTCATCGGTTGCACGAAACAGGCTTTAAATATGTACTGGCACGTAAATTAAATTATTTGTAATTTTAATTGAATACACAATAAATAATTAATTAAATAATTAAAAACATAAGAATGTACTGAAAATAACCTCGGTTGCTTAAAGTTAACAGCTGTGACATTGTGTAAAATTACTATAACATTATAACAGATGTAAATATAATGATGTGCAACTAATAAATTAAGCTCCATTACAATGAAGTTCTCGTTTATAAATATAGGCGAGTTCTCACCACACGGACCATGTTTCGGGCCGGGATTATATAGTGGAACAGTAAATAGAGACATAATTTATTTATCAATGTTTGCCGTTTAACAACGTATTGTTTGTTTATCTTGCCATTTAAAAAACACGTTACAATTTCATTTACTTATGAAGTTTATTTTGGGATTATAATTATGATCAAATGTTCGTTTGGAATTAAGTAAACAGTGAGTCTTCGTGCGGTTGTTACAGACTTTCATCTAACTACATTTGTGTTAGCATTGCAAAGTTACTCAAATTAAAATTCATGAAATTTAGGCTTACACCAAACCCACGCAAAAGTCGGATAAACTACCGTCGAAGAACGGCGACGACGAGTACGAACTTTTGATACAATTTGAACTTTGCGCCAATCCGTCACGCACTCGGGCAGGGAATGAATTAATGCGTTGTATGGTGGTTGTATGTGTACGGTTGCTTCCAAATTTCCTTGCCGAGTTTATGAAATATGGCGAAGTGGAGTGGTCTAAGTAAATAAATATGAGCGAGTGTTACGTACTGGTATCATATGTATGTATAGATATTCTCTTTTGTATGTTTTTTACAGTATCTAGCTAAACTTATACTTAAAATTATGCTTTTGTAGGGACTTTTAGTGATAGATACTAAGAATTAGTATGGTGCTAAACATACAGTTAGCTCTTTGCACCACGTTATTAAATAAAAAACAACGGGTTGCACTCCGGGAGTGCCGGCAGAAGTGAAAACTTGAATATTAACGTTGTGCATTTTTGATATTTTGAAATGGTTAGGGAATAATTTTGCACGAATTGCTTTAATTATCAATATAAAAGTACTACCATTTATGTGGTAAAAGACAATATTCATTTATTGCGCTATCGGACACAAACATGACAATTTATATTACATTAAAAATTTAACACTTCAGAACTCCCTTCGTCTTACGCTTTTTCGATCAGGTCACGTGTCCTGACGCGAGTTTAAGATTTTATACCCATTACAGAAAAAGTGCTCAACGTCGCTAAAGAAGTTTTCACTTCAAAAATCACTAAAGCTACAAATAACAACATCACAATAAAACTTTCATATCGAATCATATGTTTACTTTGAATCCACACATTCCAGACGAATATAAACAGAATTTCATTTCGCTAAGGTTACAGCGCTGATGAGCCGTCAGAAGTCGCGACCGTTTTCACTAGAGTCAAGGGCGTCGCCAGTCAAGGTTATGTTGCGAAGCAGTCGCCCTCATTTTTTATTATCTTTTGTCTAAATTTTCTTCTGATCGATTTCTTTCGTCATCGTTTCCGGTCGAGTGCGCAAGAGTCGCGCGCTCACCGCTCACAAATAGTGTTGCACAGCGGAGCAATTGACACCTGTCTACATTGAGAGAAACTTAATTTAAATTAAATTAATACATTTCATTAGGTTTACTGGTTAAATTTTGAGGCAACACGTGTTTGTTAATTCATTTTAAGCATCATTTTTTGTTATTTTATTTTCATGACGTAATTAGAGACGAATTTTAATTTAAAAATAATTGCCATTTCATTATTTTAACCTACGCTGTGTTTGTGATCCGAATAGAGGTTAGTAGAGGATTCGTTCTTAAGTTAGAATGGAAATTAAATAATTTTTGAATCACTTGAGAGGTGACTGGTGACATTGTCTTACCCCGAGGGTAATCCTAATGTTTGATAACCTCGCTTACCAAAAATTGAGGCCGAATTTCATAATAAGATACTGAAAACGTTCACTCCATTCCAGTTAAAATTAGCGTTGGTCCCTAGATTATCAAATAAAGTTAATCTCGTAACAATTCTGTTGGCCGATCCGGCCGTCTCTATAGGAAACCAAACAAAATGGGACAAAGAAATTTACTACACGGCCGTGTTCAGAATCCGAATCAGGGAGAGGTGTCAAGTCTGAAACAATGGCTGTATGCTTACATCAACCTGTATACAGTGTTTGTATATAGGTATACGTGCCTCCTTAGAGGATATACAAACTTTTGGGGTTGAAAAACACTTTTATAAAGTTTTTTGGAAAAGTAGTGTGGGTGAAAAATAATAGTAGCACAAATTAAATTAGTGACCAATCAGACAAGCATGAGTTTTTTAACTCTTTATTTCATCTTATACAAACATGAACAATGTAAATATTATACATGAGTAATTCACTACTGACATTTCTATGCCAGCAAACAGACTTTGCTGACTTTGCTGTTTTAACCGACTTCCAAAAGGAGGAGGTTATCAATTCGTCTGTTTTTTTTTCTGTGTATGTTCAGCGATATTTTCGCCAATTGTGAACCAATTTCGATGATTCTTTTTTTGTTTGGAAGAATAGTACTTCGCGGTGGTCCCGTTTAACTTTGGTGAAGGTTTGATGCTGATCTTCGGAGAAAAGCAATGGAACTCTTCAATAATAGACAGCAAATCTGCCGTGATTGCTGCAATCGCTTGGATGTTTATTGTTTACCCAACATCATAACATAACATCACGCCTATATGCTCTGAGGGGTACGCAGATGTGCCAGTACACCCCCATTTCGACGGTTAGGTATGTTAAGTTCCATTTTATTGGGGATAAGCCTATTACCATGACATGTGTGGTTAGCGGTTCACTAATGTTTCATCAAAACTTCTTTGACAATTTTTAACCGACTTCAATAAAAGGAGGAGGTTCTATGTTCGACTGTATGTATTTTTTTACGTATGGTCACCGATTTCACCGCTAATTGTTGACCCATTTTCAAAATTCTTTTTTATTCGAAAGCCTATACTCCAGAGATGGTCCCATTGTCACCAAGTCAGAATCTGATGATGGGATTCCAGCGAAATTGACGCAACCCTGAAAATTTGTTTTATATTGGCACACACAAAGTTTTTCATATATGTACTTTCTAAAGCAATTCAGATATTTGTGCCTGGTAATCATTATCTCATGTTGCTGAGCTGATGATGGAAGGTATAAGTCGGGATCTGATGCTGATCTTCGGAGATCTACAGTGGAACTCTTCAATTAGACGGCAAATCTCTCGTGATTTCTGCAATCGCTTGGATGTTTATTGTTTACACAATATCATAACATAACATAACGCTTTTACGCTTTGAGGGGGTATCAGATGTATAGTACACCCAGATTTCGACAGTTTGGTATGTTAAGTTACATTTTACTGGGGATAAGCTTATTACCATGAAATGTATTGTTAAGAGTGTAAGTAAATGCATAACAAATATTTGTATAGGATATTACAACTAAAAATGGAAAAATAAAAGACTTTTTTGCAAAAAATAAAACCGACTTCAAAAACATGAAAAAATAACTTTAGCTTCAGAACTTTTTTATGTGATATTACCCTTAGATGACAAAATATTGTTTGAATGTATAACAACACGTAACACCGAAACTAATTACGGCGTAGTCCGCGTAATCCGAGTCTGTGCTAAACCAAACCCGGTATTAATCCTCCGTAGTGGGATACTTCCAATGTGTCGGTAGTCGACAGGCAACAGGCGGGTGTCGGGCCCACTTTATTACGTCACATTACGTATGTATGGCAGTGAATGCGGCGCTGAAGGATCGTGTGCAATGAGAGGCCTATGTCCGACTATACCGAGTTGATTGACTACGTGCTTGGATATTTACAGGTGCTGTGGTTGGTAGCTATGAGCGTGTTGCTTGTTATCAACACTCTCATACTTGTCAGTAAATAATACAACCAGCAGTATCAAAGTATGTATCTACATCTGGTTGTATCACAACACTACGGTGGTCAAATTAAGTTAAAGAGATCACTGTGATAGTAATAAATTAGTAAGGATAGACGTAAATATGTGAGTGGTTCTTATTTGTTTCAAGATTGTTTATCTCAGTTTAAATTCAAATCTATAATATTAGCCATGAGCATGGAGAAACGGCTCGGTTTAGTTGTTGAATACAAATAAACAGAATAGTAAGCCAGTCGAGTACTCCCGGCCTCCCCTTATTTAAATATCTTTAAGACTCATTTAGAAGTTCTCAGTAAATCCATTTTGTACTTAAGATCAGCGTCGTAATTAATTATTTCGGATTAAATAAACTTCCGTTCTTAATAATCAACCTAAGTTGTAGAACTACCATTAAGATAATATAGATGCTCTTTTAAGATGAATCAACTTACTTTGCCTCACGGGTTTTTTTTTATCGCAGTAGGAGCTTCACAAAAGTCCCAGTAACTATATAAAAGTAGGTGTATTTTCCAATCGATAGCTCTCGATGAAACCGCCCATTAGTCTTTTGGCCAAGCGTGAGGCGCAGGTATTCCTAGGTCGGGAGCTATTTGGCAGTGAGTAGCCTGCCTAGTACAAACAACAGAACACAATATAATTCACTGAACATATCCATATATTTTAACTTCTAACATTTTAGATTATTTCAAGATATTTTTCACATGGGTAGGGTAACCTTCAGACGTAGGGAAACCTACACATATATTAATGCCCTATTATTCAGATTTGTATTGATCGAAGTAATGTGTATAATAAATACTTGACATTACCCGTGGCGAAGGGTGGAAATTGAGTCAGGGGAAACCGAAGAAAAAAATGAGAATAGATTTTTTTTCCCATGTTTATGGACCTCACTTTCGTTATCTTATCAGTGACCTCGAAAACCATTAAAATGATAACACTGAGGAAAAAAATTGGTTGGCACCATTTTGAATTTTCATTTTGACCTAATTGTTATCAGCGACCCTAAAAACCATGAAAATGACGCCCATGACGAAAAAAACAAATATTTTCGTCGGCGCCATCTTGTTCTTATTCTTATTCTATAGTGCACACAAAATTAAAAGATATACACAACATTACAATATATGTATAGCTTATGTACAACGGCGAGCTTAACCCAAAATTTTGTTTTCTTACAGCGAACCTTACTTCGATTGCAAGATTAACGGTAGAGGGTAACCTACGTACACAATCAGTACATTTAAAAAACTTATACTAACTTATTTTATAACCTAAACTAATACATACAATATAATATACGTAACACATACAATACCTATATTTAATACTATACACTATTACATCATATATATATTTATATACTTAGTAGTATATCAATATATTATATGATGTATACATATACTATATAATGTATACATACGAGTAGTATCATCATGTTGACAGGAAATGTTCTCTTATTCCCCTCTTGAACACATCTAACGAAGGGCTATCCCGCAAGGAGTGTGGAAGCGAATTCCAAAGGCGCACTGCACGAACAGTAAATGAACCATCATACCGACTTGAGGAGTGGGGAGGGAAACGAAGGAGAAGAGATGATGATGAGCGACAAGGTTTACCTCTAGGAACCAGATACTCGAAGCGTTCCCGAAGATACGAAGGAGCCTTAGGATTATGGAGAACAGAAAAGATAAAAGAGAGAGTGTGGGAATCTCGACGCTGCTGCCGAATAGGTAGCCACTTCAGCTGCTTCCGATTTTGTCGGCGCCATCTTGGATTTTCATTTTGACCACATTTTCGTTATCAGCGACCCCAAAAAACCACGAAAATGACACCCATGACGAAAAAACCGAAAACCGTGTGCGCGTCCATACGATTTTAGTTCTGAATTCTGACATCTGGCTTAATTGGCGCCACCTGTTGCTTTATTTGTTGACATAATAATAATAATATCTTCTATATATTTTTGGGGTGGTTGGGATCTACCTCCAACCACCCCGGGCAACGGCACCACGCGTCTTCACGGACTGTGGTGACGGCTGAAGATCCCTTACAGCGGTGGTAGGCTTCGGCCGCCTGGTTCGCGACCACCCTCCTGCCGGAATCCGGCGCCAAACAGCTTGTCTGTGTTCCGTCGGTGTGCGGGAGTACCAGTGCCATTGGGGGGATGGAAATGGTCAGTTGCGCGGCTTCGGACCAGTCTGGGTGTCTTAAGTGATTCTGTACCGGGTGACTCATACTGGAGGGTAGCGGGATCCGAGGCACGGTCTCTGCCGTTGGCCGACCGCAGTTAGTAGGGGGCCCAAGTACTGCGCCAGCCACGTGGGAAAGGCTGCCCCGCCAACTCGCGAAAAATCCCGAAATGCTCCACCGTGCCAGCTGGCGACTGGGCGGGAGGACCCGGTGGCCATTTCGGGGGGGCTCGGGCGTCCCCGCAGTCTCCAGATGAGTCTCCCACAGGTCCGATGAGCTGAAGAATCCCGTTGGGTAACCGAGCCGCGTCTCGACCATTCTTCTTTTCCACCACTAAAACACTCGCATCATGAAAAATGTTAAAAGGAAAACGGTTTTCAAGCGGCGGCACTTCCTCCCACTTAAAATGCACCTCACCAACATCAGGGGTTTGCACTCAAATCTCGATCCGGTCCACCACCACCTCGAGACCGAGAAGCCGCACCTATTCTTTTTAACGGAGACGCAGATTGCAACTCCGTCAGACGTGGCGTACCTCAACTACCCAGGTTACTCGCTTGAACATAAGTTCCTAAAACGAGCTGGGGTCTGTGTGTACGTCCGTGATGACATATGCTTTCGGCGTCTCCGCTGCTTTGAGGATTCCGGGTTATCTACTATCTGGATACTGATGGACACCGGGGTCGAGAAATCACTCTACGTCGGTGTCTACCGGTCGCACAGCGGTGACCAGGAGACGACCAGGCTCTTTGAGCACCTGTTGGAGAAGGCAGATTGTGCCCAGCAGCGATACCCATCCGCGGAGCTTCTTTTTCTGGGGGACTTTAATGCCCACCACGATGAATGGTTGTTCCCGTTCCAGAAAACTGACCATGCTGGGAGAGAGGCGCGCAGATTTGCATTATCGCTAGATCTCACCCAGCTGGTGAGCGAGGCTACGCGGGTGCCAGACGTTGACGGACATACACCCAACTGCTTGGACTTGCTGCTGACCACTGACCCAGACAGGCACTCAGTATCGGTATCAGCCCCACTGGGAACATCTGACCACTGTCTGGTAAAGTCCGTGTCTACCAGCTCTCCTCCAGATGATAGCCCTAGGGGCAAGAGGCGAGTTTGGCGATACGAGTCAGCAGACTGGGATGAGATGCGACACTTTTTTGCGTCCTTCCCTTGGCAGCCAGTGTGTTTTTCTTCGGGCGACCCCACTTGTTCGGCTGAAGCGGTTGCGGACGTGATACGGCAGGGAATGGAATATTATATTCCATTCTCCGACATACCGCTCGGTCACAATGCCCGTCCTTGGTTCAATGTGGACTGCGCTCGTGCTGAGGCTCGAATGCAGTCTGCATACCAAGCCTGGGTACAAGCCCGTGACCGCAAAGTCCGAGCTCGACGGGTTCGCGCGAAGAAAAGAGCTTTTAATTCTGCCGCAAAGTCCTGTAAGCGGGTGATCCGAAAGGCACGTTTCGACCACGTCAGCCGCATAGGGGCTAAGCTTGCGTCCTACCCCTCTGGTAGTAAGCAGTTTTGGTCCCTTTCCAAATCGGTCGAAACCAATTTCTGCCGGCCCACATTACCCCCCCTGCAAAAACCGGATGGGTCGCTAGCTCACTCCGCTACC
Source organism: Eurois occulta (assembly GCA_950022335.1). NCBI lineage: Eukaryota > Metazoa > Arthropoda > Insecta > Lepidoptera > Noctuidae > Eurois > Eurois occulta. The sequence continues at coordinate 15,068,599 of OX465487.1, forward strand.
GAGAAGGCAAACCTGTTTGCATCTCTATTTGCTAACAATTCACGTCTAGATGCTGGCTCAAAACAGCCACCAACGATTCCTCACTGTGATTCTTCGATGCCGGAGATCACAATACACATGAAAGAGGTTCGTAGAGTACTACATAGCCTAGACGTGAACAAGGCTAGCGGTCCTGATGGTATACCAGCAAGAGTCTTGAGGAACTGTGCGCCCGAGTTGTCTTCTGTGTTGACGCGCTTGTACCGCCTCTCTCTTAAAACCAGAACGGTACCGAAATCATGGAGGGTTGCCAATGTACAACCAGTACCCAAGAAGGGTAGTCGTGCCGACCCCAGTAACTATCGACCAATCGCCATCACCTCCATACTTTGTAAAGTTATGGAAAGGGTCCTCAATGGGAAGCTGCTAGCGTACCTAGAAGCAAACGACCTACTCAGTGACCGTCAGTATGGCTTTCGCAGGGGACGATCAACTGGGGATCTTCTGGTGTATGCTACGCACTGCTGGGGCGAGGCCATCGAGAAACATGGCGAAGCCCTTGCCGTGTCGCTCGACATCTCGAAGGCTTTCGACAGGGTATGGCACGCAAGTCTGCTGAGCAAACTTCCTGCATACGGCATTCCCGTTGACTTTTGCTGCTGGATATCTGACTTCCTGAGTGAACGGTCGATCCGAGTGGTCATTGATGGCTGCTCCTCTGACCTTATCGCTATTGATGCCGGAGTTCCTCAGGGGTCTGTTCTCTCCGCGACACTTTTCCTGCTGCACATCAATGACCTTCTGGTTCCGGGTATTGTTGGGTACGCAGACGACAGCACTGTCATGGAGAGTTATGCATCCAGCGCAAAAATCAGCGGTGAAGAAGTGCGTTCATTGAGAGAGGCCATGGTGGAGCGAACAAATTCAGCCTTAAGTCTTGTCTCCAAGTGGGGTGATGAAAATCTGGTTGTTTTTAACGCCACCAAAACCCAAGTGTGCCTGTTCACTGCCAAAAGGAGTCCGTTCAATCTGGCTCCTACTTTCCGGGGTACATCTGTACCAGTTACCGACAACCTCGAGCTTCTTGGTACGAAGTTGAGTGCGAATCTCAACTTTGGTGCCTACATTGAGTCGAAAGCTCAAACAGCGGCAAAAAAGCTGGGTATCCTAAATAAGGTTAAGCGTTACTTCAAGCCAGGACAGCTTTTAGTCCTATATAAAGCTCAAGTTTGGTCCGGCATGGAGTACTGCTGTCACCTTTGGGATGGCTCAGCCAAATACCAATTAGCCACACTCGACTCTGTTGAGCGCAGAGCCAAGAGGCTCATTGGTGACGTTGAGCTGGTGGGTACCAAGCTTCATAGTTTGGCCCACCGGCGCAGGGTTGCATGTCTGTCGGTCTTTTACAGGCTGTACTTCGGTGAGTGTGCACAAGAGCTCCACGAGATCATTCCACCATCTCCCTTCTTCCATCGGGAGTCCAGACGTACTGCGGGTTATCACCCATTCCTTGTCGATGTTCCACACATTCGCACGAAGCGCTTCGCGACATCGTTTATTATGCGCACAGCCAAGGAGTGGAATTCCCTGCCTTCGTCAGTGTTCCCAAGTTCATATAACCCCAATCTTTTTAAGTCGCGAGTTAATAGGCTTCTTCTGGGTAAGCTCGTTCCATCGTCGACCTCATCTCTGTCCTCAGGACTTGATTGAGGTCAAGAGTAGACCCATTTAATATAAAAAAAAAAAAAATATATATATATATATTTCTAAATACATACATATTATAGATAAATTGCACACCCAGATACTAGACAAACAGGCCAATCTGTTAAAAAAAAAATTCATTTTGAAATGTTTTTAATCCTATGATGTATTAAATGGCTGTACTGTGATGTGATACCCACAGATGTGTTTGTAATATACTATTTGACTAGAGTAGACACCTAGACACTACGTCCCAAGTGCCTTGTTCCTGAAGGGAAGCCGGTAGGAATCGGATTCTTAGGTGCCTTCGGCCCTGGACATTACACAGCCTTTATGAACAAGACCATGAACTTAAAACCTTTTTAATCATAAGTCGTTTGTAAATAATTTATGAATGCTAGTAAATATATGTTCAAGACATGTTATCGATGTTTTACATTATACAATTCGTAGCCATCACAGTTGATAATATTATAGTCAAAGCCACAATAATTTCTGATAAGTATTAAACCAGAATAAGATTTCCGCGACCTCAGCCACTGCTCAGCAAATACACCTGCCGCTTGCAATATTTGCACCACTAACTATGTAACTCGCAGTTAATTAACATCGGCTCTCCGCCTAGCCGGAGCCGAGACAAATATCTGAACTATGTTTTAAGCTAGAATATAGGTCAGTCCGTCTTCGTCAGAATAGTTGCGAAACTTGCAAATAATGAAATCATCCCCAAGTCTTCTCTTCATTCTTTGTTTGAGTTTCATTGGTGACATTGTGCAGGTACAAAATACAAAACTTACACTTACTTTTGTAGTTTAATGAGAAATCCGAAGTTCCCAGCGTTTCCATTCTATTTTGCCAGTAATGGAAACAAGTTGTATTGTGAGTTGACAGTAGTTTGCTCTGTGATCCGAAGGCATGATATAAATACTTTTTAGTACTTTACCGATAGGTACTGTATTTAAATGAATACTGTTTTTGTCTTCAAGTTAAGTCAAGTGAAATATTCCCAAATCGTCTCTTGAAATACACAACTGGGTACTTGTTTAAGGCTGAAGTTGGTTCGGTGTCCCCAAAGTTTAGGCGTACTATTAACATATCTCATATGATATATAAATACATGAAAGCTTTACGTCCTTGCGGTTGTAGTTCAACACCTGCGGTACACGTCTCCACTGGTCAAAGGTTACCCTAATGCCGCCATAAAACAGGGTCTAGGATAAGCACCGCCATACATAATCGTAACTGGCGCGCTTTATTAACTTATGACTACGTGCGTGAAATTGTTAAACCACACATGATATTTGTATTAAACAAACAGAAATATACAATGGTAGATATTATTGATTGCGACTAGCTTTCAGATTTATATTTTAGCATCGAACGCCATTTGTAATAATGTGTGCTTGTAACTTGCACATCAATGTCACCGTGTTTCCGTTGGCGCGCGGTCGGCTCAATAACACACGAAATAACACAACACAATGCGCATTCATCGTTATATATACCCGCAAATGAAGTTTGCTTAGTGCCTAGATAAGTACTTCAATTTATTTGGCCAGCCAGTCTATTTACTTAACGTTCAGAAACATCAAAGCTTACTTTTAATGTGAAATAATATGGAATAAGTATCGTGAAGTTATTTGTGAATATAAAATAAGAAATCGTATTTATGGGATTATCAAAATTCTTTATAAAGACAGGTTCTCGTCTACTTAGTTTCGAAGTGGCTGACTTAGTAGAAGCCTGACTGTAAACTGTCTACGAGCAAGGTAATAAGTGATTTCCTTATAATTACCACTGAACTAGAACTAGGGCCGGCTCTCAAACTATCACAACTATTAAAACTAGTTGTAGGTTTAATTTTGGTAAAGTTTCAAGGAGTTGTAACAGCCACGTATATTAGAAATAAAAATGGTTAAAAAAAGTATTTTTATATCGCTGAAATCAGAAGCTAAAATATATGTTTGATAGCGGCAAACCTGGCTATCTTTATAGAAAAGAGTCCCAAATGGTTTTATTTTTCATCCACGGTCCGTCCAGCTTGTAAACGCAATATACGTTTATGACGAACCACGGCGGCGAGCTCGCCAGGAATATCTGTCACGCACGCCACTTGCGTGTGTGCTGCGCTAACGCTAAGGGATGAATTCTTATTGCTTTGTTCACTGACTATGCAGATGGCGTTATGTGCTCAAAATAAAATAATGTTATTTTATACCTCAGACTATATTAGGTATAAAAAAAAAGATTTCTTTGTAACATTTTCTATCAAATATCTAATTAATTAGCTCTTTAGAAAAAAATCCCACAGAGTTGGAAAGCTTGACAGTTTAAAGATATAGTTGTTAATGAAATAGCAATAGCCCTCCTATAACAATAGGTACCTATACACCTTCGATGATTGATCGTTCATCGGTCACGAAAAAGACTAACTAGTATTTGTACTGCCAATTAAATCGATACAATAAAGTCTGACGTAGCAGTGAAATCGCCACGGTGTCATCTTTAGAGCGCTAAGTTTGAGTGCCTCACACAGTGCCGGATAAAGCAAGCGCGGGGCCCGTAGCAAATTCTATCGAGGTGACCTTGATCTGCTAGAGAGAGATAGAACCCAAAAAATATTTTGCCAACTTCGTTCACAAATAATTTGCAGTGTGCCCGGAGCCAACTTTGAGAAATATGTTAAAACTTATATTTATTGTAGTAACTTTTGATACCACACGCTGTCCATTGGCTAGTTGTCCATTGTTGGGATGGGTGGTGGGTAGCCAGGAATTGGATTTGGGGGGGCTTACCCTAAATGACCCTAAATGGGGGGGGGGTTAATTTATGCAAGGACTAACTTTGTCGACTTATACAGAAAAGCTTACCAATTAAGAAAACGTAGAATTGAAAAGTGAGCGTATTGAGCTCGAAAATTTTAGCATTCACCTCGAATTGAATGGGTTTTCCTTAGAAGAAAACCCACAAATTCGAGGAATTTGAAGAACAAAACTATAACGAATTCTCCCAATTTATAAAAAAAATCTCATGAATGCAAAGAATGTACGAAAATTGTTACACTGCACCTGGGATAGGTTATAATTTCTTCCGACCATTCATATTGAAATAGGAGTTATGCAGATACTTTGTCGACTAATGCAGAAAAAAATCTAGAAACAGAGTGAGCGAAGCGAGTTCAAAAATTTTGACAACCCTCCTCGGATGAATTTGGTTCTTTTTGCTCAGAAATGAGAATTGGAGTAAATCTGTCAACTTATATTGAATTGAGTACCTTACCTAAGTATAGGATGTATTAGCGAGCGAAGCGAACTCGAAAATTGTAGTATTTCGCCTGGGATAGCTTGGTTTCTCTATAGTTGTCGCCGGTTTGAATACGCGGGGCCCGTAGCAATTGTTACTCCGGCACTGGCCTCACACTTGGCTGGAGAGTCCTAACTTTATTAGTAAGAGAATAAAACTTGACTAGACACTTCAAACAACAGACGTAATTAAAGTTATATTAAAACTACTTACATTATAATTAGAATGAAGTGCTACTAAGCTAAGGCGTCTGTGAATAAAATTTAATTACTTGTTTATGTTACACAGGAAGTTCTATTGTAGAGCACATCAGCGTCCCGAAACTTGGGGACTGGCTCACAACTTGTACTAACTAGTTAGTGCGATTAGCAAAGAAGCGTTCTGCTTGTTATACTTACTCATAAAATATGTCACAGCTGAATTTTATTAATTTATTTACTTAGACGAAATCACAACAGCAGAGTTAAAATATTTCAGATATTAATTTTATTCAAATATGTCAGTACAGAATGTCTTCATATGGCTCGAATAAAAAATATGTTACTGCTGCAAAAATGTTTTTACAAAGCTATCAGATTTTTTCTGGCAACTGAAAAATACAGTTTCACTATGGAAGAGCGGTTTGCCTATAAAAAAAAGGAGCTATGCTCAATCAAAAATGGAGTACAAAGCAAAAGGGTGCAATGCCTCCAAAACGTTTGTTTACAACATGTGCGTTACATTACGTTTGTAGGCACTATTATGTAATGTTCACACAAATAAACAATCTTGGCATTGTGATTAGTTCGTATAACAAGTACAAAGACAAAGTACCTGGATAGTGAAAAGTTCAGAACTATCGTACGTCTCACTAAAATGATGTTGATCTCGTTATGACTCAGGTCTGTTATTATTATGAGTAGGTAAGTACCTGTTATAATTTGACGAGTAGAAATAATTGGGCGCGCGATATTCAAGTAGTAGTGTGACATGCGCTCATGGCGCGTCGCGCGTCGGCTGCTAATCGTTTGTTAATTAAAGCGCTCGTTATAGCTCGCTGCAGCGGCCGTAAACAAAAGAGACTTTGAGGTATTTCGAATGCCGACGCAGTGGCATCCCTACGCTGCGACGGAAGCTATTAATGAAATTGGAATTGTCGCCGGCCCCGGAGCTCCTCGTTCTCCCCAATTGATTTTCATAGACAAGAATTGTCATTCCGCTAGAGAGCCGATTCCTCGGGGTCGGCAATTGTCGTGATATGAAAAGCAGGTGGACCGACCTTTCGTGGCTCGAATACTAAACGCCTTGTTATCATCTCATTCTACGCCACCAAAGGTTAAAATATCTCCGTATCCTCTTTTGATATTCTTTTTAAATCCATTTCATTTTAGATTTTAATTTACTTTAGCATCTCTCGGGAGTCGCGCTGCTGCATACAGCTTTTGCTTTGACTGTATTGATTAAGTATAACGTTTTTATTATTGTGAGAGAAATGTACGAACGGAGAAATGTACTTGTATATTTGATTTATATTATTTTTCTTTAGAAACAGTGTTTTAAATGTTATCTTGTTCAGTTTCGTTGAATCTTGTTTATAATATTGTAGTGCTTTCTAGAACTTTATTTTGTGAAAGTCGTAAAATCGAAAGAGGAATGCGTAGAACATGACGGCAGTAAGAAATGGTTTGTCATCAGTTAACAACAATAAAGTTATTATCGGGGCAAAGTTAAGATAAGTGAATTTTGTAATGAATTATTAAAGGGGCATGTTATTGAGTATCGAGAGGCGAGCGAGGCGACACAACAGCACAGCGGACGCGCCTCTCGTCGCTGCAAGTTTCCGACCGCATTTACATAACTTGACAATTTGGGCGCCCGAGCTCCGGCGCGGGGTTGCTCACACACAGTATTCTTCACATAGCTCGTGCCACTCGTGGCATTCGTATCACTAAGTGACAATTTACTCTCGTTAATCGTTCAACTGAAACCACGTTAGTCTATTAAAGCTTTCAGTTGTGTTTTGTGAACAAGCTACTTTAGAAATAAAATAAAGCTATGTACCTATTATATTTTTTGTGAATTGGGATCGTTTGGAGAAATATTGACAGAACAAATGATACTCGTAAAAGTTGTCGAAGTATATATATAACTTAATGGAACTGTTATTTTATAAAATATTTTGAATATTAAAATAGCTAATTTTGAAACGATATTTCCCATCCTTGCAAACAAACTTAGCGGCTTTAGGCTAATTGCTACGTTCGGAATGGTAAGAAGTGTAGTTAGGAGTGATTAGAATGTGCAGGGGGCACGCCGGGCGCCGGCGGGGGTGCGGCGCGCTCAGCCTGTGGGCGCGTGGGGGAGGGGGGCGGCTCGCGGGGCCCGTGCGAGCACCACCCATGCATTTCTCAGTTCGCTGACCTGGAATGTATATTTAATTGATTTCGGTATTGCGGTTGGCATGCTAACGAAGCCTGAATTTCAATGAAAAGTTTGATCTTTCAGCCAGAAACAATAGTTGAGCGAAACGTGAGCTTCGCTCGAATCGATCAGTCAATAAGCTCGTCTGATTTATATAAATATTTCTTAACTTTTCTATCGACTCCGTTATAATAATAAAAAATAGTTCTGGATTTATAGTAATTCGTTTTAGCCTTATTTATTTAGTAATAGCTGTAAGAATACGATATTCATCAAACATATCCTACCGAATTTGGTATTTCGTTACATTGTTATAGAACATAGGAAAATGGTTTTGATTCAGCAGTGGTTGTGGGAATGTAAGATATGCTCATACTTACAGAACAAGGAACTTGAAGCACAATTTGAAGTGCTACGCCGACGCGTAGGTAATCTGATCCGCGTAGCGCTCGTAGCACGCCTCGGAACCGCGTACTCACTTGTAAAACGTTTACTCAAACTAATCTTGTTACAATAATACGCTAATTTATTTTTAAGTTTGTGTGACGGAACTTTCATATTTTAGATTTTATTTTCTTTGACAGAAATGTAACGTTCGCTTGATATGTATAGCTTGCAAAATCTTTTAAGCCTTTATCCAGTTAGTAACTATACTGGTTATATATACGAGCTGCCAAAACAATCGAATACGAGTAGGTACAGCTGAATATCAGAATTTCACTGCAAGCGACTGCCTATTCAGACAATAACTCGGGGCACAAATATTCCTTAGTTAGGCCGCGTGTCTGGCTTTGGACTGGCTGTGACGACTGGCATAGATATTCGTAGGACCGGTATGTGCAGTCGACGTAAAGTGCGCTTCAGGAAACGATGGACTTTGTTTAACGCTCTCCGATTCAATACTTGACTAAGGTCGTGTGGTTTTATCTCGATTGCCTGTTTCTGGCCCTAGTTAATAGTTAGGTTAATAAGAAAGGTTTTTCATTGAAATCATATCTAATTTAGTAACAGAATTAAATATGGACAATTTTATTTTGTAACAAATGATTATAGGTATATCTTTTTGTTCCCCAACCACAATTTATCTGAAAATCGAATATCAACTTCAAAACTTACAGCAATAGAAAAAAAAGTTATCTCAGCGGAGCCTCTTATCCTTGATGTTCATTAGCGTAATGTCGGCCAAGGGTAAAAGCTAAGGGGGTTGCCTTCCAGCAGAATAAGGGCGCGGGACGTGTCGAGCGATGTGACGAATAATAAAATTGACAAACAAGATCACAACTCGAGAGTCGAGACGTTGAACAACGTTGAACGTTGGATGACGTCACTCTTGATGGGAACCTCGAGATTTTCGTGAAATTCATTAGTGTTCTGAGACTAGTATACAATAAATAATTACTTGTAGGTACATACCATAGACCGTAACAAGTATTTGCATTAATTTATTCAGGTTTTTTGAAAGAAAAAAAAAATAATAAAAAAGGAAATATTTTTCAGTTCCAAGTACGCCAGTGCCAACGAGCTAGTTAGTAAGAGGCGCTCCTATACTGTTTGCGATAGGTAGGTCGATACTCAATATTTCATAAAATGTAAAGAGAGTCACGGCCACCGGGTAGGTATTAATGGACGCTTAAATGGAGGTGAAACTTTAGCCAAGTCCCGTTACCGCGGCAATTTGTCAAACAAAAAATATGAGTGAACTTTCAGGCCAGAAGCGTTGTCTGACATGACTTATATAAATAACCTGTGCCCGGCGACCGACCGACGGTTAGTTTTAGCTTTATTTTATGGGACTTTTTTATTCGACAGAACTTAGTGTTGCCCAAGTCAGGGGTCTCGATGACCCTTGTGAGTAAATTGTTATACGGACATATGAAGTAAGTAGATGTAACAGGTTGAAACGAGAACCGATTAGTTTTTATCTTGAAAATGCTGAAACATAATATTTGAAACTGCTGAAAACATAGTGTGGTATTTCTGGGAAATGAACCGTCTCAATTATAAAAGAGGAATTGATATTTTTGTAAAATGTTCAGAACCGTGCCGTGGTAGAGTTTAGAATTTCTAGAATATAGAATTTTGCTTTAAAAGATACATGTATTTAGAGAGTCCTTTTTAGGGTATATAGTTAAAAAGGAACTCTTACAGATTCCCCCTGCCCGTCTATCGGTCGGTCCGTATGTCACAGCCATTTTAATTCGAGACTGTTGATACCACACAGTTGACATTTGGAGAGTAAGTGTCTTATATGAACCGTTACACAAAAGTGATAGTAAATTATGAAAAAAACAAAAATAGGGGTGGCCATACATGTAAAAAATATTTCAATGTATGCAACTGTGTATTGACAGCTCTTAAAAAATAAGGTACTTATAACACTTTTTTTTTCTTAAGTAAAATTTTTGTGAGATATTTGCATCCAAAGCCGTAAATTGTACCCCCTCTCATTTCTAAATTCAACTCAACTCAATTCTGAAAACATTTCACTTTCAATGAAAATTGGTGTGATACGAGTATTTAGAGTTGATATTTAGTTTTTTACTAATATACTATGAAAAACAAAGTTAACTTTGCTGTCGGGTGTAAATTTTCATGTGAATGAGCGATAAAAATCTTATTATTATATTGTTTCGTGCTACGGAACCCTGTGTGTGCGAGTCCGATTGGCACTTGGTCGGTTTTCTTTTATTAGGTTTCAACGTAAGATTTTCTAGTGACAGTTTGTGCAAATCTAGCAATTATACGCTGGACACAAAAGGATCGCTAATGTATGCTGCCTGCTACATTGAGTGGAGTACTCAGATATTCTGGTAGTTAACCTCTTGCTACGAGTCAGATTTGAATTCGTATGTCACGCGATTTTACTATGGCAAACGTGTTTCGCACGTTTTTTTTTATTAAAAACGGTGCTCCCCACTAGGAATTTCAGGTCGTCGTCCTAGTGGAGTCGTCGTTTATAAACTCGTTGCTTCTTTTGTAGTTTAATTATATTTTTAAATAGCAATAAGTTAATTTATACTTCATAGCTCTAAAAATGGAGGATAGATGTTCGTGGCTAAATACTAACAGGCACTCGGGTCGGTCTTTAGGTTTAGCCGCGGTTGCCTAGGTCAGTCCCTGGATGGGTGACCACTCATGACATACCGAGTTTCCTCCATGTAGATCTTTGACAGTCGTTAGGTAGTCAGTTGCCGGAAAGTCTGACAACCAGTCTTACCAAGGGTTATCGTATTACCCAGTACTAACTGGGTTGTTGAGGTCAGATAGGCAGCCGCTGCATTTAAATACTGGTATTCAGCTGCATCCGGTTAGATTGGAAGCCGACGCCAACATAGTTGGGAAAAGGCTAGGCGGATAATGAGCTCTGTAAAAAACGTACAGAGAAATTAATTATTAATTAAATTGACAGACGCGTCAATATTTCTCCACAAAAATTACATTTGTGATATATGCATACGATATTAAAGTTGGCAGTCAATTTGGTAAGCAATAAACCCTGACTTTACAAATAAACTTCTGTAAAGTTTTGAGCTCAAAGAGTTATTAGGCTGATCATGATGATCAATGGTTAGAGTAGCAACAAACAGCAAACACGCCTGAAACTTTCTCCCAATCTGCATACTATTCATAAATATGTAGGGAAACTTTATAACGTTCTTGTATAACAATGTAAATGATAGGTAAACTTGCGAGCACGTTCACGTGAATCATTGATACTGTGAAGACGCGGCGCGCTGTAATCAAAGCATGAAACAGCCACTCGGGGAGAGCTTCCAAACTAGTATCTATCGCACAAACATTTAACGAATTACCCGAGGATTACTAACTTATTTCATTACGAACTTTGCGCAGGCGAAATGTTATTTTGGATAAATCCCTCAAGTGTTATCTAGATGATTGCAGCCGGAATCTCGCTCTTTCAACCATGGCGCGACATTGTTTTTGTTGACTGTACATGGCTATCTAAACAGTTCTCTCTATGTAACAGAATACATGGGTGCGGGTGTTTGTCATATTACCAATTGTTTTTGTTTATTTGTGAATTATTACAATATAACTCATGCCAGATTAAAAATCGTGTTAAAAAATTCTTACAATCATTACGTTTAGGTAACATTGTGCCATGATGACCAAATAGAGTAGTAGCATCATAATAATTACACCGAAATTGTTTAGACACAAGTCCTGCCGTATCTGACAAATACTACGCGACATGAACTCCCCATTATTGGGTCAACATGCCTCATTCCCTTCATAACAACCCTTCCTATCGATAGCAGGCGTCGTTTGTTCCTTGTAGTGCATAGCATGTAGGCACAGCAAATACCAGTCGAGCAATTTGCGTAATAAAACAACTACCGCGCGATTATAAGATAAATGGAATATTTCAAAAGCAAGGATTAAACGTCTACACTGTTGGAGATCCTTTTATGAGAAACCTGATTAAGATTTGTGAAGTAACTGCGTTTTGCAAAGTGGGATTTGACGCTCAGTCTAGAGGGTAGTTTCGCGGGAATATCCAGCCAGAGGAGTTCAAAGTCTTAGTTATTGTTTTGTTCTCTTGAAATAATTTTATTTTCCTCCATTGCAGTTGAGTGATGAGAATAAAGATGGTAGATATCCGTTGCGATTGCTTCTTGACAAAAGTAGGATGGAAATGATGGAAAAGAGTGTCTTGATACTACTAACAATATAAGCGTCTAGTTCATATCCATATACCACGTTTAAATATATGACTGACCCTTCCTTGCCCTTAAATATAAGTAGAGTCCATTAAAGCCATATCAGAGGAAGGAGATTATGTTGAGGAGCGGCGCCATTGAAACAATAAGTTAACGTGCATTCGGGCTGTCAGTTTACCTCCAGCAGGTCACCAAATAAATACGTTAAGTTCAGGCATTAGAGCCGTCCTCTTCGGCAATAATTCTTCCGCATATCAGTCCTTGCTCTACGATGTCCCTTTGTCCCTTGTCTTTGATCGAAAGCCTCTTCGATTGATGACATCTATTTGCGCCGAGTTCGAGTTCGTTGAATGACTTTCAAGTTTGTCTTTAGCGTTTGAGTTGTTCGAAAAATATATATCACTGGAATAATATTGGTTCATGAATCATGTGCTTTTATGAGAAACCAACATAAGATCAGGTAAGTAACATTTTATATAATAAAAACGTTTAAGAGAAGATTCAAGTGCACAGTCACGACTAGTGTCCGATCGAAGGTCGATTTCTGGCCGACGCCGAAGCCGATTAATCGGCTATCGCCACAACCTATGGCCGAAGCCGAAGCCGAAGGTTTAATAACCCTAAAAATCCGAAGGTGAGTTTTTGGCCGAAGGTGATCGAAGATCGGCAGTTATGACAGTCTGTTAGATATTCAACAGCATGTGAAATCTCGCCTACGCCATATTAAGGTCCCGCCAGCATCACGAATATTTAAGTGAAGTAAATAGTTTAACAAATTAAGCAAAATATAAAAAAGTAGACAATCAATGTCGCCGAACTCAATATTTCATTAAAATCAACTTCACAAAGAGAAACCGTAAAATAGCATTTGAATTTAAGTCGCATTAAAAGTTTGCGTGAGCTGAGTTCGTAGCACAATGGGGCCGTTGGAAAAATTCTAATTACTTTACTGAGTTGGAATTTAAAAAAGTTACGCTCACTGGTTGGCCGTCTGGCTTGATGCACAAACTTATTTTTAACATTGAAACATCACTAACGGATGGACACACTATCCCCAAAATACGCGCACTTAAAATTGCGCACCCCAAAATACGCGCACTAAAAATTGCGCATCTTAATACGCGCACTTAAAATTCATGCTATCCATGTTGTAGGCACGTCAGTCTCTATTATTTTTCGTAAATCTGATTTGCTTTCATTATCCCTCTGCACGAAAATGCTCTGGCGAGAGGTATTCAGCGCATTTTTATTTTTGCGAATATTTTTCAGTAACAATGCAACTTAATGACAAATGAATTTCCCTTTTATCATCAGCGTTTTCGTACTTGCGATGCGGAAAATGGAGGTTCGGTATCGTCTTTTATCTGGCGCATATACTGATGGTGCTATCATATAACAGTTTACGCGATCCCGGATCGATGCAATGTAACAAATAATGAAGTGGAGTGAACTCCAGTAAACGCCCACGGCTCAGAAGTGTTGGCAATTTAGAACAGCCGGCGCCGCTTGTTGCCGTCGTTTTTCTTGCCGCTTTGTTCAATAAATGTACGCCTGGAGTGCCTTTCTCACGATGTTAGGTTCATATTACAATCATAATTACGTAATAATGTTTAAAACCATGTATTTATACTCAAATCGAGATGCGTAACTTGGCTTCCTATCTTGTAATACATTATAGTCGTAAGTTGAATGTCTTTCTGTATTTAAAATTTTCTTTTGTTTTATTCCAGTCTTTTGTCTTCATTACCACTTAGAAGTTTCATTGTGTCTCAACGAATTAATGTAAGTTATGTAAGTATCCATTAGAGGAAGCTAAAGTTTGATCACGGGTTCCTGATTATTTAATAGACTTGAGTTTCTAGAATTGATTGTATTTAGCTTTGGTTGAAGTTTTCTTGTATTAATTAAGGTGGCATTGCTTTGCTAATGTATTTTTCGCTTAAAGGCAGTGTTTTTAACATTAACCATGCATGCAACTCACCGTTTAGATTGAATATTAAATAAACTGGAAAAGTATTTATCTGTGCAACAAAACATTGAACTGAAATGTAGCCGCATAATGAAGTCACCTCTAATCAAAGGCCCATGGCATTTATCAGCGTGTGGTATAAGTATCACCCTTAAGGTAAGATTAAGGGGTGGTTTTAGTTTAGTCAGCTGGTTATATGGACTTTTCTGTAAATATAGTAATCTTACTATATAATATAATAATCTATGTAGTATGTAAGTAATCTGCCCCTTAATTTGAACATAAACTCCGAGAAACATTTGTAGGTTTTCGAGTGTAGAATATGTTACTAATAATTATTTAACCTCTCCAAATGCCTATGTCTGTCAGCTAACAAATGGCACGGTACGTAGGAGGTAACTCTCTAACGAGCCAGTCAGTAACCTATAGGTACCAGGGACGGTCAGCAGCCTCACTCGTAAATGTACTTGAAAATAAATGTCTTTTTAACAGCCGTTCTCGAGTTTTATCGATACGACTTCATTACTCAGGTAAATAAAAAGTGTGGGACCAATTAAGTCTGCTCCAATATTAATGGTCGTAATATTTTGGGTGGTGTGCGTTACATAAGTCTGTGAAAATTTTTGTGAGTTTTAGGCTTGTTTCACACGTACCACAACCACGCCACGTGGGCGGGCGTAATTTTGTATTGAAAATGAATAGTATAATTTATAAGGACCACAATATGCCGGGCATTATCGCACGCAACGCAACCACCAGCGATACCGCGAACTAGCGTCTGACCACATCGCAGTCAAGGCGTGTTTTCTCTACGAAAGCCGGTGTTGAACTGTCTGTTTGCAACTAAATCGTAACTACTAGCGACAACACACAAACTGCACAAAGCTGCAGCGACACTATTCACATGTAACCACTGCTTTACCACCTTTTGTCGTTGCGATGTGGTGTGGTTGTGGTACATGTGAAAGAAGCCTTAAAGCAGCCCTGAAGCACTTGTCGCATAGGTTATGAGTTGTATCGGAAAAGTAACGAACACTGCAAAATCGAGATATAACATGGGCAGTAACGAAGTGAAAGCAAGCTGTACGGGTTCGTTTAACAAAGCCGTTCCGTGCCCCATGCGAATTAAAATCCCAACAATACCTTCGGGCAGGTGTTTTACGTGTGTTGTGTTTTATATACCTATTATCCTGTAACATCCGTCCGGACCTACTTTCAGACCGTTTCATCTTACGCCCAAACGGGTCAGCGTAATTTATTACCTATTGTGCGGATATTTCATTTATCACGGTGAATTCAATTTATAGAACAATTAATCATTCCACAATACTTACTTGCCGACAGCGGACTGGTTGCCCGCCGCCGCGCCGCTACCGGCCGCTGGAGACGGAGCCATTGCGGTAAAAAACTTTTCGTTCTCGAAATACAATAAAAATATCGTTTTCACACGTCCTTTACACACGTATACGTAACATTACGTATTTACCGACACATATTCGTCGTTCGTATCGTGACTTTCATTTGGAAGTTTCGTCGCCCTCCTCGAGGGGGAGCCACCGAGAAAATATTCTTAAAAGCTTGTGACTCAGCGTAATTAAAGAGCGGTTTGAATTATCCATTAATGAGCCAGTGAGGACACTTGATTAAAGTGAGATCAAGACTGTTATAATAAATTGTATTACTCACGAAAAATCCCTTAAAAAGGTGAGCGAGAAAATCAGGGGCCTCGAAAAATAATTCTCAAAGAAAAAGAAATTAAGTTTGAGGGAAAGTTTTAAGAAAATTAAAACCTAAATCCTTAAACCGCTTAGAATTATAATAATCTGGCGATGGTTATGTCAGAACCGGTAGAAATACCGCGCTTTATATTCGGCGCGTATTATTAGTGAATAGAGTATGTTCTCGCATGTGTTATTTCAGTATACGTGTTCATTTTAAGCCGGTCGTTAGCATTCAGTTCGCTGCTGCGGAATTGAATTAGTCGTCGCCGTCTACCCGTAACCTTACGTACGCGACGAGCCGACGAGCCGACGCTCTACGTTTGACATGACATGTCTGCCGTGATTGCGTCCCGCACCAATTAGAACATGCGCCTTTTCAACATGTAAACATCAAAACTTTTCATGCCTTTCACCGAAAAACATACATAATTCAATAGCATACATAAATATGATAATTAGGTCAGTAGGTCTAACCTACCCACTTTTTTTGATTGATTAATTTACGGCTTGTTTTCCCTCGTTTACGTTTTATGGTAAAACACATTGTTATTTTTATAAAAAACGAAAATATTTTTTTAATAGAACTTTTCATGATAATTATAATTGTAATGCAAGTAGGTACCTAAAATAATAAAACAATACTACTCCATAAGACTTGAATAAGGTATATGTGTGGACCAATAAGATAGATAAGATAAGCGCTGGAAATGAAGTATTATTTAACTAAGCTAATTTAATCACTGCCAATCCGTTCATCTGGTTTCCATAATAACATTGCAGAAGTATCACACCAACGGCAATGGGGCACTTATTTTTATAAGAGTTAACTAAATTCGTTGTATACTTAATTAACTAGTTCTACCGTAATGGGAGCTGTTTAATTTGTCCAGCGTAGCAACCGCGTAGACGTGGCGTAACAAATGCCTGGACGTCGCGTCGCGTTGTGTAGTCGCGTAGACGCTGAATGCCTTCGATGCTTACGCCCAACTAATGTCAAATACGATGGCACCTTAATTGATTACAAAACAAGAGACAAAATAAGGAAGCCTACGAGTATTCAACTCTCCTTGTAAACTTTGAATACGACAGATGTCGTATCTCTTGTCTTGCAATCTCCTCGTCTTAATTTACTTGTGTAAGGATCGTTGAACACGTGATTCGTTTTATTAGATTGGAAACTTCAGCAACTCTATCAAGCGAGTGGTTGGGACTAGAACGAATGATGCCTCGAGTATTTTTGACAATACGTACTCCAATAACAATAAGAGGAATTCGGAGGCTTTTGTTTTAAATAAAAATAAACAAAACAAATGCCAGGCACATTTTGCGAGAAACGTTAATTTGGAGAGCAGATATACGTTCAATTCGTTTGACAAAGCTATTGAAATACAAACGGCGGCAGTAAGGAGTGGCTGCCTACGTCAACCAGAAGTGTCGTTAAGTGCTGGGGCCGCGCCGCCTCTGACAATTACCGCTACGAGCCTGTAATGACCCAGAGAGACCCTTATTAAAACTTGCTTCACCCCACTTCCACTAAGTAAAGTTTAAAGTAACGATGCATATTAATTGAAATATCGATACCGTAGTTTGTGGCTACTTCACATCAAACAGCCTGTGACTGATGACCTGATGCGGCAAACAGCTACGTATCTACTTGTTTAAACAATATTTTATGTGGCCATATCATGCACCAATACAGGAATATCGGGACACAACGGGCGTTTCCAGGATCCTTTAAAGCCTTGCCGTCTTATAATTGACGATTGAAAGCTACCACTTAACTGAAAAGAAACGTGTCTTGAAAATCTCAAAGAACTTACACGTGTATTTGAAGTAGGAACGAATTAATGTACGTGCCGAGCTTAAATGTCAATAAAAAACATTCATTTAATACAACGTATGAATACAAACATTGTTTTATTACGTGTGCTATAAAATAAAAACTTCTTAAGCGTATAAATTGGGGGCGTGACATAAACAGAGCAGATGGGTGATGCAGCCCGGTTTTATAGGTGTCATCGAATGGTGTGATCGTAAGCGCCGTGTTTTATTGCATCCACTGCTTATTATTATCCAGTTTTACTGCTGCGTGGATTCGATATAACTTCGGCCAATATGGCCAGGATAAAGTTTGATCGAGCTCAGTGGCCGCAAACGTTTCGATCGGAATCAATAGAGAACAATACTACAACTATGAAAAACGTGTGTAAGGGCTTACGTTTAGAATTAGGAGTAGCGGTTGTAACAGAGTTGTTAGTCGTGAATTCGGGACAAAACGCGCATTCGTGTATAGGATTACTATCAACCTCGTTCTGTAGGTAGTAGGGTGACTTTACTTAGTGAAGATCGAGTTTTACGTACGTAAAGTTATATAACATATACCATAGTTCCAATAAGTAATCGATATTTTATGCAAATGTGTCAATTAGTATTTTATGCCCACTTCTCAGAAGGTAGTGAAAATGTATGGATTTCTGTGAATAGCTCAAACGCTCTTTCCTCCCTTGTAATTAAAGATGATACTGATGTATTTTGTGAGAATTCTTGGTAATCGTACGAAGGATGCAATGGAGGGATGCAAAGAAATGGAGCAATGCAAATGCAAGGATGCAATTACCTCAATTGGTGTCAATTATGCCTGCTACTTAACTTTTCGCAAAGAAAACACTTTACGCCACTTTATGCCATTCAAGTTTCCCTTCTGCTAAAATCAACAGCATCTGTTCGGTAGTTAAGCCGTAAAAAGTTGCGACAAACTTATTTGCATTATAACTTGTCTCATGACTAGAAGTTAATGAAACAGTAAGTTAACTCGCACTTAATTAGAGGGCATGTAATTAGGTGTATCTGCGCAGAGTGCAGAGAGAGGGGACGCGAGTGCGACTCGTATTTTGCATTATTATGCGAGATTACCGAAAAGCTGCACACCGCTTCAGTGCGAACCCGGACGAAACAAAACGTTACTTCGGAAAGTTAACGCTACGGCAAATAGCGCTACCAATTACTTAACTGTACCTGTGATAATTTGACTTCGTTCTGACTACGGAAAAACTTACCTTTTTAGATGATTTGTGGGTGTGAGGTAGGTCTTGTTGTGTTCATATTGTCATTTAGACCACTGAAGTTCTATCTTATTTGCTCATCTAAAACTACCTACTCACTATGCTATAGTACTCACTGTGCTATACAGGGTTATTTGTAAAACACCAGCAACCTCTTAAGAGGTCATTGTACTCATCATTATGAACAACTTTTACTATGGGACCAAACCTGAAATCGCAAAAAAAAAACCTACATTTATGATCGATTAACTCGTCAAAATGTAGGGAACAGCTGATTTTTTTTTCGCGATTTCAGCATTGGTCCCATACTAAAAGTTGTTCATAATGATGAGTACAATGACCTCTTAAGAGGTTGCTGGTGTTTTACAAATAACCCTGTATATGCTATAGTGAGTAGGTACTTATCTGTGCCAATTGGGCCTTCTTTTAATAATTAGTTCAACTTCCTGATAGAGAATTTTTCAGACCATTCTTGACTTTTTGAAAAGTATGGATAGAGCAAGGAATTCAGTGGAACTCTACCAATTAAAAAAGTAGAGCATGGAATATGCAAAGTAAAACAGATGATTTTCAAAGGATAAGTAGGAAATCAAAAAGTGGATGAAAAATATAGGTGACGGTACTACAGTGATAATGGGTGCGACGTTTCATAAAGGCTAATGCGCTTGCAGTTGGATATTAGGCTTTAGACTACTAAAAGATTTCCATGACAAAATGCTGGTGGCTGCTTTTAGTCTATCTAGCTAAAATGGCTTTATGTTGGAGTTTTTATTAAGTTATCTGCTCGCGAAAATGTATTCTTACACGGAGAGAGATGCAACATTGTTAGCTATCTACCTATATAAGATCCCATTAAAATAGATGGTCAAATTTTAACACAGCGTTCACGTCTAACTAAAGATATCTTTAGTTGCAAAAAAAAAACACTGATTAAAGTGATTTTGTTTTGACCGTTTTGTGGATGTGTTTATTCTAGAGTTTTTTAATTTATTATTTTAGGTCAAAATAAAATCACTGTAATCAGTGTTTTCTTTGCTTGGATATCTTTGGTTAGACGTACTGAACGCTGTGTTAAAATTTGTCTATCTATTTTAATGGGACCTTTATATAGATAGTTAACAATGTTGCAGCTCTCTCCGTATAAGAATACAATACCTTATTTAAAATGAAAAATCGTCATAAAGTAGTCCAGTTTTGATGAACCGCAGGATTTCGGGATATCGAAAGCAGCTAGTCTTAAGGCATGTGATTAGCCGAGAACATTCAATAATAATGATACCAAACGGCCATGGCATTTTTCAAAGCTATTTAGCATATGTCTCGACTCTCAGAAAGTGAATATTTATAGCAATTCTGAAAGACTGTTTCTGTTCATATAAAATGCTGTAGGCGGTATTTTTTATAAGTACTAGATGTAGGTATTCAATATACATAATGAATATTCTAATTGAACATGCCCCGAATACATTAATTTAAGAACTCCTGAATGGAATTAATGGACATAGTCCTTTGTCTATTAATTAATCAGAACCAGACCAGGTTATACCAATGGAAAATAAGTTTTCTTTTATAACTAAGCAAGTAAGCAGCCTTGTTGCAAAACAGGCATTATTTAGGTGTCGCTGTTATTTGTGAAAACTGGATTTTTGTCGAATTGAGTACACAAAACTGACGTGAAAAATAGTTCAGGCGGTCTAAAATAGCCGCTTGAGCAGAGTCATAACAAGATAATAATGTGAAAAATTCATAAAATGGTCACAGGAGCAGTATTATGAATTGTCACTTTGTGACCATTTTATACGAATGGTAATTCAAACTATTATATTATTATGATTAAGCTAACACGGCCAATTTCGACCCCCTGCATATTACAAAAACAAGATAGGTAATCCCGAGTGACGTCATATTTGTTTATTGACCTTAAAGATGACCAAAAATACTTAAGATCTCGGAGGCCGCGTATTATCCATAAAAGGTTATTTTAAGTGTTGCCATTTTCCTAAAAACGCGTAGGACTGGGTGATCGTTGGTGGATAAGCAAACGTCCATATTTATAATTTTCAAGCGAGTACTTCGTCTATCTTTTCGTCCAGCCGTCGCCCACTGACCACGGCTATTGTTCAGTGATTAATTGCTGGGAAAATTGAATCACCGTGATAAATGAAATATCAACACAATATGTAACAAATCGCTATAGTCCCGTCCTTCGACCACCGGCCAGCCGCGATTGTTTGATTACGAGCGAGTGAACGAGTGAACGACACAGAAAGGAGCAAATTAACGAGCGGGCGGCGGCTCTTTGCGGTTTTTGTACACATGCTAAATCACAAAAAATCCCTGCGTAGTTTACTTCCAGCTTACACGGGCGATTTATTAATACCTACATTTAATTCGCAACATTTGTTGCATCGAAATTCAAAGTGTTGTAGAGAAATTCTGCAAGTATTTTTGTTATTATTTATCTTCAAACTTTAAAACAATGGGAAAATATATTGTAACTTTCAGTACAAATTGATGCGTAACATCTTCCTCTATTGTAAAGGTTAACAGATTGAGTTTGTAGTCGTCTAAATACGGAACATTTTCGTCGACAGAGCGATCAATCAATTTGATATGCTTTCGCTTTCCTTACAACAACATGGTAACACTCCTACACAAAATCGGATCATAAACAGAGTATAGGTAAAATTATATTTATCGAACTGGAAAGCGAAATGGATTTTGAACAACATGTAGGGATAGATGTAAAATGCTAGTATTCAATTTCCAATTCAAGTACATGAGCCAATGTGTTAATGTACGTGTATGTGTTTTTCTGTTATTCCTTGAAAATGAAATGTACTCTGTCGAGGTGCGTCTATACATAGTAATCGGGTCCCAGGAATGAATTATATTAACTACAATAATTGCGATAAAGTAACCTTGTTACAGTAAACTTCAGAGTTTAGATTGTGCTGTATTAACATTTGGTCGTTATCATTTGAACGCAACCAAGCCACTATGATGTGATTGAATGCCGTATTCTAAACTAAAGCAGTAAAAAACCCAGTTATTTCCGGAATAGCCCTTTAACCTCGACCGACATACAAGATAAACCCAATAAAAAGCTAAAGCCCTATTAAGATATCTTTTTTATTATTTTGGGTTCTGAATCACACACATACAATCATCGCGTTAAAACTTGCTTGGTTACAAATACACAACCCGTATAAACTGAATTTTTTCAGCAACTAAACTTATATTGCAGTATTTGTTCAACACAGTAGATCTGTAAATGTATTTCAACCTGCCCCGATAAGCAACTTTGTGGGTTT
This sequence comes from Eurois occulta, assembly GCA_950022335.1. Taxonomy (NCBI): domain Eukaryota; kingdom Metazoa; phylum Arthropoda; class Insecta; order Lepidoptera; family Noctuidae; genus Eurois; species Eurois occulta. The sequence continues at coordinate 15,090,733 of OX465487.1, forward strand.
TCTTCATTCCCCGATGAGTACAGAAATTATTGTGTATTTTGGTATTATTTCCACGTAGGAACTTTTTCCGAGGTACAGGGAGGGTCGTTGTACGCTGAGACTCGTATTTTAATAATGAATGGGTCGTGCATTAAAGCCGTGACATTTAAGTTGGTTGGTAGCGGGTCGCCCCGGCCGCCTGCCCGGCGCGCGCCGCTCGCGACCCCGGACACCTTGATTATAACATAATTGAGTGCTTCCGGTGAACCGAGGAGCCTCCTTTACATTTATAGAAAAAATTGAAACATTGTCCTCTATCGTGTCCGTGGTGAATGTCCACTCGCAGTCTAGTGAAGACAGTCTAGCAAGAATAAATGAAACTGTAGCTCCACTCGAAATATGATAAGATATTATGGTATTCTAAATTGATAGGTAGTTAGATGACAGTAAATAAAACCCAGACGGCGTACCGATCCTAGGTAGCGCCAAATCGACTCGATATTTTGTAATTTATACACGGACATTTTGCTTGCCAGTTTTATCTAAAAGGAATCACTGATGATTTTTACTTTCCTTCTAATAAATGGTTTCATTTTACACAAAAGAAAAATTGATTATAATAGTTTAAGATGTTTTCAAAAAGAACATCAGTATGTGACTATAAAAATCTGTAGGAGTTTTTAAAATATTCCAGGATGATAGTTTATTCGCAGAAAGTTTTCCGCTTTTTATATTTCTGCGTGGAAATGAAAAAGTTTAGCGAGTAGCGGCATCGCACCGCGCACCGCCCCGAGCCACATCCGTTCTCAAATTCTTTGACTCAGGCTGGATCATATTTTTGGCTGGCTAAATTTGCGGCAATGAATCTTTTCAAAGTTTTGATTGTACACATTCGTTACCTCCTACCATTCGTCAACGCTAAAGAGTTCCAATCCATATAACTTTGCGGTCCAAAGAGTTAAGCTTCCAAGTACTTGGAAATTGAAATTTGTTACGGAATTAATGTGTTCTTACAAGTTTAAAAATATGGGTATGGAATGAGTTTCAGTCGTATTCACATTAATTGAAGCTTTGTTTGAATGGTTGGTGAGAGATTTTCTCAATCATTTTTAAATTTAATAAACTAGATTAACACCCACGGCACGTTTACCGTAGGTTTACAAACAGAAATTGTAGGTTTTCAGTGTTCTCTGTAGTTATTTTAATTAAAAAGAACAATAATTACAATATAGGTACACTGAACTTGTAATATTCTTTTCAATAATAAGATTGCTAATGTATATACGTTGAGCTTAAGCAGAAACTCTCAAGTAAACATCTCAACTTTTTGACAATGTATATTTTATTGTACCTAGAGAAATTTCACAGACCTTCGCAAAGGGGTGGGATAAAATATAATCATCCTCGTCGCCTGTGAAGCTAATGAATACTTTTCTGATTAGCGAAATAAGCGCCGTCATTAAATAGCCACTCAAGTAGATGAGCCTAAATGTTGTACAACTTTGCGAAAGTTAAATTCGCTCTACAATCATGATTTATATTTCTTTAAAGAGGTACCTATTAAAACTTTTTTCAGATTGCAACTCCTTTAACACTTTCAATTCCAAGTGCAATAAATCAGAGCTAACCGCGGCAGCTTTCACGTTATGACTTCCTCGTAAAATTTACATTTAAAAGTTAATTTTCTCGCTTCCCAGCTTAGGGCAATTGTTAATCTTGGATTCGCTCGTATTGCCCTCGGTGTAAAAATTAAGAACATTAGTGTAAGTTGTAGCGGGAGGGGTAGCCAGAGAGCTAGGGAGCGAGGGTGCAAGATAGCCCGACCGAGCCTGCCTCTGCTACACTCATACACTGGTACGATTATTACCCCGGCGCGGCGCGGTGCGGCGGTGCGGAACCTATGTTTATCTTGTTTGTTTATTTTTGAGACTGTTTCCTCATAAAGTGAACATTAAACGGGTTCATGAACGTAGCTATACGACTATTGTCTAACTTTATAATTAAATTCAAGATATCTTGCGCTGCCAGCCACGTTATTTGGAACTAACGAAAGCTTATAACTTCATCTACGTAGAGTTTAGATTTCCAGAGAAGTAGCAGCGGCGTCCTCGTGTGCTCTGATATATTAAATAAACTCCTGCTTCTGCCATTGCCATTTCATTTGTCAATATGGTGGACAATTAATAGATACCCTCGCAATATTATGTTGCTGAGAAGATTAACGTAGAGCATTTGGACGTCTATGGTCATGAATAATTATGAATAATCTGCTTTAAAGTTTTAAAACTCTCTTAGCAAACATGTGTGTTATCTCCCATGTTTTTTTTATATCTTGGGACAACCAACACACCGCCATCTGATCCCAAACTAGGCAGAACCTGTACTATGGCAACCAGACAACTGATAAACACACTTATATATTTCTAAATACATACATAATATAGATAAATTACACACCCAGATACAGAACAAATAATCGTACTCATTTATTTATTTATTTATTTACAAACTCTTACCTACTACTACCATTACAGATCTGCGATCCAATGCGATAGAGCGGCCTTACATGCTAAATACTTAATCTACATTCTATAAAATTACAAACTATATCCTAAATCTTAACCTACATCTACATAACATATTACATATAATGCAGCTTTTGCGAATTCACTCAAGTTGCAACACAATACATCAACCCTCTCGTGAACCTCGTTCACCACACGCATAGTGAGAGGAGTCTTCGCCAGTAAGTTGGTTCTGGCTGCAGGCACAACAAGCAAGGGCGCGCGTCGCCGCCTCCACACGTACCGGTCAGGCACGCAAAGTTCCAGGTGCCGCAGCACTCCGGGGTTATGCGCCCCGCCACGCAGCAGCTTGACTACATACGCTGCGAGCGCAAAGTCCCGTCGCACTTTTAACGCGTTGTACCCGACCATACCCTGCGTACAAAGAGTGTAGGGTACATTAATGGGTAAAACGGATATACCCCATACAGCTTGAAATACAAGTGTCTAGTGAACTTATTTTGAACACGTTCCAGCATGACACCATATTTCGCCTCATGAGGAGCCCATATGACTGCACTGTGCTCAAGGTGGCTCCTGACTAGAGCGTCATACAACACCTTGAGTGTCGTGATGTTGGTAAACCCCTGAGCCGTCCTGAGTACGAAACCTAGGTTTCGGTATGCCTTCTTACATATCTTATTGATATGCTCACGGAAGGTTAGCTCCTGAGTGAAGATTACCCCTAAGTCTCGTACCTGATTATATTATTATTATTCACTATATACGTCATCGCACAAAGATTTGTCCTGTGTGGGAATCGAACCCACGACCTCCGTCCTAGCAGTCAGGGTCACTAACCACTAGACCAACAGGCCAATCTAAATTAAATTTAACAAACCATTGTGGGTACTTGTACAAGTTAGCACTGAAAACAAATGTCTAACGAGCAGAGATATGTTATCACCACATCACATTCAGCGAAGGCTTAAGAGATAGTTACAGACACGAAAAATTGTGTGACCAAACTGCATAAATATGCAGAATCTAGGTCGTTAACCGAGAAATCCGGTTACACAAAAGACTTGGTCGGGTGCAGAGTATTTCGTAGTCCGCAAACGAATTGCAAATGCGGCTAGAGCGCGAGTTTGTTCACCGAGTCGCCAAACACGACGCGCGCCCGCCCCAGCCGCGTCCTCGCGCTGAATCACAACACGACGCGACCGATAAATACACAAATATTGTTCCGCACATTACTGGCTAATGCGAATATCACCTAATCATATTCGCACTTCACTATATTCAACAGTGTTTTAATATTCTATTCGTTTACATAGCTTTCACGCAACAGCGGATAAGTTGATTGACTTGGGTCTCCATTATAATAACGAGGTTAAAATTAAGCTTAATTTTAAAATTCGCTTAACGATTAGGTACAACATTTTTCGATGCTCTCTTTTGATAAAAGTCGACCAATATTGGTTAGCCGCATTACCAGCTCAAAGCGGTGCGCATTCTAAATAGCTTTGAAAATATAACTTTAGGGGCTGTAAACTCTTGTTGGTTAGTTGATAAATAATGGTTTTGTGGTGTCAAGAATTCTTGGATTTACAATAATTCAGGTCTTCTGCGATATAAGTAGACATTCAGAAATAACATTTATTTCGAAGGAGAGTTATAGGTAAGATGATTTGATGGTTACAATTATATTTGTAAATCCAAAATTCACATTCGCAGAAATGTCACTCAATCACTGTCTACTATTTGTGATTTGTTTTTCAATACCTATGTGATTTTTGGGAAGTAACTTGAATTTCGTATTAAACGAGGAGTGCAAGCCCTACCTACTCTTCATAACATATATTTGTATAGAGTTATTGATAGGTGCTCTGTGAACATACTTCCAGTATTTTTTTTATCAAACGGTTTAAAATTATTCGTAATATGAGGTTCCACGTACCTCTCACTATTCATTACCTGAATATTGTCATATTTCGAGGGCATTGGGTTTGTAATATATTACATAAGAATGTTGTTCCCGGCACAGAAGGTCTTGGTTTCGGAACTAAGAACATAAAACAAAATTTAAAATTCTCTGAATTACATCAGAGAAGACGTTAAAAATGCTCAAAATTGTCAGAGTGACGAAACACAAGTCCTGCCGGGAGGTAGGTCCTGTTCATGACTGCCGCGACAAATAATAAAGCTATTTTACCACATAGTTTATGTTTAATCCATTTTGTTACGTGTCGCGCGGCAATAAAAAGTCCCTTATTTATTTTTAAGAGACGGTAGACAATTTGCGATTGGTGTCTTTCTTGTTATTTAGGAACTTTGTAATGCTGTAACTGATGATAAGCGAATATAGTAGGTACAGAAATATATATATATATATACCTGTACACGTAACGCAATGTACCTTCTAGCAGGTTATTAGATGATTCTTCCTAAAGTGGGCCACGTAACCTAATAGTCCCCAGTAAGGTGAAATACGGAGTTCAATCTTTCTGCCATTTTTTTTCAACGAGGATGTTTCTAACGACGAGTAAGAGCTAGCGGGGTAAACCTTCATAACGATAAATCTATACCAGGAATAAGGTAAATTTGGTTAAATCTCCAGAAAACATGGTTTTACATATTGGTTTTTCAACTGGTACCACGAAATGTGAAAAAGAAATTCAAAAAGTTAGAAATAGCGTATTTGTTAAAGCTTTCTCTTTTAAGTGTGTTTTCGGCAATAGGTTTAAAACACGCTACGATGAAACGTAAGTAAACATTTCAGTTCAACTACAAGAGATACTAATGTTCATTTAGCACCGCTTACCCCACGATTAGCAGGAAGTGTCAGACAAAAGACAATAAGGGGACGTAGATAGTAACTTGAGATGTCTAGTTCAGGACCTTTGTTTCCGGGAGGGTATTCCGGCTGCACCCTAGATATCCCGAGCATCCCGATGGCTTCCTAGTAGTTGTTACAAAAACACTGTGACAAAGCAGTAATAGCATTCATTTCCATCAGTTGATTGCAATAGGTTGATAGAATTGAGATGAGTCAAAACCATTCCTCATTTCAGATCTTCTTAGCGTATCGATGGCAAAAAGTTTAAATATGTTTAGCCCAAAACTCAGCCACGTGAACCCCGCTCACTGATGCAGTCAATAAACCATCAAGAGCGCAGGTGACAAGGCATGCGGTGCAAGATGGAAGGTGGGCCATTGTTTGTGGGGAGACGCCGCCTACGCAGCTGAGGTCTGAGCCGTCCATGAACCCCCATCGGGTTCGAAGTCTGTTTAAAGATTTCCAAGTCGGCCACGGCAACTCAGGCCCAGGTTTCCACCTGGGCCTGAGTTGCCGTGGCCGGTTTTCTGTTGGATCGTTGAAGTTGCCAGGGGGTTTAAACCGCTCTCGCCAGGGATTGCATCTTGCTGTGGAGGCGTTGAAATTGACTGGGCTGGCTGGGCCCACGCAACCAAGAAAACTTTTACGACTTTTCAGCCTTTGGAGCATTCCCGGGGAATTTCAGATCAATGTCACACATTAATTAGATAAGAGGTGTTGAAAGTCGACGATATAAAAAATGGTGCAAATTGGCTCTTAGAGCTGTTGTCCTACTCATTTTACCGTTGGCTGTGTAACTAGGCAAATGCATCGTGGACAAATAGAAGCTTTAGAATTTCACAAATAGTTGGATAGAAGCCATAGTTAGGCGGAATGTTTGTTCAGCCGCACTTCTGTACCTAGTGTAACGGTGGTATAGTTAAGTTGGTACGACATACTATGCTGCAACTACCTTTGAAATCCAGTGAGCATCTGTTGACTGCTCCATTAATTTAGATTTATTAACTATTGTTTATGGCGGTGTTCCTATGTTCCAATTACCTATTATATACACCGTGACTTTTTAGTCGTCTTATAAAGGTGGTCAACTCAATGTATTCGACAGAAAATACCTTTAGGCGACATTCTTTTTTACCATTAAATAAGATAATAGGAAAAAAAAAATTAAAAGGTTTAATTAAACGCTTTAAAAAAATAGTAACACAATTAGAGGGGATTGGCACTGTTACTTCTTAATACAGGCTATTTCATAGCCTAGCTAGGAGAACAGAACGTCACCCACTTGATTGCCAGACATTTAATACTACCTACTTTGTGAAATCTGTTACATTGTACTACAATCTATTTTTATATAAATAAAGATTATGTTATTTTATATATAATATATTATATTTAGTATGCCTAAACACAATATTTTAGGAATGTATTTTACCCAAAACATTACGATCCCTTAACAGAATTTTCATTTCAGGCATTAAGCATTTTTCGATAAAATAGACTTCCCTTTATCCGTAACAGTATTTCATTATTAATATTGGCCTCAATTAGAGGCAAGGCGACACGAGGCGTGCGCCAGTGGCTGTCACCATAACCGAGCCGAGTTAACCGCCTCTCCGAGAGTAATTACACTGAACTTCATTTAACTTCCGCAGCTCAGTCCAAATACCAGTACCACTAAGCACTGTACTTACTTTACTTAGCCCGTAACAAAACGATGCAATTTTAAGTAACGGTCCGGCGGGATAAGTCGAAAGCGTATATAGCTTAATGTACTTATGGAAGTGAACTTTTGTATGGAAGTGTACCGTTCTTGCTAAATAGTTTTGTGAGTTAGGTCGCCTGCTTGTGCGCTACTGCTAGTTGTTCAAGTTATGTCTCGACCTTATCTGTTCAATACATAGTTCAAGGTAGATGACCCAGTTACATGGCATTATTACATTTATAACTTTATGACGAATGTTTCTGTGCTGTGAACATTGATTTTCGTTTAGTTTAAGTAGGTTTACTTGCGTAATGTATGTTTTGTTCTTGTTTATCTTTACGCGACTGCCAAGGAAGGGTTATGTTTTCTGTCATTATGTGATAAGTTGCTAAGCTTTATCTACGTCCTCCGTTATTTTAGAAAGTTTCGTATAAATATAGCTACTCCTTTACGGCGAACTATTTGTACGATCTAATATAAAGCAACTATTTCATATTTTCCTTTCATCGCGCAGCACATAAATAGCCGTGCACCTATAAACTTTACCTTCTATGATGTCGGCAACCGTTAACGACGAATTTTTCAGAAATAAATTGAGCGGGAAGAGGCGAAATATGTTTTCACCGGGAATATTAGAGAGCGATCGGGTACCAGCTCTAAAATATTTAAAATGGAGTAGGTGTTTGTGTTCCGGGGGGAGTTACTTAACGATTTTGATACATAATACACGCTCTATAACGTCTTTCACAAACACCCCCGGTGCTCCGTTCGTATTAACTCCATAATCTGGAGTCATGCCTTGAGGCTTTATTAGCCTTATAGCGTGACGTAATTCATCACTGTTACGGCAACTGAATTTAACTTGCTAATATTACATAGCACGTTTTTTCGTACTAGGTACTACATTATTAAACGTTGATTTTAGTAGGCGCTTGTTTGAAATATTCAAAATGTTATGAGTACGAGCTCACTACTTTCATTAAAAGAAAATCAAAAAGTTTTTCATTTCAGAGAATAATATGTTTTCTGTTTTAGTTCCTTTTCGGATTATCTTAATTTTATGGTCTGTTTGCCAACTTAACAATCGTATTTTAAAAAAGCTTAAAGGTGAACGCTCTGGTACAAGTCCAGGATGAGATCGCAATCACTAGAGCTAATTTCATCTCGAGCTGATGTCAACACAACACTTCAACAGGTTTCAATACAACGTAAGCATGCAACTAGATCGGCGAGCCGTCACCCTGGGTGAAGATGGTGAGGACCCTATGTAAGCGGGTCTGCGGGTAGTCAGCCCGCCCGCGCCGTAAGCGGGTGATCCAGCCACCATAAGAGTCTGACTGCTATTGACTAGGTGGTCCCGAGCCGTTACGATGCGATGTTTAAAAGTGTGCGTAGTGCAGTGAAAGGAATCTGAAAAGCTCGAGACAATGCGATGCTGATCCCGTGCACTGCGTATACGTGTACGTTGACCTTAATTTTTAACCTACCTAAATTTCTTATTTATTATCTTAAAAAATAAATTCTCAATATACATATTTCTAATAAATAAATAAATAATGCATGGGATTACAGCTCAAATTAAAATTTTACCCCCGCTTCTCCAGCCACCTATCTTCTATCCCTCTCGCACAGTCGAAATGATTCTGTTAGGGTGAGCTACCCTATTGATGGAAGCATGACAAGTATTAAAACAATTAAATACAATATTAATTAATTTATTTATTTAATTGACTGCATCGTTGGTTTAGTTAATTCCGTGCAGGCAAGCAAAATTCTATAAATTAAAATTCGGATTCATGTACTTGTTGTGTTGTAGGTTTAATTCTGAAAGCAGCTGGCTTCGTCGCTACATCACTACAGCAGCAGATGTAGCACGTTTCCATCGCGACAGTCACAATAGGGAATTCAGAGAAACAAGTTATGGCGCCAGGAAATGGACTGGCAACCTGTGACTGCCTCATGCACTTTTATCATAAACGAATATTGAGAGAATTCTAGTTACAGCGTAGAGGAATATAAGTCGAAGTTACGGACAGTTCTGTACCACGGTAACTTACATTTTTTTTCAGGAAAGGACTGTCGCAGATGGGAAGCGATGTCTTTGTTCTTAGCTGAGAAAATTCAACTTTTGATAGGCAAGTAAAATAATAAAGGACCCACGTTATGCGTTATTGTTTTTTAGTGTGATTGGAATATCGTAAAAGGATTGGTGTCTATGGGGAAATATCAGTCGCAGCATTATCTTTACTATACGTGATGCTTGCTTCAAAATACATAAAGTAAACCTGAATAAATCTATTTTGTTGTTTGTGCAATGTAAGCTGACATGAAACGCAGTGCCAACAAACGTAAGAAGGATGGTATCAATATAATTTGCGTTGTCATGCCTCTGCCTCTATTCCACAGGAATGGAATAAGGCTCTTGGAGCTCTCAGAGATCTGATGAATTGCCTCATAAATTGTAGCTTACGCTATCCTTCGCGCAAGTCGCAAACGGCCAACTCCGCTCATGTCTTAAAACATTCGGTGCCACTCCGAGAATAAGTTTCTTTTTACAAGAATTTTAAATATGAAACGTTTACTTACTTATGTCTGGGGTCTGAGTAGGATTTCTAATAATATGTACATAAGTGTGTATGTATGTACAAGTTATTAGAAATTTAACAAATAGACCAATAATGAAAAGAACGCAAATAGCGCAATTTGCGATTTTCTTAGAAGTCATCAGCATCAGCTATAAACAAGATTATTAATTTCGTATAAGATCTTAAGACAATTTTACGTTTCTGAGAACATGATTATAGTAATTACCACTTTTGTATAGGCCAATCTGTCTCTTGTATTGGTAATCTCAGTTCAGAAGTGAATCGTTTCGCGTAAGTAACAGAAGTTTGTGTTCACCTACTCCTGAGGCTCAAAGTTATTGCAAAGGTCAGTTTGCCTGGATTATCATTAAATCTAAGCAGACTTATACTTACCATGGACAGGAAAATGGCAAGGATAACGAAGACAAGGAAGTAGATATGACGCTACGAGGATTTCGTGTATGGGATTTTCATACTGGTGTATGTCGCAGAATAATTGGAAAAATGTTTCTAGTTTTATAACGCTGCACGCTGATTGGCTGATGTGTAAGTAAAGCAACGACGATAGCGCTCATCACGTTGTTCTTTGTGAGCGTTGCCCCACACTATGAATTTCTCCTGTATCGTGGCTGCGTTTACAAACATTTAAACTCACATACACATACAGTCAGACCCGGAACAACTACCTGCCGGCCACACAAATATTTGTTCCGTGCGAGAATCAAACAAATCAAGGGTTGTTTAAAAAAAACGCAGCAGTACGATTTTTCACTTATCCTTCGACGCATTTTGCAGAGACGTGATTGTGTGCTTATATGTTACACACATGTTAAGTATACGAATTTGTATGAATGACGGCTCAATTGGCGATGGTACTAGCAGTCGGGTTCATTGCTGCAGGTGGCTGCTGCGTGTCCTGTAATGGAGACATATCTGCATCGGTTGGCCCACAGATAGTTGTCTAGATTTTGACAGGCGTTTGTACAAGTATTGTACAGAGATTTTCGTCTGCTATTCGTACGATATAGGTAATATACATGGCTTTACCCAAAAAGGAAAAAGTTACAAATTATCAGGACTCCAGCAAGCAAAGGAGAAGAAAAAACTCTGAACGTTATTTTGCTTATCATTTTATCAAGGATGCTGCATTTACGATAACGTTGTTTTGTATGTGCGGATGTTATTCTATTAACGTTTGCGTTTTCATTAGGATTCGTAATTTCCAGGTTGGGAAATTGCGGATCCGGCGAAGTCGACGGCGCTGCACCGAGTCGCGTCAGTGACGTCACAAGCACGGGGCGGAAGGAAGAGGGGGCAGGCAGGGAGGGGGGAGGGTGTTACCTGACTACTGCATGACGTACTGCTTGTTCATTAACTGCACTTGACTTCTCCGCTATATCATCTTATTATCTCGCATTAGTACATATGTTTCACAGTGGTACAATTCATTTTGGTTTGTGCCGCAGGTGTAAAGAGAATCTTGAAACGCATGTAGGTACCTACATTAGAACTATATCTTTAAGACTTCTGTTTTACTACCGCTGTACCGACCTCGCCGTCGTGTATTATACGAGTATGATTCGTAAAGTAAATGGTTTTTCGACCATTCAAAAGGATTTTATCAGTAGGCACATTTATTAGTCTAGGCTGATTACAGAAATAAATAGCAACGGTCGATCTAAATATTACCGAGGTATATAATTATATCTACCTATAACACATAACAGGATATTAAAGGTCACAAGTAAGTGTTTTCATGATGATTTGAAATTGGGCATTCTCAATTATTGAGAAATAATAATGAATTGGGTAGAAACTGGCTCATACGTGGAATGGTGGAAAACCGCCTCCTTTCGAACAAAAGGTTAAGAATCTAAGCAAAGGACAATGACCAAAGTTGGTACCAAAAAGTCTCGCGCCTCAAAACCAAAATATTATAGTAATTAGTTTCATATTTTTTTACGGCATTTCGCGTCGGGGATTTGATTTTTGAACTGGAAATATACTTTTCGAGTTTAAAAGTATGAATATTGTTTTACTCCCTTTATATGACGTTCCGTTTCAACTGAATATAAATGACGTTCCGTTTCAATTGAACAAACCCTTGTCTGTCGAGCGGACTCTAAAATTAATTACAATTAAGTAAGATCAGTACACCAAATCGATTTAGTTTGGTTTATTGCTATTTGCAACAAAATAGATTTTCTCAGCCTAAAGATTTTGATTTATCGATTACATCCCTAAATCCCGACTAGTTTATAGCACTTACTATACTCTATGGTTTATAGTTATCTTATCTGTGGCATCTGACATTTGTACTATACTGACTGACTATTGGCAATGTAAAGGTCTAAAATAAAATCGAGTTTCAGTCAAGCATACTGTGGATGTTACTTTAACTCGTAATTCTTACTAATATTAGTGTATTACGCTGTTTTTAGAGCAATAATGTAATGTATGTGTGTTAAAATACGTCGTTGGTAGCGTCGAAAAAATAGACCTACTTTTTAGGTTAGTTTCGATTTTATAAAATAACTCTGAAACGCGGGTTTTTTTTTCAAAAATAATTTTTGTAGGAGTTAATACGATCAGTGTAGTCTATAAAAAACAAGGTTTGATTTTGATGCAGCATGGTACGGGATTCCATACTTCCATGAGCATTCTCTTTTGATCAAACATCATTGCATTTATTCGGAATATCACTGTAGACTCATTCTCCGAATTAATTAAGAATGTTCACCGAACTAACATTTATCTTAGGACTCATCCAATTTGTACTGAATTTTATTTCGTGCCGTGCCCTAGGCTATTACGAAACAAAGGTTTGTTACAGACAGACTTGCAGTATCCCAATCGATTTCGGAGGATTCTAAGTAAATTGTAGAGTTGTTACAAAAATAAACATACGCTGAAACTTCAAATGAATTAAAATTTAGATGTTGGTGCACGATCAGTAGTACTTGTTTTGACACTCAGATTCAAATTAATTTTGGCGAAACGTTAAATCCGACTGCTGAAGATTCTAAGTACCTACCTGTACACTGTACATGTGTTTCAAATTAATTTTATCGTTAAAACAGTCTCTATTTTCGTTCACGCTGTCAAAGCGTTCGGGGGTGACATTTTCTAATTAACGCAAAATTGATCTGTTATAAATCTGTGGAGCGGACAGCATATTTATGAAAATATTTTAGCTGACGGAAGGCTAACCATGTTTTCACAAATTATGCCCAACTTTATGCATAGCACTCAAAGCTTGAGCTGTTTTAATGGGCTGTCGCTTTTAATTTATTAGACTTGGTTTATGTCTCTGAGAAATAAGATTTTTTACAATGGTCTGAAGGTGTGGTCATGGTGTAGTCTGGAGATCATGGGTTGTGTCTAGGGAATGCAATCTCGTACGAGATTTCCGCCTAGCGAGATCTCGCGAGACTCAAAACCCAGTCTCGCGAGATCTCGCAAATTACGGGATCTCGCGAGATTGAGAGAATCGCAATTAAAACATATGCAAATGCTTGTTTTAAGAACTAGTAATTGACATGATATGTAATTAAATAGAAACTGCGTTGCTTAGTTATAAAAATAATGTAAGTTTTATTTTAAAAATCAACAGAGTACTTATTATTTTGTCTCTAACTCTAATAACATTTGTTTATGTCTATAATTATTATAGTAGGTATAATAATTATAGACATAAACAAATGTGTAGCTAAACAGTTCAAATTCTTACAATGTTGGTAACAAAACAATAATTATCTATATTTAGTCCTTTGTAAATTATTACTTTAGTTTCAATAATCAAGAGTAATAGGGACATTACTTATGGTAAATAAATACAACAAAACAAAAACTTAACTTCACAAGTTGTTAAATAAATGTTGTGAGATCGTATAAAAAAAGTTTAAAGTAGAAGTCAGATGAAGTTATCAAGGTACGGAAAGGCAAGTTAGTTTGTCTGAAAATGGCTTCTCAAAAAACACATCATGTCGAGAGTATCATCTGACAGACGACTTCTGATTTTGCATGCCAATGTCGATCTCGTTATCTCGCGAGATCTCGTACGAAATTTGACGAGATACAATCTCGTAAAATATGGCCGGGATCTCGCGAGATCGGGATCTCGGCGAGACGAGATTGCATTCCCTAGTTGTGTCGAATCCTATATTATAAATCTAACGTATTATTGTGTTCAATGTGGAATTTCCACACGATATACTTATAAAGGGATCCGCAGGGCTCATCCCTACTTGATATCTCCATAAGGCGTTCTATTTAACTCTTTGCTTGTCGCTCTATAACTTATGAGTCTAGATTCGAGCAGCTCTTTTCTGCTCCATTTGCCACCATGCCTCTTGCATACACGGCAAGCCTGCCGTTGCGTGCTCTCGAGGGCAGATCCTAATTGAGAAATCGTAAAAAAGAGTCCCGAGCTCTATTGATTTACCTTTACACCCCAGACTACATGTTATACCTTATAGCTATGTCGTAAACATAATCCGAAATTCTCGCATATATTTTAGAGAACATATTTCGTAATGTAGGTGTCTAATTATCTGGAGGCGGGTGGTGTTAAAGATATTTTGGTAATAAATTAGCGGAGACCCTTTGTATAGGACGGGCAAGCCCGGGTCTTTGGTCGAGGGCGATAATAGGATCCCTGTCATCATACGTGTGCCGTTTATGCGTTATTACCTGTTGAACATTTTCCGTATAAAATAATATCCGAGGACAGCAAAAGATTACGGTGATGCTGAGACAGTACATAAGGTATAATCCCACTTACATTGAGTACATTTCAAACATACCTAATTATTTAGTAAGTACTAAGTAAAGGTGGAGTCTTACATCTATTGATATATCACTCTTATAAAGGAGCTTCTTTTACTTTAAAATGCTCTCTATCTCTTAGAATGCTGATTTGAAAAAGAAAAATCCTTTTATGTTGTCAATATAATATGAAATTCAGATAACGCACGTTTACATACTATTGAGAGCTTTTTTTGGGATTCTGTCCTATTCAGAGTGGTTATAAGAGCGGTGTTTAGATTGACAAAACTTTTATAGGCTGAGTTCTGCTTTTGAATGAGTTGAATCAGGACTACTCTTTATTTATATGTACCCTCATAATATGAACATTTGCCAGACAATAATGACAGACATAATGTAGGTTAGATTTTATAAACATAGACACTATAATCATTACAGAATGTTTCGCACCGTTCACAGCTAGACGACTCAGGATGTAACGCGGACGCGCGTCAAATGCGTCTTCCTGTTTAATATAATAAACTACAAAACAATGGCATCGGCCACAGGTTGACTCACACTGCTATAGACTAGATTTATATCCTACAACTACTTGCTACAATGGCGCGGCTAAACCACAGAACATAGTCACTCCATGACCTCGGAATGAGTATGTTCAGTAGGTATTCAACATGACTCAAAATTGGATCATATAATATACAATTACAAATATAATAAAGTTTTCCAAAACAATGCAAATATATTTTTGAGTAGATCCATTTTAATTCATCATTTCCACGGTCTCAAAGAATTTGAGTGAAGATGGTCGTATAATATGACTGCTGTGACAGGCTAAAAGAATGAGTGTCAGATTTGTAAGGACTCAGGCTACAATGATGAAACATTCATCTTGTTAGTCAGAATGTTGGCACTTAGTGCAGGCAAAGTGTCTGTCTAGTCGTAATCGAGCCGGGCGTGGAAGCTACGTTGAAGTAATTAAGAACTATTTACTGGTAAGTATACTTGGGCATGTGACTCCAGATGACATCAGATGCTATCAGATAGTATTCATGCACCCGATGTGGTCTAACAAAGGTCAAATCTTAATTAAGGCATCAAGATAACATAATTTAAGAACACAGCTGCTATAAATTAATGATATTATCAAGTTATTCAAAAGACAGATAAAACAATTTATGTAATTGTGTTAACAATCTCATTACAGATCTTTTAATGTTTTCAAAAGCATCAAGCGAAAAGAAAAGTCGTTTGTCTTCGCCGAATTAGCTTCAGGTAGACTAGTCGCTTGATAAAACGGCATGAGTTAAAGTTTTTCTAGACCTAGACAAAACAAAAGGCAGGATTGATCGCGGAGCTTAAAAGATTATTCACAAATGTAGAAGGTAGTTTGTAAATACGGTCGGCTGGTCGGCAATTGTCGGCCATCATTCGGCAATCAACCTCGCTAAATGAAGACTTCCGGTTGTTGTGAGGTCTCTCGCTGGCCCAGAGGGTGACATCATTCAGACTGCTCGCTATATTTTCCTCTTAACGTTTTCCTTACACGAACATAATAACCTTAATGCATTGTTAAAGTCCGTGTTCTGTATGAAGTAGGTAGTTTCTATAAAGAACGTTTAGTAGAGCTTACGACAACATTGTGATAAATACAATTAAAACGTCATTAATTATCATTATTTTAATCAAAGGTGATTCCGGTCAGTTTCTCGTTAAAATACATACATGTTAATTACAACAAAAATGAACATAAACCTAATTCTAACAACCCAATCCTTGAGCATAATAATATTATGAAATTTATTAGCTTCATGAAATTAACATGTAACAAAATAATTTTACGAGGATAGTGGTCAGCTTTCATTTGTTATCATTATTATTTTGCTAGTTGAAATTGTTTGCGGTGAATTATACCTATTGTGTGACCGAGTGACCATTACTTAATGTACATAAATTCACGACAGTAAAGAATTTAATTTTACGTGTTAGTGTTATTTTAATTCTAATGAGTCACCTAATAAAAGTAATTGAAATAAAACAAATAGTTATTGTGTTTTTCTTTATTGTAATCTTACTGATTTCAAATTAATGAGTGAACTAACGAATGTGCGATACTTAAATATACCTACATAGCTTTAGAGGTACTTATTTGATCTGTGTGTGCTTTTGGTATTAGGCGTACACTTCGATCTGGTAGTTGAGCCCGGATCCCCGGTCGCTCTTGAGTCTGATGTTGGCGTATGAGAAGCCGACTCCTCCGGCCGTGATACTGGGGATGGCATCCGTGTGGTCCAGGTCCCGCAAAATTATACCCTGGAAAAAGAAAAGTATAAAGTTACATATACATATAAAAAGAAACTCACAAAAAGGAACCCTGAATTCATAACATAACCTTTTTTGGTATTTTTATTAAAAAAATATAGGGTAAAACAGTAAGTAAAGTTTAGCTTATGTCAAGTTCACAAAAAAATCTTGTTATAATTGATTGTTAATATTGTTTTATTTTTTCTATTTCTGAAATGATTTATAATGATTATTTTCATAATGAGTTACTTCTGTGTTGCTGTGCTCTGTCACACTGAACATTCGACCATTAAATCTGCTTTTAACGTCGATAGATGGCCACTAACATAGAGTGCCTAGTTTGGGGTTCACGGCTACTTTTACTTTTGAATTCTTTTAACTTTTGTCCTCACTGTATTTTGTTTTCTATCTTGTATGTAGGTAACATTCTTGTGTTTGTCAAATTTATTTAAATGTCTAGATTAATATCAAAACATTGATCATATTATGTTTTCCAAATTATAATTCGAAGAAACGAAGTTGTCATCAATTTACATAGGTCAATTCGCGACCTCGCCGCGTGTCGTGTTCATCCGATAGTTACAAGTTCTGGAAACAAGTCTATAATATCCCGACAAGTAGGTAGATAATTCGATAGCAAATAAAACGTGCGTGTATGACTATGGACGAGGAGGCCTTGTAGATTCGCCTTGTTTTAGTTTAAGTACTAACGCTGTAACATAATAACTTTGTAAAACCAAATAGTTTTAAAAGAAACATCATGTTTACTCCAGAAATATATATTAAGGATAGTAGCAGGTGTCGTTCTGTAGTTTCTGCCTGTCCCAGGCATTCAGGGAAAAAAGCGTAAGTTTATGTATGTAAAGTTAAAAAATTCAACATAACTTTTTACTTCTTTAAGTATATTTTAAATTCCGTATCATTTTAATGATGTTATTTTTTAAAAGGTGTTCTGCCCACGATGCTGCCCACCTGCTGAAAAGTGGTTTGAGCTGTCATAATAGTCGGACACCTACAATACCAAAAGGTGTTACGACTCGCGGCCAGCTTTAATTTGGCGCGCTTTCAGCTTTTTCAGTGTAAATAGTTCAGAATGATGTTTTGTGCTAGTAAATGAATGTTAAAGTTCGAGTTTTAATGACGGAAAACGCTTTTAGCGTGCGAAATGAGTTGTGAAAATAGTTGCGAACAGGTTTGTAGTAGATATGTTACATACTCAGGTCATGCGATAGGTATTACGCATTTTCTTGCAATTGCTCACATATTAAGTATCTGATTATTATTGATTGTATAATATACGTGTCTAGCATCGCGATGAGTCGATTATCTTTATCTTTTGTGTCTGCACGAGCTGTTATGTTACTCACGCAGTTAATGATTGGATTTGTTTGCCAGGAATCAGGTATGATATCTATGGTAGAGCTGGGTTGCGGTGCATCAGACATAATTATTGAGAGTTCTGTACACATGTCTCTTTTATCATAACCATAATCATAGCTAATAAATGACTTTGCAGTTTGCTACACGAGCGACTCGCCAAAAACAGGAAAAGTTGCAATAGCAGAGGTAGTCACCTCAACGTTTTATAAACTCAGGCATAAAATACCTTGATAATGACGTAATAATATGTTTTATAACCGGTTCCCAAAAAAGGCTTTCGCAAGTCAACAATATTTTGTATGAAGTGACACCACCTACTAGATTTTTGACATATTATTATCTTCATAGGTACATACAATCTCATTCATATTGATTATTATGCCAAGGTAACTTGGAGTCTAGTTTTTATAATAACTCCAACAACTTTACGAGTATGAGTCATTGCAGTTCGACTGGGCCCGGGGGAATCCGGACAATTCCCTTGTGAGGATGTCTGAAGTCTGAGCTAGTCTTATAATAAAGATTATTTGAAAGTTGTATTATTTCTTCAGCTATAAATCCACGATCCTCCATTGTGCTCAAACAAATAAAACAATATATTTTTAAATTGTTTCCCAACCTTCTTCTCTCATTTTAATTTTTTAATAATTTTAGAATAAGGAAAAAGGCGTTTAGAAATGCGATACAAGGGAGATTCCGTCCTCAAAAAGGAGGTGTGTCTACTTTGTCAACGATTGAATTGCGATGGTGTTAGTAATAAAATTACTTAAATACATTTTCTCGTTAGGGATACCTATGTAATTCTGACCAATTACTCAGAAGCTTCGTAGATATTCATCATATCATAAAAACAAAGGCTGAAGAAGGTGCTAATTATAACATTCTAATATTTATCGTTCATAGTACCTATTCAGTTCGAGTAAGTTAACGGTTAAAAACTGCAAAGCCATTTACAGAACCATATTAGTACAAATGAGAATAATTAACGTTCTGTGAGCATCTGAGTGGTTTGAGAAAACCTTCATTAACCTATTACAAAGACCCAAAAATATCTAAAAGTCAATTTAATTTCGAACGAGCTAGAAATAAACATCCCAGACACTTGATTTTGCTTTTACCAAAAGCAATAGGTAAACGTTAACTTACTGGCAAAACATTAACAAAAAAGCCAATCGGTCTTTTCCACGGTGCCAAACAAAGCTTTATATGACACGCTATTGCTGAACGTAAAATCACAGCAAAAAAGGCTTTTTATTTGTTACAACAGTAAAAACCTTTACGGTTGAGTATCAATTAAATGAATAAGATCAGAAGGATTGTACATACTTATGCATGTTTACGATTTACGTAGAGTTTCGCAATAAAAGAAAACCTTTTCCAAAAACGGTCCTTATTCACAGTATTATGATATGTATGTGGTTTCAAAAACATTCAATAGTGCTCGCTTACTCGTAAGTAAGGAGTACGGCTATTCAAATACGGCATAGAAGTCAGTTTAATTTTGTTAGGTACCTGGCTGTGGTTGAATTATTTGCAAGAAGGTTTTAATGTTGCTAAAGCCTTGATTACACTACTTAGGACATTTCCTGTCGCTGGAATGAACCGTATTTTTCCGCATTGCACTTCTCATTTTATTTTATTATAACGAACAATGTGGTATCATAACTTTTGTATGAGTATTATAGACTGGGCGATTATTGACGCATGTTTAAGGGCGCAATCGCGTCGTAACAATCCAAACAGTTTCTTGAGCTACTCCTGGAGCTAATCTTTTACCCGCGGTAGGCTGACCCTTATGAGTTCTTAGATTCATTACTTACTAGGTAAAGTCGTTCCCCTATACTAGATGCGTAGACATAGTATTTGCATGCCGGTAATTGCAAAATGTTCAAACAAATAGTGCGCGAAGGTACTATACGACTGCAGACTCGGTAATAAATAAACCAAAATGATTCGTGGTTTTGTCCTGCATTGCGGCCCGGAATAATACGCGCATTCCTGCGCAGACACACAGTACTAACTATTTCTACAAAAATGTGAGGAATGCTTGCTTACAATTAGCTGTGTACAAGGCCTATGGTATAAAACGTGAAAGCTATATGAGTTATGTGCAAAGTTGTATAAAATATTACACATTGCTTGTTCCAGATTTCAACTGGTTATGACGGGAATTAAAACAATGGAGTTCTTACTAGCTCGGTCTTACCTAGCTCGCACGTTATAAAGTAAAGGCATAACATTTCTGATAAATGTTAATTAGTTGAACAGTTAAAATTGGTCTTAATCTTAGGATATGATTCATGTTATATACAGATGGAGTTTGTTAACAACGCGTAGGCAAGTGCTTGGCGTGACCCTAATTGCTAACATAAAACGAAAGCCAAAATCCTTAGTGACATCGTTATTCTTGACGACTTACTTGCCTAGGGTTTGGGACGCCGTATCTAAATACCTTTCGCTTTCCCAAACAAAATAGATACATAGAGACGAGCAAACTGTTTACTTCGTCTAGTCTGCGGCACTGTAGTTTACAATCACACAAATAAAATATTAATAAACAAGTTGTGCTGTACTCGTTTATTTGCAAGAGCCAAGTGTAATTCCAAGAATCAGTTGACTACGAATACGTAATTAAAATTTGCAAAGTGCTGTAGTCGCAATTAGATCATCTTTAACTTTGTCTATGAAACTCCTAGTGCCAGTTATCGTTAAGAACTTCTACTAAAGTCAATCAAGACAAGGTTTGAAAGTATAATTAAATATCTTTTAATAGAAATTTAATTAATTAAGACATGATAGGCACCTTCTGAAAAGAGTGCGAAGAAAAGCGTTAAATCAATTCTAATTAGTAAAAAATAAAATAGAACACACAATTGTTTACCTTAATAATTTGTTGTCCTGGATCAGAAAAGAACACTTCTTTAACTCGCTTTTTGAGTGGGATGGCATTGTACTCGGCTTTCTGCTGATATAGCAATCGATTGTTGAAACTGGAGCCCACAATCAGATCCTTACAATGGACGACACAAATGATCGACAAAAGAACGACGAATAATACAGGCGCGGTCTTCATTTTGCTGGTAATGTGTGTAACGTATTGGGTAATGCGACCCGGTCAGTGGATGTCGATCGACTGGTTAACTCGCCTTCGCGTCGTATACAAAAACTCGTTTACCTCACAACTCGCAGAGTGAGCAAGCGGAAAAAGTGTTTAGGTGCTAAACAAGGGCTCTCGTGACTGCGAACACACAATATTTATACATAGTTACTTACACTATTGATTTCTCCCAACTTACGTTTAATTACGTGTTGTGTTTTACGTTTGACAAAACAAAGCCATGGTGAACTGTGAATCATTTACTGAGCTCGGTAACTACCTGGCACCTTTGTCTTGCGACTCCTTGACAATGAAGTTCATGATATATTCATCGTAATAGTTAGTAAGGCAGGGAATCAAATATCCCAAAATATTAATTGTCATAATGGTGTTATTGTACTGCCGCTTATAGCACGATCTGTTCTTAATTTGGTAACTGAGCAATTAGGGTGGTTATTGTAAACACAGTGCGAGGGCCGGCAACTCGGCAGCCACAAGGACAGCGGGGCTGTGAGACATCACCCACATTGGAATAAGTTTGAGCGAAATACGCATTATACCAAGGTCTCTGGCTGACCATGTAGGTCAAATTCAAATTCGTGAACTTATAAGTTTACAAGTTTGGCGTTGTTTAGCCATATTATAGTGTTCAAGTTAAGTATAGAATGTAAGTAAGGCATGTGGGGTTAGCTATCCGGAGAAATGGAAAATGCTCGACTGGAATGGACTCGAAATGGAAAATGATTAATGTCGGATAGACTGGCTTCCTTACAGCCAGTAAAAAGCTGATAATGCTACTAACCTTGTAACTATATGAGGAATGATAAATAAATAAAATGTTGCAAGACGAAGTATGAGCATGAGTTACAACATGTGGTTGGCTAAATTACAATTTCGGTATCAAAACCAAACAACAAAAAAGAAACAACCTGTGCCAAATTGGGAAAAATATAGGTAACACACCTTTTGAGTCTGACCTTTAGGAAAGTTCTCAGGAAAGTAGTTAGACATTCAAAAGACAGCCTGGATTACTAGTAGGTACATATCTATACCTATGATTTTAAGTACCTATTAGGTATACCACCGAGTTCACTGACGACCATTGATCTATGCAGAAACAATTAAGTGAATGTTTCACTTCTTTTCTTATTTCACAAAGCAAATTCCCGGTCAGTTTTCAAGGATTTAAGTTATTTCATTCTGAATATTCGTGTAGCTTATCAGAATTCTTTGCGTAAAATTCCCGATAACCTCGACAGAGTGTATCGGTTATTTACATTTTGCTAACAAAGTGTTCTCGCTTCTTTTATCGTGTTCAAGGAAATTTCATATTCTATTAGGAATTTTAATTCTGGATGGCAGAATGGATAACTGAATTTGTACTTTTACTACCAATAGGGAGATTTTACGAAGGATTTTTACGGTGTGACGAGTTTTTAAAACGCGATTTTGATACGTTAAGGTTTTGATGTATCCCAAGCTGTTCGTGAGTTAGGTAATTGTATGTCCAGACCAAGTGTTGTAGGACAAATAATTCTAATACCTAAACTGAAAAAACCGACTAAGTGCGAGTCGGACTTGCACACAAAGGGTTCCGTGGCACCAAAAAATATAATAAAAATCACTTTAACGCTCATTCATATATATAAAAAAAAAATTTGATTGGGGGTCAAATTTTTACGGTTTATTAGAGAATATCTCATTAACAATTAACTTAAAATAAATATGTTAGGAACCTCGATATGATTTTTTAAGAGCTATCGATAGACATCTCACACAGTTATACACGTAGATTTTTTTTCAACTCTCAGTTACATGTATGGAGGGCCACGGGCATGAGCTGTGACATACGAACGGACAGGACGAATATATGACGGTTCCGTTTTTAGTCATTTCGCAACGAAACCCTAAAAGACGATTTTGTTATCCCAAAAAAATGTAAATAGACGCCTGTTCAATAGACTAGAGCAACGTAAAGCTAAAGTTGAAATCGTTGTGGCTCCTTATGCTGATGTTTACGTTTTATGACTAACCGGCGGAAAACGCGGGACTTTCCAAACACCGAGTACGCAAGCCTGGTTTAGGGGAAAAACTATTCATCCCGTCAATCTTTCTCAGCTGATAGCTGAATAAACATCGGTTCAGATAACCCAGAGTAGTTCAGACTTGCGACGTGCGCTTTACAAATGTGTTTATCTTTATACGCGAAAATAAAGCGAAGAGGAAAACAAAATCTCCTTACTGACTTACCGTTATCACCCGTCTTACTTGTCAACACTTATTCAACGCGTTTAAACTACTAAAATAGCGGGGTAGCTTATCTGTTTGCGAAATTCGTGTAGCAAAGCCATCGCGGAGGTAGCGCTCTAAGCATAGGTAATTTATTTCCTGCAAAGAAGCAAAGTATGCCGAGCCGGAGCGTTTGTACACATTAACGTGGCACACCTCATGAAAAATCGCTTAGGAGACGGAGTTCGTACACGTTATATTACAATGAATGTACTTTATCTCTTTTCTTTGGGCCCGTTTAAAGTACGCTTCGTTACTCGAAACCACTTGTCACGAGTATAATTGCTCGCCCAAGTTTTTCTTTGTGCTGTGAAAAGATGCGAATTCTTTCAAATCAATTTAGTGTTCTTACGCTTGACTAAATTCAAAACTGAATTTCAGCTAAACTTTTGTGAGTACATAGAGTAAATAGGTGCCTATTAATGTTAACATATATCTACAGCCATGACGAAAATTAAATATTTATTTACTGTTGGAGTAAAACGATTTTAAATTTGAGAATATGAAAAAAAAAGAATTTTTTCAACAATGTCATATAGCTTGTAGGTAATTACATTGCGTAACAGTTGAACCACGAAAATCGCCCTAACGGCGACGACATGAATCAGCTGTCAATGTCGAAGTGTAAGCACTGAGGTTGTGTTGACTGTACCAGCTGTAAACCAATAACTTAAATTCATTACAAATTAAAGTGTCGCAATCGTAATGCTTGATTTGATTAATATTATTATTTCCAAGTCATAAATAACCGTGAATAGCTTTTGAGAAAACAGTAATAGTGACTCAGATGACCTAAGTTTTATAAGTTCTTCTTATTTATTAGTTTACAAGATTTAGGTTCAAATAAATATGATTTATACAAAAACTAAGGTAAACTCAAGCGTAATGTTTGGTCTTAAAAATAAGATATTGTCTAATTTATGGACCTATTTGTGGGACGTTCAACTAAAAACAAACTAAAATGTCGTGTACTACGTACAGTATTATGGGTACTTAATAAATATTTTGCATATTTTCATAGTTTTCTGGTAAAAATAGTTCACTGTTACTGATCTATTTAGTAACATCGCAATACTCACAGATGTCATGCCATTGAGAAAACGCAAAATTTCATAGATGTTGCTGTGTTTAACTTTTCAATGGTACCTACCCGAGTCTCCATGCACCTCCACACATTTTTTGCTTAAAAATCACTTATGAAAGTACCTACTGATTCAATTAGTTCAACAAATAATGAAAACTGATATCAGTAATTAAACAACTTTTAGTGTTTGAATACGTTTTGCAAACCTAATTTAAAAACAAATTAAGCAACTTTAAAAACCTAATTTATTTAGCAATAAAATAGCAACGAAGAACTGAGTGTTCCTTTAAGTAAATGGTTTAATGTTTAATTAATACAATATTTTTTTCTTTTTAATGAAGAGCCTGGGTACTTGGAAGAGAAACTTAAAGTAAAGTAAAATTAAAGGTACTATATTTGCACAGTAAAAGTTGATTTATATTTGCGTCTAGGACTAATATTCCATTTTAAAACCACGCACTGGGGAGTGCTACATCTACTATGTACGTGTATATCTACTATTTATATTATAAGTGAATAATGTACAAAAGTTGGCACCAGGATGGAATCAACAATCGACATACTAGAATGGTTATTCTAGTGCTACTGCAGTGTCGCGTCGCGTCGTTGCATTTGTTTAAGTGTTAGTTAAGTTTTATGTAAAGCGTTTTATTTAGAAGTATTCCAAATCTAAGACCGTATACTTTAGTTAAAAGAAGATTGTGAGGGAATCTAGATTCCTTATACATACATATATCTTCGAATTAATTTTAACTCATTGGATTTAATTTCAGAAACAGTTTCCTCTCGGATGTTATAACATAATATCATTACGGCTGCGTAAACGGACAGAATACACAATTAAAGAAATGCATTTTGCAATTGCTTCTGGGTAATATGTACATTTGTAACCCAGATTTAACCAAAATTTGCATAATGCTTTAACTTGTCACATAACAGCGCAGGAACAGTGGCTATACTGAGTTTAAATTGCATTTTGGTAGTTTGGGAATGTTGCGGCTGCATGTGCGTGGCCGCATTTTAGCACTAAAATATAACCGGCGATAATTGGTTGTATCTACATAAACTGGCAATATTACGGATTACTACTGCCAAATTAGTAAACGGATTAACAGCTTAATAGTTACATGGTTTGCTAATGGAATTAATTTAATAAAAAATTTAGGTTTGCTGTGAAACTTTTATCCTCGTTTTCATGGTTAGTGACGGCCCAAGAGCGAGTGTGGATTTCAAAACCTTCTTAGATTTTATATAGGAGACATTCCGCCGCTCACTTTTCCCGATGTCCAGTTTCTTTTGTGTTGATACGCGTGAAGTCCAATAAAATGGCTTTGACTCTTATACCTAAGGGTTTTTTCATTAAAATGTTGAGCACGTCGAATAGAAGTTCGGGTACGAATACCTACCTACCATATAATATTTTCTTTCGTCGTTAGTGCTGCTCGGTAGAATGTACAATGGAGCGAGGAATGATTCCTAGTTGATTCTGTAACCCTGATAGTTACAATGATTAGTTTAAGTGGAAGAGCACGATTAATATTCGGTCGGCGGCGCGCCGCGCGCCTTCACTCACTGAATAATCAGATTTTCCGCGCGGGTCGAGGTGACTCCTTCGAGATGTTATTAGGATGAGAAGTGGCGCTCACTTACATTAGTATTATATGATTATGTTAAAGGTAACACGATAAAAGACTAGACTGTAATTATATTGGCCCGAATTATGGAACGAAATCGAGTGCCGACTCTGATTTAGTTACGTACAAGATCGTGAAGTGAATCGGGAACCCATTATTGTACATAATTACATTCTTAGATAATGATACTTACCTATTCATATTTTAATAATGTAATTGGATTTAGTTTTTCTTTGCACGATGTGGCCCTTGCCGGTAAAGATTTTGTTGCATGATTTTATTATTGCGCGTGATAACAAAGAATTAATAAAAATCCAATAACTTATTCGTAAATACTTTTGACCCTGAATTTGATGTAGAGTCTAAAGGAGGGGAATGCTAACGCACGAAGGCTGGGCGGTGGAATCTCTGCGAAGCCGCTGGGATTAGCGTCAAACGAAGAAAAAGAGAGGCGGGAAATAAGCCGTAATCCATGAGACGTGACCTAAATTCTTCCTTAAACATCGACGATTTGATATCCTCGTGAAAACAATTTGATTTCTCCCTTTCTTTTCTAACCGTGCCCTTTGACAGTAAATTGGATTGATCCGTGTTTTACGCATGATCATTTGCATGATTTTTCTACATATTCAGTGGACGAATTTTATATTTATTTACACTTCAATGTAATTTCTGTTTTGACTTGGTAATGATGTCGTGCTCAGGTTTATGTTTTGCGATATTTACGTATCGAATGCGTAGTAGGCAAGCTCACAGATATCGTTTACCAGGTTTGAATCCACCCATAATTCTGATGGTGCATAATTTTAAAGTAATTATACAAATTACTGCGCTGCAGTTTATACTTTTATAGCTACCATCGTTTTACTTGTACCTAGTCTTGTGTTTTTGTTCCGAAATAAACTTTTTATTATATTTTTTTTATGTAGGTAGATTTCCTTATAGGTACAACTTAAAATAAAATGTACATGTAATGTAATCAAATAATACAATGAAGTTAACGGTGAATTTTCAATTTACATAAGGTATATTGAACAGGCAAAGTGAGACAAAGCGAAACACGGGAACTGTGAATAGCTTATTATTCAGCGCAAGTAGACCTGCTTGAAGGTGCTCATACATCTTGGCAGCCTTTACTTATGCATACACTTTTTAATGTTTAACGATCTTTACTTTATCGGCTTTTGTGAACCTTTGCTGAACGACTTACGCCACTCACTAATTTGAGAAACTCCGAATCAAAAATAAGGAAAATTTGGTCTGTACTTATTTTCCTTCCTATGTTAGTCAACTCCTAAAAATCACTTGTTGGAAACGGGTGTCTGGGAGAGTCATAAAAATCAATTGTTAGAGAAGGGCGTATGGGTGAAAATGTATCCGATTGCTTGGTATTGCAACCCCATGGTCTGCGACAGTCACCCCGCTTCTCGTAACAGAAACATAATACGCCGGAAAACACCAATGATTACGTGTTATGTACATTCTGAAAAAGAAAAGGAATGCACTTTATTTTTCTGTAAGCTTATCAGCATAAAAATAAAATAATTTTATGAAAAAATACACAGGAACAATAGTTGTTGGCGCGCGTCGAAAGAAATGGCCTTGCTTTTTATAATTTCGCAAAACAAAACACGGGGCACGATGAGTCGCTAGATGTAATCGAGCTAAATGTTAAAGAGCAACCGTTTACATTAACCGCTTTTGTGAAACAAATGAAAACTACGCTCAGGGGCAGCGTTTCTAAGTAAAATTATTCTTTACTTTTTGTATCAGCATTCTAATTTTCTTTTGTGAACACTCAATACTGAAATTAAATAAGTTATCCCTTGCTATGGGATTGCATTAAAATTAATCATAAAATTAGTGAGTAGGTACCGATTTATTTTCAGATGTGTTTGTGATAGTAAATATACAGATAGATACGGTGACATAAATGAGTTACGTTTTGCTCTAAAACTGTTATTTATACAAACATGAGTTTTGTCATAAATATTCATTCATATTTACATAGATTCAAAAGATTACGTATTAATGCTAAAATAAAAACAAAACAAATTATAAAATGTTCAGAACAATAAAATGTTGGTAAACTCGCATTTATCTGACATGATATGGAGCAGAGAGCTTTCTGAAAACTATTAGTGTTCTATTCATGATATATTTTGCTATTCTGGGCACAAACCAAACTCTGAATTCACTAAATATTAGAGCTCTTAAGGTAACGAAAATCCCGAACGGAATCGACTATCACGCATCAATTCGACGTCAAAGAGCAGTGGGAAGTGGCGAGTTAAGCAGTCGGTAACAGATGTGAGAAAATAAATTTCAATTGCATAGAAAATGACATGCGGTGGCTACCACGGCTAATTAGGAGGATTACGTATATGTGAACAAGCCGATATAATTCGTCCACACTTTGTGCAATGTTTCAATAACCCGTATCACGGATTAAAGGGTTTTGGTTTGCGTATAATCCTTTCTTATTCCTTCGTAAATGGATATTGAAAAAATTTGATGGGCCCCTTTTTATCGGAAACTCTTTTTCAGAAGTGCTCTATTTTGCCTCTCGGAATGACGTCGATTTAAGGTGAATGAACGAGCGAAATCCCTCTACATGGAAGAGGCGGTCCTGAGGAGGTGATGAGTTTATACAGTACCATTTAGTCGACGGCGCACCTTTGAACCAATAAATTGGCGTCAAGAATAAGCGTACTTACTTTTTAGCAATCTTTTACGTTCGCTTCTTTTGCGAAAAGGGGTGTCGCTTTCTTTCAGTTATGGAACAAATCTTCAGTATAAGTGGAGCGACATTCAATTCCCTCCATCTTGCTTCAATACGGTCTTGATCGCGATACTTTCTTGTTATTCGTTGGTTCCTCCTTTTAAATGTCCATTTCTTTTCTTATGTTTGGGAAAACCGAATAAAATCAGTCTTAATAGGTTAATTATTGACGCTGCACAAAACTTTAGGGTAACTGATTCTGTTAGTAGTTTCGTCTGTGATGTTGGCGTCGGATAAATTCGTTATTATGAGTTAAATTTGCAAATCCGCATGTTATTATGGTGGAGGGCAGCGGCCACAGTGTCTAGAATTTCATTTAACGATCCCAGCTCGACAATAACCGTCCGTGGAATTTAATGGTTCGTAAAGCGGTCTCGATTAAAACTGCCGTCTGTATGGATAAGGTCAGTCGTTTTAGTATATGGAGGCAACTTTTAATGAGTTTATGAGCGCTCCTGGCGTGGCTCGGTGTAGGTAACCCGTCTGTAACTTATTCCCGAATGTCACATTGACATAATTAGTGCGTCCGTGTGAAATGTTGAATGACAACTGTAATGTGATTTTGTTTAAATAAACGCGTGGAAATGGGAGGTGTTATGGGATACAAGTGTTTGCATTTCCATTTCCATGTTGGTTTAGGATATAGAAAACAGAAGTTGCCATAGAGATGTGTTTTTAGCGTTTCAGTAGAATCTTCAAAATATTGTCAAGTGTGTGCCAGTGGGATGTGATTTAAACAATTGCATTAACTGCTTCAAAAAGCTGGAAAATCTTATTCTTATATGAAAAGTGCGAAAGCAATAAAACGATAAAGTTAATGATGCTTAAACACACATGTATGTGAGTGAGTACCATTGGCTGGCGCCAGAGTTTCGCCTTCCGTTGCTCTATATATTTAAGACGTCATGTACAAATGTTGCACGAACAAGGTGCAGAAAGTTGGACAGCAAAAGGGACATAAATCAGGGCGTGGAGTGCGCCAGCTGGCAGCTCGTGAATAGTTCTGTCGGGTAGCGACCGCGTATGACATTCGATTACCCTTGTGCCAGGAGAACGTCTGGCGTACACCCCTACAGTCGTACGTACGCTGTATGCCGTACGCCGTACATGACGCGATACATATCGGAAAATTAAAGTGAAAATGGAAGGTTCGTGAAATTCTTTTTTGTCATAATTAAACACTACAGTCACTCGTCGTTGGACGCTTTCAGGTTTATTTTATTTTCGCTTGTTCTTAATTAAAGTTTGCGAAGAACCGCTGTGGAAATATATTTATTGAACGTAAAATTAATACTGGACGTCACTTAAGCTAAGTAAGTAAAGCTATTGCATTTCTTATGCATTAACTAGAACGCTGTTTCTAAGAATCTCAATAGTAGTAAATGTCCCTACTCTGCAATTTACAATAGTATTTAAGAACACGGTAGAGCTTGGAACTTGGAGCCTTAATGGTATTTATTAATATTCATGGAAACTTAAGGGTAAGTATTTATAAGATGAAATATCGCAGTCTATACGTATTATTTGATTAGAAAAATAACAAACTTGTGCTAGAAAATAGCAGTGGTCTAATAATGATCGTGATGAAGGTTTATTTTCCCTTAGGAATTATACATATTTTAATAGTTCATACCGAAGTAAAATATCACCCTACTAAGAAGATCTATTCAGGGTTGCCCAAGAAGTACCTACATTTATGTACCGCTCGAGGATAATATTTTATCTAGGTGAATTGTCGACAGTTTTTGATCGCTGCTTTACTTAATAAACTGTTGTCTTCGCTTTGTTTAAGCATCAATTCATTACAAAATGTACGTAACGTACGTATAACCTCCTTAAAGTTGAATTAATGAAATATTGATGAGTAAATCCTGTTGCGTGGTAGACAAGATGATTTGTTAACACATCATGAATGTATAACGAAGTACGAACAGCTAGGTGACCTCGATCGTATTATTCATTCCTACATTGATGCGGTATAACCATTAAGGAAGGAAAATCTTTGGGAAAAACAATCAGATGCGACAAGACTCAATTTGAACCACATGACTGGTCGTAAACATCCTTATTCCGTTTGCCTGTTACCACCGCACACACATAAACTATAACGTTCTTAATAAACTGTGACGAAATGGCTACTATACCAATAAAAACGAACAAAGGATTTGAACTAGATTTCATACTTTTAAACTGGAAAAGTGCTTTACGGCACGGTAAAGTTGAGGAACCAGAATAGACGACAAAATGTATCATTATGATGAAATGAAGAGGTTTAATTACAGTTAAATCATTTTAAAGTGCCCAATATGGGCAAAACTGCTCTCAAAACGGTGAGGGAAAACATCGTGAGGAAACTGGCATGTCTTAGAAACAAACATTCAAAGACATATGACATCTACCGACGCGCACTGGGCCCGCGTGGTGGATTATAGCCCATTCCCTCTCATAGAGAGGAGGCCGTGTGTCCCAGCTGTGGGAACATCAAGAAAATATCTTCAGAGTAAACAATTGCCCATCTTAATATTCCACAGTTCCGCTAAAATGACCTCTGACTGGAGAACCTCCAAGGCCAAAACGTTAGAAAAAAAACACTTGGCCACTTTCTACGAATTACGGGAAAAGCAGTAAGTATTGCCCATTATTTCCGGGAAATCACACGGTAAGAACATTATCCTGTCATTACTACACCGCGGTCGGGTACAAGTCATCTAGGGAAAAAAGCTTTTAAAAGTCTTTTACCCCGTACCAATAAAATCTATAAATCAGTGATTTTGAAGATGAAATCAATAGAAAGTAATACTGAGGAGCAAAATGTAAATGGAGAGGTAGACATTTAAATAAGGGGGACTATGAAGGAGAATTTAGAAGTATAATTTACGTAAAAAAGTGCGCTGCGATCATGGACTGTCATATTAACTACCTAATTAACTCTATTCGAAGACCGTACCTACAACATTGTAACGAATTGTTACAATGTTGTGTTTGTCACGAACTTTAGCATTTACTGCATCCATTTTTGCTAACGAAGGTTTTTTATGAGGAAATTAAAAGTCACAATAATGTTGGCATTTAAAGCACCTACGCATCACAAACGGTTGTATTGTAAAAGTTGTCGGTATTCTATTTTGGAAATTGTACAACCGAAATCATTCCGACAGTGTTTGCATAAAATGTAATGGCAGATTGCGGCCGTGCCGGGAAGTACTACCAGCGATTCGCATTGTGCCATCTGCTCACATTTAGATCCCTTATAAAATGTTACTGCGCATTATCACACGTGGATATGGCCCCGGCCTCGCGGTTATTTCGAAACGTTACCTTTTTATGACACTAATGGAAAATACTGTTTAGCTTCACACTCATATTTATTTAACGCACTCCACATGAGATACTCGGATTTCCCTGAACGGACATTTTTATTACTGTTTTGTAGAACAATCAATCACACCAGCACGCGATACATTCAACGCACGGCTGTCGGTCACTTTATTTATATTTTTGTTATTGTAAATAAATGTTTTTAATATTTTTCAGTCACGTTTCGCGACACCTAGCGTAATTCGGTGTAATAAAAATTCGTGTAGATAACGTTTTAACTGAGCTCACTTGATATTTGAGTATTTACCCGTTTACCATGTAAGCTAAATGTTAAATCAAATGTGTGAATTTCGATACGACACGTAAGGTTGTGCAAATGACCATATAAATCATACTGACTGACGTAAAATTGACATATCGAAGTCATAAATCAAACGGGAATACCATAAGAGAACAAGTTTTGACAAGGCACTTAACTCCGCCAGGGACAAAGTGGTTTTTGGTAAAATTTACCTACTCATATGATGTTATACACATATGCCGACATATGTACATAATTATATGTACTTACAATGTTTTCTAAGTTAAGTTGTACACGGCAGCAGTAATGCGGGGTTAGTACAAGTAAATGAATATGTCGCTGACGGTATTTTACTGTTAATTCTGTAGCAGTCTATCCAATTAATCATACTCATAAATAAAATTGATGAGTTATGATACGAGTCTATTAGTTTAGTAATCTGTTATATTTTAAACAAAATAAAAGAACCAAGTTATCATGCATAAAATATGAATTCCGGATAGCAAATGTCCATCTGCCCTAATGAAGCTTCATATCTTTGACTGAGCCAACCCAAGTAATTAGAAACCTTTCCTAAAAAGTGCTTTGTTTCTTTGATGACTAATTTCATTAAATAAATAATAGGGATTCTCACTGAACTTTTATAAATAATGAGAGTGGAAGAAAGGGATTTTTACTCTGGACTGACTTTTTATGACGGCTGAAGCTTTTACGTAATTTTCAGAATTATAAAAGTTGAGAAAACTGTTCTAACTCTTAGGATATGAATATGGAATCATTTAGTTGTAAGATTTTTATGTCTCTCTCAAACGAATTGCTTCAAGCAAAAAGAAATAAAAAAGATTTGTGTTCCACTTCAAATGCGAATAATGTCTAGCTGGAATAATATAGGTATATCGTTAACTTTTTTTGATATCTCATTGCGTTCTATAAAAACTGAATACGATGAATATGAAGAATGACTCTGACAATCATGAAAGTAAGCAAACAGTTCGTACAGTAACTTCGAACTTGTATCATTGTAAGTTATCACTTAGATCATAGACGTTTCTATAGCTCAAATGAGTTTCGTTTCGTTATATTCTGGTAATCCAGAATATTTAAAAATGGGCCTCAACTATTCTGCTTCATATCAAAGTCAAAACCCCTCTGAAAGATGAACAAAAGAAAAACGTTATTGTTATTTATACTTAAGAAACTGAAGTTCTGAAGGAACTAAAGAAAGATTGTGCCGATACTCTTCTCGAACTAAACTTTATATACCTAGCTTGGTACTAACATTTTCAATTAAAAATGTATAACTTCCGCCACCGAGACTGGAAAATTATTTTACGTCAAAACTTTATAGTCAACTCACTCATTATTCATACACTATACTTTTTTGTTTAAGTAATCTTTAGGTAGGGAGGTATTTAATACTGCAGGCTTCTAATTTATTTTTATATTGAACCTCCTGATTTTTTTGTCGAAATAACATTCTTACCGTCGAAACGCCAAGGTAACAACCGGTTATTTAGACTTCCTTAATTTTGACTAACTATAACTATTGTCATTGTCATGTTTGATTACCGGAACGAAAACGTTAACATGCTCACCGAGGTAGGTACGTCCCTTTGTGACTCTCTAATTTGATATTTAATCATGCATTTATTTAGGTTACGCCTAGCAACACATGCTTAGACATATATATATTTTATAAATTTTTCGATATGAATGTGTGGCTACTTCCCTCCCTTCCCGGCGTGCATACATGTCTTACACACTTGTGACTAATGTTCGCAACCCGCGTCAATGCTTGACGAAGGTGAAGGCACAGGTGCACCCCACTGGAGCCAGTATTGACGCTCCCGTTACGAATTCTATGCCAATAAATTCCAAATCAACGTTGTGATAATATCGGTCGCACCCGTCGTTTCTCATTTTCGTAACATCGTACGAAATAAATTGACGATCGAGTGACAATTTACTTTTTTACGGTGTTTTGAAAATGTTATCCAAATGTCGTCTCACATGACTTATCGTATCTATAAGATTCGAAGGTAACCAACTAAATCGAAGAAAATGTTACGATCACGTTACATTTTCAATCCTACCCTTTCGTGGACAAAGACAACTAACTCCTGTTCTTAGGTTTTAATGTGCTTCCTAAAGGGGTAATTTACTTTTTAAAACGGAAATTCTTGTTTTAAGGGGAAAAGAAACCCTAACGAGGCGGTCCCTAAGAATTTAGGACACGAGACGTCTTAAACGAGCAAGAAGTCTGTACAAACGATCCAGAGATGTCTCAATTTAGACATTTCGTCCGCGGCCCTCTCGCGTTGTGAATTAATTTAAATGAAATCATCACAGTTTATTCTACTGTGATGGCGAAACGGGCGTTCAACCGACAAGAAAGCGCCGCAAGACTCATTTACAATTTCAATTAAGGGCAATTCTCATTTACTTTTGTCCTGCAGAAGTAACGAAGCTAGCCGGCGCGCGTCTCGTGCAGCGCGACCTCTAAAGGCTCCAAACATTTACGACATAGTTCCCGCGGTCAGTTCGCGGCTCGCTCCATAATTTATAGTCTCTATGTTCGTTTTCGTATCATGCTGCGTATTGCGTGCGTGCGAGCATCGAGCCGCCGAGCATCTGCCTGTAATTATATTTTATTTCCCAATAATAATCACAATATAACTTAGGTGGTAATTAAAATACAATGTATCGAAAAAAGTCAATCTGTTTTATGCATCGCTGGTATTGTTGTTATCTTTTGAAACACTTCGCAGAGTTATAAATCTATTTTTAAAATATCCTCTCAGTGGAGGACCTAGCTGAAATCACAGCAGACAAGTGAAGCTGCGGGATTTTCTTAAAGACTCCGGTCGCTTCCAATAGATACTGGTATTTGCTGAATCCGCGATTGCGAGCTTAGACATTCAATTTAACTTACTGTACGCTAACGGAGATTTGTGATAGCGTCGTACACAGACTTGGTGAAAAGTAATTTATTATTTTCTTGAGTAAATCACGCGTACACACTAGATTTCGATTTATGAAGTAACACATCTTTGATAAATACACTCATTTGAAATGTTAAGTCAAACTGTGTGCCAATATTTTATTAAATTTCTATTAGAACACAAAACGTTGTAGCACCGAAGTGGCGACCTCTCGTACAAATTATAACGTTCGTGTACACATGCATGTCAAACATCAGTTACAAGTGGTGTATATTTGAGTTTTAATAACATTGTGACCGTCCGCGTCCACACGGAGAGTTTTAAAACAAAACGCTGCAAACTAATAAATTGATTTCAGCGGTGATAAAATCGTTCATCCTATTTGTTTGACGCATTTTTAAATTAAACAGGTCACGTTTCTTTAATATATGCACAAAATACTGAGAAATTATATTTAATTCTGGCAAACTAACGGCTTCCCAAATGACGGCGCAGCGCGTTTGTGGTCGTCCGCCCTTCAAAGGGTCTTAATCGGCACATAAATTTTCTTTTAGGTTCACGTTAGGTAGGTACATACATGGACCGACGGATGGATTGAGCAATATGTGGTTTTTAACTTTTGTTACGAATAATCGGAATATTTTTGTGAGCATCATTTAATGGGTAAGATAAAATTAACTTCTTTCTCTCAACGAACCCATGATATACAATTACAAATACCTAGAAATGCAAATATTGCCTAATCAAATAAATACCAAGTACAGCTTCACTTCGCTAATAAACTTTTTTACATTTGTCTTATTTATCGAATATTATGAGGGCAGAAACAGGACATGAGTAGGTTATTCTAAAACAAAATGAGCGCAAGAAGTTTTTGACAGTTAAAAAAATATAATCTATACAAATAAATAAAATTGAAGTGTCTGTTTGCAATATCAAAATAACAGGTTTTTACAGAATGCAATTATTATTAAAATATATAGAGCACTTTTTTCAATTTTTGTCTGTCTGTCTGTTTGTTCCGGCTAATCTCTGAAACGGCTGGACCGATTTGACAAGACTTTTACTGGCAGAAGGCTGATATTACAAGGAGTAACTTATACTACTTTTGTTTTAGAATAAGCATTAGGGTTCCGTGAAAAAAAATAAAACCCTTGAAATTGTTAACAAAATCCGATTCAAATACGGAAGTAATATTTTTATAATAATTTCACCCGGACGAAGGTGGCGGGGCACAACTAGTTTGGTATAAATTCTAATCAAATTTGAACTTACCATGACATTAATGAATACTACCTTTGTTCCTAAAAAATAAATTCTAGCCCACAATGATGAAAGCCAGTAAAACAAATATTTTAGAGAAGACACAATACATTTTAGCATTTTCACATTAGATTATACACAACTCATCGTGTCTCTTGGGTATATCTAAATTAATTCTGAATACTTTATAAGTGTACGTATATTTCTATGAAATTGGATGTTAAAAGTTGGTCGCGACCGCAGGTGCGGGTGTCACCTCGACTCGTATGAAACATTTCTCACTTGCAACTTAAATTCATATTTTCTAGAAACAAATTGCTGTATTTACGGCACTTTGAAGTTTCAAATTGAAAACCCATTAATTATTCAGGAAAAAAATGTGTGAACAGTGTGTAAATAACAGGGCTTTTATTTTGATAAGTTATTAATTAAAACAAAGTAGAAGCGTTCTTTTACAGATACGTTTGTAACTTTTATCGGTAGCCGCAAGCGTGGTTGGTGGGATTGAACAAAAATGTTTATTACCTTGGAAAATAGCTTATTGGGAGCCATTTACTAGATTACCATTTTGTTAATATATTAATGGCGGTAGTAAAATTATTTTATCTTATTGGTTGATGTTAATATTGACACAAGATCAGAAAGTCATACTGTTTTGATTCAGATTACCTAATCCGACTTATGACTTAGTAACTAACATTACAACCATAACACATACTATGTTATAATTTAAATTGACTTGTTTAAACATAAATATTTAGATGTTTTGTATAAACGTCAAAAGTAGTAAAGCCGTCACGGCAGTTAGGTACTAACGTTGTGTCATTATGAAATTATTTAAATTACACCAGCGTACTTACCTATTTCTAAAACAACATTAAATTTCACAAGAGGCGCAAAATATCCACGATTTGACACCTCTATCATCATATTTATGACTAGGCAAAAACTTTAGTAATTTTCGACAAAATTATAATGACCAGGCTGAATAATAATCGACGAATAATGGAAAAAGCTCTCTGTTTTTCGCCGATATGTTAATAATACGTGTGAAAACCTTTGTTAATCGTGATACGCATAATCGAAATATTTATTGATACGGACAGTTGAACTATCCGCCTGTATTCGTTGGTGATCAATCGGATTTTAATTTCGAATGTTTTATTTACATTGCTAAAGTCGGGTTATGCTATTGGTATGTGTCCTACGCGACGAAGGACTAGATAAAATGGGCCGTCTGTCACCACGGCCACCAATTTCTAAATGTTTTGGTTTATTTGAGTAACGTCTAGGCCCTAGCCAAATGAATGTATAATGTGTAACCTATGAACATGTATGCTATGTTGACATATCGAACATATTTACCTGGTTTATGTTGTTGTAGTAAATGTACCAATTTGTTTGTGTAATGTTCTGAGGACCACGATAATAATATTTATTCTCCTGCCATAAAGGAAATTTTATGGCCACTCCATTCGGAGTCAGATGTTAGCCGAAATGTTTTATGAAAATATTTTCATCTGGAATGTTGTTCAAATATACACTTCATTTTCTTAAGTAATAAAATTGGATCCGTGTTCAACAGGTAATAAGATACGATGACAAGGATCGCATTATCGCGCACAAGGCAAAATCCCGAAAGTGGGTTGATTTATTGCCCGAAATATCCTTGACGCAGCTCGCAGAGAATTATGTTTTAGCAAGGTACAAACCCTTCTTTAAATATAAATCGCTCTTTTCCACGGGAACCTAGTTTTATAAGACCTTTGGCCGGGGCATCTCCTCAATGTAATTTATTAGTAGATACTAGAACAACTTAGGTACGTCTCCTTGAAAACCGCCGAGATTCAATCTGAATCAAAGGTATTTTTTCAAGATATCCAATTTATTAAAACGAGAAATCGTATTCATTCTTGCGTTTTGTCGGCCTACCACAAAGCCTTACCTCTTGTAAATTAATTAAGATCAGTATTTTTTATCCACAATTTGGAGGGTTTCTTGTTCTAGCGACAGTTTTTTTTTTACATTTCATTTGCATAATTTGGCAACGTGAATACATTTCAATACTTTACTATCTTAATAAATTCAACAAAGAGTACTTAATTGAAATAGCGGGAATGCTCAGCTAATATAAGAGTTTCTAATATTTCACAAAAAAATCGTATTTATGGTTTCAAGTTATTTTAATGTGATATTGTAGTGTTTCTTACTTTAATTTGCTCTTAGGTTTATTTGTCACACTTCTTTCACGTACCTACATTTTGGAGAAAACTAGGTACCTTCAAGGTAGGTTCGTGATGTATTACCGGTGTGCCGTTTGGCCTCTAGACCTTACTCAGGTCTCTTGTTTATTCTCTAAGCGTTTTCTTTCACAAATCACTTTAACATCAGCTGTTCCGGCCCGCCTTCTTTATAATCTCAACGCGAAAAAGGAGGGCCGTTATGAGTTGGAGGCCTATGTTCGTGGCCAACTTTTATAGCCAAATATGATTTCGTGGCTGTGTGTGTGCTTTTTATTGCTTAGACTGTAGCTCCACAACTGCAAAAACAGTGGATCTGAATTTGTTTGAGTCGTCTCAGTAGCACGCTAAGTATACTTGTTGTGTGATAATTATTGTATGTTGAACATGGAAAAATATTCTAGCGCAGCGATTCGTCAGTTACTAAAAAAGATGGCGTCATGCACGGTTACTAGCTATTAGTTATTGTTATAGTTCGAATTTCTTTACGATTAAACTTGTCATCCGCTGAATCCCATCTAAGTAATTCGCTGAAAGGGTATCTGGATGAATAACCATCACTCAGAGAAGCCGTCGAGCTTCATTTCAGACTTCACGTAACAAATGACAAGTGTATTTTGGCACGAAATGACAAACGTTTAGTGAGATACATTCGCACTATGAAATTCATTAACTAACACGTTAGAACTGGTGAAATAACTGAATAGATACATTTCGTGGTAGGTTGAAATTACTGGGGCGTATATTGAATTTTCATGACATTCGCCAGGGTTAAATACATTTTCATGACTTCGACATTGTTTAATCTCTTAAAAGAATAAAAACAGAAAGTAAACATGTACTACGACGCGCGCCGGTTTAATTTTAGATATTTTGTTGACTCCGAAAATAGACCACAAAAGTAATATTTCTATTTCGCGATCTACATGTCGGTTCCATTTTCCTCGTCGTCAAATAAGAAGTAAGTATTTAATTAAGTATAACATTAAGCGTAATAAAACTTCAGCAAAGCAATACTATCTTTTAATTCAATTACTGAGATATAAGTGTCATTAGTGAACTGAAATAAATATGTCCAAGTTTCACTAAACCTTGGCCTTCGTCTGCAGGAAGAAGTCATGACATACGAGCGCAAAGGGCTTATTCTATCTTATCGCGGGCCCAGTAAACTTGCTTTGAAAACTCCACAGGGAATACACTTGCGCACAAGACAAATGGAATCGTCCCCGACACTCGAAAGCGATAACTGCGAAAAAATATGTTTCTGCTCGAGATAATTCTAATTTCTTTTTAATTTATTGTTGGTATCATTTTAAAAATACTTTTATTCTTTTCAAACTTTACTTTTTGCTTGTCAGTTTCCAGTCTTGTAAAACAAATACATTAGGTACTGCTCGGACATGTCTACGTAAAAGAGGCTTATCTTTATTTGAAACTACGGGGATTAATGGTATCTACCTGGATAAACAAGGAAATATTTCTTTATGTAGAATAAATAAATATTTACTTATTGTCTTGCCTCTGAAACAAAGCATTAAACAACTATCTTTGATAAATACACTACAAAGAAATGTTGTTAACTAATGCATATTGAAGTGTTAACAGCAGAACAATATCAGTAATGGTTGCTATTTAGAATTATTTAATTGCAGTAAAGCAATTAGCTCGGGTGTAATGAATTAATGGCTATATTTTATACTGAGGCTGGAGAATCGGCCACCATTTATTCAAACGGCTTCACTCGTACAGTTATCAGAGTCCCAAACAACGAAGTGAGGACTCTGTTTGGAAATCTGAATAAATAGAGTCGTCAGTGAAAAAATGTAAGTTGTTGCTGCTATTCCTGTCACTGCCACTAATTACTATTCTTGTATTTGTTAAGCACAGCTTTTAAACCACTTCTACGATAATGTGACAAGCGTACACGCAAGCTAAAAGTAGTTCTAAGTAATTATCAGTGCCTTACTCCGCGGATATTAGCATACAGTCATGAAGTCAAACCTATGTCCAAGTAACTCGAATGACATCTATGTTTCGATTAAAAAAAGAGGTTGTATTATCATAAAATGCAAAATGTTATTAAGCATCATTTGCACCAGTTTAGAGGCCTCTCATAACTAAAGAGTAGGTAAAAAGTTACTGACGAGCCGACCTTGTAAAATGTGCTTCGGTTAATCGCCCTCGTGTCCCAGCTATTTGTAATCGTCTGCTGATGGTCTGGCCATTTTCTTAATATTATGTCATCGCAGACGTGACGCCTCGTTGGCGCTGGTGACAGTAGTTACAGCTGCCAACTTGCAAATGAAAATTTGAGATCAAACTTGATATTGATATATTAATAATACATAATTAAATACGTCAGATTAATTGTAAGGGGAACTAATTTTTTTGAACTGTTATTTAAACATTCGAGAGGTTATTATGATCAGTTGAAAAGAATAATGGACAGTTATTTTTTTATCGGCGGTTGGTAAATTTGTGTGACAGTAAAACATAGACAGTAATAAAAAAAAAACAATTGGCCGGTTATTTCGTCTTACAATGTCAGTACTAAAAATACGTAAGCATACTAATAAATAAATGGCCAGTAAAAATGATGGAATGGCCAGTTAGATAAATAGTTGGGCAGTTCATAGGGAGCGGAGACACCCGGACTTGGAGCACCCCGACTCGGTAACTGTAAACCCTGCAGACAAAAATAGGAGCCCCGCGTAGCGGGGCTACGTTGACTGCGCTTTTTAGGCGAATAACTGCCCACTCGTAACTGCCTATTTAGTTATTTTACTGCTCAGTATAATTATTAAATGATCCATTTTATTATTTTTTACGTCTCATTCTTGTTAACTTGACTGCTAAGTTTTAACTGTCGAACTTGTTAATAAATATCCATTTTGTAACTTACCGAAACTACTACGCAGTCTGCACTAAAAGTATCGGGAATGGAATATTTCCACTGTTCCTGTCATATTAAAATCTTTTTAATTGAAAACTCCTTGGTTTTAAAAATCGAATACCATTTATTTATTTAAAAAAAGATTCTCGGTCTTATCACAAGGTTTTGTCAAACTTGTTTAGTCGTTGAGGAAATGGAATTGACTCGAGAAAATTCAAGAGCGATGATTTTTTATGAGTTTCGAAGTGGTTTAACACAAAAACAGTGTGTTGACCGGATGATTTCTGCATTTGGTGATGAAGGCCCATCCAAAACCACAATTTGTCGCTGGTTTGCTGAATTTCAACGTGGACCTGTCAAGCTCAGTGATGATCCCCGTCAAGGTCGTCCAAAAACTGCAGTCACCCAAGAAAACGTTGATGCTGTGCGTAAGCTGATTGAGGAAGATCGACATGTGACATACCGCGAAATTCAGGCAACTTTTGACATTGGCATGAGTCAAATACAAATAATCTTGCATGAACAATTAGGGTTAAAAAAGTTGTTTTCCCGATGAATACCCCATTCGCTCTGTGAAGAGCAAAAAGCGTCTCGCGTTACTTGGTGCGTCAGAACTCTCGAAAGATTCCACGCAGGATCCTCGAATGCTGTATACAACATCGTTTCAGGTGACGAATCCTGGATATACGCGCACGAACCCGAAACAAAAAACCAGTCACGAGTTTGGGTGTTCGAAAATGAGTTAAAGCCAACAAAAATTGTTCGTTCACGGAGTGTTGCAAAAAAAATGGTGGCCACGTTTGTCTCCAAAACCGGCCATGTTGCGACTATTCCTCTTGAGGGACAAAGAACGGTTAATGCAGAATGATATGCTAGCATTTGTTTGCCACAGGTCGTTTCTGAACTCCGTAAAGAGAACTGCAACCGCCGCATCATCCTCCATCACGACAATGCGAGTTCTCACACCGCGCACAGAACAAAAGAGTTTTTAGAGCAAGAAAACATAGAATTATTAGACCATCCACCGTACAGCCCCGACCTAAGCCCTAATGATTTCTATACTTTCCCTAAAATAAAGAATAAATTGCGTGGTCAGAGATTTTCATCACCTGAAGAATCTGTGGACGCCTACAAAACGGCCATTTTGGAGACCCCTACTTCCGAATGGAATGGTTGCTTCAATGATTGGTTCCATCGTATGGAAAAATGTGTCAAATTTCGCGGAGAATACTTCGAAAAGCAATAAATACATTTTTAAATAGTAATGTTGTGACACTTCCTTGATTCCCGAAATTTTCAGTGCCGCCCTCGTATTTACAACTACCGCTT
The DNA here is from genome assembly GCA_950022335.1 of Eurois occulta. Taxonomy (NCBI): domain Eukaryota; kingdom Metazoa; phylum Arthropoda; class Insecta; order Lepidoptera; family Noctuidae; genus Eurois; species Eurois occulta. The sequence goes on from OX465487.1 coordinate 15,133,962, forward strand.
TAAATCACTGCCAATTCTAAGTCCGAGTGTCGAAGGACAATGATTACGTAGTTTGTATATTTAAATTTCTCCTCATGTAAGTGAAATGTAATTTCTTTACGAGAATTAAATGTCTTTAACCAGATATTGAAACTCTGTTTATGCACTTAGAACTTGTCGTTTGATATGTCAGGTCGCATGCTATGTGACACAGAAAGTGTTATTTACGTGGTCTTTGATTAAATAGAGCTGCGCTGTACGTATTTTGCGGTTCGTTGCAATTTTATTATGAGCAATACAACTTGCGACGAGACGATTCCTTGTGCGGGCGAAACATGAAAAGGTCTTTATAACGTACATATGTGGATTCATTTCGTTATTGCTATCCAACTTCTGGCTGTGCCCTAATTTTCCATAAAACTTCTACCGAATGAATGAAGCTGAATAAAAACGCACAAAGCACTGTCAGTAATTCCACCAATTATCGGTATGCCTTTTTCCGTATAGTAAAATAAATAAAATCTGCATAGTAGGTCGCGAATTGATTCGATTCAACCATCCTAACCGTGTTCGACGAGAGCTCTCGAGCCGGCCGGCCGGCGGCGGCACGGTTCGCGCTCATGTCGGAATTTAATTGAAACGGACGCAATTCGATCCGGCTCGACATATGACACGCACCATGCGACGCACTAATTACAGACATCATAGCCGCCATGAATAGAGTGACGTCTAGTGGTCATACCAAATTCACAAGTGCCTACGGGACGGTATTGACCCTAACAGCTTTCACGAATGCCAGCATGTTGTGAGTACATTCTATGAGAATTCGGATTAAATTCTTAAAACGGCACGATGTTTATTAAGTCGGCTCTGTTTAGCGAAGGGATGACCACTCCGAACGTCGGACCTTATCATTTCATTCCTATTTGAGAACGGTTGAGTTTCGTGAAATACAAAGATAAAGGGTTTCCATATTTATTTAGCGAATATTTAATTTGGATTAATTTTGTTTTGGTTTGAAAGCTGTATCAAATAAAAAAAGCCGCGTGATTTTATAAAATTTATTTAACTAGGTAAGTTAAAATCATGACCCTACGCCCAAGTTATCAGATACAGACATAACCAACCAAGGTTTTGTTCGTGCGCTTGCGACAAACGACGATTATCTAACGTAAACTCGATAAATAAATACTACAGAATTGTTAAATAAAAAAAACACTTGACAACCGTTTGGGTTGGACCTGGAGCCTCGCTAACTTATTTTAAAATATGACTGGTGTTTTATTTTAAATTCTATAACGACACTCTTAAAAGTAGATTTACATTCAATTTATAATATTCATACCTATACATACCTATGTATCCCAGTACTGGGAGATTTTATGTACTTGTACACGCCGGGTGAGCATATTTCAATGTGACATTTAGCATTATAAGCTTCAATTCACCCGATTGATAGCAATTGAAAGTAAATTGCATTTCACAGTCTATAAAGTACCTATCTGTTTGTCCCGGAAAAGTTTGATAAATTCAATTTTCAACTGGGTAACTTCCGTGTCTGGGCGGTTCACGCTTGATACTTTTTGAATAAATTGGCCCCGCGCCGAATCGATAGTAGTATAGAAAACTCGGAAGTTATCGAAAGGCAACATAACTTTTCGTAGAATATTGAATCAGTAATATCCGTATTTCTGAGCTTGTTTGTGGTCGATGGTCGGACGCCGCCACATCTATCAAGAAAAATATTATTTTTGGAAGTAGGCGTGATATTTGCCGGAAATTCGACTTCCTATGTTTTGTTATCATGCTTCGATAGATACATCGAACTGAAATACATTCATCGGCATGCCCTCTATTAGAGTACCAGCATAAAAAAGTAGACATATGTACACAGTTACCTAAATTCATTAAAGAAATTAGAGCATGTACTAAAATTTTTGTTTATTTCAAGTTGTTAAATTTAGTTAATTATTCTTTTTTTTAGTTATAATATTTGTATTATTTTTGCCTGCCTTAAAGGCAGAATGCACAAGGACTCTCTAATCACATTTGTAAAACCTACATTCTCGGCAAATTAATCACTCTATTACTCTATCTATATTCTATTCTAACTTCAAAGCAATAATATCTCAATATTTAATTAACTAAGCAAGTCTCGTAAACAGAAAACAATGCAGTACGTTTTATTTCCCGTGGGTTATTCGGAAGTTTTGAGCTGCAACATAAAATTATTTAGAATTTAATTTTGCCAATAGAAAGTTCATAATGTGTTTCTAAAGAGCTTTAATAGTTGTAGGTCTACAATAAAGTCACAAGCCTCGTAGAAGTAAAAGTTAATTGTCCGAATCAATTTGTTTTTAAATGCGACGTTCGAATAATCCGGCGAACAGCCGCAGGGTTAGGCCCAAAAATAATTCAAATAAGGTAGTCCTCAATGAAGGATTAGTTTATGCGGTGAACCCATACCCTTTAAATCTGATGCAGGGTGGAGACCAGGACTAATCAGCGCGGATTGTTGCCCTTCCGCCACTCTACGCCCTGATTCAAGTAAATGAGAAAACTTTCTAATTGGAATTTCAAATAGGCCTCCGTTTATCCAGACGAGAGCTGTTCGCGGTTCGACGCCAACATGCTGGGCCGCATTATAATTCTCTTCGGTTTGGGTAATTGATATGGGTTTTAGTAATTTAACATCCAGTGCCTACCATTGTCAACAGACCATTTGTTACATTAATAAATGCAGTTGCGTGATAACTTTGAGGGTGCCATTACACTGCGGGGACGTTTCGGTGTCAGACATGAGTCCTTGTTGCGGACTAGTTTTGCCGTTTATACTAATTGAGGTAATATTATATTGTATTTACTACTTGTTAATTGCGTCAAAGTTTTAAACTGGCCTTTTGCTTAATATTATCTCATGATTTAGTTTTGTAACAGTTTACAAATAAGTAGTTGGAAGCGTGCCACTCTCTCTATTTCCTTTGATGGTATAGGCAAAGTTTTAAATAAACGTTCAAGGAGCTGAAAGTTACGGTTTGAGGTGCGTCAGGTCGATTCAAAGCAAGTGCCGATATATTTTTAAATGTATATCTACACGAATTATGTTCTTCTTCTTCTTTGTGTGTCGACGGACTCGAATTACCTAAGTAGGTACATCCGACCAGTATGAATCATGTTCAAACTCAACGATTGAGGAAAATGTTTTGAGGTAATTTCCTTCAGATGTGAAATGCTCTGAGAACGGAGTTAGGTTGAGCCACCTGTCACGTTTGGCATGCTCATTAGGCAATTTACCACACTGACGTGATTTCGTTAAGTATCCCTTTATGCCGTGAAGGAAGTAAACAACCAAGAAAATACCCACTTTTCCTGATAAACTTTCCTTATTAACTTAATTTTTTCAACGGTTATCGTTATATTGTTATAAACACTTTCCATACTCACGGTACCCGAATCGCCCTTTGGCTCTATCCATTGTTGTTTAATCCAGATGTGGGTTTATCTAAGCCATTTTATATAGGTTCGAATAGATAAAAGTTTCACGTACATACGGAGTAGATATCGATTTCCAATCTAATTATTGTATAACCTTACTAATCCTCTCTGAAGGCCTCGTTTGTATAGGATTAGATTCGACCATAGCGACTTCTTCAGCATTGAATATCACAATTACTTAGGTATTAATTACTATGACTTTTTATGCCAAGCTTTGATCTTTGTTTAAAAGGGTTTTGGTACTATATGAGAGAAGTACCAAATGTAAAAGAAAAATAGAATGAAACTTAAAATCAACGCAATCAACCATTTTTTTAAATGATAATAAATATTTTTACAATCAATGACAAAATACAAGTCACAATGTTATAGATGTAGAATTATATTTTTAAAGCGGTAGTTTATAATATAACTTCACGTCTGTAATACTCTAAGGGTTAGACAGAGGGATACCTGCCGAAACGAGGGTGTCCTATTTGTTACACCCACATTTCACCAGTTATATGTTTAAGTCCCAATTGTATATTGCCATCAAGCAGGCGTAAATCCTGACTCCGTGGCTGTAGCACTGTATGGATAAACTGCGCGTCCTGCGAATCGAACCTTGGACCTCATGCTCAGAAATTGCGCTTTGCGACCACTAGACCTACAATGCCGCATGAAGTTATGACAACTACGTATAGTAGCAGATCCTATTACGGCTGCGTAGCAGGTCGGTGGCGTGCTACGACTGCGTAGCACGCCACCGGTGCTGTGTGCGGTTCGGTAACCCACTACGACTGCTTGCTCGAGTATATGTATGTAGCTGTCAGTTATTCGTCTGCGCAACAAAAATGTAATGCATTTTTGGGATTTTTCTAGTTTTATTACTATTACTTAATTAAGCAACACTATAGTTCTAAACTACTACCAGTACGCTAGTTTTACTTTATTATGAATTTTATACCGTTTAGAACAGACGCATCTGGGAACGTTATGAGACTCATATAGTAAGAAGGTTATAAGAACTTCATTGGCAGCGGAACGGTCAGTAATAAACTCACATCAATGACAGCTAAACTTTTCTAAGATTAAATAGGGAAAATTAAGTGCTGAATCAGCGGGATCAGTGAGCATGTATTAGAGAGTTTCGTCAGAGCATTCGCGTTACATCAGAGACGTTGTAAAACTTGTCCGGCCGATGGTCGAGTAAGCTCGGAACGAAATTGCCAATCCTCTTTCACAATGGACCGTAAAATGGTTTTCCGTTTTTGCCCGACCGAGCGGAGCGCTTCTCGTTGATTCACCGGACACGTCGCTCGGTGGGCTATCACTAGTGGGGGGAATTTGTGGAAATAACTCTTCATATACCTGGAAGCCACGTCGCGGGAAAAACTACACCAAGCGTTTACACGCTCTTTAGTACCCCCTCCTTGTAATTACCGCGAAATTAATCTTAAACGGCAAGAGTCCTTTTTAGTGTAATTTTTTATAGTATGTTGTTACCACTAACCGGCTTGACATTTTACAAGACTCATTTTATACCCTCAATAGTGAACACAGTGAAACGAAAATGTACCTTGAAAAGCTTTTATTATGCTTAAACTTTTACGAAGCCACCATCTCAATTTTTTTTTGACGTATTTTTCATTACATTAACTAAATTTATAATTGAATGCGAATATAGATCACAAAATACGTTTGCTAAAAATGTTAATATGTTTGTTAATGACTGTAGCAATGGTTTCAAATCTCTTCGAATTTATTAACGAATCAGAATTCTTAGGCTGTGCATTTTTATCTTATATCCTAGGGATAAGCAGAAAGCGTGTAAGCGGTGCATTTTCAACATTTATTTTCCTTTTCCTCCCGTTCTCAGAATCCAATTATGAGTATTCATGCCTCGATATTATATCATATTAAAGAGGAAACCATTATATTCAATAGCTAACCAGCAACTGTTAAAGTATTACATCGTAAATCTTCGAATGTTTGTGACAGTACAGTACCAACATACGCAGATATATAATTTCAGTTTAAAATTTGTTTTTATTTCAATCCGAGAAAGAAAGTTAGAGCTAAAGTTTTCTCAAAACTAGCACAATTTAATTAAAATATCATAAAGACATTGTAAGGTTTCTAACGCTTATATAGCCTCTGTTCAATAAATGTTTGTTTCACTATCTTTTGGTACCTAAAAGAAAAGCCAAAATGATTTCAATCAGTATTGTTATATATTAAATATCTAAATTCTTTCGTCTGTTTCGTATGAAGACTTCCTAGAAATTAGAATCTCAATAAAGTGAAAATGAGCTGCTTTCGTTGTATCTCTCTACTTTTAAATTGAACAGCGTCCGATCAATGCAATGTTTCTTTCAAAGCTTTATTATATGTACATTCGCTAACTAGAATTACGTTATCGGGAGTGTTATGTGTACAAACACTCTTACTTTACTTTACTTTGCACATAATATTTAACAATTTGTGAAATGCGCCTTTGCTGTATATTTGCACGTCTAGGGAGGACAAATTAGTACACTCTCTACTTAATGCATCCTATGTTGTCTACGATTTGATTATGTGTCTTCTTAGCTCGTAGGTAAGCTTTAAAATCCAATGATATCATATTCAGTCACGGCTAGTTTACCGAATGAGTAGGTAGAAAGCATTATATTTCAAACAGAGCTGCAGAGAACAACTAGACAAAGGAAATTACATCGAATCCTAAACAAGCATTATTTAGAAATAAAAACGTCCATAATGTAATGTTCCCAAACCAAATCACCGCAAGTAACATTACGTCCACTACATATTAATAAACATGAAGACAAAAAACGGTCGGGTAAATAAAAAAGAATAATACAGCGTAGAAACACATTCCGCGCTCGGTCCGGGAGTACAATGCGGCGAAACGACACAAGTACATAAGCCAGTTGAAACTACTGGCGGTGACAGCTACAGGCAATATCTTTGCTACACCAGACCAATATCTGTAGAGCTGCAAAAATAATGATACTTGAGAAAAAGTTGCACTACGGAATAATCTACTCTCTTCTCTACATATGAAGTTGTTCTTTTCTAGCTTTTAAAAGCGAGTCAATTATTATTTCTATCTTGAGAAAAGTTAAAATTTTCCTCATTAAGGCGGGGATCTTTGCACTGTTGCTGTTATGCCCGTCTCTAATACATTGAGAGTAAAATTGCTCCCACATTTTTGTAGCTTTCAAGTACCGATTTCAATATAATAAGTATTTTATTTACTTAGACGAAAAACTGAAATAAATATTAATACGTTACTTAGAACATAAAATGCTAATACGAATTTCTCTGTGCCTACATAATTCAATGATACTTCAAATAACTAATAATCACAATGACCTTATCAAATTTCAAGGAAAATATCAGGTCAAGGAGAAGAAGGACATGGCCGTTTTATCTCGAAACATCGAGTAATACTCCCGGGATGGCATTTAATTCAACGCGGACGAATAAAGGCATATCTCCATGTACAAAATGAACATTTCGTTTACTGTTTTTCACAGAAATTCATATACAAATGAAATACATGAATTGTATCGATGAGCGCCTGTGTCCGAGTACAATGGAGCCAATAATAATTATTTCAGCATTTATTCGATAACTTTCGTTAAAGTGAGACTTGTTAGCGATCGCATGTTTTATTCCATTGCTTTCTGTTTAAAATGTAAAAAATATAACGAGAGACAAGAATTAAAATATAAAATAATCTTAACGAGATAAGCGGTTCGCTATAGGATTTAACAAACACTTATAGGTTCGAATCGTTGTAAAATATTATGAATACGGAACGGATGTTTCCTGAGTAAAAAATGGTTATATTTAGTCTGTCAGTTAGATTATCGAAAAATATTGGAACGTATTTTTTGTTTTAATCAGTAAAATTGACGAAGATAAAACGCATCAAAAATCATAAGTCCAAGCTTGTGACGTCACTTTCCGGTAAAAAGTTTACCGAAATGTGACGTCACACGAGTTTTCAACACACTGTATCGTCTTAATTTTTTGTTTACGTAAAAAAACAAAAAACACTTATCCAATATAAAATGAAAGTCTAATTAGACTAATTAGATTTTGTCCCCAGAATAGAGTATTGCTGATATGATACTTATTTTAATATTTCATTTGTTTTTAATCATCTGTAGTGTCAATTAAATCAAATTAATGGATTATCTTATTAAACAATATTTATTATATCTTAGTTATCTTTAATAATATTTATATTGTAAATATCATAAAAACTTGATATTGTAGTAATATCGACCAATTTATATGCCAGTAACAGTATTACTCACTTAACGAGCTGTAATATATTTATTTAATCCAAAATAATATTATTGTTCCATATTGCTACTACTATTTAATTATACTACTCGATATTTTTGTGTGGGCTGTGGTGGGCCATAATTATGTGTGCATGATGTGATTGTTTCATTTATTAAATGTATTATTCGCTAGCAGACCTTTCATTACATAAATGACTGTCGAAAATATTTATTAAATAAAGCTTTCTGTTTCTGTCAGCATTTCACCGGTTATTGACCCATTCGTTTTAATTAAAGAACTGAGTGTTTACACCCGGCTAGTTCCTTCATTCATTATTTGACGAGTTTGGGCCTTGCGAAGCGACTTTTGACTTCCGAGGACAATAATTTTTTTTAGTACTCCAAAACCGTAGTTATAACTACACTTCAAGCATAGCTACAGATTCTTATTAAAAGTCGACCACATCACATACAAAACCCATAAAGTCTCCCTTTACCAGATAAAAAGGGTTATACCATAGAATATTAATACAAGATCTTCTATTGAACGCACTTGATTTAAGAGCTATAATAAAAGTGTCCCTTACAAGTGAGCCGGAGGATTCATTCTCGTATTGCGTGACCTTTCCCATAAGCGGATTATTATGAACTGGGTCCGGCACGGCGCTGACATTTATGGCGTCATTAATGCCGTTAATGATGCCTGATCTGTCAATAATACCGTGACAGGTTAAATTGAGCCTGGATAGACATTGGTCTTAAATTGTTTTGAACCACTCGGTAATACGGCTGGTCGAAAATGGAACGGTTCACAACACAAATTATAGACTTTCATTTGTTTCTTGGCCTATTTTTGAATATCTGACCCTATTATTTTGAGATAAGTACCTACGTCATGTATTGTATTTAAAATTTTCTGGAAATTAGGGGATGTAATGTTTTTCAATCGAGAAATTTTTATTATTTTATGTTTTTGCTCCAAAACTTAGACATAACATCACTCATATTATTCCTATTTTATGCCCAAGTATTTTCATAAAACAACTTTATGTTCATCAATCTTGGTTTATCCGCTCTCAATGTGATCTCTTGATGTAACTAAATACGTCATCCAAAACATTGTATGTCTAATCAAAACTGTATCATAGATGTTAGCTGTTTACATTTACGAGAACATAGTAGAAACAGGAACTTTAGTGTTCCGTTCAATGGTTGAACATGCATTAAACTCGACGAATCGTTGCGATGCACGCTCGCTGCCTGAAAAAGTCTTGCACACTCCAGTATGGATTTGGCATAAGTTTTAGAGTACCAACATACATCTTGTAAAATATAAAGACTTCTGTTTCGGAGAATAGGATGACTTTTATCAATACGTTATCAATACGTACGTATTTGCGTATATTTATTTATTTATTTGAGAAAAAATGTTTTATTTTCTAAACTTTAGTGGGGATTAAAAGGAATATGCGATAAGAAATAATTAAACTAAAATTATAATGTCACAAGTTCACAACCCCAGCTTTCGTAGCCCTTGCGGAAATGTTTTGTGAGATAACATTCAAAATATTTCTGTAATCAATTTTACAGATATCAATCACGTGACGTCGGGTTAATTAGTTAATCACCTTGACCCACCGCTATGTTCCGCGGTGGCTAGGGAACTGTTGCAAGCGATATCGAGACCCGCTAAAATGAATTCCGTGTTTCTTAATGTAGCGACGAAATAATGACGGGGTAAAAATTAAAATTATACGATCCGAGTAACGAATGAACATTATAATTAGACGGTTACTTTACCTACTTGAAAGCAGAACATTTGGTGTGGTCAAGCGAATAGTATTATATCAAGTAAAACTAAAACCATAGACTCTGGTGAAATACGATACAGCACAGAACGTGATTCACATTTTATGCGGTTTACATTTCAATATCTCACATATTAGCTAGATAAGTATTAAAACAATATCTCTCGGCGATAATAACGTCAAACTCTCATAAAAATAAAGTGATCCTATTAGATTGGAGTCGTATATAAATACATCTAAACGACGAAGTTAAGGTGATCGTATAGCTATTTACGTGTTTAGTACGCATTCAGTAAAGGAAAAGATCGCGTATCGTAACGGAAACATTTGTGAAGTATCCCTGAACATCGGGGCGTGGGCATTCGGGTCACGTCGGCGTAACAACGCGCGCGCCGAGCACCTCGGGTTTGTTGTGATATCGCCCCTGGTTTTTTCACAATACCTGACCCCACTACGAGAGATTCCCTAACGTTAGTTTGTTGAGATAGCTGTACCAACTTTATGTTCTTTTTAATGTTTTAGTGGCCAAAGCTCTACGTGCCGTTCACGATGTTCGGATATCTGTCGCGAACCCTTTTTATCTCTGTGAAATGTTAATTGGAAGGGGATTTCTGAATAAATTTATTATATCATTTTATAGAACTTGACTGGTGTATATCGTCGAAATTGTAGCAGTTAAAACGGATTTTGTTACAGAAGATTTGACTACATAAATCTAAAGAATGTATAATCCTCCTACACCTCTGCAAAGTTTTTTTACATTCACTAAAGCTCTTAAGAAGTCTTGAAGGGTTGCTAAGGGTCAAGACGCGATGGCTTTTCTCAAATCTAATGTGCTCCTACACGCAGCTACTTATCTTAGCGGAACCTGAAATAAAACCTTTACACTGATATGTTTCTTAAGGTTATAAAAATCTCTTACAATGTTTTGCTACAGTGTGTTGGTACAAAATCAGATATCATCTCACTCACCTTTCCCACCCCAATAGCCTCATTCAACCTCGGTTCCAACAAAAAATACAGATATTTTCCGTACCTATCTGTTCGTATGACTGCTACGTATAAACATCAACATCGAGCTTGTTACCGAACGTAATAAAAATACCCTATCAAGGACAACAGTTTCATAAGACCGCTTAGAAGTTCATTTTATAAAAGAGTATTATATTATTTATTTCTATAAACAACATTATGGTTGTTTATGACTCCTTATTATTCCTTAGTGTTCCAGAAACTTCTGTGGAATGGGCTCAACAATCTTAAGACTTCTTTACAAAAACAAGAAAATATTACGTTTCCTTTTAAACTTTCGGTACCACGTACTTGTGTTGGAAACTTTACCAGTGTCCTTTGCAATGCTCTCTAAAACGTGATTAAAAAAATATTCTCTCACTCTGAACGTATTTAAGAGCAGCAGCTGTGGCTGTTTAACGTCTTTATCAGCTAAGTCTTTGTCTGGACTGTGGAGGTTCTAATTCTAAACTAACCAGATGTGACTGAATACCTGCAGAGTTGGTAGCGTCATGTTGAACTGAAGCGTTATAGTTTTGTTTTGTGCTGTTTTTCATCATTATATGTATTACTAGCTGCGCCCGCGGTTTTACTCGCGGTGAAAAAAAATGGACACGTACAGACGCCAGCATATCAAGCTACTGTCAAACGTTAATAGATTTTCAACTTTATCGATACAGCATTAGGTTCAAGGTTGATTGGAAAAAATTCGGCAAAGTTTCGGGTACATTGATGTGCTACCTGTGCTGTATTTGATGTACATGAACTGAAACTTGGAAAAAATAATGTCATAAAATTTTCAAGAACATTTTTTTTTATGTTTTGATAATTTGATGCTAAAAGATGGTAAAAGTAAGCTGTGCCCTACCTACTACCTACCTATCTACTACCTCCTTATATTTTATAATACTCTACCCTGCCTACGCTACCTACCTACCTAACTTCCTACCTACCTACCCCACCCTACCTACCGACCTACCCTAGCTACCTAGTACCTACCTATCTACCTACCTAACCTACTTAAGCTACCTAACATACTTAACCTACCTAACCTACCTACCCTACCTGCCTATCTACCTACCCTACGTACCTACCTCGTTTGAATAAACAACACCTTGAATTTGTATGCTAACCTAGTACTTTTGGTCGCCAAAAAGACGATTTTAGTCTAAATTCGGGAAAACTATATTTGGAGTTATTTGATCATCCCACAGGAAACACCGCATATTTCCGGGGTCAAAAGTAGTCTATGTTTTTAATCCAGAAAATATCTTGATACCAAAATTTCATCCAAATCCGTTAAGCCGTTTGAGCGCGAAGGAGTAACAAACATACTAACTTTCGCCTATTTAATATTATTAGTGTGATTTATTAGTAGGTATTGTTGACTTTTTAAAACGTTTTACATAATGAGCTTTAAACAAGGTGTAAATGGACCCTTCACGAAGCAGTCAACGAAGCTTTCTATACATCAAACTCAGTAACTCTGCGCAAAAATTATTGCTGGGAAACCACCTTTTTTTGGGGTTAAAAATCACGGTTTACGGTAGGACTCACTGTAACGCACTCAAAACATTGTGCTGTTATCCAACAGCATTGAATAATACGGGGGTCATGGTGGTATTAAAGTAAAGTTTATCTTCGTAACAAGAAAGTTCCCAGGTATAGTTCAGAACAAAAAAAAACCGCAATGACGGGTAGAACAAGTGCCCTTTGGCTTCGTGAAGGGTATTTCATACCCATTATATCTATCACAAAAAACTGGAATCATGTTATATTGAGCTAGGCTTTCATTAGGTACCTACATTCATGTATTTATACGAATCTTCCCAATTTTTGTGAAGCTCGAAAAAAATAGCTTTTAGAAAAACAATTTTGATTTAAAAAATATTTGTGAGCTTATAAAATAGGCTGACTATGTAACAGTACAAAATGTACTTATTTATGAACGATCAACTACACAAAGAGATGTTCAAAGTAAAATTGTGTGCGACTGCTTTCGAGAGCACCAGCCGATGTGAAGGTACGGCCTGACTTTAGGGTTCCGTAATCACTGGTAATATTATGTAACTTTTAATATTCCTGCTATTCGTGTGAAACGTTGTTACAAAAATAAAGGATGTTTTTGTATCATTTATTTCAGAAGATAGGACAGTTAAGCATGGAAATTTTTCAGGAAATTTATACAGGAATGAAATAATCGAATATTGTAGCTCGCTTGCGTCTGATTGCAGCGAAGCTGTCAGTCTGGGCGTCCGCGAACACACCTGAGGCTACAGAAGCGTGGATTAATGCCAAAAGGGCCTCAGCTCAGCATAAATGCCAGATGGCAACATAAGGTACATGATCTGACTCTGATTTTCAGCTGCAACCCACGAGTGCCACGCTCGAAAACATAAACGAACACAGTGACCCTAAAGGCCTTCATCCCACGTACATAGATTAGAATTTTCTCAAGGTAGTTCCTCAGTTTCTAGGTAAGGTAGTAAGTAATCCAACACTCAAAACTAAGAAATTGTTACTTACTGTTCGACACTTCAACAGCGCTGTTTCAATCACCCCTGAGAATTTAACGAAATCATACTTTAAGCTTCTTTCAAGGGGAACTGACTTTAGTTTTAACAGCCCTTATTAATATTCGCTACAGTATAAAATTAGGCAGAAAGGGCACTACGGCCGCTGACTATACAACGTTACAATTGTAGTATATTAAGTAGTTGACGGTAAGTTAACATAAGATTATAATTGTTTGTGAGGGTGGCCGTAAATACGTCAGTGTGGGCAGAGATGTCCAAAGAGGAAAGAAAATGCATCGATGGCGTACGGATGGGATGGGTGTGCAGGTGAATGCAGTTGAAACCGGTAGCAGCGCACGAAGAAGAAGGCGCGCACGCAGCGCAGCACCGGCGAGCTGTCCGGCGCGTAACGCCTTGTGTTATGTGTGAGCAAAGGAAAGCAATACGCCAAGTGTTAAATCTCAGTGAAGAAACCGTAAATAGTGATGATAGCGGGGAAGAATTCTTTTTTGTTAGTACACTAGAAGAGGATAAATAATAATGTAAGTCGTCGATGGAATGGATAGAAGTTGTAAAATGGAAAGGTATAAACATTTCTTTAAAATAGATACAGGTTCAATAATTGGTGTTATCTCTAAAGTTAATTAGCTATTTAAACTTAGGATTATTAATAACAGACCAAAGCCATTCACAAAACGTGTAAATTCCTTTACAGGTAGGTAATCAATTGCCAATTATAGGCAATGGTAATATCCCGTTTGTATTTAATAAAACACGTTACATGTTGTCAATTGTTGTTGCTAATTTAAACAGTCAGAATGTACTCGGTTTGAATTTTGTTAGTCAAATTAATGCAATAAATATTGATCACTATTATGATTTGTTTCAAGGACTAGGAAAATTACCTACCTGGTAAATATAGTATCGTACTGGATAAAAATGTACAGCGAGTTGTTTGGCCAACTAGGAAAACTGTTGCATTGATGGAACAGTTGAGGGTAGGTAGAAAGGTTTCATATCCAACTTCTTTGGTTAATGCAATTAATAGTGCATTAGTGTTAGTTAGTAGTAGTTTATACGTTCTATAAACAACATTCATGTTTTCTTAGAAGGGAAGAGATATAGTATTTTAAGTGGTTGACGGCAGGTCAACATAAGATTATAATTGTATGTGACACGGATGTATTTACGGACAACCGTCTGTAAATACGTCCGTGTTTAACCAACCTACGTGTGTTTCACTACAACAGATTTACAAAAATAATTCGATGTGTCATAAGCAGTTTTTAAGCTGTCTCTATTACTTTTGAATACGTAGCACGAGTATCTGATAACCAGTCTTTCCAAGGGGTTGAGCATTACCCAAAAAACTGGTTGTCGAGGTTAGTTAGGCGCATCATGTAAAATACTGGTATTCAACAGCGCCTGCATCCTATTACATTGTACCTGACCCCAAAACAGTAAAAAGCTGAGATGATGATGATGACTAATAGGGATTTCAAGTCAAAAGAAAACTTATCCATCCAATATTTTAAATACAATAATAGGCCTTTCTTTTTCTCAAGGATTCGAATGATTGACATTCGACTTAATGTTTTTTCTTTGTATAAAGTTAAGTACATTGAGACGTAAAACATGAATATGAAATGAACAATGTATATTCAATGTTTACTCACATTTTTCAGTACAACAAAATCGATCATACCTAGGTTTTTAAGGTTGGGTTTACGACCCCAGCACATGTGCCTAGTCAAATAGTTTCATTCCTAATTGTTGTGTTCTAATTTTTAACCGACTTCAAAAAAAAGGAGGAGGTTTTCAATTCGGCAGGCATAGGTATATATATATATATTTTTTTATGTATGTACACCGATTACGCCGAAGTTTCTGAACCGATTTACGTAATTCTTTTTTTTGTTTGATGCGGAATAGTTTCGAATTGATCCCATAAAAATTTGATTCAGGTAGGCCCATTAGTTTTTATTTTATGAGCATTTGACTCTGAAGTCTGTTACTTGTTTGTTGTTGTGGAGTTACTTTCGCATTTATAACATTAGTAAGGAAGTAAGAATAAGCCTATTACCATGAAATGTATGGTTTACAATGTAAAATGAACGCATAGAAAATATTTGTATAGGATATTGCCACTAAAAATTAAAAAATAAAAAAACTTTTTGCAAAAAATAAAACCGTGTGAAAAATAATTTTAGCTTCAGAAGTCGGTGACTTTAGTTTGTTTGATTCAGTTTTTTGGCACCGACTTCTGAAGCTAAAATTATTTTTCACTTTTTTGTGATTTTGAAGTCGGTTTTATTTTTTGCAAAAAGTTTTTTTATTGAAAATGGTTTAAGTTGACGTAGTATTGTTGGCTATTGCATTAGAAGAAGAAGCATAATCTTAAAACACAGGAGAACAAAAGAAAAATCTGAGCGTACGCGACGACATCCGAAAGGATGCGATGACGGTCGTTTGGTGGAAATCATCATTAAGTGTAACTATGGGTACATACAGCATGCGCGCATAGTTGAAGATCGAGTTTTCTTTTTTTATTGTTCTCAAACATACTGACAAATATAATATATGTAATTCGAGATAACGCCGTGAATCCTAACATAAACCCTAGAAAATCCACCAAAAGATCTAAAACTAAACAATGAAAAAGTTAAACCACAAAACCACAACCGCATGCGGGCGTGGAAAATTATCCGGCGTGAGTTTACTCCCTAATCGGTATCAATGGTAACCGTCAACCAGCCTCTTTGAAAGGGTGCCTGAATATTTAATATCAGTTTCAGCATGTTTACGTCGTTTATACGGAACATTCGATAAATAAGTGGGTTCGGCCTTGGCATTTTTTACAGAGGGGAAAGGAACTCATATGAGAAATATTAAGGCTTAGCGATCGCCAACAGCTGACGCGGGCCACGCGTGACTCACACCGAAATGTACCCTATGACCTTCTTCACCTTGGAAAATGACATTTATACATACATTATAATAAAGGAAAAGGTGAAGTTTTATATAAGGGACATGGTATTTGCTAAGCACTATTCTAAACTTGACGTCAAGTGGTGCTGTGGTGGAAATCACTACACGTTCCGTATTAAAGTTGGTAGTTTATCAAAAATGTTTTACAGTTTTAATATTTGTATATCTGTTACAGAAATGAGTTTAAACTGTTTAAAGTGAAATAATAATATGTTTAAGTATTTCAAACATTATTCATATTATTTTAAAGATGAAATATGAATAATGATGACGAGAATGCATTCTCAAAGAAGACCTATAAACTTTTATCGTCGGTTCGTTTAAAATGTTTCTGAACCAAGTTAAATGCATTTTTAACTGTTTTCAGCATCTAGCGATAGTGCCATTACCAAAATGATTTTAAAACGATCAACGTCGAACACAAGTTGAAATAGATGGAAGAAACAGATATTACTCTGTTTCTGTGTCATCGTTACTTCGATTCATTTAAAAAATAAATCTTCGCTAGTTTCGGCGATAGTTCCTTGACTCGGTTATTATGTTTTATGAAAGCTTTCGTTAAAAATTCTAATCACATTAAAGTATACGAGTTATATTATTAGAGCTTGAAAAGCTTTACTGGCTTCGAAATGTGGTGTAGATAAACCAACACGTATGATACTTGAGAAGTAAATACCTCTATAAACGGATAGTTAATCTTAAGACGATGAGCTCTTTGTGATTGTTTCATATCTTAAGAGTATTCAGTCTGTTATGTATCATAAATCTATTGTCTTCAATTTATTATCATCTTCACAATGGAAGCAGTAAATAATTAAATAATCTAATCATAGCTAGACGTCGTAATTATTTTTATGGCGGCCATTCCAAAACCATCAAAAGGCTCGTAACTTAGAATTGTAAGCTTTTTAGTATAATCGGTCAGAAATAAAACCAGAACACAATTTAGACATTTACTTTATTTAGGTTAAGCTACTATTGGGGTAGTGTTTGTATTTATTTTTCTTTTCCTTGTATTTTTAATTTCGACACTCAAACAACCGCGGGTGTGCAGTAGAGATGTTCCAGACACGCTCGCGTTTTGCCAAAAAAGATTGTGGTGTCGGGAGTGAGCTCGTTTGTCAGGGAGGGAGCGCGGCCGGTGCCTCCAGCAATCTGTTTGTCCAGCTGCCACCTTCCTTCTTTTAACAAGAGCTTTGCTTGATATCCGGAAATTTATTTTTCTCACAATTTGTCGCGACGTATCATTGCTCGCGGTCGCGTCGACGATTTATGACAACATGCCGAGGACATCACGAACGTTTTTCGTAGAAGCACGTTGATTAAAGTGCCTATCATTCACGAGACATGTATGCCGCAATCTGCACTAACACATGTCAAGCTTTTCTATACATTTTGGATTTTATATACATTCCCCAACGACACGAAACTTAAAAAGTATAAAACAAAGGTCATTAAATTTTCTCTTGTAAAGTTTCCACAAACTATGGTTAGCACATTCTTATTGAAGTAACAAAACTAGCGTAATGATTTTCACCCTAACGAGTTTCAAAATACAGGTAATTAAATTGAGAAACTGAACACCTACACGTTGTCACCATTTATAGAATGACATTAATCAAGTTAAATGGCATAACGAGGTGTTGAAGACGGAAGCATCTCCCAAAATAAATTGTGTGTGTAGGTGTCTAACCAGGCGTTACGCGAAGTCAATATTCAAATTAACTAGAAACATTTTCACTGTCTCAATATAACGTGAGGTAGTATTTTAGTGGGCACGTCGGAGTACGTGCAGACAGAGATTGGGCCCTCATCAAACCCTCGGATCCGCGTCTGAAGGAAGTTTGACAACTCAATAGTTACAAGTGCACACTTTACGAGCTCACGAATCATTATCTCATTGTTCCGGTGGAACTCAAAACACGTCGTTCACGGCAAAGCTTTGTTCCCCAAAATTATGATCGTCCCCTCGGTTATGCCGTACCATTAGCAACATTATGTCCTCGGGTATTAGCTTAGTTATTCGTCTGCTATCTCGCCTATGATTTAGACGTCAATATTATGTACAGTATAAATAGGTATATATCTTTCTTTGTTCGCATGTAGATATCTACAAGAAGTCTTCACGACGATGAGATAAATCGAATATCTATTTATATTGGCACGTGTTAGGTAATATGATCAAATAAATCATATATTTCCTTAATAAAATTATTATTATTCAATTTTATACCTGAAAAAGGTTGCCTTTGTAAAAGGAAATATAGCATTGTTATCATGAATCGAATGAGTTACAACTCTGTTCAGGTGAACATAAATGGTACAAAACTAAAACGGATATTTGACTAAAATTGACATTTGTTTAATTCAATATTACTACCATTTCCAACAACAATCTTTCCGGGCGTGGAAATATTACTTGTGGGCATTACTCGATCTCTGTGTCTTTGCTATATTCTTAGAATCCTATCTTATTTAAAATTATATTAAATACAGCTGACATTTAGATTCAACGTTATTTATATCTTTAAGAATCTCTCTTTGCTCCACCCCCTACCCTGCCCGCTGAGCCTCAGAACATGCAGCCAAAGGGACCACTGCCACCGACGTAACCGTGGAAGTATCGAAGTTTTGAGCCTAGGGTCGTGTTAGTAGGCTTGCATTTAGTATGCAAGCCTACTAACACGACCTTTAAGAGACGTTTTCAAGAGTTGAGCTCGTTTAAATACACTTTATTTATAGGAGCTCCTCGTTTAAGCGTTAACCTGTTTACGGTTGACCTTCACTGAAACTCTGAAATGCGCAATAGAAAATAAGTCGCAATTAGCCCTTTCCATTAGTAGAATCTGTGCTTCTTTATATAGGTTACTTACTGCTTGCTGAGATTCTGTTAACTATGCAAGAGAAGATATGCTTAGATTAGTTAATGAGAATTCCTTTTTGTGGAAACTGTCAGTGCGATACATAGAAGATCTGCCTCTTGAACTGAAAGTTATTTGTTTATCTCCCAGGAGACAGTTCGTTCTCTGATTATATAAAGAAGATTTAAATATAATTCTCATTCAAGAAATCCAAAGTAAAATAGCGTTCACAACATTATTTACAACCGAGAACTCTGCGATCTCGGTTTGTAATGTTATGAATGAGATTTGATTGTAGTTTTATTTGTTACTCGATCCGGTCCCGAAGGACCAATGGTTGGCGATGAAACTTTGCAGGGAAAGTTGCCTTCGCGCAGAGGGACATAGGCTACTTGTTTGCCCGATTGGATCGCTAGTTCCTTAGAGATCAACAGTGAAATATGATTTCTTTTATATATTAAGTTAAGATTTCTTTACCCGAAAGTTTTCCCGGATTATTACTGAAGTTTGTCTTGTTAAATGGACTGTTTTAGAAATAAAATAAAGGTAGAAATAATTTATGATATTGTCAGTAACAAGAAGTGTTAAGGTGTAAGCGCCAGGGTAGTCAGCGAAATTCAATTTTTTTTACGTTTTTTTCAATTTACAGGTCAGTGTCAGGTTGTATGTTGATGAAAAATGAGTGGCGCAAGTGACACGTATGCAGTTACAGAATGATATCAATTCAACCCTCTAAGCCCTGTAACTACATTTGTATTACTTGCACAACTCATTTTTCATCAACATACAACGTGACACTGACCTGCAAATTGTAACATAAGAAATTTTGAATTTCGCGGGCTAAGCTGGCACTTCCACATTAAGATATTTTTGTGTATTTATTATTACTCCGGATATTGTTTTGATGATCAAGGATCTTTTATTCCCGGTAATTAGACAGCCAGTCTTTACTGTTACTGAGCATCTAACTGGTAGGCGAGTTCGTAGAGTTAACGTGAACCGATGTTCAAATTATTGTTATTTATAGATAAGTAAGTTCCAGAAGCTCATAAATGTTAATTTCATCATAATTTTAGAAACATAGCACGTGCCTCTTAGTTTGCCGCATAAAGACCAGAAACATAAACATCTTAAATCAGTATGTAAAGAAAAAGAACGTGACGACACATAAGTACATTGGATCAACTTCCGAAAACGGGCACAAACTACTAAAGCGTGGCAGTAAAACGACATCATTTATATACGCTCCTTTTCGCATCTTGTATCATTTGTTAGTTGTGGCAGTATTAAGCAAATGTTTCTTTACATAATACAACACGGCAGTACTAGGACTAGTGCCGGTGGTCAGCCGGTCATCTGAACGCCACACAGCGCTCCGTAATCCTGCAGTGCATCCATCATTCGGTAAGCCCGGCTCTAGCTCACAACCGCTCAAAACGGCTATAAAGGGGCTTTAAACGATTACGTGCGTAAACGCTCCTTATATCGTTCAGTGTTCATTAAAAGTGATAATTAAAAGAATGGTGCTGTAGTGATGAAGGTAGGGGATTTATTATGCACGGGAATTGTGGCCGTTTATGGTGTTTAAGGAACGTGAGAAAATCCGTAAATAAGCTGCTACTTGCGTTGTCCGTCACCCCTAAGTTGTGGTTGATTCAAGTAGGGAAAAGGTTTCATTGTGGGTTACAAGAGGTGGGCTAGGAAATGTTAGAACTCGGCCTACGCTTTTTGCGAATTTATTTAACAAAAAACTCGCAGCTATAAATGGTTTATTAGCACAATTTGATTGTTCTGATCAAGTTCCATCTCGTTTGGAGTACCTACTTTTCATCAATTTGACGGGAATAAATCAGTAAAAAATAGAGTAATTGGACTTGTACGAATTCTTGACCGAAATTCTGAAATCACTGAAGAAAAGTAAAGCTACTACTGACCTTCAATTAACCTATCTATTTTCATTATGATAGACGGAATATTTTTATGACATTCATAAGAAAACTCAAGTCAGAAAGGTCAAAGCATAAATAACAATAAATATTGCCTGAATTGTTTGAACTCACGCTTATTTTCATAATGTTTGAAATATTACATTTCATAATACTTAATCGTAATGTATAATTTGTGACTTTAAACGTTGCTTTCTTAAAGCAACGTTTTGCTTTGTTTTTCTTTATATTATTATAAATAGTCCGGTCGATTTAGACATCTACAATAATTGTGTAATTATTGTACCCTGTAGCTGGTAGGATTGTTGAAAACACCATCATAAATGAATGAATGAATGAATGAATTCTAAAAAGTTCTCATCGATCCGATACCTGGAAAAAAAATTACTCGTGGTCAAAGGTTACAAAAATGGGTTTTTCGCGATTTTCAGCAAAACGATACGTTTTATCATAAAACTAGTTCAGACAAAAATTGTAGATAAAATAATTATCTATAAAAAAATGTTTCGATACCTTTTCCTAAGAGCCACCGTTTCTGAGATATAACGATTCAAAAAGTTGGAAGAGTCGTAATCGTCATAATATGCACACGCTTCCACGCCACCTTTGAGGTAGTGTACTTAACGAGTTTTTAACCTACTACACCACCACCACCACCACCACATCGGGCGTCAGTCAGGGTACTAATTTGTGACCCTTATTATTCATTATTATAGTAAAAAGGTAGTCAGGTCAAAATGCATGCTATTTGCTGACGACCTTAACTTGTCTGCAGTCATAAAAAACACTGCGAATCGTGACATGCTGCAGCACGACTTGGATAGAGTCACTGAATGGAGTCACTGCAATAAGCTATACTTTAAGTATGTATCAAATTACTCGGTGCTTTCATTCGCACACGAATCCCGCACAACACCACCAGTACAGCATGGACGGGGAGCCGTGGCAGCGTGTCATGGAGGTTAAGGATTTAGGCATTTATTTCACCAATTATCTGCAGTTTCGCATACACGTGGTACACGTATGTAAAAAGGCGTAGAGGTATCTGGGATTTATGCTAAATCAGGCAAATGCTTGTCAACTTCTCAAACATCAGTGCACTGAGGGTTTTGCATGAGGCTCTTGTGAGGAGTAAACATAACGTCTGGAGCCCGAGTGAAATAAAATACAAAAATATGCTCGAACGAATACAGTACAAATACGTCCGATTTATTTATTTAAAGCTGTTTGGGAGATACCCGGGATACCCGTTACTTTATCCTACCCTATTCTGTCTCGGTATGGTGGGCTACTACAAATTAGAAACTAGGCGTGAAGTGGCATTGGCAACGTATCTTTTCAAAGTTTTAAGGGGTAGTATCCGTAGTATACAAAACTAAGGTATACTATCAGGAATAGGGTTTAATTTACCGGATAGGTACGTGGCGCGGCGGCGCAAGTCGCAGCTGCTGGTGGGAGTGCGCGCACTAACCTGCTGGGGCGCGCACCGCTGACTCGTGCGCTGCGCACTCTCAAAACAGTGGCGGATGCCATAGACATATTCCCCCCCTACGCACTGGGTGAGTTCACAAGGGCCATGTAGGTACTGTGTAGTATATGTTAAGTTACTTTGTTGCATTAGATTTATTAACTGTAATGGCAAAGGAAACATGTCATGTGAATAAATAAATCAATCAATCAATTCCATCGGAACTAAACGTATAAAAAATATCAAACATAAAATAAAATTGATAACCGTAGTTTCAACACACAAATAAGCATTTTTCAATAACTGTTATAATTTCATATTCTAAACCGTTTGGTGATAGATTATTCGGAATACGGGATTCAGCATTGAATTGGCATAAAATAACGACCAACGGAAATAGGAGATATAAAATTCTTTATTTTTTAATAACCTACCGTTGTGGGTTAGCTTTTTACGTAGATAAATTGGAACAAAATAAGTATAAAGCTCAAATACTCGCAGTACGTTTATTTAGCATCAAAAGGTCAGGTTTCTATAAGCCTGTCCTTCTGATACTTGATAGCCGCGTTTGCAACAACTTTCAAGAGATGTATTTTACAATATTGCTTCCTTGAATCGCTCATTAGTTCTATTTCATCTTTTTATAGACCGTTGTTTCTCTACACCTAGAGGGCGCGAGGGCGTTTTCGTTTATCACAGATCTCCGTTTACAATGAAATCTATTTACAAAAATGCAGTCAGAACTCAGGACAAACTGACATCGATTTCAGAATCTTTGCAAAGACTAAAACCCGTATTCTACTTTAAAGTCTATTCATGAGCAGCTAATACTAAAATAATTACCATTATAATATATAATGTTTAAGTTGCGTGGGAAGGAAGGCTAGACACACGAGTAAAGGCTTAGCATTACTTTTGGTTCCTATGAACCCCATTTTGTGAATAGCCTCATTCACTACAAAATTAAAATTTGATGGTGCTGGTAGTGTGGGTAATTTTATAAATGTGTTCGGATATGACCAACCCAATTTTATAGTTTTGTATTTCAGAAACTTCAGTGTCCAACCACAATATAGGTATCCACCAGTGTCGAGCACCTTACCATTTATCAACTAAATCTAGATATACATTTATAATTAAATTGGTCTAAAGACAGAAACAACCATATTTCCTCAGTAACGTATAGATTTAAATTCTAAGTGTATTAACAGCTTTATATTCGAATCAACTTAGGGTAATCTGATCATTTCTTTCTATTATCCTTATAAATTATTCAAGTGAATCTGAACAACTTTACGTCTATATTCGTATTAACTCAAAACGTACGCTTGAAGGCGAATCACTGAACGTAATCTGCTCATCAGACATTCTGCGTTATCTTTACAAATCGTCTCTGGGCATGCAATAACGCGAATGTACTTTTTTGAATGAAGCTTCCTCTGCGACAGTTCATGTTTCTTATTCAACTGAACTCGGATCACGCTTTAAGTCGCCGTAAGTGTTGAAAGAAAGGAAGAAAAAGTATTAATTTGAATCGCACAGGACAACAAAATGAAATAAAAATAAAACAAAAAAAAGTATAAGACATTCATACTAAACTGGTCCTTTACGAGGATAACAGCTGGTGTTGTAACACTTAAAAAGAAAAGTCACTGCGCTGTTATTCTGATATGCCTGGGCCTGTTGTATGTCTGACTGTTTACCTAGCAAATTCACAATGAAATTTTAAAATCTGTTCACATTAAAAAAAATCATAAACTGATTTACACGACCTCATTAAGCTACTTTGAGGAACATTATTTATCAACAAAAAATAATTTCGTCGCACCAATACCAATTATAATGGCGAGCGACGAAATTAAACAAAAGTACCAGCCAATAAATTGACAAATTTCACTCGTATAACCTCTTTTAGGCTTGTTGAAATCACAAATGAATATTCAAATTTTACATTGACTAGCTTACGAGCTTTAATTTATAATTGAAAGTGTTGCCTTTCCTGACGTTTTCACAATTCGGATGCGGCTAATTGCGATTCTGAATGGAACTTTGAGTTGGGACTTAAACTGGTTATAATGTCCGCCGTACCCAGGTCACGTAATGTTTTAAGCCCTAGGGTTGCGCCTTCCACTTCGCACATCTATTTGTTGTTCACTGTTTTTGACGTTTCGCGCCTTTGGAACTGGATTATAATACGCTAATTTAATATTTAGGTCACGTACAGCAGGTACAACATTCGTAAATTGCATTAATTATAAGCTTAAACTAGATTAATTTGCAAAGAATGTTGAATGTATTGTGCACATTTAACAAAGCGATTTATGCTAAAAGAAATAAAGTAAACAAACTAATTTACTTCATGTGCCACGCGTAGTGTATATTTTATACACTGTTTCTGTTTACAGAAATACTATTACAAATGGATAAATTGGAGTTAATTTAATTTTGGATGTAATAAAATTTAAATAGGGGTTAAATGTGAATCTGGATTTAAATTCTCGAAACTAATTTCAGATTTCAGTATATTTTAATGATGACTTCAGTAAGTTTAAGTTTGTAAGCAATGAGAGCAGCTGTAGTTGTTAATGAAAGTTATGCATAGCCCTAGTGTTGGAACTGTGTTGAGTGTTGGTACTTTTCCGACTTAGAGTTATGGTTCTACAAAGAAACAAAGAAGATTCGAAAAAGTTCACACACGATATGAATTCCCGGGAGAGGAGACGAGACGTGGTCGGAGAGAGTGTGCCGACGCGCGCCGCGTCTCGCCGCTCCGCCCCGCTCAGCCCCGCTCCGCCCGACGTCCGCACACCCGCCCCATATTACAAACGTGTCCGTTTCAAAAATCTAACAAGAACTGTGTATCTCAAAAATAAAACTTTACGCATGGCAACGCTCTGCACCATCGACTTTTTTAAAGCGCTGGTAATCAGGGCTTTCATAATCTTGCCACTGAACATTCTGAAACTAGTAAGGCACCTTTTTTTTGCACTTTTTTTAGGCGTTTTTATTTTAGTAGATAGGTACGCAGGTACGCAAAACATACTTTTTGTACACATTGTTTATCAACTTCCGTGAATAAATTAACGTTTACGTAACACCGGAAACTTATCTCATGCTTGGGCATGATGTAAGATCGAATATTACTTTTCAGGCATTTAGAAAAAGCGTAGGTACGTAATGAAATTATTACAGGTGCAATAGGCTTCTTTTGGTTTAGCTCGTTCCATTGTCGACCTCATATCTCTATCCTAGGACAAGATTGAGGTCAAGAGTAGGCTACTCGACTCTGGTAACTTTCCACTGGGTGCTGCCTGCTGGGTTGAAGTACTCACAGGACCTAGTGGAACGTCACGCTGATATAAAGCACGCTAACAGAGTTAACGACTCGACACAAAGTTTGGAGAGGTCCTTACTATATGTTGAGTCCATCGTTAACTCTGTACTCTGTCGTCAATAAAAGAAAATATTATAATATATTATTATAATTACAAACACTTACCTATAGAAAAATAAAATGTAACTATCAGGATGAGAGAAAATCAGAAAGGAAATCATACGGAGCGAGTCCGAAAACAAACGGAAAGTTAATGTTATTAGTAAATTGAGATTCTTTATTTACCTAAAAATAAATGAACGAAGTTAAAATTTACTTCTTTCAAAAATAACATCTATTATTGGGTAAAAATGGAATAGATTAAAGTTGCTCGTCACAGCTTACCAGTACATTAAAGGCTTTTTCTTTATTACAAGACAGATTTAAGAGCAATGAAAAGGTTAAGCTGCCACATGTGAGGTTTAGTCCAAATCTGGGGGCTATCCGGCCGATAGATTTCTTCACATTAAATAGAAATACTTATGTATGACATATAATTGGGTAGTAATAAAAACTCCGAAAAAAATATGAGCTATATTTAGTCAAAATATGAAATTTACTGCTAATTTTCCGACAGCTGAAAGGACAAAGAAACGACCGAATAAAATACTGAAAATTCCGAAAATCAATACAGCATTTGCAACGACCATTTAACGTAATATTTTTCCACCAGATTAAATTGCGTTTTACCGAAAACTACAGTTAGTCATTTTCATCGTAATTCACCTGTTATCAATTTAGAATTAATCTATAAAAAATATTCAAATGTTGTAATAAGGCGTAGTCGACGTAGCTCCGCTACGCGCGCCTCTATTTCTGTCTGCAGGGTATAAAGTAACCTAAAACGAAGGGGATGGCAGGGTCTCAGTTCGCACGCTTCGCTCGCTCTCAAGACCCCGCCATCCTCTTCGAACCTAACCTGTCCGGAGTCGGGGTGCACTAAGTCCAGAGCTCGCTTCGCTCGCTCTTGCATCCTAAGTTATAGAGCTTAAGAAAACGATTCTTTTAGCAGAACATGTTTTCGGAAACTTAGTATTTTCTTCGGAAGTTTGGTATTTTTTTTTATTATTTTTCGTAGAATTGTAATTTGAGTAAGCTCATGTTTGATTGTTAAATACAACATTTTTAATTTTGTATTCATTTTCCGGTAATTCTTTTTAACCAAGCTTAGCATTACAGTCAACCACAGATCATTGGAAGTTAATTTGTTTTTCGGAAGCTTTATTATTTCCCTATATAATTTACCATTGCATGTAAAAATAAATTATAATTGATTAATAATACATTTAATTCACATTATTTACTCGAACTTGACTTTGTGTCGTATAGATTCAGACTTATTACTAAAAAACTAATATTTGTACATCAATTTCATTGTTAGGACATAGAGGTCGACTAAAATGTATTCATAAGACCTTTATACCTTACCTTTACCTGTGGTCACAAATATATAATATTGATTTGATTTGATTTTAGAATATTTAGTTTCACAGAAAATTCAACCCCCCATTTGACCCTCTTAGGGGTGGAACTTCCAGGGCTGCGTGACTGTTCGAAAGAGATACCGCGGCCCTGGAACACAAAGGACAAAAGAAGGAACATGGATAGGTTTTAGTCAGTAATAGTCTGACGTCCGCTCCGCCCAGAGCGGGAGGGGTCATTTGATGATTTCTCATGCGAAAAAAAAATTAAAAAATAAACGGGGTAGAACTTCGAAAAACACTTTCTTAGTGGATACCTATGGGTTCACACAAGTACGAGTAGTACCTACTGGGTTTGCTACGGGAGCTACTACGCCATGTCTTGTATGCAGAAAGAAAAGTTTTGATCACCGTGCATATGTTATTTATTTCCCGATTGTCCCAGTTTACCGGTCAGCCAATGCGCAGTAACTGGCGACCGCCCAGACATACCTGTCTTTCATACATACAATCTGCTGACACATAACATTCATGCTTACATTATCCCTACACTTACTCTTAACCAAGAATACACCCTCCAAATTTCATTTCTCCAGGACCAGCGGTTTCGGCTGTGCGTTGATATATCAGTCAGTCAGTTAGTCAGTCAGTCAGGACTTTGAATTTTATATGTACAGATATATCGAATTATATATTGATTCGCCAGTGAATCATGAAAATTGTTACGCCGCGCCGTTAACTGCCTCGTTGGTCTAGTACTGCTGCGCAAGCGCGACTGTTGAGCATGAGGTCCTCTGGGTTCGATACCCAGATCAGACATAGTGCTCCTTTTAGGTTTTTCCAAAACCAAAAGCTTGCCCCTACTTCATGGGAGAACATATTATAACTAATGTCAATCGTTAAATTTGGGTGAACTATGAGTTATATCTTTGCTGCCCTGTTTGCAGCCCTTAGTTCCCTTAGTACCTAGCTAGTTTTTTAGCCACTTCAAAGAACGAATCGTATGTGCCACATTGCTGTACCTAATAACCAGATATTGTGTTCGCAGTACGGCCGCGCTCTTAGAAAAAGGAGAAAATGATCTGTAATTCTTCACAAAAAGCGCTCTTACTTTACAGAATCCCACAAACTAACAAAATAATATCATATTTTATATGATGTTGTAACTGGAGCATATATGAGTGCCAAAGTTATTGGATATGTGGTGTACGCCGAAATTTATAACAGAATTCTATTGTGATTCCAACATAAAATATAAAATATTGGATGTAGTAATATCTTCGATGGTCTCAATATGTTATACTTCAAGTATATTTAAAGCATTATTTGTTATACTCACCCACAATCATATTAAGAGATACTTGACATTTTTGAATTCCTTTGCACATTCTTCGAACGGTAGCGGCGCTTATATTCTGCTGGTCCGTTCAAAGGGCGGAAACATTTTCATGAAAAAGATGGCTACCACTGTATGACCTTCATGTATGAATGGATACGTAAAGGTTAAATTTAATTACCTACATATTTAAAGCTCGTTAAAGTATTTGTTATTGCCTCGTAATTATCTCAGATTAGGTAGCTTTTTTTTTCGGATGGGAAATCATCAAATGACCCCTCCAGCTCTGGGCGGAGTGGAACGGAGTGTCAGACTTGTACTGACAAAAACTCATCCATGTTCCTTCTTTGCCCTTTGCGTACCAGGGTTCGATATCTCTTTCGAACAGTCCCGGAGCCCTGGCAGGCATCGGCCCTTGCGGGCCCCTTCCGGTTTGCTGTCATCTCTTTGAGGCGCGCGTGTAATAGGAACGCGCCGTCGACACGGCCTGTCGTCATAAGACAAATGGACGGCGAGCTAGCCTATTACTCACCGTCCACAGGCCCGCACCTATGGTGGCCGGAGGAGCCACCACGTGGCCCCCGACCCCCGGGGCGTCTCCCGCGGCGGCTGGGACGTGAGGTTCTCTCCCTCTCACGTTCCACCACCTCCTTCGCTAGCATGATTTGCAGAAGGAGGTGACGACTTCCTATTCCGTCTCGCTCCGGACCATGGATTAAACCAGGGCCGGACGCGAGAGACATCCACGGTGTGCTCCACTGTCAGGGCGATCCTCGCAGTGGTGACACCCGGACGTTTCCTCCCGCCTGATTCGGTGCAGGTACTTTCCGAAACAACCGAGTCCGGTGAGGACCTGCGTCAGGTGGAAGGTGAGGGTGCCGTGGCGCCTCTCTTGCCACTCCCCAAAGAGGGGACTTATTGCCACTATTGCGGCGTGTCCTGCACGAGGTTGGGACAGTCGCTCTCTCCATGTCGCCATGAGATCGCGCCGGAAGTCTGTCCGCTGAGTGGTGATTTGCCGCGGCAGCGGAGTTTCCTCCCGGCGTAGTGCCTCCCCACGCCATTCGTGTAGGCGCGCGAGGACTATCGCCTTGAGACGCACACCGCACCTTCTACACTCGTTATTTTATTTGAATTATGTCATGGTGTTACTATACTTCTTTACTAGATATGTTTTTCTTTTTGTAGTATAGAATAAGATATTTGCGGGTCTCCCTTGTTTGACCGAAAAGAAATTGCCAAATTATCACTTCCCAAACAAATTTTCGCATAATTTCATTTGCCAAATTATTACTTACCAAAAAATCTCTTTACAAATAATTGTTACGAAAACCTATGTTTGGCAAGTGAACGTTTGAACAATAACTTGTTCACCAACTAGTACTTTTACCATTTTTTATCTAGTCAAATATTTCAGTTGGTATAACATATTTTACGCAAAATTACATAAGCCAAATATTTGGTGTCGTCAATTTTAAACTTACCATTTCAGTCAAAAGCACTATTAACTAGTTGGAATCTCCTATTTGGATTCGGTTGGGGCTCCTATTTCTGTCTGCAGGGTTTACAGGCACCTAACTAACCGAACCTCGGGGTGCCCCTGACGTCGACCGTCTAGGGTTAACGTTTCCGTCAGCAGGTCGACGGATCCCCGCTGCGCGGGGCTCCTATTTCTGTCTGCAAGGTTTACAGGAACCTAACTAACCGAACCTCGGGGTGCCCCTGACGTCGACCGTCTAGGGTTAGCGTTTCCGTCAGCAGGTCGACGGATCCCCGCTGCGCGGGGCTCCTATTTCTGTCTGCAAGGTTTACAGGAACCTAACTAACCGAACCTCGGGGTGCCCCTGACGTCGACCGTCTAGGGTTAGCGTTTCCGTCAGCAGGTCGACGGATCCCCGCTGCGCGGGACTCCTATTTCTGTCTGCAAGGTTTACAGGAACCTAACTAACCGAACCTCGGGGTGCCCCTGACGTCGACCGTCTAGGGTTAGCGTTTCCGTCAGCAGGTCGACGGAACCCCGCTGCGCGGGGCTCCTATTTCTGTCTGCAAGGTTTACAGGAACCTAACTAACCGAACCTCGGGGTGCCCCTGACGTCGACCGTCTAGGGTTAGGGTTTCTGTCAGCATCTGTTAAATTTCAATTACGTTATATTAAATCAAATTGTGTTATGTCTTCATTCCAAAATTTTTGCCTTTATATTTTTTGTCATAACAAATCATTTGACTAAACGTTTATTGTCTTAATTTTGTTTGCTGTAATAAATCATTTGGTTAAAGACCAAAAGCCTTAATGACATTATCCTTAGTAATAATCTGCCAAGTAAACATTTGACCAAATGAAAATGTGCGTACTAAAATTATTCCAAATATTACATTGGCATAAAAAAAGGTTGCTAAAATTTGTTTGGGTAATGAAAATTTGGCAAAATCTTTTCGGCAAAACGGCAGGATCCCGAAATTTGCACCTTGTTTTTATTTAGGTATGTAATTTTTTTGTTCATTTAATTGTGGTTCTGTGTGTTGTGCTGTGTCTTTTGTGTGCACCGAATAAATGCTTTATCTAACTATCTATCCATCTACATCTCACGCCGGTTCCATTCCCCGCTGCGACCGGAGTAGATGATAGCGAGTCGTCGGTATGCTCTCGAGTCCGCAGGGCGCCCCAGCTCCCGAATTAGGACCAGCTTCCCCGTCTTCCAACGAAGCGGGAACTGGCCTCTCTCCAAGCATGTGCTTAGGATCCCCTCCAGTCTTGGCCCCAGGACCTCCGAGGCCGAGATCCAGGCTTTACCAGGTAAGCCATCAGGTCCCGGACATTACAAGCTTCATTTACCTAAAATTATAAACCATCATTAAACTAAATGATGTTCAGTAATGGCTGATTTATGACATCTACCCAAGCAGGAGCAGCCAAGCGCAGACCTCTCCGCCCCTCCGTCCCTTCCCTTCCATTCTAATAAAATCACTAGTCATCATTTTGCCACTTCTAAAAATTAATGGATGCCTTACGCAACTCGTAACTCATCGATATTAGAAATATTGAACATTATACGAGTAGATAGTGCCCATTTGTAAAATGGTCTGTTAACTTGATTAATATTCCAACTATTATTGAAATATATTTTGATTTGAAGACGATTTTCTGAACATTATTAAAGAAGTAAATACAATTTTTGAGAGCAAAATAACGTAGAGTGCTAATAATTCGATAAATAAAAACGTGGTTTGGTGGACGTTTATTTATAAAACTTGAACATAAAAGTATGAACATAAAATCGTGGAAAACAGGCAAATGGCGTAAACCATGCTTGGATTTTGTATATTCTATGGAACGGATACCAAAAGAAAATGATAATTTTATCGAAACGGTAAAGTTTTGTACCTATCTACATCCGAATAATTTATTAGATCGATAGGTATGAAAGAAAAATCAACATTTGATTCGGCGTCCAGATACCGTTACTAATATAAAAATACCTATAATATTTCCATGTTACGCTTGATTAGCTTAAGGCAAATAACATGTAAGGAAAATGTATGAACGTGTAAAATGTGCGCGAAAGATTTCCCTCAGCTAGTGAAAGTGAGTGGAGGTACCACACCTCCAACCATCGTCAACGTCACCTCCCTGCGATTTTTCAAACGGTAATACCACTTGATGTATCTGTTCGTCGAAGTTGATCGGAGATTTATACATACCTACATATTTTACGTAAATACTGTAATAACCTTTCAGGTAGATTTTATAGGCATTTTACACGCACTCGAGTTCGATTTTATAATTTTACTAGCATGTTCGGTTTTTGCTTCGGTGTGGCGTTTGGTCGTTCTAGCACCGTCATATAATTAGCAATATACTAAGTTTGACATAGATAAAGATAGGTAAGTATAAGTACATAATGAAAGGCAATTTAGTCTAAACGACAAATCGTAGAAATGAAAACAAATGATATTATGTATTGTAAAGTACAACAGTAAGACAGTACGTAATCGCTTAGTTTCCTTTTGGAACATTTCTGAACCGGGGAGCGGTCCAGCTAATATTATTTCAAAAACATTTGCACAATATTCTCCCGATTCTCCCACATCATTTGTCAACAGCTTCGGGACGGAAAATGTAGTGAGAAAAGCCACGTTTCTGCAATATTCTAAGGAGTGTAATACCCTACGGACGGCGATAGGGGCACCTGTCATGATAGGCACGATATACCTGCGCGACCAGTATAATACTTACATATTTTATTATGTCACAGGGTTAACATAAAATCGAGGTTACGATGGAATCCCTAGAAGTTTCCTCTTTCAGACAATCCTACAGGCAATACCGAACCTGTATCTAAGTGGAAAAAATCTTATAAAGCCAAACCTAAAAGGTACTTGGCCTAGTATCGCCCGCCTTTTTACAAAAGGAATCTTCTTCAATGCTAAAACATTATTATTTCAGACGCTTTACTTTCCTAATCTGTTTTATATGTACTTCGACAGATATTATCTTAACATTCGAAGCCGTACCTATTACATAAAACAAAATTGTTCGTAAACGGAAGACCATATTTCTTAATCGGCTTAAATGAAATTCGTATCATATGGGTACTTTGGGGTCGGTTAAATTTACGAATGAACCAAATCGACTCATTAGAATTAAAATGGTGCGGTTTGAAATTGCCATAAAAATTACACGCCACCCCACATACGCATACGAGAAAGAATTGGCTAAAAAGCTTAGCATTCGAGTTTCATTCTAATATGGACCTTACGAGTTCGTCATGAAGTACACGGTTGTTCGAGATACAATAAGAGCGAAATTTTGCGACGATGTGACCTCGTGTCCCGTCTTTGCTAAATCCCGATCCCAAATTGTATCATATTAAATCTGACAAAAATAGATCTTATGTTATACGTTGGAGATACTGTTCTTATTAGGACCAAGACTTTCGACGTAACCTCTACTGATGAAAACATAGTCTTATTGAACAATGGCCATAAGCAAAGTGTTAATTTTCCGAGTAGTGCAATGCAACTAGCAAATCCTAAACTAGGAACATCGCCAGCTACCCAATTAAGTAAACTGCGTACAAACTCTGATATAGCAATTTACAACGTTGAACTAAATGCGCCTTTTACAATAAATCTATTTAGGAAGACTAACGCGGTCATTAGTATGGGCAACAATTTGGCTGCGGGCGTAGTGGTACAGTGGTAGGTACATCATTAAGGTTAAGACTAAATGGGACAGTGTTATAGAAACGGTTGTGCAATCCATCACGCGTAAGCGAGGCCCGACAGACCACTTAGCCACTGTCCGCCAGCATCGGACGTACCTCCGCACAACATCCGCCACGGCCGGGCGCCGCCGGGCGGCACGCGGCGGGCAGCCACACTCACATGCCACGCTACGCGAGTCGTGCGTACTCGCGAGTACGTGTGTAACGACCACGAAGCGAACAAATGGAATGCTTCAATCTTGTGCGACTGCCCGAAAAACTCTTTTCGAATCGGACGGCTTTATTTTTAACGGTTAAATACTCGTCTATTTTTCAGTGGATTCTTTGAATACTTTGAACTTATTAGGTACACGAAAAACAAACAATATTTGTTTAGAACGTAATTCTCAAATTGTTTTACTTATTTATAAACACAATATAAGTTAATGTACCTGAACAATACTGCTTATGTAATTCAAATAGATTATAGGGATAGCCCAAGGTGTGTTTGCTTTTGGAACCCTAACAAACACAATTGTTTACGTTACAATATTTCGTTGAGAAACAATCAATCAAAAGTTGCATCCGATGAAGGAATTGAGTTATCTCACTATATTAACTTGTACTATTAACTCGAACATTTTGCAAATTATTTAATGCTTCTTCTTTGTGCTGGTATTAACTTTTATAATATAAAGCGTATTTATAGCAATAGGTACGCACCCATCACGTACCCATGTATTATCTAACAGTATCATAGTTCATTCGACACAATATTTTGTTTTTCTTGTACTTAAGTGTCGCTAAGCAACCGGGCTTGGCCTAGATATTTTTGTATGTGACTATTATTTTCTGAACTTGTTTTGGCCGATCTATTATGATATGTTTCTCAATTAGGGACTTGAGGTACTGTTATTATTGTATGAGGAACAAAACTATAGCCTTTGGTTAAACCGCAAACAATAATTTACAATACTTACCTTATGGTATAACCTTAGGTTTATAAATATCTCCTAGACCTAGAAGTAAACGTAACCAACGGGTCTCTATTACTAACTCTCCGCTGTCCGTCCGCTCGTCCGTCTGTCTGTCAGCGGGCTGAATCTCACCATCACAGTTGAAATTTTCACAGAATGTGTATTTCTATTGCCACTATAACAACAAATAAAATAAATAAAAATAATTAAAAATTAAAGTGGGCTGGCCTACAACGATGGTACGGAACCCTTTATGCGCGAGTTTGACTCTCAGTTAGCCTCTTTTTTGTAATAAATAAACATTGTTACACCATAATAGATACCCAAAAGTGATATGTGTAGCGATAACACAAATTAACTTATACAAACAAAAACCCAATGGGCTGTACGGGAATTGACCCCCGTTTGATAAAATACCAACATTATTTGATATTATTATTCCTTTATTAATTTTTTAACATATTATTTAGTCTAGTTTAGTTTATTTATTAATAATTATCAAAAATTACAAGTCAGATTTTGAAAAAATTAAAAACACATTCATTATAAGTATGTACATTAAAAAGAGCATCAAACACAATTTATTATAAAAAATTAAGAACACACAATAAACAGAATAGTAGAAACACATACAATATAATCACATCAAATTACTATTATATTATTAGGTACAATCAAAACCATTCTTTTAAATCATATAATGCCTGGCCGGTTAGCCAGGCTTTGAGTTTGGCTTTAAAATCATTATCAGATGTCGCGCCCAAGATTCTATCCGGTAGCCGGTTGTACACCGATGGACCCATAATATGAATCAACCTTCCAGATTTAGAAAGTGTGTGTGGGTAGCCAGCTAATTTGTCTCTACATTGTATTTGTATTTGTGTCTGTGTTTACATTTTTATTAACAACAATTATATAAAAAAAAACATTTAAAAATATAGAAAATAGTAGCCCAGCGGCATTGGGAACAAGGTCCGAGCTACCGGTGGTCAGGGCTCTTGAGAGAAGAACCTCCTAACAATACGCGCCGTGTCCTGAAGAACTGCCTTCTGAATCAAGCGCTTGAGTCAGCTGCCCAGCGAGAGCCTCCTCAGATGTTGGTCGAGGCTATCGGCACAATGACTGCTGCAGTCACGTCCCACATGTCGACAACCTCGCGAGCCAGATCTAGATATTTGAATTGTTTATCTTTGTCTGCTTTCACGAGGTTCTCTTCATGGGGAACCGTTATATCAACATTGCGCGACGCTCCAATCGATCTATCACCACAATATCAGGCTTATTGACAACAATAGTCCTGTCAGTGACGATAGGTCGATCCCAGTACAACGTAATATTACCTTGATAATATTATTATATTTTTAAACTATTCATGTCAGGATACGAGAATTTTCAGTAGTTTTGTAACGCATTCTGTTCGTCTGCTGAAACTTTTAAATTTTTCAAAACTGTCTCCGAGGACGTGACAAAGTGAAAATACATTCATTTATTCATTTATTTTTAAATAAATAATATTTTTTTTTCTATTTTGCATTTATTTTTTAATAATATCTTAAGTGTAAAAACTTGTACTATTGCATGCCTATTGGCCAAATGTGTGTTACTAAATATTTTATACAAGAACTTCATGTACCTACCATGTTTGATGCAATAAATGAATTGAATAGAATTCATGTCGTCACGGAAAATGCTTACGGGGATCGTGTCGATAAACATGGTTTCAAGAAATAGGATTTTCAACAATACTTTACTTGTTTTTTCTTTTCGCTGGTTCTTTTTAACCAGATCTCACTAAACCATAGTGCTGGGGTTGCCAAAGGGTGGCGTCCTGGTGTGTCGTAGAGAGTAAAGAGAGGCGCTGTGAGCCGCTCCTGTTTACTATTCTCCGGATCTAATGAACTCGTTGTCTCACAATACTTAATGTCCCTTTTCAGGAAACACCGTTCGAAACTAACTTAATGGTTTTAGAAATACTTTGCCGAAGACAAAAAAAAGTTTGCGTGAATCCAAGATCCTTTCCATGCACAAGGTCCTCCAGAATTCACTTCGCAAGAAGAAGAGAGTCTCATTGAACTCTTGCGACAGCAGTCTTGAAACAAGGTTCACGTGTTCCGATTTGCTGGAGTTTTTGGATATTGGTCCAAAATGAATAATTAAAAACCTGGTGTCGGCTTCCAGTCTATCCAGACGCAGCTGTGGGGTCGGCTTCCAGTCTATCCAGACGCAGCTGCATACCAGTATATTACATAGATCAACTGCCTATCTCACCTTCACAACCCAGTTAGTTCTGGGTAATACGACACCCTTTACCAAGACTGGCCCCTTTAAAAACACCTACTTGTGTAAGATCTAAATGAAGACGGAAAATAAGTGGCAATATAAGAATCCTGCTAGGCTCAAAATGATAGATAAGGTCTAGGTTCACGACAATACTTATATGTAAAGCAGTGGTAATATCTTACTTCTGTCCTACTCTAAGCCGGCGGATGGTTTACTCTTGTGGGGAAAATGTTCAATATTAACAGATTAACTCGGTCGGGGATCTCGCTTCATAAAAATAAATTCCAATATTCCCCTCGTTGCTCTCATAACTCGTAAGAAACGGCTCTCGCTGGAAAGTTTAAGGCGGACGATTGGAGAATAAAAATTGCATTTTTACTATGTTAAATTAAGTTTTTATTGTGAAATTTACGGGGTGTAGTAAAAAGAATGTTACGTTATAGCAATTAGATATTTTTTTACGGGTTCCGCGATGATATAAATGTTACTGTGAAGAAATTACAAGGTCTTAATACTTTGTAGTCTCA
This sequence comes from Eurois occulta, assembly GCA_950022335.1. NCBI lineage: Eukaryota > Metazoa > Arthropoda > Insecta > Lepidoptera > Noctuidae > Eurois > Eurois occulta. The sequence goes on from OX465487.1 coordinate 15,171,432, forward strand.
GTCATGATTTGTTTATTTTTCTCTTCAGGAAAAATATTTTAGATAGCGTCATAGTATGCCGCTCTTTAAAACGGAACGTCCAACTATAGTTATTTGGAAAGGGGCATACAAACAAATTGACAAGCTTTTCATATTCATCATAAAATATGCATCGCTTAACATAGAACAGTTTAATCATTTCCAAATAATGTTAACGTGTAGACAGCTGCTCATGAGCACATACAAAGAGGATAATTACACCAATGTTTTAATAATTTACTCACCTCAACCCCTATTACACATAAGTATATATTTTGAAAATAGTTACAGTAAATAACAGTCGTATTTATTATATTTGTCGGGTTCGCTCGCGCAAATATTATCCAAGGGAGCGTAGACATGTTGCTAGTTAGAGAGTAACTGGCATAACCTTGCTGTGACAGTGACTGTCTGGAGTCTCGAAGGAGACAAACATATTATAATTAGCTATAAACTTTTGTGATAATGTTGTCTGTATTATAAATGTGGCAATATTAAACTAGTGCTGTGGTTATATTTCAAAATTTCCAAGGAATAATGGGACGGCACTTTGAGGATTTTAAATGTTAACAAAGAAATCTCTTTAAAAATAAATTGAAAGGTTTGCCTCTATATTTTTGTGATTTATATGAAATATTAGAGGCTGGTGGTTAAAGTTCTATGCACTACGTATATAAGGGCATGGTAAAAATATGTTTTATAGCCAATAACATTGTAATTTTATGAAATATTAATTACATCATTCAAAAAATAAAAACCGATAAGTGCGTGTCGGGCCACGCTCAATGTAGGGTTCCGTAGTTGCCATCAAAATATGCGGACCCTCCCTACGGTCCAATTTGCCTCCGAACGATGATTTTTATTTTAATAATATAATTAAAACAAACTTACATTTGCAGTTGAAAAATCTGCAGTGCTTCCATACATTATGTTTAGGAAAATATATTCAGAATCAGAATGTTTATTTGTCAATATAGGTAATTACAGAGTGTGTGAGATGTTACGTTTTCGTATGTGCTCTATGGTTTGCCATTTGTCGTACAAATATTATTATTGTTATCCAAGTACATTTTATAAGTTGGTCGACTATTACTCGTAAACTTGTTAAACCTACTTAGTTGTGATAGTTTTCCTTTTAACCTCGGTATATATACTGCCACCGTGAATTTTTTCATGCACCCAAACACAACCGTTTAGCTGGTGGAGAGGGGGGACACTTGAGTCTAAGAAAAATTTGCCCTTTATAGCTTAATATTTCACAAGCGAATTCCTTAATCGAAAAATGATGGAACCAAACTCGCAATATTTTTTAAAGACCTACGACATCCCACACAATGGGGTAAGCGAGAAAAAAAAACCCACTTACGTGTCGGTACTGGAGATACCCTGAAAAAATACTTTTCGAGATTTTATTTTACCACTTTGTCGGCGTAACTTATAATATATATGCCAAATTACAGCTTTCTAGTACTAAGAGTCTTTGAGCTAAGCTGCGGACAGACAGACAGACAGACGGACATGGCGAAACTACAAGGGTTACTACGGAACCCTAAAAATTGACGTGGCCAATATTCTTTTTTGTTTCTAAATATCAACTTAAATGATAGGTGAAATCATCGTCTGAACTGAAGCAAACCTTTAATAAATCTTCTTACTTAAACTTATTAAAATACCGGTTATCCTTAGCAGGCGCCCCAGTTTCAAGAACTTGCGAAAGTAGTGTAATTACAGCTTGGCATAATATATGTGACAATAACAACTAAATACATTTGCCATCAATCCAGTCGTCAGGTAATAAAGCCAAACTATGCGGATTTAACAAATGTGGTTATGTAACAGGTCAGATAATTATTCTATCAAAATATCAATTTGTTTTAGCCCTTCTTGCCTAGAAACCCAATACCAGCTGAAATGAAATACACAGAGAATTTGCTATGTATTACTATATGCCTTCACACAACAACTACAAGCATTGTAATTATTTTCGTACTGGATTTAACGAAAAATAGGAACTTTACCCCTCAATCAAAGTATACCTATGAATCGATGATCACTTTGGCTGTTCACGATAAAGTTAGCTTGCCTTACTAATCTAAAGGTAGAAGCAGTGACTTCGGAAGTTCAACTTTTGTATGCTTTTAAGTAACGAATGTTGGGAAAGTTTGGTCCATAAGCTCTTGCTCTTACATCAGTTGTTCTCAGCGCCATCTACACAAGTACGTAAGCAAATACTTGAACAGGATCAATCATTTGAAATCATCTGACTTGTCACTCATTTATTATCATGCCTTTGAAGGAGATCTATAAAGACATTGGGCTGGGAAATCAGCCTTAACTTATTAAAAATATTTCATTTGAATTTAAATGTTAATAGAATGACTTCCATACAACAAATTACCATCACTTATTCGTATTTAATAAATTTTGAGCGAGAAATACGAATTAATCAGATGAATCCCTGTAAATAAAATACCTTCCCATCCAATCAGTATTGAGTCGGGTATAGTAAATACTAGACAATATTTTCGCCGCTCTTTGTATATTCCTTTAGCACCGAAATCAAGCTAATATCAGCCATATACTATCAGCGAATGGGACCTCGAGTAGACAGCAAGCGATTCTGAGAGAATAATGAGATAATCATCGCGTTTGGCAGCCGGATTGATCACGGCATAAGTCGGGAGTCCCGCCCGTTCCCATGACTTAATCCTTCAGTCGCCGCTTACAAAATCCACAGCAAAAATACCGAGGTAGTGCATTTGTCCCGTATCGGATTTTTGTTTTAAAATCCTACCTGTTTGACTGTTTGATTTTTATTTTGTCACCTGATATGCCATTGATAATATTATAGAAGCAGGTGTACATATCTCGTAACAACATAATGTGAGCGTGTACCTATGTAGAGTACCAATATTTCCTTTCTGACTAAACTGGTTATTGATTTGATGAAACAAGTTATTAAAGTACTATGTAGGTACTTGATATTAACTTTCTCAACTATCACGATAAGGGGTTCTGATTGCCGCATAAATTCGAGTACCTACACCTACCCACGTAGGTTCTGAAACTATTTTCAATGTTATTTAGGTAGGTTAGGGTACTTTGGAAATAGGTCATTAACAAAACGTAAATACCTCCTAATATATTATTTTGAATAACAGTTCAAAACGAGTTGCTCTTGATAAATAAAATCTGAAATTCGTTTAAACGTTACAATGGTCAACTAGCTGAGCCGTCCACCAACAAAATAAAACAATAGACGTAAATTTTAAATTTTTAATCTTCATTCTCAAACAAAACACAATTTTGTTTAGCTACCTACCCTTAAAAGTAAATATTATTCAGAATATCGCTTTTGTGTACCTGTTTACCTAATCTTACGGCTACATAATATTGAAAGTGTCATCTAGGTTAGTAATAAACGCCGCCATTGACGTGGTATACTTTAATATCTTCTTTGTTGATTCTAATATTTATATTAGAAGTGCTGGCGTTCTGCTTTATAATAATAATGCAGATAACCCGCAAAGAATGGGAGGGTCAGGTTGTGGGGCGCCCCCTTTACTGTTCAGGCCTAATGGCCCTGTCGCAAGTCAACAAGCCGACCGACGTGCTCAGCGTTCCCAATTAACACGTACCACCTACTGAAAATAAACATGACGAACGATTGACTTTTCCATATTATTCAATTTTTAATTTCGTTGCGCGTGGTTTTTTAGATACGGCAATGGAGTAGCCGTGCAGCAAAGGACGATAAATTCATGTTTAATCTCACAAAATGTATCTTGTTATTATTTTAGCTTGTTGAACAAAATCTTCGTACTCTGTACTCAAACTGACAAGTTTAAAAGACTACTTGTTCAATGGCATACAGGGTGTCTATTTGCCAACATATAATATTACACCAGCTCGTTCAGGGGCCATCAGGCGGGTCTCCTGTACCGCTTGTGCGTAGACCTAGACTGCCTCTGGTCCGTATTTTAGTGGTTATTCAAAGTGCTTGACGGGCGGTTCGATAATCGCAATAATAATTACCTGTGTTTGAGGTGTGTTTGTAAATCCAGCAAGACCAATAAATATATTCACTTTGTAAAGGGTTAACTATATTGTATGTTTACAAATTGTAGTAATATTTCTATTAAAATAAAGTATGCGCCGCAGATCGATGGCAAATCGTTAGCACTGGGTGTTCGAAGTCGATTGAGATAGAGCAGGCACAAGTGGCCGCATCCACCACACGCCGGTCACACACTCGGACACTCCATTTAAATGTCTGTGTTTAGCAAACTTGTTAAATATTAGTGTTCAGATACAAATGCGTCCAAAAATATTGTTCTACATTTATCTCAGGAGAGTTACGAGTTTCATAAATACCTGCTCAAGAAATAATACCTTTGTGTGTCAAACGTTATTTTATAAAATAAAAGGTATAGACAGCAGTCTAAGCTTATAAAATATAACAATACTTTGAACATGTCATTCTAAAACCAATAAAGACTAAGTAGGCGAGAAGCTGAGGAAAATTCCATAAAAGCGGTCGCAAGTTTCCAGGAAAATTTTAAAAGACGAAATAGTCATTTAAACCCAGCACGATATAATAATTTCATCAACTTTAGTTATAGCAGTTTGTATTGCAGTTAAAGATCTTGTATTTATTTTTAAAAAGATAAAAATATTATTCTGAAAATGATTTATTCCACTTGATTGCAGACAGATTGAAAATCGAATCGAGTAGTCAGAATTCACCTTCAGCTGCATATTTAGTTGATTGACATCGATCTATAGACAGATTATCCGAATAGTGAAGCGTACCAGCGAAACGGCAAATGCATTATGCCGATCCATTTAACACTTGGATTTAGTATTCAGCGAGTCAATAAAACAGTAGTCGCGCGTCACCGTCATCTCCATTCCTATATACATTGGTACGTGGATTACATAAAAACTCAGACACTTCGTATATAAATTAAATTACATGGGTGTACTAACACTACTTAAGTTTTGATTACTTTTCCAAGAATATTGCTTATAGGTAAAATTATTCTATTTAATTTATTAATTTATTTATTCTTCATGTACAAGAGTGGTACATAGGCGGACTTAATGCCACAAGGCATTCTCTACCAGTCAACCTTTGGGTCAAATAGGACAGCATTGTGATAGAGTAGTACATAGGCGGACTTAATGCCACAAGGCATTCTCTACCAGTCAACCTTTGGGTCAAATAGGACAGCATTGTGATAAAGTACAAAAAAAAAATTATAAAATGAAACAGTAACCAAAAATACAAAAACAATCAAAAATTGTAACTGTGTTTGTAATCAGTAATAGTTTTAATCAGTAAGTAGTGATAACCATTGCTCACAAACAAATAATTACGTCACTTTTGACAACAAGGCGGGTCAAGGGCGTTTCGAGAATGCATTATTTTGAGTAGTTTTGCAGCTTTAACAGTATCTTCACAGCATTTCTCCAGTATATTGTAGGAGCTGCTAAATTTATAAAGACTCCCGTTTCGTATTGTCCAGTTGTGTCCTAAAGTCTTGTTCAAACAACAAACATGGCACTGTTGACTGCGGAACTCAGGAATATCTCACAACAATACCTTACAACGTCCATTGCTTGGCAAATAATTATTTCCTATTATAAATATTATTTCTAAAATAGCAACCCAATTTCATTGAGCACATTATGTCACCATGGAATGAATTAAAACGGTTGTGAATAATTTATTCAAGCTAAGCACTAAACCGAATCACCCGACCATTATACGGTTCGGCTTGATGAATTAAACAAATAAATATTATATTATTGACTAACTATAAGCAGACTATAATTACAGAGGAACCGCAATGCTTCAACGGATTCGAATAGGTACAATATTACAGCGTGTAAACGAACCCTTCACAAAGCCGTCAACCCAAGCATTCTGGACATCAAACTAAGTATCTTTACGCCAAAAAAAATCACGTTTTACCGTAGGCCTCAATGTAACGCACTCAAAACATTGTGTTGATGGATGGATTTAATAGTACGGGGGTCGTGGAGGTGTTTTAAGTAAAAATCTTACATTAAAAACATGTATGTGCGCCCACACCGGGGCCCCGTAAAGGGCCATGGACCGCAAGATCCCCGCGTAGAGCCTCTGGCAGGAGGCGTTTGGCCCCCTCAGGTTGGGCAGGAGCCGCTTGAAGGCAGCCCCGGCCTTTTTCAGTCTGGGAGCCAAACGTCGGAAATGCTCCACGAAGTTCCATCGGCTGTCGAGGACGAGTCCGAGGTATCTCAACGTCGACTCGACGCCGACGGGAACCCCTCCTACCGTCAGTATGGATCCCGACGGTGGCGCTCCGAGGCCCATGAAAGCACATGGCCTCGGACTTGTGCAATGCCACCTCGAGACCCAACTGCCGGATCCTCTCCACGACTATCGCAACCCCGCGTGTCATCAATTCGGCCTGACAGTGATACCTAGGGTGTGGAAGTGTTTGTTCAGAGAGCAGTGTCCAGTGATGGTCCCCGCCACCAGACGTAGGCTATCTCTGTGCAGGCGCAGAAGGCGCTTGGTCAGCTTCCTATCCAGGGATGGTATCGACACTAGAGTGTAGGCAATCCAAGGAGGCTTCCTTGGATTGCCTACACCCCGGTGTTGAGGTCCACCACTTCTCCGCTTGTGTTTGAGTGTGATCCTTTAACCAACTTCTTAGCTGCTTGAAGGAAATGGGCACTGTACGTACTGGATCTGTTTGTACTGGATCTTCGATCCTTCTGGTGAGTTCATCAGCTGCATCGTTTCCAAGTGATCCACTGAGTCCTTTGATCCATTGTAGTGTCACCGTGTTGCGGTTTTGTACCATGACTAGTTCTAGGGCATTATGGCATTCTAGTATTAGTCTCGACGTGATCTGGTTTCTCTTTAAGGATTGAAGAACTGAGGTACTGTCGCAAGGTATACGAATATGGATATCCGTAACTTCCTTGGCCTCTATGGCGTGTGCCGCTTGGATAATGCCTACACACTCGGCTTGATAGACAGATTTGAGCATTCCCAGGGGTATATTTTAATGTTTAGGTCGTCGGAGAAAACTCCGACACCTGTCCCGTCGTCGGTTTTGATCCCTCAGTGTAGATCCTTAGCTCTTTTGAACCTGAGTAGTCACACTTCTCCGCTGTGAGCTCTATGTTGTAGTGTTTTTGAAAGCAGTGGGTCTTCAGGGTTCTGTCGCTGGGTGATGCTATCATGGGATTATGTTTGATTGCATCGTCTTTTATGCGTGTATGTTTGATTCTGGAATCCTTATTTAGGGTGCCGGATACTTCGAGCCTGAAGGTCGCTAGGGCAGCCTCCTCTCTTACGACGAGATGTAGAGGTGGTAAGTCCAGCGTCACCTGTAATGCGGCAGTGGGTGATGTTCTCATGCTGCCGGTGATTGCTTCGCAGGCAAATCTTTGTAGGTTTTTGAGATCTTTCTGGGTTGTGACTGTGGTGCCAGTGGTAGCCAGTAGGTGATTTTGGGGCTTAGGCCCCAATTCCTGCCGAGCAATCTTATGCGTTGCCATAGGGCAATGCTGGCTTTTGTGGTGATGTAATCGGTGTGTTTTGGCCAGCTCTTTATCCAAGTCGATGCCCAGGTATTTGGTTTCAGTCGATAGGCTTAAAGTGGTCCCAAAGAAGAGTGATACTTGTAGGGTTGCCAACTTCTTTTTCTTTGTGAAAAGGACAAGTTGGGTTTTGATAGGGTTCACTGCTAGTTTAAATATTCCTTACACCAGTCCTCTACCAACTTCAAAGCTTGACGCATAAGGTTACATAGTGTGTGTTCATGTGTGCCGTTTATTATTATGGTTATATCATTACATTGCCCACTGTGTAGTAGCCTCTGTCATTCAGACGCTTCATAAGGCTGTCTATCACGAGGTTCCATAGGAGTGGCGAGAGGACGCCCCATTGATGGCAGCCCTTCGTCACGATGGCTCTAGTGGTTTCGTTCATCGTAACCTGAGTCTGAGCATGTTTGTGATCAATCCTCGCAAGATCGAGTCCATGCCGTGTTCCTCGAGGGCTGCATTGATGCTATGGAAATTAGTTTTGTCAAAAGCGCCTTCTATGTCAATGAAAACAACTAGTGAGGAGCACTTGTGGTCTACTGCACATTCGATCTTGGGGATCACACGGTGTAGTGCAGATTCTGTTGATTTTCCTGTAGAGTGTCTGTTGATTTTTGTGTAGTGGCAGCTCCCGAAGAGGTCCGTCCCGAATGTGTCGGTCACAGAGTCTATATGCTTTAGGTTGTGTGTAGTCTGGTTTGCCTGGTTTAGGGATGAAAATAACTTTCACCTCTCGCCATTCAAGTGGTACATAGTTGTGTGCTAAGCAGGCTTGGTAGATGACACGGCGTAAGGACGTCTAGGCTCCATTTCAGCAGGGCTGGGAATATTTCATCTAAGCCTGCGGATTTGTATGATTTGAAGGTCTTGATTGCCCATTTTATTCTGTCTTCGGTTACTATAGTGCGGGCTCTGGACCAGTTCTGGTCGTTTGGCGTGTGCTATGGCTCACATGCCCATCCTCTGTTGTCTGGGAAGTGGGTTTCAAGAAGAATTTTACTTGTTTCGTGGTCCGACTTTGTGTAGGTGTTGTCTGGGTTTTTCAGCGATCCGAGGGTGCGATCCTGATCGGTGAAGTTTAATTTTTTTTGGCGATCATTGTTTGTAAAAAAACAGTGAGACCTCATAAGTTACAGTAAATATTTACAGAAATGATAGTCATACCACGTACCTACAAATGAATAGACACCAAGCATGTCAAGGTGATTTTTTATGTACATACAAGAAAACATACGGTATTTTATTTAATGTTCAATAAAATAACCAAAAGCATGCAGGATATATAATTATCAAAACAGTTTTTTGTCTCTCCTGTAAAATTAACAAGTTCTTAATTACGACGTGTCACATCTAGAGCGACGATATTTTTTCAATCTTTACAATCTTTGTTCAATATAAAATTCTAATACGACACCTTTGCCCTGCTGTCTACTGCATTGTACACATAGGCTTCTTCCAAGTTGCGCTACGACCTACGACAATGTGTTTGGCTAAAATATGTATGGGTTAGGTTACTGTTTTCCTGACACAGGTACACCAGAATAGCATCTTATAACTGATTAAGATGCTGCATGCAAATGTATTTTCATACTGTAATGTTGTCTCTACACGAATTCGCGGCAAAATTACATACCTAATCAAATTACCACATCTAGAAGGTATTAATTAATACATGTCTTGTATAAGATGGGAATTTATTAATTTCAGCATTCTATGACACGTTCTAAACCGTATACTAGTGTGTGTAGAAAGATTATTTTGGCATGACATTTCAATTTCACAAATACCTCTGTCTAAATAAAAGGTCATTAAAGAGAAAAGCTATATCAGGATATAGCTTTATCCCTCTTTATGTCGACTCAAAACATAGTAACGTGTTAGTTGCCTTTCAATGGTGTTTTAAGCTCCCATTGCTTTGAGGGACAATTTAAATGGTAACAGGCTAACCGAAGCTTTAAAACCAGCTTATGACAGTCTGCCAGTCTGCTTTGGCAGAATTTCACCGGTGCACTTTGAAAATTTCCCTGCTCTTGCATTAATCATCACCTAAAGTAATCAGTAAGTTGTAAGAAAAGCTGTTCTCAAACAAGGGTCAATCCATAAAAAGATTTAACGTTATCGGCCACTACCTTATTTAAATTTTCAACCACTTTTAATCTAAAAAGAAATGTAACGCACGTTTTAATGCAACTTTACCCTAGAGAACGGTCTATTACGAATATCAGAATTCTTGCACAGAAAGGCTTTTGTTAAGCCCGTTGCAGAAAACTTTGGACACACATTTTGGTTTGCGGCAAACCTATAGTACACTTTATTTTTACCAGATTACTTTAACATGTGAATATTCATGTTATGCACAAAACGATAGTTAATCGTAAATCGATGACTAATCATTACTAATACTATGTACATATATTTTGAATGCTCGTGTAGTTACAAATAACAATAACTTTAAATTAATTTCAAAATATGTTTTGAAACTTAATTGCTATCGTGTTTTTAATTTATAGCATGTTATTTCAATACAATAATAAGTATTATGGTAGCAATATTGTGATACTTTGTCATAATACATTAAAGTCTAATGTTTTTGTCATTTTATAACCTCAAGGTGCTCCCACAAGCGCCATAATGGATCCACCCAGTGGTTCTGGGATAGCTTTTAAGCTGAGATCCGGGTAAACCTTTAAGGTTTACCAAGACCTCCGAAAATCTAAGGTACACACCAGTAAACCCCTGGGATCTTCGTCTTGTGTACCCAAAAGTTAATTAAAAGGGCCTTTTTTCTCACGTCAGTTACATTCTTGCTGCTGCCACTAGATATGTTTTATTGTAGTACCACTTTATTATAATAATTTAAAAAACGTTTATCAACAATGGTCTGCGTTCTGCATTTCAGTATGGTTAGTTTTGAAAATACATTATTATACTGCGTATTTGCGGTTTGCAAACATTATTGGATTGTCTGTTGTCTCTCTGATAGGACATTCCATACAAACTAATTAAGTCAAAACTATAAATATTGAGTAATTAATTTGACATTAATGGGCAAATTAATTTGGGTTTTTCCTATCAGGAATTTTTTAGTAGCAGTCACGGAGTCTGGAGTCTTACTCGATTGATGGCAATAGGCTCGCCCCCTATTCATGGGATTTAAACATGACTGACGAAATGTGGGTGTACTATTACGCACACCTCTGCATAACTCTGCGGTGATTACAAGTGTGATGTTATTAATGGCCAAATCAAATCCAATAAGAGAGGGTAGTGGGTAGTTTCCTCGTCTTGCCAAATTCGGAGTGGCTTGCCAGAGAGGACAATGGATATCATTTTAGAACAACAAATAAACCGTGATCAGTACTTACCTATTGGTGAGGTAGCAAGAAAGATTTAATCATGACTAACGCCATATTATTTTAATTTTTCAACGTTGCCCTATAACGTTTTTTTTTTTTACTTTCTGGATTTTCCTTGTAAATGTTACACGTTTCTACGCTCGATTTTCGGATATACTGAAGTGACTGTAATTAGACCATCCTGTGGCCGACCGATAATTAATTTATGAAAATGTTATGTAAACTTGTTAAAATATACGCGTCTCTCCGAAATAATTAATTTACATCTACAGGGCAGTTTCTAGATACTTGGAAGCAAGGTTACTATCTAAGCTGGTTGAATGTACTAGGAAGTGGTTAAAGGCCTCTTTAGCTCCTCTGTAGCTTGCTCTTATTGTCTTATACGTAACCCGGTGGAGATTTATATAGTTGTTAGTGTCACGTAGCTAATCATTTTATTGTACCAGAGCACGCCAGAATAATTATATCGCAGTAATATGCAGACTCATCCACAAAATAATACATATTATCTAATTAGCTTATTAAAATAATAACCTTAATTATATGTGCTGAACATGACAATAGATTTATCTGAACATAGCATAATTATGTTGGAACCAAACGAAACATTGAACATAATATTGAAAACATGTCCTGAAAGTGTTAATCAAAATAGGGTTTGTAGTTATGTACATATATAGATATCTATATTTTAGTAGGCAGTGTAGGTACCTACTATTATTAATAATATTGTCCTATTACAAATTACGGTAAATTGCTGGAGTTTAGTGAGCGGAGCACTAAATTAATTACAAGCTATAAATAATGAGAATCATCTTGTTAGATCACAGATAACTAAAGCTTAGCCTCGGTTCATACATATGTATTAGGTTATATCCTACGTATTTACATATTCATGTTCACCCTAAGATATAATAGCCTTTTTGAAAGAACGTAGGTACCTTTTATTTAGCTCGGACACACATGAAAAAACAATCTTTCTAAGAAAATCAATTTTTCTCAATGGTGACCATTTGGTGTGGCTGGTTTTTAGATATAAGAACGTTTAACATCTAAACGAGGAAATTGAATGCTTTTTTGTAATTTAAACTTTCAGGTTCGTGTTACAAAAAATGGTAGTAAAGGTACAAGTTGGTGCCAATCTGTCAGGCCGGAAAACTTTTTATCCCCCTATAATGCCGACCGAGAACGATTCCGTAAAGTAACAATAAAAAAATAACGATAAACGCTATGAGGTCTAAATTTGAAGAAAATTACCCAAGACCTCCATTGTTTGTAATGGCTTTCTTTGTGCTTTAAAATTAAATTTGTTTCTTGTTTGTTGTACGGAACCCCAAGGTGGCTGCGGCTCGCACTAGATACACGAATTTTATATTTTGAGGTTTGACTTAAGAAAAATAGGTAGGTAAGGAGCATAATTCTACTCTGTCAAGAAAGTACCGGGAAACGATCATTAATACACAAAATGTTAGTTATTCATCCAAAGTTATTTTATCGCCTTCAAAGTATGCTCGTTCAAAAACAATACACTTACGCCAACGAATAATCCAATCATCAAAACATTTTTTAAACGCTTTTTTCGGGAATTGAGTTCAGTTCTCGCCGCGAATCCTCCTTTATGTCTTCTACCGAATGAAAACGGGTGCCACGAAGTGGTAATTTGAGTTTAGGAAAAAGAAAGAAGTTGGCTGGAGCTATATCTGGTGAATAGGGTAGTTGTTCGATGGTATTTGTTGAGTTTTTGGTCAAAAGTTCCTTCACTTATGATGGCCATGTGCGAAGGCGCATTATCGTGGTGAAAAATCCAAGAATTTTCTTTCCACAAATCTGGCCTTTTTCGTCGAATTTGTTCTCTTAAACGCCGTATAACGCTCAAATAATATCCTTTATTTACTGTTTGACCTTCCGGCAAGAATTCCGAGTGCACAACACCGCGATAGTCAAAGAAAACGGTCAACATGACTTTGACTTTTGATCGACTTTGGCGCGGTTTTTTCAGTTTTTGTTCAGTTGGAAGGCGCCACTCCGAAGTTTGTTGACTAGTTTGTATGGAAAACTCGTAAACCCACGTCTAGTCACCAGTAACAATGCGTTTCATGAATGTTGGGTTGGAATTGACTCGTTCTAACATCTCCTCAGCGACTCTTATGCGATTGAATTTTAGAGAAAATTTTGGTCTTTTCAGACTAGCCGAGCGGCAACATGTTTCATACCTAGGTGATTATTTAAAATGGTACGGATCGACTCGTGAGACACAGATAGTTCAGCGGCTATCTCACTCAAATTGGAATAAGGATTTTCAGTCACTATTTCCTTCACTTGTGCGATGTTAACTTCAGTTAAAGACGTACTCGTAATATACCATCAAGTATACCGAGGCAAATCTTCCATCACATCTCGACTACTTTTGATCGCTTTGTACCACTCATAAGCACGTGGTTTTGATAAAGTCGATTCACCGTAAGTCGTGTCTTTTGTAACATTTTCAGGGACTCCGAACGCGAAATTCCATTGGCGATGCAAAATTTAAGACAAACTCTTTATTCGATATTTTTGTCCATAGTGAAATTCGCAATACACACTAGATATGATCTAACTAAAAACAGCACTGTATTTAATCTAAATAACAGATGCAACTCAAACTCCGCGCCGAAATGGAAAACAGTTGTGCCGAACTAACAAAATAAAAAAAATAATTTGGAACCATAAGCAAATCATTCATTCCCGACACTTTGTTGACTGAATGTATGTATTTACTTCAAAGTTTCGAATTGCTATAAACATTTACATTATTTCCTAGAACCAGGCATAGTATAGGACTTGCGGTTTTCTTATAGTCATAGGTCTTGCCATATTATTTTCAAACTCAGAAATGGGCTGGTTTTGTGGATCTCGTTATTCTGCGTGTTGTAGAACAAATTAGTATTTGACTTTTAATGCAGTCGAGTTCACGCTCTGCAGTTAGATTACAGCATAGCTTGCCCCAACAGTGGGCCAAAGACATAAATATAATAATAAAACTGCACTGTTTCCCATGCTGCTGACGCTGTGCTGTGATGTTCTACGCCGTAGGCGACACGTAGTACCGCTACGTTAGCTACGCCGTCGTAGCAGTTACTTTGTTAACGATTTGGACAGAATTTTATGTTGTATTCTAAAGAGGCATTTAAATTAGCAAACGATTCTACGCTTTCAAACGAAGCCACACCAATCGAATGGAAGAAGTTCCGTTGCTTAACTTACTCAAATCCTGTTTGTAATTACTTTGACTGATGCTAATCTGTTTAATTGCACCTCCACAAATATAAGGTTCTCTTAATACTGCTCGAAGTTTCAGAAGATGTTCAGAATTTATAAACAAAGGTTTATGTTAAAAAGCAAATTCATTTAACTTGGCAAATAAATTGATGTACAATTTTTGATTATATAAAACCATCTAAGTCGATAGCACCCTAAAAAAACAACATCGAGTAATAGTTTAAATATTTCACTGACTCTCATATTTTCACCTGCTTTCAATTCATCTCGTCAGCCATCAAATTCTGAATATGCAGTCGGTGTTTACGTAAATTTACATTTGCGCAAATATTGTTTTTAGTTTGAGTTTACTTGTGTTGCGTATCTAGCTCGTATTTAAATAGCAGCCGTGTCTAACCGAGATTGCGGTCATATTTACGTTACGAATAACGATGAAACTAACTAGACTTGTAAAACATAGTTAGGCTGGTAGACGTCGGCAGTAGGTTCACCCGTTCACCGCAACCAGACATGAAGCGTGTGTAATGAAAGGTTTCATTATAATCAAGGGCCCGTAAGTATAACTATTTGAGAGAAGCGAGCTAATCACGGCGGTACTTAAAGCCTTTCCACGCCCTAAGTGATGCAAACGAGGAAACTTGGGGATCGCAAACGGCTTAGACTTCGTCGCATAACTTTGATCGACACTTCAAAGTCAAAAGTCAATTAACTGCAGTGAAAACAGCAAATGTTTCTTTGACGCCGTTTATTTGTTATGATAATTTTCTGTTTAGTATACTAAGATAGTGGGCGGATTATTTATCGATTTTATAGTATCTTTGGTTTGCGCTAATTTGTTTTGTTCTGAAGAAAACTTTTACAAAGGTTAATGAAGCGCCATTATGAAGTGCGAAAAGGGAAAGTTTAAACTCATTTGTTTCTTTTGGAAAGTTATGGGAATAATATGCTTTTGCGTAAATATTATGAAGGTAAACCTTACGGAAAAGATAAGTTTTTATGTGTTGGTAAAATTACGTAGCTACTATGATACTGACCGTCAGGGTTGTGCTTATTGTTACGTCGATTGCTTATTGAGAACATTCTACATTACGTGCGAGTCTCGAATGGTCCAGTAAGGACCTGTCTAGAAGATTAGAGTCTAGAATGTTGCGCTATAGAAATGTCTAGAATATTCGAGAAAGTTGTAGAACTTTCTCGAAAAATCGGTCGTCATATAAATAGCCGTCGTAGCGCTTCAACTGAACAGTGCAGTGTCAAAAGTGCGAAACTAATTGTGCCACCAATTGGGGGTACATTGCAAAAACTTTTCCGCTCTAACCGCCATCCAACTTCACTTTCCCTGTGTTCGCACAAGTGCGCCTCTACCACTGGTGCGAGCACAAGGGGAGCCCTCACTGCTGCTCGGTGCTTTTTAGCACCGGGCAGCAACCAGTTGTGGTCGCGGAGCAACTCCCCAAGTGAAGCAGAAGCCAGAAGATGCCGAAGCTCGCGGCTCGTTTGGTCGTGGAGGCGTCGACTTCTACGACGAACATCGTTCGGGGTTGGACCGGTCGACGTCGATGCCGAATGTCGTCCGGTGCGACGCTGGCTGGACCCCCGTAGCGAGGAGAAGAAGACGTCCAGCTCGAAGACGACGACAACGAGGAAGAGAGAAGAAGATGGAGCGGGACCAGCCCCCTAAACGGGTGCAGAGGGACGGCGGACTTGGAGACGTCCGCCGCCGCCGCCGCCCCCCGTGTAACTGGACCCGAGGTGGTGGCGCGTAGTGTTCCGCGCGCCCCCCTATTGGCGTTACGGGGGAGGACATCTCACTCTCCCCGCTGACTTGAGGAGGCCCGCAGACGCGGGCCGGCACTAGCCGGGGTTCATGGAAGGCGCACTAGTTCCCATGATACCCGGTGCAAGTGTGGAAAAGGGGTTTTTAGTCAGTTAGAGTCCGACAGACTCCTCCGCCCGCCCCAGGGCGAAGGACATCCGTGTGGATTTTCCAACGATATCCTGTCGGCATGCTCGTCGCGAGCCGGCTCGAGAATGTCGATGGTGTTTGCGAACTCGGCCGAGTCCGGGCCGAGTGCGCCGAGGAAGCGTACCCCATCTGCATCACCGACGCCGTCGCTGGGATTCGACTACGATCTACAGCCGGAGCCGCGACCGCAGCGACGGCGCCGAAGCACGGATGAATCTGAAGAGAACCGCGACCGCAGCGCGAGCGCGCGCCACCGCGGGGTCAGGGCCACAGCAGGTCGCCCACCTTCGCGGAGGCAGCTCGCCGCACACCTCCCGGGTCACCTTCACAAAGAAGTCCCGGGGAGATACACAGGGTGAGTGCCACTCCTTCTATTTCTCACTCACAGCCGGCAGCCTCCGGGGTCGCCGAGGAAATGGCCACCAACCATTCCAAGTCAAAGCCGCAGAAGCGGCCTAGGTATCCTCCGCTGGTGATGGAGAAGCTGTCAGGATAGACCGCCCACTTCAGGGCCCTCAGAGACAAGCTGGGCCATCCCCTCCACGCCCGCCCTTATGGCGCTGGGGTTTGTTTTTCATTCCGTTGAGAGCCAACAAGGCATTCTAGTAATATTAAAGATTTATAGAACACGTGATGATGCTCATCTGTTATTTCAGAGGTATTTAGTTTACTGGATAAGTTTATACTGGATAATTAATATATTTTTAATATATATTTATAGTATTTTAAATATATTTATAGTATTTTATATGTCCTTGTAGTTTATAGTAGTATAAATAAAATTATTTTCAGTATACACCTACCACTGCTTGTCTCTGCATCACCCAAAGGTTGACTGGTAGAAAATGCCTATGGCATTAAGTCCGCCTCTGTACTCTGTGCTTGAAGTGTTAAATAAATAAATAAATAAATAAGTATATTTATATGAAAATTATATTTAAAGGTCTGCGTGAAAGACTGGGATGATTACATAGTTGTAAATGAGAAGTCTTTTTATCTATGATGGCATAAGTTATAGCCTCAGACTGGATGCTTGACATGATGTGGAAAATATTTTCTTACACAATACTAATTATGCGAAAGTTTGTGAGGATGGATGGACTATGTTTGTAACGCTTTCACTGTTTTTAACCTGGATTAACACATGGCTCGGTAGTATGAGCCCGTGGGACAATTACTGAACTCAACGCGGGCAAGCCGCGGGCATGAGATCACCCATAAATATCACAAGGTCCACTGAAAGCAAATAATTACTATTATTGGGCAAATTCTTAGAAATAGAGTGCAATTTGGAAACACTGACCATGTCCAATAGACCTTACCATTGCAGTCCAAATTATGACCTCTAAAAAGTAAGATGTAGATTCTTATCTCACACCAATTAAATTGATTGATGCCGTTATAAATATGGTCCTTTTAAAATTCTATTAAACAAAATGGCCTTCCCGTAATCCAGTCCTCGTACGTAATAATAATGAAAGCCGTGCCCAACGAAGTCAAAAATATAATTTAATTATCTGTTTCTTTTTTTCATAAAAGCTTGCGTAATATTTCTGACTGAAATTAAAAGATTATCTTTAGAGTGCAGTATTGTAATTGACCTAGTATTGTACAAAGGCATTAAACCATATAACATCAATTAAATTTTGTTTTATGTATTCTATTTTCTCTTCTTCTTTTACACACTGTGTCTTCATCTCTTTATATCTACTCTACTTTCGCATATGCTGGAAGAGATTTCTTTAGAAATAGGCATCACCTTTATACCTATATTTCTGTTCGTTTCTTCTTTTCTGTATTTACGGCGCTGGGGTTCGTTTCTCGCTTGAGAGCGAGGACGAATACAGGGTGGTCCAGCGCATGATCGCCGACAAGAAGCGCCTTTGCAAGCAGTGGCAGCAGCTAAGATGCCCCACCCTGAAGACGCAGCTAAACCGTCTCGCGGAACGGATTAAGGCCGAGATGCGGGACCGGGAATCCGCGAGCTAGGAGAACAGAATAGAGTCGGCTAAAGTACAGAGCAGAGGACCGGGCGGAGGTCTTCGCCCAGCACCTGGAGCGTCAGTTCCAACCGAACCCGACCACCGACGCCAGTATCAGGCTGTCGCAACAGTGCAGAAAAACCTTGGGGACTACTTCGCCACGCCGATAGCTCCCGAAGAAGACGCCAATTTCTTCTCGCCTGGGGCAGTCAGACGCGCTAACCTTAGGGCGAAGCCTAGTAAGGCCCCTGGTGCCAACGGTATCACCAACACAGCGCTGCCTTTCCGTAAGGTAGCGGCGTTGGCGCGCCTGTACAACACGGCGGTACTGCCCACCGGGGCCTCTCCCGTCTCGTCGAAATAGGGGCGCGTCATTATGCAACCCAAGGCGGGGAAGAACACTCTGAAGCCGGAGAGCTATCGGCCTATCATGCTGCTGCCGAACATCATCTCCTCGGCCGGAATAGTTCGGGTTTCGGTCGGAACATAGCACGACGCTCCAGCTATCGAGCGTACTGCACCACTTGACAGCTACCACAAACAAAAAGAAATACTGTGTTTCAGTATTCCTCGATATGGGGAAAGCCTTCGACCGTGTATGGCACGACGCGCGACGGCCTGATTTACAAGCTGGCCCACTCTGAAGCGCCCCGTCGCGTGGTCAAGGTGGTCCAATCTTTTCCGTCCCACAGGAGCTTCCGGGTGGTGGTTGAAGGAGCGTTCTCCGGCGCCTATCCGGTGCTAGCCGGCGTGCCACAGGGCAGCTGCATTTCGCCAGCGTGGTACTCACGGTATACCGACGACATCCCCACGACACCTCAGGTGATGCTCAGCGCGAGGCACGCGGCGGTCAAAATGTAGCGCGCGCTCGATCTCCTCCCCGAGTGGCTGTCTAAATGGCGGCTGTCGGTGAACATGAGTAAGACGCAGGCAATAGTCGCCGGCGCTGCTCTCCTCCCACCACTCCTGATGCTACAGGGCGCCGACGTCACTTGGATGCCCCAAGTCAAGTACCTAGGGGTGACCATCGACCGTTGGCTCTCTATGGGGTCACACGTCCGCCAGAACGCAGCACGGACAAGGGCTGCCCGCAGCCAACTCCGTCCAGTGCTCTCGTCCCACCTCTCGGTGCGCGTCAAACTGAGCGTATATACTATAGACTTATACGAGGGCGGCACTGAAAAAGAGAATGCTCATGGAAGTATGGAATCCCGTACCATGCTGCATCAAAATCAAACCTTGTTTTTTATAGACTACACTGATCGTATTAACTCCTACAAAAATTATTTTTGAAAAAAAAACCCGCGTTTCAGAGTTATTTTATAAAATCGAAACTAACCTAAAAAGTAGGTCTATTTTTTCGACGCTACCAACGACGTATTTTAACACACATACATTACATTATTGCTCTAAAAACAGCGTAATACACTAATATTAGTAAGAATTACGAATTAAAGTAACATCCACAGTATGCTTGACTGAAACTCGATTTTATTTTAGACCTTTACATTGCCAATAGTCAGTCAGTACACAGTACAAATGTCAGATGCCACAGATAAGATAACTATAAATCATAGAGTATAGTAAGTGCTATAAACTAGTCGGGATTTAGGGATGTAATCGATAAATCAAAATCTTTAGGCTGAGAAAATCTATTTTGTTGCAAATAGCAATAAACCAAACTAAATCGATTTGGTGTACTGATCTTACTTAATTGTAATTAATTTTAGAGTCCGCTCGACAGACAAGGGTTTGTTCAATTGAAACGGAACGTCATATATTCAGTTGAAACGGAACGTCATGTAAAGGGAGTAAAACAATATTCATACTTTTAAACTCGAAAAGTATATTTCCAGTTCAAAAATCAAATCCCCGACGCGTAATGCCGTAAAAAAATATGAAACTAATTACTATAATATTTTGGTTTTGAGGCGCGAGACTTTTTGGTACCAACTTTGGTCATTGTCCTTTCGGGAATCAAGGAAGTGACACAACATTACTATTTAAAAATGTATTTATTGCTTTTCGAAGTATTGTCCGCGAAATTTGGCACATTTTTCCATACGATGGAACCAATCACTGAAGCAACCATTCCATTCGGAAGTTGGGGTCTCCAAAATGGCCGTTTTGTAGGCGTCCACAGCTTCTTCAGGTGATGAAAATCTCTGACCACGCAATTTATTCCTTATTTTAGGGAAAGTATAGAAATCATTAGGGCTTAGGTCGGGGCTGTACGGCGGATGGTCTAATAATTCTATGTTTTCTTGCTCTAAAAACTCTTTTGTTCTGTGCGCGGTGTGAGAACTCGCATTGTCGTGATGGAGGATGATGCGGCGGTTGCAGTTCTCTTTACGGAGTTCAGAAACGACCTGTGGCAAACAAATGCTAGCATACGATTCTGCATTAACCGTTCTTTGTCCCTCGAGAGGAATAGTCGCAACATGGCCGGTTTTGGAGACAAACATCATCATCATCATCATCTGCCTAGCCTTTTCCCAACTATGTTGGGGTCGGCTTCCAGTCTAACCGGATGCAGCTGAATACCAGTATTTTACATGGAGCGACTGCCTGTCGGACCTCCACAACCCAGTTAGTGCTAGGTAATACGATACCCCTTGGTAAGACTGGTTGTCAGACTTTCGGGCCACTGACTACCTGTAACGACTGTCAAAGATCTACAAATGACAGCCTTTTTGCTTTTGGAGACAAACGTGGCCACTATTTTTTTTGCAACACTCCGTGAACGAACAATTTTTGTTGGCTTTAACTCATTTTCGAACACCCAAACTCGTGACTGGTTTTTTGTTTCGGGTTCGTACGCGTATATCCAGGATTCGTCACCTGATACGATGTTGTATACAGCATTTGAGGATCCTGCGTGGAATCTTTCGAGAGTTCTGACGCACCAAGTAACGCGAGCCGCTTTTTGCTCTTCGCAGAGCGAATGCGGTATCCATCGGGAAAACAACTTTTTTACACCTAATTGTTCATGCAAGATTATTTTTGCCAATTACTCATGCCAATGTCTAAAGTTGCCTGAATTTCGCGGTATGTCACATGTCGATCTTCCTCAATCAGCTTACGCACAGCATCAACGTTTTCTTGGGTGACTGCAGTTTTTGGACGACCTTGACGGGGATCATCACTGAGCTTGACACGTCCACGTTGAAATTCAGCAAACCAGTGATAAATTGTGGTTTTGGATGGGGCTTCATCACCAAATGCAGAAATCATCCGGTCAACACACTGTTTTTGTGTTAAACCACTTCGAAAGTCATAATAAATCATCGCTCTTGAATTTTCTCGAGTCAATTCCATTTTCTCAACGACTAAACAAGTTTGACAAAACCTTGTGACAAGACCGAGAATCTTTTTTTAAATAAATAAATGGTACTCGATTTTTAAAACCAAGGAGTTTTCAATTAAAAAGATTTTAATATGACAGGAACAGTGGAAATATTCCATTCCCGATACTTTTAGTGCAGACTGCGTATAAGCTCCATATTGACGTACCCCCCCCCCCCGCCTGGTTCGCCCTCACTAGCGAGGGAAACAAGAAGACTCGCCGCGCGCAGCACAGTCAGACGCTGCGGACCATAGTTGGTGCCCCTCGCTACGTGAAGAACGACGTAATCAGGCGCGGCCTCGGGATTGAGAGCCTGGACGCCTTCATCCGGCGCCTTGCGACGGGAATGTTCGCGCGTGCCGACGCATCTGCTTGGCCTCATTTCAAGCACATAGCGCCCTGGCATGCGCGCCACCCCGACGCGAGGCACCTACCCGCGACCTGGCAGCGGATTGTAACCCCACACCACCAGATTGACGCCCGGGTAAGCTGTACCAGGTTACACGGAGCTTACATACACAATACGACTCTACACATTACTTGCACCCTGCTACGTGACGTGTGCTAGGTTAATATAGGCGCGTCACGTAGTAATCCACACATGCATCACTCTAAACTCGCGTAGACTCACGCGTAGGCGTACGGCACAAGTCCACGTCCACACAGACACTGGACGGTGTTACACAGTACAATACCGCCCACACACACACACGACGGCTTCTTAGCCTTGACCACCACCGGCTAGCTCTAGTGGTGGGACGGCGGGAGCCAAAAACCCACTGTAGGTGCGTCGTAGTCGGCACCCCTGTCGCTGGTCGTCACTCGCCGGGCTTCCTCCGGGTAACCGGAGGTCTCACCTAATGGTGACAGACCGCCGCGACGGGGTGTCGTAAAGAAAATAGCGCTGTGGCGCGCCTACTGTTACTTTCATAGCAACCACACAAATGGGCGCGCGTTGTACTCGCGCACCCACTAGGCTGTGCCTATAAGGCCACCTGATGACGGGCCTGTATTAACAAGGGCAAGGTAAGGCCTCTACGGCCAGGGGGCAATTCCCCGTGACCGTCTGCCGCGCCCCCTTGAGGGGACGCAACGACTGCTTCGAGTGGGACTTGGTCTGATTTTGACTATACAACGAAGCGAATCGAAGTGAACTAGAAGTGCGATATCTAAGTGAATAGGTTTAACTGTTTTTTAATTAATAAAGTTATTTCATGTTTAATCGGTAATATTTAAGTTATCCCATACCCAGCTCGTAACATTATCTTGTATAACCATGCCTTTCATGTCAACTGTATTAAGCTTCATAAGATCCTATAACACTACGGTGACCGCTTGGCAGACGGATAATGATCGCAATTAGTTATTATTAACTAACAGTTGGTCGCTATTGCCCATCTTCTTAAAGTATTTCGCGAGTCACCTTTTACGATGGCTACAAGAATGGAATGGTTGGGTAGTTGCTTTGGAAATGGTTATAGCAAAGTTTTGTGCACATGACTTTCGGGGAAATAGGATTTAGGGATATGAGGAACAGGGTGTGAAGTTTTTCATCCTCTGTTGTTATCCGTGTTGTGGCCGGGGTGCCCGACGGTTGTTGTCGTTATTGAGGCTTAACTCGCGGATAACTTAATTGATAGCACGATGCAGGATTCTAGTTCTTAGTTTGCGTTATAGATCCCGCTAGTGTTCTTTCTGTAAATTTAATCATGTTAGCTACAAGTAGGTAGTTTGTAGGTATCGTTGTACAAGAATATTTTGTTTCGTGACCATAATTGGTTCTTTTTTCAAAACAAGTTTTTCCATTACAGACTGTTTTACAAATGTTTACCAATAGCGCCATCCTCACAATGACACTTTAGCATCAAGCAGCATTGTAGGTATCTTTTCAAACTTCATCATTTACCTGCCTTTTTCTCAACTATTTTGGCGTCGGCTTCCAGTCTAACCGGATACAGCTCAGTATTTTACATAGAGCGACTGCCTGTCTGACCTCCACAACCCAGTTATGTACTGGGTAATGCGATTTTGGTAAGACTGGTTGTCAGACTTTCGTGACTACCTTTGACTTTTCATACTTACAATCTAAAAAAACCGGTCAAGTGCGTGTCGGGCCACGCACAATGTAGGGTTCCGTAGTTGCCCATCAAAAAATGCCTCATACGGTCCGATTTGCCTCCGAACGATGATGTTTATTGTAATAATAAAAAACAAGCTTACATTTGCAGTTGAAAAATGTTTAGGAAAATATGGTTTCCAAGTACATTTTATAAACTTGTAAAGCCTACTTAGCTGTGATAGTTTTCTTTTTAACGAAATTATCGTTATATACGTAAGTTACATATGCATACCTTCGTAGATGTATGCAAACGTAAGTACCTAAGTTTAGAATACAAAGATATATAACCTTCTTGAAAACTACGTCAAGAGGTCAAATAACGAAAGTTATGCTATCACCGTGAATTTTTTCACGCATCCAAACAACCATTTATCTGTTAGAGGTGGGGGATAAATGAGTCTAAAAAAATTTGCACTTTAAAGCTTAACATTTCACAAACGAATCCCTTAATCGATAATTTTTATATTTTTAAAGACCTATCCTATGACATCTCACATTATGGGGTACTTATGCGAGAAAAAAAAAACCCCAATTTACGTGTAGGTACTGAAGATACCCTAAAAATAAATACTTTTCGAGATTTTATTTTACCACTTTGTCGGCGTAACTAATTTGTATATTCATGCCAAATTACAGCTTTATAGTACAAGATTTTTAATGCTAAGCTGCGGACAAAGACACTGACGGACATGGTGAAACTAGGGATAAGGGTTCCTTGTTTGTTGACTACGGAACCCTAAAAACGATGTACGATACCTTCTTATTAAACTCTTCACTAATGTTTCAGTCTGAACCGTCCATTCCTATCGCGTGCGAGAATCGTGTTATATTAGTAAAATAATAAAGAGGCCGTTGCCTAGCTTTAGCGGTAATAGCAAGATCATAAATGCCACGTTTTCAAGTAGGTAACAGTAACATTACACATTTTTAAAATTGGTCCTTTATTTGATGTGTACGTCGAGTTTTTGTCAAAGGTAGACCGTACTAAAACAGAAAGTGAAGCAAGGTTCTCAAGGTATGAATTTGCCATATTTATGACAGTTCTCCGTAATATGTAGGTATGTATTTTCAGTATTTTCACACCTGTGGATATAGTCTAGTATACATATTTATATCTATACTAGTTCAATATAACATAAATCAGCAGGTGATGGTGTAACATAAAATAGGAAACAAATTAAAGTCAAGGGAGAGAAGTGAATATTTATCCTTAGGTTGAACTTGAAACAATGGGTATGAAAAGATATCTTGTTGAAGCTTTCTAACGTCGCCCAACAGATTCGTCGAAAATGTTAATTGTGGCACAGTAGTGTTCGCCCGCCGCACTCCATATTTATGTTCTACCTCCACAACCCGCGAAAAAGCTTTTTAACCGTGACCGACATACAATACAAAACAGACTCCGATAAAGTTATTCTCTTTTGTTGTTTTAGGTTCAAAATCAGATTTACAATCAACTCGTTCAGGCTCGCCCGGGATCCAATACAAGCCGTATAAAAGCCAATAAAATAAACTTCCCAAAATATTATAGTTATAGAGGTAGATCGTAGATAAGACAGCAGATATCATCTACCGCTCCAATGTAATGATAATCCTAGTCGGCTCTGATTCCGTAATGAAATTGACGGCAGTCGAGAGCGATCTCAGTTGATTAATGTCAGTCTCTTTCGGGCTCCGACGGAAATTAAGCTTCCTTAACGAAGTTTATTGCACTTTTTGTTAACTTGTTTCCTAATTAATTTGCAGCAACAAGTGCTCTCCCAATGTTCCAGCGGATTAATCAACACAGAGAGATGGCCACGTATTTATATAATACTCCTACAAAAATTCTTAAGAGGATTCTTTATCTTTTCAAAATTTCAAGAATAACGTCAGCGCTGTAGCGAAACTTTTCTAAGGATAAATGTGCCTATTGTTGCGATTGTGGAACTTTGCAAATCACTCTGTAAGCTTACTCCAATGGAATAATCGGCTAAACTTTTTGTAAATGCTGGCTAACCAATTAAACGAGTTACTGTAGAAAATTGTTACAGTGGCGGATGAAAAATTATTTTCATCGAACTCCCGCAAACTTCGAAGGATGTCGTGTTTCGAAATGTGAAACAATCCGGTGGAAATACCTATACTACGCCTTCAGCCTCATAAAAACCAATATTGTACCAAATATTTAATATGTGATGAATAGTGAGGACGTGAATGTGAATAGGAAATGCGTAGGCATCAACCACAGCGTACCGTAGCTAAATTCTTTAAGATAAGTTAGAGATGTCTGCGAAAGAATCTCATAAGCTGTGCTCATAAATCACGTACATACATTTCACGTGGCTTAGCATGTTTTAGCTTGTAGCTGACAATTGTAAATCTTACCTCTTATTATTGTGTTTATTCGGGGGCGTCGTTCGGGAACAGGAACGTTATAGATAGAAGTTGAAAGCTCGCCGATCACGGCCCATTACACAGGTCCTGGCTCCGGCTAATAGCCGACCGCTAACTTCTGCTCAAGTATAAATCAGGATAATGGGTAACACTTATAACCTTAATTCAATATATTGTTTCAATGTTCTACTTACTCGTAGGTATATGGATAGGCATTAGGTAAGTCGTTTAGCTCTACACTTTAGCCGGACCATTTTGTTCGTAAAGCTGGGTAGATACTACCTTTCAATAAATACAATGCGCACTTACTGAGTAGGTTTACTTACCAGTTACGTAATAAAAATCATATGATAGAACCGTGTCGCATGTGACTAAAAGAGTGATAAATATAAACGTTGATGGATGGAGAGGGAGAGGAAGACCAAAGAAACGATGGATGGATTGTGTGAGGAATGATATGAAAGATAAAGAAGTAAATGATAGCGTGACGGTTGACAGAGGAGAATGGAAGAAAAAAACGTGTTGCGCCGACCCCAAATAACATGGGACAAGGGCAGGAAGATGATAGAACCGTGTAGAAGTCAACGTATACTATACGTATACGTTTGTACCTATTTCTTTAATAGATGCCGATAGAAGCTTTTCAGAGTAAATTCTCAGAGTCATGAAGACCAGTCTATTTACTAACCGACTTCCATAAGGAGGAGGTTATCAATTCGTCAGATTTTTTTTTGTGTGTAAGTTTGTTCAGCGATGTTTTCGCCAAGTGAACCGATTTCGATGATTCCTTTTTGGAAGAATATTAATTAATTCGCGATGTTCCGTTTAAATTTCGTGAAGATCTGATGCTGATCTTCGGAGATAAGCAATAGAACTCTTCAATAATGGACTGCAAATCTGTCGTGATTGCTGCAATCGCTTGGATTTTTATTGTTTACACAACATCTCAACATAACATCAGGCCTATATACGCAGATGTGTGTACACCCATATTTCGACAGTTAGGTATGTTAAGTTCCATTTTAATGGGGATAAGCCTATTACCATGACATGTATTGTTTGCGTTCACTAATGTTTCACCAAAACTCCTTCAACATTTTTAATCGATTTCAAAAAAAAGGAGGAGGTTCTTTGTCCGACTGTATGTATTTTTTTATGTATGTTCACCGATTTCTCCGCCAATTGTGGACCGATTTTCAAAATTCTTTTTTTATTCAAAAGCCTATACTCCAGAGGTGGTCCCATTGTCACCAAGTTAGAATCTGATGATAGTATCCCAGGGAAATCGACGGCAACCCTGAAATTTTATAGGCACACACAATGTTTTTCATATATGAACTTTCTAAACAATTCAGACATTTGTGCCTGGTAACCATCATCTCATGTTGCTGAGCTAATGATGGAAGGTATAAGTCAGGATCTGACGCTGATCTTCGGAGATATCAATGGACCTCATCAATAATAATAGACAGCAAATCTGTCGTGATTTCTGCAATCGGTTGTATGTTTATTGTTTACACAATATCATAACATAACATAACGCATGTATGCACTGAGAGGGTACGCAGATGTGTGCAGTACACCCATATTTCGACAGTTAGGTATGTTAATATACATTTTATTGGGATAAGCCAATGAAATGTATTGTTAACAATGTAAATAAACAACCAAAAATGGAAAAATTTGCAAAAAAAAGTTTATTTATATTTTATTTCTAAAGACGACCAAATTAAAAAACCTATTAAACATTAATTGATTTTTTACTGATCATTATGCCTATTTGTGATTTTAATGTGTGTGTATTGGTGTTATTCTGACATTGATAAGTAATTTGTAATGTATTTTGATGATGTTATTTTTATTATTGTGCTAATTTAATTTTATGGACTTCAACGTCTGCTAATAAATGATTATTATTATTATTATTATTAAAATAACCATTATGTGAAAATGTACCTTCTCTGCTAGCGGCCCGCTATTGATACCGCCTGAATAATTAATTGGCCATTCAATACATTGAGTAATTAAGGATAGGGAAGGATACGTCCCGCCGCCACCGTTGCCACCGCGCGCCGCCGATATAATATACGGTGTGCGGTGCAATTTTATTCTATTTCACAGCTAAACTCCTCCGAACCCAACAATTCAATTTTCGGCATAACATTTCAATTTTCTTGGAATAGGCAACGGAATCCAAACGGTTAAATAATACCAGTATTTAAATTGAAAACATGCGTAGAAGAATTTAAACATCAAAGTTTATTACGGCCTGTTGTTCTTCAACGATTTGTAATTATTAATTTATCGAGATTTCATAAAGCAAACAGTTCAGAAGTGGAGTGGGTAATACACGCATTACTTATTCACGGCGGAACCTCCTCTTATAGGTTGGATGTGGCTGGTGAAAGCTCGTAGACCATTAACGCGTCCTCACACATCCCCCACAAGCTTATGCGGCTGAAATCACTGTTATAAGTAATATCAAAGGAATGGATTGCGATGTCGGCGCCGGATCAAATATTTGGCGAACAACAAAGAACTTGCCGCGTGTATCGCCTGAGCCATTAATCACCCTATTATTGTACGCAGTGGCACAAAACGCAATATTGCCCTTCGACCGACGTCGCCGCGGCGCTCATAAACACACTGCCGTAATGACCTATTTAAGAAGAGTTAAATGAAAATCGATAACCACAAACTGTTGAAACGGGGACGAAATTTAATTAAAATCAAATACAACTTTTGCATTTTTATGACAATGGTGCGCTGATATTTCAATACATTCAGCAACAGACATTATTTTATCGATATATTGTTTTTATATACGATTGTAAAGCAAGTCCCAGCGGCCGCTTGTGGTTATATAAAGCACGTTGACACTCCGTACAGTAATATTTCAGAACAGGATGTCGGGTGGAATTCGATTTTATTTTTTAACGGCAAAATCCTGCGAACGACGGCGCTATTAACTAACCAGAGCATGACGTCAACAAGTACGTACGGAATGACCACTATTTCTTGTGGGCTGCATTCAAAACACAACATAGTCCAGAGAATCCAAAAAGATTCAATCAATATACATAACATCAATTACTGTAGTTGAAATATAACCATTAAAAATATGTATATGTCAACAAAGCAAATTCTTTGCAACTCTGAAGCTTTGACATCCTTCTAAATAAAAGTACATTTAAAGTTATGGAAATTGGATGCAATTCAAATGTTTTGCAAACTGGTTCGGTGAAACAAATGTATCAATTTAAATAATGTCTCCATTGGATTGAAGAGATCGGAAAGGGAGGGATCGGATACGGGCTTTAGGCATTTACTTGCTTGTATATTGTAGCTCATGTTTGTATATCCAGGGCGGTTTACATGTACAACGATGAAATCTTTTTTGGCTCACGGAATATAGATCAGCTAACTTCTATAAATGTAATTCAATTTAAACTAAACACAGATTAAGGTATTGATTAGTATTTTATTAGGTCATGACACTTTAACATTATCATGTATTAACTACCAAGTTATTATCGTCTTGGGCATGAGGGAAAGGTCAAGTAATTATTTGACCTTTTAATTACCTGCTAAGTTTTACAAAATTATTACAGGTAGAAAAAGATACTAATTGCCTTGGCGCTATTAACAGTCTTTAATGAAACATAACGAATACTTCCCGTTACTTTTCAATAGCTATTCTTCTTAATTAATCATATAAGAAACTAATTAATTCACCACAGTGAATTTTCTCGCTCGTCAAGCTAGCGCCTGAAAAAAAATAATAGCTACCTTCCGCGGAGCCGCGGTACACTAGCTTGCTACGATTAATTTATAAGATACTGTCTAGCACAGGCTACAGGGCGTAGACCTGACGTAAGCCAGTTAAAAACGATACTGCAATTAGATTATTTTTGTAGCGATACAAAGAGCTAAACACGTTGTATATTGATATGGTAAAATTTATTTATTTATTTATTTATTTATTTTATTTTAAAGAAGACTTACAGACTAACAAAAAAAAAATGATATAAAAAGTGTAAATTTTCAATTCGCTAATTACAAGCCTCCACATGTAGACAAAAAAAAAATACATATAATATATCAATACAAAAAATAAAATAAAAGAAGTACAGACGACAATTAATTACTAACGAGAGAAGTTGTTAATTATCGAAAAAGTTCTCTGCCATTTGCCGTCGCAAGGACGCCACACTGGTGCAGAACAAGTCAATATCAAGGTCCCTAGAAAGTCGATTAAAATGACGTATAAGTTGAGTATACAGTACCTAGTCGGTATGTAGGTATGCAGTAGTGTACGTGCCTAAATTACCTTTGCCGAGTAATGGCATTTGTAACAAAGTTCCTTGGTAGGTACTTTGCAATATAAATTATATCCATGAGTCAGCATTGGCAAGCAACGTTTGATTTTGGGGTTATTTGCAAAGCAGCCGGCACTAACATATATGGAAGCTCTCTCTTTTACCAGAGCTCCTTGAAAAGGTCTTTATCGGTCCATAAAACTTCTTTTATGCCACGCGAAGTTTCTGTAGCGAACGGTAAGTTGTTTGATGGTCACCCTCGAAAATAATTTTCCGAGCCCTCCTTCAGCGCCGCGATCGATTCACAAGTTACTGCCGATAAAATAAATTCTTTATAAAATAAATTCTGTTATGATCCCTTTTACTTTTTACTGAAAGCTCGCCGAACGAGTAATAATAGGATGATCCAAGAATGAATGTTTTCAATAAGTCGTCCTTTTTGAACTTAGTTTAAAAGATTTTCTTTTTGAATATGACTAAAAGGAAATGTTTGGTATTTCAGTAATACGGTTAGCTTTCACTAATTTTGTTACATGTGTATTTTACTTGGGGAGACTGATAGACTCAATCATTTCCACTTTTTTTCGATTATATACCGCACCGAGTATTATTTAAATATATTCCCGGTTTAAAAAGATATATGGTTTTGTTATTACATCATACGTTTTACGCATTCGTTATCCATCCTTTGTGAACATTAGAACTATTTTCACTAATTAATTCACTGCAAATTGTTATATTTTTACACAACAACCTTAAAGCTTCTATTTTAGGGTTTCGTATGTATTCGAAGGTGGCAACGGAATTGTGTTACAAAACCTGCGTTCATCGTCTGCTTGTCTGTCACAGAGATTTATCTATAAACCGCAATAGGCAGCAAGTCACATAATAAATACAATAAAAAAACTTTTTACAAAAAATAAAACCGACTTCAAAAACACTTGAAAAATAACTTTTTCAGTCTTAGTTGGCTCTCAATCATAAACCTCACGGGGACCCGATAAGTAGCTAATCCACAACTGACGTCTCAAAAAAACCCGAACATGTACCCTTATCAATACGTTTCCCAGGTCAGTTCAAACCGCGATTATGAATATTTCCACCGTCATAGTAATTGGCTACCCCTAAAGGCTGATTACGCTTGTTTATGTTCACCATTCATGGAACGGGTGCTAAAGACATCTATGTACCTATACATATAAAGGTACTTACCTACCTACGTCATGTCTGTGAGCGGTCCCGGTAATGACAATAATCGACTCGTCCCCTATGACATTGATATGGGAAAGCTATGGCTGTACTTACCTACGACAGTATGGGTAGATGATTATCTGTCTACCCCTTTGGCAAGCGATATACCTACGCAGATTATTCAGAATCCTTGTTTTTTATATAATAACATTTTGAATAATATAGCTCATTCGATTAATAAAACCTTTGTCACTCGATATTCCTCTAAAATATACAGGAACAAAGTCCCGGGTGCACACTGTTTGTTTTATTTACGTTCGGCAAACACATCGCGTCAAATTTTATTTCGGCCGTTTATTGTCAACGTCAATATTACCGGCTCTACTAAGGATCAATCCACAACTACGAAGTACTACTACATTTTTCATTTTTACTGTACAACTTAAACCTAATGTTCTTTGCTAGTCAATGGCCTCCTAAATACGTACTACCACAGTCATAATTACTTGTTGGAAAAAAGATTATGTAAAAATAAAATCCCTTCTATTTTTTAAACTCAATGCGAACACAAATTAAATTTTATATTACACACAGGGGCTTAAAAATAAAGCTCCCTTTGTTTCATTTATTATTGATATTTGATTTGATTTCAGCGAATCAAGTTACGGTTCGAGGTGTCATTTGGTCGGAGGTTAGGTCACGTACATAAAACGACACTGGTTGCTCGGCTGTAAAGGCGTCATATCATTGAACGTGTGTCGTAACGCGGAGAGGGCGCGGTGTGGCTTGATGCCTGATACCAATTGTGTGACTCCGTCAGGTCGATAGGCGGCCATTCACTTCCTTGCAAAATATTCTAAGAAATCGTTCTTAGCCATCTTTTTGTTTATGTTTCTGATATTCAGGAGTGGCACTGTGTTCCATAATAGGCGGAGTAGTTCTGGGCTCCGGAGGCGCAGTGTGACGCGCGGCTGGGACCGATTTCGTGGTCCGCTGGCCGCCACACACCGGTGACCAGAGACAATGGCAGCCAGAGCACTGCCCTCGCGTCTCGTCGCACCGGCACACAAACTTCTCATTGTTTCTGATTAATCACGCATAGCAGTTTAGATGATCCGCTTTATCAACAACACCAAGTAATTGAGAACCATTAATTGGAGCGAAACCTCGTGATAAGTATGTTTTGTAGGAGTGAGCAATTAGGCCACTTTGGGTGTCAAGCAAAGCGGATATAGAAACGGAATCGGAGATCTAAAGATAAATGAAACGGAGGCGAGCGGGGAGCGAACGGGCAACCCATTATGGAAGGTATCTATAGCGTAGTAAAATCTGAATACTTACCTGTTGTTTATCCGGTTGAGCAGAGGGATTGAGGCTCGATGGACGTTTCGTTTCCGCTCGATGTTCGCTCCACATTTATTACAGTGTTCATTCTTGCGCATCGCTTCGCACTTTATTGCCGCTTTGCCAAGTTGTTTGAATGCAATTATTAGAAAAGTTACATGTAGACGGTTTTATACATTTTCCCTCTAGTATTGTGCTGAAATTGTGTTCATATTTCCGTCAATTTTTTATTATAACATAATGAGAGTAGGGCATGGTATTGTTTATTGACTTAGCATTTTGTAAGCTTTATAGAGTAAGCATTAGCTGTAGCTTTGAGGTGAGACTGAGGTACCTACTCAGGTCATACATAGCGTTGGTAACACAAGGAGGTACCTAATTACATATATATATATAAGCTGTATCTCAAAAAGACTACCAAAATTGGTCCGAGTCAAAGTAAATTAAAAGAATAGCTGGGCTGATAGGTCGAGAGGTGGAGGTTAGCACAGGCGGTGTCATTGTCTGTGGTAGCTGAAACCACTAATTACTTTTTGGTTGCGGCGAGCGCCACCAGCGAGTTGAGCAACTAAAGTGAAATGTAGACACTTGGAAGTAACTGTTTATAATTAATTTTGACTTATTTAGTATACTTGGACTGAATTGTTATTCTGAAACATAACAGTGGCAGTGACGACGGATAGAGCAAGACATCGACTGACTGATGAGCAAAATGAATAATCGAAAACTGTGTTACCCGTCCGCCCTACGGTATTATACTAATCACCAAACTCTCGATTGTGACCACAGGGAAAGTGCAAAACGGTGTCTTGTCTTTAATATCACTGTAGGTGTGTGTAGTGTGTAGGTGTAACACATTAACAATACATTGCTTTCAAACAAATGAATCAATGGATTACGAATTTCTTTTAAAAACCTTCGAATTGTGATTGAAAGTGTGTTACGTAATTGGGCTGTTGGTCTTCTAGCTTGGTCAGAATAATCATTTGGATCACATACCGTCCTGGTGTCAGTCTCGGACACGAAGGGTTCCTACACCGTAGAAATTTTAATCACTGATACACATTTCTTGTATGACTCCTTTTAATTTTTAAATACTGTCAAATATCAAGTTTCTTTCTCTTAAGGTTCCAAAGAAACAGCTCTGTGATAGACGGACGGACGTACAGCTGAGCCTTAGTAATATGGTCCCGTTGGCACTCTTTGAGTTCCTAAGAAACTTAAATTGGATTTCATCGATGAAACAATATCATGCGTACTTATATGGGTAGGTACACTCACAGTCAATATTCACATTCTTTCTAGCAGTTTATAATAGAATAGCTTTCAATCGATAGCAACAATTGAACGAAAACAAATTGCTTTTCAACTTATTTATAAAATATACTATTAATAGAATATTAACAATAAAATACCTATTTCCCGGAAACTGTTCTATTGTATTCCCGGAATTCAATGATTCCAATAAAACGATAAAAATATTGTAGAACATTTTATGAAGTGAAATAAAGGGCTTTTGAAATGTAAATAATATTTTTTAAATCTCATGCCTGAATATAATTATAGTTTGCGCTAACGTATTTTGGCTATATAATCCCATAATGTTATTGTGTTTGTAACTAACAGTAGGTACATGAAAGTTTAACTTACATAGTTGCGTTATCAGTATCATCAATTATGTACTCGCCAAAGTCCACCGTAATACCTTAATTATGATCTTTTTACCCAACTGCCAAGGAAGGGTTATGTTTTTCGCGCGTATCTTGTATGCATATAATATTCTATATTACCTCATATCTTCCAAACCGCTGCACGGATTTATTTAATTAACATAACGTTAGATTCGTCTTGGTGACCCAAGTGTTCTTCTTAGATACTTACTTGATTTACTGTCCTATGTCCCCTAGATGGGGCACAGGGCGTCCACAGATGTCCTCTATCGCGATCGGTCTTCAGCTTCACGCTTTACGAGGACGGCCACGCTTTCTTTTCCCTTGGGGATTCCTGTCCAAAGCTTGTTTGGGTTTGTGGTCGGGACCCTTTGGTGCCTGTGGCCAATCCATCTCCACTTGCGACGCTTGATCTGGCGGTCGATCAGGCTCTCGTGGCATTTCTCCAACCGCTCTACGTTGGAGATGGTCTCGGGCCAGTAAATTCCGAGAATGCGACGAAGACAGCGGTTGATGAAAACTTGGATTTGGTGTGAGATGACCTTTGTGACCTTCCACGTTTCGCACCCGTAGAGCATAACGGATTTCACATTGGACCCGAATATCTTAAGTTTAATCCTTCGGGTCAGTTTCCGCGACTGCCAAATAGGTCTCAGCTGCGCGAAGGTAGCTCAAGCTTTGGCGATCCGTGAAGCGATGTCTTCTTTACTGCCCCCACTCTCTGCCACGACGCTCCCGAGGTAAGTAAATTTGTGGAAGCGCGCCACTGCCTCTGTGCCAATCAGCAACGGTGAGCGATTCTTCACACCAGTTCTCATCTCCTGGGTCTTCCTGATGTTTATTTTAAGCCCCGTTTCTGCACCCGTACACCCGCGTGTACTGCTACGTTATCCGAGATGAGGCCGTACTTTCCCATAAATGGACGATTTTCGGCGACACTCCAATTTCCAGTAAGCGGGATCAGATGCTAGACCACTTTAGCGTGTCAAAGGCCTTTTCGAATTCGACAAAGGTTAGATACATCTCCCTCTGCCATTCTGATGCCTGTTCCAGTATGATACGGAGAGTGTTGATCTGATCCGTACATGAGCGGTTCGAGTGGAAACTAGCCTGTTCCTTGCATGGAAGAGGATCCACAGCCTTCGAAGGTCTATTCAGGATGGTCTTACAGAAAACCTTAGAGGGTATAGAGAGCAGGGTAATACCTCTCCAGTTTTTTTAAATATATTAAATGGGTCTACTCTTGGTATAGGTCGACGATAGAATTAGCTTTTACCCAAAAGAAGCCTATTAACTCTCGACTTAAATAGATTGGGGTCATATGAACTAGGGAACACCGACGAAGGCAGGGAATTCCACTCCTTGGCTGTACGCATAATAAACGATGTAGCAAAGCGCTTCGTGCGAATGTGTGGAACATCGACAAGGAATGGGTGATAACCCGCAGTACGTCTGGACTCCCGATGGAAGAAGGGAGATAGTGGAATGATCTCGTGGAGCTCTTGGGCACACTCACCGAAGTACAGCCTGTTAAAGGCCGACAGACATGCAACCTTGTGCCGGTGGGCCAGGCTATGAAGCTTTGTACCCACCAGCGTATCGTCACCAATGAGCCTCTTGGCTCTGCGCTCAACAGAGTCGAGTGTAGCTAATTGGTATTTGGCTGAGCCATCCCAAAGGTGACAGCAATACGCCATGCCGGACCGAACTTGAGCTTTATATAAGACTAAAAGCTGTCCTGGCTTGAAATAACGCTTAACCTTATTTAGGATACCCAGCTTTTTTGCCGCTGTTTGAGCTTTCGACTCAATGTAGGCACCGAAGCTGAGATTCGCACTCAACTTCGTACCAAGAAGCTCGAGGCTGTCGGTAACTGGTGAGATGTACCCCGGAAAGTAGGATCCAGATTGAACGGACTCCTTTTGGCGGTGAACAGGCACACTTGGGTTTTGGTGGCGTTAAATAGATTTCCTTGCGTTTCTGACGGTATTGAATGTTAAGGTCAGCTCGTATGGCGTCGTTACGGGTTTCTAGCAGTCTCAGATGAAGATTCTTGGATCAGGCTCCACGTGCGTTGTGACATCCAGTCCTCCCGAGAGTGAGTCGATTTGCATATCTTTTCTTTTTTCTTTACCAGAATATAGCAAAGTCAAGCCCCCGGACGTTCTCAGCTCACCAAAACCTCACTTCGCTTAGACCGAGTATCTGCAGGTTGTAGCTAAGCATTACTGCTTCTGCTTGGGCTAGTTGGCTGTCATCGCTTAGCGTGCTTACGTTCCAATAAGCAATTCGTGTACGTTTTTTCATGCCAAAAGTCGTCAGTAAGAGATCGGTCCGGTTTCTATCTGTTTCAGTTTCAAGAATCAATTATTGTCGGGCAAGCAGGTGATTATCCCACTGTGCCTTAATCCGTTAGCGGGGCTGCCGCTTTAAAGCCTTCAGATATGCTCGGTTTTGTTTCGAGTATCCTCCCTAGTGAGACAATTGCGCCATGGGTGTCGTTTTCGTGATTTTCGGGGTCAAAATGAAAACCCAAGATTTTTTAACTTGACTTAACCGACTTACTTAAAAGTGATTTTTATTTTATCAAATAGGAACAATAAACAGCTACATTATGGGATATTACAACATGATAACATAAATAACTTAATAACATAAACGTGATAACATAACTTAACATGTTTTCGTTTCAAGCATCTTTAATTTTCATTTTTATCACGAAAACGACATCGACGATTCTCATTTTGATTGTCAGCGACCCCGAAAACACTGAAAACGACACCCGTGGCGGAAAAACCCAAACTTTTCCTAGGCGCCATCGTGAATTTTCATTTTGACAATTACTGAAAGAAACGCCCATTCAAATTAAGAATAAAAAAACAGCGACTAACTATTTCTTCAACTCAGTCCTCCTTCTGGTACTAGCAAGCGTGATGTTATGTTTACTCTACAGGGTAAACCTCAGTAGCCATTAAGTCGCGCAAAAGTCCAGTCGCGTAAGTGTCCATGCGCGCAAAAGTCTGTTCGCGCAAATGTCTTTCGCGTAAGTGTCTCAGATTCATATTTTAATACTCAGTCTGCAATATAAATTACCTACGTTGAAATCCTATATTCTGTAAACTGAAAAATCTGAAAAGCTCGCTCAAAATTGTATTTATATCAAACAGCATAAAAAATGCTTGTAGAGTTACGTTAAGTACTAACAATTCCAGTTTCAACGAGTACCTTCCTGTATTCGCCAATGGGTCCACAATCACATACTCACATCTCATGCCCCGATTTCATAAAAAATAACCGAAAAATCCAGATCCCTGGTCGTTATTTGTTGTTGGACAAGGATTGTTTTTCCCGGAATTCCCTGTGATACTATGACACCCCTAATTATCTTCTGTGCGTATCGCTCGTGGCACGTGTTGGTGGGTACTTCTGAGGAATTAGTTCAGTTGAAAAAGACGAGAGCATTCCCTTGTAACAGAACATGGAGCTCACGCAGTTAACGCACGCATCAAATATTAATCGCGTTGTTCAGTATGTTTAACAGCTTATAGCAATACGTATTTGATATCTAGGGTAGCTTAGTTAAAAATATTAAATCTTAGATATAATTATTGCAGATTGCAGCATATTTTAGGGTGTTATCACACCAATCGATCGATCGTCGATCGATGCAATCGTTCGATGGTAGAATGGATTAGTCGAAAGAGAGAAACTATCGATCTACGTCGACTAATCCATTCTACCATCGATCGATTGGTGTGGTAACGGCCTTACATACCGAGTCCGACATGACCCGAAACTAGAACATCATCAATCATGTTTGCAAACTAATGTTAATAAAATTCTTTTAAACAATTTAAATATTCATTAATTTAAGTATTATCTACTTTGTAGTTTACTTCAAGCAGATAAAACTATGAAAACATTCAATATACGGTTTCTTCATAACGAAAGGTTCGGTAGTACGAATACTCTGAAACCATTTAACCGATTTCGCGACTGTACCCAGTGAAGTGTAAGGCATTTATCACGAAAGGTCGTATATCTTTGCATAACGATACAAAGGAAAAGCAAATAAAAAAATAAGCTTTGAAAAAATTTGTTAATATTTTTTGCGGAACACATTTGTTAGACAGATGTAGAAATTTTATTATTTATCGTATCTTACACAGTACCTGGTTAAAACCCCCCCGGTTGGGGTGGTAATTGATAATTAATAGAAATTATATTCTTATAAATCATAATTTATTACAAAATCATAAGTTTCACTAAAGCTATTATTCCTAAATCTAAATGCATCATATTTGTCGTGACAAGATATCAATGTCCACCCATTCGTAAATACCTATTACATTCATACACATGTACTTAAATATGTGCCTACATGTACATACCATTTCTATCAAAAATTGAGGGGCACGAGATTTTAGCTCAGATGATCTCAGCTAAAATTGCGCAAAGGTAAACTGTACTGGTATAAAACACCGCCTAGGACTTGAAAATTAACAACCGTGACTTATATGACAATTTCAAAAACTTGATTCTATTAAGAAACTTTCAACTACATTCCAGCGATGATCAAAGAAATACCTTTGTCTTAAACTATGTAACACGCACACCTAAGTATCAATTTAATTTATTCTGTACAACATGTGTAGTCTCTATCGCCTCAAATTTGTAACACTTTGAGAAGACAAAGGCTTATATTTGACTTTTGCCATAACACTTCACAGTCACAGTGGGGTCTGTGGCACTCTATTAACTATGGTTCATTCATTACCGAGTGTTTTCAACTGTAAATGTTCAGATATGTAGATGTGGTTGTGGTGTGAGGTAGTACTGCAATGACGTCGTAGTCTCTTTTTAATTTGAAAAAAGTTTCTAACTCTCGTTAAAACAATTTACTTGAGTTCTTCATACTGCGAAGAACGGTAGTATTAAACTCACTGCTCGCTTAAGAAACTGAACGTCTACCTACATCAAAAGCCATATTCAAAATGGCTTTATAATAAATCACTAAACAACAGTTCCCTTAATGTATTCAAATCCACAAAGGTGCTGTCTATTATCCTTAGCTTACCTTAAGAGCCACGTTGCTTGAAAGTTTGATTACTCTGCGAAATTAAGCGATGAGCGTTATTAAATTGTCATTAGAAAAGCATCCCGTGGATGAGTCATTAAGTATGGTTCTAATGAGTGATTTACGTGAACTGGAGTGTGCGATGTCACACTCGCTACAGAGGTGATGTATGCCCGTTACGTTACACGATTAATGCTTCGCCTCGCACGGAACTAAGCAACCTGTTATAAGAGCGCTTTCAGCCGTGAAGTTCGGCTACACGTCCCCGTTACCAACATTGACGCCTTACGCGACAGCCACACAGGGGCCCGATTCTGCTATTACAATAGTGTCAGAATGGTCCGTCATTGATTTCATAATTGTTGATTTTGACAAGTTTGGTAATCTACTAATATAATGGCGTCATTATGACTTTCCAATGGTCAACCACTGACAGTCCATTGAAAGAAATGGCATAGAATGGTAATCTTGTACATAATGACAAATGAATGACTGACTTAGGCGGTAATCTGCTAAAATTTTGACAGTTCCTTTAATCACTGACCTACCATTAGAACGTCATCGTGCAGTCATTGCTTTTATTTAGTTACGAGTAAAGTGTTTGTGGAATATTGAATGGAGACAATGTATTCTCGAGCTAGCCAACGCAGTGGATGTTAGATAAAGAAGATGGGTGGAATGCAGAAGACGTTGTCGACCCCATAACTTGACGAGAATGAATACGAACCCATGATATACCCGAGGCGGAATTTGTAAAAACTTTTCGCCTTTGAAAGGATTCAGTAAGGGGGTTAATTAAAGAAC
Organism: Eurois occulta; assembly: GCA_950022335.1. Classification (NCBI taxonomy): domain Eukaryota; kingdom Metazoa; phylum Arthropoda; class Insecta; order Lepidoptera; family Noctuidae; genus Eurois; species Eurois occulta. The sequence continues at coordinate 15,211,863 of OX465487.1, forward strand.
TCATTCCCCTTATGGCCAGACCGCGCCGAAACGATAGCGTAACGGCAGAAATGAAGGTGAGAAAACTGAATTTGACATTGATTTATTATTCTATAGCTATATACACGAAATAGGTTGATTAATGTTGATATTTTTTATTGCAGATTCTAATAGCACTTGCATTTTATGCATCAGGGTCCTACCAAAATTTGATTGGACAGATTGCCCTCCATTATGTTTCACAAATTACTGTATCAGGAGCAATTAATGAAGTAACAGGCATTAGAGAGGTATTGAATGAATTTCTTGTTATAGAACTTTAGATGCAACAGTTCTTGTACCTATATGTCAAGAACAGTGAGTATATAAAAGTAATAAGACGTTCAGTAAAATGGGGTTGTATAAAAGTAAATTTATTTTTTGCAGGTGTTTGCTTGCAGCGTTGCAGCACATGCTTTACGTTATAGTCCAACAACTGCAGGCAAGATTGTGAATGCATGTTGCATATTGCACAATATTGCAAACATGGCAAGAGCACCGTTGCCACCTGCCTGATGAAGTTTATGCAGAAGCACTTGGCTTGCAATAGGTATGTGATTTCTATTTCATTATTTTGGAATATAATGAAGTTGGAATTTTAAATGATACTATCATACTACTACTATGTTAAAAAATCAACATTTAAATTACTTTTTATTTATCATAAACTAAATATTTATTTAACAATATTTAAGTTGACTTTCAAGCCAATTGAAAAATGTGAAAATCATTTAAATAATAAAACAAATCCAAGTTAAATTATCATAATATTTTAATCATCATTTCAAAAACAAATAACAAATTTTACCATATATAATGAAAATAATAACAGTCATGTCATTAATCACTAATCAGTCTTTTAATTTAGGAGGAAAATAATTAAGCAGCACCTAATCATCAAGACCATCAAAGGGTGAATCGGGATCTTCTTGAAGGTCGGGCACTGCAGCAGGCTCTTGTTGACAGACTGTGGAGAAATACATAAATTAAATTAGCAGATATGTAATGTAAACCCACCTCAATATTCTAGTGAAGTGCGAAAATGCTCTAATTATTATTAAAATGATTTAATTCTTTTTTACAGATCCACAGTATTGTACTAAATATGATTTAAAATAAATTAATACTATTTTTATAAACACTGTTTCATTTAATCATTTATCATTACAGCCATTTGGAATCCACTGCTGGACATAGACTCCTCCTTAAATAGATTTCATTTATCTTTTAATAATCTGACAAAACCTCTTGCATACTTTAGAAAACATTAGTCAGACTCAGAATCTGATGACATTATAATTCTGCGGAGTTTCTATGAAAACAAATTTAGCTTTAATACAATAGTTACAACACTTCAATAGGATGTGTAACCTAGCGCTCAGTATCTGATCTGAGTTACAATCAAGATGTCAAATTCTGCCCAATGTACTACCACTGATGTGAGTCTACACCTAACAAAGGTTTTAAGCTTAGCTGGAGGGGTTATATTAATTTTTATTGTATTGTTTTCAATGCTCCTTAATACTTATTGTGGGTATGTTTGTAGGTACATACAATGAGTAACCTGTTGCACTTATGTGACTCTTCTGTGATTTAATTTTCTTTAACATTTTACTCTTATATTCATTGTACTTAGAACTAAAAAAAGTGTAAATATTACAATAATGATACATTTTATAATGCATACCTAATTATACTGTATTTAGGTACTCACTGTGCGCCACTCTGCCGGCGTTTTATTGGGGCAGTCCACCGATACCCAATTTAAAAATTGGGCGCACTTCATACAATATCGTTTCGATGAACTTCGCCCTCCAAGAGTCGAAATTTGCTCAATTAGCACCATTTTGTATAAAATCAATAAATATAGGCAGGCTTATCTGTAAAGGGAATTTAAATATACAAACAAAAATCTAATAAAAACACTTAAATGTAAAAACATAACAAAACACCGGCTGCTAGAAATAAATAAACAGATAAACGTCAAAGTAATGTCACATTTGACTTTGACAGCTAAACATGACATAAATTTAATGTTTTTTTGCTATTTACGAACTTCTTACTACTTCAGATTGCTTATAATACTAATAAATAATATGTAAAATAATATATAAATAAAATCTCACATGAATAGATGTTCAAATTTAGTAGTAGTTTTTCGAAAATCATTTCTACCAAGGAATTTTATAATAATGGCAATACTACAATGTCATTATAACACAATTCTATTACGAGACCACTGACCGACCAATGATCGACCATTATGAATTTAGCAGATTACGAACTTTAAGCAAAATGACAATGGGATCGTGTTGGAATGTCGAATTTTATAAAAATAGCAGAATTGAGGCCCAGGTCGCGGTAATGTACTTGCCAGAACACTCCATTTATTTAAATAACCTTGTACCTTGGGGCGTCACTTAAAAGCCAAACACCTGCAATTTTTTTTTAATTATAGCTTCGGTATAACACATGGTAATAATATTGAACTCCATTATAATAATAGAACGATACGATACAACAGTACGGTAATCAAGTTTAGTAAGAAAATAAAATTTACGCTGAAGATGCTGTTTTCATTGTGTAATACGATAATGCAAAGTTCGTAACCATTCTGAATAATATGCCGACAGCAAGTGAATACATATATCGGGGCAATTTTCGGACAATTAGCAAATTGCCGCATTTAAAACACAGTCACAACATAAATGTACGTATTTAAGATGTGAATCAAACACAGGCATTATCGAATCATACGCAGTGGGATTTGGATCGTGAATCACGAGTCGTCAAGTAGAATTCGATTGTAATAGCGGCACGGCTGAGCGCGTCAGCGGCGGCGCCCCGCCTGCCGATAATGAGCCGAGATACGACGGAATCACACGACACGCCGCTTTCCTCGCCGCCGCCGGAATAATTCACCGTGCACTTGGTAAAAAATATGTGAACCGAATTTGTCTCAGTTACGATGCAATCGGATTTCACCGGAACGGAAGTTTGTCGGTCTGGTGAAGCTGCTTAAACCTTGCCTGCACAGTGCTCTGGCAGTCACAGCGTGCTGCTCACCGTAATGAGATGCAATCGATTTTATTAATTACCCACGGGTGGATTAACATAAGCACACAATCATGACAAACATTGGCATTGATAATGAAATAATAAATACGGTAGAGAAATGTTATTACTGTTATTTATGTCAATTACACTTGACACCAACACGCGCAGGGTACGACTCAATCAAATTCAAGTCCCAGGTATTTTGATCGACCTTGTAACAAGGTCGAGTGCGTAGGACTCGGAATCGGCACGTGTATGGCATGAACTCGGACGAAGCTCAAGAAGTGGGCCAGGGATCGAAGCTATGATGTTCGGTGGTTTCTGTCACCTCTTAGGGAAAAATACGGTAATATCTTGTATATTCCTATGAGATAAGACCAATTATAGTTTTAATTAAACCTAACTACACATAAATCAAGTTTCCACGTCGAGCAAATTCATCAATGTTAATAAAAAAAATCGTAATAGCCCGCTTGCTAAACACAAATAAACACCTATATAATCGTTAAATAGCAAACAAAATCAAGTCAAACTTCGGAAATCGAATCACATTCAAAGTCAAAGTTTATTTAGAACAGAACCATAGTCACACTAGGCAGGGTACATAATAAGTTTATACTGGGGAACATAAGGCTCAGGCTCAGTTCACACTAGGTGAGGGGCTGACATCGCTCCAATAACAAGCACAAAAGCTCCGTTGTGTTCGCCATTGTTAGTAAATCTTATTATTATCATTACTGACGTTTTGTATCACTAATGCGCAACCAATCAACGTAAAAAAAAATAGCAAAAGATATTACAATCGACTGAAAAGCTTTTTAACACTCATTCATTTCATTCTTTTTTTTTCATTTTTTTTTTTTGACTCTTGTTGTATCATGTTTTATGTATTAAGATTTTGACACACGCAAAGCGTGGGTTTGGCGGATAATAATAACACATGATAAATAACACAGTGCCTCTTTAATTCAGATGATATAATAAACTGATATAGAAATCATAGTCGAGCTGGATTAAATTGATCGACTCCCCACTACGATCATTGGCGGACAGTAGATGTACAATATTATACTTCTTACCCTTTCGAGTGGTAGGCTTACTCCTCGGATTAGGAACGTAAGCGGTAAAGCCGGGTTATAAAATAATTATTATAAGTAAGCCTTCGTAAGTTAGGGTGGACAGAAGACGGCGGCTGTTCCTATAACAAGATAACCACAACTTAATAAGTAAATCAGAGTTAACTTGAAATGAGACTGAACATTTTTCAAAAAAATACACATAACATGCCTGTAATCCTCGAAGGGTTAGGCAGAGATATAGGTACCTAATAGTACACCCATATTTTGCCAGTTATGTTAAAATCCCATGTAATAGGGGGCGAGCCTATTGCCATCAACCGGGCACAAATCCAGACTCCGTGGCTCCGTTTCTAAAAAATTACATTGTAAAATTGAAAATTATGATTTTATTCCACCACTAATCTAACCACTTCAGTCAAAGGATGACCCTTGACTGAAGTGTCTAAGACATTAAATCAAAAAACTGTACTTCATAAATAAGGAAAGAAACAATGACAAGAAGTCTAAATCCGTACCTAGTGACCAAGTGCTGCGCTTGAACTAATCGATAATAAAACGTGCCGACCTTATTGTTTCTTATGCTTAGAATCAAATACGAGTTTAACTTCTTTGTAGTAGCAAGGTTTTTCCATAAAAATATATTAACTAATTATTTATTCCAAAGTACTTTCAGCTCATAATTGTGGTGTCTTTCGTAGTCCAAACGAATAATTTAAAAATAGCGTGAACAAGGTACCTACTCAGATAAAAATATTATTTTATGAAGTACAATTTTAGCCGTTTTGCACTCCGCTTTGCTCTCTCAAATAACTGTGAGGGAAATATTTCTTTTATGGATACCCAGGAACGTTATATCCGCATTTTCTCTTAGAGTTCCACGAAGGCCCGAAAAATATTCTGGAATTATAATGCCGCTTCATTGTCAACATACCCAACATACCCACGATAAAGCGCGCACATCAAACAACGAGTTCCAATAAAGGACTAACTCCCAATCATAGAGACTGAAACGATCAGAAGTGATCAAACAGGATTTTCTCAATTTAGCATCTTTTATACAACGGCCAATGTCCTCTTTCTCTTCAAATCTCAACAGATTATAACATATGGTGAAACGCGAGCTTACGCCGGGGATAAGGTTCAAAAGCGAGGATAAGCTGAATGCCTAATATCTTCTTGAACTTTTTATGATCTCTTTTAATAAAATATAAATCTTTGTTTAATACTCTCAGAATTTAAACGCTATCTACTCCATGACTAACAGCGAAATAAGAACGTTAAAATGATTACCCGAACGTTGAAATGGTTTTCCAGAAAAAAAAAATTCACAATTATGAAATAGTTTCTAGGTGATTTAACGACAAGGGTTAATAACTACGTCCTTGTAGTTAAGCCCTTAACAATAAATATATAGCTCTATAATATCGCACACTGTATATACATGACGTATAATTTTATTCAACTTGCATGTTTTAATATACATACGTATTAAAAACTGGGGGCTCATCGTGAGGGTTCAAGCGTCCCTGCGAGTGGTAAAATTAAGGTAAGTGCCAATAAACGTGCGGAACCCGCGATACGTGCGAACATGGCGTTGTTGTCATTTTTTTATTTAGCAACCCGGTCACGATGAAGACTATAAAAGTAACTGTTGATTTCTGTGAACATCTTTCTCTATTAAAGGGTAGTTTAGACGAGTGCGCCCTCCGCGCGTCTAGCAATCTATTTATCTAACTACCCTCTTTATGGTTTACCACGCAGTGGGTAACATTTGTGGCCGTATTCCTTATATCTTAAAACGTAGCTAGACGTAAGCGATAAACTTAGAGAACACCCCGGGGACTCAATTCCTTGTATATTGCACGCGAAAAATCTGTCTGTCAGCTTGTTACCTGAGGTTTTGACATAAAGTGTTATTTCTACAGTAGCTAGCAACCCTCCAGAGCATTAAGTATGATGATATTTCCAACTTCTTTTTGTTCTGTTAACTCCACCTAAACCAAAAGTTTGCTGGCTTCCACTTTGTATTTTTCTCATTTGGTGACTTTGGTGTCTGTGATACAATTCTCAAATAGACTTACAAAAATAACCTGCCGAATGGGGATGGGAAGCTGGTTATATCCCAAACTAATAATGACGCAGCTAGCTAATCTGAAAAAAATAATCGAAGATTCAAAAATGGGATTATGGTGGTACCTACAACGATGATTCTTTTTCGACATTAAACCAAAGCTACACAAGAGTACCCATATCAGTCGCTCTACTAATAAGCCGAAAGTTCGAACAATTACGCTTCAATTTGGCCTTTGACTTGTCAAACTTGGTTGGCGTTGAAATTGACTCGATTCAACCTTGATATGCAGAGACAGAGCGTATCTCGATTCATTACGTCAACGCTTACTCATTAGTGTCCGCGGAATGTGCACTAAATTACAAAGGCAAAAGGTTTTATTTCCGGTTCCAGTTACTTACCGATCGCTTTGTGTAAACCTCGTGTATGTAGGTATGCACCGTATCAATACCATGCCAATACCGTAATCTTAGTAGCTTAGCATACGAGACCCTTCATCCGCTGTAAGCCGGTACTGGTAAAATTAGCCTACGGGTAGGGGACAGGAGCTCCATATTACCATTTTCTAACGAAATTCTGTTTGGGGGATGAATCGATCGATTTTGGGATATTAATTCTGCCCTTCTTATAATGTCTCCACTGCTGGGACTCAGGCCACGAATCTGTAAGGGGGGGGGGGCGGAGGTATGGGAGTGGGCTGCAATCCACAGAGACAGAATGAAGTTTATTATGGTTTAGGGTCACGACGGCGCGCGGCGCCGTTTGATAGTTTTCCATGGGAAAACAGTACAAACTATTGGAAGCCGTACGCATCCTGTCGCAGAAAGCACACCAATACTTTGTTCTCTTTTTTTGTAAGGATTAACCTTCGAGTACCGTCAATTAACGTCTCGTGACCCTTAATTTGCTATCTTCATTTCAACCTGTTCTTTAAAGTTATAGAAGACATCTATTCAAGTCCTATCTGATAACAGCTAACATTAAACTTAATACTCGTCCCATATTTCGGTTTAAAGTGCAGGTTACCTAAGGAGAATTACTTTCAATCATTATTGATATCGGAGTTTTCATTTAATTTATGCAATTCAATGAACCAGTTCACAATGGAATACTAGCAATTTTAGTTATTGAGTTGAGTAATACAACGAATAAAACTAAAGACTCTTAATTACCCTAGATTTTAAAAGACTAGCAACCTGCCCCTGCTTGTATATATGTTACGGCTAAAGATGGGTGTCAACATAAACTTAAGATTAGCCGGCTAAACTCCGAACTAACCGAACCTCGGGGTGCCCCTGTCGTCGACCGTCTAGGGTTAGCGTTTCCATCAGCAGGTCGACGGATCCCTGCTGTTTACAGGAACCTAACTAACCGAACCTCGGGGTGCCCCTGACGTCGGAGTTTAGCCGGCTAATCTTAAGTTTATGTTGACACCCATCTTTAGCCGTAACATATATATAATATTCCTAAATTAAGTGTATTATTATTGAGATACCTATATATACATATATAAATACCTTCCTGAATATATTCTCTAAATTATGGTAAAAACCGCAATAAAATCCATTGCGTAGTTTTATTTAGAAGAACAACACGGTCACACAGATAGACACGAAAAGCGACTATAATAAATAAAAAGTAAAAAATGTAGAATAGTAGCAAGAACTGTGTGTTATCAGATAATTAGATAAATAATTGTAGTACTCGTAATCACAAATTAAGTAGGTATGACATTTTCTGAAAACTATTTTTAAACAGAAATCTAAAAACAGATAAATAAATAGTAAGCTACTGCTTAATGTTTCTTAAAATTGCTTAGATCATGTATTAGCATTGATTAATAAACTGTAGATTAAAACAGCAATAATAAAAATAGCCAAATACCCACCCATAGTCCAAATATTATACTTAGATCTAGTATTTCTAATCCTTCATTCATCGTATGTTTTTGTCTTTAAGTAAATAAAAGATTACGTGTTACTTTATGGCATTATTTTATTTTATAAATCAACTAGCTGTTGCTCACGACCTTCATCCTCGTGAAATTATTATATTAATATTACTTCTCTGTTTGAATCGGATTTTGCTTTTATTTATTTATTATTCACATAATCCACAGCTCTTTGAAATTGTATCTTATAATATATAAACTAATCTTACAGCCAGTTACGGATTTACAATTTAGTATCTATACAATACATTGCTAAGTGTACAGCGAGGATACACATCCACGCTGTACACTTAATTAGCAATGTATTTACCCATTTTTGCAACTCTTCACTCCTACACACTCGTGTAGGAGCGAGGAGTTGCAAAAATGGGTGTGTGAGTATGTTATAGTAGTGTGTGGATTTCCAGGGTTTAATTGTTTTTTGCACGGAACCCTAATCCTTTTTCTAAAATAAAAGTAACCTGACTTACGCCGAAATTTTAACTGAATTAGGTATCAGCAGCATTTTGACAGATCTATAATTTTCATTCCATAACCGGGTAAACTAAAGTAAAGTATTGTATAAATAACGTAATGAAATAAAATAAATAAAAGCTATATACGTATAAGGTTATTTCTAATGAGCTCTTGCCATCAGCTGCTTACTTTCCCGCAGACGTAACACGTAATGAAACAATGGTCTACTAATTGTCATTCATTTTATTAAGAACGTTTTCAGATATTTTTTCCTTTCTTATATTTAATACAAATGAAAGCTAATTCGACACAAAATTAAAATAGAATTGATATAGATAGGTACTAACCCCAATGGGTAGGTAGCGGAGAAAGGAAAACATTTTTTTTTTGATATCGACTTTGTTTTTGCCTCCACTCTAAGATAATTTCGGCTACGGATAGATTACTCTGCATTTAGAAATTCAATATCGTATGTTTGAATATGAAACGGCGAATTGTTTCAGAAAAAATCTGTAAACCAAGAAGACTACACCTTCAGGAATTTTGCAGAGTATATACGTACTTGTGAACATACAGTCGATAAAACACCTTCCAATGCATCTATCAAATCAATATACGCCTCTATAATCGAGAATTTTCCAATCGCAATAATTGCACAGAGCTTTACACAAAACAGTGTGTTATGGCAGTCAACATGATTAACCGAGCACTTGTTTTAATGCACATGTCACACATTCATTATATTAACACACATTATTTAAAATACCACACGCCGCACTATGTGGAAAGTATGGGCAGTGGTGGCGACCCCGACTTACGCACAGCAAGTCGTGGGTTCGAAACCAGGCAGGCGCATTACTATTTGTTATTAATTTCGTGACCATTTCTCTCAAAACGGTGTAGGAAAACATCGTGAGGAAACCAGCATGTCCTAGCACCATAAATTAGAAGACATGGTGATATCTACCAACCCGCACTGGGTCCGCGTGGTGGATTATAGCCCATACCCTCTCTAGAGTGGAGGCCGTGTGTCCCAGCAGTGGGAACATTATAAGCTGATGCGCCGCCACCCTTTAATATTTTAACGCCAAGATTATAGCATGTCGGTATCAGTCAATTAGATGGCTGGAACTTTGGACATAGAAAGCTTACATGGGGAAACAGGCTACTTTTTATCCCGTTTCGTAATCCCCGTGGGGTCCGCGAGCAGAATGAATTATTATTTCTTTTTGTTGTTCCGTCTCAACGGATTAATAATTTTACAAGAACTTAAAATGTACGTGTTGCTGCGGATAAAAGCTTGTACAAGAACGGTATCCTTGTTTTCTCTATCGCATTGCGATAAAAGGAAAGCTCTGACAGATGTTTTTGTAATGTAGGTAGATAATGTCTTTATTGTTATCATTTAACAACAATAAACTTTATTCCTTGTTGACCCAGTTTGAGGAAAGAAAATATCGGAGAAAAATTAATCCAAAAGTAAACTTTTAATTAACAAAAAATAAGGTCTCATAAAAAGCTCTGCTTCCATGAATTGTAATTTAAGATAAAAAACTGTAAATCTTCATTGAGCCCAATATCATGTTTAAATCTAAAGTCTGAGTTTTACGCAGACCAAAACTTTTAAAACCCTTTTTATTCATTTAAAGCTTTTGTGTGTATACGTCATCTACACTTAATATTATAAAGAGGAAAGATTTGTATTTTTGGATGTTTGTAACGAATAAGCTCCGAAACATCTTCACCAATAGAAAGGAAGGAAGTAAAATAGGCTATAAATTATATTTAATATCATGCAAATTAGCCGAGCCATCACAATTTTAGCAGACGAAGTCGCGGGTGAAGTGCTAGTATACCATATAAAAACATAACAAAAGCCGAATAACATTAAAATAAAAGCGCATACGTAACTGTTTGAAAACGACTAGTGCTTTACAAAAGTGCAAAGTGGCGTTCTCTTCATGTCTGTCCTTTAGGGAAATGTTATATCACATGCACATAACAAAACTACGTATTTTTATATGTTTATTTTAGACGATAAAACTGGCGTCGCAAATGTTAAGTTGAACTTTAAAAGAGTATATTTAACGGCGAGTTTTGCCTCGCGCCGCAATTTATTGCTTCGCCAAGCCGATTCATGTTTGAACACTCGCTTTTATTTTTAAAGTGTATTGCTTTACAATTGCTGGATAAAATGGTATAGCGTTGAAAATAGACCTCTGATTGCTTATTTTTTCTACGCTGCTAACTCAATTGTTTATTGACAATTGTTCGTGGTTTTATTTATTGTCCTTTAACTTTTCTGAGGCGGGAGCGTTCGATTTGCATGAAAGCCTTTGAAAAGGGAGAAATCTATAAAGTCTTGATTTTTATGGTTGACTGTGCCTATTTACCGCGCTAGGGAGCCGGCGTATGGGCTTATTTATCTTCAAATAGCTCGACACAAAGTCAATAAAGCTGTAAAGTAAACATCAGCAGTGGTTAAATCATTTGATGAACACCGCGAGCGCCACATTCACGCAAGCCCCTAATCAAAATTAAGAATCTTCCGACGTCACGCAATTGTTGCCTTTTAAGGGCTTGCAGTGAGGCAACGCCTTGCTAGGCGCCAGCCGTCATTACTTTAGTCCACTACAGGATCGATAAAAATTTACTTATGCATACTGGGTCTACCCCAATGCCACTTGCAATGATGGATGGAACAATACTTTGGGCTTCGCAGAAAACTAATACTAAAATGGCGCAAGTTTTAACCTCTCTAACATACTTTATATGGAAAGTTTTAGTTTTGGGTGTTCTTAAGTGAATATGATGTTTACGCACACATAGGTACGTATAAAAATACCCGCACGATTTTATACGTATTTACTCATTCATTTATATCACCAGTTCGCCACATTTCTTGAATTAAATTAGAAAACCTACTAATTAGTAAGGTACTTATAAACTGGAGCTACACGGTGGGTGTGCCAACATATATTCACAAACAATGTGAATAACTGAGACATCACAACTTTGGTAGAGCGTGTCGAAAATTATATGTACGGTCATTACACTTTTTTTTATTTGTTTTACAGCCATAACAGTTTGCACACAATAGTAAATACATCTAATGTTGTGAAATTCATAACTTTTTTATTTAGAAAGCGTAAAAAATCTTACTTTATGAAATCAAATGGTAATGGTTAAAGTTTTGATCATTAATAAAATTGAAAAGAACTATGCTATAGCACCAGCTAAAATTCATACTACAGAAGCTTTCACAACATGAAAAGTAACCTATAGGTACTTATACTTAAACATAGCATAGCAGATTGCTTCATAATATTAATGTAACTTTTATAGCATCATGAACAAGAATGTCATACAGAGGCTAATATTCTTTTCTTATTTTTTTAACGTAGATCGTAAACAATAAAAGCGAAATTTAAAAAATCACTTTATACTCATAGTCGTAAAACGCGACTTACACAGACGAGTTAAGATCCAAATGTCAAGGGGAATGAAACGTACACGCGGCCAATAAAATTATTCTGTTTCTTACGTTTTTATTGCTGAACAATTTTCACGACCATTTTTTCCCTGGTGCCTAGTAGAATAAATTAGTGTGATATAAACTCATGAATCAATCAACAGCCTTCCCCAGCTCGCTGGTGGAGAGAGAGTCTTCCTGCCAACAGAAGAAATCCAATCCGTAAAATAAATATGTTGTATCTGTTGTTACCAATAAAGGGAGAAATGTTTGTGAAGTGTGAAGAAGGGATATATAAGTCGGACATAAATCCTAAATAGTTGGCGCGGTGTTTACCTACAACCATTAAACCTCGATTGAAACTAGATTTCTACAATAGCAAGCGATAGCGGTTACAAGCCGAATTTAACAGTATGAAGATCTCGACAAAGCGCAGTTCTCTGATATTGTTCTGGAATTGTCGCCATAGCTAGGTACTCGTATGCAGGGAGCTTTACAAAGAGCGAAATGTCCTCGTCGATTTGGTACAAAAGTTGTAAGTGTAGGAGTCGTTCGTAGGCCGATATCTGGAGCGTCGGCGTCGACCCACCACTCGCGAGCAATCTGTTTACGTAACAGCCCCGTTATGTTCGGAGAGGGTTCCCGTAGTAGACGTTAAACATATTGCCTCATAAATCGTGAGAATCCCGGCAAGCGCTGTACACCCGTACCGGTGTCGATTTGACTACGTTTCCTTTACGATTCCACCATATTGAGCGATCGGGCTCAACATTTAAATATCACTACGTAAATCTACGTGACATATAAGCCGTTAAAGCTCAGTCACGACGAAATATCAAATAGTCGCGTTAACTTATGCGAGCCATAATGCGAAATAAACAACATTTACAAAGACTAAGTTCATAATAAAATTTAAATTTAAAATAACAATTTGTTATATTCAGTTATCAAACACGAAGCCCAGATTTCAATGGGTTTCACTTACCTAATGGCTGGCTAACAACATTACTGTTTGAATTAATAATTACATGTGGGTTTAGTAGTTTCGAAATTGTGCTCTCCTTTAATAAACTTCTTTTATAATTATATTTAACTCGAAACATTTATCGAACTGTGGGTACATCAAAGCTCATGTTTCAAACGTTACAGTTTGCTAAAGGTGAACAGAAAGCCTACAAGGAAGTTTACAATTAAAATCTAATTAAGTATTTTTACAAACACTTTTTATCAGGAATGTTCAAAAGGCTGTTACACCGCGAAGTAGGTTAAACTTAGTTTTGGTTCAAGATTAGACATGTACACGATCACGCAGGCGGACGCGGAGGCGAGCGCGGGCGCGGGCGCGAGCGCGAGAGCGGAGCCGCGAGACATGCTCGCCGTCACACGATGCTACTGTTGCAAAATTGCTTTTGTTGTTCGATAAATTAGAAATGCTTTCATTCAGGGTCGTTGAAGTTTTCTTTAGAGGCCGAGCACCATATTTCCTGTTCACCGGCTTTCCGTTGGCATGTAAACAAACGATACAAGGGATAAAGGGTTAATATTTCGTTGTAATGACTCGTTTGTGTTACCGATTAGTCTTCGTGTGGGCTACGATTTAATGTACTGTGAACTGATTGAACATAAAAGGATTTTAATTGGTGACTGGTTCTTGATAAAGACGTATAGGAGAATGTGTGTTTAGTTGTAGAAGTCTTACGGTTCTGTAATGTAGATGACAGCAACATGAACTGACGAGCCGAGTGACGCGATGCTTTTGCTATAATCAGTGCACAGAGCATACAAGGCGTAAACATACCTTTCACGAAGCGTCAATCAAGCACTTTTTTTTGGGGTGAAAAATCACAGTTTAGGGTAGGACTCAATGTAACGCACTCAAAACATTGTGCTGATGGATGCATTGAATAGTAGTAGTACAGCCGTCATGGAGGTTTTTTTTTTAAAGTAAAGTAATACAGTAACAACTTGTATTTAAAAAAAACTTCTGAAAAAGTTGGAACTTTGACCTCCAATATCTCCGTCACGTCCCAGGTATGCTCCAAAACAAAAACAAAACGCAATGACGACGGAGAGAACAAGTGCCATTCGGTTTCGTTAAAGGTATTTTTACACCCATTATAATATTAACTAGTTTCAACAATTGCATATAACGTTCGCTGGTGTTTCAATATTTGTACGGCCTGTGCTTACGGGCCTTTGTTCTGATTTAGGACAGTAAACTGATAACATATGGTACGCAATGACACCAGAAATTCAACTATGCTAACCCGTAGACGCTTAAACGGTAACTATTAATAAAACCTTTATTTATTACATGAAAATCTGCGTCTTCCTGCAAATAAAGGGAAAAAGAGCGGAATGTACCAACTGCTCGTTTTATCATCCCACAAATCGTAAAGCTCTGGGAGAAAGGTTTACTGGTGCGCTGGTAGATAGCCGATGTGTTGGCATACTGTCACTACATACTGCGGTTTATCTACTTTTTACCAACGATAGTCATGCCAAAAGTGGTTTTATTTAAATAAGCTTTATATTATAGGCAAATTATTTACAGGAATCAATAACATAGGCGTAAAGCAAAGAAAGTAGGACAGGTAATCTTTGGAGCCTTTCTTAATTGACCTATAAATGAACATTATGCAGTAGCGCGTTATGAGCTCTATACGGGTGTAAACAGACCCATCACGAAGCCGTCAACCAAGCAATCTGTACATCAAACTAAGGAACCCTGCGCACAAATTATTGCTGGGAAACAACTTTTTCTTTTGGGGTGAAAAATCACGTTTTACAGTAAAACTCAATGTAACGCACTCAAAACATTGTGCTGGTGGATATATTGAATAGTATGGGGGTCGGGGAGCTATTTAAAGTAAGGTTACAACATTAACACCTTGTATTAAAAAAAAACCTGTGAATAAGTTGAAACTTTGACCCGCAATATCTCCGTAACTAGAAGGTTCCCAGGTATGGTCAAGAACAAAAAAAATATCGCAATGTGGGGAGAATAAGGTTTCGGCTTCGTTAAGGGTCTAGTTATGTACACCCTTTATTTGTAAAAAGTTGAAGAAATCAAATACTTTTAGTACCTTATGTCGTCATATAAAGGTATTATTATTTCCTTTATTCATCTTTATACAAATGCATTACATTTTTAAATAGGAATTTAAAATTGTATCCCACGGGTATCGGGAACAGGGTCCAAGCAACCGGCGGTCAGGGTTCCAGAGAGAGGAACCTCCGAACAATACGCGCCCGAACAATACGAGGCCCTTGGCAATTAAGCCATTGGCTGAAACGACTATCGGCACAATGATCACTGAGGTCACATCCCACAATCTTATCTTTCTTGGCTTTCACGAGGTTCTCGTCATGGGGGCCGTTATGTCAACAATCATTGCACGCCGCTCTGATCGATCCACCACCACTATATCAGGCTTATTGGCTACAGTAGTCCTGTCAGTGATGATGGATTGATCCCAGTACATTGTGATATTGCCATTTTCGAGAACTGGGTCGGGCACGTACCTATAGTACGGCACTTCCGATTCCACAAGACTGTATTTTAGAGCAAGTTGCTGATGGATAATCCTGGCTACAAGGTTGTGTCTATGCAAGTACTCTTCGTTAGCCAGACGAGAACACCCGGAGATAATGTGACGGATTGATTCGCCTGGACGGTAGCATCCCCGTCATAAAATCTCCGGTAGTTATTCGTCATCATAACTTCATCCATAATTGCATAGACAAAACCTTCGGTTTCTCCAAAGAGGTCCCCGGAACATAGCTACGGACGCTGATAGGTCTACATCTGACCCATGCAGGGCACGGAAAAAGCGTCCATGAACCTCCTTACTCTGCCTTACCTTGTCTTCCTCCCTGCGGTCGTCAGTGTCAAGCACAACAGGTTTGCGCCAGTTCTCTTTAGCCAAGGAGAGCGGGGTGAGGCCCTTGTCCACTGCGACCACATCTCGTTTCATCCCCACGTCGGTTTCTAAGAAATATTCGCTGAGACTGTATATCTTGTGATTGTGGAAAGTCTTAGCGTTTAAAAAGCCTCGACCCTCACACTTCCGCGGGATATACAGTCTCATAACCGAAGAACGTGGGTGATGCATTTGATATGCCGTCAACAATTTACGGACCTTCCTATCCAGGGCGTCTAGTTCTGTTTGAGTCCATTTGAGTATGCCGAAAGAGTACATCAAAACCGGCATGAGCCAACCGTTGAAGGCTATTAAATATTTTTCTCAGGCGACCAAAGAAACACTCCTTCAACGATGGCTTCAAGTCAGCAACATTGATGCCCAGCGCTTCCGACATACCTAAATACTCATAGGTTTCGGTTGCTGAGAGGGATCTAAGATTTATGGAATCCGAGAGCTGGGTTCCCACAGACTCCACAATCTCCCCTCGCTTTACATGCATGACCGCACATTTATCCACACCAAATTCCGTCCTGATGGCACTACTGAAAGTTTCAGTTACCTTCAGTAGCTCCATCAGTTGCAAATCGTTGGGGGCAAAGAGTTTCAGGTCATCCATGTAAAGGAGGTGCGATATAACTTGACCACCTCTCTATAACCTGAAGCCTAGACCTGAATCCTCCAGCAGCGTGCTAAGAGGATTCAAGGCTAAGCAGAACCAAAGTGGACTCAAACTATCACCCTGAAATATTCCTCGCTCTATTATTATCGACTCGCTGTTCCTCTGGATTTGTCAACATCCTGGATAGCGAAGGACTGTCCTCCATTGCCCCATACACGACATCAGGAAGGTGCGCAGAGTTGCATCAACTTTATACAACTCTAGCACCCTCATGAGCCGTGTATCATAGGCCATCTTATAGTCTATCCAACATGTCGACAGATCCCTTCGGGAACGGCGAACCTGTATTATTATGATTATTTATTTATTTCAGAGAAACTCCATATAAGTTACATTATAATATATCACGAAACATAAAAACATTAAAAAACATAAAATGTTAGTACGTTAGTAACACAAAAATATGTCAGTATTTTTAGTACCTACATAGATGCCTATGGCTGTCCTTATCCACTGATTCTGGAAAGATATTACTGAAGAAGTATAATATTAACTCGGAACTCGCGAGCTTTTCGCTAAATTCGCTTTATTTACAAAACATGCTTTCACAGCCAAATTTTATATAATTACCTCGGACCGTTACTCTATAACAGGCTAAATGAAATATCTACTCCTTAAATTATAGTAAATGCAAGAAAATCCTTAAAGAAGCCCTTCAAAATATGTCCTATGAAGATACAGAGAAGTTATTACTTGTGCTAAAGTAAATATTGTTCGTGTTATTGTTATTTTTTAAATTAGTTAGCTAAGTTAAGATATTATAATTTTTATATACCTTTTTACGTAAGTACCAATAAGATTAGTATGATATGTGATTATTTAATCAATTAATGTTACTTCCAATCGCTTGAAACACAGTATTACCTAGTTCAGGCTCAAACCATGAGTGAACTTGACATAGGCTTAAGAAAAACTGAAAGTTGTACCTTATATTTTTGAATAAATTTTATTATTTATTTAAATAGTCGCGCAAATCTTGTCACCCTGTCGAGCTCTATATTAAATAGCTGCAAACATTTTTCAACATTAACACCAAAAAGTTCCCGTGTTTTATTACCTAAATAAAAGTTACAGATAACCAATAAATAATCTGTTGAAGCAATAGACCAGCAACAAGCACTGACAGATTGTTAGGCTTCCTCGAAAACATTCAGACAACCCTTTTCACTAACGTGACTGTAACAAATGGCTCCGGATTTCTCGTTCGTTCTCAAAGCTGCGCAAAAACCAATAAGTACCTCCTCGGCAAGATATAAAAATTATGGCTACGAAACATTCATCATGCAAAGTTGACTTGCGTTCCTCGCGTTTTATTTTATCTAATTTGAGATTTTGGGAAAGCAAATATTTAACTAAATTCTTTGTTCACTAAAATATTCAACGTTTTCATCGCGCGTACGTTTCCGCCGCAATTGGGTTGATTCGTTTAACTCAGTAAATATTGCTTGCCTAGTTCACTACCTACTCGTATTATACTTTATATTTATGGGCCCAGTATTACATAACCTAGAAACATTATTCTTTTTTCTGCTTTCCTCTTGAGCACCTACTTAGGCTTTATTCAATAAACATTTTTTCATCGCTTCAAGTTAAGGCCGCCTGGCGTCCTTGCATGTAAATTGTCGTAGCTGTAGTTTTAAAAATACAAAGCGTTAAGTGTACTCACTATTGCGATGCAGATTAAGGGATTCGTATATTTCCAGGGAAATAGGTATTTTATCTGGAATCGGTTCACGCCTAGCTCGTCTGCGCGACCATTACGAAGGCAGTATGTATGTAAAATAGGTGTGTAGGCTCATTGAGATGGTTTCCCGGCGCGGGAACATCAATAGACCGCTTGCGAGTGTTGAGTCCTCGCGGCCTAACCTGCGGCGAGATTCCAATCCACTAACATTTTATTTCACTTACCCACTCTCTTGATAGCCAATACCTGCTCATACATTACGTTCCTTCACAGGTTTGATCTTGAGTTTTATCGTTCACTACGCAGCTCCAGTAAAGGTTAAAGTGGGCCTTTAACTTCAATCCTTTCTTTGTTAAGAATATATTTTTATTATTTCTGTTTAGCAAAAATATATTTCTGAAGGACTTTCTCCGAAAAATATAAGTAATTTAGTAGGCTTTAGCCTTAAATCTTTAGATTTCTGCTTTCAATATTAGTTGTTTGAAAGTTAGCTAATCGGAAAATGTAAGGGTTTGTCTCGAACTTTTCAAAAGAAACTGTCAAGTTAGGATTTTATGCTTGTTTAATAAAGATTATTTGCGCCCCAATTTCACAGTAATTAAAAATTTCGTGTTGTTATTTGTATTTAAATCAGTTGTGTCGAAATGTATTTTGTATATATTAGTAAACTCCCCATTGTACCTAATGATTATAGCTGTATTATTCTGTCGAAACTATTTGTTTCAGCTCTCAAAGTGCGATAAACGTTTGACCCAATATACTCGTACTTGTCCACATACACGTCACAATCACATCAATCACATTTCCAGAGCAAATACCAACCACTTTACTATTTTGTGTCGTAACCCAAAATTAGTATTTACTAATAAATCCGGAACTAGCGGAACAAATATTTGTCTCCGTCTATCTACGGTATATACAGCCGTGTAAAATATCGATATCTTCGATACACGTATGAATGAAAAGAGCACAGCTGACTTGTCGCCGTGAGTTCTCAGGCAAAGGTAAGTAAACTCAGATAAGGGCGGAAGGGCAACGTTCCCGTCCGCTGATAAAACAACACCTGCCTTATACTCACTCACTGCACACCTATCTAATGGAGCAAAAACTATGTCGATGCGATTTACTCAGTGCGTTTGCGAACAGCTACAAATATCGATTTCTTTTTTATCGATCTTCAATGTAGAGCGTACATGATGACTAGTTTTATATTTATTTCTTTAACTTTGCTCGCACGGTGGGAAAACAGTAAAAGAGAGGAAGCTGCAGCGATAAAGTCTTAAGTATTTCCTGCTTTATCTTGGGATTCGTCTCAGTTTCCAATTATGCAGTAATTATTGTTACAATCATTATAGCGGTCTAGTAGAAGGCTCTATGGAACGGCTAACGTAAGTAGGTTGAGTTATAGACTACTTATCATTGTTCAACTTTCTTTTCCAGGTGAACAAAGCTCCTAATGATATGCCACACGTGCCGTGATAACCGCACATGCCGCTATGTACATGTATGTTAGGTTCAAAGAACGCAACGGTGCATACTTAATAATCACTGCCCACTGAGTTGATTTAGTGCAAAATATAAGTACCAGTTTAAGGCAACGCTCCAGTTAATTAGTACTAATAGGTGTGCTAGTTAATAGCCACTCATTTAAAAGAAACTACCTCACCCTTATTTAAATTAGAAATAGTTACTTTACTGGTTTTTTTTTACAGATACAGAGGCCGCAGAATAGCTCTTCGACGTCAAAATCTAATCTTCGTAGTGGTATTACGAAAATATCACAAAAACCACTAACGTCCGTCTCACTGTCGCTCGGCATTTTTTCCCGAGAGGAAATGGCGTGCAGTACAAAAAGGCGTTGAATGGAAGGCGCGATCGACTTGAGAGCCCTCTGAGTGAGCGCCGTGAGAAGCCACCGAACTCACGATTGATTTACCTGCTAGCAGAGAACATTGTGTGCACTGTTGCATCTCTCGCATGTCACACGAGTCACCGGTTTACGAGCACACTCTCATCTGGACGTAATCGTCTGCTCAGCTCGTATAATGAAAATGGGCTACACGTACATAAAATCACATATTTGATCGTTGTTTTGATTTTCTGATTTTATTTTAGAAGATCGACGTATTTATTATCTTTAGCTACTTCAGTAAAGGAACCAAATATTACGCAATAGATTTGGATCGTGTTTTTGATATTTTCAAGTACCTACCTCCCTATTTAACGGCCAGCAAGAAACTCTGGTATTGTCATGCTGCAATGACGGTTTGCCCACAAAAACCCAAGTCCGATAAAAGCTCGAACGAATTTTCCCAACAAAAACGCGTAATCACGGAATCGACGCAAAACCACAAAATGGTGACTATTCTTTGGCCAGGGTAAAATACGATACCTACCTGTCTTGGGCATTAATCATTTTTACTTAATTAGATAATCCTTTTGCGGAATATCGATTTGGAATTATAACTGCTTTTCTTACTCCAAGACTCAAAGAAGCAATTCAAATGTTATAGTCCAAGTTCCACGCTCTATTGTTCTGAGGTTTCTAGTGACATAGACGGCACCATCCATTCACGGTGTATTCTAGCAAAGTGTCGATGGCCATAAACCGTACGAGCGTTCGTAAATCGCTATTTACGAATGCTCGTACGGCTTATGGCAATTGGCCTAGTGAAAAATGATGTAAGCGCACATCATTTTTCACTAGGTCAATTACTATCCATTAATGCAAAAAAAAAAAACAAAATGTGCAGACTGGCTATTTTAATTACAATAATTATTGTAGCCATTTTTAATTTAAAAAAAAAACAAATCTATTATAGTTTTGTTCCCTATTTTTTGTAATAAAACAGCCAGTGTCAAAGCTTATAAATATAGATATAAATAGATGATATTCAGACGTAATTTCCAATGTTTTTGATTTGGCTAAATTAAACAATTATTAATTCAAAGAAGAAAACATTGCGAGATTTAGACTTATAGTAGTTGAAAACTGAAATCACCTATCCGCCTTGAGCAAGACAAGTGTGGAGATCATACTTCCAACAGGTTTTTTCGAAAAAAAAATCATGAAACACCCTGTCAACGTAATTCAAGTACTTACCAAAAAAATCTCATTGCTCAGTAAGTCGTTTTCATTCGTTTGCACTGTGTGTGAAAAAAAGTCTTTAATAACTGAGTGAAAGATTTCTTTTTTAATTGGATTTAAAGAGTATTAATACATACTTCCTTCTCATACTAGACTGGCAGTTTTAGAAGGAAAAATGATAGACGACATTTGTAAATTAACAACAAAAAAAAACTGGCCAAGTGCGTGTCGGGCTACGCACAATGTAGGGTTCCGTAGTTGCCCATCAACAAACACACTTCCTACGGTCCGATTTGTCGTCGAACGATGATTTTTATTGTAATAATAAAAACCAAACTTTCATTTGCAGTTAAAAAAGCTGTGCTTTCATACATTATCTTTAGGAAAATATGTTATCCAAGTACATTTTATAAGTTGGTCGACTATTACTCGTGTACCTGTAAAGCCTACTTAGCTGTGATAGTTTTCCTTTTAACTTCGTAATATATACTACCATCGTGAATTTTTTCACATACCCAAAGACTTACCATTTAGCTGGTAGAGGGACTCTTGAGTCTAACAAAAATTAGCACTTTAAAGCTTAATATTTCACAAACGAAAAATTCCCTTATTCGAAAAATTTTTGAACAACTCGCAATATTTTTTAAAGACCTATCCAACGACATCCCACACTATGGGAGACGCGAGATAAAAAAAACCCCCAATTTTCGTGTACAGGATACCCTAAAAAAATATAATTTTTGAGATTTTATTTTACCACTTTGTCGGCGCTAATCTGCCATATTGCGTATATTCATGCCAAATTACAGCTTTCTAGTAGGTACTAAGAGTCTTTGAGCTAAGCTGCGGTCAGACAGGCGGACGGACATGGAAAAACTACAAGGGACTGTTGGCTACGGAACCCTAAACTCTAGGATTTCATTTGTTTTCTTTAAAATGGCTTTCTTTTATTTATTTTTTGCGGGAACGGCGAGTATTAGGTACTGCTTTAAAAAAGAAAGCTTGAAATACCTAGATTGAATGTCTAAGAAGATTTACTTTAATTTTAAAATAATTTACGTTTCTTGAAGCACGGACACTAATATAATGTGTAAAAAACGTCACTTTTTTTGACACATTGCATTTCTATACCATCCCCTGCTCACGTGCTATTTATTATTAGACACGAAATTTAAAAAGCGTTAAAGGTATCTTCATATCAGTTTGCAATTGCCCTAATGCAAGGCAAACTTTTTCTCACAGAGATATGGAACAAACGTCATTACATCACTCACCACTCCTGCTCAGTATACTCCTAAGTTTCTGACTCATCTAAGTCTACATTTAATTTTGGTCCTGATGTTTTTCTCATCTTTAATTAAAACTGTCTAAAGATTAACATCACAAAGTCATCATCACGACGACACGAGTTAATTAAATATTATAAATAGTTACTTCTTTATTCATGACATTAAAAGCCACACGGACTTAAGCGAAGACTAGACAAGAGTCAGTATATTTATTATCCAGGTATGTTTATTATGTTTTCATAAATTCGCTGGAATAGACGTTTTTAACTAAAACCAAGAGCAATAAAACCAAACTTAAAATAGAACTCCTTCAATTAATGGAAATAGCTCCTAAAGACCATCTTCCAGCCTTTCAATTGAAATATTTTGAGTTAAGATATTCCTGAAATTTATGGACACCCCGGGGACGAAATGAACAAAATGATTGGTATCCAATAAATTGTCGGTTGCTTTTCTACATTTATTTACTAGTTAAAGAGATCATTGATAAAGAACATACTTACTAAAGAACGTTGACCAATGTTGATAAAATCCCTGTGACTAAGATCTGGCGAAATGTTATTCAAGAATTATGGAACACATGTGACTAATAAACTTTAGGAGGCTTACTCAATAAAACGCCATCTGGGTGAGTCAAGATATCCCGCCTAAGAGCTAGGACATAACGTGCAAATGACGTGCAACCTCACAAATTAGTCATAGACCTGTGTATAGAACTGGGAAGTGATTACATATTATATTTGAATAAAATGACTCATTATTTTTATTCAAGAAGCAGACATTTTAATAAAACCGGTTTTACTTTATCACCCGAAGCTAACGTCGTAGAATGATAGTTAACTTAAAATAAAATTCTGAACAATGGAAAAGGAAACTTCCCATAATCAAATCTTAATAACTTAAAGACAATTTTAGCACCTAGCCATTTCAAATCATAACAATCGACTTCCTACTATAGGATGAAAAACACTTCCTAGAAAGGATTTTGAATAGCACTGAAAATAATAACAAAATTGAGAGAACAAAACGCAGGAAAAAGTTATTATCTCAGTTACACCTTTAGTGCACCAAGTTTGGTGTCAAAGCGATATTTTTAAATGGAAAAAGTTATAAAGAATACATGAGAACCCTTCGCATCACAGCCGAGTACTTACAAATATATCGACGCTAGTTCGTCTGTACA
Source organism: Eurois occulta (assembly GCA_950022335.1). Taxonomy (NCBI): domain Eukaryota; kingdom Metazoa; phylum Arthropoda; class Insecta; order Lepidoptera; family Noctuidae; genus Eurois; species Eurois occulta. Next base: position 15,235,816 of record OX465487.1, read on the forward strand.
TAAAACTGTGACAAACTTTTCAGTCTACTGTTTACTGGAGAATACATATCGGAGACGAAAAGTTTCGCAGTTGAGTCCGATCCGGCGATAGATGTGTGTTCGCCGGGAGCCTCCTACAGATTACGGGGCCATTTACATATGAAACGTTTCACTGAACGCCTGCACTCGACTTGTACTTTTATCCCACTGTACCCATATCCTACTTATTCTGCTAAATTCGTCTTTATGTAAAACGAATGTGGATACTTAAAAGACCATTCGGAAGATAAGTAGGATCATTTCCTTTGCCATTTTTTGCAGTCGAACTCAATTTATGGCGTTGTGTTTGTACGGTATGTTCATTGAGATTGTCTTACTATTAGGTACATCCTGTTGTTATTAATCTTGTAAAATAAATCGGTACCTATCTGATAAATGGACCGTTATTTATATTTTGTTCACTCATGACATAAGTGAGTGCCTAGGTATTTTGGTACGTAATATGTTATGGTATTTACGCAATGTAAGTACCTTTTGTATTGTCCATATAAAGACTATGCATGACATGCATGACTATACGCATCGCCATTAATGCCTTTCACACCTACGTTAATGTGGCACACAAGCAAAGGGAATTTTTCACTGTCTAAACATAATAAATAGTTCCTCTTATTATTTAAATAAAACTTACGACGTATAATCAGAATTTCTTGGAAGTCTAGGACCTGAAGTCATTAATTAATCATGGATCTACATAACGTCATAGTTAAGTTTTTATCAATAGCCAGCTTTACTTAAATTCAATAAGTACACTCACGTCAAAAAAACTTTCATTCTACAAATGCTCTTATACCTATCTATAATCAAATTGATGAGGTACTAAACCGGTTTTCAGAAGTTCATGCCAGTAATTGTTTAGTTCCAAATACACCTACACACACCACCGACACGGTCCTGTCCGTTCCTATACAAAATGTATCAATGGCAAAACGATAGCAGCGACTTTACTATGTATGTATATTACCAGAAGTTTTATACTCTGACAAAATATCAGAACTTCATAATAGCTGTCGATCTTAATAACTTCTGTCATACGCAAGCGATAAATCGATGAAGTCATATGTCGGAATTCATAGCCCCTGGCACCTTCGCATCTTATTTTATATTAAACTTTAATCTTGTCCTTTTTTATACCAAAAAACATTTATTCTTTTATTAGGTGGAACCGAGACGCTATCCTCGAACAAACTTTGTAACCAAACCTCCCATTTGAGCATGTTACATGAAAAGTTGATGCTATATTTTATTTCTACCCTAATAAATAAGGACTCGTTACTGATTTGTGGTCGGAGGGATCCGAATTTAATCTTAGAATGATTTTCTAAACATAGTGCCGTGCTATTGCTGCTGTCCTTTAGTTGCGATCACCCAAAGCCGTTCGATTCTAAAATAGGAACTGTTTGATGCTATTTTTTACGATTTCGCCGCACATGTGGGCGTTTATTTATACTTTCACAGTTTAATGAAAGGGCTTGTTTACTTCATCATGTTATATTTGGAACCCGTTTTCTTTATGTGACTGTACAGAACTCTTTAGAATGAACGTTTGTATTGTTGTTGTTCGTCAGCTTCTCACCTCCATGTTTTTTTAAGTGCGACACTCGATCGATATTTAGTCTGGCGCCGGTACAGTCATACAGGAAAGACGAACGGACGAGCACCATTTACGTAACGTTCTGTAGGTAGTAAACACAATCAGTCGGTGTCCAATTCCCGACCGTCAGCTATCAAAGTTATCGCAACTGGCGGAGTACTCAGCCGGGTAGGTACTGAGGCAGCCGGGTAGCCGGGTATAAGGAAGTGCGGAGCTGTGAGGGGAGTGTTGCTAGGGTGCCAGAAACGTGCGTGGTAACGGACGCCCGACCACCCCACGTACAAATCAGACGGCCTCTATTAACTTTGAGACTTTACCTACATACATTTCCAATTGTAACAGTTGTAACTGGTTGTGCGATCACATTTCTCTTGTAAAAATGTCCAAACTGTGGAAGAAAGTTTGAAAGGAAAAGTAAAGCCCAACTTTCATGAACATCAATAGGCCCATTTCAAAATATTTGGCCGAATATGTTACTATAACTTTAGGAATACTGGTTTTCTAGAACAATCACATAGCAAGCCAGATTTTTAATTTAGTTCGCGCATATCTACCGTGTAAAAGAGTGTCCATGGAGTTTCTTGCCCGTTCTTCTCCATAGAGATCTACGTTAGGGAATGGGCAACTACAGTACTTTCACAGTTTTTATGCCTTGTGACTGGGACTGTAGCTACATTTCATTGTTATCTTTGTTTCGACAGTTCAAAAGTGCCTGTAACGGGCCTACTTGAAATAAATGCTTTGATTTTGATTGATTTTTTATTTTGATTTTGATTGATTTTGATTTTGTACCTACAACCTTGCTATCCCATCCTGCTTGTTTACCACATGACCGCTCGTCAGTCAACACGCCTTTTGATGACTCCCGGTGAAACATTCTGTTAGTTTTGTAGGAATTCCATCTTCTTCCATCTTCAATGATGTTTTTAATCCTGAAGATCAAGATATGTGCTTAGAACACTGCATTAAACAACTCCTAGGTGTGGTAAAATAGAATTGGAATTCATACGAATTATGGAGGGAGACTCGTTTACAATTTTCTTTATGTCAACTCTTTGTTAATATTTATTCACATTCATTTCATGGTTAATGCTTACAAGTATTCAAAACGCCGTACCCTAATCGTGGTGAGATTAGTTTGATAGTGTAATTAGACTAGAGATAGGATGTAGAAGCCCACTGGTCACTGCAACTGTAAAGATCAGCTTCCATACCGCAAGCGATAATGCGATACGGTTTCTCGTTACAATCCTCTTGAATGCACGACTCACAATAGCTTAGATCTCCATTTCTACGTAAAGCGGATGTACATTATATTGAGGCGATCCACAAAATATGATGCACTATTCAGGCTTGGCCTTTATGCTTAGTACTTGCACACAATGTAGCGTGTACCTGCTTTCTGGGTTATATTTTACACGGGGATGCAACAAAGGGAGGTAGGTAGACATTTTCATTCATCACTCATATAAAAAGCATTATGGTAACATGCTCCATTCTCTGATTGCAAAAATAACTGCAGTGAATATTTGTAGTAGTTTGGTAAGTAAAACATCGTATGTAGTGAACTATACTCGCCACTAGCAAGTATTCAATGTTTAAGGTTTGTCTGCACGTCATACCCACGTCATCGTTAAAAATTCTTAGTAAATTAATCATTACTTCATTAGATTATTGGTAATTCAATATATTGGCGAGCAGTGGGTGTCTACCGACGAATGTTTTACACAACACCCACATTCCACCTAAGCACCATGATAATACCGGCAAACCTAGTGCCATCAACTGGACATAATTCTAAGCTCAGCTTCTACTGAGAAATTTGTAGTAGGAAATGCAATAACACTTATGACTGTTTTCCCTAACACTAAGCATCACCTACATAGAAAAGCACTCATCATTCTCTTGCCCTTCTCCCAATTTATTTGGGATCGGCGCAGCATGTCTTCTTCTTTTATATTACTCGTCATCTCATCAGACACCTCCTTTCTTGCCATATCCTCCTTCACACAGTCCCTCCATCGTTTCTTTGGACTTCCTCTACTCTTATACCCGGAATAGAAACGCACTGTAAAATACTTAATGCGGCTCATCGTCGAAAGTTGAAATCCCAACAATGCAATAATATTTTGGCACTCATTTAGATACCGTTTAGTTTAAGTGAAAATGGTGGGAGAACGGAAGGGAACCACCGGGAGAATCAGGCCGTAAGACCAACGTAAGCAACACGATACCTCCAATATAATACTTATATTGTCAATATCTCCTAAGTTCTGCCTCACCGTATCACAACAAACGGTCGAAACCTGCTCCATACAAATACGCCCAAACAACGTATTGTTACTGGAAAAGCTAGATAAACACGTCGTCGAGCACCTGAAACACTTCCCTGTACTCTATGAACAGGGGTCAACGAAGTTAGGCGTGTATTGAGGTAATCCTGATCATGTTTCAGGCATTGGTGAACCGGGTTTTCTATTTTCATGTTAGTTCATGTCTGCTTAAATATTTTGTCACCCTCTATGCTTTTACAAGACCTTAGTCTATACATATAAAATTCAAAGTACTGACTGACTGACTGATATATCAACACGCAGCCCAAACCACTGGTTCTACAGACATGAAATTTGGATGGTGTATTCTATGTGAAGAGTAGGTCCATTGAGAGTTTTTCGAAATTCTACCCCTAAGAATGTGAAATTGGGGGTTGAATTTTCTGTACAACTTTTTACTCTTGGGGTCGATTGACTTGAAAATTTGTGTACATAATCTTCAGTTAAAGTTATGAGACAACAGTTGATGATAACAGTTTTTCCAAAATCATCCCCAAATATAAAATCCAAGTCCTGACTGACTGACTGATAATATCAACGCACAGCCTAAACAGCTGGTCTGAAATTTGAAGAGTGTATTCTTTGTAAAAAGTAGGTATCCACTGAGAAAGGGTTTTTTTTTAATTCTATTTATTTAATTTATTACTACAGTTTTTCCAAAATCATCCCTCAACAGAGTCAAATAGGGCTTCGAAACTCACGTAGGCGCATGGCGCGCAGTGTGGCGCAGGGGGTGGATGAAACTACTTACCGAATTGGGATGAAATTTGGCACACAGATAGTTTATAACCTAGATTAACACATAGGATAAGTAAGAATTACATGAAGCACATTGTCACTGTCACTGTTGTGCTCACACCCATCAAATCAGTCTATACTAGGCTCACCAAAAGGAAAAGTATTATTATAAAACTGAACTACAACATATTGCATAGCAACATAGCGCGCGTAGCTATAGGCACACTGCTACATAATATTTGGCTAAGTACTGTACTGGAAGAGATAAAAAGTCCCTCATACCACATTAGACTTCTTATACCGAAGTGGATTTTATTTATTATTTGAGTCTTAGGCTGAAACTTGGCCGTTTATCGTGAAAGTTTCGTGAGACCCATTCTTCGGTGACGAAAACTTTCAGAAAAATGCCTAAGTAGGTTGTCCTCTTACGAAAGCGACACCAAAAGACTATTTTATGTAAAATTTGTGCAATCAGCTATGCAAATTTGAGACATCTTTAAGACCTTCATAACACAACCAGTATTTACTATTTGAAAAATGTACACTAACTGAATTTACATTGAAATGGTCCATATAAAATTGGTTGATATTCAAATCAACTCCATGAATTGCAAAGATCAATTCAACCAGATTCAATTAGAAGTTACAATCTACAAATGGATACAAAGTTATTTGAAATTATGGAGATATCTTAAGATTTATATAAATAAATATCCAAGTATTCTAAGTGTTGTCTAAAAATCTGGCCTTTTGGCACCTACCTACCACCTAGGTATCTGTTACACATTTGGCAACTCTCACTCTCAAAATTATTTTTATTTAATACGGAAGATACAACCAGAATTTTGAATTACTGTTTCTGATCAATTTCCATACGAACGGCCCCGTACACCTCGTGGCGGTAAAATTATAAAAGTGAGAGAAAATATCCACAAGTACGTTAAGTATTCGTACTAAATCCACAAAAGTTAATGGAAAAATTGAATTAACCGTTGCGAGCACCATCTGCCAAAATGTGTAATAGAATTAATTCCAAAAATGATTTGTCTGAGTTCGCATGTTTTTCAACGTATGGAGAGGAGCACAGGCTCATATTTTAGCCGTCGCTACTCCATTAGTGACGCGGGAACCCCAACCAATATGGCGGGGTGAATCTGCAGTGACAGGGGCATTCACCCCGCGTGCAACCTTCCCCTCGTTTTTGTTATAAAATCAATATATTTGGAGCAGGGTTTCCTAGTTGCAACAAGATACAGACATATGCGTAGAGCGTCGTCGATAATCCTGCGCCAGCATGAAATTTTCCGTTTTGTCGAACACTGTAAGTTGACAATTTATTATTTAAACCAAAAGATCATTCATTTTACCATTATTCATTAGCACCTAATTATGTTTAAAGTTATTTCGAAATCCGTTTTGTCTAAACGAGATAAAATGTCAGCTAGCTACTGCCAAACAGTACTCAAATGAAGTGGTCACACCGTCACATCGACTTCGGTGCCTCGGTAATGAACTCGCCGGGATCAGATGCAGTCACTTGTCACGGTGAGTAATCTTTCACTGGGTGTACTTACGCAGACGCCAACGGACCGAATCTACATATTGCCTTTCTCTACCTACATATCTAATTTCAAGTAACACAAACCTAACTATAAAAAAACTAATTGCATCGCCGTGGAACAAACTAATACTCGTATTATTACAAAACTGGGCTGGTTTTGTTTTCATATAGCGATAATTTGATTTCCAAAATGGAAACTAGCCCGGCTTGGCTGTTATTCAGTTTAAATGACACAATATGTTTACAACTTAAATAATGAATGAGCTTTTAACCTCGTTGATAGTCCAGTAAAAATCGCTTAACATAAAATTTAAATTCATCACTGCTCATGTTTACAACATTCAGTTTACAGATGCTTCATCAATCATATTCATAAGTCAGTGCGTATCAGATTGGAGTCGTCGCTCGATCGGTTAAAAACAAAGTCTAGGGAAGTGAAGCGATCCAAAAGAAAACAAAAACTGGGAATCCAACGCTTCAGATTTTATAAAGGAAGAGGCGAAGAGCCAGACACATTGGTTTTTATATCAGAGGTAGTACCTATATAGTGTGACCGCTGCGTGACTGAACAGTGAAGCAAAAACTCGCCGTGACAATCGTAGCCTCGTGTTTTTAACGTTCCATTAAGAAAGGATTGCTCTCTCTTTGTGGCTTGGCTTTACAGATCTCAAGCCTTAACCGCGCACGTTTTATAGGGTTCCGTGTCAATAACGTGAAAATGGATCCCTTACGGCGGTTTATTGTATTTCTGCCTGACACGCCCGATTATTTATAAACGACCTAATATGCTTTCGTTTATGTTAGGTTTCTGAGTTAGGTGTCGGTCTGCGCCAATACTTAAGAGCAAGCACAAGAAAATATGTAGTACCCTCGTTAATGAATGAGCTACCCCCACAGCCGATATCGCAGGTTAAATCTAAAGACCAACTTAAAATTGTTCTTCAAAAACACTACCTCTCATTGTGTCCATAGCTAGTTTTGCATCTACAATAGCAACTTTCCATATGCGTAAAATGTAATTTCTTTCTGTAAACTCACTTCCCTTATTTTATACGTTAACTTTATAATAAAAAATCGAAATTTGTTACAATGATATTGTGAAACGAGAACAACTGCCGACAAACCTTTTTGCAGTTTGGCAGACTTTTTATATGTTATTGTTAAACAGATTTTGAATAAAATAAAAAAGAGTCTGAGGCGTAACCGGTACTGGCGAAATTAAAGGTTTTTTTAAGCAATAAATCCTCGGTATAATCTTCCAGACTAGGTAGAGTTTTATCCTAATAACTTGTTCGGTTACACACCATGTACATAAAAGTATTAAATACCTTACGATATTAACAACCCATTCACTGTAAGTCTTCTGAATCCAATATCGGAAACTTTCTTTTTTGACTGGGACTTCTACTCTTCTCTTACATTCTCGACAATTAGCTCCATGTTCAGTATTCACGTACATAACGGTACCTCCGTTATGTACGTGAATAAATTCCACTATAACTATATTAGTATTCGGTATATAATAAAAACGAGTGTCATAAATCTTATAATAGTAGGTAATATTCACTTTACAGTTATCGCTATTGTGTTTCGCGTAATTGGCGCCGTCTGACAAAGGAATTAGGTGCGGCACTGAAAACTGGCTATATGTTTGTTTTCATTACAGTATATTGCTTCCCTGGTATAATAAATTATCCATCCATCGCCTGTCTTACTTATCGTTGCCCTCAGTCACTTTTACGACTTGCGTCCAATGATAGGCGATAACACTTGTTCTGTTTTTATTTTACTTCCACAGTGTTGAGGAAGGAATACCCACACAGTGAATCCTTATAGAACAGGTCAAGATCCTTCTATGTGATCAGATCAAAATGTTACTTAAATCGTATTTATTTCTGTAAATTGGTTTTACAAAACAATTTTAGACGTCACAATCATGTTATGTTTTAAAACTAGATTTGGCCGGTGTTTCTTACCTACTACTGACCGACTAGGTACTCTGCAACGAAACAGCGGAAACAAACTCAAAGAGCACTGTCTCTTTTCCAAAATTCCAGACATTGGTCAGGTCATATGAGAACCATGCAGATTATTGTCTGTGATGGTCTTTTGAAGAAAGAACAACACAGATTTGAGTGGACCTGTCCAATCAGTGGAAGCATTTGATAGACATCATGCAGCTCGACTTACCCAAGGAGCTCAACGACACTTGGATCGGTTTTCCAGGCGTGGTGATCATATTATTACGACAATGTTGTCCCAAGCATTATCAGAGCTTTTAATACGAACTACAGGTTTAGCAATATCCCTCCACAGGTTAATAAAAAACAAATACTAAAATACTCAACAAAAATCCCACGTATAAAATGAAATTGCATTGCAATTTATGTTGAAAATAATGTCACAATCGAATCTCGTTATATTTGGAACGCAAATAACGGGTAGTTTTGTTAATATTTACGTTTCCACACCACAGTGGTTAATCAGAATGGCATAAAACTTTCATTAATGGTCCTCCGATGGACACAGGATGTCAATAATGAGTACTTATGTCGATAATGTTGCTGTAGATTGCGTCGGAAGCGAACGATATTAATGATAGTTGTAAATAAAAAGACGTCGGTCTGAACCGGATTTTATTTAATTGTAGTGTTTCATTGACCTCTTTCATTAATGCTTAGAAATAAAATAAAATTGATCAGAGACTAAAATTGACTTAAAACTGTTAGACTCAAAAGATTAGACAACAGGAAAAAGGTGTATTTTCCCGATTCAAAAGAGTTTAGCATTTAAATTTCTGGTTCCAATAATCGTGTGTTCAGTAGCAAACAGCTTTAGTATGAAAACACAAAATGCTAATTCGTTCGTCGACAGTTTTGTAATTCCGATACGTGTGCGTTTACACATAGAAATTACATTTCATTTGTTTGCACGGGAACTCATTGCCAAATAATTATATAAAAATTGACTAAGTGCGAGCAGCGGTGGCCCAGTGGTGGCGGCCCCGACTTACGGACAGTAAGTTGTGGGTTCGAACCCAGTCAGGTGCATTACTTTGTGTAATTTATTTCATCACCACTGCTCTCAAAACGGTGAAGGAAAACATCGTGAGGAAACCGGCATGTACTAGAACCAAAAATTCGAAGACATGTGACATCTACCAACCCGCACTGGGCCCGCGTGGTGGATTATAGCCCATTCCCTCTCTTAGAGAGAAGGCCGTGTGTCCCAGCAGTGGGAACATTTAGGCTGATTATGCTAAGTGTGAACATCATTCTGTGTAGGAAAACGGACGTAGTTAGTAATAATAAATGAGCTAAATAATGAGCAAGGAGGGATATTTAAAATGTACAAGGGCGATTATACATGCTAACGGCTTTCTGCACGCTATCGAGAAGCCCGAAAAGGTTCAATATTGACTTACTATAAGTTGGAGCCCTGCTATTTGTGTATCTGCAATCAGTTTTTGGAAACCACCAATCATAGTTCACGAAAGCCTCCAACCGTTTTTAATTTGCCGATTGAATACATGGATTTGTAAAGTCTGCAAAGTTATATCAGCACCAGTTTTAAATAAGTTAGCTAATCCAAACAGGACCAAACCAATAGTTTTCAACATAAATGTTCTGTTTGTCCATCTGCCTAGGCGCCTAGCGCTATCGCCTCCAGCTACTTGTTAAGCTATCAATACAAATCAGAACTAACTTTTGCATTTCAACATCAACGGTTTATGCCAAACCGATGTTTGAATCCCGAATTATAATTATCAAATCAATATAGTCCATGGATTTGGAATTGGATACCAGTTTATCTTCCAATCCTTACTTACTTTTATGTGTCTCCCAGAAGTGTTTTCAAATTGAAAATTCATGAAATTCTTAATGACATTTTGATTTCATCGCTTTCTTTATGTATTATGCTCTCCTTTTGTCTCTTTTCCCTGGTGTTTACTGGTCTCATGTTGCTGTTTCAGTATTAAATTCTAGTGTATTAGTCAATCGGACTCAAATCAAATAGACATGAAACCTTATGCGAAGGAAACGGTTGCAAAGCAACACCGACTTTAAATGAAATAATACTGGAATAAGAAGCAACCGTTACATAATACTTAATGGAAAATCGGAAATACTCCCTAGAGTCGATACAGTCAATGGTAACCTTCTGGGATAATTAACTGGGGGTCAATTAAGATAACGCATGAGACCGATATAATCAACAGCTATAATAATGATGATTCGTTTTCTTACTATCAATCACAGGAATGATAGAATTCATTAAATTGTTTATTTCAAACTTGGATTTGAATAATTTAGATCCTGTTTATCCCAAACCTTCAACGTAATAATATAATTAGTGATGGTCGGATTAATCTATCTAAAATCTTATAACTCATTAGGAACTCCCACTTTTCCCGCGCCAACTCGAGGTAAAGAAAATAATGGCGACTAAAAAAATGTTTTTCTTATTTCCTTTTGTTCTATTAATGAAGATTGCGTAAGATTCATCTTGTCCCCTTTAAAAAAACATACAAAAATAATTTGTAGATTCTTTATCAAAAAAAGATGTAAAAATAAAACATTTTACCATGTTAATTTCTGCAAGCCCACAGATACAAATGTATGCAAAACAATTTTTTGTACGAATGCAGCCGAGCTTGGTACCTACATAAAAAGATAAAAAAGCCTTTTATCTAAACAAAGCGTTGGATCAGTTAAGATAGCAAAGTCCAAGACACAGTGCTAATTGATGTTAAGGCGTCGGCCAAACTGACCACGGGCCAACGGGATAAGGAAATCCCGGTATTAGCCTTAAGGTGGTTAAGCTTAGCCCCGGACTTAGCGGTAAACACAACACAACCAAAAGGTCGGTCGGATATATGTGTAGTTAGTACACTTACAGTCTCACACTTTATTTGTGAAAGTAGCTATTATTTTTTCTGCTGTATTTTTTTGCCAGCTTCCTGGCTGAGGTCAGTTAAAAGTCAATGGGTTTTACCACAACGAACAATATGAAAAGAGTTAAAGTGGGAGGGAAGGTACTAAATGGAAGCTAAAGGAGACCGACATAAAAATAACCAAATATAACCAACACTGTACAGTAATATTATAATAGGAAGGTCCCATAACTGCTCCACATAATTATATTGGGGATACTCAGCGAGGGATACTCGGTATTGTCTTTTTGGGTCATAGGACGCGTGGGAGTCTTATTGAGAAGGAAACATTTTATAATTATCGAGGCCCTTAATAAGTAGTCAGTAGGTATTTCGGGAGTTCAGAACATTTTAGCATAGTTAAAGAGAAACTGTCGACCATTTAAAATTGGATGATCAAATTATTTCAGAGCAAATTACGTGAACCACTAGTTTCTCGTTTAAATAAAAATAATAACCTAATTAAACGTTTCGAGCTCCTGAGCAAATAAGTCGAAGAAATCTACTTTAATTTCGTTTTCCTTTCGCCTAGTAACTAAGTAAGAAAATGTAAGAGTAAATGCTTACCTTATTATGTAAGTGCTAGTGTAACAAATGGAACACTTGGAATACATATGCCCGATTTCCCTAAAACTAAGCGAAATGAATGCCTTAATATAAGCAATCTATATCTGATCTATGTCGGTGTATCTGCACTGACAATTGAAATTCAAATAGTGTAATAATATTTAGGATTTTATTTAGGTATTGATTAGTGAATATGAGCAACAGACTCATGACATAATATGTAGATATGTACATATGAATGATGATAAACTTACATAGGTAGATGTGGCGACTGTGGACAGACGACGACGCTCAGCTAACGGAGCAATGCTCCTTTACGAAATTGGGCAAGTTTCGCAAATAACCAAAACGATGGAACATCACCCACCGCTCCTTTAGTGCAGTCCACTCTGCACATCAAAAACCAAGGAGATCCTGAGCTAATAACTTTGCTAACGATGCCCACAGGTTATGTGCAAAGTCAAATCTGCCCGAACTATTCTAACTCTGAGCCCCTAGTGGAATAAATACACACAAATATAAAATTCAACGGTGACTCAAAGTTTTTCGAAAGCCTTTCTAAAATTAGACTTGCAGAAGCCGGCGCTAAGGAAATGCAATTAACTTTTAATTAATATCAAATGTAATTAACTATAATTAGATCTCCTTATCAATTGTGCCAGCCGGATATATAGCTACAAAACTCCATGAATACTTACACCAAAATGTATTTTCGTTCGTTAAAAGACTCATCAAACACATTTATGTCGATTTTATCATTCCATGAAAGCAAAGTGTTCTGTCGTACAAAAACTCTAACCATAATAATTTTACAATATAGATGTAAAAACGGCCAGGCTGGTTGTTAATCGCTGTTGTTGAAAAAGCTCATGCAGTATTATCTATCGAAGTGACCACAAATATCGTTGATTTCGGCGCAAACCAAAACACATGCCAAACTAATTTATGAGTGTGCAAGAACATTCATCGGTGTGGAGCGGTTGGCGGCGGCACTCCGCCGATTTACCAAATTGCTTGGGGAACCGATTGGTACGCGATGGAATTAACCATTAATTCAATTATCAATCACATGCCCAATAACAGTTCCATGTTTGCATTAATGTCGGTATGAGATACCTTTGTAATGTCCATGTCCGGCTCATCACGCGTCAGACCACAAGCGTGGGCCTCTGAAAATTACTCTTTGAATTCTCCTTTGTGGCCCACAGAACATTTCAGCAGGTGTATCTACTAAAAACCATAAGCCAGATTAATAGCTCGCAAGTTCTAGAATAGATTCAAGCCTTTTTTTTTTTTTTTTGGGGGGTGAGAAATCATCAAATGACTCCTCCCGCTCTGGGCGGAGCGGAAGGGAGTGTCAGACTCTTACTGACTAAAAAACACCCATGTTCCTTCATTGGCCCTTTATGTTCCAGGGCCGCGGTATCTCTATCGAACAGTCCCGCAGCCCTGGCAATAGATTCAAGCCTCATTTAGCCAACTAGCATTCTTCAAAGAAAAGAACTTGTAGGTAAACTTTAATATGTTTACAAGCTTTTTTGTTCTGATTAAGTTAGTCGCAGATTGCTCAGCTCTCGGGGAAACCTGTGCGTCACTTACTCAAGACTATCGTGGGTGACCCCTGTAACAAATAGAATACCACAACACAAGCCATATTTACCTAACGAGAGTTAAAAAAGAAAACATACTGTGTTAAACCTAGTATTATTTTCTTTTTTCATTCGTGGTTGTTAGAATTATAGAAGCCATAGAACCATAAAGAGTTTACGTCATACTGAAATCTGGTTTTGGCTTTTATAGCCTGGCCTTGAAGCATGGCCGACATTGTTAATTGAATATGTTTTTCGAAGAAGAGTTGCTTATCGGTACCTACTCGACGATTGAATGGCGGTGTTTTTCATTAATCATGTCGATTAACTTGTAATGTTATTTTTCTATAACATTACATTATGTTATTTTTCTAGTTCGTGCAGGACTTTGATGTCGTTTTCTCGTTTGTCATTAAGATACAAATTATGTAAATACTTTATTATTGTCGGGATATGAAAGAGCAAGTGTCTTATCGGTTAGTATTTGTACTATTATGATAGGTCGTACAACAAATAAAAGGTTAATATTTATAATGGAATTGGATAATTTTACAGTTCTACTTTACGAAAGGTCATGTAACGTGACTAACACAATAAAATATAGAGCAATTAATCACGAACCAACAACAACTGATGTTTACTCAAACCTGCAGATTCATCAAACGGAATTGAATATTAGAATTGTCACTTTTAATTATGCCAGCACGTGTCAATAACGAAAAATGAAATCTATTTAATTATTGGCATTGGCAACATCATGCGCCGGTGGCTTTACTGCCGCTGCCACCGCCGCCGGCCAGTTCGTCTGAATATAATTATTTTGCTTTACAATGTTCTAATCTATATATTAATCGATCACGATTCAACCAAAATTGAATGACATAGTGCACCGTCGATAAAACGGTCATAGCTGATAAAAGAAATCAGGAAAACTATAACTAATTAGTGGGCTGTGTACTGAATTGTAAAAAAAATTAATAACTATGGCAAAAGAATACTTCATGCTGTTGTTGGTCGGAAATACTTACAATTTACAGTGTTATTTTAAATTCGCTAGCTTAATAAAATTCAGAAGCTGATGAAACGTCCTTTATTTCAGATTAACATTTTAACAACTAAACGTTTATCGGCTGACATCGATGTGTGTACATGTAGGTACAACCATGTAGTACATACTTACTCTTTCAGCCCTAATCGACCCGTTGCAAAGTCTCTTTCTGTATTTCAGCGATCCATAGATGATAACAGCTACAACTCTATTATCAATTTTTTAGCTTTCTTGGTTGATAAAGTTAAATGTTATTAGTTCATAGAAGTTAATTTTGGTCAGTGATGTAAAGTTGACATTTATGAGACACGTGCAATAATTTACGTTTTAACTCAGCTAGGATTAATACAAAAAACCAGCCAAGTGCGAGTCGGACTCGCGCACCGAGTGTTCCGTATAAACTTGTAGGTATTTTGGTTTAAAACTACATATTTACTGTTTTCAGATTTGACTTTATATGTGCTGTAATACATTGCTTCTTGCCAAATTCCATGATTCTAGTTCAACAGGAACTACCCTATACATTTTGATTCCCCTCAGGGAATCAAGAGACGAACAAACGACATCGACACTCATGTCGAAATACATTTTTTTTTGTTGCATAAACGGCCGTATCTTGTTTTTACGTTAATTTAGAAGTTTGATTTTTTTCATAGCTTCAAAAGACTGTAGACCTGAGTATATCGTTTTAATTTCAACTCGATATCTCGACGCGTCCCCGAGATAATGGGTCTTGACAGACAGACGGACGGACAGCGGACAACAAAGTGATCCTATAAGGGTTCCGTTTTTTACTTTTGAGGTACGGAATCCTTAAAAACAGATAAACGTCCGTACCGAAATGTCAAAGATAAGGCCTAAATGCAAGTATTTTAAAATATAAGATACGAAATTAATAATCGCAGCTAAGGTCCTCACAGTCTATGGCAACGTTTTCATTTGGATTTCAGAAAAAAAACTAACCGTTGCGTTGTACTGGGTTGATTTTATCCTATATTATAAAATATTTGACATACTCGTAATTTATCTACTTATTCCTTTAGAAATATTTAAAGAGAAAAGAAAAACAACACAAACATAACTTCAAATAAGAAGTATTTGAAGTTATGATCACAAAATCTAATAACATTGTCTCCAAACCGAGCCTAAATTCAAACAAACTAGATAGCCGAATGTAAAAACCACTAAGACAGCGAAAGCTAACAAACGATAAAATAACAAACGTTACTCGACAAAATATGATAGCAATGAATATACAAAGAGCGAGTCTCGAAAGCAGTACACAATTGAAATATTCAGGCGAACAATCAAGATCGCTCTGCCTGAGTTCCCATTGTTGCCAGGGCCGAAACATCATTATTGTCAGCGAAAGTCTCCGCTTTTACGAGAAGAAAGCGCAAAGCCATTGATGGTAGGTAAATAAGGTTGTCGTTCTACAAAATTTTGCTTATTTCAATACCATTGTTTCTCTTATCAAAGTTTCGGAGTTACCTATCTTATAGTATTCGAGATGTTAATAGACAAGAAAGTTTGGATACTTGTCGACTCGCAATTAATTGTTGCGGATTTGTGGTTTCTAGTCTGTGCTTCGGCATCAACGTATCTTTGACTTCGGGAGAGACGTGAATCCTTGATTTCAGGGCGGCAGCATTTTGTGTTGAGTAACAAGCATGTCTACGTTTTATTTCTAAGGTTGTAACCGTTTTAAATGTGTGTATAAAATACCCGTGGGAAGAGTGTCTAAATTCTTTAGCAAGACTCTAGACTAGACAGTAGACAGGCTTGCCCGAGCAAGCGGTAGACGCCCCCAAGCTACCTACAATGTGTGTTAACTTTCTGTTTTAAACTTTTAAGAATGTTATTCTAACATCTTTTCAAATTAACCACATAAATGTATTTGCTGTAACTACGTTACCAAGTATCTGCAAAATTCATGAACTCTAGAACATCTATAAAAAAATCTTTGAAACTCTTATTCACAATGGAATAATAGTTACTAGTGAGAAAATCTGATCATTGTTAGACAGGATGTGAACTGCATGAATATTATAACAAAACATGAATTAATAACTACTGCAATGGGTAAAGAAATATAATGTATATTTTGAGAAACTGTTAACAATGAAATCAAATTGTCTCTTTTGTTATGTGTACTAATTCAAAATAAATAGACTTGAAGCCTTGTTCAAGTTTGGCTTGTACCTACAAACATCTACATGTTGAAACGTGTCGCGCGTCTAGACAAGCGTTACCTACATCGATATCTCAGAACGATAAACCTACAAATATAATTCTCGACTCACGTGTTGAAACCGACAAAGTGGTAAACTCTCTCAGGATGCAATTTAACTACACCTAGAGACCCATAGTAATATACCTACTACAAAAGGATAAACCTATGAAGTCATCCACTCTAACACTATTCCTATTTGGTTTTTTTTATCCGGTAAACTAATATGATGTTATCGCAAATCACATAAGAGATAGATTTTCAGAATCAAACCTAATCTACTGGACAAGTATGAAACAAACAAACTATACCACTGCTACTAAGCTGCATATTTTTTAAACAAACGGTAAAATCCACAATGGGTGATGGCTTTCGCCTTTTATATTTAGCACTTCTGAATATTTATGAAGAATAAGTTATTCTGAAGTTTAATATTTAAAGCAAAAATGCCAGCTTGTCAAATCGAAAGCTATGAAAAGATTATTTTATTTAGACTCTTAACCTAGAACGACTTTTTAGTTTTTTTATTGATGTCGGTCAAAGTAAAGGTAGCAAAAAAAAAGTCTAGGCTAGCTTGTCCTAAAGGTGAGACTAATAACGATAATTGATCGGAAAATAAGTGAAACAATTGATGACTACGAGACTTAAGATCTTCATATTCAAATTTACATTAAAATATCATGATCAGCTTCTTGTTTCGCTCAATAATTGCCAATCATACATGACACCTCGGTGAGGTCCGTAAGTTGGAAATGTGTTAAACAATACCTTTCAGGCATTATGTAGTGTATATTAGTTATTTTATTATTTGTTAGTTTTTTTTTTGCTTTTGCTTGTAATGTAATGTTGTAATTTTTAATAGATTTATGATTTCAAACACAATGTGAATTGTTCCTGAATAAATTGAATTGAATTGGATATAGACAGTTATAAATGATTAGATACGTTATGTCATGGCATTCACGAGATGCTGAAAGTGATAATTTTATTAAATAGTATCTAGTAATTATTTCCCAAATTTTCGCCTGTGCCAAAAATAATAACTACTACCAAAGGAATAGCACAAAAGTATTAAAACACGCTATTAAAATCACCTGATGATATTTCTGATAAAACGACACGATTCGCCCTATTTATGTAAAATTCAAATTCGTTGTAATTCAATACTTTGCCTTAAAAATCTTGTTTCGAAATTCTCACCTCCATTGAACCCGTTTAGAGTTTGCTTCTAATAAAAAACTGAATCGAACGGAAATGAAATAACGTTAACCGGTTTTTCTCCGGCGGGTTGGAAGGTGCACTTCAAACTTTTTTCCCTTTTTTTGTCGCCATGACACTGACTCTCTATAGAAAATATTTTAAGTCGACTTCATTCTTGTATTGACTTCTAATGGCACGTATATAAAATCTATGTAGTTTCCTTCTCAATTGTTTATTCAGATTGTGATACACCTTTCGATGCTATGAATGAACAAGCTAGCTCCAACCGGTTTGTCCGGATACGATGGCTATAAAAGTAAAATAACCTTGTCTGGGAGGAAATTAACCATCTGTTGGCAAATTTTAACTAAAATAAATTACAATGTCTGAGGCAGGTTTGTAATAATTAAGTACACAGTATTACATACATTAGATCCCAAAAAAGCAGATGAACGACCTAAAATGTTCATGTATATGTATAAGGGTAACCTAATGATATTTAAATATATTTAAAGTTGCTTACAACATAATATCCCAGCAAGTAAAGAAGTTTGGTCACTTACATTTCCATTAACATGGTCATGGTAACTCTCTAGCGGGCCTTCGACGGACATGCTGCCCACGCCATCCTGTTTCAGTACGTGGAGGTACTTTATGCATGACACTAAGATAAATCATCATGTGCCGTATAAGAATGCCTTTGATATTTTTACGTCAAATATTAGTATTATTTCAACTGCCACTTCATGTCATTGCTGCACTGGGCACTTTTATAGAAAGCAATGCCATTCAATCTTTGACTCGATCAGGGTGTAGATAGTGCGAAGAGACCAGGTGGAACTAGGTGAAACTAAGTCAAACAAAGTGTACATTTTACAATCGCCTGATTTATTTTTTTCCATTTTACTGCTAAAACTCTTATTCCTTTTCAACATAAAAATTTACACATTCATTATCGTACATTGATTAACATTCATCGTGAATTACAATAATAGTAATATCTTTCATTTATATTACTTTGAGGGGGAGTTCAATATCTTTGGATAGTTCGTGTATGTCTTACACTTTATAGTTATCATTAATATTCATGTAACATCTTATTTGAGTTTCAACAATCAAGATATATTTATATTCAGTATTTTAATTATTTGGCGATCATAGACGATACCATTCCATATCACGTAATAATTTACACTTACATTCTTCAACTAATCAGTCGCGGACCCGTCGCACTTGGATCCAATGTAACTTTCCATTAATTATCTAAATAAATTATATGATACAAAAAATATTACACTAACAACCTGTTTAAGTATAAATTACACATACCTTACGTATAAGATGATTTCTAGCTTAGGATACAAATTTACAATTTCTGACATGTCATCTAGATATGCAAACAATGCGTTCTTCTATCAGATTATACATCAGTAGCACAGCCATCCTGAAAGTGATCGTCGGCCGAGGGCCTGGTTATGGTGAGCACGCGCTTGAGTGCGGCTACGGGCGGCAGCACAGGGGGCGCGCGCTGCCACACGCGCAGGGTGCGCGCGCCGGACACAGGCAGCCCGTAGTCAGGCGGGTAGGGCGCTTCGGCCGCCGGCGCCGGGCTGGGCGCGCTGCCCGCGCTCACTGCGTGCGACCGCGGGAACGTGCGGCTCATGTAGCCCAGCTCCTCTTGCGACCCGTCCACGCTGCAGTTCTCTATTATCGGCGTTCTATCATTATAGTACGTGGGAATTGCCGTGCTGACCGCACGAGCCAAATTACTGGCCTGGCTCATTTTCATTTGATCCCAAAGGCCGGATGGGTATAACGATTCTGAGGTCTCGCGGGCGTACTCGCCACTTCCTGGTCTTGCAGCGCTTTCCGGCCTCGTATCATTTATAAGATCGGGATCGATAGTGCCAGAAACTGTGGGAGACACTACTACAGGTCCGCCAGCAGTCACAATACTTCCTCTTCCCTCATAGTGATTCGTGGTGTAAGGTATATCATTCGCTCTCGGAGGTTTTAGAACAGGATTACATTTCGGGTCATTATAATTCGGTGAATCTTGTCTGTTTGCTAGGACAGCGACGTGAGGTCGATCTGTCGAAGTTGGGTGTACTTCATTTCCAGAAACAACCCTATCAATGGTATTCGGTGTTTTACTCTCACAAGCCGGTGTTGGACGAAACCGAACGAAAGTAATCAGCAGAGCTAAGGATATGACGACTACGATAAGGAATAACGCAGCTCCTAGGCTCGCTATCTGCGCACTTCCCAAAGATGCCATCCCCACTGGCATTTGAGTCACATGTACTGTAAAGTTGACCTCGGCATTCCCGCCTTTATTTTCAGCCACACAGTAAAACTCGCTAGAATCTGATTCCTGTGTATTTGTCAATATTAAAGAAGACTTCTTTTTAGAATCCCCTTCTTCAAATATATAAATTTTCTGATGCGCATTGAAGTGGCTTCCATTTTGAAGCAATCTCCCATTCCAGTACCAATTGATTGTGGCACTCGGTACGGCTTCCGTCCGACATGTAATAGTAGCATTAGAACCAACTGATGCCTCGACATGCCGGCTCGCTGGTAATATCTCCGGTTTACATGCAAACTCTTCAATAGGCAACTCTGAAAATGGTCGGTTAGCGAGACGTGTCGGCGCATAACAGCTGGGAGTTGATAGCAATTTATGTTTCGCTAACCATAATTTGAGATCTCTTAGCCGGCAGTCACAAGTCCACGGGTTGTCCGATAAGTCTATCGCTCGCAGTTTCTCTATCTTCTCTAATGAGCTCAGTGGTATGTCGCGTAACTTGTTTAGGTTTAATTTTAAAGATTCCAGCGAGCGCAACGTTCTAAACGCGTCTGGAGCTATTTCTCTAATCTCGCACTTGGATAGATCAAGTTTAACGACGCTGCCAAGATTGTTCAAAGCATCAGAATGAACTTTTAATACTGGGTTGTGATACAACGTAAGATCCCTCAGGAAGGGTGCATCCTTGAAGCTATCTGAAGGGATCTCTGTGAGTAAATTTAAAGACAGATCTAATTCAACTAAGTTAGTTAAGCCTTTAAAAGCTCTTTCATGTATTTGGCCAATATTGCAATTGCGTAAATAAACCCTTTGTAAGTTGAGCAGCCCTGTTTTGGCGAAAGCTTCCTGAGGAAGTATTTGAAGATTATTCCCGGAAAGGTCCAATACTTGAGTAGCAGGATCTACTGGCTCGGGCACTGTGATAAGAGATTTGTCCACACACTCCACAGTCTGCTTGCCTCCTTTCCACTTACACGCACACACAACAGGACAAGAGCCTGGGGGTGCGATACCGGCTAAAATTGTTTCCCACACCATCACGCTCATTGTCACTATAAACCACCTCATTTTGTTTCCAAATCCAATTTATTTTAAGTCACTGTAACATTTCTTTCACTTAAATCCACACGTTTAACTTGTGTCAGAATTAAAAGTTTACAAAAATTCAATAATATCTAATGATAAGTCGCGTTTGATCGTCGGTATCGTATCACATCACTACTCGAGAAAGTTGGCAAACGGTACATGACGGCACAGCGTGCTCGCGCGACGACTCGGACTCAACTGAGAGGGAGGTATCGTCTGCTCGTCTCGGTAACAGAGCTCGACGCATGCGTGCTGACGGCGCCCCGCGCCCCGCTCTGCGGCTCTCCTCGACCACCGAGTTGAGTAGCCCTACTCGACGCGAACTGTTGAAAGAATTCCAAAAGTGTAATTTTCTACCTGGCTGTGACCGCGGCCGATCATCCCACTCGCTAGCTCGTCACGTTCATTCATAAATACCTGAGTCACTAGCGGCGGCGGCGGCGGGGCGCTAGTTTCAATGGCGATGCCGGTCGGAGATGCAACAAACAATACTGGGTCCGCTCAACTGCGGCACGCAAACCGCTCCGATTGTTATACAATACGCATCCTTTTGTTGAGAGCACGTCGGGCATCGCATCAGGTAGAGGACTAATTATAAATAGCAGTTAGAAGGGATGGCAGGTATACAGCAACAATAACACAGGATGTGTCGCACAATGGATGCGACGGATTCATTCATCTCTTCGTTGAACGAGCTTAAGTCGCAACAACTGACTGGTTTTAAGGCGATTTAGCGATGAAAAAGCTTTTTGTTGTCTCACTGGATGCACCAATGTCATATAACTATCTAACCGTAAAAGTTTTGGAAGTAAATGTTATTTCATTCGAGACATGCGTTACATACACAACTTTTCAGAATATTTCATGCATGTGTTGTAAGCTGCTAAAACAATATTTTCGGGATGATTACTTAGTATCGAAAATTCGCATTGAGTTTAGTTTAGAATAAAATTAGGTACTGCGAGCTTTTACTAATTCTAGGTACTAGATAATGTACCTAGCTATTCGTTGGACTGGCAATACATCCAGCTCAGGCGCTACGAGCTACTTACGTTACACGGTCATTAATTAAATAACAACCCTTATTTGGCCAATTCCCCCACTCCGAAAAACGACCAATCGTTATTGATAGAAACTTAAAACCTCTCGACAAAAGTTTTTTTTTCCTTTAATTAGAACAATGTGAGGAATGGAGACGTCTTTGTTATAGACGTGGATTCAAGCTTTCAAGTAAAAAAGAAACCCTTCAGGATATTGCCAGACTTGTTACTACTATTTAGACACAGGCACAATTATAACTTATGAGTCTTCTAACTTTAGAAACTGCATCATTCATAGTCAGTAATTTATTCCAAACCAAAACAAAAAAGGAAAATAATTATCATCTAAGAATAAAGCGAGCCGCAAGCAATAATTTAGGCATGGCTTACTAGCAGGATCCTATAAGTGGGGTGTAAAGCTGCGATAAATTACAGCAACTGTTCAAGTGTACGTATGTTCGCGAGGTTCGACAAAGGCTCAAAGGAAGCTAATAAAACGAAATTAGTGATGTGGCACGCGGCTGGCACGCTCCGCCATATGCGCGGGCGCCGGGGACATCTTCTGCACAGTCAGCTGCGCCTCACCTGGCGAGCGCGTGGAGGCGCCCCGACACATGCCGCCCCTTACAAGGCTTCTCACAGCTTTTAATAAAATTAACAGCGCCACTCAACAAGTAATGGCCCTACAATCTATTTATAGAATGTAATATACGCGAACCTTAATTTTGTTAACATCTAGTAAAGACAAGTACATAGGATAAGTACGGAGAAATTTTCTTATAAGTATTTTGATAATCTATTTCAGTAGATGTTACTTTTCACGAAAACTTGAGATAAAACATACGCCCCTACATACATATTAAATAGGTATATCCATACTTATCCCACACTACATTTTGGTTTTGTTGGAGCTTGATTACCATAAATAACGTTTATTTCTGCTTAAACGATCTTTCTTTAATATTATGTATCGTACTATAAAAACTAATATGAAAATATTACCAACATTTTAAACACTGTTAAAAAACAGTGCAAAAAACTGCTTGTACGCTCCATATAAAGTAATGCTTATCGCTCTTTGTGCAGTTACTCGGACAACACTTGGTTTTGAGTCATACATTATAATATAATGCATCCTTTTTCATCCACTTACATTCACTGGCCTTGTATGAGTAAGTGTGGAATGACAATAGAACTCATTGTCTGATATACTGAGGTATTTTTATGAAAGATCCATTTATTTCATGCAAACACTTGGCTTTTCTCATCTTACGCTGAAGTAAAACAATAGACCGTCTACGCAATAGCAGAAACCTGTAATTTAATTAGTTGTCTTTCATGGTCCCTAAATAATGTTGGCCAACATTAGCTCCTCATTAAATTCAACAATACACCTATGGCTGCAAACGATAACACCCGCCATTCATCTCCGCTGTAATATAAACATGTCCGAGTGCATGTCAAACAATCTCAACAGAAGAATGAATTGTGAAATCATACTACACATAAACAAAAAATGTTTAATGATCGTTGATCCCATACCTGGGGAATGTATATTTTATTAACAATATTCTTCGTGAAACTGCAGCTGTATCGAGCCGGTTCCAACGAAAACGTTCTCATTGAAGAAATAGAAGCACAGTTGAAACAATAATTCAACATTCAACAGTCGGGTGATCTCAAAACAGTTTGGAAAGTTATTATGATAACATCTGTATAACGAAAGTAAACGGAAGCTGAAAATAATGTAAACGGTAAATTCTGATATTAATCATTTTCTCTTTAGAGAAGATTCGGGTTCGCAGACATGGTGCAGGATTTGGACATTGTTTGAAAGATTATCTGTAAGTCTTGCCGTATCAGTCGCCAGCATTTAGTATGTGCAGACGCCAGCAGGTTAAGGTGTAAATGTGTTTCTTTCTGTAAACTCACTTCCCTTATTTTATACGTTACTTTATAATAAAAACCGAAATTTGTTATAATGATATTGTGAAACGAGAACAACTGCCGACAAACTGTTTTGCAGTTTGGCAGACTTTTTATATGTTTAACCGATTTTGAATAAAATAAAATAAAAAAGGTCAATCTACCCGAAACTGTCAGATTTTCCCAACCAACCTTGAACCTAATGCTTTAGAGATAAAGTTGAAAATCTATTAAAGAAATTTGTAGTAGCTTGATGTGTTGGCGTCTATACATAAGTTTTGGCAGATATTTCTACAACACAGAGTTGACAAGGTTTTTTTAGGTAGCTTTTGTAAATTCAATACGTTTTTGACTTTTCCGTCATCGTTTTCGCTTATTGAATGCCAAGGTGTCGATGCCCTCAAAAATCCTTAGTTTTCCCAAGGATTTAGTCTCTGGTCTTAGTGCAGACAATTTCCACAATTTTAACATAATTTTATAAAAGCTATTTAGTAACAGATTCAGCAACACCTGTAGCAGCGTGGTAAAAAGGCGTAGTGAATACAAAGTGAGCATTTTATTTTATTTTTCTTGCGAACTCACTTGCCTTTATGATTCCGCGTCCTAAAATATCTTGATAAAAAACTGAGGCGTTCTCCAGTTCTTACACGTGTATAATTTTGATTTTTTTGTATTTTAAAATGCTTAATTTCTGTGTAACATAAATTATAAACGTAAAATGAGCTACTATTTTGTTATCAATCTAATGGGGCGCTCATGTTTATTCAAAAACTTTTCGATGAAAATTTGATCAACTGCATGCACAATCCATATAATAAAAGAAACATAACAAAATTACTGCAATTCATAATTAAAACGAACTGATTTAAACAACAAAATATAATAAAAGATCCGTAGTGGGGGTCTTTCACGCAGATCCTCAAAACTAAAAGTATAAACATCTGTTAAATAAAATACAGTCATAAGAAGATCAGAATTCTAAACAACGTAATTACTCAATACTGTTCATTAATATTAATTAGAATTAAAAGACTCGCTTTCATTCATTAGTATTCATAGCCGGTTGAAAACAAACTTCAAACAAAAAAAAAACATTGTTTTTTCACTAAAGGATATAAATTAGTTGAGCCGCTAAAGGATTTAAAGAGATTACAGCGCGCTTACAGTTCATTATGTATGGCGTTCCTAACAATGCATGATGCTCTCCTATTCCCGCTAACTCCACCAATTAAGGCAAGTGGGCTTGTGCCACTACTGAGTTACTTCACTACTCCAATAGGGTCAGGTTTCTACTAAGGATTATATTTGGATAAACCGTTTTATCTATTGTTCTTTTCTTATTATTGTACTTTAATTGATTAGTAGTAGTACATTTTATTCCAAACCGTTAAATTACTCCTTATAACATCAGCTATCTGCCAGTAAAAGTACCGTCCAAATTGGTCCAGCAGTTTCGGAAATTAGCCGGAACAAACAAACAGACACACAACAAAAATTAAATGTTTTATGTTAAAAGTACCGTTTATACTTTCATAATGCATTCAGTTAAAACTGTTAGGTATTTGAAATTACAAACAGACACTTCCATTTTATTTATTTGTATGTAATCTACTCTACTTATATACATATGTATAGATAAATTACACTAAATGCGAAAAGGTGTCGGAACTCGGCAGTCTTCTGATAAAAATGCAAATTAAAAATCAACAAAGCAGTCGAAAAAACGCGTTCATTAAAATCAGAACCCGTTTGACATTTGCTGGCTTTTAGCAGTCTACCTAAATACCTAATTGCATTTAAAATGTCGCTTGTATTCACATCTGTGCGTTTCTTTTTTCTGGAGCCCCTTAATGACCAAACCGTCGGCAATAATTAACAGTTAAACGAGCGTCCCAATTTAATGATTATGAGCTAGTTCCGGTGGTCAGCGACCGACAACACTTCACTGTGCGAAAACTCCACTTCACTCATTTCGTGAAGGATAAAATAATTAAACATATAACGAGTGTTCAGCCTCACACGGTTTTAAATGCCAAGTGCCATGAGTCAGTCTATTATACTATAGTACCATATTCCTAGCTTGAGTAGTTTTCTTTTAAATTATACAGTAGCACGTCCTCAGTCAGGACAATTACATTTACACAAATGCCAGATATAATATTTCTTTGGTAAACTGTTCTATTCCTTCATGAAATGACTCATTACTTTATTGAATATGTGACAAGACAAGTTAGCCGCATTCATTTTAAATCTTCAGTTTTTGCCAAAAATGTTGTGTCGCGAATAAGTTTTGAAATAACCTCGATAGCATAGTGAGTGGGGGACAAAGTAACTATCTAAATATTCCCCTATAGTCGAGTGCAATTAGACGAAAAGGTGGAACGAAGTCACTAGTGGTCGGATTTTCATGGGACTTTTTATTGAGGTTCTAGAGGTGTGGAGAAGAAAGTAATATGTTTTTGAATAACTTGAAATTTTACAAATTTAATTTGTGGCGTTATAGTGTGACCTGTGTACAATTTATATCCATTAAACGCCAAATTGGCCTGTTTATTTGTTCATTGTTGTCGATGAAATGCATAGGTTAAAGTGTTTTATTTTTTTTTAATTTCTAGAACACCGAATTTAAAAGAGCAGAATTTCTTATACATAACTGATATTCTTATAGATAACTGGGCATAAAAATGTACAAGAAGTCTGACTAAAAATTCATTCGCAAATATCAGGAAATCTAGTAGTCTACCCTAAAAACAGAGTATTCCATAAACATTAACTGAAACTTCATCAATGAGTTTTTAATTTATATGTACTCGTAGTTGTTTGTTCAATGTAAAGAGGTCAAATAGTTCAAATAGTTGTATGAGTAAGTAATAAATTCCAATAGATACTTGAAATAGTATTTGATTTTACTCACCTGAGGAGGATTTTAACTTAATACTTAACATAAAATTATTACTGGATTCCAAAACCCACGTAATGACGGTCGGCAACTGCAAGTACCCAAAGTTCGACGATGTAGAATTGTATTCTCATGACACTTCAGTAACTTTAAAATCAATACGACATATTCGGAGAAATGGGTCAAAACGGAGTTGCAAGATTTGACGTTGTAGTTTCATAAGTAGTACACACAAAGTCTTACTGGCGAAACTTAATTGTTAAACTAGAGCTCCCATATCTTCACACATCAAACCTAATTTTCCCAGTTTAACGTTCCCTCCTTTAAAGAACTTACAGCAGAAATTGCCTTAAGAGTGTTTTCAAGGGACCAGTGAGGCTTTGCCAAAATCTGCGATCTGCAATACAAACGGTCTATTTTTGGGCATACGATCCAGGCCAACAATTTCAGTATGCTCCAATTAAATCAGATTATTCTATGTATTTCTCAATTCCAGCCGCTATAACCCGGATCGGTTGGTTAGTGGACTAAAAACAGGGTTAAACCGCACGCCTGCAGGGTATTATCGCTTCAACGCTTCCTGTCTAACTCAGATTTGTCCGATATCCGAAATTCGGATTAATCAGCATAATGTGACTTTTATTCTTTTACGCGTATATATCGTTTCCCATTTGATTAAATAATATAAAACAACCGTGAAGCAAATAAAGTCGCTAATTATTGAAAGACATATTCAATCTCAGAATATCGAGACAGATCCGACTTGAATCGATTTAACTTTATAGGCCTTTAAAATGTTTGATTCACTACAATACATAATGAAGAGCTCCCCGAGCGCCCGGGGAGGTTCTTTCAACCCAACCTTGTAATTTTGCTTTTTCCGGCAACAAGGACAATTCTTTTTGGGTAGGTAGTTGCCTTTTTGTAGAAATTATTAATCTGCCTTTTGATAAGTTTTCCTTTTTCAGCGCTCTTATTAGATCCTGTTGCTACTTACCTACTTGAAGTTGTGACTTCAAATAGGTACCTATGTGGTATTAATAAATTGGTTTTATTTAACAATATTGTTTATTAATTTCCTCTCAAGATTGGGTATTATAATCCTGCTCAAATCTTACGTTAATCCACTCTTCAAAACAGAAAGTGACAGATTTTGAAATGATTTTCAATCAACGTGTTTGTTATTTTGTCTTCAAAAGAATGTTCAACGTGATGTTCAATTGTTCTGATATTCCTATTTCATTTCAGTAATGACGTAACAAAATTCATTTAATTGTTTTTAACGACACGGACGCGAGCAAATAACGCTAGAGAGACCGTCCCGGGCCCATTAAGGCTCAATAACTGCCGTTCGACGTACAACATTCTAAATTTCGACATGGCGCATGCTGAGGATAATCTGAATAAGAAGGCAATTTTAGGGTACCCTATTTCAGATCTGAGGGCAACTGGCGCGATAAGGTCGATAATGGCGGCACTCGGTGAATTAAAAAGCATGGTCTAAGTTCTGCCTCGCCCGCTGAGATATTGTGCCGGATATTTGCATTTTATTCGACGACACTCACCATTATACACTGACGGGTTACTAACAATAGTAGCCGTGTAACATTGCCCAATCGGGAAACCGCAAGGTGTTGTTAAGATATGCTGGCTAAGCTATGCTAATGAAGTGTGTACATTACTTTATGCTCCGTCCGGGACGTGGGACAGGTTGTGTACCAGAATCATGGATGCCACTCGTCTGTGATCGACCTAAATTAAGAAAATTAATATCGGGCATGCGAAACTTCTTAACAACAGATCTCGGCTCATACCATTTAACACCAGTGTGGATCACATTTATCATTTACAAGCACTATGAATATCATAAGCGTAGACTAGCTAAACAAATTATTTCACTTCAAAAACCATTTTAGGATAAAATACACGTACCTACCCCACCTCGAAACATTGAAGCGGACCTTTTCAGGGATTGTGCGTGCGTAACGCAATCACGGAGGTATTTTTAATTTGTAACACCGCGCACCGTGTGGAGTGTGTTATCGTTACATAACAAAATTATGGTGACGCCTAGCAGCTAACGTTTGTTGGACATCAGCCTTCTTGACTTTATATTAGACCGTTTGAAAAACGGTTTGATGGGAACGCTCAAGAAGGTAATGGACAAAAATAACAACGGACTACCTTTTTTATCATCGCATCAGGTCGTAAATGTCCACTTCTAAACATGGCCGTCCCCATAGACCGCTACAACTTCGTACTTTTGTGCTTTAAATGTGTACCACTCTGTAAATTATCAGCAAAAGTAAAATTGTACGTAAACAGCAAACAATATTGACTTAGCGTAGACTGTGTCGGGAAATAAATCTCATTATGCTGTCAAAGTATCGTATGTAAAAAAGGTGTATTATATTTTCTTAACGTACTCATCCGAGTTTAGTTAAGAAAAAAAAAAGAAGTCTACAATGGAAAATAAAATCAATACGCATGAAAAGTCTTAGTTCAAAAAATATTTGTACTTTCCCTCCAACCATAAACCAGTCAGGAACAGTGACGAGGTCGCTATTTAGCCTTTTATTCCAATATTCAATACTCTTCCGCCCCAGAATCATTATTAGCTCCCAAGCGGTTCTGTAGTGTAAATAAAAGAGGCTTTATTACCTTATGCTATTAAAAGTCGGCGCAGCTTTATGTCTGTGCCTGTTGGGTTTCGGGTTAGTATTATTTACTATGCTATAATACCTACTGAAGGCCTTTGAACCCTCTGATACGTATAATATATATTATGTGGCCTGTAGTCACGTACTCCGTATGAAGACGTAGAAAAATATATTTTTTATGTACAATTTATCTAGTCAAAGGAAGTTCTTATTTTTACTTTGCTCGTCAGAACATGAAATCGTAGCATCAAGATAAGTTTATCGTTCGCAATTTATTATTTAAGCCTTTAAATCCGTCTCTCCGGCTCTTTTACTTCTATACAATAGAACTTGGATTTGCCGATACTCACAACGACGACTATCTATTGTGGAATACCTACTTCAATTAAAAATAGATTGCTACCTAATTGGCTATTTTTGCTGAATAGGATTGTGAATTTCCAAGCAATAGAAATTCGTGACATCCGTTAAAGCTTTTAGACCGCAACAACATGAAACATTTCCTGCTAAAACCGGTAAAGCAAAAAATATAAAAATAGCGAACTGTTTGTTGTTACGATAATTGAATGAGATGCCTGTCAGTGACAGATTTGACAACCGTTTTACGCCTTATTTTTATTTCTTTTTTCCCGTTTTCGATTCGAATGGCGGTTCAAATAACTCTTTGTTTTAATTTCACCCGAACATCCCGACCCGGAATCTGATTTATCAGACCTTACTCAGCTTTTACTGCGAAATACTTAGATATCATAGCGATAGGGAAAAGGTAAACAATGCGTTTATTTCTCGGAAATCTTGGACCTCTGGGGAATGTTATAGTGTAACTTATACGAAGGCAAGTAGCCTACATATTGACGTTTATAATATTGGGTTTATGAAAAGGTCGGTCACGACGTTGCATACCTACAAAACAAGAAATCTTAAATGGCAAAATATTTTTGGCGGAGAGTAAAAATCTGTGATTTTAAACATACCATTTCTGTGAATACCGTTGCACCATTTCGAATTAGTGCTCATTTTCCAGATAAATAAAATGACACAAAAAGACGTCAATTACATTCAAATAGCCAACAAGGTAGCTGCTTTCCTGCTATTATAGATATAATTTATTGTAGCGTTCTATTACCAATTCTGTATCTCTGCGTAGTTTGCCGCGCATCGTTATCAAGCACCCAGCTCCAATCTCTCACCCCAATTACCCAGCTCCTTTTATACCCAATTCACCCATTCCTATCCCATTAACTGGGGTAGTTGGGTCATCCCTTCACCTTTTTCTGTCTGATTATGCTCGAGTATTATATGCATTTTATTATCACACTTACTAAATTCCTTCAACTTTCAATCGGGACCTCTAAAACGAAATTTTAGTTTTTATTTTTCTTCAATGTTGATCCAGTAATTGCTGTTTATTGGTAACAAAACTCGTATTTACTGGAAATTCATTTCTTTGACACCGTTGTTCAATAACCTGCTTCAAACGAAGCGGAAACAAGATATGTACCGTACTTAGAACGACATATTTATAAAATCTTGACGTGAAAGGAAGGGCTCGATAGCGGAACGTTTCTATGCTCTGCAGTCACCAAATACGTCACGACTGTTTGCCATTCTCATTGTGAACAAAAGCGGCGCGCAGCAGGCAGAAGGCGCGGGCGGCGGCGGCGGCGGACAGGGGGACAAAACCAACATCCTTCACATCACCTCACGTATTTATAATCCCACATTCGCTTCCTGCTTTTTGTTGGATGTTATTCTAAGGAATTTAAAATTTGCAAAGGAATCGTTTCAACTAACAGTGTATAATTTAAAAGAATTAGTACCTGCCTGCTTTTCAAGCATTCCTCATTATACAACATAATTATATAATTTACACTGCTAACTAGCTGGTGTGAGGGCTAATGCAGTGTTCACATTGTGTGGAAGTTTGTAGTTATGGTTACTTTAGCTAATTAGACTGGCAGACTTAATGTAAATATGAACTGCCTAGCCTCCTGCACTAGTGCCTGATGTCAGGTGTAAAAACTTAGTGAAAGCTCCAACTGATGACTAAATAAGAACCCAAGACTTACCAGAAAGTCATCTTTACATTTTTCACATCCGTACCACACTCATACCCAAAATAGTTAGTAAGTTGAAAGCGGCACGACGCAACGCGCGACGCACGGGACCGCAAACATAGTGCACTTTGTAATCCGCTAGAGCCGCTAGACACATGCCTACAGTGTGCATATTTAACAAATACTTCACGCGTGGTCAGTGTCGGATAGTTCACAAATTTCACGTAAGTTAACTTCCAGCCGGGCCGCAACTGTCCCGGGTCCGGTCCCGGAGTCCGCAGGCCGGAGTCCGGCGTCCGGAGTCTCGACTCACCGCCAACAAACAATGTGCCAACGGGAAATGTGTAGCATTCCCACTCTATAATATAATAGCCTTTTTATACCAAGTTATAAAAACTTTGTATTTTATAAGCAACATTACCTTCCTGCGCTCTGGTTTCATAGGTACATGATGAAAGCTATATTTACGTATTTAGACTTACTAATAAGCTGCAACCATACAAGTGTATTGCATATTTTAATTTTGATTTCGTTTTTTCCGCTACCTATTGAAAGTAGATCACTTTGAACTTCAAATAAAAAAAGTAAATGTAACAACTGCATAACAATGCTAAAGTGATTCCTTCTAACGTTATACGGTGTGGAAATGCAGGAAATTCTCCTCGGACAAGCTTCGGTTATAAAACATAAACGTAGTAAATGTTAGCGTCTGCAAACCAACTAACGTCATATTTGTAACGGTATCCTGAAATAAAAATGCGACACAAATAAATAGCAGTTTGATTCTATAATACAGACTAACAAGTTTAATCAGATTATGAACAGGCAGGTACTTCAGGTTAAATCTGCGTAAAATCAACTTCCGAAACTCTTGTTTGAGCAATAATTCAATCAAATTAAGTCATAATTCGCATTCGTTAAGAGTCAGCAAGTTTACACGGGCTCGGGCGGACTACTAGCTCTCTCGCAAATTGGCTTGAGGCACAAGTTTCACAGGGTAAATCATACCTCGACATGATAGCGCGACTCACGAGCCATCAGTGTCATGCAGGTGCTCAAAGTACAGATTCATTTCGGTAGTCACGGATTAAAACTCGGAGCAATCTAAATTGGCTTACTGCTACGAAATTTAGCTACGCTTTTACTAATGGGAAAGTGCAAACTAAAGTTTTTTTTTCTGATTCAAACCTCTATCAGGGTTCATTTTTAAGTCATAAATGTGAAATGTTTTTAATGAATAGAATTTCATTAGTAAGTGATCAAAGACATATTTTAACGCGTCATGAAGCTTAGTATCAAAGGATCAAAAAGATGCATTGAAAATTTCTAACTTCAATAAAAAAAAATTTTTTTCACTGATGTACGATATTTGTGTCGTTATATTTTCAAAATTATAAAACAAAGTACCTAATTCATAAAATAAAAGCTTACGTTTAAAAGAAAAGAAGTAGGTACACTTTATTTTAAACGTTAACATAATCTCTACATAAACACTTCTATCTAAACTAAACAATGTCATTTCCGGCACATCGGTGCCGGTGGATGTAGGCTGTTGTACGTTTTTAACTTATCGTATTTACGAATGCTATGACTCAGTGATATCGCCACAAAAGCTCGTTTGCATAGCGATAAACCACAGCGACAAAGGAACAAGGTTGAATCGACAGGTTAATACATGTCTCGCAAACCGCTGTGTGGGTGATACGTGGAGTGAACAGGGCGACTCACACGAACACACCGCACGTTAATACAGGATGTGTCGCAAACAATAAGTCCCATAGACCACGTTGCTGACTGAATTGTGTGCTCATTCGTAAGGTGTTCGGTACCGAATGTCTCTATGTTGTTATTCGTTAACTCCAAAATATCATTCTATCGGAATGTTCATCGATCGATATTCTACCCAAACGTTGAGCAGCCCAGGTTCTGGCATTTGAATCTGTTGCTTCTGTTATTGATAAGTTATACTATTAAACTTCAAAGGCGAAAAGATGGTTTAATAACTAAAAGGAGCAAACAATTTGATAACGTCTGCTAAGAAGTCTGATATGGAGTTAGCTTAGTTATTTTTAGACTCGCTAAATTGAGTCATATCCCCAGTAGATATTTGGTTTCGTATGTACGGTACTTTATTATGACAAAACATTTGAATTGCGACATGTTTTATTATTTTGTATCATCATTTCTGCCGAAAGACGTTCACTGATCGACGTCATCCTTCCCCAACTATATCATTCGCCACACGATTCATTTGTATAGATAGTTACATTCATTTACATAAATAAGACTAATATCAAACCACTGTTTCGGCTCTGCCCTAAACAGTTTAGGCACTTACGTAACTTGAACTATTATATACACATAATCGTGTTCCGCGAAAGTTGCCATGTAAAAGTTTGTAGATCAATAAAGTGGCAAAGAATATACTGACATATTGGATCTCATTCAAACAAAATATCAAACTGGATTTCTTTGACTACAGTATCCTCCAATAAATTGTTTAAAAAAAAGGTCTAATTCCTAAATAATGGTACAAATAAAGTAACAGGACGCCAGACGGGTTACGGGTACCTGTCGAATGAATATGCTAAATAAATAAACTACTCGTGTGAGCCCGGGCCGTGAGATCATTCCATTGATAAATACTGGCCGCAGAGTCCGAGTTAAAAGGGAAATTGTGTAGGAATGTCTGCTGCGGTTAGGGCTGCCCGCCTTCTGTTCCCCCAGCACTCGGGGATGGCATGCTTTAACCCAGCGACCGCCAAGGGTTTGTTCTATAGCAGTAATTATAATCTTAACAGACCTGCCGTTATCAGGCTTATTGTAGCGGGCACACTTGGAATTCAAGCCACGTGTTACTATCGAGCAATGTTCCGCAGTTTGACGGGCAACGTGCCGTGCCGCGGGATAAAATGCTCCCCCTAAACAATGTTACCAAGGGAAAATGTTTCTTGTGACCCATATATCGTACAGTTACATATAGCCGGCGGCATTTGTGCACCTAGACTTTTGACCTCGTGAAATACCCTATATATTAGCGTATGTGAAAGTTGGAGTGAGTTCTGCGAGGTTTGGACATTTTTATAAAAAACTAAAATTACGTGTATTCAAATAAGCAGACAATAAAAGTACAGATTATACAAAACCCAAAAAGTCATTAAATCAATATCACTTATTAATAGTATTTCAATTTATCTTGGTTAGTCAGCCCTAGGCCGCGGTGTGAATGTGAACTCCCACTTGCAGGCGAGTGTCGTCGCCGCCACACTACCTCCTCTCTATAATAATGCCAGACTTACCAATGGCCCCAATAGGTGACAATAAAGATTGAGGAATTGTTACTCGAACTACATGACACTCCAGACTGGTTCCTGTTACTCCAGCTTTGTGTGTGGCTTCATCTTATTTATTCATGTTTTGTACTGTAATGGACGTAAGGAATTTTATTTGTCATACAATGTAGATTATCATTTTGATTGGAAAACATAACGGTATAACCTACGTATCCGAATCGGAGCATAACGTTATCACCTAGAATGCAATCACTTGACTCTACATCTCACACAAATCGTAGGCGTAACCTGCTCAATGAGCACCTACAAACAATCCTTTGCCGACCAAAAAAACTATGTTAAGTTTAATATTAAAGTTAAATTCAAATAAAAATCTAGCATCCGGCGTGAGTTGTCGTCTCACAGTAACGGAAATAACTTATCAGATACGCTGCCGGCTCGCACACGGCCGCGGCCGTCTTGCCGGTGCATTTATATTCACCGGTGCCGTCTGGTGCAATAAAAAAATACTTAGGTACAGCTGACTCGGCCATACCAAAGACGTTATACAAGCTATGAGGCTTTCTGTCGTCCGTGCAACATACAATGACGACCAACCCGGATTATTCTTTATGCTACGAACAGGTAATATTGATAGTGATGTGCTTTTGTTGGAAGTATCGATAACCGTGCATTGTTTTAGTACTGATTTGTAATTAAAAAACCAATTACATGCAAATTGGGAGACTATAAATATATGTACAACTATACGATTTTTAAAAGGGTATAGAAAATTAGAGCGACACATTTGACTCGAAACTAACAAAATTGGGTATGTTCATTCAAACAGCACTAAAGGTAAGACGAGCTACATGAGCATACTTGTACTAGATACGCTTTACGTCAAAAGTCCAACTAATATTGATCGAAGTTACTTACGGTATTTTTAGTTTTGAGGAAGGAATGCTACATTTATTAAGACGTGTAAAAGTGTTTCTAAAAATCAATTTACAAAATAAAACATCGTGAACCCGTTTACAAATACTTAAATAATTATATATATTTTTATGAAATTACAGATAACTAAAATATAAAATGTTAAATGCTTACCTTTGCTTACATGCATCAGTAGTTTTTAGGTAGTACAAACCTACCTAAAAACTTTACTAAAAACATTTAACATTACTCCAGTATAAACGGTTGTGCCACGTGAAAGCACGAATGTTTTTTATACAATCCGGTCACAGCGTTTTTTTTTCATTTACGCAAAGCCAAGTTAATAAAAAATCTACGCTGCGGTTTTGCAGCGGCGCTACGAGACTTCTACGCATCCTTTACACGGGTTCCATACTACACCACTGCCCCTGGCATATTGGTTAGGCTTTAACCGACCGGGTTCAGTGCTACGCTGCTGCTACGCCACCGCTACGCAGCGCGCCACTCCTAAGTACCGGGTTCAGTGCTACGCTTCTGCTACGTCACCGCTACGCCGCGCGCCGCTACTACCGACCGGGTTCAGTGCTACGTCAACGCTACGCCTCGCGCCTATTCTAACGACCGGGTTCAGTGCTACACTGCTTCTACGCCACTACTAGCGAGCGGGTTCAGTGCTACAACGCTGCTACGTCACCGATACGCCGCTACTAACGACCGGTTTCAGTTCTACACCACGTCACCAAGCGTCCTCGGTCCTGTAGGCTTAGCCAAGTTGACAATCTACAATCGTTAACGCTAATAGAAAACGAATCAAATATATGGGTATGACGTCATCTCAACGTTAAGTCACGTGGTCCAAACAAACGAATAGAAAATTCGTAGTCAAGTTTAAATCGTTAAAAATAATAGAATGAAACGTGATCGTTTCTACAATGTTGATCGCTACATCCCATATAAATCATAGCCAAGTTACAATTTTGACCAACGCTAACGAAACGATGTCGAAGTTTTTGAACTTCTTGGTGATCGCCGAGACCCAAGAATTAACGATTAAAAAACGGCGTCTATATGATCCAGCTGTGTCGCTTATCGCGTCATTGTTTATGTTTCAAACTTTCAAGTGCCCTAGTATGGTGGATTTTCTAATAACAAAGGAAGATATTTACGAAATACCTGATAATTTTCGTACCGTTCCATGAATTCCAATAAAGCTGCGAACAGTTCTGGGCTTGCTCGAGATCTAGATTGCATCTCATAAAAGTTACACTTCATAAAAGGTATCTTTCATTTGAATGCAGAATCTTTTCATATGCCTACATTGAGTCGAAAGCTCAAACAGCGGCAAAAAAGCTGGGTATCCTAAATAACGTGAAGCGGTACTTCAAGCCAGGACACCTTTTAGTCCTATATAAAGCTCAAGTTCGGTCCGGCATGGAGTACTGCTGTCACCTTTAGGATGGCACAGCCAAATACCAATTAGCCACACTCGACTCTGTTGAGCGCAGAGCCAAGAGGCTCATTGGTGACGATAAGCTGGTGGGTACCAAGCTTCATAGCCTGGCCCACCGGCGCAAGGTTGCATGTCTGTCGGTCTTTTACAGACTGTACTTCGGTGAGTGTGCCCAAGAGCTCCACGAGATCATTCCACCATCTCCCTTCTTCCATCGGGAGTCCAGACGTACTGCGGGTTATCACCCATTCCTTGTCGATGTTCCACACATTCGCACGAAGCGCTTTGCTACATCGTTTATTATGCGCACAGCCAAGGAGTGGAATTCCCTGCCTTCGTCAGTGTTCCCAAGTTCATATGACCCCAATCTATTTAAGTCGCGAGTTAATAGGCTTCTTCTGGGTAAGCTCGTTCCAGCGTCGACCTCATCTCTGTCCTCAGGACTAGATTGAGGTCAAGAGTAGGCCCATTTAGTAAAAAAAAAAAAAAAAAATTCGAGTCACAGTATTTTTTTAAATTACACTCCGCACTGATATTCTAGTAAACCAATTTTATGAAGAACTTGTGCCTTATTTCGCTTGCTTTTTATCACTTAAAACAATTATTCCTTTCTTAAGAATCCATAACAAAAGTTCAGCCCGCGCACAAATTAAACAACTTTAACTTTGACGTTAGTTTGATGTTAGTTGGAACGTGAGCGTTCCAACTAACATCAAACCCATCAGAACCTTTACTTTAGTCTATGGTAAGCCATAGACTAAAGTATAGATTTTTTCTAAAGACATTGGAGAACGAGCGACCGACTCAGTCGTGTCAAGTTGGCTACCGAGATAGCGTTTTCTACAATCGCTTACGCCAAGGCGTTAACGATTGTAGAAAGAGATTCGATACGAAAGGTTTGTAACTTGGCTAGGCCTGCTGAATACTCACCCAGAGCGACACTCAGAGACGAAGACTTTAATTATCTTTCTCTTCGGGCAGAAGAGATAAAACTATGAAATGATTAACTTCTTTGAACACGAATTACTTAACGGATATTCTAGTTAAGTGCTGGTATAGAGTTAAAACTTTCAAAATTACTCGATTTTAACAAGACTTTAAATTGATAGATAATATTTGTATACGTAACCCAAGAATCTGTTATGCATGCGAACTAAGGAACTAAACAACCGTATTCCAAGTAATCGACAAACATCGTGGAAATCCCTAGCGAGACGGCAATATCGCTGCGATGCTATGTGATTGGCGCGCGGCGTGGGCGGCTGCATAATGAACCGCCGAGCCGGTGGGTGGGGCAGGTGGCGCGCGGGCGCGGGGGAGGGGGGGGACCCGGCGTGCCCGCGTCTCGTCCCGTTTGATGCTAGATTGGAATCCGCACGAGCCAGCGCCTTCTGCCGTCAAATCCGTCAACATCTTTATCCCGGATATCCGAACCTTGATCTGTTATTAGAGGATCTGGTTCTGTTAATGCCCCCAGATTGTATGCAGTCATCAGCCTTTAGAACGTGGAATTGAATATTCCAACATTAATGAAAATGTTTCTCACAAAAGAAGCAGCAGGAATTGGCATTTCAACCAAACAACATCTGACAACTTGGCGTAGCGTAGTACAAGAAATGTTTACGATTGAAAAAACTTTTTAAATAGAAAATCTCTGAAAGGTAGTAGTACGAATGACCGGTCAAAGCGTCCCGGAGCGAGCTACTTTTCCCCTCGATTGCGGCAACCGCTTCCGGTAGCCTTCCGGTAAAATTCCACACTCAGTTCGAATTTTCTTCGACTTACTTCTCTTTTTAATTCGTCGACTGATTGCGAGGTTCAGGGATTCAACCACGAAGCACTTTTATATTTATTTGCCTGTTATTTATTTATTTTATACTTTCACTTCGAAATATTTTTACGTTTCGAATAATAAAATTCGACTGCTCTTTGAATGTCAGCTACGACTCAATAAAACGGATTAATAAAGAAGAAAGAACAAAAAGAAAAACATCGGTAAATGCGGTCCAATTAAACCTTGAGTTCAAATATTTACATTATTACAGAATGTTTCATGATAACGAGGGTTGTTTCTGGCCATATATTAATTAACAGTCGTTACACAAATATTAAAGAAGTACAAATAAGTAGTGTACAGAAGGCAGGGGCTGGGTGCCTGGGTGGTAGTAACCACTAGCTGTATAATACGTAATACGTTTTGTGGTTACCTACATAGCTACGTAGGTACCTGTTATATAGCTCTTTTAATTTGGTGGTCGAAAGAGGTTTGCCAACATCGTAGCTTGGGGAATGTACCGGGAACATTAGGTATTCTGTGAATCCACCCACCGAGAGACAGGCGTGAATTTACTATACAAATACAAATTACACTCACATATATGTATGTACTTACTTAATACCTTTACGTGACATTCTATGGGTTAAGGGGCTTTAAAATTGTTGGATATCAATATATTTATTTTTAAAATAATAATGAAATATAGTTTATTTTCGTTTTCGTCGTATTAAACCTACTTACCAGAACCAAACATCTGTGCCTAACTCGACAACAAGCCTAGCGTCTAATTTTAGGGTAAATAATAATAAAATCCGACAGCCCTAATAACGATAAAGAAAGATTTGTCAAGAAGAAATTATGTAGTATAAATAATAGTACTTCTCAATGCCATCATAAAAACAGGTGCTATGAGCAAAGAGCAGTCACAGAAAGTCCCACAATAGAGCGTCAGTTACTCAGCAAACATTGCGTAAGAATTTGATTAAAAGTGTCATATTAGCCTCGTGTACATCAATGTCTTACCCAGACGAGCCAGACGTGTTAAATACACGGTTAGTAAGCTTTACAAAAGTTATTAAACAATACTGACGCTGTTAGGGTCCCGAAAGCGATTGCAATATCAGCGCGATGCCACGCCCGCTGCCAACGACAAACAAGCCGTGCACTATGCAAGTTTTAATGATTTTTTTCTCTTCACTAAACTTAATAAATGAGTTTATGAATGTAAACGAGGTTAAAAGGGGCCCTCAAGTTTAATGTGTCCTAAAATAATAAAATATTCAAGTACTGTCAGGCTTTACATTATGTACGAACTTTTTATAAGCTGTATATTTTTATATAGTCTTCATCGTCGCGTTTTCTCGGCGTTTTGCCAGAATTTGCTTTACTTAAAAGAAAGGAAGCTCAATTTTTTGATCGGTAGCCAGTGTTTATGACATCACTGCACACTGGCCAACGCCAAATGTGCGAGTGATTTTGATCTCTGTTACCTCCTTATATATCTAGAAGAAGTATACATTATTGTGGAATTAATCCTACCCTTATTAGTTTCCTAGATCTTCATATTCCATGATCTAGTAGCTGCAAGTGTCAAAGCAACATTCCGGGATTAAATGTACTAAAGGAGTAATTAACGGGGAACACTAATTGTGGTTAACATAATTATTACTCCTTAATGTAAGGAAATACATGTGAAGAGAGCAACTATGGCACATATAGGGCGGAAAGGTTAAGTGGCAGACACTTAATGCGTCAATGTTTCAGACAAGTTTGACCTTATCTTGAAAATAGCAAAATACACACTTAAAGCTGAAACTTATCTAAGTCTTTCTTACTGTTTCTTCCTCACCCTTAACTGAGTATTCCAACGAGTCATAACCCAAAGCTATTGCCTAATATTTTCCGATCGATCATCTCATTTTAAACCCTTTGATACTCTGTTGTATTGTATTGTAAACAAAGCTGACATTTAGAAAGGTCATCCTACATAGGAAACTAAAGTTGAAAATTAATTTTCATTAAGAAAAGCTCTGCCCATAGTCAAGAGTTGTTACACTGATTACAACGCTTTTATTTTTTAATATTCTGGACAACATCAAAGTGAAGTCAAGATTCCATAATTTTCTCCACTCGATTTAACAAAAAGCCACGTAGTTAAAAGTTAAAAATAGGCTGGGGCTTTTCCTGTAGGAAAGCAATAATAAAAAGAAGTGTGAAGCCCTACCGAGAATATATTTACGCAGTAATTAACTTCATTTTAAAAGAAAATATTTTTTAAGTGTTGACTCTTAAAAAATATTTTTCATTACTCATACCTGGAAAGCAGGTCTGAAGTTGCCTGAGGAGCGGGTTGAAAGTAATACTTTCAGTTCAATTCAATTCAATTCATTTATTGCATCAAATATGGTAGGTAGGTACATGAAGTTCTTATATAAATATTTAGTAACACACATTTGGCCAATAGATAGCATGCAATAGTACAAGTATTTACACTAGCCCTAGGAAGAATCGTTTTCGCCTGATTGCTGTCAAATTAGTAAAAAAAAAACTAGCCCTATTTTCACATTTCTATTGAATCATGTTCCAACTTTCTATACAGCCACTCAATTACAGCGCGATGTAAAATTGAAATAACATAAAGTAAAGTATTAATTAAAGAATTTATTTTTTAATTTAGTTTCAACTATTTCATTAAAATGATATAGATTTGGGCAAAATATTTACAAATTTTTCAATGATGAAAATAAAAAATAATGGCTGAATAGCTGGCCGGCCACAGAAAAATAAAAACAAAACATGCGGAAAAACGGCAACCCGATCTTCATTTGTTTTTTCGAGTTGTAGTTTTGTTTATACTTCCGTATAGCAGAGATGCGTTCATCTGATTCAGATATGGATTTAACGCCTGATTTCATAAGAGAAGAGGCTAAAGCAGTAGTGGAAAACGTTTTACCACCTAAATAAAAACAGGTACCTAAAATAACAACGACGACGAAATAATTCATACGACGATTTTATGAACTGGCGCGCTGAGAAAAAAGTGAAATCGTTACCTACCAGAAAACGTTTTGGTAATATATTTCAACGAATTATCAAAGACTTACAAACAACAACATTATGGAGCGTGTATTCTATGTTAAAGACATTTATATGATTTCGAGAGACTAACTCGAAATCTCTTTTCTCAAAAGGCAATCTGCATTTAAATCGAAAAAATCCAAAATTTTCACTTCTCAAGAGGTAGAAAGCTTGTTCCAAGTGCCTGATGAAATATACCTGGTAATGAAGGTAAGCAAATCTTTTTATTGTTATTCGCATATAAGAAACTAGCTTTTGCCCGTGGCTTCGCCCGCGTGGATGTCGAAAAATATGCGACGGGAACGCAATACCGGGATTAAAAAGTAACCCATAGGTTAATCCAGGTTATAGTTACATATCGTCATCCCCCTTTTTAACCCTTCTGGGGTAGAATTATCAAAAACGCTAAGACACGTATAAATCAATTTCCAATCGTCAGCCTAAACACAAAATTTGAAGATCCTAACTTCAACACTGATGGACTTCCATAAATGAATTCTTAATGAATACTTACTCTTTACAAAGAACACACCTTCCAAGTTTCATGTCTCTAGGACCAGCGGTTTGGGCTGTGTTTTGATATATCACCCAGTCAGTCAGTTTACTATTTTATATATAGAAGATGACTCCGTAATTCTCTGTATTTCTTCTATATTTTACTTCTCTGGGCCGTTTTTTCCGATGTCATCACGCAAAAACTTTGAATTTCGTATTTATTTATATCTAATCAAACGCCGTACAGCCCTTTTTTCGTATTAAAAAGTAGCCTTTGTCTTTTCGCAGGCTCAAGGAAATCGACTGGATTTCCTTTCAACTTTTCTGTAACTGGCTCAACTTTTAAACTTCCTCTAATATACTCGTTCCTTACCTTATCCATTCTTGTCACACCATACATCCACCTCAACATCCTCATATTCGCAACATGCAATCTTTTTTCATCCATCTTCTTCACAGCCCAGCATTCCGATCCATACAGCACGACAGGTCTAATCACAACTTGTACATTTTCCCCTTTAACTTGAGGGGCATCCGTGGGTCGCAAGTTGTTCCAGTGACCTGTTGCCATTTCATCCATCCTGAGTTGATCTGGTGTATTACGTCTCGGTATACTTCGCCATCCCCTTGGACAAGCGACCCGAGGTCCCGAAAATCGGAACAGATCGGAATGGGCTTTCCGGCAAGGAGTTATGGGCACAGGACTGGAGAGGTCGCCCAAATCACAAAATAGGTATTCTGTTTTGGTCCTACTGACTATCAGGCCAACATTCTCCAGTCTTTGCCACCACACCTCCAATCTGCTCTGGACCTCTAGGCCACTCTCGGCAACCAAAACAATGTCGTCGGCAAACAGCATATACCAGGGAGCCTCTTCCTGGATGTCCGACGTATGTGCGTCCATTATCACCAGGAAGAGGTAAGGGCTTAGAGCCGTCCCTTGGTGCAAGCCGACAGCCACATTAAAGCTGCCGGTAGTGCCCGCAGTCGACCAGACTTGGGTACTACCTACATCTACTTTACATCGCTCGAATCAACTGCACATACTTCCCAGGCATACCTTTCTCTTTCAGGGCCCACCATAAAACTTCACGAGGTACCCGGTCGTATGCCTTTTCGAGGTCGATGCAAGTATATTCCATATATACCATATGCAAGTTTTTGTGCGCACTTCTGTATTTCTCGCACAGTTGGCGGATGGTAAAAATGGCATCCGTCGTTCCCCGACCAGGCATTAACCCGAATTGATTTCGTGAAATTTCACTCTCTTCTCTCATTCGTCTTTCAATAACTTTATTATTAGCTTTATTCCTCTATAGTTAATGCACTCCAGCACATCACCTTTATTTTTAAAGATGGGCACCAGCGGTCTTTAATATACTTTTATTTTTTTCTTCGGACTAGGAAGTAATCTATCTGTGCTTACCACTCTTGTATGTAACAAGGTGTTCGTCGTCCTTCTGGAACCAAGTATTGCTACTGTCAGATCAAATGCGGTAGTGGATTGCAGTAGAGTCTCTCCTCATTGTTTTGATTCCCAATTCCCCACCCCCCATGCACTCTTTCATAAATCCCTCTCATTATTCCCACATGTCCATTAAAATCACCTCCAATTATCAATTTCATGCACCGGGATGTTCATCAAAACGGTGTCAAAGTCCTCCCAAAACTTCTCTTTTACTCTTTCATCACATCCCACTTGCGGTGCATACACACTAACTACGTTCAGCATTACGTTATCGAACATAGCCTTTAAAACTATCAATCTATCATGAACTCTTTTTACATCCATCACACTTTATTTTAAATTACTATCTAAAACTATTCCCACGCCATTCCTTTTCCCGTCACTTCCACAGTAGAACAACTTGTATCCCTCACCAATTTCCCTAACTTTCGTTTCTTGTAAACACACCAAATTTATTCGTCTACTTTTCAAAACATCCGCTAACTCTCTGGCTCTTCGTATAAGCTCATAATTTCAACTTCTCAAAATGACAACCGGACGCAAAATGTCCACTTCTCACAATGTCAAATTGGCATAATGACAATTTCTCAAAATGTCAACTTCTTAAAATGACAAAATCGCATTTAAATGACAACTCCACGTAGTCTTTACTTTAACAAGGTAATTTGAAGGTGAGCT
This sequence comes from Eurois occulta, assembly GCA_950022335.1. NCBI lineage: Eukaryota > Metazoa > Arthropoda > Insecta > Lepidoptera > Noctuidae > Eurois > Eurois occulta. The sequence continues at coordinate 15,280,778 of OX465487.1, forward strand.
AGGTATACATATACTTAAACTAAGGGGTATATGAATGAAGGTAGATATCCGAAGACTTGAAAAATGAAACACCAAAATTTATAATCAAACAACTACAAAAACAAACGTTAAACAAATACAAATAAAAAATGAATAGAAAAATAATAACAAAAAATTAATGTTTAATAGAAAAAAATAATTGCACTGCTAAATGAAAGTCTTGTAAACATTGCAAATTCGGACATACTACTCTGTCAAGAACGTACCGGGAAACGATCAATAATACATACACAGTTATTTTATCGCCTTCAAAGTATGCTCCTTCAGAAACAATACACTTACGCCAACGAATAATCCAAACATCAAAACATTTTTAAACGCTTTTTCCGGAATTGAGTTCAGTTCTAGCCGCGAATCCTCCTTTATGTCTTCTACCGAATGAAAACGGGTGCCACGAAGTGGTAATTTGAGTTTAGGAAAAAGAAAGAAGTTGGAGCCATATCTGGGCAATAAAGTGGTTGCTCGATGGTATTTGTTGAGGTTTTGGTCAAAAATTCGTTCAATAAGATGGCCTTGTGGGAAGACGCATTATCTAGATGCAAAATCCAAAAAAAAAAAAAACACAAATCTGGGCTTTTTCGTCGAAGTTGCTCTCTTAAACGCTGCATAACGCTCAAATAATATTCTTTATTTACTGTTTGACCTTCCGGCAAGAATTTAGAGTGTACAACACCGCGATAGTCAAAGAAAACGGTCAACATGATTTTTACTTTTGATCGACTTTGGCCTTATTTTTTTTGGTTTCGGTTCAGTTGGAAGGCGCCACTCCGAAGCTTGTTGACTAGTTTGCATGTCATACTCGTAAACCCACGTTTCGTCACCAGTAACAATGCGTTTCATGAATGTTGGGTCGAAATTGACTCGAATAAGAGTCAATCAAACTCAATCGCATAAGAGACGCTGTCTCTTACGATTGAGTTTTTGGAGAAAAATCAGATCTTTTGGGACATGAAAATCATGTTTCATACCCAAGTGATTGTTTAAAATGGTACGGATCGACTCGTGCGACACAGAAACTTCAGCGGCAATCTCTCTCAAACTTGAATGAGGCTTTTCATTCACTATTTCCTTCACTTTTGCGATGTTAACTTCAATTGAAGACGTTGATGGCCTACCAGAGCGAGGCAAAACTTCCATCACATCTCGACCGCTTTTGAACGCTTTGCTCATAAGCACGTGTTTTTGATAAAGTCGATTCACCGTAAGCGTTCTGTAACATTTTCAGGGATACTCCGAACACGAAATTATCCATTCCCGATACTTTTTTGACTGAATGTATAAACATTCGGCAAACAATAATTATATTAAATTTTTATGCCTTAAAAATATTCGTTTAAAGAAGATTAAGCTAAAGGTGTTATGCCAAATAAATTTCGGAGCATCAAGATTCCGCCAGATAGAGGGAACCCGTGCCCCACATCTCTATTAGGTATTCTAGGTGAGGTTTTACCATAGAGTTGTAAATAATATATGTCGATGTAATATGTATTGTGTAACCTAACATATGTCGGGAAACAGCGGACAGCACCCATGACAGAAAATAGATTAGATCTTAATTTATCTAGATGTGTCTGCCACGTCAGATGTTTATCTAGATGAAGACCAAGATATTTTTTCTGAAGAAGAAGTCACTAGGCTGTACCTCATGAACCGTGATGGTTATACTGGTTATACAGTTGAAATTTTCACAGATGTATTTCTTTTGCCGCTATAACAACAAAGACTAAAAAAAGAAATAAAAACATATTTAAGGGGCTCCCATACAACAGACATGATTTTTTTGTCGTTTTTATAGATAGTGTGTGGGTACGGAACCCACGAAGGGCACGCGAGTCCGACTCGCACTTCGGCCAAGTGCGAGTCGGACTCGCGTGCCCGTTTTTAGATTGATTACAAGGTCAATTATTGCAGTTAGAGTATTGGATTTTGCGCGGAAACCATTTTGGTTTATAGAGAAGAAGTTTATAGTTTTGAGGTAATCATCTATATTTATATTATATCTACTTATACATATATTTTTTTTAGAAGTATATAGTTTTTAGTTTATTATATATTCAAAAATTGGGAATAAACTATGTACATTATAAACAGACTACAAATAGAACTAAAATAAAGATAAAAGAAGACTAAAACAAAGTACCTATAAATATACAATGTCGATATACATTTATAATTTAAAAATTATGGTAAAGAAGAAATTTTTAATCTCAATCTACTTATATATATCTAAATCTATATGTCTATATCAATATATAAAACAAAGTCGAGTTAGTTACACCATTTATCTCAAGAACGGCTGGACCGATTTTAATGATCTTTGATTTTTTGGATTCGTCTCCACCCCGAATAACAGAATAATTATTAAAATATCTGAGAAGTTCACTAAAAAAAAGAGTCTTTAAATAAATTAGGTTTGGCTTCTTCCGCCATTGACAGCTCATATCACGCATGTACTTCGGTAGGTAGGTAGATAGGGTAGGTAGGTAGGTAAGTAGGGTAGGTAGGTTAGGTAGGTAAGGTAGGGTAGGGTGGGTATAGTTAGGTAGGGTAGAGCAGTTAGGCTAGACTAGTAAAGGTAGTAAGTAGGAAGAGTGCATTGCAACGCATTGCGGCACAGCTAGTATTAAAATAAAAGATAATCCTTAGTCCTCACCGTCAGAAATTAAAATGTTAACCAACCTTTTGCAAAATCCACCCCTTACCATAACATTTCTTTATTTGGGTGTATAAACGAAAACACATATCGCCTTACTTTAACCTCATATATAATATAAATGAGGATTTATAATGAAAATTTATAAGTGGGGTGAACATAATGTTACATCATTCATTATGCATTATCTCTCAACCATTCGAATAAAACACGCAGCACACAGTTTTTATTTTATTTTCATGATGAAAATGACGTGCTGTACTTCATATGTAACAAACTGAATCAAATGGAATGGTGCATTCACATTCAGTGGACGATGTAAAGTGTAAGCCTTAGAGGTTATAAAGGCTTAAGAAAAATCTCAGTGATATTTATCCATGTGCAATAGGTATGTATTACTGTCACGCAACATTTTATGTGGGAACGAAGCCAAAAACTGACAACACTGCACTGATTGCACTATGTTGGCGTTTTTTCTTTCATCCTAGTAAATGTATGCCCAATTTACAAACTTGGAACCCCTAGTAACAGAACATAGCGTACAATGTGCACATAACACAGATCCATTTATCCAACAGACAAAAATAAAGCGGTACCAATAGCTGCCAGAGCTTTAAATCAATACTTTAATTTAAAAGGCATTGGGGAGTATTACAACAGCCTCTCTACGAGTGGCGATACTTAAATGTACGTCGGGCGCACCACCAATACAAATTAAATATGAAAACTCTCCATCGATCCTACATTTGCCAAAAAAAATATTCAAGGTCAAAGTTCGAAAATATGGTTTTTTGCATTTTTCAGCCAAACGGTAAGTTTTATCGTAAAAATATTTCAGACAAAAATCATGCAAGTATCTATAAAAAAGTTTTTTTCTGCATAATATGCATACGTTTCCACTCCACCGCGGCACCGGTGAAGTAGTTAATGTACTTGGCGTGGTTTTTTTAACGTGGTTACCCCGGTGAGCCTATTCCACGACATGTTGTGGTAATGTTTAATACAAAATATTGTATTAAATAAAAACTTTTACTATTGGTAATTGCGGTGAAAATTATGAGGAATTGTGGAAAATTATTCGTCTGATTGATAAATTAACTATTTGGATTAAAAACGGGTGTAATTTTCCTTGCCTTTTCCTAACTTCTGCTTCAGCTTGGAAATAAACTAGACCCAGAAGACTGAGGTTGGAAATTAATTGACCATACTTTGGAACCAATACAGACTTTAGTCCCACCTGCATATGCTATTTTTTGAGCTAACTTGACCGGACTACAACCTTGAATACATATACGTTATATGAATTCAGACATCATCAATAAATATGGATTATTCTGTCGGACGAAGCAAAACTGTGGTTTATTTATGAAGCAAGTAGAATTACAGTTGGCGGGAAAGCAATTATGCTCACTGTCAGCCTCCTTGTACAAATTGGATGGTGTTGTCGGATACTCGCTAGATATGAGTACACGTTATTGAATGCACTCGAGCGGGAATAAAAGGTACCAATGCGAAAAATAATTGTTTCGGAATTTATTACTACAGCACCAAAAATTATAAGTTATTCTACATTTCAGGAATATCTGAAAAACATCTGTCTTTCGACGTCATCGTCAGCGAAATTACAATTACAGTTACAACTTTAATAAACTTGTGTTTACTAAGAGAAAATATTCGGCTGAAGGGTAGAGCTAGTAATACGATTTTCATAAAAAATTAGGTCAAAGTTGATACCTACGAGTACCCAGGGTCGGTTGCTTTTAATCCTTAAAAACCTCTAGGAAGTGTAAGCGTTGCCGTCTCCGCGGGCCGTAATAACACTAACTCTTATAAACTGGGATTATACCACTCTCCGTTACACGACTTAAATTCAAATATGCACTTGCTTAAAAATGCTGCATATTTCGAGAATATTCCAGTATGAGACACTCATAGTTCTAATCTAAACTATCTTATATTAGAGCTTGTTTACGAAAAGAGTTGACTTTTCGAGAGCTCGTGAGAATAGAAATATGATGCTTGATAACGATAAGGCCCTTTAAGTTACTGCTTATTGGCTGAGTATGAGTTCCTATGTTCGATTCCCAGTTTGGTGAAAGTGTTATTGGGTTTTTCCATCAGGAAGTTCTCAGTAGCAGCCATAGTCTGAATTTATGCCCGGTTCGTTGCAGTAGTTATATTTCTACTAAAAACACACGTACACATGGTAAGATTTGCACGGGAAAGAAACTGTAGGTTTCAGACTTATAAAAATGCGACTTTTTAGAAAAAAGCAAGCGAATTTTTTTTCACCAGTCTTGTTACATCGATCATAAGCATAAGTATAATCAGCCTATAATATTCCCGCTGCTGAGACACACGGCCTCCTCTCTATGAGAGGGAGAATAAGCTATAATCCACCACGCGGGCCCAGTGCGGGTTGGTAGATGTCACATACTTGTATCTTCGAATTTTTAGTTCTAGGACATGCCAATTTCCTCACGATGATTTCCTTACCCGTTTTGAGAGCAGCGGTGATGAAATAAATTACACAAAGTAATGCCCCAGCCTGGGTTCGAACCCACGACTTACTATTCGTAAGTCGGGGCCGCCACCCCAGGACCACCGCTGGATCATAGAATACTTTCAATTCAAGTTATTTACATTGTTTAACTTACGATGACGCTCTTCACTAAAATAATGTAAAAACATGAAAATTCTGTCACCTTTCGTATTTCGGAAATTGCTTTTCTTATTGGAAGCTTACGTTTTGAGCCTCGTACACTCGCGAATTTAAAGTTCTTGTTTTTGGAAAATACTTTTTGTAAATTACTTAAAAATGAATATTTTTTCATTACAGTAATTTTTTGAAATCTCTATTGTAGAAAATGTGCATCATAAAATGCATCGTCAATGTTACAACCGACAATGTATTAGGTATGACTAAATTCCATAAATTGACAATAATTTTTAAGAGTTTAAATCAAAAGTTGTGTGTATGTTTACCAACACACAGCGCTTCACCAACATTTACTTCCAGCTGATAAAAACTTGAACAAAAATGCTTGGAATGTAATATTAAACAGATTGTAAAGTCGGGAGTACGAATTTGCATAAACATGCAATTAGAGCTAGGAAAGGGACGTCCTCGCAGTGATAATATTGAAGAAACTCCGGTCATTCATAATATTAACATAGACATTAGTCATGCATTTACGCAAAGCTTGACATATCTTCTGAAAGGTTGAATTGTTAATCAACCCCTTGTTAATGAAAGTACCTTATCATTATATATATTCCGACATTAGCGCCACGAAACACGTAAGTTTGTACTTCAACTAATTGACTTCCGGAGGAGTGCTTCCTTCCTTTTAAGTTTTAGAACTTTGTTGTGAATTTTCTCCTTCTTTTCGTTCTAGTTAAATTACGGTTTAACCCTTTACCTACATCGTTATTTATTTATTCGTTTTTCTGCTCTTAGCAAATTTTAGAAAGTAGAGCACGTACTTATTCGAAGCGAAAGCAAAACGAATCAAAATGTGACGTGTTCCACATTCAACAAAAAAGTTAAACATTAGATTTGCAGTCGAGTACATGTTTAACTTCAAGAGTCAACGTTTAAATCCGTACTTCGACTTAACCTACCTTGTTTTACGTAAATTCAAAGGTACGAGTTTGCTTATTTCCCTTTCCGGATTCACCCCCTTCCTACCCCTTTTTCATTTAAGGAGCCACCGACCCCCAGGAGCTTACTTGCAAGTCTGTTATCTAATATTAGGCAGCAGTTTAACCGTGTATGCCCAGTTAAGTATAGGTCGGCTCGTCTGCGCCTGTGGGGATTGTAAGACACGGCTAAGGGCAGCTTGCATATAAATCAGGCCAGATGGCCAGTGGCATCCACCTACCCATTAATAATACTGAAAACACCAAATTGCACCTTAATCGCAACGTCATCCCAAACCTCTACCTCGTTTAAAGATACAGATACAATTACAAGATCTTATAATTGGATAGCCACAAATCACATTGGACTCTTTTTTAACAGCTTCTGATTTATAACGCCAAACATAGCTATAGCCTAGAAATTAATCAGGAAAGGATTCATTAAATAAATAAATATCCCTGGACATTTCCACACAGCACCATCTAGCCCCAAGCTAAGCAACTTAATGCTTGTGTTATGGTAGCTAGATGGCTGATATACTACATAAATATACATTTTTTTTTTTTTGTAAATACATACATATTATAGATAGAAAAAACACTTCATGATATTAGTGAATTGGACAAAAACATTTCATGATACATAGAAAACCCACGTTTGTATGTTATAAGTATAACCAAAGTTTTTGGAACGTAGTTCCTTATCGCGCGGTGCGGGGCTAGACGGAAAAAATTGAGACGAAAAGTGTGTAGGGTAATGTGGTGCTGGTGGTGGTTTTTTTTGAGCCAATTTTTTTTTACAATTCCTTCTCTACTTCATCGAAAAGAACTTCGTTCCATCCGGGTGTCCCTTGACACCTCTCTAGTTTTGTTACAGTTATAAGTACCTTAAAAGCTGAAAAGTAAATTGTTTATGTCTGACAACACTACATTGTTTATTTAAAGATAAAGAAGAACCGAAGTTGATTTTTTCTCGTACCTAATAATTTTTTAGACCACGAACCACTCGCAGTTTGAAAGTACGTAAAATGGCGAATGCATTTGACATAGTTAAATCGATATAAAGTGTACAGTTAATTGTGAACAAGACAAGAAATACTCTACAACAATAAATCCTGAGAGTAAGATGCAACAAAGAAAGTCATTGACGATAAAAGGCTACGTGGTCTTGCTACTATAAGACACGACTGTTGTCAGACCAAACTAGTGGAGAGTGAGGCTCGCATCTAAACTTACATAGTGTAGGACACCTCCGAACGATTTGCTAAGAGTGGCTGGCAAAGATTGGATGCTTAAAGCTGGAAGCGAGCTCAGGGGCGCTTTTTGGAAGCACCCCATAATACTGGATACACATTGACTAACACGTATACTGCTACTGTGATTTTTATATTTTGTTCAGTGTAAATGGAATCGAATTGAACTTTAAACTGTGAACTCTTTATCTTATTCAATAACTTGATATAAACAAGTAGGATTGAATTGTGCAAATTGAAAATCGAAACTAAGTGCCCCAATTTGAGGACTTTTGGGCAACTTAGTCTACCTACTCTTATTTTCTGTTTATCTAAACCCACTATTCATAACTTCCTATACCTTCTACATTTTAGACCACTTTAGTAAACAAACAATATTTAATAAAGATCAGCACAATGCAGAAGTTATTATGGCTTTCTTTTAATAAAAAAAAAAACAACGGGTTGCACTCCGGGAGTGCCGGCAGAAGTGAAAACTTGAATATTAACGTTGTGCATTTTTGATATTTTGAAATGGTTAGGGAATAATTTTGCACGAATTGCTTTAATTATCAATATAAAAGTACTATCATTTATGTGGTAAAATACAATATTCATTTATTGCGCTATCGGACACAAACATGACAATTTATATTACATTAAAAATTTAACACTTCAGAACTCCCTCCGTCTTACGCTTTTTCGATCAGGTCACGTGTCCTGACGCGAGTTTAAGATTTTATACCCATTACAGAAAAAGTGCTCAACGCCGCTAAAGAAGTTTTCACTTCAAAAAACAATTTGCCTTTAGAAAAATTAAATGCATAATTCCGCACACCTCCTACATTTTCCCTACATTTTAACACAAGAAAGAACTTACCTATATAACACAAAGCTTATACTGTTGTATTTCCGAAGCAAAATGCTTTTAAAATCGAAACTACATAATATTGAGTGGCACTACAACCCCAAACCACCCCGAGGGACTTATTTGCAACAATCTGTGTTCACAAATAATATTACCAGAGCTGCTTTGTGTTATATTAACTTTAGATTTATACAGATTGAAACGTCTATGAATATTTTCTGTTGTTTACCAGATACTGCTGCGTTGTGAGCCAGTAAACAAGTCATATGGAACGGTAAATGACATGTTAATTAAACAAGAGAAAATAAATGATGAATTCGTAGGTGTTGTACTATTGAGTCATCGCTAAGCAACAAATATAGTGAAAGTCTTTGGACACCTTCCAAAGAGATAATAAGTAGAACATTTGTTATAATATAATGTGAAAACATTATTATTTTTCGTGATCCAGTGTCCACAGGACAAGAGAATATGATATCGTGTATCCCCCAATTGTATTTCCTGTACAACAACATGTTGTTGTATACGAAATTGTGTGTGTATACGAAATTCACCCGCAAATAAGTTGTTTTGATATTCCATTTCCACGGTAAACATACAAAAAAGCTGTATACATAACTAAACATACAAACCCGGTTAAGTTTCATCCGGTCCATATCTTTCGTAATTCATGTAAGCAACATGGAACAAGCACCCTGTATCGAACGAGTAACATCGAAAGCGGCTAACCACTCATCCTCGACGTTAGAGACGATCAGCCGCCACGAAATAGACCAATAGAGTCCATTCCCGTAATGTAAAAGGGCAATGAAGGTAACAATATCGTAAAAGCGATGTAGTCAGGTCACAAACGGTGGGGACACGTGAACGCAAGAATTTTCGTCATAATTCCGAGGAGTTAACGGGCTCCCGGGAATCACTTTCATTTTCACTTAGCGCCACCGACTACTTCATAACCATTACATCCTCTTGTTTACTACTGTTCGTCGTCGGTTCAACAGTGGCCCTCTCGCCACTTATCTAACTTATTCACAGAGCAAACTAAACAGTAAACAGAAACCAACCCAGTTCAGTAGGTACGTATATACAGTCATCCCCAAACAAGATACAATTTTAAATCGCCGCCTGCACGAATTTTAAGCTCGGTATAAATTAAATATTCAAATTCAAAAGTACGAGACTCAAATTCCTTTTGTTATCGTTCTTCTTGCGCCTGTTTATTTATATTTTGTCTGAAATTAAAAATAGAGTACTTGTTACGTAAGTTTGTGTGATGAGCTTGTCTGTGACGGCTAGGCTGCTAGGCGGCTCAACTTTACATTCATTCTGCAATCCGTTATGATACGTGAATAATCCAGTGGTGGAGTAAATACATACTCATTTAATTCTTCATGTTTAACGTTATGTCTAAATTTCTTGTCGTGTTCCATTATGAAATTCCAGTTCTCTGTAATATTTTGAGACGAGGCGATATTTGTTACTGTTGCCGGTATAATTTCTTTATAAAAGTAATCTGATCTATCCCGGAGTGTGCAGGGGCGAAACTAAAATCTTGGCCATGTTGTTTGTAAGTTTAATGAACAGCTTCCTTTACTGCAGCGAGAAAGTTTCAAAAGCTACTGTAGTCAAAAACAGTGTTTTTGAAAGAGGTACCACATACATGGTGACATCGAAACGAAAGCGATTTTGGAAAGCCAATCTATCTTTGAAAATAAGCATAGGTGTAAGCATGTTCCATGTGTTACGTACTTCTATTTACGTTTATGAGACGCGTCTGATCTTTAGACTTCATTAATTTCAGCCACATTTCGTCATCGAACAAAAACTCTTTCACTACAGATTTCATTATACAAACAGAAGGTACTAACTACATGTAAGATATAACTCGCACTTATTTGCGCTCACAGCTATTCGGCTCGGGACTTCTCAAAACAATGTTCGCCAGTAATATGTTAAGTTTAAAGATAGCCTGCATCTGTATGCACAAGCAAAACATCTCCACATCTTATAATCATCTGTAAACTTTGATACAACTTGCAACACGGGAGACGTGTATTGATAACGGCAGATGACTCTCCAAACTGGTGTTTAATAGGTGAATGCTATTGCTACTTTAATAATGCATTTACCAGAGAAATGCCAAGTAACACCTTCTGTTTGAATTGTAACCGGCCACAAAAAATACAACGACTAATATTTCAGTCAGTCTTCACCTAAAATATGTACTTATGAGTAGCTAACGCTAAATATTTACTAGATTCAATGTTTTATAGAAACCACATATTCAATTAAGCTTTATCTAGGACATTATTTGTACCGTTTAGTAGCCCTTAATAGATTTTACTTAATGAATCAATAATTTTCGATCAAATTACTTGGGAAATTGCTCCAATGAATAGCTAATACGTCCCAACAGTAAGATTAACATTTGAAAGTGTCTCGATAACCCCGTCACGTCAAAAGTGTTACTGTCCTAGAGAGGAGCATAAATAGGTACCTTGTCGACTGGACACCTCCCTTGAGGTCTGAACTTCGGAGGGTTAAGTTAGTTAACTCATTAAAAACTGGTTAACTGCGAGGTCGTAGATGAAAGCGATGTTCGCCGCTTACCGTTCGATACTAAGAATTATTTTACAGAATTAAATAGTGTCCAACGTTCCGTAATAGAATCTAATATCGTTTGAACAGTTAGTACCAACTTGTTTCACATTTTACCTGCACAATAACATTTGAATTCAATGGCTTATTGTTAGTTCTGTATCAATGCACCATTTAAAGCTCTCCACACTACTATATTTTTGTAGATGCACAAAGGAAATGATTTGACTTTTTTTTACTACCTCTTTCTGGGAAGGACTCATTATGACAATCAAAGTTCATTTAGCACTGGAAAGTAGCATAAAATTTAGTTTTTAGTTAGTTTAGTTTTAATGGATTAAACTGCCCTTTTGTTAATACTTTTTACAAAACTATTAAGTAAATGACGCAATACTTTAACATTTACTCACTTTTCACACTTGTATTTTTAATTCGTGGCTAACGCGTTAATTAAGCATTTAGTTTGTGAAAGCTGAGCGCGCAAATTGTTTAAAGTTGTTGGTGGTTTTATTGCACACGTTTGGCCAAAGTTGGACATTCAGCGGTATGCTATAAACTACATTATTCACAGTAATTTGGTCTGCTGTGACACGAATACACATAAAACGGTATTCTTATCTCATCCGAAATATCGGGCACGTACCAAAGTCATAATTCCACGATGAAGTACCGCATGGGCAGGGAGCGCGCCCTTTGCAGTGGCGAGAGTGGTGATTCAGTGTTACGATTACCCGTATACACCGGAAACTGTGCGCCGTTTTTTTCTTTAGGAAACAATGTAACAGCACCACCTGAGAACCGAAACGGGAGAAAACAAAAAAGCCCATTACGCGGAACCTACCTGAACAGTGTACGAACACGATTACAACTCCCCTCATGAGGAAAACGTGGATTGATATTACACAAAATATTTATGTTCACTTTATGTAACACAGTTTTCTTTAGCACGGCATGATACAACAATTACAATAAAAAGTTTTATTGTAATTTATATTCTAGTTTTTTTATTTCAGTTCTGATTTCGTCGAATATAACGGTTACAGGTTTAACTGCAATAATCCTTCACTCTTTTGTAGTTAGTAACTTAGGTATGTGTAATTATTAACATGTGAGTCTTCAGACTCATAATACCAAACGTAACCCTCTGGCTAACAACAAGCAGTATATATTCATATATTTGTAGCCGAAATTACCTAAGGGATTCCCAAGATGCTAAGTATAATAACATGTAAGCAACACAATTCACAATAACCTATGAGCTTAACCTCTACGAATTTTCAGGACAGGAAAATACGTAGTTAAGTAGTTAAGTAAGACACAAAGAAAATAACTAAAGACATTTTGAGTCCTAGGCTGAGAATTTATATCGTCAGATTCAATAAAATACCTACAAACAAACATATTTTCGTCAGATAAAGAGGTTCAAAAAAGGAACCTTTACAACTAAATTCAATATTATTAGTCAAGCTAGAACTGCTTCGATGATCGTTTGCGCTGAACTGTTTATGACGTCACAGTTCCTCGTCCAACTTCGATCTAGACGAGTCGAGTGAGCATCACCTTTGATCGCTCTCTTGATAGGGCTGCACCTGCCGTTGCCACCCAATGCATACCAATAGAAAACAGCTATCTACACTAGATTCGAATCCTAGTCTTATACAACTTTTATGTGGAATTTAACCCTTTGATCGTGTTTGAAGCTCGAACGTGTGATGTATTAATAATAATAATAATTAATATTTAAAAATGTAAAAGATTTTTATTAAAATGAATAAAGGTAATAATAATATAACATTTATTTCAGAAACTTGTTCCATAGATTTTTGTTAGTAATTCAGCTTACATAACTACATAGTAGTAGTTAGTAGTAGTAGTGTAGTGTGTATTCCTTCCTGGTCGATTTTCATCCTTTTTGACATTACCTATACTATTTTTTTAGTTTTGGCAATGTCCAATGACATGACTTATTATCATAAGGTTAATGACACATGACATACTCGTAATTATAACATCATGTACTCCAACCAGCTATTATTCCCAACATGACCTATCGAAAATAATTCTAGCAGAATTTTCATATTCACATATTTTAAATTCATTTTTAAGAAGTATAGAACAATGTCTGGATCTAAAGTGTCCATAAATTAAAACGTTCTCGGGGGGCGAGTCTCAGTTTCCTGTCTCGGTATAAATAATTGGCGAACGATGAAATTTATTACGCAGACAAATTTTGACAAATCTTCTTTGGGCCGAGTGGCTGAGAAAAATCTTCGATCAGTAACAACAATTTATTTCCTCCGTTTACCTGTCCCTTTCCTTTACTCAACATTTCAATTAATGTAGCAAAATGTATTTACCGATGTTTCGCGAAGATCTACATTAGTCACGTGGTCAGTAATGAGGTACCTTCATAAGTCTTATTCATTTATCTCACCATTGTTAATTTTCCTTTATTGAAATAAGAAACGTGGAGATTGAGACACATTGCTGGAAGAATTGCTTAGATCACTTTAGTTGATTGTTGTACCCATGAAAACATCTATTAATAAATCACCAAAAAATTATAGAAAAATGCTTTTCCCACAAATTCTTAGTTGCTTTTACCAGCAGCTATGTATGAAATACAATACTTACAACCCTGTATACATGTCGTCGTCACAGTTACACGTGGAATTTTGTCTAAAAAAGTGAACGTTTTTCCAATATTAGTATATTGGAAAAACTTTACTTTTTTAGACAAAATATAGGAATGTTTTATTAACTGTATCACACAATCTCCAGTGGCACAAAAAATTTAGGATGAAACCCAAATATCGTTGTGTAACACAAACAGGTACATACTAATGATATCTAAAGAAAACTTGAATCACAAAACCCACACAGAATAAATAACCTAATTCTTAAAATATGAGATCGACACAAAGCATAATTTACTTCATTTATTCAGACTTAACCTACTTTCCGAACTTTTACCTACAAGTAAGAATAAATGAGTATGAAGGTTCCCGCCAAAATATAGCGTTACATCACTCACGCTCATTACTTGCGATTTTTTCCGCAATTTGCCAACTCAAGACATTTGACACTAATGACCTCCGCCAACTACCTGAACACGAGATAGTTCTCATTTAGTAAAACAACGAAGCGTAAAACTGATATCTCTATGATTTATATTCAGCTACGTCGTTAATTAATAACTTGGAGACATTAGGATATTTTAGTCGTTCGTTCGGAATCGTAACGATATTTAAAAAATAGAATATACGTCTACTACTACTTTCTATGAAACGTGTATTTAATGATCACCAAATCATAGGTATCCTTAACAATGTGACTGTACATAATTACACTATTTATAGGGTTTATATATTTATTTTACTATTTTAATACCTTCACGCAATAAAATACACAGGAAAAACGCGTTACAACTATGCGCTATGAGCTATAGGCGAACATTTAAATCATACATTGAAAGAATTTCCAAACTGCAAGTTATATTTTTAAAACTCATCGTACCCAGAAAAATAAAACACCAATGTAATAATTTTTTCCAGTACGGCGGACTAGACTCGACTCTTAATTCCCACAATAATCATTCCCATAATTTCTAATTCCCACAATAATCAATGACATACCAAAATCCATAAAAGACGAAATAAACGCGAAAAACTTTATGGAAAAATACAAAAACAAAAATACTATTACTACTGCATAAAAAACTTAGTCTAAGGAAATACTTTGCAAAACACTAATACAAAAATATAAAAACGGAGCAACCTGTTTATGACGATGATACGTTGACTAGAACCGGCTTTCTACTGAAAGATATTTACGGCTAAAATAGTTACGTGCGAAATATTTATCTACCTTCTTATATTTGTTTATTTTTTTAGCGAATGTGAGTACCAATACAAACCATCTCTGGTTTAATGGTACAAAACAAACATGAACCTGAATTTATGCTATATGTTTAAATAAAAATAATAATAAAATAAATAACTAGGGTTTCAAACTACTTACATTTAAGATATTCCTGATTAAATGTTCTGCTGAAAATTAGGTGCCTTTATGTAATATCGCCACCATCACCACCCTTGGTAAACCCATTTAAATGTCTAATCGCACTCTGGTCACACAATAATCTATTTATTGGTCTTAGTTTTGTAACCCAACGGAAACCAGTAAACCACAATAAGGCTCCAATGTTGCCTCATAGTTCAACACCAGACTTCAGTCACTTCTCGCCGTCTTGGAGCAAAACAAACTCTATGAAGGAAACTGAAAATGGTAAACTCGCTGTAAACATAAAGTCAGTTGGCGATCACTTGGAAACTTATTATAAGTCCGTAGTTTATGCATTAGATCTATTTGATTGTACAATAAACTATAAACCCAAAAAATAAACTATAAACCGTCTTCCTGCAGATGAAAAAGATGCTAATTAAAAGCGATACTCTACACTTGGCATGGCGGAGGAAAGTGACATTGATGAAAATAAAATATAAAATCACTACGTTTTTATTAAATTAATCTTACCTGTTGAATTATTGTCGTAAGCTGTAGCTTCACTAAAAAGAAATAAAATTAGAGCTTTGTAAAGCTCTAATTTTATTTCTTTTTAGTGACAATTTTAATTGCCAAAAATAAGCCAATCTTTGATTATACATATAATCAAAGAAGCCAATATTTGAGAAGTTTTTTTTTTTTTGATAATTACAATAACTGAATTAATTGATTGTTTAAACGGCTTAAATTTTACAAAACTAATAGTTAACAACCAATACTGTGAACACGATACATTGAGCGCCACATCCGAAGCATCCACATTCAAAGACTGATTGCGGTAGTCGAGCCCTTAATGAAAACCGGCACGTATTTTGTTTATTTTGTCATTCTATTAATTAGGGACCTTGTTTACAGTTTCAATACGACAAGTCTTAAATAAGCTTCGCACGAATGAACTTTTATCAGTTTAATTTATTTATGTATCCTCGCAGAAAGTAAATTGCTTTGCCAACAAATTTTCTACCTACACGCACAAAACATTTAATTTTCTGGTTCAGAATTTACTTATATAAAAATTAAATCACTTATCTGAAACATAAATTGCGAAAGCAAATTAATCTAAGTAAAATGCTTGATCCATGGAAAAATATGAAGTGAGCCGAGGGAAATAATTTTCTTGGGAGTATAAATTAAATCAAGTAGGTAGGTACCTTAATGGTAAAGTGCGAGCCAAGTGCTTTTAAACACAGTGCTCACTGGTAGCCTTACTTTTTGTTATTTACAGGAAAATCTTTAACCATCTTTTTAGGGGTACCGTCCGGATCCGCCCGCATGAAATGTTCCTAATTTTTCCGAATGAAAAATAAGTGCCCTGGTCGTTTGAATGTCCGTTTCGCAGCTTAGTCGTATATCCAAACAACAAAGCAGACGAACACTTTGTTTCCCGATATATTTTCGTATCCAGAAGAAAAAAAAAATGAAATGAATCAATAACACAATAACGTAATGGCTTCCTATCTAATTACATCGATCCTCAAACGATCCCCCAGGAGAGATCACATATTGTGCGGGTACAAATGAGGCCAGTCCTTCACGAGTTTATTTGTTTTATATTGCATCTCAAACGCAATTTCCTCAAGTACTTCCCCCACTTTTCTGCTCAATAGACAATAGAAACAGAGTTGAAGATGGGTCGTAACCATCAAACAATGATTGATATATAGAGAAGTTGGTTTTATCTTGGCACACATAAATCATTTTAGGCTCATTTAATGTCACAGTGAGTTCTTACCGATGTGATAGGCGTTTCAGTATTGATTGATAACACTGCAAAATACTTCAAACAATATTAATTCCGGATGAAAGCTTAGCTTACAAACATTCCTTCTCATCTTCCAATCTCTTAACATCGGAATAGGATTATCAAGTAGCCGAGTAATTTTCTCGTGTAACGTACGTGTGGGAACATTGCTAGGTTACGTAGATACCAATTATTATTGTAGCTAATAAAATGCACCATAATAAGTACCAATAAGCTACGTTTGATATTTATTCAAAACTAACTTTTGCCGGCGGATTCGCTCGCGTTAATTTATAATTTGACAATCAATCGGGTTGTACTCTGCTTGTAATTCAATAATGATACGAAAGACACGTGGCGTTATCCTCGGGAACAGTACTTTTTATCGGGATGAAAGGTACCCTATGTTCGTTTCTGTACACCTGGCAGACATTTTTTTAAGGATTATCAGTTCAGTGGTTTAGGCGTGAAAAGGTAACAAACAAACTTACTTTCGCATTTATAATATTACTAGTTTTCCGCCCGCGGCTTCGCCCGCGTCGAGTTCGGTTAAATCGCGTTTCCAAGTGAACTGTTCAAAAGTCCGGGATAAAAACTATCCTATGTTCTTTCTCAAGGTCAACTCTATCTCTGTACGAAATTTCATTAAAATCAGTTCAGTGGTTTAGACGTGAAAGCGTAACAGACAGACAGACAGACCGAGTTACTTTCGCATTTATAATATTAGTAGGGATATATATATATATAGTTAGGATGCCAAAGAATTTCTCCCTTTAACACCAAATTAAGGATTTAAGGATTATCGGTTCAGTGGTTTAGGCGTGAAAAGGTAACAAACAAACTTACTTTCGCATTTAGGATGCTAAAGAATTTCTCCCTTTAACACTAAATTAAGGTCCATAGTAATTATTCTATCTTGGAAATAAATAGGCACAAACTAGGCCCCTGACTTGACAGTACATTCGAGAGATCCATTAGGTAGTTGTACTGCTCCTTATCAGATATCTATATAAATACGAATACTATCTACCTACTCTTACTTTATTAATTCTTAACGAAATTAGCTACTCCTTTCTGCTTCCGTTCTTAGGACATATATATCGGTATGGATTGTTTGGCGATCGTCATCGCAGCACGATTCCCGAACAGACATTAATTGCGAGCCTAGATGTTCGAAAATGTGATTTGTGTGTAATTGCTAATTGCCCTCAATAACCAAACGTCCATAGCTGTACCGTAGGAATCCTTGCAAGCGTGTCCATTGCATTGCCTGTGAATCTACCTAAGCACGATAAAAGTTCATAAATTATTTCACATAACCTTATCACCCAAATTGAACAGTTCAGCTTCAGCATACAGCAATATGCATTTGAAGGAAAAATAACCTAAACCGGCATTAAGGTATGCAGACTTTATTTCAGTTTGTTAATTGAAACAACCTAAATTCAAGACAAAGTTTATGTAATAGCCTGAATATAGTTTAGTCATTCATTGAAAATGAAAAGTAATAATTTCTAAAACTCGGACGCGAATCACATTCATATAGCAAAGGCCAAAGTATTTATACACCCTAGCATTCTGATACGTGTTCATATCAACATAATAACGAAAATGGATCCAAGTTTACGTCAGTATTAGGGAAAATCGGAACTGTTTTTAATTTTATTATGTGCTTTCACTTTCCTGCAACTCCGGGAAATGTCCTGACAGGATCGAATGTGAACCAAAATTGTGGGAAAACGTCGTGGTTGTCAGATTGATGCATGAGTTCGTGTTTTTCTTTGTGCTCGCACCATCAATCTTACAGATCTATTAACGTCGTCTTTAGCGCTCCTCCTAATTATCCGAGCAAGCTCTCTAAAATCCCCGGAGCTTATATGGAGCAAGGATACACAACATCATATTAAATTGTTTTCTTAATCGTTCACACAATAGCAGTACTGCGAGCTAATTAGATTTTTATTTAAAATGTAAATAAGCTTTTTTATTTTCTTCTTTTTTTTTCGTTGACATTTTATTTTACTTTTCTTTCTAAAAATAAATTCAAAGCATCAATTATTTTGTCAGTTACAGTTATGAGACTTGTTCAAAGTTTGTCAAATTAAAGATCAAGCATTTTTACGAACCTACCGCTGCTTCTCTTCTACTACCTTTTTCGGTTTTTGTTTTAATGAAACATGATTCGATTAGGCAACAGCATTTCACATTGCCTGTAATAACACTGGTTTGCTGGCCCACATTGTTTCAGTAGATGGTATAACTCATCGCGTGCTGTGTGATAAACTGATAACGTTCGTCATAACCGTTTTTCTTTTCAGACGCATAACATTTTGGAAAGATTTATCTACATTTTGTAGCAGTGTTTACGCAACATTATATATTCCCTCTGCTTGTACGAGGGAGCTGTAATGTAACATTGGTGGGGATAAGAAGAATCCATTTTGAGAAACCCTAAAATCTTTGTTGCAATTGCGGGAGTTTGTCGCGCAAACAGGCAATAAATGCTGGCAGAATAAGCCAAGCTGGGATCGTTGTGGTACCTACTGTCGATATTGTTGTATGGATTTGAAACAATGTGTTTTTTCTTTAAATGAAAACATTCGCTAGAATGTACAGGAACATTTACATCGTATAATAAATTCATGGTCTTAGAAAGCAGATAAGACGTTTCTTGCTGCTTCTGTTACTCGAAATTGACTCCAAGAGCTTTCTGTAAAGCAATCTGAAAATATAAGAAAATACTGTACGTAACGAACAGGCAACCAAGTATCGCATTAAGTATCATCTTCCTACTTCAAGTTGGCACAAAACAGAGAAAAAACATAGAGCGCTTAGATAATTGTCTTTTCTTTAAGTGATCTATCATGTCAAGTAAGAGATAGATTAAGGTGTCCTTTATGTACATTATGTGTTTACTCTAGCACGCGTTGTTTGGCACATACTGAATAAATACGACCTAAGTATAACCACCTACATTTTAATAAAAAGTAATACACTTTTAACACTCTCATGGGTGGTATAACTGATAAGTTTTGGCTAAAGCAAAACACTTACATCGTCCTTATACGGTATAACGGATACGGTTAACAACTCCATACTATCTAAACCTTTTTTACTCGGAGCTCGATCTCTCAAGACTCTAATAAATTAAATTAAACAATTCAGTATCCTTATCTGCGAGAGAAATAGTGTCTGTAATATTCCAACTTAATGTCACTCTTAAGATTATATCACAGCTTAAGCCCCTTTGTGCTGGCTACTTTAACAACCGCGTCACTTAAATCACTACAATTAGGTTACAAAACAAATCTGAGACAAAACTCCACTTGGTTCCGAACTGAGAAACCGAAATGAGCATGAGAAGGAGGAAGTTATTAATAAAACATCATAAATATTCTCTTTATCCGAGTGGATTACCGGCCTATTGTGTGATTGCTTTGCTAAAAAATACGAGAAGCAAGAGCTCGTGATCAAAACAAAATCGTGGTGAGGTTATTTTTATTCACGGAGTGACATTCAACTGTTCTGCTCAATGGAAAGAAGAAAGAAACCTATCGCTCCATTTGACAAAATCCCTCCATCACCTATAACGACACCCTGGGGAAGGGAAACGACCTATATATTTGAGATTAACCTTACAACTCGCAAGTAACATTGTACTTAGAATACCTATTATATTATTTCTTTGTTAATCGCAACTTACTTAAAGAGAACAGTAACATTAAAGTACAGTTCAATAAAAAGACGCTTGGCCGTTCGCCAATACTTGCGAGACAATTCATTTGTTTCCGTCGAAGTATTCTCGTTTTGAACAAAACAGTGTAATTGCTTGCCTTGCTAAAGAGAACCTTTAAGTTTCACAGGTATTCAACGTCAAAATAAATCAAGTCTTCATTTTAATTAATCAAGTCTTTGTTTCCATGAAAGATGGGTAAGCCTTTAGTGTGGGCACAACATGTGTCAATCCTCTTGCACCTGGCTCACCGTGCTCTTCTGGCGCTGCCGCTGCGGCTGCGGAGAACCTCAAGCGGCGTAACTATAGTAACCTTATTTGTAACTATATTTTCAAGTCGTTTGAGGTTGAAACTCTGCGACCGTGCGGTCCGAGTGCTCACAGCCTTTTCAAGGAAATTTCGAAACGCTTTGTTGGCACTTCCCGTGACTCAAGGGCTTGGGCTTGCTTTACCTTGGACAGAGGCTAAGCGTTGCCATACAACGTGGTATGGTAACGCCGCCAGTCTCTTGGGGATATTACCAGTTGACAGCGGAGGAGAAGATTTTAGACGCATTTTTTTAGTTTATTGTTAAGTGTTTTTAAGTTATTTTAATTCATCAATGTAGAAAATATTGTACGCAGTTTTTTGTTTAAATACAAGTAAGTCATAAAAAGAAGATATTTTTAGTTGCATTAGGTATTATTACTGAATTTTCTATTGTTTTTGGTACCCTTTTGTTACCTTGTACATGTACACATGTTACACGATTATGATAACACGTGTGGATACTTAACCCCCTTTTTTTTTTTTTTTTTTGGGGGGGGGTGAGAAATCATCAAATGACTCCTCCCGCTCTGGGCGGAGCGGAAGGGAGTGTCAGACTCTTACTGACTAAAAACACCCATGTTCCTTCATTGGCCCTTTATGTTCCAGGGCCGCGGTATCTCTTTCGAACAGTCCCGCAGCCCTGGCAGGCACCGGCCCTTGCGGGCCCCTCCCGTTTGCTGACATCTCTTTGAGGCGCGCGTGGAACACGAACGCGCTGTCGACACGGCCTGCCCGTCGTCATACGACGGACGGACGGCGAGCTAGCCCATTACTCGCCGTCCACAGACCCGCGCCTACGGTGGCCGAGAGCCATCACGGCGTGGCCCCCGACGCCCGGTGCTTCTCCCGCGGCGGCTGGGACGTGAGGAGGTTCTCTCCCTCTCACGTTCCGCCGCCTCCTTCGCTAGCATGACTGCTTCGCAGAAGGAGGCGACGGCTTCCCATTCCCTCTCGCCCCGGACCATGGCTTGAACCAGGGCCGGGCGCGAGAGGTCGCCGCCGCCAATCGCCGCTACGAGGACACGGCGGTGCTCCTCCCAAGCGGAGCAGACCTCGAAGGTGTGCTCCACCGTGTCCTCCGGTCGATCCTCGCAGTTGTAGCACCCGGGCGTTTCCTCCCGCCCGATTCGGTGCAGGTACCTCCCGAAGCACCCGTGTCCGGTGAGGACCTGCGTCAGGCGGAAGGTGAGGGCGCCGTGGCGCCTCCCTAGCCACTCCTCAAAGAGGGGACTTACCGCCACTATCGTGGCGTGCCCTGAACGGGGTTGCGATAGTCGCTCTCTCCATGTCGCCATGAGATCACGGCGGAGATCTGTCCGCCGCGCGACAATATGCCGCGGCAGCGGAGTTACCCCCCGGCTCTGTACCTCCGCGCGCCACTCGTGCAGGCGCGCGAGGACTATGGCCTCCAGATCCCATGGCGGCAATCCGGCAAGGAGGCTCGCCGCCTCGCGGGAGATCGTGCGGTACCCCCGGATCAGCCTTACGGCTACCACCTTTTGGGGCGCGTTCAGGTAGTGCTTTGCACGCAACCTCAACGAACGCGCCCACACCGGGGCCCCGTAAAGGGCCATGGACTGCAAGATCCCCGCATAGAGCCTCCGGCAGGAGGCGTTTGGCCCCCTCAGGTTGGGCAGGAGCCGCTTGAAAGCAGCCCCGGCCTTTTCCAGTCTGGGAGCCAAACGTCGGAAATGCTCCACGAAGTTCCATCGGCTGTCGAGGACGAGTCCGAGGTACCTCAACGTCGACTCGACGCCGACGGGAACCCCTCCTACCGTGAGTATGGATCCCGACGGTGGCGCGCTCCGAGGCCCATGAAAGCACATGGCCTCGGACTTGTGCAATGCCACCTCGAGACCCAATTGCCGGATCCTCTCAACGACTATCGCAACCCCGCGTGTCATCAATTCGGCCGCCGCCTCGTGCGACCTCCCCTGCGCCAGCACCAGCGTGTCGTCAGCGTAGCAGACTACGCTGACGCCGCTAGGGAGGTCGGCACGCAGCACCCAGTCGTAGCCGATGTTCCACAAGGGCGGCCCCAGAACCGATCCCTGTGGAACACCGCACGACATCTCTCGCCGGTTCCATTCTCCGTTGTGACCGGGATATATGACATACCTGTCCGTCAGGTAGTCCCCGACCACACGACGAAGGTAGGTCGGCACCCGGTGATACCGGAGTGCCTCCCTAATGCAGCTCCAGGGCATGGAGTTGAAGGCGTTGGCGATGTCGAGAGACACCGCCAAGACCACCCCACCCCTGGACACCGCAGCCCCCGTCGTGAGGGCTCTCACGCGCATGATGGCGTCCACCGTCAAGCGCCCCTTGCGGAAACCAAATTGGTTGTCCGCAAGATCCGGCCCTATCCCCGCAAGGTGCCCGGCGAGGCGGTTCGCAATGACTCTTTCGAAGAGCTTGCCCACCTCGTCGAGCAACACAATGGGCCGGTATGCGGACGGAGAGTCCGCAGGGCGCCCCGGCTTACGGATGAGGACCAGCTTCCCTGTCTTCCAACGAAGCGGGAACTGGCCTCTCTCCAAGCATGCGCTTAGGAGCCCCTCCAGTCGGGGCCCGAGAGCCTGCAAGGCTAGGACCCAGGCTTTGCCAGGTAAGCCATCGGGTCCCGAGGCGGTATTCCTGGCCTTTAGCCGGTTTACCGCCACTCTCAGGTCTACCCCAGTCACCTCCGGAGTGTCGTCATCGTCATCGTGGTCCGCTTCCGGCACCGCAAGCGGCGGAGCCATAGGCGGGGGAGGATGTTCCCCTCGCGAAGGGAACAGAGCGCTCACCACGTCCTCCACGAGCTGCGGCCGGAGACTCTGCGTCAGCGGGGGGGCCCAGGTGCGGAGTTTGTTCCGCACCATCTGGTAAGGGCGCCCCCACGGATCTCTGTCGAGAGTCGCCAGCATCTCCTCGCGGGCCAAATCTTTGGCCCGCTGGACAGCCTCTTGGAGGGCGGTCTTCGCTGCTCTGTACCCCTCGTACAGCTCCGCCTCAATGGCTGCCGCATCCGCAGGACGGATGCGGAGCCTGCGATGCCTGGCGTACAGGTGCCGCGCGGCGACGCACGCCTCGCGCAGAGACGTCAGCTCTGGCGACCACCAGTGCACCTGACGCCGGGCGCTTCCTGGCCGAACTCGGGGCATTGCCACGTCACAGATCTCGGACATGGCCTCCTGGAACCACCCCGCCTCGCTGTTGACATCGGCAGGCCTGCCCGGTGGTGTCACCCAGGCCTGCACGATCGAGGCTTCCAGGAGGAGCTCCCGGTCCAGCTGCTTCAGCGCCCATCGCGGACCACTCGGGGCCTGTTGGACCGGCGCGCTTGAGGGGGCAGAGACATCGAACCGGATATACCGGTGGTCGGAATAGGTCTCCACCCCCTCCATTACGCGCCAGTCAAGCACACGCGGTGACAGAGCGGGGCTAGCGAACGATATGTCCACCACCGACTCGCCCCGCATCCGCACACACGTGGGGACAGAACCCCGATTTAGGACGACCAGGCCTGCCTCCAGAGCCCAGTCCTCCACCATCCTTCCCCGCACGTCCGTGCAACGAGAACCCCAAGCCAAGTTCTTGGCATATACTTAACCCCCTTATTATATTTTTATGACAACCTACCTTAAATGTATGTAGACAAACTGCCAATCACGGCAATATATCAAAAAGGTTCACTCATTAGTTTTTATGGACATTATGAGAACATGAAATAACATTGACCCTCCATCAAAGCACAAATAAACACAGGAAGATTACCCACGAATTCCTGAAAAATACGTTCTACGACTTTCAAGAAGATTCCCGTAAAGCCGAGTGTTATTTGAAATAAATTATATACGACTGTCCCAAATATAGCAAAAAGGGATTATGGAGAAGCCTCACTAATTATATTGCCTTTGCGGAAAAAATCGTAACATCCACTAAAGGAATTTTCCATCGCCTGATTCAAAATAGCTTCACAGTGGTGCGGTCCAACAGCACATAATTCATGCCGCTCAGTGAAATATAATGCGGATGTTCTCATAATGTACGACGCGCAACTTAATCCGGCCGCGACTTTTTCCGCCACAGATATTTATACAAATGGCCACCAGCGTAATGATCTCACTAGAACGCTCGTTGCGGACCGTTTTCGCCACTTTACTCACTACTTAGTCTTGTGTAACAGTACCGTTTTTATAAAACTATAAGAAAATTGTGTACCTATTTGTCACTGGTGAGAAGTAGAGCCTTAATACTCCTCGTTTTATGATGTTTTTTTGTTCTAGCACAGCAATAGAACAGCAATTATAACTTACAGTTTCGGTAAAACGCGGTACAGATAAATAATAATTAGATACGAAAATAATTGTTAGCCAACTATAATATTGCGTCATCATAATTTCTATTGTATTTTAATTAACATAATCTTTCCATATACCAGACTATCATTTGGGCTACTAAATCCAATCATATCCATAGAATAAAAGACCGACAATAATAAATTATTTTGCAAACATTGTATGAAGAGTGTGTAAGAGAGTGGCAAATATAAACATATAAATATGTATTAATATCCACTGATTATCAAGCTTTGAGTGTCAGAATGGTTAAATAAATAACATTTAACTTGATTATTCAAATATAACAACTGTCTTTCGATTGGATACCAAGCCTTTTAAGCCACAATAAAAACTATTTCTATAAAATACATCGTAGTATTAAATATCTTTAGGAAAATATATATTAGGTTTATTTTAAATTAGAACCTTTCTGTTCTCAAGATATTAATTTACGATGATTATAAATTTAGTAATATTTTTGAAATGCAACGTCAATGTTATTTTACGTTTGACAGCCGACGTTGCTGGATTATATTATTATTAATGTAGCCATTACTGAGAGTTGTTAAACAGTCAGATATTCTCATATACGAGTACATAAGGGTATGCTAAACACATACATACACATCACACATACAAACATGTAAATAAGGTTATGATTATTGTAGGGATGTTTTTATTCGTGTTCAACTAAAGAAACAGACGTGAATTATAGTATTAAATAAACTGAAATTCTATATATGATCTATTAAGTGCTTCATACAATGTTTGCAAAATAATTATATTTTTGTGTTTGCTTGCAAATTATGCTGACAAAAACCACAATTGATTTAAGTAGATGAAGACTATATTATGATACACTAGACACTATTATTCTATTCTAAAAAACAAAACAAAAAGAAAAATATTGTCAATGGAGCATTTATTACATAGGGAATCTTATAGCCAATACACAGATGGGCGAATGTCTTATAGGCAGAATCCCATAAAACGTTTTGACCTCTTTTGGCTATTGAAACTTAGTCCACCACGAAATACCTTCATGTATGTTAAATAATAAAAGGCTGGGGCTACCGGATACGGCGGCCTCAGTAACTCATACACAGTTCCGGTGCAAAAACGACACAGCCGGACAGAGCGGGCGACGATAGCGCAGTTATATGTGTGTGCGCTACCTTATTTACAACTAGTCCGTTTCCGAGGTTTCACTCCAAGCCAAGTCTGCACAGTTTAGTATGAGCTATCAAGCCTTTCAGTAAACTAAATAATCTACACAAGTTTTTGTGAAAGAACTTTTAACAATCCCCGTCTACGCTGCAACGTGTTAACAAAGGTTTTGTTGATGGCTCTTACAATAATGAAGCCCATCAGTGAAGACTGTATGTGTATTATATTACCTACTCATAGCTGTATAAAAGCATTTCACCAATACTTCGAAACCGGTACTCATAACTTGCATACTTTCATAAAGTGAAACATTTGCATATTGATTTTCAGGTACTTTTCCATGTTTACCTCCTTTATTTCAAGTAACTTTTTCACCACAATCTGGACCTACTTAGTATAGCTGTAAGTCTGTCGTTGGTGCCACTGAAAAACGTCCAGGTCAACAGGGTCGGTGGCGTTCATTGCAGGCGCACCCCTCGACAGCCGCCATGCGTGACCCCGCATCAACATTTTCTCAAGTGCTCCTGAAAATCTCGAGGAATAGTTGTACGTATACACGGCTAGGCAATCACTTACGTGGTTATATCGCCGACAGAATCGTGCATGCCATACCAAATACTTGCTCCACATAAAAGTATCTTTGCTAAACGGGAAATGAGCGATAGTGTACTATATTAGATGCACTATTTGATATTTATTGCATGCGGTTACACGTTTTCATTTATATTGCAGTTAGTTTTTCAGTTTCAGCACTACCGAGCTCAAACTACACCCGACAAAATTCACAGTGCATGAGCACGAGGAGTTTCAGCACCGCCCGGAGAATGATCTCTCAGCATAATTACATGACGTCAACGGTGTGATCTGTGATACGGTTAGAGCTAGTGCTGCCAAAGTACCAAATGCTTGAAACCGTTCCATATATAATACCTATGGATATGACAGGAAAATAACATTACAATTGATTGAGAATAAACTTAGTTTCTTACCACCATTAGGTTTTCAACTAAGTATACCTTAGTTGATTGCCTAACAAGTATTTCCGTTTAAATTCTTTAAACGTATTGCTCTTTCAAACTAAGTAAACAGAAAGGCTGCTGTCTCTTTAAAACGAGCTATTTTCGTAAAAGATACTTCAACGTAACGTGAAACTATTTAGTGGGGCGTATTTTTCGTATAAACATGATATAAATTACATTAATTGGGTGTATCTTCCCAGTTTCATACAGTTTATCTACGTTACTCCGGAATTTCAATGAATTTTTCCCCCGTGGCCATAAAAGCGCAAAAGAGTAAAAACACTCGTTCTTGAGCACTGCAGCGTTCCCTATAAATTACAGCACGTTAAGAACGTACGGAACACTATTGAATGTTCTAAACTGAGAAACTTCATTCCGTATCGTCATTTATTTAGCACTCTGCAGTGATGACGACACCAGTACATGTAAGGTAATCTATTACAATAGTAGGTACGACGGTAATAGTATGGATATTTACTTATCGTATACTACCGTCATATGTCAAAACACGACGTGCGACGAATTTATTACGAGAATTAAACAGTAAAATTCTCCACACAGATCCGTTGGAATTTAATGTTTTCAAAGCAACAAGAGCGTACTAACAAGCTGCGGAAGCTGGTAGATTCGTGACGTTTTCAACGAGTTATTTTAATTAATTTGAGGCAAGGTGAGGGTGGTTCCGCCTGCACTGAGTCTCCCCAGTCAAACAGTCCACGTCGCAGCCCGCACACTATCCTCTGCAAAAACTAATTCAACTTGTGCGCCATGTGGCTCCGTGTGCCTACCAATTACCACTTTGTAACCTAACTGTCCGCTTGCCGTACAATAAATAATGATCAGACCTTTTTTTGGCTATTTTACAACTCAATTGACAATAAATGAGATTATTGTTTACTGAGTGTATACATACAGTACAAGTTTCCTTGAGTAGATGTTGGTCAGGGTTTCTGTGAGGGTTGCACAAGAGCATTACGAGGAAAATCTGAGCACGACTCCCGAATATCCGTCCTCAGTTTAACAACGTTGAACCAGAGTAAGTACATGCTTAATTGGAGTTTCTTTTCAATCTATTTTCGTTTGGAAATCCTACAAAGTTATGAATTATATTAAAAATTTTGATTGATATCAACATATATATCTTCTTATTAAATATAGGTCCCTGTTTTACGAACTCTCGAAAAATCTTTATCGAAACGAAATGGTAGAAACCTACCAAAATACTCAATAGAGATAACTTCTGAATCAAAACTCAACATGATGCTATCAAAAGCCATATTGAAGACCTTTAAAAAGATACCCGAAATCCTGATACAAAATTCTTGGTAGCCGAATAGTAATTTAATAATCTTCGGGGATCCGCAACGAATTGTAGAAGAATAGATACCTACGGCATAAGTTAATTACACTAATGAAGAAGGGAAGGTACGCTCAAAAAATCCACCCCAAGATCACTCCAAAGTCTTTAGTACGATGTTCTTCGCGCGGTTCATTAGCGCCTTGACTTACGGCCGGGCTTACATGTCACCTACTATTGTAACTTTTACGACGTAACGTGCTTTCGGTATACGGATGCAGAACCGGATAGTAATTAAACCTGAAATTGTTTTAGGTTATTTCGTTTTAGTCGTACTTAGTTGTATGGCAACCCATAGCTTGCTATACGATTACGCAGCTCCTTATCATCCTTCTTCTAGTTGTCTTTATGTTTTTCTTTGTTTTACAGTTCTTGGAATAAGTTACATCAGTTTCCGTAGCTAAGCAGTTCTTTTGCAAGATTTATTTCCCATTTCAGTGCTTAATTTTGATTTTTCTAATCTTAGTAAAATCCGTGGCATTATTTATTAGTGCGATGAGAAAGAATCACCCCGTTTTACTAATACAAATATCCAATCCAATCACATAGGTACATTCTTAAGAAAAAAAGCGGCATGTAATTCGATGCTAGCGACGGCGTAGCTCCTTCATTAGTGGGCCAGTTCGGGGCGGTGGGGTCTCAAGTATAAACCACATTTTTTGTCCCGCTACCAGAGAATTTCCTTATAAATTATCACCGTGGATACCGTAATTTACTACAATGCTGGAAAAAGGCTTTACTTTTACCCTAAGCATCAGTTTTATGTAACCTAGTTTATTTTAAAATTCAGTCATTAATGTTTTTGAAATAGTTATTTTTATTTATGAATTTACATAGTTACTGTAGTACTAGATACACCAATGTTATAATATGTATAACTTAATGCTGTTTACAATGCGCGCCACAATCATAGGACTTCCATCAATTTCGTTTTAAGAGAGAGGGAGCGATGCTCATAAAAATAAAACTCTCTCGATGCATATATGCATCGAAATAATAAAAAATAAGTGAACAACTACTTAGAAAACGAAAAATTGTTATAGTAATATAACAGCACTCTATTTCCTGAGCCATTTGTCCCGACAAAGGGACGAGTACTGGCACCGTGTAATCCGTCCATCATACCATGCAAATTGAATCACGTCTCTCATCTGCTCACATGAGAGTGTCTTTCTCTCTAGAAAAGCGTTGCTTTACACTCGACATAAAATCGTACCTTAAATCTACATTACTTCATATGCATGAAATTGTGGTAATTTTTACATAAAATAGGCCTATCTATTTAAGTCACCAAATGTGATGCCTGCAAATTACAGTTTTGGGTACATGTAAATAATATAACAAGGTCAATGATTTCTAAAATATGATTTATTTTTGAACAACTAACTTCAACAAAATATATTAATCTATATTTCGGTGAAGAAGTATCAGTAGTCAAGCAAGCCATTTAATGTGAACCAAAGCGAGCACTCGATTCATTTAAAAGATACCTTTGACCTTGCTTGAAAAAATGTCAAAGAATTTAATTGGACTATTGTCCAAGTTTGTTAATTTCATGCGTTATTATTATAGTCAAAGGTCAAAACCTTAATTGCACCGATCTTTAATACGTTTTATATAAAGATTCAATGGTTAATGTAATTAAGGTCACAATTCAACGTATCTAAAAGTAAAAGCTTTTGGATTAGGATTCCGGATTAGTTACCCGCATGACTGATGATATGCATATCGCCTTATTTTACGAGTCATACAAAATCCAACAATCAACAAACCATTTTTCAGTAACTTTGAAAACAGCAACAATTTAACGATACGTTTCGTCTATAGAAAAAGATACTAACAATCACAAGTTAACGGACGTTCAATCTCGTAGGTGAGTAAACTGAAACCTACTTATTAATTTAACGACAAGCAAACATTCTTTTCAGCTATCGATAATATCCACTACATCGGCGACCGCCGTGACGGTAGCGTGTCACGCCGCCCAGAGACTCACGCCGCCGCGTGCTTCCTCAGGCGAGCCATTGTACAACTACCTGTTTATTAAATGTTGAAAACTTGCTCCTAATATGTATGTTACCTTCTTCCATTATTTCCACACTGATGTAGAAACAAAGTATTGTTTATGCCTTCAGCATACTCTAACAAAAGCGAAACGCAACTCTAGCGGTGGTGAAACTTTATTCAGCTTGATTTTTAATGACGCGTTTCGTTTCGGTTCGCAGACATGTATTTATTGTTACTACGTGTCTAAGCAGGTGATAAAAATACTTTGTTCCATACTTACTGCGATGCCTAACATAATTCAGATACTATTGGCTGGTATTTTTCAATATACATTCTGGAAAACTTGCTCTTATCGCACTACTTACTTACTATTAGGTTCACTATGCACACTCGTGGTAATTTTTCATTGATCTCTACTAGTGTTTTATTTTCACAGATACCTGCACTATAATATACTTCAATTCGTATAGTCGGCGGTGATTGTTTTCTTTTTTTTATTTCAGCCAAGAAAAGAATGCCTTTCTAGGACTAAATATTTTATAAATATTTAAACTGTGTTTATACATAGAACATCATAAATCAACAATTATTATATTATTATAATAAATGTTCTTAATTGAAAAATATTAGAATTTTCAATTTATAATGGTAGGCTGTTTTCCAGCTTTATACCTTTGCTATTATTCCTCCAACCCGCGAAGGCAAAGCCCAGCGAAAAAAAAAAAATTAAATCATAGTTTCAGTGATTATTGACAAAAATAGTTTTATTTTTTTTATCTATTAGGTAGTAAGTTTATTTTTTAAAACGTCGTTTGATACATGTGGGCAATTAATTGTCACTGCTGTTCTCGACTCTGTAACACCCGACCCGAAAGCGAGGGTGTTAGTGTCGTCTCGGCAAGTCAAAGTTTCCCCATTTGTATCAAATTGTAATATTCCTCTAGATCATATTCGTATCAGAGATAAGACGGAACACGAAAGGAGGACAGGTACAAACTGTAGAAGCGTTACAGCGAGACGACGTTCGGCGCCGCCCAACACCAACTCGTACCTGTAAGGCGGAGCGCAGCGGATGCCGGAGTTTCATCAAGCATCAATAGTTGGCGGAACAAAGACGGATAAGTTGGACGCGAATGGCGGACTCGATCCGCGCTCGTATCGGAAACTGAACGAGATCTCGCTTTGTTCGTAAACAATGTGCAGCGGGTTTCCCATAAAACTTTGAAACTCAAAAATGGACTCCGACGAGGCTACGCGAACTTAACCAAGAATTAAATTTATTAGTTATACGTTATTAACTGAAGTTTTGAGTGGATTTCCACGTTCGTAGCCAAGAACTAAGGACTGAGATCTAAAACAACAATGAACGGTACGGCTTTTCAATTAAAAGAACAGATTGTCTATGGAACACTGTTATTATGTTATACGCAGGCAAACAAGCCGGGCAGCCCACCTGTTTGGAAGTGTTGCAAGAGCAAAAAAAAAACCTTAGTGACAAAGTTCAAAAGTCTCATAATATGAACTTGCAGACTATCGTACGGTTGTACAGTTAGGTAAGACCGAATATGGTTTAAGGGGGCATGTTTGGAACAGTTTTGGAAAAGAGTTGTTTTCAAAATTGACAAACGAAACTAAATCGGTAAATCTCTATCTATACCTACAGACAAGGCAATACAAACGTTCGTAAGCAAAATAAAATCGAAAAGCGAGAACAAATGGTCGCGTCTAAGTGAAATTAACTGCGAGAAATCGGCTTAAGAAGTGACAAAGCCCTATTCAAGCTATCAATTTCCCAACCCCACAATATTCGACTCCACAGTAGATTCATGTGTTTCACTGACTTTTAACACACTAGTTGACTTAGTCTACTCTTATTATATACTAGCTGTTGCCCGCGACTTCGTTCGCGTGGAACAGCTAGTTCGCAATAAAGTTTCGTTGGTGTGTATGTGTGAGATTGCCTCGTTGGTCGAGTAAGTGCCACTACTAAGCATGAGGTCCTGGGATCGATGCCCGGGTCGGGCAGTGTTAAACAAAATGTTTATTTTAATTATATAAAGTCATAACGCACATGATTTGGAGATTACCTTTTAAGCAAGGAGATGCTTGTGTTAGGTGACTCCACTCGCACTTCCACTGAACATTAAACAATGTATGTAATTGAAAAAAATACTATAAATTTATTGGATTATTGGATTTTTATCAGAACTTTCTTAATAACAGCCATGGAATCTGAATTTGAGCTCGGTTGGTGGAAATAGGCTTGCCCCCTATCACATGGGATTTCAACATAAATGGTGAAATGTGGGTGTAAGATTAGGTACACCTCTGCCTAAACCTTCGGGGATTACATGGCGTGATGTGTGAAAACTGACTGACTGATCAAACTGTGATAATGTGGGTGATGACTACAAAAGGGGTCCTTTTGGGTGCAAGTCTGGGCGGCAGAGGTCCGAAACAAAATTAAATGGCGACAATAAGAATAATTTATTGTTTAGAAAAGTACATTCAATGTATTGATTCCTGAAACTCACACTAGGATTCCCTGTGTCGTGAGTTCCAGGCTCCTTTGATCCATTTACATTTTTATTGTTACACAAATAATATATCCGTCACAATAAATTCCTAAATCTAATCTAATCTACTCGTAATCTAAGATACGTAAGATATGTTTGTCTCAGCTGTGATACGAGTATTTATATATATGAGTGTTGTGTGTGCGTATGTGTGTGTATTGGGGGGGGGGGGGGGTGAATTAAGACAGTCGTGTTGGTGTTGTGAGAGCGTGTCTGAATGTTATACTTGCTATATATGGATTTATAGTAATACTTAAATATATAAATGCATATGCACCATCATAGGATAAGATACTTTCAGTCAAGTCACGAGGTGTCTTAAAAACCATTTATTTTGACGCTATACAACTTTCTTTTCAAAATGAACCATGCCTTGTTGGTCACTATTTATTTTAATACCACTCTTGTACATGAAGTTTAAACAAATAAATGACTTATAATTTTCCGCAAACATGTGCAAGTTTTGGGCACTCACCAACCAAAATATTATTGACCTCGTGAGAAGTATGGAGTGCACAATTGAATGCCTGTCACTTTTATGGTTTGGCCCGGGGATCTGTTGATCATCATTGAAAAAGCCAATTTTAAGGGAAATTGTAACCTCTTAAATTGAAATGGTCATAAGACGGTGAGCTAGCCTATTACTCACCGTCCACAGGGTCTAAAGTCGCCTGTGAGCAAAACGACAACGTCACCCATCAGGGCCTGGTTGCCGCGGATGTCCTGCGAGCTGCGGTTCAACGCCTATAATGCATGCTTGTGCGACATCGTGCACTCGTCCCGTACTACCTCCTAACCTACTACCTACTAACCTCCACTGCTGCAAAAGGACTCCCCCCGTTTTTGGTGATGTTTCATGTTGGGGTATCTTCGCTTGCAAGATTCAGCGACAATTTGAAAATGGAATGTGCAGTCCGGCCACCCCTAAGCAAAGTTGCAGCAATGCTCTAGGAAGCCAAAACCACAGTTATATGACTGCTGCGCTGCGTGTCGCCGGTTAGATCCCACACGAAACAAATTTACAACGTCGTAGATTTTATCAAATTTTAATTTTGTTGTCATTTTTAAATTTTTTAGAGATTTTATTCCGTACTGGGTTAATTTGTGCATTTTTTATTCATTAATTTGTGATTACCTGTCTTTTCAATGGTTAAAAAAACTGAAAGTATACATTAATCTATGTATTTTGTAATGTTTGAAAATCATAAAGCATGAAAATAACAAAATCTAGGTATTTGGTTTAATTTTCATGCAACAGTAACTTCCAAAAAGTAAAAACCGGTTGGGGATCGACCTCGCAGAACATGTTTTTTATTTTGGAAAATCTAACAGCATTAAAAAAAAAAAGTGGATCCTGCATTCCTGATTGAGCGCTGCGATTCGAACTTGCGAACCCTGGTTTCCAGGGCGGTCCCTGAACCGGTAGGCTACTTATTCCTGTGACAAATGCACTATATGTAAGGACATAATGCACTATTGGTCATCCCCCTAAGTTAGTAGCGGGATAATATAATAATATAGCCTATGTGCTATTTCGGACTATAATCTATCTCTGTGTGAAATTTCATACAGATCCGGTCAGCCGTTCTGGCGTGATTGAGAAAGAGTAAGAAGTAGTAAGATAGATGTTATTTTCTCAGCCTTTCCATCATGTCCTACTTTTTACATATAATTAAGGGTGACCTTATTAGAATAGGACTGCATTCGCAAAGATCTTCTTTTTCGGTGCAATAAGAACTGCTGTTGTGCATAGTATGTTCAAAGAGTAAACACAAAAGGAAAAATAAAACCAAATTCATTTTCATCCATTCCGACTACACTTCGACTAAAACCTATTTACGTAAATAATTAAATTTCTCAATGTTCTCATAGAAATCGCGTATGAGATGACTAACTAAATTTTAGAAATTAATATCTTTTGAGTCTGTTGGTCGAATTTGATGAAATTGACGCTAAAAGTTCCTCAGAACAATGCTTCTTATCTTTCAATATTTCGATTTTAAATACAATTAGGGGTTTTTATGTGATGCGCGCACAAACGAACAGACCAAAAATCTAAAAATGGTAGAAATGGGTTCTGTGGGTAGGATTACCCACAGAACCCATTTCTACCATTTTTAGATTTTTTTTCACCCCTACTATTTTTTTCTAAATATTTTCAATATACATAAACGTCACTTCTGCAGATTTATTATATGTATAGATTAAATATTATATACCTAAGTACCTATTCCATAAAGAAGAACTGTAGAAGCCCTAAAAACAAATTAATCAAAATAATTTGCCTGAACTGCTTGTGCAACAATAAATTAAAAGAAGCTCTTACAATTCTTGCTATGTAATAAAAATCTCAATAGAAAAGCGTTCTTCAGCAAATTCTTATTTTTATTGTTGAGCAGTGAACAACATAATATGTAGTGCCGAATATCTCAATTTCTTCGAAAACTATTTTTATCGAAATACGTTACTTTATTTTATTTAACGAATGGTTCTGTTACATGGGTTGTAATAACTTACTAAAAGAAAATGTATAAGAAAAACGCTATTTAATTAATAAGTGGTGGATCAGATAATCACTTGACTTTACTTTGGTATTCTCATAATCCGAGTCATGCAAAAAATATGTATACCTATTGTTATTTATTTATTTATTATTCACAAAATCCGCAGCTCTTTGAAATTTTATCTTAAAATTTATAAACTAATCTTACAGCCAGTTACGGATTTACAATTTATTATCTATAGAGAATCCATTGCTAAGTGTACAGAGTGGATGATTGTGTAAGAGTGTGCCTGAGGAGTTGCAAAAGTGGGTGTGTGATTATGTTATAGTAGTGTGTGTGGTGTGTGTGGTGATTGTCTGTTCAATTCTATTTGTTTAGATGTATTTTTCACTATGAATAGTTAGTTACTACTGGGGAACAGTTACATACGAAGATTACATAGACTAGGCAGCGGTAGAAAGGTAGATACGTAGTTAGGTATACCAACACAAAACGAGATTGAGTCAACCTCATTGAATAAAAACTTCGCTGAGTTTGTAATCGCAGTCGCTTCCTCGTTTAATTTAGTTCAGTAACGTTGGAATAAAATCAGTGCGTCTTAGTAGGTACCTTCTCTAACTCTCGATTAAAGCTTTTATCGGAGGACTGATTAAGTGTCGAGACCAGGATGGATTTATTGTAAAAGTTGGCCGTTCGCTGAGGTTAGTGATTCAAGCCCGCACACTTTAGTCGAATAATTGTCTACGTGATCGGAATGGAGGCTTCCTGCCGCCTTTAATAAGATCAGATAAAGAGCTCTCACTGCTGCAGGTGTGTGCGCAGATCTATTCAGCTCTGGCTCAATATCCCTCCACTCAAATTTTCTTACAGTGTAGGTACCTTAATCGCGTTGTGTAGATTTGTTGATACTGACTACTGTTATTCCGAATGCTTTGAATCGCAAGTAAACAGGTACCGCTACAATAGATAACGTTAGAAACAATTAATTTCTGAGTAGCCCACACTTCTTTCATTTCAAAAACTCTTCAAAAGTCCTGTCATTTCCTCTAAAGCTCAAAGCTAAGTTTCAAAGAATCACTCAATAATCTCTGTAAGTGATGCCACGCTGGCTCTACCCGTTAGCGTGTGCTGGCTGGCACATGAATTGCCGGCATCCATCACTTTGTTCAGAAAAGGTCCATCAAAGTAGATACATAGTAATCCATCAATGGGCAGCGAATGCTCTAACGTGTCACGTCAGCCTAGGTTCTGGATGCAGATAGGCGGAAGCTGAAATATATAGTGGAAAACTGTAAATCGTCAACGTAAACCGCTTGTTAAAATGATGTAGAGTGTTTGGTATTAAGTTCCTACCTTCCTATATTGGAAAATCGAAGGCTTACTTACGTTTTTGCAATGTATTAGGTTTATTCCGTCTTCATTTAAGATAATAATTACTTTTAAAATACACAAAAGTAAATAAAATTATTGTTAAAGGAACAGCAATTTTTGTTATAAAAATGTATCACGGCAGGGTATCAGACCTCGATCCACATTGGGAGATAAACCGTATTTTATTAAATATGTGTATGTGGGCACTAAACGACAAACATTATCTAACACAATAAATAGGTTCGCTTACCTACAAGTTCAATAACATATCCCAAAACCATAAGGTAAACTATCTAACCAAAGGTCTGTAGTTATGTACAGGTAACACACAAATAACGCATATTTAACCGTTTTCAGAAAGAGCTCTTTCGTTTGTAATTCAATGTTTTAGTTTAAAAGCTAAAGCAAATAAATGTGTGTTCCTTCGATTTGTTTGGTATACTTACCCTCTGTTGGGTGTAAGTATCAATAGGTCTTAAATAAATAATCAGAAACAAGGGCGGAAGGGCCTAAGTACGGGACATTAACAAGGGTCCAGTCCAATTTTCGTCCTGTCCACGTTGATATATTGAGGGCCGATGTGAAGCCGTTGCCCACCGCGCCGGCCGACGACACAACTCATTTACTTTTTTTTACCAAATACCGAACACAATAATTGCATTGCGATACCAAAGTCAAACTACGGATTGGGTTTTAGCTCCTTTTTAGGGTTCCATAGCCGAATGGCAAAAAAAAGATTAACCTTATAGATTCGTCAGGTCTGTCTGTCCGTCTTCCGTCCGTATGTCACAGCCATTTTATTCTGAAACTATTAGGCCTACACAGTTGAAACTTGGTAGGTAGGTAT
This sequence comes from Eurois occulta, assembly GCA_950022335.1. NCBI lineage: Eukaryota > Metazoa > Arthropoda > Insecta > Lepidoptera > Noctuidae > Eurois > Eurois occulta. The sequence goes on from OX465487.1 coordinate 15,318,832, forward strand.
ATTCTGTGAACTGCTTAACGATTTTTTTTATAAAAACCCCCCCAATACATGGAACAGAAACCAAAAAAAAATCATCGAACCTATGTGTGCGGACACTCTTTTGTGTAAAATTGTGCGCAAAATTATCTATACATGTGTTGCTTTGTAATCTAGTGGGCTGCAAATTAACCAATTTGCAATTTTAGATTATAGCATAATAGGTAGTTGGTGAAATCAAGGGAAGATCTATTTTTTTTTTCAATATATTAATGTTAAAGTCACCACATAGGTACATATAATGACATTCTTCTTAATTATTTGATTTAGGTTATCTGTTATAATGTTCCGCTGTGTTAATTCGATTGCGCAGCTCTCGAAAACTCCCTGAATTGAAAGTTTCTTGATATCTTCAAGCTCTCTGTATTGATGGTCGTTTTTAGGGTTCCGTACCCAAAGGGTAAAACGGGACCCTATTACTAAGACTTCGCTGTCTGTCTGTCTGTCTCCAGGCTGTATCTCATAAACCGTGATAGCTAGAAAGCTGAAATTTTCACAAATGATGTATTACTATTGCCGCTATAACAACAAATACTAAAAATTTAAAAAAAAATATTAAGGGGGCTCCCATACAACAGATATGATTTTTTTGCCGTTTTTATAGATAATGGTACGGAATCCTTCGTGCGCGAGTCCGACTCGCACTTGGCCGGTTTTTTATTAATATGCACGCTCCTCCTCTTTTTGTATCTCTGGAGTAGCACGCTGCTAATCTATTTAGGTATGGAGAGAAAGTCTTCATATTGTTCGGTCACACAGATAAAGTCTATGCGGTTTGGAAGATCAAGTAGGTGCAAGAATGTTCGAATTGGTCTGCCTTATTTATAAATCCTGCAATGTTCTTTTTGAGATTCATAAATACGTTTTTCATGCCTGTGTCGTTTAGAAGTCCTTGACGGCCCGAAAGCATTGTGTTTTCATAACTTAAGTCAGCGTTTGAGTCCAGTTAATAAGCATATTTATATGTTGTATTATGCAGATACAAAAGATTACTAAACATTTCAACCAGTGAGTTGTATACTGTTGTTTAATCACGACATTTTCCTACTAAAAAGTCCTACTGTCCATATTAAAAGATTCAACTCGCGGTGTGCAGTCTATAGTTACAGCGTCAATTCTTTTATTTTGTTTTTTATTTGAAGAATTTCTTCGCAGTCCTCGTCCTCTGATATGTTCGGTAGACTGTTACTAGTAGTGCCATCTAGTTCACTATTTGTTAAATTTAAATCTTCTAATTTTGTTTCGGAGACTCTTCGATTACGACGTTGTGTGATGTTTCCAAAGAAGTTCATATTGATTTGGACATGGCCGAATCCTGCCCTCAGAATCAATTCATAATTCGTAATGTACACTAATTATTATTATATTAAAGTTACTTCTAAAATAAATAAAAATTAATCGCAACAATTACATATCTCTAGAACAGGCGACAAAAAATCTCAAAATAATATGTGTGTTAATAATTTTTTTGTGGTTTTGTTTCATTGAATGCAATACAAAATGCATCTACGTTTGGATACACGCATGAGACAAACACTATCTATCTGAATTACGCCTGAAGGTCAGACTAAAATGTATGTAAAACACCTGTGACTGTCAAATTGTATTGCTAGGGGGGTACCTTAAAAAGTTAACGGTTTCACGATTATCGCAGACACCACTTTTCGACCTCCCGCGCGTCTTGATGAATATATTCAAATATTTATTTTCAAGAGTGTGTATCCAAATAAACGAAACGGCCTTTGAATCCATTGGTAATAGCATTTCTCGTATTGTTTCGTTTCGGAATTTATGATCATTGCTATTCAAAATGTTTAGGCACATTTTTTGTATCCTATTTATAGTATCTCTCGCTTCTTCTCTGATCATAAAACTTAAACTATTATGATTACACACCTGTAAGCTTTAATTTGACGTACTGTATGTCAATGTACATGAATATTTTTTGTAAGGGCACAGCTCTATACAAATTCCGGCCATGTCATTTGAGATTATATTATGAAACATAAAAAGTTAAACAGCTTGTGTTTGTGTTTAACATTATGAATATGTCAACTTTTCCAAACAGCAAACCAACTTGGAGTAGTTGGAGTTTATGTTGTATGCTAAATCTGCTTCAGTTTTGGAAACTAGCTTCGGCACGTCCATTATTAGGGGAGTCAGGAGACCTTTAACTGAACCAAATTCTACCACCATTACTTTCATCGTCGTCAACATTACTGTGATCAGATTATTATAGTAATAGCCAAACGGGACTCCTCTTGAAGTTGCATACCTCTAAAAGGTGATAAACACTAAAGTATATTTCAGCCTAAATACTGCTCTACACATCTGATAATTGTGATCTAATGTATAAAAATGTGACCATACTAAGCAATCGCGTCCACAAAAATCCTCACCATCTTCAGTTTATTTTATAAACATTTAAGGTGAGCTACCATTGCTAACCCATTAAACATTTTCACGACTAAGAAACTGCCATAAGTGCTTGAAAAGGAAAAAGCAAAGCGACTAACGCAAAATTTCAGTCTGTGCAAGCCAACAAGTTACGAACGCTGGCGGTGCTTTAAAAATTCAGTGTGTACCCACCCGCCACGCTTGCATTTTTCGAGAGTACTAAAGTCTGCTTCGTTTATATTAAAGACCTCTATCTATTCGTTTTATCCACCCCAAAATATGCTTTCACTCTCGTTGGCTCTTCATCCCGTAAAAGAAGCTAACTCTTAGATAAATTACTATATTTTCAAGTAATAATCTTGTCGTTGCCTTTTTTACCAATAAGATCGTTTAGTAGATCTAGCGTGATGACTTGATGAGGCTTAGAACAAATAATGGCTACGACTTTGAGTGCTGGTTGTGGGTTCGAATCCAGGTAGATATTTTACTGTTTGTAACTTATTTCATCACCATTGCTCTAAAAACTGTGAAGGTAAACATTCTGAGGAAACCTGCATGGTCCTAGAACCAAGAAAATCGAAGTCATCTGACGTCCATCAAACCACATGAAGGATTAGGATCCTTCATGCGGGTTGTGGTCTTGTGATCCAGTGGTGGAAACGTTATAGCTTGATTACGCTCATTTCATGCTCGGTACTTTCTTAATTCAGTGGTTTTACAAGATCACATACTGATACAACCTGTTCTTGTTTTTTTGGAACGAAGTTCCTTATGGCGCGTTGCGAAAGGAGGCTAGACGGAAAAAATTCTCACGAAAAGTTGTAACGACACTTTTACCCGACTGCGCGACGCAAAGGAGGGTAATGTGTTTTTGCTATAGTAAGCTATTGTAAGCCGTGCGGCGTGCGCATGTTTCTCTGTCTGTCTCTCTCTCGCTCTCTTATAGAAAGCAAGCCAGATATTTTCGTTTCGTCTTTGGTCTGTGGATGGGTGATCAAGGTTAAGCAACGACTGCCAAGGTCTGTCTGTGGATGGGTGATCCAAGTTAAGCAACGGTTGCCAAGGTTGGTCTGTGGATGGGTGATCAAGGTTAAGCAACGGTTGCCAAGGTTGGTCTGTGGATGGGTGATCCAAGTTAAGCAACGGTTGCCAAGGTTGGTCTGTGGATGGGTGATCCAAGTTAAGCAACGGTTGCCAAGGTTGGTCTGTGGATGGGTGATCAAGGTTAAGCAACGACTGCCAAGGTCTGTCTGTGGATGGGTGATCCAAGTTAAGCAACGGTTGCCAAGGTTGGTCTGTGGATGGGTGATCAAGGTTAAGCAACGACTGCCAAGGTTGGTCTGTGGATGGGTGATCAAGGCTAAGCAACGACTGCCAAGGTCTGTCTGTGGATGGGTGATCCAAGTTAATACATACACATACATCATAATAGTTACTATGCTTCAAACAAAGTTTTTAATTAAAAATAATAGTAACTTCGCGCGGACTAAACGTTTAGTCAAAACAGTGCTTAGACGCCATGACGTAACGTAAACAATTTAAGATAAAATAAAAGAAACTTAAAAACCTAAGAACTTCGTTCAATTTTATATACATTTGGTGGCATGATTGTCTGGTTGTTGTGTTCTCCCCCACTCTTTGGACTTTTCACGCACTTCGCCAAGCTGCACATACTCGTCGAGCCCGAGTTCATCGAGTTGCGATGTGCGTCATGCGTGTGTCCATTATAAGGTCGTCGCTAAGATCAGTTGGGTTTAGTGCCTACCAGTAACCTGGGAATCTTTACACCACCCTTGCCGTTCCCGTGACTGCCGCCAAAATCTGGAATGGCAAGGCGGCTGGGAACTGGGGGCCGTGGTTCTTGGTATTTGGATGGTTTGCCCATAATCACCACACTGGCCATGAATGTTGAGGATCGCAGATTGCAGCTTCACGCAATAGTGCGGTGCTGCCCAACACTAGTTTGTGCCATTTAGCTGCGAAGTTCTCGTGGTTGTCAGAACCTCGTTAGTTGTTGAGCCGGATGCACCATGAGCATGTGTGGTTGATTTTGGGCATTGAGATGATAAGTTCTCCCTTTCATTCCACTCACCCCAGTAGCAGATTCACAACAGGGTTTTACATTTTTTTGAATAAAATGACGCCTGTCGTATCCGAAGGGTTATGCAGAGGTGTACTTTAGTAGCAGTCCATCTCTACAAGAGCGTATGAAACCGACGGTATATACAGGGACTCATAGGCCTACGTGTAAACGACATGGCATTTTCCATTGTCCTGGCTTATTGTCTTGGCTTACTGGATTGTCTCGGCTATTGGCCTCATGTAAAAGGCCTATTATGTTTAAAGTCCTGGGTTATAGAAGCAACCCATTGTCATCATTTTGACAAGAATCCAGACTTCGGGGCCTTTGATAGGGTTTGGCACAATAGCCTTATAAATAAGCTACCGTCGTACGGCTTGTCCACTAGTTTCTGTGAGTGGATTTCGGAATTCCTGAGAGAGCGGTCAATACGAGCAGTTTTTCGTCTGATCGAATGGCTATAATTAAAATGCCAGAGTACCTCATTCACTCGGGTCCTATATTGTGTAAATATGGTGTTCTCGCAAAGGTGCGAGAGTAGTGCTCACATTACACCAAGCACAAGTCGATCGTGCATGGAATACTGTTCGCACCTTTGGGATCGATCAGCCAAGTACCAACTGCAAGCATTGGAAGCTATTGAGAGACGTGCCAAGAGGCTCATTGACAACAACTCCCTTGTCAAGGCCAAGCTCCAAAGATTTGAACATCGAAGCAAAATTGCCAGCGTATCGGTTTTTTATAGGACACATTAATTCGGGGTCTTCTTTCGAATTACACAATCAAATTCTCCCATCCCCATGCTATCATCGGACGAGCAGAGATACGGCGATGCGTTACCGCTATTATGATTAATTCATTTATAATCCATACAATCCATTAAAAAATTAACTTACACAGTTATACTAACATTAAATAAAATAAAATTAAAATCAATTTGTACAGTAGGTACTATCATTGCATAAAATTAAATAATTTACAATAAAATCAAAACTGTGTTATTATAGGACATAAACATGACATAAACAGTGTGTTAATGAGCGCCCAAAACAATGCGCCTTCTTTTATTTTGGAAAGGGCAATCCGTATGAGATACAATCATCTGCAGGATGTCGTTGCTAATGCCTCGCACACGCTATGACAAGGAAGCTTCTACCCTTTTGCGCAAAATCGCATGAAAGCCGTCCGTTCTCGACTCCGCAAACATACCACTACAATAGTGAGGCAGCCGCATCAGCATTCTGAAAATGTTGTCATATTGGACACGCAGAGCTTTAGCAGCCCACTGAGTGTAATTTACCCACAAACTGCTCGAGTAAAAGGACTGGCTATAATACGCCTTAAAAGAGTGAACTTCCCTCGAACAGCGAGCAAACCTACGCGCAACCATGTTCCCCCTGGCTGAGTGGCTGCTAATGTTCTGCGTTCCCTCTCAATGTCAGCGTCATCCTGCAATTCGTCTGTCACAATGTGCCCCAACAAAACTGCTCACCACTGCTAGAGCTCCGCCATTAAGCATAATATGCGAAACATGAAGTGGACCACATTTTCCACTCTTAAAAACAATAAGTAAATTTTTAAAAAAGTTATAAGTAAATTCAGTCAAAAAAGTATCGAGAATGGATGATTTGTTGATGGTTCCTAATTAAATTTCCTCCTCTATACGGATGTTTTGCAAAATTGCATAAATATTAATTGTTTTTGAATTATTAACGAAACACTAAATGCCATCTTTTTTTAATCTTAACTTGTTAATAACAATTGCAATGTCTATGGGGTTATTACATACTTTCGAAATTTTTTTCTAGACGTAATTCTGAATCGAATGAGCCATCGCTCATATTTTTAGGAGCTTTATCAAGAATTAACACATTTTTGAACTTGTTGACTAGCCTATTGTGAGAACCACCAGTCTGTGGAATTCACGTTCAATTATAATGATTGGGAAACAGAGAATCCGGCAGATCCTCTGTTTCCCGATTTATAATTCAGATCTAATTTAGTGAATCCAGAATCGGTTTCATCTAGGCAAGCGTGTTCCACCCTAGGCCGCATCATCACGTCACATCAGTTGAGTTGCAGCCTTGCAGCCAAACGTAAGCCTTTATTATATAAAATATAAAAAAATGTGATATCTTAAACGACTATTTTGACACTTTTAAAATGCTCTGAAACCATGTTATAATGCACGTGGTGGCATTTTTGGCGGGCTATGGCGAATTTTCATATTAATCGGGCGATGACGAATGCTTATCCGGGAACTGTCGGAAAACTGGCGCGCATCAACCATAGAGTAATATAATATAAAATGTGATAGACTGGCAACTGACGTTTTCGGTATAGTTACCGATCAGCGCCCTCTGAACGCCAAGCAATGAACTAAATGAATATTTATATTAGGTCGGTGCGTCTTCATATATCGATATTTATAGCTACGTATTTCGTTTACTGTGTTTTGACGTACATAATAGTATGCGTATATTTTATGGACGTGTGTCGAAAACATGTAGGTATCTAATTAACGAAATATAAATATATGTTGGGTAATGGATCAAAGGCAATGAGGCAATAATAAAGCAAAAATATTATTGAATGAATTTATTAAACATTAATTACTACACCTGTTTGCTTCCTTAGTTTCGCACCCTTTCACCGATTATTCAGCCCTTAGTAATGGGGTTCTGTTTTATTATAATGTACTCGAGCCCGGAGGAAGATGGGATCATCGATGAGCGCCGGCTGCATGCACGATAAAGGATGACTCATTGTCCCGTTACGCTCATTGTACGCTTGTGCCGCATCTATCTCTCATCCACTCGATTAGCCTATGCGAAGTTGTCACGTTAAACTATCGTCCGTAAACCAGCTTTACAGACAACCCAGTTATACTATAGTAGTCAGTTTGCAGACAACTATTTTTTTTTCTGACGTTATGACTCAGTGTTGGTATCAGAAAAGATTCTATCATCATAAAAAATCACTACTAATACAAAATTTAAAAAATATATATTTTAAATATAATTTATACTTGTTTGTTAAATCATTTTTTTGTTGTGCAACTGGAATAATTAAAGAAAAATAGCAATATTAACAAGTAGTGTAAAGTATCAAATATTTCAAGTGGTAACACTGCAATAAAAAGTTCCTTGTTTGCGGGATAGATAGCGCTTTTCGTACAAAAAAAAAGTTCTAAGTTACCAGGGCCCTGTTTAATAAAGCTGACAATTCGATATATAATATGTCAAAAAATTACAAAATAATAAAATATGTCAAAGAATTGTCGGGCTTAGGCTGTTAAATAAAACTGACAAATATGTCAAAAATCGACAGGTGAAATGTTGACATATTTGTCATTTAAAAACGCGTTTAATAAAACTCAACTTAAGTCAAAAAACCACAGACAAATTATTTTTGATAATTGTCAATGACAAATTGTCAGATTGTCGTGACAATCATGTCGACTTTTGACATATTTGCAAATAATTTTGGTTAAGGAAGCTAAATGAGGGTAAAATAGAAAAAATATTAACAAAGTAAAGAGAATGAATCGATCACTAGTGCAACTTCGATAGTTTGTTTGATCGCGTGTAAAATGGAAAAGCACAAAAAAACTTACCATTTTGGGCCTTATTTATCAAAATAGAAATATACTCTTTGGAAGTTTAGTGACCAATTTTGTTGAAATAAAAATTACAGCATTAGGTATTTTCAATAACGACTGGAAATACCTTCGTGGTACTACATGGAAAAAAAAAAATTCAAAGTGTTGGGCAGTTCTCACAGTCGTAACCTTCGAGCTTCCTAAAACCTACTCCTTCAAATTCCCTCTCACCGTACTGGTTTTGTCTTCTTACGCTATCTCAACAATGAAGCTCTGGAACGCGCAACCTCTTGGTATAAAAAAGCTGAAAGCAAAATGGTTTACAAAAGAGCAATTAGTTGGAAGTTTTATTTAAAGTCAGACTAAATTGCTTACGACCTAGTCATTACTAGAGTCATAGTAATTATTATAAGGTTTCTCGTATTTCGGACTATGTGTATGTATTATAATATACATTAGTTTATTTTATCTGTATCCATATATGTATTAGTATGTACCCATTTATATGTATCAATTTCTGTTAACAAAATGATAATTTTTACATTATTTTTTTGTACTCTACCACAATGCTGTCCTATTTGACCCAAAGGTTGACTGGTAGAGAATGCCTTGTGGCATTAAGTCCGCCTATGTACCACTCTTGTACATGAAGTTTAAATAAATAAATAAATAAAAATATTCTACGGTTGTTCCGAATTTTTTCTTTATAGCAGAAATCTGTAATCGAGAAGTAGAAATTGTTTCTGCTTTTAAATGATCGTCGATGCCTCCTCGTTTGTATTTGTTTTAAGTATTCATCATCACTACTCTCACTGCTCGATGTAAGTCAGACTGTCGATGTCGCGACAATCCGACATATTTGTGAATTTTTGCACCATGAAAATTTTGTCACTAGTAAGTTTTATTAAACAGAAAAATTGTCGAATTGTCACTTTTTGACATATGTCGGACTTGTCGGATTGTCAGCTTTATTAAATAGGGCCCTGGGCATGGTTCAAGACTTTGAAGCGGGACGGACGAGCTTCTGATTTTGTGTACAGTATGGACAGGCGTAACGAAAAAATGTTGGAGTTTATCCAATTTTATGAAACGGACCCCTCCGTTTCATAAAATTTAATGAAACGAACTCTCCGTTTCAAGAAATTAAGAAAAAAAGCCGGCCAAGTGCGACTCGTACTCACACGCGCACAAGGTTAGTTAGTAGCACCAAACAATATAATTAAAAAAATATTTTGAAAGCTCATTCATAATTATGTTGTATTTTATTAAATTCAATAGCAAAACTAAATTAGTTTTTGATAGTATGTTAATGAAAAACAAAGTTACTGCTGCAGTTTAATAAAAAAATCCCACATCTCAAAAACTAAACATCAAAATCACACACATTTTACCGCTTCGGAAGTGTCTTTCTTTCAAACTATTGACTTTGAGAAAAAATGTAATTTTTAAAAACCTATCGACACCCTGCACCTGGTTTCACCCCTGGTTTGATGAAAAAAAATCAGTTTCAGTTCCATGTATGGCTTTTTTTATTTTTTATAAAATACATCTACCTGCCAAGGTTCATCTGTATAGTCCTAATAGTTACAGAATAAAGTGGCTCTGACATTCGGACAGACAGACATAACGAATCTACAAGGGTTCCGTTTTTTTGCCATTCAGCTAAAAAACCCTAAAAACATTCTTTTACAAAACCCTAAAAACTTGTAGTTCACACAAACAGACGTCGAACACCACCCGGCACGATATGCGCGCCAGCGTGACATGAATATAATGTAGACAAGGGAACATCGCGTTACACGATGTCTTTGACGCGCCAACGCGACACGAGTCTTCGTCCACTAATGTAGCTCCACCATATCGATTTGATAGTGTGTAATAATTGGAATCTGATAATTAAAATACTTCAAAATAGATATATTCACAGTTCAGCGGAACTCAAGACATTAATGCTTGCAACACTGTTTTGTTTATGATTACTATGAAATTGAAGTTTGAATTGAACGTTGTTGTTGATGTCTTGAAGATCTCAAAACTCGTGTTCGATTCGATTCATATTCATATGATGTTATTTCAATTGATGGGAAACTTACCCAGTTTTGTTTGTTGAACTGTTTACAGTTTTTAATATTTACTATTTATTATAATATTTTTATCTATTGCTGTTATGATGGAAGATGGTGATAGCTGCCCAGTACTAGAGTCTTGTAAAAAACTAAAATCGGAGTTTAATAATTTTAATAAAATACCTATAACCTCAGATAATGTAAGTAGAGTTAACGTATTCTTAATTTCAGTTGCTGTTGCAGCAGAATGACAAATTATTAACAGTAAAAGTATACCTTTATTTTTTCATTCTGTTCACTATTCTTATTGTTTGTTTTGCTTCAGTTTTCACTTGGTCGTGGGTTGAAGAACTCGGTTGTAGTACCATTTATATCTATATCGAGAAATCACTGCAAGTTCAAAAAAGGTAAAAACAATGAATGGAGTCTTGAAGATAACAGCACATTTGGTATCAAAATCAATGGAGTAACTTTAGGCAAGGGGCTTGAGAAAAAACTGTGTGATGGAGACATCATATCATTAGAATTGACTGATGAATTCGTATACAAGTTTCTAAATTCTGCCTCAGAAGAAGTATTTGAAGTACCAAGAAAGAGGTTAAAAATGGATAATAGTGATCAAAATGACAAGATAATTGATAATGTAAAAATGAAGTTTGAAGAGTCACAAACATTTGAAATAAAGCATATTGAAGAAAAGATACAAAATGCCAAACAAATGCAAAACACATCAATTATATTAAAGGAACAATTGCAAACTGAAATGAATAGAAAAATTCTTCAACTTGAAAACGAGTTTGCAGCGCAAATAGAAAACTTAAAAGGGGAGAAAAATGAGGTTGAATGTCAGAAAACTATACTCTTGGAAGAAAGAGATGCCCAGCTTGCTACCATCAAATGTGAAATGGAAGAGAAAATAAGTGAACTCATGGTAAGTTTCACATGTTGAGTCAAATATAAACTCTACTTTTAGATGCCAACTCCGCCTCTAAGAAAACCCACTGACCCAACCTTGACAGTCATTAAAATTTAGTATCTTAATGATGATACCTAATAAGGTATTTTACTAAATGACTATAATATTGTGGTTATAGGTATTAATATTTGTGGTATACAGTTATCCTCTTAGTACATACAGTACTTGAGTAAGTACTCATGTAACAAATGTGGCAAGACTGATTCTTTGCTTTTAATTCTGTAGACAAGTAGCATTCCAAACTTACAAAAGAAAGTATAAATGAACTATGTTGCTATGAGCTCTTTTTTTAACCGACTTCTTTGCTTATCAGATTAAGACATTATAGTCCAAGATCCCAGAGCAATCAGACATAACTTATTTTCACACGGATGAAACCTGAAGTTTTCAGTAGCGTCTTGTGTGCCTTGAATACCTACGCGCTTTGTGGAACTTGCCGAGTGACACCTGGGCAGGTACCAGGTGAGAAAGGTAACTAAAAATAAGAATGATTTAACTTAAATTCACATGGCTGATTTTTATATATGTCATGTAGAATATTATTTTAAAGTAATATCATAAGTATCAGACACTTTCGATGGACCAGAGCTTCTGTCAGACGCTTTTAAGCTACCCAAAAAATAGATGAACTTTACTTATTTTTACATGTCTGATTTTTTAATATGTTATTGAAGTATTTATTTAAAACTTAAATTCAATCAGTCAGACAAATTAGAGTGACCAAACATCCCCTAAGACAAAAATTATTCAGCCAGAAGTATGAGGGCGAGAGCACTATGCATGCACTTCAGAGTGAGTGAGACGTCCATAATAACTCGGTTCCCCTTCTTAAACTCACCATCTGTTTCAATCTACTGTGTATGTGCTGTTTGTGTGTTTTTTTACTTATAGTATACAGTATAGTTCGAGCCTGCGAGAGCACATGTTTTTGTTGTTTACATCAGGTTATTTGTGAGTGTTTTATTAAGTTGTTTGTAATAGTGATAATCATGGAAGAAGAGAAATTGAAATGTACATTTTGTAAAACATCTCATGATAAACTTATATTATTCTCCGAAGAAATATTGAAAAAGTGCAAAAACATTTTAAAACAGCGAATAATCCATAACCTCAAATTCAAAGATGTAGTTTTACCGGCTAGATATACCGGTAGTCTTTTCAGTTTATGTCGTTTAGTATGTTGATTACAGTATATACATTTCTGGTTTCTGTCTATATCCACGTTACTTTTAAGAGAAATATTTTCAGAAGAGAAATTATCATCACGTTCAGAAGGTTATTCACCATCACATGACACCGGTTCAACTGATTCTGACTTAACTTCACATTTGGCTCAACACTTGGTTCAGGCATTGAATTAGCTGGACTTGAGTTTGACACTACATCTAAATCTGGAACTGTTGAATTATTTTGTTGACTTGAGGTAGACGCTGTACATATATCATCGTTAGTACTAAGATTACAAGGTTGGCTTGATGTCGATGCAACTAATGAATTTTCAACAATACTCGATGATTTTTTTTCAGCATTTTTTGGTTTTTCTGGTATGGCGGAAAAATATTTTTTTGGCAGAGCAGTAAAATTTTTATAACATTCTCGATGGTAACCACTGTCATACAAGTCATCCGGTAAAACTACATCTTTGAATTTGAGGTTATGGATTATTCGCTGTTTTAAAATGTTTTTGCACTTTTTCAATATTTCTTCAAAGTTTATCATGAGATTTTTTACAAAATGTGCATTTCAATTTCTCTTCTTCCATGATTACCTATCACTATTACAAACAACTTAATAAAACACTCACAAATAACCTGATGTAAACAACAAAAACATGTGCTCTCGCAGGCTCGAACTATACTGTATACTATAAGTAAAAAAACACGCAAACAGCACATACACAGTAGATTGAAACAGATGGTGAGTTTAAGAAGGGGAACCGAGTTATTATGGACGTCTCACTCTATACTTCAAAAACATATTAAAAAATCAGACATGTAAAAATAAGTAAAGTTCATCTATTTTTTGGGTAGCTTAAAAGCGTCTGACAGAAGCTCTGGTCCATCGAAAGTGTCTGATACTTATGATATTACTTTAAAATAATATTCTACATGACATATATAAAAATCAGCCATGTGAATTTAAGTTAAATAATTCTTATTTTTAGTTACCTTTCTCACCTGGTACCTGCCCAGGTGTCACTCGGCAAGTTCCACAAAGCGCGTAGGTATTCAAGGCACACGAGTCGCTATTGAAAACTTCAGGTTTCATCCGTGTGAAAATAAGTTATGTCTGATTGCTCTGGGATCTTACTCTATTATTTACAGTAGATCTATCTGCATAGCATTAATTCATTATTTTTGGTTCATGGATAAAAGTTCCGACTTTGGTAAAATCAGCTTAAAGAGAATTTAATTTTGTATGATTGAACCCATGTTAATATTGATTTAAATATTATATAGGAGCAAATTCAAAAACACAATGAAACTGAGTCAGAACTGCTGAAAGAGAACAACTCGCTTAAAGAGAAACTACTGAAAGAGAGGGAAGAGTTTGATTCAGAACTAAATCGAGAAAGTACTTCGAAACAAGAGATGTTGGAGAAGTTAGAGGCCAAGATACGTGAACAGGAAGATGTGCGGTTGAAGGAACGGCAAGAATTTGTAGACATGCTCCAGCGGGAAACTGAACAGCTTAGATTAGCGAAAGAAAAGGTATTACCAAATTTTGATTAACATACTTTCTTAAATGTTATGCAAAATCATCATCATCTGCCTGGCATTTTTCCAACTATGTTGGGGATGGCTTCCAGTCTTCCTAGATAGAGCTGAATACCAGTGATTAACATGGAGTGATTGCCTATTTGACCTCCACAACCCAGTTAATACTGGGTAATACAATACCCCTTGGTAAGACTGGTTGTCAGAATTTCTGGTCACTGACTACCTGTAACAACTACAGGAACGGGGCCAACAGCTTAACGTGCTTTCCGAGGCACAGAGGAAACTCTGTATGCAATGGGTGGTCACCCATCCACGGACAAACCTAGGCAAGTGCTGCTTAACCTGGAAATCAACCTGAGTGGATTATTTAGCCACAAGCTCCTCGGTTTGGGTGCATAGCAAGCTAATTATTGCATTCCTGTATTTGCATGCTGCATTAAGGCCTCGATCTATTTCGCGAATTTAAAACTAAATATTTTGCATAACATTTAATGTTAACATGCATTCTTTTACTAATATTGTTCAAAACACTGTCAAACATTTAAGAGATTTTTTACGATTTACCTCCAAAAAAAATCAATCCTTAAATCAATTATATAAAACACAATCATACTTACAGGAACTAAAAGAAATAGAAGAACAAAGAATACTAAGAGAAACAGAGCTGAAACAGGAACTAAATAATATCAAGAAGAATCTTGAAGATAGAGTACACCAAACCGAACAAGAGAAATTAAAAGCTGAACAATTGCTTAATGAACAAATGGAGCATATGAAGAAACTTAGTAATGAGGAAAAAATCAAAATGGACCAATTGGTAACAATGATTTTGTTCTAAAATAACTATGTACAGTACCAGGCTATGATATGACAAACATTGTTCCTTTGCAAAGAGACTATTACTCAACAAGTAAAGGAGACAATGCTCAACACAGCTGATCTTTTTCTAAAAGTCAATATATCTTGCTTCCAGCCAAGTTTGAATAAGAAAAGATTTTATTAAGAAACGCAATCATACTCATTTACCTAATGAGTCTATAGTACTTACAAGAAGAATACAATAAGCTTTTCCACAAACTTAATCAATAATAATAATATTGAAGCTACTTTGTTATAATGATTATTTTTTGTTGAATTCAGATGACAGAGAGAGAAGAAATACAAAAACAATTAAGTGAAGCTCAAAACAATGCTGAAAAATCACTTGAAGAACTGAGGGTAAATAATCTTATTATTTTAATTTCTCATAAGAGAAAAGAAAGACTTAATTCATTTGTCGCACTCTCGCATTTAGTGCTTTTAATTTTTATACACTAAAACATTCCGGTACTGGATGCTGAGAAGTACCTACTCATACTTGCACTTCATTTTTACGAACAGATGCGAGTGACAGAGAGAGAAACTGAGCTGGCTGCATTGGCAGCAGAAAGGATTCAGAAACAGGCAGAGCAGTCTAGTGTGGTCATCAATACATTACAAGAACAACTTGAAAAGGTAACCTTTGTAATAAGGGCTTCAGCATTCCTTTTTTGTCTATTTTACATACCCGAAATAAACCAGCTCACTAAAAAAAAAACAACTTTGCAAGTAATTAAAGGATTACCTACCTAAATACTTAAAAAAAAATCTTTGCAGGTTAAAAGCCAACTACAAACTGTTGAAACAGAGAGGAACACAATTTTAGAGAACATCTGTGCACCAGAAAATTCTGGCGAAGGCTCTTCAAAGGAGATGGTGCTGAACGAAATGGGTGAGCTAATGGAAAGTGAACTGCAGTGCAGCATATGCAATGAACTATTTGTGGAACCTACCACACTGAACTGCTCACATACCTTCTGCAAATACTGTATATCAGTATGGAAGAAAAAGAAAAAGGATTGTCCTATATGCAGGTGATATATTCGTGCGTTTGTTGATTATACAGACTAAGATCTTATTAAACTTACACTGTCACTTATGGGGTATCTTCAAAGCAATTAAGAGACAGTGTAAGTTTATTTATACACCATGAAAGCTTAAAAGCAGTATTTAAGATCTTATTGTAAACTTTTAACTTGATACAATTTAATGTAATTTTCAGAGCTTCAATCACATCAGAATGCAAAAGCTTGGTACTAAACTCCTTCATAGAGAAAATGGTGCAAAGTCTTAGTGAGGATATGAAACGAAAAAGAAAAGAAATCTTGGATGGAAGAAAAGGTTTGTAATATTTATTATTTTTCTGTTTATTAGGGCCCTAATAAATATACGCTTATGCTTTAATTTTCTGGGTGTTAATAAATTGGTTTTATTGAAATTATTTTAAACCGCGCTACTGAAACTTCATGTATTTCTTCATAACTAAAAATTATGATAATCATCATATCATATTATAAAGAGTGTAAGTGACATCGACACACAAACAATTCCAAATATTAAATTATGATATATGATTATTCACTAATTGATAGATATTGCAAATAAAATTCGATAAATACTCGTATTCAAATAAAAACATACCATACTACACCCTGAATTTGACATAAGCAATATTTATCTCTTGAATGAATTGGAAAATAGTAATATTGTTATACCTACTCTTTTTTTTTTCAAATTCTTTATAATGCATGACGATAACAATGCAGCTTCATAATCAATTATTTTAACACAATAGTAAAGGTTTATGAATTGATTGGTAACTTTGCAAAATATAACACTTTCATCTCCAAAGTTATTTTCATTCTTATCTTACACAGATCGTCAGGCCAACACCAAACGAAGGAGACGTCAGTAAATCCTTTGTAACTTTTAACATCTGACTATAAATGGCTCACAGTGTGACGTTATAAGAATGTATAATTATGCTAGGGACAAAACAAAAGGTTGAGATCCTTGCTAAGATGGAACTTAGCCAAGAATTATCTAATAATAATGGTTTTCGTTATGGTCTAGTGTCAATAGATCTTTGCATATGAGTGTAGGAGTCGAATGAACTCCGACACATATAATCAGCGGCTTGGCAAAGCTTTAAGTAGGCAATATCCAGAATCGAGGCTAGACTTAGTATAAGTTCGAGCGTGAGCCCTAATATTGACTAATTGAATCGAAGTTTACGCTAGGTCTTGCTTCAACTTCAGCAGTGATGAAAGTCAGACACTAAACCTTTGTAGCAGTGTAGTGATTTAATGAATGAGCTGATTTCTTATTTAGTTCAATAAAGCAAATATTGTTTACTCTACGAATTAAAACTAAGCTAGGTAACATTTTCAGTAATGATTTATGGTTGAAGTTAAACAATTAAAATAAGTACCTAATATACAAGCTGGGTGGTGAGTGCATACGAGTGACGCACTTGAAGTACGATGCGGTATTACACTTCTTACGTATTGGCTCGATACATTATGTATTTTACTCTCAATAACAGTTGACAGTTCTTTTAATGATTACTTATGTATTTTTCTTTTATTTCAAAGAATTATTTTGTAAATTATTTAACGGAATATTTTATAGTTAATTATATTTACAAAGATGAAGTAATTTTAAGTTAAAACAATATTTTTAGTTTTTTTAATGCATTTTGCTTAAATTATATATATACACAAAATTTGTTGAAGAAAAATAAATTAGTCTTTCAGACCCTTATGAAAAATTTGTTTAATTTCAGTCCTACTTCCTAAAACTTCAATCCTATTTCTCTATACAAAACTTTCAAGTGCAAGTTAATTTCTTGTAAGTTTTAATGATATTAGAAGATAATATAATATTTGACAACTTAATTTTACACTGATCTAATCGCGCACGCACTGAGCCACCAGTTTTAGCCTAAATTCAGGCAGCACAGAAACCAATTATTGAACTCGTTTAACAATAATAAGAGTAGGGGAAAACCAAAGAAGTATAGATGGCCTGAATAATATGATATGGTTAGTAATAGCGACTCATGAGATGACCTATACAGTTAAACGGAAGTCAAGCTGCGCCGACCCTAAAAAAATTCGGATAGAGGCAGGAGCATGATGATGATGTAAGATTGATGTAACTGAAACTAATCAACTCAAACCTTGTTCTATTGTGCATTCTTAGGTAGGGTTTTTCACTCTCACTTTTATTTATTTTATAATGGGGCTCAGACTAACAAAGGGCTATTTATAAGATATGAATAGCTTTATGAAGCTGTATTGGTTGCAGAACTCGAGTCGGAACAAGGCCGGCAGTCCACCGCGAACACCAACCGGTATGCTTATTTAAACTCTTCAATATTACTTTTGGGTACCCTTTATTTTCCAATCCTTGGCACTAACTAAATGATCGGAAAATCAGATCAACTAACCTGTAACAAAAATCTAGAATAAAACCTTCTCGTAAATATAGGTGTGTGTTCATTATCTATGGTAAGAAAATAATCATGTTCTATAGCACTCTATTTTCGTTTTGCCTGGGTAATGCATCTTAATAACAATATAAACGACGACAACCCAACGACCTTTAATTTCTTTTATAACAAAGTATCCACTCGAGAAAAAAAAATACATTGTTTTTTACTACTTCAAGTGATCACTTGGAGTAGTAAATAGAAAGGTTTGCATCGTATTACGTTTGAGAGCATGCTAGATAAATTATATCCATGCATGAATATTGCATAACAGGGAATAACTTTTGTCTGATATGAGTAATAAACCGGTGGCGGTGGTAGATCTGAGGCGGTTAGTTGACGGCTTTTGTATAAAAAAATCATTTCTGACCGCGATTTATTTTATTTTTCGGACAAGTTATCCGACTATTGTAAAATAATCCCTAAGAAGAATGTTTGCATTGTTTACAGAGGAGATGACGGCTCTTTTGGCTCCACGCCCGACGACTACGAGTACCTCGACGAGGAGGAGGAGGAGGAGACCGAGTAAGTGACTAGTCTGTTACCATTACGTTTACAACCCCTGTTCCCTGAGGAGTAAGGCTGACTCCACCGTAATAGCGGAGCAAGAGAGTATTAGAGAGAAAGAGAGATAAGTTCTGAACGGAAAAGAGCCTTTAAAAATAAAAGGAAACCCATATTATGGTATACCCATAGGTGGTGAACCATTAATCCTCCATTTTGCATTATTATTGTTGTATAAGGGTAATTTGCCTGAAATAAAATATTTTTTTTTATTAACCAAGTACAAATCTAGACTAGGCAGGCTAAGAATTTCCTAATAGAAAATATAATAAACTAAGGACCTCTTTCTGCGATCATAACACCAACGGGGTATTCAAGTCTCCGGACTTGTATTTCTAGCCCTAAAGACTACTGAATAGCTAGATAGCTACAGCCAATTTGGCTTTGTGTCTCACTAGATACAGTATATGTATATACAACGACACTTGGCCGACTTTAAGATGAAATCTTACTGAACTTTGTAAGTTAAGTAATCCCTGAATTTTGCTTACAGCGACGAGAGATACGATGAGAGATACGACGAGAGATACCTCTGGCGCCACCCCGACGAGAGATACGATGAGAGATACGACGAGAGATACCTCTGGTGGCGCCACCGCGAGGGTGATAGTGGATCTAACAGTGATGCCTACGAGGAGTGGGGTACGTATTAAACCGAACTTAGTTGTCTACTTTTATAGTTCTATTAACGATTTTGTACGTATCATAATAACAAGATAGATTACCTAATATCGAATAAAATAATACAAACTTCTGTGATATCCAGTGCTCATTCAGCATTTTAGAACGTTACTGCATGAAACTTCGTGAACAGCTGACAACTTAGGTACCTTCTTCCAAGAAGGTTCTAGTCTTAATTGTAACGAAAACTTTTCCAGATCATTGAGTAGAACATTTGATGTTTAGCAGCCGGAAGTGATAGTGGTGTTAGAGGAGGAGGGGAGCTAGTGGAGGGCCGGCCCGACGCCTACTACGGCGGCTACGGACGCTGCTTCCGCTGCGGCGCGCGCGGCCACTGGGCGCCCGGCTGTCCCTACGCGTAGCGGTGTGTCGATACCTCCGCAGCACGAACATCTAGCAAAATACTTAACTCACCGTTATCGTATCGCCATCCACTCATTTTTGCAAAAGAATCGTAACAGCGCCATGCACTCAATGTCGACAAATGGTAGAACTATTTGACATGTTACCTACTTTTAAGGGAGGCAAGCGTTACTAAGTCATATAGTCTCATTATGTTCGTGCTGCAAAGTTGTACAATGGTCCATGAAGCGAGTATTTTATAGTGCAAACATCTAATTTGATTCAGAAAATCTCAAATTTACCGTAGGTACCTGGGTATTCGAATAGCACACTGAGAACAAGAAAGAGACATATTGTTAGTATTAATTTTCTTTATGCTAATAACGTCAGTTTCGTTTCGGGATGCCGCCATTTTGTCGACCGCTGCTGGCCTGGCGTGTGTGTACATTTGGTACCTTTGTTAGAAGCACAAAATAAGGTGCTGTTATGTCTCTCTCTTGTTCTGGATGCGAATTATTGTACCGACGGTACAGTATACCCAGGTAATACTGTAGTGTATTTTAAATGTTATTTTAGGTATTAGGTTAGTAATGTTGCATAATTCTGCACACAACTCCACATTCTCTTTCTTCATTTGTTTATTATTTGTAAGATGTTGATTATAGCTACTTTACACATGCCTAGTTAAGACAACCTTGGTACAAAGTGTATCCGAGATTTATCTGTGATAAAACGTTAAAATATTTACAATGGCATTGGCATATGAAACCGCACCATTCTTATTCATTCGTTATATAAATTGCTACACGCATTATTTGGTCCATCAATCACCAGCAAAATGGTTCAATATTTACCCAATTATAGTTTTGATCTGAATACGAGCAAACTTTCATAAAATTCACAAAATATTGATTGAGTTTCTGTATTGTGTCTGTTTATAACATAAACTACTGCCAGTATTTCGTTCTATTTAAACATAGTGTCATGTCCTGATCCAAAATTAAACTTGCAATCTCTAAATGTCTTCAGAACTTCAAATTACTAAAAAAAAACAGATAAACGAGTTATATTTCCGAAGATAAACAGAAAAAGTCTTGATTTGAATTTATGACAAGTCACTCAATGCCATTGGCACCAGACGATACTCGTTTTATCTATTTAGATATTATATAAGAAATGTATTGAATTGATTGAAATCGAATCGTAACAATGTACCAATTGGCTGTTTCGCGCATTGCTGTATGTAGGTTACAAGGTACTTACAAAAACGGTGTCCGTGTTTGTTGTGAATAGGTGTATTGTAAACTCTAATCTCATTTTTCCGGATTAATTGAATAGAACTCTTAATATAGCTTAAATCAATAATAGTTATATTAGTAGTTATTTGCGATAATTCGCGGGTGAGGGCATGTTTACTTACCTTGCAATAACCTGTACTACAGTTTCAATACATCAGCAATTAACGGAACACGGCCGTAACTAACGTTATATCGCGAATGACCCCGCGAGTCAAACTTAAATAATATTGAGAGTCCTCGTGGTTGTGTTGCTTTATTTTTAAACAAGCCTTTGCCCACGGCTTCGCTCGCCTTATCGTCGGAAATAAGTCCATGGGAACGTCGTAAATATAACCTGACACTCTGGGGTAATGTAGCATCCCATTAGTGAAAGAATTTTCGGAATCGGATCAGTGGATCCGAAGAATAGCCTTTCATCCAAACTTTACCTCTTTATAATATTAATTTAGATGTATACTATTCTGTGGTCACCTAAATTTTCTCAGTTCATTACAAGTGGAACGGCTTATAAGTACGTTTTAGTACAAATGAGCCGCTCCCTTTTGATAGCTGGCAAAAGGTAATGTGAATGTCATGAATTTAAAGGCATAAAAATCACAATTTATTGTTCATAGGACTGCAACTAACAAAAGCTTTACAGTAGATATGACTCGATGTAAAAAAAAAATTGATTGTTCTGTCATTATAAAAACAATGTATCATGGAAATAACGCAAAAATGAAATAAAATAATGCAACAAATAATAATTCTCTTGACGATTTTTCCATACAAACGTATGTATGAACAAAATCTGTTGCATGTGCCAACGTACAATTTTTTTGGAAATTGTTAGGCATTCCTAACCCAACGTAACAATCTATGAAGGAATAATTAACCTAATTAAAGTAACAGTCACCCTAAAATACAATGTTATTTGATCATCTGATGGGAGCTACTATATCTCAAACACCTAAAACCTGCTAGATTTTTTATCGATTTTGGGAAAATCGTTTTACGTTATTTCAGTGATATCTAGTATACAAATTGTATGAGTGGAAAGCATAAATTAGAACACCTAATAAAAATATTTTTAAATCATTTCTGTCTAAGTCATTATTTTCAGTTTATAATTATTTGAGAACCACAATTTGTTAAATGAATAATGTCTAACAATTAATTCCTTTATAAAATGAATGTAAATTTATAATTATCGTTATGTAAAATGATGATTGAAATATTTTAAATAAATCATTCTTTTTGTAAAAAAAAATGCTATTTTATTCCGTTTTACGGATTTATTATATTACACACCACGTTACATGCACTTAGGTAATAACTTTATTTTACAAACCAAATCAGATCATAAAAATAACTAAAGAACCTAGATAACCTACACGTAGTCCTGTATTACAGAATCTCACTCAAGACTCGAGCATTACTAAAACAACCAATCAAATGGCTTGATTCTAAATTTTAAGTAATACTTGAGTGTGTGACGTTATGTGACACGGGTTACACGGGCCATAGACTACTGGTAGAGGCGAGATCACGGCGCTGGCTGCTCTGCATAAACTGGCCCGTCCACGGAATGTTATTAAGATGATGATATTGATGATCTAAAGATTTTCGCGATTCGTAAAATGTTCCATGTGGTGAAACGATCGCGGTGACTTGTTTGATAGGTATTAGTATTTTGCTTGATGTCCGTGCTATGCAAAAGGTACCGAGGTGCTATCGGAAATTTTCATAAACGAATTACATTATGTGTCCCATTCAACAGTACTGCAGTTCTCGACTCCATAACACCTTTAATTCAATAACAAAGTTTCCCCACTTATATCAAAATGTACTATTACTGTTCTTGATTCGAAAATATTGACACCAATATTTACATTTGTTGGATAACTTCGAGAGGACCATGCACTGCTTACGGGATCCGCTTCGTGGGTTGCTTTTTTTGTCTCAATTCACCTGGATATATCGCCAATCAGTTCGGCATCGCTGCAGATTACATCTGAGCATCGTTGCTTAGCTTCGTTTCTTCAACACTTACTCCTGTGATTAGTCAACATTGTTTTAGATTCAGAGAGTAACCTTGGTTTTTTGTCGCTATTTCACATACCTATCAGCTTCTGACTGATATGGGTATGGGAGATAAAATATTTTGAATATTGTTGTTTGACTGGAACGTTTCAAATCTAAAAAAAAAGAAAAATAGTCACAGCATGGTTGGCCGAAGTCTGGACGTCATCAAAGGGTAGCGATATTCAGGGAACTTGAAAGAAGTATTTATTCTTCATCTTGTTCAATAATTTCAATATCAACCAAATTTAAGTCAAGATCAAAGATATATCTCAAGTCTCTTTGAGGTTGTTAATTACAGACACCATTTAAAAAAAAAGTGAATTGGGTTCTTTTTGTGCTCGGCGCCGTGATCAGGAATTTATATGCCTATTGTTATAATAAATTTTATCTTTACTGGGAATATCCCATCTCCACTTAAAAATTAAAATAATATCTACTTACATTAATGACATCGGTATGACCTATTGGGGTAAGGTAAAAGTATCAGATTCTCTAATATACACAATTAGCTATCATAGAAGAATATAGTTGGTTTTCAAATAATTACGCAAGAAGATGTACCCAATGCCTTAGCTTACGCCCGCGGTTTCGCCCGCGCCGAGTTCGGTAATATCCCACGGGATCGTACTACCGGGTGTTATATATTATATGTTAATGTTAATAAATAATAGCCAATAGCCTCGACCAACATCTGAGGAGGCTTTCGCTGGGCAGCTGGATCAAGGGCTTGATTCAGAAGGCAGTTCTTCTGGACACGGCGCATATTGTTAGGAGGTTTCTCTCTCAAGAACCCTGACCACTGGTAGCTCGACTGTTCCCAATGCCAGTGGGCCACTATTTTCTATATTTTTAAATGTTTTTATATAATTTTAGTTAATAAAAATATTTGAAAATGTAAATAATATGTTAAAAAAATGAATAAAGGAATTAATAAAAATAATTAATATAAACTATCTATCCCAAGTAGCATAGCAAGCTGTATTTGAGTTCATTTTTATACTTAAAGCTGTATATTGAGGTTGTATAAATGCTGTATAAGCGGTTATACCGCCCTTACAAGTGCGAGAAGGCCCACATTATACAGCTTTTTGCGTTAGTAGAACTGTATAGTGGCTGTAGAAGCAATACAGAAGGTGTATATGAGCTGTTATATGGTGTAAGGAAAAACCCTTACACTCCAAATAATCTCTTATAAGTTTTAAATAGAAGTTTGAAGATAATTAGAAAATTGTATAATTAAACAAGAATATTTTTTTTCGTATATGTCATGGTAAATAAATGATGGTGACGCATTGCAAATATTTTAAAGTGAAATCATAACATAAGTACAAGATAAATCTTGGAAATCTGATGGTGTTAATTGGTAAATCAAAGTGCAAAATCAAATTTCACTGTCAATGTCTGGTTGGTTATTGGCAATATTTTCACGCGCCAGTCAAATTATCAATCAAATAAAAAGAAAATGACTAAATACGGGTGAGTAGGTAAGTGTTCGTTTTTAAGGTTATAATATGCATACTATTTAAAATAATAGATGCTAGGACACAGGGATCATTATTTTAGCTGATAATCATGAAACAGCTCAAGCTATTTTCAAATATTGAGTTAATTATATTTTAAAAAATTGTTTTCATTCTATCATTGTCTAAGCTGTATAACAAATTGTCGCCATTTTAGAACAATGGCCACAATTTGTTATATAGCTTAGACAAAATTTGGAGGGTATTATAGTCTTATTAGCTGTACTACGTAGGATATAGATTCTATAATACAGCTTTTGTTTTTAATCAGCGTTATAAGAGAATATTTTTATGAGTTAAGCTATGTATGAGTTCTGCATTCGTAACTTATAATTCTCTTTAGAGATGCGTGTAAGAATTGATTATCCCTGAGCAAGTTTTAATTGTGATTTGATGAAGTATTGATTTTGATAATTAAACTAAGTAAACTTATTGTGAAGTGTCATAAATAGTTTGTTGTATATATTAAACGTATTTTACTATATTGTTCAGGAAACTATGCCGTTTAAAGTTACAGAAACTATAAAGAAAAGGCAAAAAACGCTTTGTATTGAACCAAGTTTGTGGAAAGTAAAAGGCTAGTTAAGATGGCCAAAAAAACAATTAGAAGTCAACAAATTAGTTAAGGAAAACTCTACGCCTTTAGATAATTGATCTTCCTCAAAATGCTGTGTAAAAATGTCGTCCTTATCATCATAATATGAAGAAGCATTAAGAGAACTACACTCGCGAGCAACCAAATCGACTCAAGCCTTGTCGGCGCACACATACATTGATACAACTAAAATTATGAATGGAAATTAAAAAAATGATATGTCATTCGAAAGCTTTGTCAGCTTTAATTGATGATATATATGATATCATTATCATTGAAATCCATCCATCATTTTTGAAATAAATGATGTCTGAACGCTAGAGTAGGAAAAAGGGTATGGGTCTCGTATTTTACAAATGAAACAAAAATTGTTAAAAATAAAATTAATTTATTTAAATCAATACTTGGTATTGCCCCCTCTAGCCTTAATTACAGCCTGTAGTCTGTTTTCCATTGACCTTATCAATTTTTTGACATTTTCTTGAGAAATGCCGTCCCACTCCTCTAATAATGCTGTCTTTAGCTCGTCTACGGTTGAAGGGACTGGATTCCTGGCCCGAACTCTTCTTTTAAGCTCGTCGCATAAGTGCTCGATGGGATTCATATCAGGACTGAGCGCAGGCCAGTCCATCGTGCGTAATTCGACCTCTTCCAGAATCTGTCTAGTGACTCGTGCCGTGTGGCAGCGGGCATTGTCGTGCATTAAAACGAAGTCTTTACCAACAAACCTTGCGTAGGGCAGAACATGATTGAGTAGAATGTCGGTGATGTACCGATCGGCTGTTAGCCCGCCTCCTCCCAGGCACGAAAACAAGTTCGGTTTTTCCCTCTAAATAAATACAAGCCCACATCATGCAGGAACCGCCGCCATATGCCACTGTTTCAGCGAAACAACATTGGTTAAATCGTTCTCCCGGACGCCTGTAGACTCGGCCTCTCCTGTCACTGCCACGCAGACACATTCTGCACTCATCAGTAAACAGGACCGATAGCCATTGCGCAACGCTCCAATTGAGATGCTCTCGAGCAAATTGAAGGCGCGCTTATCGGTGGCCTGCAGTCAATTTAGGGCCCGTTGCAGGTCTTTTTGGCGTCAAGCTGGCTGCCCTCAAGCGTCTTCTCACTGTCCACTCGCTGACAGCCACTTGTCGTACACGTCTCAGTTCTTGCTGCACATCAACGCCCGTAAGGTGTCGATTGCGCAGCGAGGTTGAGACAATGAAGCGGTCGTCTCTCTCTGAAGTGCACCGGTGGCGGCTCGTTATTGGTCTCCGATTGAAGGCACCAGTCTCATGGAACCGTCTGTATACTCGGGACGCAGAAGACTGGCTCAAGTGGAGCTGGGCGACTACTCGCTGACTTAACTCTTGTTGCAACAACTTGAGCGGCTTCTTCTGGTGTGGTATAAATGGGTTAGCGAAAACAAGGAATGCAATTTACGTAGATGTGTACCGGTCAACTTGTAACAAGCGACTGATAAGGTAACAGACAGATGGATGTCGCGGCGCCCCCGTCAGGGGGCGCGGCGAGCGGTCACGGGGCATTGTGTTGTGTAACACCACCCAATGTAAGCGTGAGGGTCGCGAGCCCGCAGCCGCGTCCCTACGCGTGTGTCTACTCGAATGTAGAGATGTGCATGTGTGGTTCTAGTTACGCGACATGCCATGCATTTATGATCGATCAACACGTCAAACTGTAGGGAACAGCTGATTTTTTTTTCGCGATTTCAGGTTTGGTCCCATAGTAAAAGTTGTTCATAATGATGAGTACAATGACCTCTTAAGAGGTTACTGGTGTTTTACAAATAACCCTGTATATCATGTCATCGAAAACATGTCTTTTATTTTTTACTTGTTGTTACACCCGTATTTACTAACAATTAAAGATACCACATACAACTTTATATGGATTGTCTACACCATTATTTTTAGGTCGTTCTGGAACCGAATACCATGAACTCGATCATCGAACTCGAAACGATTGGGACTATTTTTTTTTTCAAAAAATAACAATAAAAAAAACACGAAAGAATCAATTTAATGCTTTTTTTTAAATAATGAGAATTCGTCGCATGTGTTGCCGATCGTGGATACGTATTACACACACATATGCATTTGAGTTCTCATTATTTCAAAAAAAAAACATTACTTATATTTATTTTTTCGTTTTTTTTTATTGTTATTTTTTTTTAATAGTCCCAATCGTTTCGAGTTCGATGATCGAGTTCATGGTATTCGGTTCCAGAACGACCTAAAAATAATGGTGTATATTAATCATTGCCATCATAACGTGGGTGTGTGCATACTAGGTAGGCTACAAAATAAAAAATGTATCATAAGGATAAGGACAATCACAGCCACGCGTTTGATTATCTGCAAAAACATTTCTTGTTTTTGCCATATTATATTTATTGTCTAAAATTAAGTTTAGATAATTTTCAATCTGATTTACTTCAGTGTTTTCCTACATTTGTAAAGGGGTTTGAGCTTCAAACTCATTAGGATGGGGTCGACTGAAATCGTTGCCAACACCATAATAGATTCCAATTACAAACGGCTCAATATCTGGTCTTTTAAATGTAGTGCACAAATTGGCCAAAACACTTTATTGAAGCTTTTAATTATTGGGAGACCGTCGAAATTGAAATTTAAAATAATGTTAGTTTTAACATCAATCCATTTTTCCAATGATTTCTTTAAAGATTTTGCAAGACCATTATTATTATGCCTGTATTTACCTTGTTCAATCGTTTTGATACATATTTTTTTGATAGTACCTAATATTGTTCCAGCGTCACATGGTAATATTCCAGGAAATCTGCAATTTACGTTACGACTCGGTCAGTAAAGCGGGCTAAGCTGCACTGTTGATGTAATTTATTTTTTTAGTTTTAAAGCACCCTTGTAGGCAGAAGTTATAAAACCACTGTATTCACAAGTGTCTAATTACGCTATAAGAATAAGTTTTATAATGGAGTTTGCATATACCATTGTACAGAACAAAGTGTCGAGTGATACCATAAGAGTTGTTGTAAGTAAGTGATCACATGCAAAATACAGCCTTTATACAGCTTTAACGATAAAAACTTTGATAAAAACTTGTTTAAAGTGTCACAACTTTAAGTTGTATAGTAGTGTTTTCATATTATGTTTTAAGTCCCTAAGCTTACGCGGATTCCTTAATACAGATTTTATATAGCTCAAGCTGTATAACAACTCAAAAATTCACAACATTTAAACTCTTCTTATTAAGATAAAGCATTTTTTGACAATCTTGTACGTCTTTAAATTCTAAATGAGCTGGTTAATTGATGTTAAAAACCTTCAGTAGTTTTCGCGTGAAAGATTAACAAACATCCATCCATCCATCCTCACAAACTTTCGCATTTATAATATTAAGTAGTAAGATTAAAGTCCAATATATCAACTTCTTTTGGAATGCTCCCGTTACGATGGCGTGGGGTGACATAATTGGGATAACTGTATAACTGTATTGCAGAACTCGATACAACAAGCCCGGCCGTCCAACGCGAACAACAGTCGGTGAGTGGGTATGCTTTTTTTTATTTCTTTTTTTTTCACTTACTGAATTGTATAATATATCATAATAATAATATATCACGCTGCCATGCAGACTTAATGGCCCGGGACCGATGGCAAGACGGCGGTTATGAGGCCAGCTTCTCAAGCATGAATATGTTGCGGCTAAAAGCCGAATTACGTTTACACCTAGGTCTATCCGGCTGTACCAAGACTGGTAGCAATTGGTTAAACATAGGTGAACCCTTTTTATTGCTAAAGCACACCGACCAACTGTGACCAAAAGCACGCGAGTGAGTGCTACATCCAAGTTGGTAGCATCAAATCGCCAGTAAAAAGAAGGCTAGACCTAGTTTTAGCCGAATGAAACCGGTTACACCTAGGTGTAGCTAGCTAGAACTAGGTGTTACTGTACTTCGGATTAGGCGTAACAAATATACGTCTCCGATAACTTGAAAGTAGGTACCAATGTCACTTTTTAGGCGCTACCTCGAAAATAAATCGATGAAGTGCACCGGGCGACTGATCTACTAAGCGAGCGAAAGTGATGCAATTACTTTTGAAACGTAAAATCTCGGAATAAAACGACGTATGTGCTAAAACGAATTTAGGTACTCCTATAGAACAAAGTAATTGAATTAAGTAAATTTAAAACTACTAACGAGTAGGTAAACTTTGAAATGTCAAAATGTAAAATCTTTCTGTTGAATAACTCAAAATCAAAATATTTTTATTTCACATAGGCTACATGGGCACTTATGAAACGTCGACAAAAAGGTGCACGGTTCGGGTTGGTCGTTTCCTATGGAGAAGAACCGGCAAGAAACTCCATAGTTACTCTTTTAAAATGATTAGTTTTACAATATTATCATGTTACAGCATTAGTACTCAAGTATGGGGGGACAGCATAGGCCCGACAATAAGTCGTTGCTTACTACACAAGAAAAACGGAAAACAAGATAAGAGGTTAACAAAAGTTAACACACATCTAGGAATCTACAAGGCCTACACTGTTCACACATTCACAAAAAATCGTTAAAAAGAATCTATACAAAGGCAAGAAAATATTATAAAAGACTAAATTAAACAAGTGACAAAAATATTGTCATCAGTGCTGCAACTATTCTGAACAAAGGGTGTTTAAGTGATGTGATAACCATTGTAAAAAAAGAAAAAAAAACCATTGTAAATTAAAATGAAAGGAAAAAAAAAATTGTTTGAGAATAGTTAGAGACATCCACATATTTGTGCTGTTTATGAGCTACCAGGGAAGCCGCATGCGCAGAAGGAACTAAAGCCAAACCTCTTTATCTTCAACGTAGTCCTTGATTTTGTAATATGCTTTTTTAATAAGGACACGTTTAATGTAATTTTTGAACTTACCATCGGTCAGTTCTATAACTGACTTAGGTAATTTGTTATAAAAACGTATACTGTTAATAAGAAAAGACTTGCTAGTTTTTGTTAACCTGAATTTGGGTATTACAATTTCGTGTTTACTGCGGGTTATCATATTGTGGAAGTCGCTTCTAATTTTGAAAAGCCCTCGGTTTTTGCGGACATATAAAATACATTCTAGGATATAAAGGGAAGGCAGAGTCAGTACATCGATCTCTTTAAATTTTTCTCTGAGGGACTCGCGAGGACCCATTTTATAGATCGCGCGGACTGCCCGCTTTTGTAAAATGAAAATTGAGTCAACGTCTGCCGCCGATCCCCACAGCAGAATGCCATAAGACATAATACTGTGGAAATAAGCATAGTATATTAACCTAGCTGTAGCTGCATCAGTTAACTGTCTTATTTTCCTTACTGCATATGCAGCTCAGCTTAACCTAACCGTTCTAATGTGCGGTCCCCACTGCAATTTTGAATCGATAGTAATCCCTAGGAATACAGTTTCCGCTATAACATCAAGTTTTTTGCCGTCAAGATTTAAATTTATATCCCGTTGAGGTACATTAGGTAAAGAGAATTTTAGACATTTTGTTTTGTTCGCATTCAGTAAGAGATTGTTAGCTGCGAACCATTTCGAGAGAACAGTTAGAGTTTCGTTGGCATGTAAGACATCCGTATCCTTTCTATCTATTTTAAAAATTAGCGAACTCTTAAGCGTTATGCCGTGATGTCGAAAAAAGTAAAAACCGGCCAAGGGCGAGTCCGACTCGCGCACGAAGGGTTCCGTACCATTATCTATAAAAACGGCAAAAAGAATCATGTCTCTTTAATATACAAGTAAATATTCTGTGAAAATTTGAAGCGTCTACCTGTTACCGTTTTTAATATTGAGCAAAAAAATACGAAAAAAACACGTTTATTGTATGGGGACCCCCCTTAATATTTTTTAGTATTTGTTGTTATAGCGGCAACGGAAATACATCATTTGTGAAAATTTCAGGATTCTAGCTATCACGGTTTATGAGATACAGCCTGGAGACAGACAGACAGCGGAGGCTTAGTAATAGGGTCCCGTTTTACCCTTTGGGTACGAAACCCTAATAAAATAGATATAACTTTGCTGTTTTTTTGTATCGAGAAAAAATCATTGTATCGTGTATTCCTTGTACATGATACTAGACCAAAGAGTCAAAAAACATATACCAAAATGTTTTATCCCAATTCCACATACTTAACAAGTTACATCACCTACACCTTAAGTGTTCCGTGCCCGAAGCTTCCAACGGGGCCCGGCCCGTGCAAAGTACTAATATCCTCCTAGGCTAATAAAAGAAAGTTAAACGGCTTCATTACAAAATGTGTTTTAATTATTTGGTCCCGACTTGCTTAGTATTCCTAAACAAAAGCTAGCTTTAGAACCGAATCCTAGTGGTCAATATTTTTTTTATTTTAATCGGAATAAAGTTCAAAATAAAATAACTACCTCTAATATTGTTAACTTATAACTAACATTTCCAGACGAATTGAAAGCCCTGATGCCCCAAATGATCCCGATAGTGAGGACGATAGTGACTCCCACGATGAGAACGAGGAGGAACCCGAGTCTGGGTAAGTTTGCGCTGCAAAAATAATACTCAAATATAAACTAATGCCTTTAGCTCGCAGTGGAAAGTACAAACTGCGAAAGTTCGAAGCTTATGGATTTAAAAGTAAAAGAAGCAAAAAGAGAATGCTACGATTACAATCGATCTTAGATTGGATAAACTCCATTCGCTCAATTACAAGTATCCTGACATTTTGTAAAAGTAAGTACTTATGTTTCAGAATCAAGTTAATCCTAGTTGATAAGTGAGTAGACCATATATATTCCTCTTTGCATGCGTCAGTTTGTATCCTTCGTCGTCGTTCGTCCTTTAGTGTACTTATTCAATGTTACTTCCATTTATAAATTAAATAATTGCGATTAAAATTAACACACCAAATGATTTTATTGTTTCCAGACAAAGTCACAGCTCTGATGACTCTGAACATGGCAACGAGAGTCCCTTTCTCGAGGAGGACGAACAGGAACTAGAGTCCGAGTAAGTTTAAGCGTTGAGCATTGAGGTCTGAAATGTGAGCGCGGGTCAAGTCAGAGAGGAGCTGACGTCGAGTCGGTGTAATGTGCGAACACAGGTTGGGTACATGTGGGTACAGGTTGTAAACGAACCCCCCACGAAGCCTATCATTCTGTATATTAACCAACTAAGTAACACTGCGCAAAAACTATGCTGGGAAACGATTTTTTTTTTGTGTAATCTTTACTGTTTTCGGTATCGGTTCAATGTAACGCACTCAAAACAATGTGGCATTGGAAGCATTGAATAGTACAGGTGAATAATAAAGGTATTTAAAGTAAAGTTATAACTTTATATACTTTTCATTGAAACGTGTGAAAATTTTGGAACTTTCAATATCTCCATAACTAGAAGGTTCCAAAACAACAAGAAAAATCGCTTTGACGGGAAGAACTTGCGCCTCTCGGCTTCATTAAGAGAGGGTGTTTTCCCACCCTTTACTTAGTACAATTACCTTACGAAAACGTTGATCACTTTGGACGCGGTATACGTTATATTTCTGAAGTAACCAATGCCCCGTATAATAATATAACAAGTGTCTAAAGAGTGGTAAAGGTTTTCAACCGTGCATTTCAATTATTTACATGATGACTCTTTGTCACGGGTTAGGCCGTGACGAAAGGATTGCCTCCGTCTTATTCACATTCTGCACGCGTTATTATTTAGCCCCAAGTGGTAGTGTCGAGGTATAGAATTTTATGTTGCCAATTGTATTATTTCAGTCGAAGTCACAGCCCCGATGAGTCCGAAAATGACAACGAGAGCCCCTCACAAGACGAGAACGAGGAGGAACAGGAATCCGAGTAAGTTTACGCAGAAAACTTTCCATTAAACTACTAAAACTATTATTAACGGAAGTACTTAGGCAGAAACGCCAAGATATACCATACAATACTCCTTGCACACGATACAGTTAGTTATACATTCAGTCAAAAAAGTATCTGTATCTGACTGAATCGGAATGAATGATTTGTTTATGGTTCCAAATTCACCTTTTTTTTTTTGTTAAATTAGCACAAATGTTTTCCATTTTGGCGCGGAGTTTGAGTTTTATCTGTTATTTAGATTACCTGAATACAGTGCTAGTTTTAGTTAATGGTCAAAAACATCTAACAAAGAGTTTGTCTTAAATTTTGCGTCGCCAATGGAATTTCGTGTTCGGAGTCCCTGAAAAAGTTACAGAAGGCTTACGGTGAATCGACTTTATCAAAAACACGTGCTTATGAGTGATACAAAGCGTTCAAAAGCGGTCGAGAATTGATGGAAGATTTGCCTCGCTCTGGTAGGCCATCAATGTCTTCAACTGAAGTTAACATCGTAAAAGTGAAGGAAATAGTTACTGAAAATCCTCATTCAAGTTTGTGAAAGATTACCGCTGAACTTTCTGTGTCTCACAAGTCCATCCGTACAATTTTAAATAATCACTTGGGTATGAAACATGTTGCCGCTCGGCTAGTCCCAAAAGACCTGAATTTTCGCCAAAAACTCAATCGCATAAGAGTGGCTGAGGACATGCTAGAACGAGTCAATTCCGACCCAACATTCATGAAACGCATTGTTACTGGTGTCTGCAAACTAGTCAACAAGCTTTTGAATGGCACCTTACAACTGAACCGAAACCGAAAAACCACGCCAAAGTCGACCAAAAGTCAAAGTCATGTTGACCGTTTGCTTCGCGGTTTTGTGTAACCGGAATTCTTGCCGGAAATTCAAACAGCCATCATAGTGAACAAATTATTGACCAAAAACTCAACAAATACCACCGAACAACGACCATATTCACCAAATATGGCTCCAGCCGACTTCTTTCTTTTTCCTAAACTCAAATTACCACTTCGTGGCACGCGTTTTCATTCGGTAGAAGACATAAAGGAGAATTCGCGGCGAGAAATGAACTCAATTCTGGAAAAAGCGTTTAAAAAATGTTTTGATGACTGAATTATTCTTTTGCGTAAGTGTATCGTTTCTGAAAGAGCATACTTTGAAGGCGATAAAATAACTTTGGATGAATAACTAACATTTTGTATATTATTGATCGTTTCCCGGTACTTCCTTGACAGAGTAGTAAATCGGCCGTCACAAAACAGGCGGAACCTTTAGCACGCAAGTCCGTCTCGCACTTTGCCGATTTCAGCTCAGTTCTCTTCGTACTCTGGATTCGATTCTTTTAATAACCAAATGGTTTTATTGTTTCAGTCCAAGTCTCAGCCCTGATGAGTCTGATCATGAGAACAGCGTCTCACAGGAGGAGAATGGGGATGAACAGGAAGAATTGGAGTCCGAGTAAGTTTTTTACTAAAACATTCTGACATCATCATTATTTCAGCCCGAAATCACCCACAGCTGGGTATCGGCCTCCTCCTTCTTCTGCCTCATATCACATCCCGGTTCCGTGTGTCCCTCATCCAGGTTTCACATACATGCATACATAAACTGACGCCTTTTCCCATGGGGGTAAGCAGAAACCACAAATCCAGGTATCACATGACTGTATTATGATCCTATTGTAGCCACCATCACTGCACATTACCACGTTTTTGACGCTCTGATAAGAAACATTGAAGCGAGCAGTTCTGATAAGAACTTTGGTATAACGTTTCTGACGTTCTGATAAGAAACATCGAAGCAAGCAGTTCTGAAAAGAACTATTTCAACGTTTTGACGATTCCGTAAAGAAATAGGAGTGTCGGGAGCTGTGAGGCCACTCTTCTAGCTTCGGTTCGACGTGTCTTCGATCTTCATCACTGTATCTTCAGTCTTCACTCGACGGAGGCCTGCCCGACACTAACGCGCGCGCGACATGGCACACATATTTATGCTTTCGTCGCGAGCGGCGAAATGGCGGGAAAAGTCGCCCGCCGCGCCGCCGCGCCGTACCGCGCCGTGAGCACACTAGCGCCTCTCGTGGAAATAACACGACAACAGTGCTGTGACGCGATTGGTCAAAAATCCTTGGATTCTTATTGGATTTTTATTTTGTAAATAGTGTTTCTAAATTAATGTACAAGTTTTTATTGGTTATTGTTAGTTTGTAAAATAATATAAAAGACGACCCATTTTGGAAAATAAATACATTCAATATTCGTTCTTACACGGAGTTTATCTTCAACATACCTTCTGATCTACAAGCAAGGACCCCAAACCATCAACTCCAAAGTGGTGACCCTCTCCTGCCAGAACACTGAAGATCAAGAACGAAGCTCTGCCAGTATCGCCAAACGAAGCTCTGCCAGTATCGCCTAACGAAGCTCTGCCAGTATCGCCTAACGAAGCTCTGCCAGTCTCCAGCAAAATAAATCAAGATGTCGAATCCCTGCCAAATTGAGGAACAACAATCAAGCTCAAACCCAGTCCAGAAGGCCGAAGCAGCTGGAATATCGCTCACCATGCGTATTCCACCTTTCTGGCGTGATCGACCACGGCTCTGGTTCATCAGTTTCAAAGCCGCAACCAACGATCTCAAGAAAGGCCAAGCCCAACTCGCACAGATGGTCATCGCACAGCTCGAGCGTCAGGACATCGAACAGATTATGGACCTACTCTACAACCCACCAGAGACTGATCAGTACAACACGATCAAAAATAGGCTCATATCTGCCTACGAGGAATCCGACAGCCGTCAGTTCCAGAAACTACTGTCTGACATGGAACTCGGCGATCAAAAGCCAACGCAACTACTCCGTCGCATGCGAAATCTCGCCAGAGACAAGGTTCCCGACTCCACCTTGCGACTTATGTGGACGAATCACCTTCCATCACACGTCCGGTCAGTCCTCGCAGTCAGCGAAACATTCACCACCAAGACAACGCTCGACGAACTCGCGCTACTCGCCGACAAAATCATGGAGCAGACAGCATCAACAGAAGTCACAGCCGTTCATGCACCCGCACCAGTTTCAATAGCCGCACCTCAAGCTGACACGCAGTACCTAATCAGCGACAGCGAGATAAGAAAACTATCACTAGAAATAGCAGAATTGAAGTCAGATCGATATCACAACAACAATTATCGTCATAGTCGTCACTCATCTCGTCACCGCAGCACATCACGTCAACGAAGCCACGATGTTTCTCCATCACCATTTTGTTACTATCACCGCCGTTTCAAGGAGCAAGCTAGACGCTGTACATCACCTTGCTCATTCAACAAGCAGCAGAAACAGAACACGGAAAACTAGACGGAACGTTGGCAGTGGCGGACACCGGCGTTCAAGAAAAATCCCACCGCCTGTATATCACCGACAGAAACTCTAAACTATCATTCTTAGTCGACACTGGAGCCAACATATCCGTGCTACCGAGAAGTAAGGGACAAGTACCAACGCCGTTACCATTCCAGCTATACGCAGCGAACAACACAACTATAGCTACGTATGGCGAGAAAACATTATCCCTTGACCTCAATCTACGTCGCCCATACCTATGGAAATTCATCGTAGCTGACGTCTCAAAACCCATACTCGGA
This sequence comes from Eurois occulta, assembly GCA_950022335.1. Classification (NCBI taxonomy): domain Eukaryota; kingdom Metazoa; phylum Arthropoda; class Insecta; order Lepidoptera; family Noctuidae; genus Eurois; species Eurois occulta. The sequence continues at coordinate 15,355,642 of OX465487.1, forward strand.
GCCGACTTCCTCAAGCATCATCAACTCATCGTCGACCTGAAAAACCGAAGATTAATCGACGGTGTTACGAGCTTAAAGGTCAATGCCCCGGTACGAGTATCGAACGTACCTACGTTACGCAGCATCGACATGTCGCAATCCTACCACGACATTTTAGCCCAATATCCCGGCATAACGAGATTAACATCGATGAAACTAAACTCCGATATCCAAGTGCAACATTTCATCGAAACAAAAGGACCACCGATACACAGCCGAGCTCGACCAATTCCACCACATCGTTTCGAAATAGTGAAGAAAGAATTTGAAAACATGATCGAACAAGGACTATGTCGACCTAGTAAAAGCCCATGGTCATCACCTCTACACATCGTCCCTAAGAAGAATGGCGACATAAGAGTTTGTGGTGACTATCGCCGACTCAACTCCATCACCATACCAGATCGATACCTTGTTCCACGCATCAAAGACTTCACACATCACCTATCCGGAAAAACTATCTTTTCAACAATAGACCTCAACCGCGCCTATCAACAGCTGAGCGTAAGAGAAGAAGATATTGAGAAGACAGCCATCATCACCTCAATGGGATTGTTTGAATTCCCACGTATGTGCCCCGGTTTGAAGAACGCGGGACAAACGTTTCAACGCTACATTCATGAAGTACTAAGAGGATTAGATTTCGTCTTCCCATTCATAGACGACTTATTATTAGCATCAGAAAGCGAAGACCAACACAGAGAACATCTCCACATCGTACTAAAGAGATTAGAAGACAATGGCATCACTATCAACCCCGCCAAATGCAATCTAGGCAAGTCAGAAGCCCAGTTCCTAGGTTACACCGTATCAAAAGAAGGCATCAAACCTCCGCAACATAAAATTCAAGCAATCACCGATTACCCAATACCTACCACAATCGAAGAATTACGAAGATTTCTTGGAATGATCAACTTTTATCGCGATCATATACCTAACGCCGCAGCCCTACAAGCCCCGCTGAATTCATACCTACATAACGTAAAGAAGCGAGACAAAACTCCGATCACGTTGTCTGATGAAGCAACTCAAGCATTCCAGCAATGTAAAGCTAGCATCATAAACGCAGCTTTATTAGCCCACCCATCGCATCATGCTACACTTGCTTTATTCTGCGACGCATCCGATAACTCTGCTGGCGCACACAAGCGAAAAATCGATAAAAGCTGGCATAAACTAAAAAAAAAAAATTTCATAAAACTTTTTCTAATTGTTGTATCTTAGGACTCATTGAACGGGCCTAGCTACCTGCGCCTTCGCCGGCCGGCTATGAGTCACCGAACGGACGCCATCTTAGTCCAAAGTTTGACTTGCTAAGCGGTGGATGTGTTTTAAGCAATTTTTGTGACATTTTAATCTAAAATATTGTAAGTTATAGTGAAATTATTGGTGTTTCAACAATGGATGCACTTCCAGGAGGTAATAATTGTTTATTTTTATAGTGATCCAAATTTGTAAGTCCGATCTTTTATTTGTTATGATTGTTTTACGAAATCAGTATTTTTTTTTTTCAAACGGAGATTTCTCATAGAGTAAAAGTTTAATTTCCTGCCATTTCATTCCGTAAAATAACCTTCACTGCACTCTTTATTTACTGTTTAATTAATAAAAGTAACTTTTAAAGGCGACCAATTTAGACGCTTTAACAAAATATGCGTTTGAATGAGAATTAATATTGAGTCTCCTGTGTAACTCAACTAAGTATTAACTACACGTCTCGGCTTAGCACGGGTTTGTCTTTGTAGATATACATAGAGTGTGAAAGACTTTTTTTTAGATTTAATAGAAAGGAATAATTATTCGATACATACCTTCCATGTAACTAGAACGATTTTAACAATGCACGTCTAGCAAGCGTTCCAGAGGGGATTTTGTTTCATCTGGGTCGAGAGGCAGCGTGATACCTGAGCTAATTTATACAAAAGATATATAAAATGTATACTAAAATCTCCCTAATGAATTAGCCTATCTATTAGTGAAAACTACTTTTTTTTTAATTTTTCTTCTTCTTTCTAGGATCCAACAATGAAGAAATTTGTATTAACAGAATATTGGTCCACGGTCATCAAATTGTTGAAAATATGGGTATTGCTATAGGACTTCTAAGTGAAGATGCGCAAGAAAGTCGCAACAAGGACATTAGAAAGTACAGAGAACAATTCTCAAGAAAATTTTCAAGGAAAATGGCTATGGAAGACACATACCATAGACTTATGGTATCTTCAGACCCTTATATAACCGGATTAAGGACATTAATCTAAAAAAAAAATCGTCTTTCTCTCCTTTAGACCTAAGTCTAATAGATGAAAATTTTTCATAAAACAATATTCTCTTAATATACTTTATATTCTCACAACGATGTTTTATTTAATACATATCCCGTTATAATTACAATCTATTACTCTTGAACATGTTATTTCCCAGTTAAACTAATTAAATTAGGATTTATTCATGAAAATATTAACAAACCTAGCAAATTAAATGAACATTAAGTTTATGCCAACTTTTATCGATTTTTCGCCTGTGTGTGGCGCCGTCTTACAACAATACATCGATGACACGTGGAAACCGCTCGGATACTTTTCCAAGAAATTCAACGACGCACAAAAGAAGTATTCTACCTACGACCGAGAGCTACTTGCAATCTACATGTCAGTCAAACATTTCCGCAAGACATTTGAAGGACGTCACCTTATTATATTCACCGACCATAAGCCGCTAACATATGTTATGTCTAAAACTCAATCGAGTACTGAAACACCGAGACGAACGAGACAACTCTTGTTTATCAGTGAATTCACCACCGACATACGTCACGTGAGCGGTCAACAAAATATCGTCGCCGACACACTCAGCCGCATCGAAACTATCTCATGCCCATCTACAATAAACTTCAAGGAAATAGCCAGCGCACAAGAAAAGGACAGCAACATTCAACAATTATTGCAAGAAACAAACATCACTCTCAAGAAAATAATAATACCAAACACTGACGTCGAGTTATACTGCGAAACATCTACGTCTTATATACGCCCTTATATACCAGAAGAACATAGACAAGAAGTTTTCAACAGCGTGCACAACCTCAGTCATCCTGGTACGCGAACGACTCGAAAACTTATAACTCAAAAATACTTCTGGCCATCGATGAACTCCGACATCAGCCGTTTGACCCGAACTTGTTTACATTGTCAGAAAAGCAAGATACAACGTCACACATTCTCGAACATCTCTGCTTTCCCGCCAAGCGATCGTTTTCAACATCTACATGTGGACATTGTAGGACCACTTCCTACAACACCTCAAGGACATCGCTACTTAGTAACAATGATCGACCGACTCACGAAATGGCCTGAAGCAATACCTACTGACGAAATATCAGCTGATCGAATAGCCGATATCGTCTACCAACATTGGATATCAAGATTTGGATGCCCGACTACACTCACAAGCGACCAAGGTCGCCAGTTCGAGAGTCAGCTGTTCCAAAACTTAATGAAACAAATGGGTATTAAGAAGAATCGCACAACACCGTATCATCCTCAAAGCAACGGTATGGTCGAACGATGGCATCGCTCGCTCAAAACAGCATTACGCGCCAAACTATCCGACACGAGTACATGGATCGACGAGCTACCTACCGTGTTACTTGGTTTACGTGCCGCACTACGCACCGACACAGGCGTGAGCGCAGCCGAACTTACCTACGGATACAACTTGCGTCTGCCAGGCGATTTCTTCACATCAAATACCTACGTACCTACAATGGACTATAATTACGTCGAAAAACTTCGTGACGTCATTCAAGCAAACAAACCGCAATCCGTCACAGAGCATCACAGCAACAACAAACGCGTATTCGTGCATCAAGATTTACGCAAGTGCAGTCACGTGTTTGTTAGAACCGATGCAGTCAAGAAACCACTCCAAGCTCCATATGAAGGCCCATATCGAGTCATAAGCCAAACAGATAAAGTGTACTCTGTGCAGCTACCGAATCGGCAAGCCAACATTTCAATCGATCGACTTAAGCCTGCATATGTCATCTCAGAGAATACCTGTACCTTACCTCCAAACAGGTTTACCATTACCAAGTTAACCCAAGCTGTTACCACACCAACCATTACCAAGGAAACCAGTACCACACCAACCATTACCAAGGAAACCAGTACCACACCAACCATTACCAAGAAAACCAGTACCACATCAGCTGTTACCAAGCAACAAGCAAAAGTACCTACGGTCAACGTGACGTCACAGCCCGCCATCAACAGGTCAACGCGCTCAGGCCGTGTCGTCAAGCTGCCGGTACGCTTCGCTTGAGGGGGAGTACTGTAGCCACCATCACTGCACATTACCACGTTTTTGACGCTCTGATAAGAAACATTGAAGCGAGCAGTTCTGATAAGAACTTTGGTATAACGTTTCTGACGTTCTGATAAGAAACATCGAAGCAAGCAGTTCTGAAAAGAACTATTTCAACGTTTTGACGATTCCGTAAAGAAATAGGAGTGTCGGGAGCTGTGAGGCCACTCTTCTAGCTTCGGTTCGACGTGTCTTCGATCTTCATCACTGTATCTTCAGTCTTCACTCGACGGAGGCCTGCCCGACACTAACGCGCGCGCGACATGGCACACATATTTATGCTTTCGTCGCGAGCGGCGAAATGGCGGGAAAAGTCGCCCGCCGCGCCGCCGCGCCGTACCGCGCCGTGAGCACACTAGCGCCTCTCGTGGAAATAACACGACAACAGTGCTGTGACGCGATTGGTCAAAAATCCTTGGATTCTTATTGGATTTTTATTTTGTAAATAGTGTTTCTAAATTAATGTACAAGTTTTTATTGGTTATTGTTAGTTTGTAAAATAATATAAAAGACGACCCATTTTGGAAAATAAATACATTCAATATTCGTTCTTACACGGAGTTTATCTTCAACATACCTTCTGATCTACAAGCAAGGACCCCAAACCATCAACTCCAAACTATCATATAAGTAATACACATAGCTCTCCAGAATTTAAACAACATTACAATATTAATAAGCCTTTAAAACAGAAATAGCATTAGGTACTTGATTTTTTCTTTCCGGAGAAACCTTTTTTTTACCGGTTAGTTTCGGAGTCAAATAATAAAATCCGGAAAAAGCACGTCGGACCACACGCAGTTCAGCTACGCATGCACAATATTGATTTTAATGACATGATCCGGAAAGCGCATAACCCCTAGGACCAACAGTGGACGTCTTTTAGTAGGCTGAATGATAATGTTGTAATTGTTTCATTATACATACCTACTCACGCAATCACATACACTCACGCGCACACACACACAAAACAAACACTGGCGCATAAGTAGAATGTATTTTCTTTTCATTTTTTTTTTTTAATTCAACGTAGAAGTTTTCGTTTGTTTGCTTTTTGTCATAAAACAAATGCCACTATATCAGGAAAGGACCCTGGCTCTTACAACACAGTTTCAGCTATCGCAAGAGTCGGAGAATTCCACATTCTTTTCATTTTCCACCTATCTTGCACCATGTTTTTTTTACTATTTTTTGTTTCAGTCAAAGTCACAGCCCTGCGTCCACACATGATTACGACAGCCACTCACACTACGAGAACGAAGAAGAACCGGAATCTGAGTAAGTTTTAACTGAATTATTAAATACCAGACATACCTAAGCCTACAGCTGTTACAGCAATCCGGAGTCGACAACAATTTAAAATGAATAAGACCTAATGGAGGAGCTCGTAGCTAAATAATAACAGTCGCTCGGATCAATCTTCAGGTTAAGCAGCACTTGCCTGGTTGGTCTGAGGATAGGTGGCCACCCATTACATACCGAGTATCCTCCGTGTCTCGGAAAGCACGTTAAGCTGTTGGTCCCGGCTGTCATTTGTAGATCTTGGACAGTTGTTACAGCTTAGTCAGTGCCCAAAAATCTGACAACCAGTTTTACCAATGGGTATCCTATTACCCAGTACTAATAATTACTTGTTTTTTTCTACACTGAGAAACCTGTTTCTCTTTTTAAACGACTTCAAAAAAGGAGGAGGTTTCTCAATTCGACCGTATATATATTTTGTTTTATGTTGGAAAGGAGATACTTCAAGGGGGGTCCCATGATAAGGGAACTGGGATCTGATGATGGCATCCTACAGGAATAGAGGGGAGCTTTCAAAAATTGTAGTGGCGACTAGTGCGTTTGTAAATTTTTTGATTAAGTATTTTAAAGCACTACAATTTAAAGAAGCTCTGGAGTCGCTCTGATGATGGAACCGAAAGACAGTCGAGGGAACTCCTCAAAGGTTTACAGCAGTCACTTTGTGTTTGGGTTTCATTAATTTGTACTGATGAGAAATTTACACCTAGATGGTTTGTGACTGTCATAAGGGGTCTGATGATGAAGACGAAGGACAGTTAAGGGAACTCCTCAACTGTATACAGTAGCTACCTTGCGTTTGGACTTAATTTATGTATATTGATTAAAACTTTGCACCCACCTGGGTTACAAGTGCCATTACAGGTCTGATGATGAAAAATATTTGTATGGAATATTGCAACTAAAAATAAAAATACTTTTTTGCAAAAAATAAAACCGACTCCACAAACACAAAAAAGTGAAAAATAATTTTAGCTTCAGAAGTCGGTGACAAAAAACTGAATCAAACAAACAAAAGTCACCGACTGTTTCTCTTTTATTTTCTTAGTTTCAAAGTAAAATAAGACGGCATATTACCGGTCATGCGCATAACCCTTAGGTCCCACAGTGAACGCCTTTCAGCAGGCTGAATGATGGTGATAATGATGTAATGGTTTTATTATTGTTTTAGTCGAAGTCACAGCCCTGTGGAGTCCACGCGTGACGAGAGTCCTTCACACGGCGAGAACGAAGAAGAACAGGAGTCCGAGTAAGTTTTCACTGTGAACAATCTATTGTACAAACCGTCAGTAGTTAGAATTACGCATAAAAGACGTATTGAGCGTGCTGTTGGATTTTCAACTTTTAAGCGTTGAGCCGAACGTTCAAAATTCCACTGTCGATACGTACTTATGTAGAGTACACATATTCGCGCTTTTTATCACTACTGTACATACCCTGTATAGTTATTTATGAATTTTATTTATAACTAAATAACTTTACTTGAATTACTTTTAATGTTTGTGTAGCATTAACAGTACACCACTGACTATCCCCCGTTTCTATTTTATGTTCGTACAGTCCCTCCAAAGGTGGTCTGAAAGATATCTACTCTTTCAGCGATAAGACCGCCTTTGTAACCAAACATTCTGTTGAATTAGGAATAGGTATATATATATATTATAAAACAGTTGTGTTTCAATTTTATTTTGGTGTACAATAAAGTATATTCTATTCTACTGTAAGCTGAGACAGGAAACTACTCAACACCGAGCCCGAGCCCAATAAGCCTCTTTAGTATATATTTTTTTTCTAGTAGAAGTCAAAGTCCTGGCTCCGCACATGATTACGACAGCCACTCGCACGACGAGAACGAAGATGAACCGGAATCCGAGTAAGTTAATACTACGGACATTCTATTTCACACTGACCTCTGGTTGTACAACCAGAGGTCAGTTTACGTGAAATTATCATCTTATCTTATCATTTGTCACTCAAAGTAATGATTTATGGAATTACATGAGTTGTTAGTCTATTAATTTCATACTTACTTCCAAGGTAACCAACAGGTCTATTTTCAATCCCATCATCGCGTGTTAGTTTTTCCGAAGATAGAAGATCATTTCCGATGCGCATACTTTTCCTAGATCTCTACATACGAGTATTATGTACATGCCTTCGTACTATGGAGTGGGTCTGATACACATACTAAAAAATCTAGGAGGTGCCCCTCGGAATCTTATGTTACCTAATGACCCTGTGTGACGAATCGATGACCCACCGCATCGCAGTCGCTCGACTTCGTTTTGCCCAAAAAAAAGACATACTACTTCCCGCATCAAAATTGCATCGAAGTATTTATGAATACGGGGCTGATGAAACTCGCGGGAGTTAGCTAGATGCGGGTCGGGAAGCACAGGGCTGATCTTTTTGGTGATGCTTGGGGGAGGCCTATGGCCCAGCTGAGACTATAATAATTTGACTTTATTGTTTCAATCGAAGGCATAGCTCTGATCAGTCCGAACATGACAACGAGAGCCCCTCCCACGACGAAGAGGAAGAAGAGGAACAGGAATCCGAGTAAGTTTACTCATCGAATATTATATTACAGTTAAACCGAAACAAAACATTTATGGGCTTCGGTCACCTTCGTGTTTCCGAATAGAGTAAGGACACCTACGCACTAAGGGTACGTACGCACTAAGCGGTTAGCCGCAATGCGGCCAGCCGTCCGGTAGACCGCAGGATGCGGTTGCGCTTGCGGTTAGCCGGGTGGCGGCTAGCCGCAACCGCAACCGGAACGTGCGGTTGAAAAACCGCCGTGGTTTACGGTTGGATCCACTCATTTCCAAGATGGACGTCGAAGAAGTCGCAGCTATTTACTACATTTACTCGCGTTATATAAAGAAAAAGAAACGGAGAAAAAGGTACTGGGTGAAATAAAATGCGCGAGCGTCGGTGAACACGTAAACCGTCAATGGCGGGGAACCGCAAACTAGCACCATCCGCGTAGTGTGTATAGCAACCGTGCAGCTGGCCGTCAGTCGGGCGGGCCGCAGCGCTCAGAACGACCGGAGCGGTCGACCGGCAGCCGCATCGCAGTGCGTATAAAAACTACTTTCTCGTACAAATTTTTGATTCCGGTCAGCCGGAAGGCTGGCCGCATTGCGGCTAACCGCTTAGTGCGTAGGTACCCTAACAAAGGCTACATTTCTAAGTTATGTACTGCCACGCTTTGTAGTAGTGCATCTATCATGCTTTCGTATCAGGTTTTGTATAGAGTTTTTTGTCTATAATTTTCTTACTAGGCACTAGTTCCATGTTTTTAACAGCTACATTTAGATTTCACCATCGCGTGATCGTATTTCTGAAGATGGACGATAATTTCAAAATCGAAAACATTTCCGAGATCTTTACATATTTATTTATTTATTTATGTATGTACATACTTATTGTACTTGTACAATTACCTACAGCTTATGCCCGCGTGTACTTCGGTAATTGTTTCACCGGATAAAAAGTATCCTATGTGTTAATCCATAAACTATCTGTGTGCTAAATTTCATCCAAATCCGTTCATAGGTAACATACATCCATCCATCCATCCTCACAAACTTTCGAATTTATATCTAGTGGAGTAGGTATGTGGAGTATATCTGGTACACAAATTCGAAAAGCAAGCAAAACGAGCTCTGGAGCTGCCCTACCAAGCTGCCCAGCTACTCGGAATCATGAATCGATAACCTGTGAAAGTCGCGGATAACTATTAGATGCGGAAAGCACAGGATCGTTCTTGGGTCCTGTGCTTCCTCGTCATGTGGTGAGACTTAGGGAAGGCCTACGCAGCTTAACATTGGTCGCGTTTCTTCTACGAGACGGTGAGAATAATGTGATAATATGGTTTTATTGTTTCAGTCGAAGTCACAGCCCTGATGAGTCTGCACATGAATACGAGAGCACCTCTCACGACGAGAACGAGATGGAACAAGACAACGAGGACGACCAAGAGTCCGAGTAAGTGTCCATTGAAAACAGTGCGAATAAATGGTATTTCTTTCTTTTTTTACCAATTTTTTGTTGGTATTCTTTCCAGACAAAGCCAGCACGAGAGCCCCTCCCTCGAAGAGAACGAGGACGAACCGGACTGCGAGTAGGTTTAGTTTATTCTGTTATATCCATATGACGCTATACACTCACTAATGTATATTACACTATGCATCTCTGACACTCAAAAACTTTACGCATCAGTTAAAGTATATCTATACACTTGCTCGCACTAAGAATGAAGATGGCCACTAAACGATCCTGATCCACCGTAATATAAGAGTTTTCTTAGAAAGGAGTTCGGTGGACGGAAAAACTTTTGATGTGATATTTTAATGTTATTTTTTTCAATATTATTATAATTCGTTTTAATATTTTTCATTGTTTAAATCTCAAAGTGTTTTTTTTATTTATTTACTTGAGGTTAGCCAACAATTGTTTAGACGTAACATTACATTGAGATTGACAGGTAATTCAGGTATACATTGGCAAGTGTAACAATTACTTAGGCTAACACCGCATGCACAGGAAACGGATTAAACATACAAAATTTATTATCATTATTACATATTCTGTGATTATGGTTTATGTTAGTTTATTGTTCTTAAGATTAGGTTAGTTAAAACTTCAAAATAATTACTTTAAACATAATAACAAGAAAATGGAATCGCAATTAATAAAGATGTCAAGTTAATTATTAATTAGGGGAAAAAGTACATTAATTAAGCTCATCGATATTTAAATAATGACATATAAAAAAATATAATTAAGATAGGTAAGTACATAAATTAGATTAAATTAAACTAAATTAAATTAGATCAAATATTACATTACATTAGGTTAAATTAATTGGTATAATAAATTAACGGATGAGTGAAAATTAAAATTATTATATGATGATTCAAGTCTCTGCGAGTGAATTATTTATATCAACTTTAATAATGTTATTAGTACGGTCCTGGTTTATATCCACTACATCACTGCAGCTGTTGAGAATTTTACATAATCTAGGTATAGGTGAGTTTATGCCAAGTACAGACCTACTTTGAGGTGGGCATAACGGATAACGGTGTAATTATATTTCTCGGAGTTGGAGCACGGAATCTAATAAGACCTAATAATTGAGAGCAATCAATTCGATTTCTTACTATTTTTACAAAAAATATGGCGTCGGTGACTTCTCTGCGTGTGGATGGCAGTGTTAAAATATAATATATAAATATTTTAATTGTGACACAGTAACCGAAAGTTGATAACCGACATCCGTAGCATACTGGTCTGTAAATCGTGCTCCAGAACTCATATAAATCGAAATAATTATGGTACTATCGAATCGATACTATGATAGTACTTTTGTGAGATATTTTAAAGGATAATACTATTTTATACTAGAAGGAGGACTGAGTTGAAGAAAATAGTTAGGATCGCTGTTTTTTTATTCTTAACTAGCTGCCCAGCGCTACTTCGTTCGCGTGGTGTCCTACCCCTTACCCTACCCTACTCCTACCCTACTCCTAACCTACTCCTACCCTACTCCTACACTACTCCTACCCTACTCCTACCCTACTCCTACCCTACTCCTACCCTACTCCTAACCTACTCCTACCCTTTTCCTACACTACTCCTACCCTACTCCTACACTACTCCTACACTACTCCTACCCTACTCCTACCCTACTCCTACCCTACTCCTACCCTACTCCTACACTACTCCTACACTACTCCTACCCTACTCTTAACCTACTCTTACACTACTCCTACCCTAATCCTACCCTACTCCTACACTACTCCTACATTACTCCTACCCTACTCCTACACTACTCCTTTTAGACTTATACAGGCATTTTTTTAAATTTTTCTCGCCGTAAAAACCATCCTTGAACTTCAACGACCATTTAAAAAAAAGAATTGGCCAAATTGGTTCAGGCGTTGTTGAGTTATGCGCTTACCAACACATTTTGCGATTCATTTTTATATTATAGATTTGAATGGATGTTTCTTTCAGTGTTTGTCGAAATGAAAATCTAAGATGTCGCCGAGGAACATTTTTGGTATTTCCGTCATGGATGTCGTTTTCGTGATTTTCGGGGTCATTGATAATAAAAATGAGGTCAAATGTATCTTACATTTTAAAATGTAGAATCTGTGACTTATGCTAGTTATGACTACTAACTAACATTCAGTCGCGCTATAGTCCAGTCGGGTAAGTGTCCATGCGCGCAAATGTCCGTTCGCGCAAAAGTCCATTCGCGCGAAAGTTCATTCGCCCAAAAGACCATCCACGTATGTCTTTTTGCGCAAGTGGATTCGCGCATGTGTCTTTCGCGCAAGTGTCCTGTTGCCCGGTTGCAACCTGTTTAAATAAATAAAACATACAAATGTTACTCAGGGGTTCTCAAACTCGTCCCAAGTCGTTCCCAAGTTCGTGGCGCAATAACAGGTTTAATATTTTGCCTCGGCACCCTAGTCGAAAAAGCAGAGTTTTAATAATAAGCTTGAAACACAAGAATACATTAAAAAATCCGGCTTCACATAAATAAGATGTTGCAAGAGGAATTAGAATTCTTAGAGGTTTTGAATTTAAAGTTTGATATTCATTTTGGACCAATATCCAAAACTCCGCCAAATCGGAACACGTGAACCTTGTTTCAAGGCTGCTGTCGCAAGAGTTCAATGGGACTCCTTCTAACGAAGTAAATACTGGCGGATCTTGTGCATGGAAAGGATTCACGAAAAATTTTCGAAATCGTCTTCGCCAAAGCATTTTAAAAACCATTAAGTGAGCTTCGAAAAATTTTCCGTGAAAATGGACATTAACTCTTGTGAAACAACAAGCTCATTAGACTTTTATCGAATACTTAAGATTAGTTTCCGGAGAATAGTAAACAGATGCACCTCACGGCGACCTCACCTTTACTCTCTACACACTTTGGGAACCCCTGATGAAGCCCCCCCCAACCCCCCCCCCCCCCCCCTAATTATTCTTTTATTAACGTACGGAACCCTCTCCACGCGAGTCGAACTTGCACTTGCCCAGTTTTTTTATTTGTAATACCCCTCTTAATAGCTAGAATAACTTATGTTCAATTTATTTCTTGAAGTATGATCAATGTTCACATGTGACGATTGAAATATTTGGGTTTCTTTGTTAATGTGTTGTAAAACTACCCAGTTACCCGGACTTTGTACAGCCAATAAGAACAGCACTTTTCTACAATTGAACTGAGCTTCGTGACGATAATAAAAATATGTTATTTTTTATTCACAGTGATTCAGACAGCAGCGGTGAAATGTGGGACGACGAGATCGATAGCGATAGTATCTGAAAGAGCCATTGAAGATGATAGGTGTAAAGAGATGTTTGAATCAAACATTAAGCAGCCGACTGATGCCTGCAACGGTGGCTACGACTGCTGCACTTAAAGCCATCTTCTCCTCGGCTCGGTCGACGCTGCTAAACTAAAGATACAATAAGGCTACCATACTCTACCACCTATTTTAGAGTTTTGGGTATGGTAAATATTTGGAGAAAATGGAGTTTGATAGATAGATGAACACGAAGTGATTTCTACTTATTTCGAAACAACTCTCACCTTTATGACAAATGATATATAAAATAATTTGTTTAGATGTAGGTACATACATAGAACAAATTATGTTATATATAGGTAATTTTAGGTTCATCCGTGTTTATCAAATGCGGGCGGTTTAAGATTAGGGTTTTTTTGCGCGTATTAGCTCATTTTTGGAAGCGCGTGTAGGCGCGCCTTTTGCCACACGCGCCACTCGACAAATGTTGACGCGCTTATACATTTGTATAAGCGTAAAAAAAACAATGTTTGTTGTTGAACATTATTGAACTGACCGAACTGAACCCACTGGGTCGAACGAAAATTCACGCCGATTGGTTCCCTTTATGTCGAGTCCCTTTACGTCGTCTAGTCTCGTAAGTCTTGAGTCTATTGTTCTTGCAAAATATTGTTATTTTACGCTTTCTAATACCGTTACGTCGAGTTTGGTTAATAGGTATAGTCAGGACATACATTAAAAGTCAGTATCATTATTTGTGTTTTATTATTTGTTGTAATATACTATGATCAAGTTATTCAAATAGGTATGTTACTAGCTATTGCCAGCGGCTTCGCCCGCGTTTATCTCGGAAATTATCCCACGGGAACATTATACCGGGATAAAGGGTATCCTATGTGTTATTCCAGTTTATAACCTATCTCCGAGCCAAATCTCATCAAGATCCGTTCAGCCATTCTGACGTGATTGAGTAACAAATATCCATCCAAACAGTTCGTTTCCACTAGTTTCTGCTAAACAGTTAAACGGTAGAACTAGTGGGACCAAAAATTACCTTTATTCAACCGGTTCTAATATACAATTCTACTTTAAAACTAATGGGGTTTTTGTTCTCATAGTACTTCGTTTTGGCGTAGGTCGTACATTCACACTCAGCAAAACTCGCATTGATAATATTAAGTTAGATTATTAGTAATTCAGTAGATTTGAATACAATAACACGTAAACCTGACTGTACTTCAAAATATAATATTATTAAACTCGACGTAAAGGTAATAGAAGCGGGGTAAAGAAACTCGACGTTAAAGGAGTAGAAACAGGACAGAAATCGTAGACCCGCCGTAGGGGTAATACAAGTGAGAGAAGGTTCTTGGCTCGACGGAAAGGGACTTGACATAAAAGGAACCAAACAACACGCCGGAATATGCGGTTATTTGAAGTAGTTAGGTTTTTGAATCCCAAAATGAAGCGCGCGTGTAAGCGCGTAACCCTATACGAGCAAAAAAGACGCTAGTCTGAAACCGTTAAAATTCTTGCATAAATTGCAAAAGACTCGACTGTATTTCTCCTTTTAAAATGTTTGTTGCGCACTTAGCATGTTATTTTACGAAGGCTGTTCCCTTTTACCAGAAATACCTACTCTAAAGTACTCATATATCTGTGTAGATAATGATACCTCAGTATCTCTTATTAAAACGCGGAGGAAAGTTAGTTGCCAATGGTTTAGGTTTGGCATAACTACAACTACTAACTTTAAATTGCGTTTATTGATAAGGGGATATACGAGTAGTATTAGGTATCCGTTAGAGGGAACGTCCTTTGTAAAATAACATACTCTTTACGTAATAGCTAATGCATAGTTACTTAAGACAATCTTGGTAGCTAGTACAAAGTATTCCAATAGAACATTGATCTGTGATAATACATTTAATAATGTGTACGTAAGGCTTTGGCATATTACATCCAAATCTTCAATCAGAACGCCTGGCTTACACCAATACTGAGTGTTGGTATGGTTTTTATTATAAATGCATGCTATGGTGCATGTTTGTGCGTGCATGGGTTCCACGCTGTATAGGTTCTTTTCGTATTCAAGTGAATGGTACTTGCGGTGTTTTAGTTTATGTTATAATTTTATTCAAAGTGATCTGGCAGCAACACATGGTTGTGTTGCGAATTAAACCAAATGTATAGCAATAGTAACTAAAAACAAATGTTTAATTATCGTTACGTAAAATTATGAATGATTGAAAAGTTTTAAATAAATCAGTCTATTTATACGTGTATTTATTTTTTTATTTCGTTTCACGTCTCGGGCCGACTGTATTTTGATAGTGATGAGGATGACGGTAGAATAAGGCCATTCTAAGAGATGATTTATTAAGAACACACACATCAGGCGATAGCGTGTGCAATAACTCATAATCAAGAGGATGAATCCATGAGACGATGGAGCAGTGGCTGAGCGATTAGTTGCTGCACCGCAGCGTGTCGCGGGTTCGATTCCCGTACGGAAAAATGTTTGTATGGCTGGCCTACATCTACAGCGTACAGTAGTTGTTCCGGGTCTGGCTGTTTGTATAGCGAGTTTAAATGTTTGTAAACGCACCCATGATACAGGAGATATTCGTAAGGAGGAGGGGCATTGCTAAAAAAAATTAGGGTAGGTGGTATTAGATACGTCACCGCAATGATTTCCGTGAAACTTCTATGTGCAGGTCAATGAGATGCATATTATATATAGAGGTATATAGATAGTAGTGAAATAAAACCAAATAAAATACACAGAATCCATTTATTGAATAGATCTAACAATGCACAATGTAAGGTGGACAAGTCATTATCGGGCGGCGCCTGCAGCGAGGAGAGCAGTGACTCGAACGGCGTACGAGTACGTGTTGGTAGGTTCGGGTAAGCGGCCGGCGATCGGTGGCTAGCGTAACTAGACGTAATGCTCCGTCGGTGGCGTCCCACATTCTCAGTAGATTAAAGACTGGGTAGTATGTAGGGCATCGAAAAACGGCCATTTTTCGGAACCGGTTTTTTTTGTTTCGGGTTTTATCCAATCAAATCCTGGGTTTTTCGGGATTTTTTTCTTTCCTTAATTTAAAATGTACTTTTGCTGTATTTGTGAATTAAACATTTCAAAGGTTAGTATTGGCCCAGGCACTTGACCAAATGGTGGAATTCCCAGGGAGGAAGTCCAAACTTTCGGAGGAGACTCTGGAGCTTATGACGGAACGACGTGGAAACCCACCCATCAGTTCGGCAGAGGCAGAACTATCGGCACTCAACAAAACCATTACAAAATTGATACGACGGGACCTTCGATGCTCCAGCACACGCTCAATAGAAAAAGCGATTGAGCATAACCGGGGGTCGAAAGTGTTGAAGTCTTTATGAAAACGCCACAATGACCGTCTTAACTCAGAACCAGCAAACACAGCATTTCCCATTGCGTCGGGGGGCGAGAATTTCCCTGAATTTATTCACCAACGTACTGGAGGATGTGTTTAAGATGCTAAACAGTACATCACACTTGAGATTTGCAGATGACACCGTCAGAATAGCTGAATCGCTGCACCACTTGCAGCAGATGCTGGATGGCCTAGTTGACTCTTTAATCATGGTTTCAGGATGAACTTGAGGTTTTGTTCAACTAAAACGTCACCCCAGGAGCTATTGTTGTCAACGGCGCGCGGCGGTCCTCTCGAGGTTGTTCGAGAATACATTTACCTTGGGCAAACTCTGCAGTTTGCTAAGAACAACTTTGAAAAGGGGGCTAACAGAAGAATTCAGCTAAGTTGGGCAGCATTCGTAGGGTCTTCTCGTCGCGTATTTCACAGAACCTAAAGACTAAGGTCATCAATCAGTGCGTCCTGCCTGTTATGATTTATGGGGCCGAAACGTGGTCACTCAGCGAGCTGTGGAGCGGGCTATGCTTTGAGTCTCTCTGAGGGATCGCATCCGGAACGAGGTGATCCGACAGAGAACCAGAGTTGTCGACGTAGCTCACAGAATAAGTAAGCTGAAGTGGCAATAGGCCGGCCATATTAGCCGTAGAACCGATGACCGTTGGGGTAGACGTGTTCTTGAGTGGAGACCGCAGATCGGGAAGCGTAAGGTGGGACGCCCTCGGGCTCGCTGGAGCGACGATCTTCGCAGGGTGGTTGGTAGCAACTGAATTTAAGCTACCAGCTTATGTAACGGTGTGCTACTATTTTTTATTATGTTTTATTTGATTTTTTATGCTTTTTTTTAAGAACATTTAAAAAGTAAAATTATATCTTAGAAGAATTATACCTACACAATAAATTTAAGAAACAAAAATTATGCAACGGGTACTTTCGAATGAGAATTCTACCAATTCCACAACCCAAAAAAACCCTGTAACGTATTATGGAGAATACATTTTATATTAGATGAACAAGTCGTAGGAGAATACAATAAATTGACTTACTCATGTTTCTATATTTTAAACGACCTACGACGTGTTGTGTGTCTGATCTGCGCAGTTCACAGAATACCTAAAAACCAATTGAAAAAAGAACCAAAAAACCCGAAATCGGGTTTCCTACAACAGAACCGGTTTTATTTACAAACCGGGAATTCCTGTTTTTTTAAGAACCGGGAAAAACCGGTTCGTATGCCCTAGTAGTATGGGAAGCGTAGGTCCTGCACACGGTGTTCATGCTACATGACATGAGCCGCTAAGTGTGCTTTGTTGGTGCGTGTCTACGGCTAGCTCTAGTCCAGTGTTGGCGTAAAGACTCGCATAGCCGTTTTCGGTCCGTAGGCGACAGCTTGAAGTCCCCAACGAGAACGAGCGGCACACGGATCTCGCCCTGCAGCTCGAGGAATTTCAACGTCGCAGTACATCTCAGTATTTGGGCAGCGACCCTGTGAGGAACGTTGCTACTTCGTTAAAACTCTGCCGCTGGTGTATGCCGTCGGTCGGGCAGGTACACCACTATAGTAACTATATCCCCAATGTGACTTAGATAGGCCATAATCGTCTAGCAGTGCGGGAGAAACTACAATTCTACAGGTAGATAGACGTAGTGTGATTGGCGGTACCTAGCTGTACCTATATGGCTACGCCTCCGGTTCGCAGACTAGGTCGTACCCATCAACGGGCACAGCAGGCTCGTCCTTGATCATCCACGTCTCTTTTATGGCTATAGATTGGCACGTGTCCGCAGAAGACCGAAGATCGTGTCGGTGAAGATGTTGCCTGTGGCGCGTCAACTTTGTGCGTTGGTGTTGGCTAATATGCAGGCATGATGTGAGTCTGCAAGCAGGCGGGCTACTCGGTCGGCGACACTAAGCCTCTCCTTGATTGGAATCGATTTGGACAGATGGTTAGGGTACGCCAAGTAGTTTTATCCATTACCCCTGCTTAGCAAGGGCACCCGTTTCTACCTGCAACTTGTTTGACCAGTTCCGGTAGAGGATGAACTGAACCGTACCCTCAGTAAGAACCGTACCTATTAAACTTATACTCGTCACTTGGATGGAAAATTAAAAATTTAGTTTAGTTAGTTGGTCTATTTAGTTTTTTTTTTTCAATTTATTTTCCTTAAAAGACAATCAAGCTAAAAATTGCTCTCAAGACGCCAGATGAAATTGAAACAGCAGCCAAATAAATCACAAATCTTATACAGGAGGCCTGTTGGAGAAGTACGCCTTTACTTGACCCGAAAAAACACAGGTAATAAACTACCCTCTGGAAATAAGAAAAGCGGTATTAGAAAAAAGGAGGCTTCGTCGTGTTTGGCAGTCAAGCAGACTTACTGCTGATAAAACAGATTTCAATAGGCAAGCAGCACGTTTACGCGAAATGCTAAGGAATTGGCATAACAAGACTCTTGAGGCTCAATTGGAATCGCTCACACCCACTGCAGCCACTGATTATTCTCTGTGGAAATTCACAAAATTACTTGATAGACCACAACCTGCAAAACCTCCTTTGAGAAACAGAAATGGCTGGGCCCGCACATCTTAGGAAAAGGCAAACTTATTTGCAGCCCATCTTTCGAACGTGTTTAGCCCGAATCACGCCAGCGATACAGATTTTGAGAAAGAGGTTGAATCTATACTTAATTACTTATCCAGCCTTTACAATGTCGCTTCCGCTTAAACCTGTCACAGTACAAGAAGTTTGGAAGATAATTAATGACCTCAAAGACAAAAAGGCACCAGGATATGACCTCATTACAAAAGAAATTTTGAGGAAGCTCCCAAGAAAAGCAGTAGATTTTCTAACCATGCTGTATAATGGAATTCTAAGAGTCCAGCACTTTCCAGACCTCTGGAAGGTGTCCCAAATCCTCATGATACACAAGGCAGGAAAACCAGCTAACCAAATTACCTCATACAGGCCAATCAGCTTGTTGCCTATTCTGTCAAAAGTCTGTGAAAAATTAATCCTTCATAGAATTCTGCCACTAACAATCTGTAATATAAAAATGAATCGCAAAATGTGTTGGTAAGCGCATAACTCAACAACGCCTGGACCAATTTGGCCAATTCTTTTTTTTAAATGTTCGTTGTAGTTCAAGGATGGTTTTTACAGCGAGAAAAATTTAAAAAATGCCTGGATAAGTCTAAAAACAACACTAGGATACTTTTTTTTTTGGTAGGATTAGGGTAGGAGTAGTGTAGGAGTAGGTTAAGAGTAGGGTAGGAGTAGGGTAGGAGTAGGGTAGGAGTAGGGTAGGAGTAGGGTAGGAGTAGGGTAGGAGTAGTGTAGGAGTAGGTTAGGAGTAGGGTAGGAGTAGTGCAGGAGTAGGTTAGGAGTAGGGTAGGAGTAGTGTAGGAGTAGGGTAGTAGTAGGGTAGGAGTAGTGTAGGAGTAGGGTAGGAGTAGGATAAGAGTAGGGTAGGGTAAGGGGTAGGACACCACGCGAACGAAGTAGCGCTGGGCAGCTAGTAGCCAATAAAAACATGTACATTAAATTAGAAACACTATTTACAAAATAAAAATCCAATAAGAATCTAAAATAAAATGGTATATGTTAGAGAAGGATGACTGTGCGAAAGAATTTAAAGAACGAGTGGTGGATAAAATGGTAGAGATGGGAGACATGAGCGAGCGAAGTGTAAATGAATGTTGGAGTGAGATGGCTGGGTGTATTAGGAGTTTAGCAAAGCATGTCTTAGGAGAGACGAAAGGAAGGGGTATGATAGATAGAGATACATGGTGGTGGTCGACCGAAATCCAGAATGTGTTGAAGGAAAAAAAGAGGAAATTCAAGGAATGGCAGAGTGTTGAAGTTGCATGTGTTAGTTTGAAAGCTGAAAAGAAGAGTGAGTATGATGCTCTCAAGAAAAAAGCCAAGAAAGCTGTGGCCATAGCTAGAGCAAAGGCCCATGACAAGCTTTATGACACTTTGGATAGTACAGCAGGCCAAAAACAACTATATCGGCTTGCTAGAGCTAGAGAGAGAAAGGCGAGGGATGTATGTCAGATTAAATGCGTAAAAGATGAAGCTGGAATGGTTCTTTCGGATGATGAGAAAATTAAGGATAGGTGGAAGGGGTACTTTGAAAAACTGATGAATGAGGAGAATGATTGGAACGGTGTGCTGGACAATAAACCAGTGAATGAGGGGTTAGTGAGAAAGGTTAGTATGGATGAAGTGAGAATAGCAGTAAATGAAATGGTATGGAATGAAGAATGGTAAAGCGTTAGGACCTGACGGTATACCAGTTGAAGTATGGAAGTTATTACGGGTGGATGGATGGGCGTGGTTAGCTTTATTTTTCAATAAGTTGTTACTGGAAGAAGCCATACCTGACGAATGGTGCAACAGTTCGCTGGTGCCCATCTTTAAAAATAAAGGTGATGTGCTGGAGTGTAATAACTATAGAGGAATAAAGCTAATGGCGCATAGTATGAAAGTTTGGGAGAAAGTTATTGAAAGACGACTGAGAGAAGAGAGTGAAATTTCACGAAATCAATTCGGTTTTATGCCTGGTCGGGGAACGACAGATGCCATTTTCGCCATCCGCCAGCTGTGCGAGAAATACAGAAGTGCGCACAAAAACTTGCAAAAAGGCAAAGTAAAAAGCAAAAGGCTTGGAAGTATGTGCAGTTGATCCGAGCGATGTACAGTAGATGTAGTACCCAAGTCCGGTCTACAGTGGGCACTACCGGCAGCTTCAATGTGGCTGTTGGCTTGCACCAAGGGTCGGCTGTAAGCCCTTACCTCTTCCTGGTGATAATGGACGCACTTACGTCGGACATACAGGAAGAGGCTCCCTGGTGTATGCTGTTTGCCGACGACATTGTGTTGGTTGCCGAGAGTGGCCTAGAGGTCCAGAGCAGATTGGAGGTGTGGTGGCAAAGACTGGAGAATGTTGGCCTGAAAGTCAGTAGGACCAAAACAGAATACCTATTCTGTGATTTCGGCGGTCTCTCCAGTCCTGTGCCCATAACTCTTGCCGGAACGCCCATACCGATCTGTTCCGATTTTCGGTACCTCGGGTCGCTTGTCCAAGGGGATGGCGAAGTAGACCGAGACGTAACACACCGGATCAACTCAGGATGGATGAAATGGCGACAGGTCACTGGAACAACTTGCGACCCACGGATGCCCCTCAAGTTAAAGGGGAAAATATACAAGTCCGTGATTAGACCTGTCGTACTGTATGGATCGGAATGCTGGGCTGTGAAGAAGATGGATGAAAAAAGATTGCATGTAGCGGAGATGAGAATGTTGAGGTGGATGTGTGGTGTGACAAGAATGGATAAAGTAAGGAACGAATATATTATAGGAAGTTTAAAAGTTGCGCCAGTCACAGAAAAGTTGAAAGGGAATCGACTGTCTTGGTATGGACATGTGATGAGGAGGGACGAATGGCATGTGACTAAAAGAGTGATGAATATAAACGTTGATGGATGGAGAGGGAGAGGAAGACCAAAGAAACGATGGATGGATTGTGTGAGGAATGATATGAAAGATAAAGAAGTAAATGATAGCATGACGGTTGACAGAGGAGAATGGAAGAAAAAAACGTGTTGCGCCGACCCCAAATAACATGGGACAAGGGCAGGAAGATGATGATGAAGAATCCAAGGATTTTTGACCAATCGCGTTACAGCACTGTTGTTGTGTTATTTCCGCGAGAGGCGCTAGTGTGCTCACGGCGCGGCGCGGCGGGGGCGCGACGCGGCGACGTTTCCCGCGCAAATCGCCGCTTGCGACGAAAGCATAAATATATGTGCTATGTCGCGCGCGCGTTAGTGTCGGGCAGGCCTCGGCGCTTGCAACAGCGTCGAAGTATCGGGAGCCCTTATTCATAAACACATTACTAAACCGTTTTGTGGCCAACTCCCATCGCTTTGAGTACTGGGCCGCACGTCCGAATTGCTAGATCAAATAACTCTTCAAAATTAGTTACCTAAATACTTGAAGTATTTAGGTAACCAAC
This sequence comes from Eurois occulta, assembly GCA_950022335.1. Lineage (NCBI taxonomy): Eukaryota > Metazoa > Arthropoda > Insecta > Lepidoptera > Noctuidae > Eurois > Eurois occulta. The sequence continues at coordinate 15,378,110 of OX465487.1, forward strand.
CCCAGGTCACCAAGGCGCTAACATTTTTGAAGTGGCTATTTATATTGATTCTCTTCTGAGAATCTAAAAAGTTCCTAAAAACCCTTACAAATCCGTTTTTAATGTGCCTCAGGTTGGCTGGACAAATCTTCAAAATAGCTTGCATTTAACTAGGTCAATAGGTTACTTTATGTGACGGCTAAACACCCTTATTTCAGAATTTGTGACGCTACAGAATCTTAGATAATCGATCGAGAACGTGTCCAGCCATCTTGAAAATCACTTCTCGCCGGTCTCTCAATCTCGGTAACGGAAGTGATTTTGACGACTTTTTGCATATCAACGGGCGTCACATAAATTTGTGACGGGCACCGAGCTAAAAGTTTTGTGATAAGTACAGTGGTTTAGTAGAAAAATGCAAAAATCTGTGTCCAGCCATCTTGAATTTACGTAAAAGACTTATGGCTGGCACTTCCGAATCTCAATAACGGGGGCGTTTTCGAATATGGTTCCTTTACTAATACTTGGTGACGCAATGTGTGACAGTAATAACGTTTGATTTATGGCGTCACATGTAAGGGTTTACGAGAAATTAATAAAAATTTAATGTCCAGCCAACCTGAGTTCAAGATGGCTGGACACCTGTATCTCCACTGCCTGATGATCTACGACCTTCGAAATGTGTTCAAAATGTTGTGACGGGGACGATAATGATAACCTGAAATTGTGACGGAGAAACTTTGCGTAGTTTCAAAGATATTGACCATTTAAATTTTCCCATACAAACATCCATTAATATTGTGAGGTGACCATAATTTTACATAAATAAAGGATTTCTTTTTAATCGATTAATTGGCCGGTAGCATCCACGCCTGCTTTGTATTTGATTTCCCTGTGGGAATAAAAGGTTTTCCTGCAGTGAAAAGAGTAAGTATGTGTTAATTCAAAATAATAATTGACCACCAGCGCTGCAAGAGAGAGCCCACTTGTATTTCGCGTTTAGTTCATTATCTTATGTAACTGAAAATGAGAACTAAACTCGACAGCCGGCAGTGTATGTACTTTTAGAAGTGTTATCACTAATCAGAATACTAGTAACTATTAATTAATCTGCGGTAAGACAACCTAATTTATAAGATTTAAGATTCGACCAGTTGTCCTAGTAGTACCAACTTTAAGCAATAGATGGCGACACCAACATCAGATATCATGGCAGTATAGTTTGTCCTCCGACATTTTCGTGGTAGCCCGCGAAATTCAATTTTTCTTGAGTTTTTTGCAGTTATTTTTTTCGTCCGCGGAAACAAATAACTTATAGATATGTATGATGATTCTTATGGTTATAATTATGTAAATACATACTTGTTATTGTCGCCTATTGGATATAAAGTTGAAAATCTATTGAAGATTACATAGCGTTTTCGTTCGTTCCGGTTGCTAACGCTCAGTAGTCTTTAATAGATTTTCAACTTTATGCTCTTAGGTATAAAGTTGAAAATCTATTGGAGATTACTAAGCGTTCACGTTTATCGTTTGCAACTTGGCTAGGGGGCAGTTTACACGCGTGATCGCCCGCCGCCGCGCCCGCACCCGCCGTCGTCCGGTACGCGGCCTTAGGACAAACAACGTTGTGGTACAAGGCGAGGGTTACGGAAGTGCAAATGCGAGTTGATCATCGTCATTTTCGCCATTTGAAACGCCGTATAAGTACAAGTGATTTTATTTACAGCAAACATTATTTTTTCATTTAAATACCTTCAGAGCATTAGTTTAGTTCTCCTGACATAATATATACCTACTAAAAAGAATAGATATCTGCACGTAAATAATCAATAACATTTAAAAATTACACCCCCCCCCTTCCTCACTTCTACATTCTTGTCTTCTATTGATTTAAATATCTACAGTTGTTCGTATCAGTATCACCAATACACGGATTTTCGTCCATTAAAGAAAACACCTTAAAATATACTTGTCCTACATAAAACCTACAATATTGGTTACCCTACTGCAGTGTTTGTATGGGGAAATTTAAATGATCAATATCTTTGAAACTATGCAAAGTTTCTCCGTCACAATTTCAGGTTATCATTATCGTCCCCGTCACAACATTTTGAACACATTTCGAAGGTCGTAGATCATCAGGCAGTGGAGATACAGGTGTCCAGCCATCTTGAACTCAGGTTGGCTGGACATTAAGTTTTTATTAATTTCTCGTAAACCCTTACATGTGACGCCATAAATCAAACGTTATTACTGTCACACATTGCGTCACCAAGTATTAGTAAAGGAACCATATTCGAAAACGCCCCCGTTATTGAGATTCGGAAGTGCCAGCCATAAGTCTTTTACGTAAATTCAAGATGGCTGGACACAGATTTTTGCATTTTTCTACTAAACCACTGTACTTATCACAAAACTTTTAGCTCGGTGCCCGTCACAAATTTATGTGACGCCCGTTGATATGCAAAAAGTCGTCAAAATCACTTCCGTTACCGAGATTGAGAGACCGGCGAAAAGTGGTTTTTCAAGACGGCTGGACACGTTCTCGATCGATTATCTAAGATTCTGTAGCGTCACAAATTCTGAAATAAGGGTGTTTAGCCGTCACATAAAGGGACCTATTGACCTAGTTAAATGCAAGCTAGGTATTTTGAAGATTTGTCCAGCCAACCTGAGGCACATCCGTTTTTACTCTCTACCTTCTGCCCCCCCCCCCCCCCCCCCCGTCTCAAAAGCTGGCGACGCCTTTGGCTCTGAGTAACGGCTACTTTCCTTCCTCTAATCAAGGATTTATAAATGAATCACGCATGGCACGTAGTTACAAAGCTAACACACGAACGTACTGCCGGGATTTTTTTATCATTTATGTCCCAACCCTGGGCAATTCAGGTCATGCCCTACCCGTGTACCAAATATCATCAGTTCAGTCTAACGGCTGAACTGATTTTCAGGCGTAAGGTACCAGACAGACAAACAGCTGAGTTACTTTCAAATGATTAAAATATTAGTATGGATTAATTAAGGACATCACAAAATGAAAAGAGATGATTGAAACAACGAATTTATTTAAAACTATATTACAATCTGTAATAGTCATGCAATAAAATAAAAATATTGTGCTGAATTAAGTTGAATTTCTAAGAAAAAATATTGTGTTACTAACACAAACATGCAGAATTAACACTGATAATAATTATTACATTGTGTTGAAGTCAAATTTAATTAAGTAGACATTAATAATTATGAATGCAAATGTATGTCGATCGACACTTGTAAGTAAAAACCTTAATCATGTCCGTTTTAACGTCAAACAAAATGTCTATAGTTGCTGCCAGTTAAGATCGCAATGGACCACCCTACATTTATTAAAGTTCTTAACTTTTAAATCCAAAAATAAGTCTGTTCATGTCTTGAATCGTCATCTATCGTGATCTTCGTTACATGGTTCATTTGTTTTGGTTCGTACGAAGAGCTGATATTACGGAAAGGGCAATGACCGCTATAGCGATTTTAATTGGCAGCAACTATAGTTAGGTCATTTCTAACATAAATGCAGTTTTGTAAGCACCCACTTTTTCACCCTTTAACTTTCAGTAGGGAACTGGTAAGGAATTAATATTTTCACTCTTGTTTATGGTACTTACAAGTCAAGTTCTATGTCAGTAAATTTTAATAATGTTAGAAATCTGTTGCTAGACATCCTGTAAGAGTGGCTCTGGGCATGGCGCATCGGCGAATCGTAAAGTGGTTGGAAATGTTTAGTTGCGCCTAGTGTGTATGAAAACTATATGTAATACCTAAAATAGCGCAATGTTATTTAGGCATATTATATTTATTTAGATATCGCCTAGTGTTTGTACAAACATAACTTAAGTTTGATTAAATAGCCATATACCTACTTCAAGGCACATAGCTACTATCAGTCCATGATATCTCCACTGTCAACAGTTTATCTAGTTCACACAATGTGACAAACTTACACATTTCTATACTTATAATTTGGTTTACTTTATGTGTATAGAATAATTTGTTGTAATGTGGAAAATGTATAGCTTAATATTTACAAGTGTCGATGTTGTAATATAACTATTCTTAATAAAGACATTATCTGAATACAATAACACACATACACAACATTTCCTTTATATTATGACAATAAAATAAAAAGCAAAGAAAGATCATCCGAGAAAAATTATGATAATGAACTTATCACAACCATAACTTCTTACACAATAAATTAAATAAATACTATTTAGTGCTTTAAAAGAAAATGTCTTTTTATCTCATTAAAGTCAAATAATAAGTGCCCCAGTTTACATGACTACCATTATAATAGCTTCACTTTAAAATGAATATTTGAGAACTAAATAACTTTCACGCCAAGAGGAGCCCAATATGAAGAGGCGATTTGGTGACGCAACTTAATTGTTTTATATTATTTATTACACAAATACATATTTTTACCAAAAGCTTCAGGTTTAAATGATACATTCTACAATGACTAAATCCAACTTGTTCTTCCTTTTTGCAAACAAAATTTTTCTATTCTCATGCCCTATGAAAAAAGCATTCTAATAAGTTAATTCAAAATAATTGTGAGAATATTGAAATATATTTTATTACTCATTTTGGTATTTTATTTGTGTTGTAAAGGTGATGAAAAATACTCTACCACATCTACTCACACCCATGTTAAGAGCTTGTCCATCGCAACTGGTACTGGTACAACATTTATCCAGTACTCTCTGGTTGAAATATACCAAATTCTCAAAATAAGTAATAAGTGATTGATTTTACCTAAAATAAATTAAATTAATCATTCTTCTTATCTGCAGGCTGTTGTTCTGTTTCTGTAATGGCTGGAAGTGGGGCGCCATTCTTCACTTGTTTCTGTTGTTCCTCCATCTCACCAGAGAACCCAAATTCATTGACACGCTTGTGGTCAACTTTGTAGATCCAGCGCTGATATAAGAAGATGAAAAATACTATGTCTGTAACAGTAAACATTTGGGATCAGAGGAAATTATGACGTTTCAAATATCTTTATATTTATTTAACATAACATTTTAAAAATCAAAAACTTCAAAAAATTTGCCCTTACCATCTCTAAAGCAGCCTATACGATACATTGTTGGCATTTTGATAACAAATGCAAAGATGTCATCTATGAAGGTATTAAGAAACTTGTATGTCATCATTCGCCAGGGCAGATGTGCTACTGATTTCAACTTGTAATTGATGAACAGCTGGGGTGTCATCATAATGAATCCAAAAGTCAATAAATATCCATACATCATATTCAAGACGAAGGAATACCATCCTTTGTGTTCCTGGTATAACAAAGAGTACACACCATATCCAATCAAGAGAGGGAAACAAGCCCAGCTGAGGTAGCGGAATGCTAACATATCATACTGCTTTGTACTGGATGCAACATAGGATCCTTTATCAGTAAAACTAAGTTTTGGTATCCCAAATATGCGGTCCTCCCGATTTATCTTTACATCCATTACTTTGTTAATTTTCCATACTTCAATAAGTAAACCTATGAAGCATGAAATTCTGACCATGACATTAGTTTCATTGTCCAGAACATAGAGCAATACCACAGTGGACTGGAAAACATTAAAAAAAACTGATCGTACAGAAAGACCTTCAAGAGACTGCCTATTGTTCCAAAACTGAATGTCATTTTTAAAAGCAAGTAACTCAAATATTGAATGTAAAACAGACACACTAATAGTGAGTCCAAGCAAGTATGGAGATGTATCAAGAAGTAACTCCTTCACTGTGTCCTGCTCCTCATCTTGCTCTTCAGCTCCCAGTGCTGAGAACATGCTCAATTTGTCTCTCATTGCTTGAGCTGTATACAACTGCCATTTAAAAAGGCTCAGCGGCTGAAATGTTAACTCAAGGTTTAGGGTATCAGAGGTCTTGTTAATTGGTACATAATCACGCATCATATTCCAATAGTCATTTAAGAAAACAGCAGGCTTATATTGTTTTCCATCTGGCAAAAAGAAAATAAATTCATCTAATGGAGGTGGAACACTTCCTTGCATCCAGTTAGTTTGATCAGTGACCAGATTTATGGTTAAATTTGGATGCCAATGTGATACTATTTCTTCTTTAAGTGTCTCAGCTTTTATTATTTCTTCAGCAGATTTTTCAGTTTGCCCTGTTAATAAATTATGTGTTTTCATATAACGGAGCTTTTTGTACTTGTTCAGCTGTTTTTTTCCATATGTAACATAAGGTCCGCCATAGTCCTTTTTATTCTTGGGATCAGGTGATTTGCCAGTTTTAACCAGGAATACATGAAGATAAATAGATCCATTATTCTTAAAGTCCTCTGAAGGCTTAATACTGGTAGAATGTGTGAAAGTACCATCGTTAAGAGGACCACCCTGCCAATCACCATAAACAATTCCAGTATGCTTCCAAATTAAATCTGAGTCATCTATATCAGAATAAAATGGTATCTCTGATACATAACAATACATATCTAATACTGTGCCATTACTAAACATATTAGTAGCAGGAACACGGGGCACTGCACTTGGGTTGCTTATATCTGTCTTAGGTGCAGATGGTTGACGGAACATGGTTGTGATGAAATAAACTACTAATGCTCTTATTATCAATGACTTTGTGATAGCAAAAAATGATTCCAGCTTAGATGGTTGCATTCTGCGCCGTTGTTCGTCAATCTGGGCATTGATCTAAAACAAAGTGTTTAGGTTTATGGTTTAAAATAAAATAAATTGATCTAGACCTAAATGGTTTTTTACAGGTTATTTTTATAATCATATAAATATTCATTTTTTTCAGACCGATAGTCGAGACCCACATCACACGCTCATCAGACTCACATCTCATGCCATCATGTTCTTTCTAATACGAAATAAAGTTACTTTAGTTTACTTACATCAACAGCATCTTCAGAAGATCCATTTGCTTCAACTAAACTGTTTTCGGTGGAGGCCTCGCCAGGGGGATTGTTGGAAGGACTGAGACTATCAGTTTCCGCCATACTGAATAACTAGATATTGCTTCGTTATTGCTTGTTATTTTTTATAGCACTTAACATTAATTTGCAAAGACAACTTAATCTCATCATTCCCTACGTCTCAACATAGAATTGGATTTTTCTTTCTATCAATTCGCTTATCATTGACAAACTATATTTTTATAATTCCATAAAATATTTTTGGGTTTGAGTGGCGGGCTTTTAAGATGTCCATAGTCTTAAGCGCTCTCTACACGTCTATGGTTTCCGGTTTCCGAATTGGTTAATTCAAGTTTAGAACTTGTCAAACTCTACCTTGTTTTAAATATTGAACAAGTTCCTTATTCAAATCAGAAACTAACCGTATAATTAAATAGACTATCATCAAAACGCTGGAGTACTTGCTGAACTGTAGAAAGAGTCACACCAACAGTTCTCGCTGTATATCGCTCATTGTGCCCATCTTCAAGCATTGTCATGATCCTGGTACATTCTTCATGGGTTTACGACATGATGACTTCAGAATAATAAAATTTATAAGGCAGAGACACCATATTTATAACGTTTTTTATTGCAAAACTAAAACAAACGTCGTTGTATTCAAAATCGAAATATTGACCCATAAGAAGTATTGTTCCGAGTAACATTTAGCGTTTATTTCATCAAAATCGACCAACAGACGCAAAAGATATTAATGTTTAAAAAGTTAGTAACTACATTCGCGATTTCTATGATAAAGGACATCATTCATTTTGGACCAAAAACTGAAAGTGCCGGCCAGGATAAAAATGTGTAATATTCCGATAGAATACACAATTCCTATATTTTTTTACTACGACACCAAATCTGTGCGCCCTTTGGTTACGGTGTTACATACTTTTAAAATCCAATAAAAGTGTTATTATGATGTTGTTATTTTCATACATTTGATCATTTATATTTAATTATTCATACTGTGTAGGTTACATGTCCTTTTGATGTGCAAGTCAACGCTGAACCTCATGCTTCACCAACCGTTTTACCCGGGTTCAGCCGTACCGGTAATTCGGCGAATACGTGTGTATTTCAACACTGTCAAAATGCAACGAGGCACAGAATACCCGAAGATATCATACTACGAATGTTATGCCGCTACAGCCTATTTATAACCGAAAATAGCCGTGTATGCAGTGAACACCTTGAGCAAGGTGAATGGCATTTACTTGCTTTGCAAGACAATTTAATCGAAGGATTCAGTGCAACTCAAAATGTTTGTGCTCTAAGATTATTAATGAACCATATCAGCACAGAAGTTTTAGATTTTGAACATTATGAATTAATAAATGATAAAGAATTTCATGACTGGACTGGCCTGACTATTGAACAGTTTACTGATTTATTAGCCAACACACCTGGCCTAAATCAAAGAAGAAACAAAAGAACTATTCTAGCAGCTTTGTTAGCAAAACTCCGAACCGGCGAATCAAATGCACGGCTAGCATCGATTTTTAAAACCAGTGAAACCACTTACTCGCGAATACTCCAGACTGGCAGAGAAGCCCTACTGCAGGACTTTGTTCCTATTCACTTAGGCTTTAACCATATGACCCGGGAAGATGTAGCACGGAGGAACCTTATGATTCCTGAAAGAATTTTTGGGAACCCAGAGAGTCCTACAGACGAAAGGAAAGCCATAACAATTGTAGATTGTATATTCAAAAGAGTTCAAACTACTTTTTTCAAAGGAAATCCTATAGCAGCCACAAGTTCAGAAACTTATTAAAGCCGTTTCTGTTTGTTTTTTGTGAGGGGCACATCATAGAAGTTTCTGGTCCACACGCTGCTACTTCTTCAGATGCGCAAATAATACTTAATATTGGACAAAATGAAAATGATCATGGCGATGGATTATTTCAATGGTTTTACCGAAATGGGGACGTATTTATTTTGGACCGTGGCTTCAGAGATGCAATTTCCACCCTTGAAGGACATGGATACACCGCTAATATGCCCGAGACGAAGCTCCCTCGGGAAACGCAACTTACGACCGAACAAGCTAATAAGTCGCGACTTGTTACTATTTGTCGATGGGTCGTGGAAGTCATAAATGGCCGATTTAAAAGAGATTTCCGGCTATTGAGACACGTCAACATTAATATAACACTGCACAATATGATGGATTATTTTAGAATTGCTGCCGCATTAATAAATGCCTATCACGTTTTGATAGTGGATAGCGTTCATGCTCCTGATATCCTTCAAATAATAGGTGAAAGAATAAACATGCCCAATACACTGGGAGATCTTGTGAATAGGCACAATTTAAACCGAAGGCGAGCACAGTTCCAACCCATGGCAGCGGATATGGCAGATTTTAATGATTTTCCAACATTAACAGAAGAAGATTTAATATTATTCAGCCTTGGTGTATACCAGCTCAAACAAGCAAAAAGTTATTACGGAGAGCACCTTCAATCCGACGGAGCTTTTATCATTGAGCTCGGTGGTGGGATTCCTCTGGAAATAGTCAGGGAACTTGAAGGGGAAGACTTGTGGATTATAAGAGGACGAATACAATCCCGCCACATCCAAGCCAAAAAATACTATATGTACATTGCATTAGATCGGGCAGCGAATGGTCGTCGAGCATTAGCTCATTATTATTGTACATGCAATATCGGCAAGAGGACCATTGGATGCTGCTCTCATACCATGACCATAGTCTGGTACATGGGTTATGCTAGACATGACCCATACCTCACCCCACCTGCAATAGGATTAGATGATGTATATGTTAGATTATAAATGAATTAATACAATTGATCGTTGTTTAATTTTGTTATTTTTTACCTAAATGAAAGGTACTGAATCTAAATGAGGCGCTGTTGGTATTGTTGCTAGTTTTTTTCATATTTAATATATTTGACCAAACGTATTAAAATAACATAACATTTTATTTCACATTGTATATTTTAAAAGCATGTATAACAACATAACCATATGGCGCACAGGTTTGGTGTCATAGTAAAAAATAATAGGAATTATGTGATCTATCCGAATATTACGCTTTTTTTTTCTGGCCGGCACTTTCAGATTTGGCCCAAAAATGTATGGAACGTGAATGATGTCCTTTAATTATTTACGTAAATAGGTTTTAGTCGAAGTGTAGCCCGAATGGCTGAAAATGAATATTTGGCTTTATTTTTCCTTTTGTGTTTACTCTTTGCATGGAAGCTATAAGTACTAAAATCAATAAAAAGTTTAAAAATCAAAACAGAATTTGATAAAATCCACGACGTTGTACATTTTTTTTAACACTGTCCGACCTCCGCAGCGATCCCAGGACCTCATGCTTAGTAGTCGCCCTTGCTTCCAACGAGGCAGTCCCTCATTTTTAGTACTGACATTGTAAGACGAAATAACCGTCTATGTTTTATTGTCGCATAAACCCAACAGCCGATAAAAAAAATAACTGCCCATTATATTTTTCAACTGATCATTGTATTGTATTGTATAACGGGCTGGTGTCCGCAACTCCAAGTCAAATGCGCGTATTTAACCTCTCGAATGATTAAATAACAGTTCAAAAAATTAGTTCCCAATTTCCCAATTCATAATACTAATAGTCAAAAGAATTATGTAAGTAACTATTTATCTGATTATAGAAACTGATTCAAAGAAAATTTATCCCATCCAAGGTAGGGTGATAAACTCAAACTCAAAGCATTTATTTCAATTAGACCATAACAGGCACTTTTGAATGTCAGACAGTCAGAAAAACAAAGAAGGTGAAGCTACAGTCACAAACACACACAAGGTATATTAACTTGTGAAATGTAGTTGCCCATTCCAAAGCTTAGATCTCTATGGAGAAGAATGGGCAAGAAACTCCATGGACACTCTTTTCAATGAAAATGTTGTTACAAGATAACATTTTCGAGCTCACGCTCGCTCTTGCAACTTGGGTTCTCATTATGGAAGGTCTATCAAAGCTCCTTGTAGATGGAGTGTTTATAGTTAAGTCCCAATCTGACCTATATTAGATAAAGTCACGCTATTCTTATTTTATATATATATAGTGAAGTCTTTCACAAATAAACATATTTGAATTTTCAACCAATTACTTTGATTTGGAACTAGCTATGCTAGTGCCATTGGTCCCACAGGTTCTTCTCCATTCTGTAACTTTCATTTTAAGTCACAGCCATTAGGTACTGTATGAATGAGAAAATCTCAAAAACATAAGTTACTAATGAAGTCTGTCTGTGCGTTTGTTTTCACTAGTTCGATTCATTAATTCGATCGTCCAATGAACTAGTGAGATTTTTTTTCTTATTTGTTCGACCGTCGAACTTATTTTATTCGAGAAACAAAAAACAATAAAATAAAAAGTTAAAAATCGCTGGCTTTTACAATACAAACCATCCTATCTGAAGCGTTAATGAACGAAAAGAAGCTAATTTAGCCGAGGAAATGTGCAAAAATTTTACGAGCCCTTTTACAGTTTCTCGAAGTATCTAGGTACTAAGTAAAATTGCTGTGTGAATGATCAAAAAAACATTGAATCTACCCTAGGTGGAGTGCTAAAATTTTCGAGGTCACTGCATTCAGCCGTTCTTTAGAAATTGACGCAATAATTCCTATCAACTTGACAATTGCTAGACATAAAAAAAAAACTAGTACATAATTTACATGGAGCTAAAGATGCACCCTCCTGGAAATAATCCTGCTGGGGCCCATGATCGTGATGTTAAGACCAATCCAGACGGTTATTCCAGCGCGCAGCGCTCTATCTCCCACGATAATTCCCGTCGAGAAATATTTAAAATAAATAAAAATTGTTTACCATTGGTTATATTGGCATGTGATACGGAGGAGTGTCGTAAGGAAAGTTTTAAGTATAACTGTGGATGGATCATGGACTGTGTGAAGTATGATATGGCACGAAAGGTGTTTGATGAGATGACTAGTAATAGACAAGTATGGAAGAAAACATGCTGCGCCGTCCTCAAATGAATTGGGACAATGGCAAGAGAATGATGATGACCCATTGGTTATATTACAGGAAGAAAAAAAATAAAAAATGTTACTTCCCCACAAATTTATTTAGTCAGCGTCGTACGCGATACAGCAGCGCCAGTTAGGCGAGCGTGCATCAGCACCCGCACCTGCATGAGTTTTAGCGTACGCCCCAAATGAATAAAACAATATTTTCATATTTAATGGTTTATTTGAAACACAAAATTGAAAGACTGACAGTTAATCGGACCCAAAATGCATTCGGAAACCTTACCTTGAATGTTTAGATTCCCAAACCATTACCAAATTAGTTTCGACAACATTAAACAAAACATAAAAATATTACTAACAGCAAGTCACTTTATAAAGTTCGCCTAGAATCTACTCAGTAATACTCAGATTCTGCAGTGCATATGTTGAAATTCCGACACTGATTTCCATCACAGAGATTTCATTACCTACATTTTGAAGATTACTTAAAAACATAGAAATATCCTACTTCCTCACTAGCAATGTAAATGGATGCATGATTTCCTGCCTATATTTATTAAAGGCCCAAAACAGCCTTGTGCTTGCAAAAGATACCTTTAAAGAAAAGGTTTCTTTCTTTTTCACTTGCATTCATCACCTCGCATTGTTCCAAGCGGTCCTCTGTACAAACTGTCATAATAAGGTATCATTTTATAGGCACAAGATAAAGACCAGTATAAATGGCAACAGTCCACAAATTATGCCTAGCTTGGCCAACCTTCAATAGTCCACATGTTAAAACTCAAATATTATGTTTTATGAAACCTAGCAAAAAAACTATCTGAATAAAAAAAATACATATTTTATAAATTAAAAAAAAATGTTATGCATCACAAAGATTTAAACGTAACGGTAAAACTTAAAATTAAGTACCTATTAAACCTAGTGTTGTATTACGACAAATTAACGCTAGCCGTGGTTGAGCTGAACAACTCGGATTCTGTAAAACGTCAATTATATTAATTATACTTAAAAAGACCTCTACGAAATTTGCGAGAGAATTAAGAAGAACAGTGAATGTCAAAAAAATAATTTATGATTGCATTACTTCAGCTTTAAGTATTAAGATGATTTATGATGAGAATATAATATTACCCTCAGACATACAAATATAGACATAAGACTTTTATCCACACTAAATTGTGAACTGCCACCATTTCTAAGATTGTCACTACAATTAATCTTGCATTTCTTCAGGCAACTCGTGAGGATTGAGAATGCCTGGCACCGATAACTGTACTCTTCGTTTCTCCTCCTGTGCTTGACGAAGAGCAAACAAGCGCTCCTCCAAGTACAAATCACTGTCGTCTTCGCCCGTATACTCCTGTAAAAAGAATATTTATTAATAATTATGTAAAAAACTGGACAATTATTTTCAAAATCTCGAACTCTGGCCCAGAGGTTAAGGCCTCTCTTCTCATGCACGAGGGTGTGGGTTCAGTTCCGGGCAAATACCAATGTAACTTTTTAAATTCATATGTACTTTCTTAGTTTATCTTGAAAATTGGTGCCCCATACCTCCAAAAAGGGACATCGTGAGGAAACCTGGACGTATAATATAATTAATATAAGTCTGAAATCGCCAACCCATCTTAGCAAGCGTGGTACACCTAGTATGTATTTCACCATTCTAACCGATCGTTTTAGATTCTAATAGCTTTCACATTTAGCGAATTTGAGAGCCATCCGCGTACCTCTGATTGCGCGCAAGCCTGCGAATGGTTTGCCACGTGTGCACTAGGTTGTGTGGACAGGGTGCTCAGATTCACAGTGAGCATTTGCTGAATTCCACGATGCGGATTTTTTATTAAATAGCTAGCTTTTGCTCGTGGCTTCGCTCCCATTACATACAGAAATTAACCGACAGGAACATTTTAAATGTAGTCAATGACACTTGGGGATAATGTAGGTCCCCATTAGTGAAAGAATTTTCGGAATCGAATCAGTAGTTCCGAATATTACGAAACTTAGAAATAAAGTTTTACCTTTTTGTAATATTAGTTCTTGTAGCAGTTATTAGTATGTTTGTTAAGCCTATGGCATGCTAGACAAATCATTCGCGGAGCAAGCGGATGCTTTGTTTATTGACTTTCAAGTTATTAAACCAAATTAACATGCTCAATACATACAAGATAATAGACTTCATACTTACTCTTATTTGAACTAAAAAGTCTCTTAAGTGGTCTTTGAATGCAGGGATATCTTGATCCAAATTGAACAGCCCTTGAACAGTGATTTTAATTTGATTGTCTGTTAAATGGGGGAACGCTCTTTTCAGTAAGTTGGCCACATATTCCTGAAAAGATAGAACACAAATTTAGAAATTATACAATGTGTTACACAGTTGTTTTTTTTTATTTCCAGCTTTTAAGTTTATTACTAAACTTAAGATTGTGAAAGATTTTGCAGACGATTTAACTTTTTTTAAGTGATTTGTTGTTTCACCGTTTCCGAGATATAACGATTCAAAAAGTTGGAAGAGTTATAATCGTCTTAATATGTATAAGTACAATACGTTTATACATCACTGAAGCTGTAATACAAGTAAAAATATTATTATATCGGTAAGTGTAACTTACACATATAAAATATTATAAATATGAGAATGTCAGATAAAAAGAAACCCAGTCTCTCATTTTATACGCTAGTGTAACCTTGAACAACATCTGTCTCCTATTCAAATGTCTGTCAGTCGTATACCTACCTGGTATATTACAAAGTTCAAATGTGGCTTGGTTATCAGATAGATCCAAAAGACTGGGGTTGGAAGTTGTTCGACAATACATTAGAACCGTTCAGACTTTACTCATACCTGCGCCGAAAAACTGCAAAACACAATTTTTTGCAACTGTAAAAAGGGACGAAGTGCTAAATATGGTTGCAAAAAAGTTGGCCTGTTTTGTTCTCTAATGTTCTCCAATGTTCATCACCAACAGTTGAGTATTCGTTTGATACCAACGAGGAGACATGTGATGTATCACTATTAAGGCAATTTACTTGCACCCAGGATGAAGAAGAAGAACAAGAAGAGGAAGCAGAAGTATTAGAGAAATATGAATCTAATAAATTTCCCTATTTTTTTTAATTTACACCGCTTTCGTCATTTGGAGGAAGACCAAAGAAACGATGGATGGATTGTGTGAGGAATGATATGAAAGATAAAGAAGTAAATGATAGCATGACGGTTGACAGAGGAGAATGGAAGAAAAAAAAACGTGTTGCGCCGACCCCAAGTAACATGGGACAAGGGCAGGAAGATGATGATGACCGCTTTCGTCATTTTCAACCCTTGCCAATATTTTTTATTATTAAATAGTTTCAAATTAAACAGATTCACAACAGATCCTTGGAATAGGCCTACCGGGGAAACCACGTTAAAAAAACGCACTAAGTACACTACCTCAAAGGTGGCATGGAAGCGTGTGCATGATTATGACGATTACAACTCTACTAATTATGTCGGAAACGGTGGCTCTTAGGAAAAAAGTATTTAGACATTTTTATAGATAATTATCTGATCTACAATTTTTGTCTGAAATAATTTTATGATAAAACTTTTATGTGAACTTTGACCCCGAGTAATTTTTTTTCCAATTTTCGGATCGATGAGGATTTTTTAGATTTCATTTATGATGGTATTTTGAACAATCCTACCAACTTTGAGCTGGGTGCGAATTATTGTACCTTCACTCCTATTTTTTGATCCGACCAGACTACTTTGTTTTTTATGTAGCCAGTGACAGTCGCGCCTTCAAGACGAATCTAACGACGTATAATTTATCCAAATCGGTTCATCCGTTTAGGAGTAACGAGGTCACAATGGAACAGACGTACATACATATACATATATACGAAAAACATTACCCTCCTGGGTCTGTCGGGTAATAATAACGCCATAATAAATGGGTTATTTTAACGTAAATGAGCAAGTTTATTTAATACTATATGAATGATGTGTACTAAGTTTGATTATTAAAATGAATAATAAACATATATTCTTACCTGAATATAGAGGACGTTATCTGGTGTGGGCCCAAGCGGCACCGTAACTCGGCCCGCCTCCACAAGTGAGAAGACATACGCTAATATCGTAGCATGCATCGTGAGACCGGCGCCATGAGACGTGTCTGTTACCACGCTAAATACATGTTCTAAAATATCACACAAATAGGTCTGGTAGAAACTCTGTGCTGCCTGGGGATGTTGTTCTACATTGTGCAGCAACCGGTACAGAATCTGTAGTCCAGTATCAGCCACATTCCTCATTGTGTGCTTAAATGCCCAGATAATGGAATCCAATACCAACTTGAACTGTGCTGGTGGTATACTTAGGAATGCCTTAAAACAATGTGTATTCACTGCTTGCAATAGAAGAAAGAACTCTGTCCTATGCTCTGGATATTCTTCAAAGTCTTTGTTAATCATTTCAAGAGTACACTCAAAAACAGCATCAAATATTTTTGGTACTTCAGATGTTATATGCCCTCCTAGCTTATAAACAATGGCAGCCATGCATGATAACACTTCAGGTTCGCGTGCATCTGGCACTGCAGTTCTTTGGTAGTCCAGGAGAACTGCATCTAAAAGTGGAGGAATGAAATTTTCCAAAACCATGCTATTATCTGTAGAGCGGGATACCCAACTGGCAATCAATTTTAGTGTCTCTTTCTTTATTATCCGCATGTTCTTTATTAATGGCTGCTTGGTGACAACAACACCATTCAAAGCAATGGCTTGACTGATGTTTTCAGACATTACTTTATAAACATTGAGCATGTCCAAATATATTCTACCCAGCTGCACAACATATGGATGCCCTAGGGCACGGCAGGCACGTACATTTGTTTTAAGAATACTCACTAGCTGTTTAACAGCCTCTGGATCTTTCAAGATATCCACATTGTGCGATGCCTGGGATATTATATCATCCCAAACCTGATTAGGCAGCAGCATATACTTCTCAATGAGCTGCTCTTGAGCCACTTGATCCACTTGTGCACTAATCATGTATCCTACAGCTTCATAGAAAGTATGCACTTGAAGTGTTTGTAAATCACAGATAATGGAACTGATTGTGCTTAAGATTTCTTCAATAAATGGACAAGCTTCACCAACCTGTGTAGTGACAAAATGACGCCGACATTTTATTGCAATCTTTATGAATGTGTCACATGCCATGTCTTGGACACCATCATGAGTCTCATGCATGAATTCAAAAAGTTTATTCACCACAGTTTTCAAAAATTTCCAATGAGCCCTTAAAAACCTGGGATACTGGCCCACAACATACATTATGTTACTAGCTATAATAGCTTTATTATCTTTCCCTTTTTTCTGTTCACAAAGGCCCAACAGCTCTTTAATTACGACAACAAGAAATCTTTTCTCATCTTCCTCCATCATTGCGCCAGAAATCGAACCAATAGCCCAGCATAATGTATTCAGGTTTTTCCATGACCATTCACTGCCATTTACCTGGTTCTGGAGTTTCTCTGTCATAATGCGTTCTGTATCTTGGTAATCCAAATGTGTCAAATAAACTAATGTTTCTCTCATATTCTTATACAAATTAATTGAATCAGTGTCCTTCATAAACTCTCGCACTACTTCACCATTCTCATTCTCTACCACTAATACTTCTTCAGGCTTAGCCATCCTAGAGATCATAATGTAGCGAACACTGCTCAACACATCTGAATACAATGCTTTTCTCCCAACACTCTTGCCTAGTGTGTACATGTTGGATGTATGTGAGCTTGGTGCAATCTTATACAAATCAGCAGCTAGTGCATTCCAAAATTCCAAACAAATTTTAAATATCTCAACTTCTTCTACCTCTGATATCAAAACTAGATAGCGGAGGGCATTCATTAAAGTGTTTGTAAGCCCTCTTCTTTCAATCAGTTGCCCATGTTCTTTCAAGTAGGTGCAGAGAAATAGAGCAAGGTTCTGGATAAAAACTTGCTCCTGATCTCGACCAGCAGCATACGCTTCGCGTATGTTGGTAGTGAGTGGAAGCATCGCTTCAAGCTGTTCCATGGTCTGCACAAGCAGAGCAACAAACTGCTCCTCATAGTTGCTCACAGTCACACCAGCAATCTCTGTCAAGCAGCTCAATGTTACATTACGGAACATTGGTACATTTAAAAACTTAAATATGAGTGTGCTTATCAACTTCATTTCAAATATATACCCAAGAGGAATCCAGTTCAAAAATCTGAGCAGCGTATGGAGTGTGGCATCCACTAATGGTGCATTTTGCGAATTTTCAAGAACAAATTGGCAAAGTTGAAATATCTGACTGAACTCGGAACACATGGTGTCTTTTAAATGTTTTGCTTTTGTTTGAGTGAGTTGTCCTGTACTAAAAACAAAAACTTCCTCACTAAGTAGCTTCAAAATCACCATGTTGTTTTGACAAAGGCTTTCATTGGTCTTGGATGCACCCACAATATCACTTATAAATGTCTCCCAGTTGTGAGGCCATTCTCGTTTCAATACTTGAATCAAGATCATATTGAGTTTTTTCAAATACACTTTATTGTTATCCATTGTAACGGGGTCTGATGAGTTTTTGATAATAAGACCAACAATGTACTTTTTAATACCTTCACATTGATTTCTTGGTAATATTTTCCATCTTGTTAGTATAACTTGTTCTAATATTTGTAAGGCATAGTACTTTGTTTCCTGATTTTGTGAATACTCCAATATAGTGTCAACACGAGTCCAGGCATCAGGGTGTTCCTTTAGGGCTGTCAGTATCTCCTGTGCAGTACGTTGTTGTTCTCCAACAGTTGAGTACAGACATCCAACTATATTATCAAGTAGGGTGATGTCTAATTTCTGGTTGAAATCCAAAAGTTTGGAAGCTTGTTGCTCTAAAGTTGCCATTCTGTTTAATACAACTTATTCAAAATTGGTTTCCTTTATTGAAAATCAAAACTCTGATAATTTTTTCACATTCATTCCTCACCATACGTATCACTGAAAAAAATAATTCCTGAATTAGGAAAGACTACCAGCTATAACCTCTTCATGATGCATAGATAAAAATTGGAGTTTTAGGATAATACAACCAATCGAACTGTGGTTAAAATGACTTGTTTTTAGTGCAAAGATTACAAGAATCGTAAAAAATAAGATAATTACAAATGCTTTTTTGTTGTAAATGAAAATATAGAGCACACACCCCGCATAGAGAGTGAGGATGTTTGCTAAGAATCGTAACATTGATTGCGTGACAAAAACTTTAGTTAGCTCATTTTGCAAGGCACTGAAAAAAGTAGTTGGTGTTAACGACAAATATATTAACTTACCCGAGAAATTAATTTGCGGCGCAATCAGTCTAACGCACTACCATACATACTAATCCGTTGTTTTCGTGAAGCTTGAAAAGCTTACAAGCATGTTGTCTATGCTTATTTTTTGTGTCCCACAATTTATTTTCTCAATAATTCTCCACAAATCTACAATGCAAAAAAGTAGGTAATAATTATTTTATAATACCTTTTAAGTAGTAAGATTTTAAATATATTTGGATTAACGAGGAACATGTACATTTTATTCAGGTAGAACAATACCACCCTACTTACAGAGTTACAAGAATCTTTTGGCGCTCGAATGACGTTGACAGGGAGTGCTATTGGTTACCGCTTTGTGAAATGTCTATAAAAAACAAAATGGCGATGTTAGTTTCAATTTTGGCCACGCGCTGAAAGATACTTTTATAGCTATAATCTGTAAAACGTGTGATTAAAACACTGTATAAAAATTGTTGCCACCCTCTGAATTTGAATTTACCTAAACTCAAAACACACCAACTTCTTTTGACAAATCAAACAAATATTG
The DNA here is from genome assembly GCA_950022335.1 of Eurois occulta. Taxonomy (NCBI): domain Eukaryota; kingdom Metazoa; phylum Arthropoda; class Insecta; order Lepidoptera; family Noctuidae; genus Eurois; species Eurois occulta. The sequence continues at coordinate 15,397,980 of OX465487.1, forward strand.
GCAGAGAAAATTAGCACTTTCCGAAAATCACACAGGGAATGAATAGAATAAATTGGTTATAAGCAATAGAATAACATTGTCAGGGGACGGGATAAAATAAAATAACGGTGTTAGTTCAAACTATTTCCACGCGTCAAAAAAACGATGCTGTACTATACGGAAAATGCGCTAAATCAGGCACTTTGTGTTTGGTTGTTTTAAAAAAACTTTTTCTCGTAAGTATTTCGAGGTCATTATTATTTTCAAACAATAACTTGTCTCCAAATCTAGCGAAATCATCATTCTCTTGCCCTTATCCCAATTCATTTGGAGCAGCATGTCTTCTTCTTCCATACTTCTCTATGAGACACATTTTTTCTTGCCATATCATCCTTTACACAGTCCATCCATCGTTTCTTTGGTCTTCCTCTACTCTTATACCCATCAAACTTCATACTCAAAACTTATCTCATTCTGAAATCTTGAGGCTGTATGACGCCAGCACATCAAGCTACCCGAAACAGTCAAATTTTCCCAATCAACCTAATGTTCGAGCGATAAAGTTGAAAATCTATTAAATAAATTTGACTGATTGTAGTAGTTTGATGTGCTGGCGTCTACATTCTTTTCTAATGTCCTGCATCCATGGAATTATTAGTTACTCACAGAGGACAACTTTGAGAATCCAAATCTTTTTTATTTTATCTGATTAAATGACATCTTGTCAAAAACAACATTTTTTAGCTGACCCGCGCAACTTTGTCTGAGTCACATCAGTCACATAACGAGAGAGCGGGTCGTAGGCACTTTTAATACAATTCTAAAGGATCTGAAATTTTCTCTATTTTATCCACGAACCACAAAGAGAACCATTGAACAAAATTTTGTGCCTACAGTGCTAATTTAAAAACAATGTTTCTCTTTATAAAAACATTGTTTGTATATCTTTAATGGGTAATATTAATATGAACATTGATTTTGATTTTTTTAAGTATATATATTTAGGACGATGAGATATCGGCAAAAACTATTATTAAAAATTTAAAGAACCAGTTCGCTGGGCGAAGACCCCTTCAGGGGCGAGACAGAACAAGCTCAACTTCAGTGAAAAAAGAGTCACCATCTACAGTATTTAACCGAGAAACTGTTAGTCTCATATTATCGATAGATGTCTCTACATCATGTCTGCGGACCGTAAGTGTTAGTGACAAATCTCGCGAAGGACGCCCAAAATCCGCCTTCACTGAAGATAACATCATTGCTGTGAGACAACTAATTCTCGAAGATCATCATGTGACGTATCGAGAGATAGAGGCTCTATTACGCATCTCAGGGACAACCATTCAGAAGATCTTGCATGAAGCGCTTGGTGTGAGAAAGCTAGTTTGCCGTTGGATACCGCATATCTGCTTTCCGACGATCACAAGGCGGCCAGCGTCAGATCGTGTAAGAAAACTCTGCAAAGGCTCAACCGAGGAGAGTCAAATCACGTCTACGACATCATCAGTGGTGACGAATCTTGGATCTATGCCTACGATCCTGATTTCAAACAACAATCTACAATCTGGGTATTTCAAGACGAGCCAAAGCCGACTAAAATTGTTCGTTCTCGAAGCACTTCAAAGAAGATGGTGGCCACGTTCGTTGGAAAAACCGACCATGTTGAGAGTCTCCACATGGCCGGTTTTTCCAACGAACGTGGCCTCTCTATCTTCAAGTGCAATAGTCTCAACTTGAGACTATTGCACTTGAAGATCGTAGAACGGTTAACGCAGAGTGGTATACCTACCACAGTTTGTTTACCACAAGTCATCGCCGAACTTCGAAAATCTAACTCAAAGCGACGCATCATCCTGCACCACGGCAATATTCTAGGCAACAAACTAACTACATGTAGGCTATAGCTACCCACACATAGACTGTACAAACAAAACCACAAAACTTCTATCTGAGAAACAAGTATGGAAAATCTAACCAATACGAGGTCACCGAGGTGTTAACATTTTTTATTGCATTTTAGATTCTCAGTGAACTTGAGCTGCATCCGTAAATAGTAAACTTAACCCTTACAAATCCTTTATTGTTACTCGGACCCGTCTGTCTCCCTTGGCTCAACAGCTGGCGACGCCCTTGAAAGGTTTGTCACTTTCCAGTGAATTCACCAACAGCGAAGCCGTCACTGGGCCAGATAAACTTGGTAAGATTGTAGAAGTCATGGAATTAGTACCTATGAACAATAAAGATAAGACAATTTTGACAGCAAATCAAGGCCTCTTCTGAAGTGACTCGTTATCACGTACCCAAGTACGTTAGCGCTTAATTTACATCTAGTTCTGTCCACATTTACATGAAATTATCACCAGTGTTTGCTGGTCTTTCATAGTAGGTACATACCTACGTATACGTATTAACAAAATGTTGTTGATGCCTCCACAAAAGAGCCATTAATGACGTTTTGATGTTGAACGTGATCGACTGCCACTATACGCCTGTATATTGGCACCAACTTGAGCTGCTGCTGGTCATGATCCTCAGTTTTGGTCAAACAGTAGTTGTACGAATATAACTAGGTACTGACTGTTTGACAAAATGGGCCTAGAATTAAAACGAATTTCTATATTTTGGGCTACAACTACGTATATTTGGAATATTCGAATAATTTAAAATCTAATCTGCAGTTTTAACACGCAACTGACGCAACTATAGCATAAAGTAGGTAGATATATCTACATTAAAATAACGATGATAGCTTTTTACGACAGCCGATACTTTAAACTAATATCCGGTACAACCTAAGCAGTTAACCCCGTTTCTACCTACCTACTGAAAAGAACTATCCCCTTGGTCCCATACCGACTATGATACGCAGAATGATATACTAAATACGTGGTAACCGTTTGTGCGCGGGTCCATTCCATCCCGTATGCAATAAAGCTGAAGAGTTTCTTTGTTTGGACGCGGTATGCCTTTTAAGTTTTGTCGTTTGAAGAAAAAAACACAACTAGAACCTTATAGTACTTTTTATTGTTTTTCAAACTACTATTAACTAACTACTGTTTTACAAGTACTTCATGACTGAACACAGATGTTAGCTCTTCAAAACACTGAAGCCGGTCAGGCCTCTACTAAAGTTGTAGAAAATTACTGCACGAACCTTTTCCTTAGAAAGATTCATTTTCGTACGTAACCTGACAGATTCCAATCGACGCTGTGACTAAACACGAGTTTGGGCTAGTTTGTTAGTTATGATGAGACCTTACCTCCGGACTTGATGGAGTGATCTAAAGGTGTACTTCGGTCACTGCTACTGGAACTAGAACTCTTCGACGACTAGGACTAGGTGAGCCGAGTTTGGGCTCGTTTTGTTATTTATGATGAGACCATATCTCCAGACTTGATGGAGTGACCTGCGGTGACACACCAATTGATTGACCCAAGACAGGCAAGAAATATGGAGATACGAGCACATTCTTCGCATATCTAAAGAAATATTCTGACAATAAGAATTGATAACGTTTGATTTTATGTTTTAATCATCACGAAAGTGCCTACACCTTCAGGTCACTCCATCAAATCCAGAGGTAAGATCTTATTATAACTTACAAAACAACCCCAAACTCAGCCCACTTAGTTTTGCTCGTCGAGGAGTTCTAGTGGTAGTCACTGAAGTACACCTTCAGGTCACGCTATCCGGAGGTAATTCGTAAAAATCACCGAATCACCGTATTCGTAAATTCGTAAATCTTAATGCCTTGTGGCATTAAGTCCGCCTATGTACCACTATTGTACATGAAGTTTAAATAAATAAATAAATAAATAAAAATATATATAACCAGCAATAATTAATATTTTTTGTAGGAACCATAATTCTAAAACAAAGAATAATGTACGTAAAAAAAAAAATCTTTCAAAGTATCAAAATGAGTTCACTTGACTACTATTATTATATCTCGCAGTTAGCCGTGTGTACCTACACTTGTGCGGATGACCCGTGTCAATGCAGTAGTTCGATTCTATACCTATCAATTTTGCAAACGCGTCCTAAATCCTAATACTTTCAACTGTTTTGAAATTCAAAATTTAAACACATTCGAATATAGAATAGTTCCAAATTCAAAATTGCCGGGAAATATGGAAACGACAGAACTAAAAAGGCATGCCTAGTATCTACTACCGATTGTGATTACTACTATCTCTTGCGATGTTGAGTGGGCCTCTAAGGCCCATTTTCAAATGTTTGATCGCTGTTGATCAACCCTGTAAGGCCCATCTGTCACTGTCATATATAAACTGCCTCTGTCCAAGTTATTGAAAAGCGCGCGAAAATCCGGCAAAGTACCCCACAAATAAAGGGCTATAGAGAATGAGGGTGAAGGTTTCCTGTTCACGGAAGGAAAGCAACAGGAATAAATTTCAAGGTTAAGTGATTGTTTTCGGAAATAAATACTAAGGCACACAGGTAGATAAAAGTAGACATTACGGTTAAATACGATACTAATTAATTGAACGCTTTATCTACGTATATTAGTAACGCTTAATTAACTCCCTGAACAATGTTCTACAAGAATACTTCAAGCAAATATATTATTTCCATTAAAATTAACCCAATTGATAAAATTATACCAAACAGCTCAAAAAGTAAAGGAATCTCTCAATATCTTGTTGATTGGACCTTAACATCGATGGCGACTTGTTACTAGCTTAAACTTTTGATGGTCAGTTGACCATGACAGTCAACCCCGCACCAGTGACTGGCTGCGACCCTTGCATGTCGTAAACACGGGCCATATCTCACTAGTAGTCACTAGAGCTAGGGTACCATGATAACAATGACCACCCACCCGCTTTAGGATCATCTCCCTATGTTCCTTGGTTAGGATCTCTGGCCGGAACATGCATTTGCACAAAACATGACGCATTTTAAAATTAGTTAGGCGAAATATGCGTCATATAACGACGACGACGTCATATATGACGCATATTTCGCCTAACTAATAAGTTATATGATCCATATTTCGTCACACAGTCGGCAGTCAGGGTAGTTGGTGAAGCCACTATGGGTGGAGAGGCGCCACAGAGTGCTGATCTTCCGACTGACACAGGTACTCTCGGGGACGGCTGCTACAGCAGCGCAACACCCTGGTAACTGACGGTATTATCGGTAGGGACGATCTCTTGCTTACCACTGTAATTAAATCTATAGTCAGAAGCGACAGCTGATGGCTAGCAGTAGCTGCCTTCGCCGAACAAGTAATAGCAACAAAAGAGACAGCAGAAAGGGAGAGTGTCTTCCACTCTGCCAATACATGCCCGAAGAATTGGACGCAGGAATAGGGCCGGCAATACCCTCTTCCACCCCCCAAAAAATGGCCTGCAGGTGACGGACTTGAGGAATATGTTGTCTAAGCATTAGAACTGGTGTCGCGTGGTGTTTTCGCGCGTATCTTACATAGCATGACGGCGAGGAACAGGTCACTCCTCCCCTTTACTTTTTGGGTTGGGTTTGTAATAGCAATCAGTCACTGCTAGGGTGATTGTAGAATTGCTAATGGGTCCACGTAACCAGAAATAACATGGAGGAACACGGTGTGGTTTTAATTAGTAGGAGTATGAAAGGCCCCTCCAACATTTTACTTTGCACCTCATTGCTTGATACCCTCTTGCATAACTAATTTTAAGTGGCAACTAAATAAAACGGATTAATAGTCAAATCAGTCTCTATTCGCGGTTTGTGTAAACTTAAACAGTGTTTTGAAATGCATCTACATTTAAATAGGTAACAATGTCTAATTGGGATTTAAGCATATTTATTTTTTTATGTAAAGTATGCATCTATATGGATTTTATTTACAGTAAGTACTACCTTTAGTTTGCACATAAGTAGGTACCTATTGAATTACACTGTAGGTATTTGAATGGAATTAGTTGCAATAGTCCCAACAGTATATTGTACATACCTAGGTAATTAATTTATCGTCCAGTAGGAACAGCAACTTAGTACAACTAGGGACGTAGTCTAAATGGAGATGGAGGTTCTCGATTCGGTTGCATTTTTTATGTTTGTTACCTCGTAGCACCGTCATTTATAAACTGATTTGAAAAATCTTTTTGTGAAAGGATATACTTACTTCCCGATTGGTCCCATAGAAATTTCATCAAAAACGGTTCAGTATTTGTTTTATTTTGTATTTTTCTTCCTGGGCTATGTTGATCCCTTAATAACTTGTAGTTCAAAGTAAAAATTTAATTCATGACAAGAATTTGCGTAGTACATACTACAACTAAAAAGGGTAAAATAAAAAACCGGCCAAGTGCGAGTCGGACTCGCGCACGAAGGGTTCCGTACCATTATCTATAAAAACGGCAAAAAAAAAACATATCTGTTGTATGGGGGCCCCCTTAATATTTAATATTTTTTAATTTTTAGTATTTGTTGTTATAGCGGCAATAGTATTACATCATTTGTGAAAATTTCAGCTTTCTAGCTATCACGGTTTATGAGATACAGCCTGGAGACAGACAGACAGCGGAGTCTAAGTAATAGGGTCCCGTTTTACCCTTTGGGTACGGAACCCTAAAAACTATCTACTAATAAAATTTATAACTAGGTATATCGGTTGTTGCAAATAACGTAATAAAAACCGACTTCCAAAAAACACTAAATAAGTCTAAAAATCGTCGTATAAATTTCGGAAGTCGGTGACTTTGTTTGTTTCATTGACTTTTTTAGCACCGACTTCTGAAAGTAACGTTATTTTAGACTTTCTTAGTGTTTTTTGGAAGTCTGTTTTTTTTGGAAGAAAGTTTTTTATGTTATTACTTATTAGCAACAACCGATATACCTAGTTATTAATTTTATTTTCAACCAGACGCACCCCTTTTTTTTTTTTTTTTGGGGGGTGAGAAATCATCAAATGACTCCTCCCGCTCTGGGCGGAGCGGAAGGGAGTGTCAGACTCTTACTGACTAAAAAACACCCATGTTCCTTCATTGGCCCTTTATGTTCCAGGGCCGCGGTATCTCTTTCGAACAGTCCCGCAGCCCTGGCAGGGCCAGACGCACCCCTTGATATCTAAATTATCCAATTGCCTCAGGACATCGCATTGTCATGCTTGAAACGAAAGATTGTGGTCGTTGCTGGTAGGATTCAAAATATTAGCTTTATTGATGATTTTAAAAAATATTTTAAGTCAATATTTTTTGTCATTTAGGTAAAACTACATTTTTACACAATTGCAGGTACTTTAATAAAACATAATTTAGATATCTATAGAAGTGAGTACGGTGATGACTATGGAACTAAATGGATATATTTCCCGGACGGTGATGGAGAACTACATTACATTAACCTAACAATTACGGAAGATGAAATGCTAATACATCGAAACTCAATGTTTGATGACATTGAATTTAAATTATATGTTGGGTATGTTGTATAATATACATAGAAACTCAATTTTTGATTACATTGAATTTAGGTTATATGTTGGGCATATTGTATAGTAATCTGTTTTATATTTTCATTTTATTTAGAGAAATTTCACAAAAAATGTTACTACACAAATCTCCTGCCAAACTGTAGAACTGTTTGTCGGCAGTGGGCAGCCTTTTGTTTTCTATTTCGTGGGCAGAATGCTGTGTAATTATGTACTCTAAAGGAACAGATTTGGTACGGAGCGAACCAATGTTGCCCAGCACGTGCCAAGTTCGATCGTCTGATTAGTGTTATATATTGTTGATAACACATCCACATGTATTTATTTGCCGTACCGGTACCAGTAAACACAAAACTTAACTAAGTACTCTAATTTTCCAAATCCTTTTTCTACCATACAGAAACGACACGGAGAGTTATATTTTGTTGAATAGACAGGGAAAACCGATTAAAAAGAGCGATCAAAGCATTGCAAAGGACATCTTTCTTTCCAATAAACCAATAAAAATAATTACTCATGGATGGCGGTCTTCAGTAGATAAAGACGGTGTCGTAAATATAAAGAACGCATATCTTGAAGCTCAAAATGTGAACGTCATCACGGTGGATTGGAGTAGTACTGCGAACTCCATCTTGTACCTATGGGTGGCAAATGAAACTAAAACAATTGGAGGTGAAGTAGCTGTCTTCTTGAATGGATTGACCAAACTGTACAACGTCACTAGCGAAAAGATACATCTTATTGGACATAGCCTTGGGGCTCACGTAATGGGTATAGCAGCGTCTAAAACTAACAACACCATCTACAGGGTCACGGGTAGGTATTTCATAAAAAATATATAAGTTAATGTAACATTGACGTAACGTACCTATGAACTTCTTTAATTTTTAAACTACTTCTCAATCTACAGACTCCATCTACAGAATCGGCAGTTTCGGGTAGGTTGACGCAGGTCAACCTACCCGAAACTTCTAGATTTTCCCAACCAACCTTGAACCAAACGCTTTAGAGATAAAGTAGAAAATCTATTAAAGAAATTTGACAGATTGCAGCAGTGGCGTAGCGTGCCTTCGCGGGGCCCCGTATAAAAATTTGTTTGGGGGCCCATAGGAAGGGTAAAGATTTCTCACAAAAGAAAAAAAAAATGTTTGCATAAAATTACAAGAAATATTTATTCATCATAATAATTATCTATGTCACTTTTTCCAAAATTTTTACAAACAATTCAAATTAAATATACACTTTCCTTGTCTTTTTTCGGCAAACTGATTTATTAAATCATTTATAGCAGATGATGACTTTAGTTTTTCTAAAGTTTCTGCCTCTATGAAAGAAATTGCTTTTTTTGATTTTTGTCATTTCTAAAATTAAAAAAATTTGAGACGTTTTTATTAATTTTTGCTTACGCACGTTGGGGGCCCCCGTGGCTCGGGGGCCCCGTATAAATGATACGGCAGATACGGCGTTAGCTACGCCCCTGGATTGCAGTAGCTTGATGTGCTGGCGTCTGTACTAACGTTAACAAATTCTATTGTTTTTTCAGGTCTCGATCCTGCAAGACCTTTTTTTGAGTTCCCACCTCAAGACACATTTGCAAAACTTGATTCTTCTGATGCTGAGATTGTTGACGTTATTCACACTTGTGCAGGTCTGTTAGGTTTTGAAGGAACAGTCGGAACAGTAGATTTTTACCCGAACGCAGGAATTGCACCACAGCCAGGATGTGAAGATATAGTCAAGTTTTTTGGTTCGTTTTTTTATTAAACACTTACCAATCATAAATTCGTGTTATGTCGTGCAGCTACTTTTAATGTTTATTTTTTTTTTATTTACAGAAGCATGCAGCCACGGCCGTTCATTTTATTATTTTACAGAATCAATCAAATATCCTACATCTTTTCCTGCGTATCAGTGCCAATCTTGGATGGATTTTACAGAAAATCGATGCAGTCATAACGGTTTTATGGGTGAAGGTGTCAGTAGAAATATGTCTGGAAAATTTTATTTAACAACTAACGCATTTGAACCATTTGGTATACATTTATATCTGTAAGACTGTAAATGATGGTCATATTATAACGTTCTTCGTATTGCAGTATTTAATTACATTTATTTATATTATGTTTTATTAATACAAATACAATACAAGCCATACGAGATTTATAAGTTTCATTTCTGAACACGGGTTCTAACTTCGAAGAACATAACTATACGGCTGTGCAGACACCAGCACCAGGCCTCCGTCACTCCATGTACTTGCGCGCTATAAGTGCCTACCGCCCAGCCGAGCGGTCTCGGTCCGCCGGCGGAACAAATTCAGTGCGGTTTTCGCAAGCGAAGCGCGCGCACGCCGTTCAATTTTAATAGTGCTGTTCGTTAGTACGCGTATTACGATGCCGTGTGGTGCCTTATGTGCTGTAGATGGGTGTAAATCAAGCAAAAGATGGGATAAACACCTAACATTTTTCCATTTACCTGTCAATGATTTCCATTTACCTGTCAATTTTTTTAAGTTGGTTAAATATTTTATAAATGATAAAATTTTTAACTGCCACATAAAAGTACAACATATTATAACATATTCATAGTATAACATATTCACAGTTCTCAATAACATAGATAAAAAGTTATGTTAATTTAATTTTATCGAAGAGGCAGCCCTGCGATTACTGTGAATCGCGCGGTGCGAAGCAATCACTGCTGTACGCTTGAGCATTTAGGCGCATTTTAGCATACAGTGGTTGTTGACGCGAGGGAGTAGGCAATTATCGTAGTAGGTATTGGAAATTTTCTACTGAGTGAAGTATCTGGACTAATCTGTGCCAGCACATCAAGCTACCCGAAACTGTCAAATTTTCCCAATCAATCTTGAACCTAATGCTTTAGTAATAAATTTGTCAAACTATTAAATAAATTTGACAGATTGTAGCAGCTTGATGTGCTGGCGTCTGTACAAAGACCTTTTGGCACGTGGTTAAAATCGGAACTAAGCCACCTTCTAGTTTTACTCGTTTTTTTCTCACAACAGATAGCCGCAAATTCAAAAGTAAACATTTACTACAATGACAAGAGAGAAATAGGAACTCTGCGATTCATGAGCAAGGATCATAAATAAGTCGTACTAATAAGTACGACTTATTTACGAGGTTTCATGTTTACGAGGGATAAGCTGAATTATTCAGTTGATTGACACGTTTGACATCAATGAGTAGATTGAATACTATAGTCTGTTTAATCTCAGAGACTAAATTGACATTACATGGGTTGTCAGTTTTTTTGCAATTATTAAATAGTGATGAGCCACTACCGTAAATTGCCGTTAAGAAAATCAAGTAGTATCGTTATTTAAAATATGTTATCCTGAATAAAAGGTGTAGGTAGTTATTTAAAACAAAATAATACAAAAGTAGGTATAGATATATATGTATATATATATTCTGCCGTGCTAAATGTAAAAGCGGCATCTCAAGGAAATCTAGTTTCGAGAAAATTAAAGTTTTGTAAATATAGTTCGGTATACACATTACGGATTGATATTTAATTTATGCTTAATAGGATTATTTATGTTTTAAAGTAGATACTGCTATTTGGCTTAGTTCATCAGATGCGTATTTATTTAAGCTATCCGATGCCATAAAAATCAACTTTACATGTTTTTATGATATTATGATGACCGCTTTTTAGGTTAGTAAAATGTATGTTTCACACTGCCCAGTATTGTGAAACATACATTTTTAATTAATTAATTACAGGTATTCATTAATCATGCATTCATGTCATTTTACTTTAAATCTATGTGTATTTTAAACTATTAATGTATGAAATAGCTTTTCTTAATTATTAATCAGATTCCGATAATGACTTCATGTCTGAATCATCAGACTCGCCACCTACTTCTATATTAAATCGATCAGAAATGTCGTCGAATAGATGGCCCAGATGATACCTACATTTCATTTTCAATTTTAATAACATGAGCCACACAATCTTTCCACCGCTGCGGGGTCACTTGACGAAGCCCTTCTTCAAAAAGGCTTCGTACTTCATTCAATTTGAATGGTTTATCATTTTTAGTGACATCTGTATTTTTTTTCTAATCGTCTAATAAATATAAAAGTTACGATTCATCAAACCGGTATCGTAGGTACAACACTACACAAAAGAGCAGGCCACATTATTTGTAAGTTTGACATTTGCATGTGTCAATTTAGTCTTTGAGATTAAAAAATAGACTTTAGCTTGACATCATAACTTAAAGCATCGTACATAATATTTTAATACTGCTGGCTTGACGTTGACACTGACAATATTGAGATTGTGGTTGTGGAATTCTGAGTAGAATACATAGACCAAGTGGAATTAATTTAGTGTGTGGTTTTGTGCGTATGTGATCGTTGTTTTACATGTGAAAGATTGTTTATTGTTTTATGCTGTGTGCCTGTGTGGTTTTCGGACTCGATACTCGTCCAGTTTGATAGCAGTGCTATTATTGCTACGACTAAAGAATAACATTTGACTAACTTCTTTAATAAAGTAGGTACATACATACATCTTTTGATTAAGGGGAATGCTCCAACCAGCCCGCGAAATTCAAAATTTCTTGGGTTTTTTGCAATTTGCAGGCCAGTGCTAGGTTTTATGTTGATTAAAATATTATTCGCGGCTGTAAGACATATGTAGTTACAGAATTATAATCATCAAAATCATCAATAAATCGCTCTAAGTTCATAAAGCTGTAGGAATGACTTTTTCTGTTTTTTTTTGGTTCCTACGCCTTTATGAACTTGGAGGGTTGTATTGGTGATTTTGATGATTATAATTATGTAACTACATACGTCTTACAGCCGCGAATAATATTTTAATCAACATACAACCTAGCACTGGCCTGCAAATTGCAAAAAACGCAAGAAATTTTGAATTTCGCGGGCTGGTTCGAGCATTCACCTTAAAGAAATATTAACAAAGTTAAAGATTTGGGGAACATTTTGGGTTAGTTAAGTCTTGTAAAGATCTTAACAATCTTAACTATTTCAACAAAAACTCTTTTGTTTACATTATGAATAAGAAAAGAAACGTTAGTTTCATAAAACCAGAAGATCCGGAGTTTCTCAAAGTGTTTAAAAGGCAAGCTGGGTATGATGATAAAAATCACAAGTTCGATGAACTAATGAATAATGAAGAAGATTTTGTTGACGATGAAGACAGTGAGCAGCCACAAGTAGTGGTTCTAAAAGACGGTGACTTAACAGCAGAGGAAGCAGAAACAGAGAGGCTAAGATTAGAAAAATTGGAATCTGAAACAAAAGCTGACCTAAGTCAACGAGTTCTGTTCAAGACAAAAGAGAAGCCATCAGCAGAATCAGCAACTTCTAAAAGGAAACTAGAAGAAACCTCTAAAACAAAAAAATCAAAAGAAAAGAAGAGCCGTCCTGTTTTATCATTTAATGACGATGATGATGAGGATGAAAATGATGAAACAGCACATAGTACAATAATTGTTGCAAAAATGTAAGAGCTGGTAGAATTAAAAACATAAATTTAGAGTACAAATTAATTTCATTTTATTACCTTGCCATTGTGTTTGAGTTAGACATTAAATAAAAAAAACAGGGCAATTTTATTAATATTATTAAGATCTACCTAGCAGAAGAATTGTTTGGCTATACTATGTGTATACACTCACATTTCTCCAGTTATGTTTAAGTCCCATGTAATAGAACCATTTATACAAATCCAGACTACTTTCACAAAGTAAAAGTCAAGTTTTAGTTCCTTATCTATTTATTTTATTTCTACAAGATTTGTATTACCATTCAGAAAAGAGTGTTTTCTGCTATACTCCATCGGTTTAGGTAGTTAACTAAATGTAAACAATCTTAGCATGTCTTTTATCTAAAAAAATGACTAAAAATTGTATCTAAAAATGTTTACAATTAGGTATTTACTTAAATAGATGTTAGGTAATTAACTTCATTTAAATAATCTTTGTATGTCTTTTATACGATTTATTTTACATAAAAAGACATATCAAGATTGTTTACCTTTAGTTAACTACCTAAACCGATGGAGTTTAGTTTTTCTTCAGTTTCTGCATATTTAACACACTGTTTACACATTAAAATTTCAAGATTGTTATTTCTCTTTCTCCAGTTCTCATTATCTAGTGTCATCACAGCTTTGTCTTTTCTTTATTTTTGTTTTTGAACCATTAGTTGTTACCACAGTATCATTCTTTAAAAAAACTTGTGACACTTCAATATCATTTTCATGTTCTAGTAGTTTGTGAAGTAAAAATCTTCTTTCATCTTTTACAATTAATATACTTTCCTGAACTTTTGCCACTTCATCGCACAATGCAGCATTCTCCTGAAATTTAATTTAATTTCAGTTATTTTAGTAGTTAAGATATAAGATAATTTTGATTTAAATTTAAAATGAAGATCAAGATAACTTAGTGCTGGCTAAAATCCTACATGAAGTATTTTTTCTACATTCATTTACTATCAATCTCACACTACTGTGACTTGTAAGCTAAAGTATTATTCAACACTTGCAAAGTCTCCACTTTGTGAACACTTTCTGAGACTGACACTACTGACAGTTATACCTACCATCCTTTAGATGTATTTTTAATAGAAGCTAGGTTTATTTTGAGCAAGCTCTTTTCACATTGAATAACCAAACTAAGCCATTGCAATTACTTTCTACCAGTACCTTCAGGACAAATTATACATATCGAGGGAATCCTTAGGAACACAAAGTGATGTCAAAATATTAATCCGACATAGTTGTGCAGAAACGTTCCAACCCACAAGTCACCCGAAATCGAGATAATAATCATGATCAAACTACCTTTTATGACACTTAGCGTCACTTAGTGTCTTCTAATAAGACTTAAAACTTGAAACCTTTTTGCTAATATGACGCTAAGTGTCATAAAAGGTAGTTTGATCACATTATCTCGATTTTGGGTGACTTGTGGGTTGGAACCTCTGCATAACTACGTCCAAATTATGATAGAAAAGTCAAACCATTGCAGAAAACTTGTCACATCAGCCAGCAAAACCAAATGGTTGTCTGATGTTGATGTAAATACAAATGGAACAATTTGAGATTTGTGTCTAACCTTTAAATCAGTTATTGGATAATTTTATTTGTATAGAATTATAGATACTTACTAGTATTAGACTTTTAATTCTCATTTTCATGTACTTGTACTTTTTCCGATATCGTTTATTTTGCTTATCATTTTGAATAGTATTCATTAATTTATTATTTCACGCAAAGATGTAGAGAAGTGATTATATCTGGTAATATTATATTATATACAAGAAGTATTATATTCGATTTATCAGTATTTTCTAATAAAGATAGGAAGGGTATGAATCAAAATCAAGAATTCAAGCAAGATCAAGAATCACATCCAAGGAGAGTTCAGTTGTCAACAAATGTCAACACTCAACAATCAACATGACATGGTTGAATTGAATGCCAGGGTTGACACTGACATATTTTTGACATCCCTTCGAAGGTGCAACAGATTATCTCTATCGACTAAAATAATTTTAGAAACAAGAATGAATACTTATTTATTATTCATTCTTATTTAGTTGATGTTTAAACGGATTGTCCATCATAATAAGAGATAATACTTATACTACAAATACGCATTTCTATACTAATTATTTTATGTGACTCAGGTTGGCTGGACAAATCTTCAAAATAGCTTGCATTTAACTAGGTCAATAGGTCACTTTATGTGACGGCTAAACACCCTTATTTCAGAATTTGTGACGCTATAGAATCTTAGATAATCGATCGAAAACGTGTCCAGCCATCTTGAAAAACCACTTTTCGCTGGTCTCTCAATCTCGGTAACGGAAGTGATTTTGACGACTTTTTGCATATCAACGGGCGTCACATAAATTTGTGAAGGGCACCGAGCTAAAAGTTTTGTGATAAGTACAGTGGTTTAGTAGAAAAATGCAAAAATCTGTGTCCAGCCATCTTGAATTTACGTAAAAAACTTATGGCTGGCACTTCCGAATCACAATAACGGGGGCGTTTTCGAATATGGTTCCTTTACTAATACTTGGTGACGCAATGTGTGACAGTAATAACGTTTGATTTATGGCGTCACATGTAAGGGTTTACGAGAAATCAATAAAAACTTAATGTCCAGCCAACCTGAGTTCAAGATGGCTGGACACATGTATCTCCACTGCCTGATGATCTACGACCTTCGAAATGTGTTCAAAATGTTGTGACGGGGACGATAATGATAACCTGAAATTGTGACGGAGAAACTTTGCGTAGTTTCAAAGATATTGACCATTTAAATTTTCCCATACAAACATCCATTAATATTGTGAGGTGACCATAACTTTACATAAATAAAGGATTTATTTTTAATCGATTAATTGGCCGGTAGCATCCACGCCTGCTTTGTATTTGATTTCCCCGTGGGAATAAAAGGTTTTCCTGCAGTGAAAAGAGTAAGTATGTGTTAATTCAAAATAATAATGGACCACCAGCGCTGCAACAGAGAGCCTACTTGTATTTCGCGTTTAGTTCATTATCTTATGTAACTGAAAATGAGAACTAAACTCGACAGCCGGCAGTGTATGTACTTTTCGAAGTGTTATCACTAATCAGAGTACTAGTAACTATTAATTAATCTGCGGTAAGACAACCTAAATAAGAGTTAAGATTCGACCAGTTGTCCTAGTAGTACCAACTTTAAGTAATAGATGGCGACACCAACATCAGCTATCATGGCAGTATAGTTTGTCCTCCGATGTTTTCGTAGTAGCCCGCGAAATTCAATTATTCTTGAGTTTTTTGCAGTTATTTTTTTCGTCCGCGGAAACAAATAACTTATAGATATGTATGATGATTCTTATGGTTATAATTATGTAAATACATACTTGTTATTGTCGCGAATCATATTTTGATTTCTTTTAACGAACGAACGCAAACGCGACTTGATCATCGTCATTTTCGCCATTTGAAACGCTGTATCAGTACAAATAAATAAATGTGATTTTATTTACAGCAAACATTATTTTTTCATTTAAATACCTTCAGAGCATTAGTTTAGTTCTCCTGACATAATATATACCTACTAAAAAGAATAGATATCTGCACGTAAATAATCAATAACATTTAAAAATTACACCCCCCCCCTTCCTCACTTCTACATTTTTGTCTTCTATTGATTTAAATATCTACAGTTGTTCGTATTCACCAATACACGGATTTTCGTCCATTAAAGAAAACACCTTAAAATATACTTGTCCTACATAAAACCTACAATATTGGTTACCCTACTGCAGTGTTTGTATGGGGAAATTTAAATGATCAATATCTTTGAAACTACGCAAAGTTTCTCCGTCACAATTTCAGGTTATCATTATCGTCCCCGTCACAACATTTTGAACACATTTCGAAGGTCGTAGATCATCAGGCAGTGGAGATACATGTGTCCAGCCATCTTGAACTCAGGTTGGCTGGACATTAAGTTTTTATTGATTTCTCGTAAACCCTTACATGTGACGCCACAAATCAAACGTTATTACTGTCACACATTGCGTCACCAAGTATTAGTAAAAGAACCATATTCGAAAACGCCCCCGTTATTGAGATTCGGAAGTGCCAGCCATAAGTTTTATACGTAAATTCAAGATGGCTGGACACAGATTTTTGCATTTTTCTACTAAACCACTGTACTTATCACAAAACTTTTAGCTCAGTGCCCGTCACAAATTTATGTGACGCCCGTTGATATGCAAAAAGTCGTCAAAATCACTTCCGTTACCGAGATTGAGAGACCAGCGAAAAGTGGTTTTTCAAGATGGCTGGACACGTTTTCGATCGATTATCTAAGATTCTGTAGCGTCACAAATTCTGAAATAAGGGTGTTTAGCCGTCACATAAAGTGACCTATTGACCTAGTTAAATGCAAGCTATTGGCGGCGCGTGAAGCGGCACGCATCATCGCACGCGTAAACACAAACTTATAGCAATATACGACCATGTTCATAGAGAAGCGAGACGGGAAGCGTGGCGGTGCCCGCCGCGGCGCCCGCGGCGAATCCTCTAGCGTGTAGCGAAGCACGCGGCGGCGCACGCTCGCCTCGATCAAATCTACTAGTTTTATGTTGGCGAGAGATGGGAGCGCACGATAGCTTCATCGAGAATTGCCGCTGCGTGCGCCGCCGCGATAAACGCCGCGTGGGACGCGTCGGTGCCATCCGCGGGCTCGGCCGCAAAAAACGCCCTAATTCAAACAAACGCGTCTAAAATCGCTTCTCCGTAAACGCACTCATACAACGCCATATATTTGAATTCAGTGCGGGCTGCGCCGCTCAACGCAACGCGCGACGCCCCGCGTCTCCGTAAATGAGGCCTAGGCGAGCCCCCAGAACATACGGTCATGAGCGAGTTAGCGCGCGTAGTTTTCAGACGTTCCTATCTAGTCTCCCCCCTGGCCCACATGCAATGCCCTGGTCACAGAGTACATTATAATATTATATGAGGGCCCTGGTAATTTGAGCATTTTTTAGTTTTTTGCGAAAAGCGTCATCTATCATGCAAACAAGGAATTTTATATTGCAGTGTTACCACTTAAATATTTGGTACTTTACACTACTTGATAATATTGTTAGTCCTTAAACAGAAAAAAAATATTTAACAACCAAGTATAAATTATTTTTTAAATATTTTATTTTAATTTTGTATTATTAGTGATTTTTATGATGATAGAATCTTTACTAATACCAACACATGAGTCTCAACATATGAAAAAAAAATACACCGGTATATTTGCTTGCCCGTGTGCAGTTTATCGTGTTTTTACGTTGAATTGAGCTTTAGTTCCTGCGTATAGTCCAGAAATATCCTGCGTATAGTCCAGAAATACTGAAATTCCAGCATAGATTGTAGTTTGTGTAAGTGGTAAAACAGTGTAGACATATTTTTGTAACTTTCATTAATATAACTTGTTATGAAGGCAATGAAACTGATTCCATCTTCCTCTGGGCTCGAGTACATTATAATAAAACAGAACCCACAAAGGCCAGGATAAACGGTGGAAGGGTGCGAAAAGAGAGACGCAAACAGGTTTAGTAATTAATGTTTAATAAATTCATTCAATAATATATTTTTGTTTTGATGGTGGAGGACTGGGCTCTGGAGTCAGGCCTGGTTGTCCTAAATCGGGGTTCTGTCCCCACGTGTGTGCGGATACGGGGCGAGTCGGTGGTGGACATATCGTTCGCTAGCCCCTCTCTGTCACCGCATGTCCTTGACTGGCGCGTATTGGAGGGGGTGGAGACCTATTCCGACCACCGGTATATCCGGTTCGATGTCTCTACCCCTTCAAGCGCACCGGTCCAACAGGCCCCGAGTGGTCCGCGATGGGCGCTGAAGCAGCTGGACCGGGAGCTCCTCCTGGAAGCCTCGATCGTGCAGGCCTGGGTGACACCACCGGGCAGGCCTGCCGACGTCAACAGCGAGGCGGGTTGGTTCCAGGACCAAATGTCCGAGATATGTGACAGTCAGGTGTACTGCGTGAGGCGTGCGTCGCCGCGCGGCACCTGTATGCCAGGCATCGCAGGCTCCGCATCCGCCCTCCGGATGCGGCAGCCATTGAGACGGAGCTGTACGAGGGATACAGAGCGGCGAAGACCGCCCTCCAAGAGGCTGTCCAGCGAGCCAAGGATCTGGCCCGCGAGGAGATGCTAGGGACTCTCAACGGAGATCCGTGGGGGCGCCCTTACAAGATGGTGCGGGACAAACTCCGCACCAGCTTGTGGAGGATGTGGTGAGCACTCTGTTCCCTTCGCGAGGGAAACATCCTCCCCCGCCTATGGCTCCGCCGCTTGCGGTGCCGGAAGCGGACCACGCCGATGACGATGACGACATTCCGGAGGTAGACCTGAGAGTGGCGGTAGGCCGGCTTAAGACCAAAAATACCGCCCCGGGACCCGATGGCTTACCTGGCAAAGCCTGGGTCCTGGCCTTGGAGGCTCTCGAGCCCCGACTGGAGGGGCTCCTAAGCGCATGCTTGGAGAGAAGCCAGTTCCCGCTTCGTTGGAAGACAGGGAAGCTGGTCCTCATCCGGAACCCGGGGCGCCCTGCGGACTCTCCGTCCGCATACCAGCCCATTGTGTTGCTCGACGAGGTGGGCAAGCTCTTTGAAAGAGTCATTGCGAACCGCCTCGCCGGGCACCTTGCGGGGATGAGGCCGGATCTTGCGGACAACCAATTTGGTTTCCGCAAGGGGCGCTCGACGGTGGACGCCATCGTGCGCGTGAGAGCCCTCACGACGGGGGATGCGGTGTCCCGGGGTGGGGTCGTCTTGGCGGTGTCTCTCGACATCGCCAACACCTTCAACTCCATGCCCTGGAGCTGCATTAGGGAGACACTCCGGTATCACCGGGTGCCAACCTACCTTCGTCATGTGGTCGGGGACTACCTGACGGACAGGGCCGTCATCTACCCGGTCCGTGGGTCCGATGGTCCGTGAGTACCGCACGATCTCCGAGCCGCCTCCTCCTCCTTGCCGGATTGCCGCCATGGGATCTGGAGGCCATAGTCCTCGCGCGCCTGCACGAGTGGCGCGCGGAGGCACTACGCTGGGGGGAAACTCCGCTGTCGCGGCAAATTGTCGCTCAGCGGACAGACCTCCGGCGCGATCTCATGGCGACATGGAGAGAGCGACTGTCGCAACCCCACGATAGTGTCGATAAGTCCCCTCTTTGAGGAGTGGCTAGAGAGGCGCCACGGCGCCCTCACCTTCCGCCTGACGCAGGTCCTCACCGGACACGGTTGTTTCGAGTGGTACCTGCACCGAATCGGGCGGGAGGAAACGCCCGGGTGCTATCATTATGAGGATCGCCCGGAGGACACGATGAAGCACACCGTGGAGGTCTGCTCCGCTTGGGCGGAGCACCGCCGTGTACTCGTAGCGGCGATTTGCGGCGGCGACCTCTCGCGTCCGGCCCTGGTTCAAGCCATGGTCCGGGGCGAGAAGGGAATGGGAAGCCGTATGCTAGCGAAGGGGGTGGCGGAACGTGAGAGGGAGAGAACCTCAGGTCCCAGCCGCCGCGGGAGAAGCACCGGACGTCGCGGGCCACATGGTGGCTCTCGGCCACCGTAGGCGCGGGCCTGTGGACGGTGAGGTGAGTAATGAGCTAGCTCGCCGTCCGTCCGTCTTATGACGACAGGCCGTGTCGACGGCGCGTTCGTTTTCCACGCGCGCCTCAAAGAGATGTCAGCAAGCAGGAGGGGCCCGCAAGGCCGATGCCTGCCAGGGCTGCGGGACTGTTCGAAAGAGATACCGCGGCCCTGGAACATAAAGGGCAAAAGTAGGAACATGGATGGTTTTTAGTCAGTAAAAGTCTGATACTCCCTTCCGCGCCGCCCAGAGCGGGTGGAGTCATTTGATGATTTCTCATCCGAAAAAAAAAGGGCCCTAGGCTACACTATGTACATACTACGCGCCTAAGTAAACTTGCTGTTTGATCAAATAAGTGCGTCATTTTCTTAAGGCGCGGTGTTACCTCAATATTCCCAAAAATTTGGTTTCTTTAATAGTCGAGTATGATGTAATGCAATGAAAATACCTAACGCAAAAAATACAGTGGTCAGAGAAAGGTTTAAAGAAAAACTAACCGAACAGAATAATTAATAATAGTTTGATATTCCCAATAAAAAATTGGAAAGTTGCGGCACAAAAGTAAACTTTGGCGTCAAAGATCTCTGTAATTCCAGCGATACCAAGTTTTATTTTAAGAATGTAATAGAAAACCTGTAAAAAAGTGCCCTTTCGCAGCTTAGTCGCATGTCAACACAAATACATATGATTTTCAATTTTCAACCTTATTTACGCACCACTACGTGACAATAGTTTACACGGTCTAGTTGCGATTAAAATCGTAGTCAGTCCGCGCCTTAACATTATGTATTGTTTAGGGGTCGTCCTTTAATCACGCGAGGTTCAAATAGGGGTCAGAAAAAAATCACGATGGGGAGATTGAATAGTGACAGTCACGTGTATTTTCGTGCAATGAAAAAAAATGGAAATGTGTGACGTATTAAATATTTTTACCATTTGCGGATTGAATTGCGCCAGGAAAATCCTTGAAAATTCTAGAACTCTCCGATCTTTTCAATAATAATTAAAATACACTTGATGCTGGGAGGTGTGGCCTAAACCTCACGTGATTAAAGGATGGGCGACGGCCCTAGTTATTGCTATTCCATGTCTACCATGTAACTTTCTAAAGTGTTGGGCGTAGCCAAGATTAGGACGGTGATGTATAACGAGAAAAAATAGGTACTACCTTGACGGATTCCCTGTATCAGAGTGTAGGTACGTTTTCAGCTGCATCCGTTTATGGTCCAACATAGTTTGGAAGGCTAGGCATGATAATTATGTTAATAATGAAATGCAATTCATATTCAACTCAAGTATTTATTTATCTCATTTTATTCAAACATGAGGATTGCGTTAAAATCGATTTGATCGATATCGGCATTATTTAACAATAATGTATAACAATGTATTTGAAGCAAACATAAAATTATATTATAGTATATATTAATAATAACACAAAAATATCGTCGGAAATGCGAAAACTATGATGCATTTTCATCTTATAGCGGATAAGTTGTTTAATCTACAAATATCATCTCAATAATAATTATTACCTACAGGTATTTTTTTTACTCTGCTAAAGTTGAAGCTTTTGTATAAATATGACGCTGAAGGTAAAAAAACAGCAATCTAAAATATTGTTTTATAAAACCTCTTTAAAAGAAATTTAAACATTTATTAAATCTTATTAATTAAATGATTTCAGTCGTAATATTTATACAGGGAGCAGATTCAGGAATACATACGTAACGTTATCTATTTAACATTACAAGACTGTTTTAAACCATCTTACATAGTTCCCAATTTATAAAAACAAAGACTGTATCAAACAGCTCCCTCGCTCTAACAGACACAGTCATTGCAAAAGGCTGCGCTTGAGACGAAACCATGCCAGACGGCCAGTCATTCTGCGTTCGCAATTAAGTTTTTAGACGTGTAAGTAAATATTTGTTTTTGGAAATACAACAGTAACATCGGCACATACAGTTCAGTTTGTGCTACAACTTTCAATTTTTTTGTGCTTTTTCAGTAGTACTAGTCAATTAGGAATCGACATAATTTACATTTACTTACTTAGAGTTGACATTCGATTAAGGGAAAATAACATCAATAATAATTGTAAACAACGATTTCAATACAGTTTAGAGGTGAGCGTCTGATCATGTTTTTTTTGCCAGATGGAAAAAAGACTTCGGGTGACAAGCCGCCAACTTGGCTAGTGATGTATAACAATAACAATCAAAATAAAGCCATTAGGCAAGCCGCTAGCTAATTGAATATAATGCGCTTCAATTAAAAATAGGAACGCCAATGACCTCTATCTGACAATTGAAAAGTATGGTTAGCAAAAAAAATTTACCTACTACGCAAAAAAATTGTTAATAAGTTTTTTTTACCGATGGTTTTATGTTTAAAATAACCATTCGGTGGCAACGAATGTTTTTTTTTTTTTGTGATGGCAGGTTCTCGATCTGTATTGATGCGCAGGTATTGCTTAGTTTGAGGCCAATCTAAACCCTTTTACTTGTACCCTTGTCTGTATTTTTTTTGGCATGAAAAAAATACATTTATACATAAGGCTGAAAAGCTTTTGTGTCAAGCTATTAAGCGCGAATAACTTTTGATTTAATGCATGAAGCAATAGAGGATACTGCTTATGTAATAAATCCAGGTTTCGCAGGTGTTATGTACTATACTTAGCTCCGTTAGTACAGAGTTATAAATGCAAAAAGTCTACCTTCCTAAGAACACCTATGAAAAAACACTTAATTATAATTATTATGACACTGTTTATAAAAAAATAAAGGTAGTCAACCTTGAGTGCAAGTAGACCAAAATATAGGTACCTATGTACTTAAAAGTGGAATAAAGTATTGAAGTTGTTAGATTTTCCTACAATTATTAAAAATTTGACGACGACCACCTCTAAAACAAGTAAAAAGCTCCGTGAACATCTACTATAAACTTTGTTCCACTTTTTGAAGCTAATTAAATTCTATTATTGGAAATGTATTGTATTGTATAACGAGCTGGTGTCCGTAACTAATGACTTTTCTAAATTAGTAGAATTATTTGCGCGGACTTCGCAGAATAAACGTTTCGAAAGTGAAAGTTACCTACGTGTTGGAGAGAGGAAGATGCTCACGTGTTTCCAACGACGTTTTTCAACGCAATATCGATAAAAATGGCTTGCGGATATTTTTTCGTGCGTCGTGCTTTGCTTATTGTAAGAGGCACTGGCACAAGCAAAGAGAGACCTAGACCCAGCAGTGGATGAAGTCTGGCTGTGGATGATGATGATGACTACACACTATTAATTCCTCTCTAGTACATGTAGATAGAATTACGATTTTTCAATTATTGCTACGACTTTGTTAAGTAAGGTCTAATATATTTGTACGCAGGTAACTAGGTACTAGATTATACAGACGTCATGTGATTTTCATGACCTACCTATATAATTAATATCCCTAACATCATTTTCAGACCTTACATAAATATAATAATTTCTCACTTCAATTTAGATTTGTATTCTACCTTTTAAATATATTCTTATATTAAATGACGTTTTACTGTTACGAGAAGGAAACAGTAAACTAACAACCTCGCAAAAAAAACAAGGAATGTTTTGTAGACAGAAACTAGAGTAATACCTAACCAATGTTCCATACATTAATTTTATTTGTTGTTCAATGATCACGGTATTTCTATAAATATAGTTAAATTAAAAAAATACAAATCCTTTACCATGATCATTCTTACAAAAGTAAAAATTGAAATATTAATAAGAACCATTCTGTCGTCATTCAATGACGATCGTAATATCTGCTATATACAATGGATTTGTTTTAATGCTCATATTACATAAATATATACTTAATTACAAGTTAACTATTTGTTGGCAATAGGAAAACTTTAAGGCAACACCAAAGTAATAACTATTAGTAAGTAACATGAAAAATTAATTATAAGGGTGAAATCACATTTACGCGCGCGAGAGGGTTGGCTGCTATGGCTCTCTTACACTGGGTAGATTAAGTTTACTATTATAATAACTATTGTATAAATGCAAGGTAAACAAAATTATTTTTTTATCTTAAAACAATGTCAATAAGTACCTGCTACATATTAATGAGTAACTATGGGTGGGACATTTGTTAAATGCAAATATGGGCGTTCCTAGGGTCACCCACTCATCACAGCAATATTCATGTATGAGAATTATACAGTTCCCACACTCCGGCTAGCTCTCTGCACGTGCCACGTGCGTGATGAAAACCTCATGATTCTAAAATCGCCTTTAAAGATGATGTATAGTCAATCACATATTGATGGCAATATTTGAAATGTTGAACTAAGAAAACTGTTCATACTGTTAGGGAATAAGCATTTTTTTGCCAAAGACGTGTGGTAGACTATATCTTAACTGATATGAAATTACAAGTAAGGAAAATATTATAGTTGGAATTCAGGGTAATTATCTAGTCTGAATAAAATTACCTATTTATCAACATACAACATGTCTATAACATACTAGTTATTTAGCAACTCCTGACTGAAGACACTGAAGTCATCATAAATAATGGTACAATTTCTAATTGAAGTGCAAATGCAAGTGCAAGGGTAGGCATCCCAGTGCAGCAGAATATTTTTGAATGTAGATTCGTAGTGCTGCCCTATTCATATTAAAATCACAACAACAGTACAAAGTTAAATTATTCCTTGTTGAGTCACAATTCTTTTGGGTGATTTATTCAGTTTTAAAGTCGACTCTAAAAATACATGATAATTATTATCACCCAGAATAAATAATGTACTACCAACATTAACAATCTAATAGAAACACATAAACTACATAAAATACTTTGTATACATCACTCATTTAGGTACATTGGTACCAAGTCTAACAGAGAAGCGTATCAGTTTCAATTCAAAAACATTACCAATTCCTTCAACGTTCGCGTCGAGCACGTTTGGCGCGCGCTGTCGGTAGAGAAGCATTAGCGTCATCGACATCCCTCTTCTTCGACGGCGGCTGCGGGCGCTGAAGCTGGCTCTGCGCTGTTAACTGCAGCTGCAGCGCGTGTGTGTTCAGTCGTTCAGCTAGGAGTAGAGGCCTCAGCGCTGCCATCTTGTGACTGTACAGTGTGACGCGCGGCCGACTGTTGACTGCGGCCGTTAATTGCTCGCGCACAGTCATCTCTGTGTTCTCAGAATTATTGTTCCATTTGTCATTTTCACCTTTGTCTTTGTCAACATTCTCTGATGCTTTGTTTGACTCTGAATGATCATCAGTGTCAGTCTTACATATTATGTTGACTTGAGCTCTTACTTCCGCATCAAACTTTGATATCGTGCTCACAAGGGGTTTTGCCCAACCAATATGAAGAATTGGTGTTTGACTACCTTCTTCCCATTTGCAGATGCCATCATAAAATCTTAAAGTTAATAGAAGCTGTGTTATTAACAATTTTATTAGAAGTAAGATAAAAATGCTCTGAGTATTTTTGAAACACAAGCCATACCTAAGTAATGACGCAAAGCACTCTGGGTCCTTCAGAATGGATCTGGCTGAGTGTCCAGAGCTTTCAGCTTTCATCAGCTGTGGTATTAGTTCATTTGCAATTTCAGAAAACTCTTTATATATCTCTTCATCATCACGGGAATAGTTGTAGCTGTAAAGAGGGATATGTTATTATGATTAAATGGTAATAGTGTGTGTTTGAGTTAGATTACATCGAAAGAATATCAAAAAGCACAATGGGTAATGGGTCTTTATTATCTATTTTATTCAGGTGGCTGGGCATTGTAATCATTATTTCAATCACTTCACTTCTATGTATTTTATTAGAATTTTAGATGAGATCTTTAAAAAGACTAGTTATGACAAATTCATTAACAAAAGGACTAACTGTCGAATAACGTCGCCAGCACAGGCCCATGCATGGAAAGCTTCTTTGTACATTTTATGGCGATGGTAGTGGCCTCCTTGGAAAGTGTATGGGTAAACATGGCGATCTTCATAATATGTTCTTGATGAGCGTATAGCTTGCGCATAAAGTGCAGCAGGGTCTGGTCTCTGTGTGCCATCAGGTCGCAAATTATCTAATTCATTAAGTAGAGGCAATTCCACATCAGCTTCTACTGAACAATTGGCTATCCTCATGTATTCATCTAAGTCCCCAAGATTACCCAATCCCATGGGGTAAGCATCCAAATGACCTGAAAGGACAAAACGGTAATTTCTATTTTTACATAATCTGTAATTTCATTTCATTTAGTAAAAGCAATAATGAGTCATCATCACAACAATTTCCATTCTTTAAATGTTCAAACAAGTATTACACTGCTTTTTTTTGCTCTACTAGGTTAAAGACATGTGTAGATCTTCTTGCACTATGAGTTAGTGCTGCATTTTTTTACTGTCTGACTTGTCAAGGTCAGCAAGCGGCAGCGGCAGCTTAGTCAACAAGTTATGCAACATGAGACAACATGACTGACCCAACTTGACTTTTGGCAGGGCTGCTGTCACAGCTACTTTGCTTTTTCCATGCAAAATAAGTAGATATTCAATAACTTAGTTATATTTACCACTGTCATACAATAACCACAGAAGCCTGTGCTGCATTTGAGCAATTTCATGTACATCTGTAGTTTGAGTCAATGTGGGGTTGATTGAAGATACAAGTGCAGCTAGTTCCATAACTCGGGTGCATATCACTGGTTTGCCAGCTACATACAGCCAAGAATGTGCAGATACTCCGTCACCAACTGATCTTCCACGTTTGTCTTCATTACCCTTGCCATGCCAAGTTACCTAGAAACATATAGTATTATCATGTTAATCAAATGTTGAATATAGGCTACAAAAAAAAATTGAGTTCAATTGAATAGATAAGACATTTCTTTGGTAGATAAAGGTAGACAAAATAGATAATTAAATATAAGATGGGGACAAAAATAAATGACTCAAAAAACAACTCCAATATTAAACTTTTTGGTGGCAAAAGCATTCCTGTGATACAAACCTCAGCTGTTTCTGTGCCATCTTTCCCAAACACTACCCAAGCATGGTCTTCAGATAAGGCCAGGTGAACATCTTGCTTACCAAGAACTTGACAGCCTGCAGTTACTGCAAAAGCTACACCAAAACAATCAAGTTTGTTTCCTGTTAAAAAACTATAAATAGACTGCAAGTGTGCTCGGTCCTTGTAGTAACTACGAGTTAAGGAATTCCAAACTACATCGGCAACTCGCTTTACAAGATCTCTCGTGGTGTAAGCTCCGTTTAGCAGTTTCACATCGACGCCTCCACGCATCAGTGTCACAAAACGTTCATGGAGTGACTTTACTTCTTCGTATTCAACAGATGGGAACTTCATTTTCCCTACTTTATTTGCCGCCAAATTCATTTCCTTGTCGCTGTTTTTAATATTAGTTAAATTATTTTCTACCGCTCCAACAATAATAGAAAACAAAGCTAAATCTGCCTCCTTCTCACTGCGTAGTTGTTCTTCAAACATATCACATACTTTTTGTATGCTATCTATCGGAAAATAATGTTTATATTCTAATAACGCCATTGTTATGATTTAGATTATTCACATATTTCTCATAAAACATTAAAAATTATTAAAAATCAGATAGTTTTGCCGGCTTGTTGTAATTATTTTTAGTTTGGTGTATTTGTGTATATGTCCTACTTTTTTATTATCCTTTGAGACATGGGCTATTGAGATCACAAAACAATAAGTACAAAGCCACACTATTACATTACGTTTTAGTCGCTGGATATTATTTACAAACATTGCAGGCCACATCTTTTTATTACACGCTTTTATTAGCTGCAACTGTAACTAACTATATAAAAAATCTTAAATGGACCACTTCCCGGTTTCCGATTGAGCTGAAATTCTGCCTACGTCATGTTTAGTTTAGATGACAATCAATGATACTAAACGCATATAGTTACTGACGTTTAAATCTGGTCATCCTGGTAAATAAAGTGGAAGGGTCACCGACGCCACAACGGTTACCACGTATTCAGTACATCATTCGAAATCGAAACCCGTACCAACATAACTTATTTGATTGATTTGTGTAACAATAACAACACCATATGATAAATTAGTTGAATTTGTAGCTCTTGCTTATGTAAACTTTAATTGTTAGCTTAGTTTTTAAATAACAATATTTGCATGCCGGATTTTAGTAAACGGAATATATAGAACGTATTTATCTTTAACACCTCAATTTACCATATTTCATGCAAATAAAGATTATTCTATTCTATTCACTTGTAGCGTCATTCTTAGAGGAAAGGTACGAATGACGACCAATCAAGCTGTACAAAATCAGTTTATGCGATGTACGGGAAATGTATACAAAGCGAGGCCATGTTATACTGGAACAGTATAGCTTGATGTGTGGACGTGTGTATAATATTTTGTAAAACAAATACAATCGTTATCGTACATATTGTCTTTATTACTGAGCGACGTAGTTTCGCTGGTCATTTATCATGTTCTGTAATAATTTGTTTGTGAAATCAGTCCAGTTAAAGTACATGAAAATAAAATTAAAATAAATATTTTTGTTCATTTATTCATTCATGGCATGGATGACTAATGAAATGCCACTTATCTTGTTAGTTTTATAGTGTCGTAGGACAATAAATTGTATAGACTCCCGAGTCTAGACAATTTATCGTCCTACGACACTATATTTGTCAATGTGTGTATTCCCGTAGTGTGCTGTATGTGCTTACCTCGCTCCCGCAAGAAGTGACAAAAAATGTTGTCCGGCGATGCGCTATTTGTTTTTTTCCATAACTTTTTCCTCTATGCTTGGTGCCAATCAGGCTATCCGATAGGATATCCATGTTATCAAATCGGCTGTCAATATTTATTTATTTATTTATGTACATACTGATACTTAACAGGACAATATATTAACATAGAAGAGCACAAAAGTACTGGTTCTGTTTATGTGTCGCGTCAGTTTCTAAATCATTAGCGAGACAAGATTTTTATAAATTAATTGTTTCGTTATTTGGCAAGAGTAGAGGGTAGGCAAGCGCCCTAGCTTGACACAACGTGCGACATGCGTAAGCGTACGCGCATGTTCACGTCGCCACACTGCATACTAAAAGTACTTTAGTACAGACGCCAGCACATCACTCGCTACTACAATCTGTCAAATTTCTCTAATACTTCCATGGAGGCACTGGAATATAATCTGTGCACTTGGTGAATACCATGGCGTCATTAGTTACTATTTTGTACAACAACGAATGTCGTTATAGCAAATCATGTCATCTTTCTTGTCATCGGACTCAAAATCCAGATATTTGGTTTGTTTGATCTGTTTGATTGATTGAAAAAGTTGACATATTTTTGAATGTTTGCAAAACTTTACAGAACTTTTATATTTTACGATAAATGGTGTTGTGAGATATGCATCAGTTGTCATGAATAATTTGCACATCGATAAAACTATTGGATATGTTAAGAAAATAGTTGAGAACATTCAATGTGCTATTTGGTTAGTTGCGGAGTAGACTTGTTGGCATAACGAATGTGTATAATGTGTTGCACTGTTTAAACTACATATAAACAAGGATTATATATATTTTAAGAATAATGTATTCTTCATATTTCTCATCATCCGTTTCTTCGTTTCAACTTCGAGCCCCCCTTTTTTCTTGTAAATGTTGACACGTTTGTATGTCCTGCTGTCGATTACCGTTTAAAATTTCAATAAAAACATTAGTTTTGAAAGTACGAATCAAACTTAGGAATGTTTTGTTTGTCTTCAGTGATAAAACAGATGGACAGCGACTGAGATATGCGTGTGGCCATACTGCATGTGACGAATGTGTTATTGGTGCAGTAGACTGCCAGCTTTGCCTCACTCACACCACACGTCTGGTCTCTAGTCCACAGCCCAAGCTTGACAATGCTTTGACACAGAGGGTAAAAAATGCATCAGAACTACTAAAAATGTGTGAAGATTTGTTTAGTGCAGATGGTATGCTATATTTTATGAATGGATTATTTTTTACTCATTTGTACACTTATTCATTAGCAATGGTAATAATTACTCTTCTTGTTTTTAGTTTTCAAACATAAAAGATTGTCAGAGCAACTAAGGATTGAAAAAGAACTCTTCCCAGAATGTATTCAAGCTCCTGTGAAGTATGAGAACAAAAGAAAATCTACTTTAATTTCTTACAAAAATAAAGAAAACAGCAAAACAACATTTTTTCCTGGTGAAGATACATCACTTCCTAGAGAAAATATTACAATGGAAAGCTCTGCCAGATATGTTCAACAGTGGCTCAACAAAAATAACACAGATTTTGCAAGAAAACCACTTAGAGATCTGAATGTGAACAATCAATTAGATCATGAATCAATACTTCTCAAAAAGAATTATATACAGCAAACTAAAAATGATGACAATGCATCAGTTCTCCAGACAAATAGAAAGAGATCTCACTTTAAAACTACTGTTAAAAACAATCCGCCACAGAGTGGAAACATGAAATCAATAAAGAACCAACATTATGCTAGCTCTAAGAAAGTCAAAAAAGAATTACATCTGCCTAATGCAGGTCTTGTAAGGAATAAAACAAAGACAGAATGTGATAATGATGAAAGTGGCATATTTATGGATGAAGATCCTATTGTAATAGATGACTCACAGGAAACAATAATTGATAAAGATAGAAATGCTTGGCTAGCTGTGCTTGAAGCCAATGAAAATGAAGAAATTGAAGCTACCTCACTAGTTAACATAGATAGTAAAGATCATAAAACTTTAATTTATACCAATAAAGAAACTCCAACGCAGTCTGATGGTTTACAAAGTAAAATAGAACCAAATATAAAAGTACCTTTTTATAAAAAAAGTTATATCTTAGAAACATGTAGATATTGCAATGCTGGAACTTATAAAACTATAGGCCAACCTGAAAAAGTGGAAATAACCATTGATAATGCTAATTTCACAACTACAATTAAGATTGTAAAGGATGTTGAAAATAGATCTAAACTGAATACAACAAACTCAGTGTCAGTTCAAACTAATATCTGTGAAACTATTCCTATTGATGTTAATGGATTTCCAAACTTGACGGAAAAAGCTGGTAATGAGGATGTAGTTTCATTGAAATCAGATACTCAAAGTGAAGATTTATTTGAACAAGAAGAAGAACAAAACATTAGAACTGAGTGTAAACAAAACAACCCCCATGACTGTTTAGTAATTGCAGAATCAGACAGCGATATGGAGATGGAAGGAAGTGGCCCATTGCCAGTTAAAGTGGATGTCCACAGGTCTTGTGAGGAATCGTAAGTGAATCGCTTAAATTCTGAATTTACGTCATAATAAGCTTGACAAGACTTCATGTTTTGCTAGTAATTTCCTAGTGATTTCTTTTTTGAGAGGTGATTTGGAACATGCTACACTGGTCATCAAAAAAATCGGCCCACCTGCGTTTTTACCGCAAATCACGTTTTTCTTAAGCAAAACCAAACAAAATGTTTTAATATTGAAATGTTTTATATAACTGGTTTATTTACACCAAATTAATCACAATTAAAACATCGAACACTTTGATTAATTTTAAGTAAGCTTTAGTTTTTTTGTCTTAAATGTTATGTACACAATTATTGCA
Organism: Eurois occulta; assembly: GCA_950022335.1. Taxonomy (NCBI): domain Eukaryota; kingdom Metazoa; phylum Arthropoda; class Insecta; order Lepidoptera; family Noctuidae; genus Eurois; species Eurois occulta. Next base: position 15,430,237 of record OX465487.1, read on the forward strand.
ATTTAATATTGCGAAGAGCCTCTTACTCGAAAGATGGCCGGCGGTTCGGCGTTTTAATGACATCAAGATTTTGAGGGTCTCTTTATTTTCCAGGTCTCCTAATGTTATGGGGACTGAATTACGAGCCCTTACCACCTTACCCCCTAGCCCTTATTACCTTTTGTTGTAGCGTGTCCCATATGTGCTCTGTAGGGTTGAGATCAGGGCTTCTTGCAGGTCACGACATAACCCGAAAGCCAACCTCTTCAAGGTAATCGGGTGGCGGTGCGCGCTACGTGTTGTCGTGCATTATCATGCATTAATTCAAAGTTCTCTCCAATATAGCTGGCATATGGCGGCACCACATGGTCTTCTAAGATCGTTGTAATGTAGCGTGCTGCAATTAAAGCACCTCTTTGTATGAAAACCAGCTTCGTGCGTCCAGTCAAAGATATTACAGCCCAAAACATTATACATAGAGCCCCCACCATAACTGACAATTTTTCTTATGCAACACTAGGTATAACGTGCACCTGGCTGTCGCATGACAATCCAGCGACCATCAAAACCGTATAAAATCATTCAACTTTCATCACAAACAGAACTGTCTCCCATTGGCCTATAGTCCAGTTTAAATGATTACAAGCAAATTGAAGTTTGGCTTGTCGATGAGCTTTGTGTGAGTTTAGTGTCCATTATTTTTTATTAAACAAAACTACAGCCTAGGTAAATAAACGTAACGTTATTAACAAGAAATTCCTGCAAGTCTGTTTCGGACTGAAAGAATGGTTGAAATTTATTCCGACGTAAAACCATCAAATCAGCACTTGAGTGCTGATTTGATGGTTTTAGATATCAAGTGCATTAAGATTTACGATAAAAAAGATGTCAAACATACCCAACCCTCAAAATTGAAAACAAACATGTGAAATAGCTTATCTGTGAAACAATCGATAAATATTCAACAAAAAAACCGGCCAAGTGCCACCAAACAATATAATAAAAATACTCCACAACAAAACTACATTTGTTTTTCATAGTTGTTTGAACTGGCAGTTTGCTGAACTGGGCCTATTTGGCGCAGCCGTGAGACACACAACTTTTCCCTTTTTTTTTCCTATCTAGATTTAAGTTTTTATTGTGGAGATTTATTTTATGTTGTGTGCATTTGTGGCATGTGCCAAATATATGTGTTTTCTTTCATTCTTTCTTTCTTTCTTTATATTAATGAAAACAAAGTTACTGCTTCAGTTTGATGAAAAAATCCCAGATCTCAAAAACTAAACATCAAATCTTATTCAAACCAATTTTCGTTGAAAGTTTTTTACGTTCTACAATCCTACATTTTTTCAGAATTTTCCTCTTTAGAAATTCGAGGAGGACACACATTTTACCACTTTGGAAGTGTCTATCTTTCAAACGACTGACTTTGAGAAAAATTGGTTTTAGGAACCTCAATTAAAGACCTATCCATAGACACCCCGCACGTATAGGTTTGATGATTTTTTTTTCAGTTCCATGTGTATTTTTGTATAAAAATCGTAAAGCGGTTCACAGAATACACCTACCTACCAAGTTTCAACTGAGTAGTCCTAATAGTTTCGGAATAAAGTGGCTGTGACATACGGACGGACAGACAGACAGACAGACATAACGAATCTATAAGAGTTCCGTTTTTTGCCATTTCGCCACAGTCTACCATTCGGCTACGGAATCTTAACTAGGTGGGTCGATTTTTTTGATGACCAGTGTATTTGGATATAAAAAAACGGTTTCGATTTTCATTTTCTTTTAAAAATAAAAAGTTGCCCTACGCATTTAAAGTCACATACTACTCTGTCTAGAAAGTACCGGGAAACGGATCAATAATACACAAAATGTTAGTTATTCATCCAAAGTTATTTTATAGCCTTCAAAATATGCTGCCGTGCTAATTAGAAGTGCAGTAAGGAGGTTATTAGTAGTTTCGAGTAAATGGCGCCTAAACATTTTTACTTTTATTTGGCTTTTTTAGGTATGATTTTGAAGTTTTGCAAAAATGTTTTTAGTTACATGTATAGCTGAATATGCATTGTTTCGTAAGAACTAACCCTATTTTCGATAAGTTTAATACAACTATCTTAAAACAAAAAGAACTATTTATGCTTAGCAGGGTCTTCATGACTAAACCCAGTATTACAAGCTATAACAGCAGTAAGTTTGGAGTTACTGCGCTTTCTACTAGCAAATACAGATTACTGCGCTTATTTCATTTAATTCAATTATTATTATCACTTCGACTACAAATTAAAAACGCAGTGCAGTAGTGAGAAAAAGCTATTAAAAATAGTATTTAAGTATACAAAAGTACACTTATTTGGTTATATTTATCCTAACCATTTCCTAATTAAATATAACGACATGAATATTAAAAAATACGTTATTTGAAATGACAAATAATACTTTCTTAATCATACACAATTACTGCATTTTTTACTAGTGACATAATATTTTCTTAAAGCTATGCTTAGACTGACTACAAACCATAACTGCAGTAAAAGAGTGACTTATAGCTTTTCAATTCGTGTACATACGTAAAAAAACCACAATAACTTGGTTATATCTATAATAATATCAAAAAGAGGTAACAGGTTAAATGATACAACTATTTTATTAAAAAAATGTATTCCAATTAAATCTTAAAACAGAAAACATTAAATAAAATCTTTAAAGTCGTAAACTTTCCTTTCTTTTGTAAATATTGGTCGAGTCTGTGATGAAAACTGTCAGCAGACATACATTTAAGTGTGCGGAAATCAAGTTGCTGTTAATTATGTTAACTAAGAAAGACAATATCACCCAATTTTTGTTTTGGGCTGAACAATTATCCATCCACAAAATAACGTGATCTTTGTCGCGTTTGTTATCTAAAATTATTCACTAAACATTATTATTTATCATTATTACTAACAAATCATAACTTCAGCAAGTGTTCCTTACTGCGCTTCTTACTAGTGAAATAAATTATGTTCAAAAAAATACTGGAAGGCAAAGAGCAGTAATGTGTCTTACTGCAGTTGTGCTTAGTAATTTACTTCTCAGCAAGAAACATACTGCAGTTTGGCTTACTAAAAGTCCCACTTCTGGGACAGCTATCAAAATAAGGATTAAATTACCATACAGAGCTCATTACGAGGATTCCGAATATATGAAAAACTCAATTTTCCAAAAATCCTTCCTTACTGCGTTTCTAATTAGCACGGCAGTATGCTCCTTCAGAAATTATACACTTAGGTACGCCAACGAATAATCCAATCAAAACATTTTTTAAACGCTCTTTCAAAATTGAGTTAAGTTCTCGCCGCGAATTTTCCTTTTACCGAATGAAAACGGGTGCCAAGGAGTGGTAATTTGAGTTAAGGAAAAAGAAAGAAGTCGGCTGGAGCCATATCTGGTGAATATGGTGGTTGCTCGATGGTATTTGTTGAGTTTTTGGTCAAAAATTCCTTCACTTATGATGGCCATGTGCGAAGGCGCATTATCGTGGTGCAAAATCCAAGAATTTTCTTTCCACAAATCTGGCCTTTTTCGTCGAATTTGCTCTCTTAAACGCCGAATAACGCTCAAAAATATTCATTATTTACTGTTTGACCTTCCGTCAAGAATTCCGAGTGCACAAAACCGCGATAGTCAAAGAAAACGGTCAACATGATTTTGACTTTTTTTTTCTTCTTTGGTGTCGTTTTTTCAGTTTCGGTTCAGTAGGAAGGGGCCACTCCGACGCTTGTTGACTAGTTTGCATGTCAAACTCGTAAACCCACTTCTCGTTACCAGTAACAATGCGTTTCATGAATGTTAGGTCGGAATTGATTCGGTCTCGCATGTCTTCAGCGACTCTTATGCGATTGAGTTTTTGGAGAAAATTCAGGTCTTTTGGGACTAGCCGAGCGGCAACATGTTTCATACCCAAGTGATTATTTAAAATGGTACAGATCGACTCGTGAGACACAAAGATCAGCGGCTATCTCTCTCAAACTTGAATGAGGATTTTCAGTCACAATTTCCTTCAATTTTGCGATATTAACTTCAGTTGAAGACGTTGATGGCCTACCAGAGCGAGGCAAATCTTCCATCACATCTCGACCGCTTTTTAACGCTCTGTACCACTCATAAGCACGTGTTTTTATTCACCGTAAGCCTTCTGTAACATTTTCAGGGATTCCGAACACGAAATTCCATTGGCGATGCAAAATTTAAGACAAACTCTTTGTTCGATGTTTTTGTCCATTATGAAATTCGCAATACACACTAGATATGATTTAACTAAAAACAGCACTGTATTTAATCAAAATAACAGATGCAACTCAAACTGCGCACCTAAATGTAAAAGACTTGTGTGACAAACCAAAAAAAAAAAATTGTACCATAAAAAAAATCATCCATTCTCGATATTTTTTTGACTGAATGTACACAAACAGCGAGAACAACTACCTGTAGGCCATACAAATATTTGTTCCGTGCGGGAATCGAACCCGCGATACGCAACGCGGCAGCCAGTCGCTCAGACAACCGTGTCGACAAAGATTAATTACATAATTACTTTGATTCCAGGGAATATGGTATTCTTAGTGAAATAGTAAACACTCAGGAGCACAATGCCAGGCCGAGGCGTGGACCGCGAGGGCTCACCCCCACAAGCACTGATTCTTCAGATAAAGAAAATTACAATCCCAACAGAATGAAAAGACATACTTCTAAAAAGAAAAAAAATACGAAAAAGTGACAAACATATTATGTGTAGGTATACAACTTACATGAAAGAATTTTATTTTTTTCTAGAATGTTAATCAGTAAGTTAGCTGTATAAAGTAAGAATGTATTTAAACACTGTTTAAAATTAAGTATTTGCTATTTGCTAAGGATTCTGTTTGTGCCTTATTTGTTAATGCTGTTTTTTAATTAAAATGTTATAACAGTAATTTATTTGTTATTCACTCACCAGACCACCTCACCGACGACACCGACACACCTTCAAATTAAAAATGTCAAGTTATTTTGCGCGCCTAAGATCGCGTCGTCATCTCAGTAGTCATCTCCTTGGTGGCTACACTGGCTACAAACCTGAAATGACGACTAATAGAGAAGTATGAAACGATATTTGCGTTACCGTTGGGATAATGATTTACTAATAATTATACATATGAAAGTTACTGTCTGTTACCTCACGCCTGTATTACTGCGGGAGGGTTTTTTTTACAAGTCGCCTGATTCGTAGCAGTCAAGAGGCGAAAATGATAGTGGCCCCCAATTAACACTCCTACTCGTTGTTAATATTATTGTGTTATTCCCCCACATCTCGGAAAGTCACACAGAGTTGCGAACTTTTTTCAGAAGAAATAGAATAGGATATCCTTGATCTAATTTCGGAGAGGGAAATAAAGTGTACAGACAGATTTCTAAAATGAGTATTAATTTTATTGTTAGTTTTGAAACAGGATTTTTTTAGGCAGTTTTGACTTGAGATAAATAATTACGTGGTTGTACGTTGTACGAATCTAGACATTGTAATACAAGGTTAGGTAAACAGATGAGGAGCTCATTTTTTTATCAATTTCAATGTAGTCATGTTTCTCTCTTCCCGCCACTAAGTTCATGACCGAAACAAGGACGTTTTTAACCTATTGGAGACCTTGGGCACTAAGTAAGATAGTGAGGCCCAAGTAGGATGCAAGAGCGTGCGGAGCATTTTTGCACCCGTTTGACCGTCCATACAGAAAATCAGTGGCGGCGCTAGACCACACTTGGCCGTCGGCGAAATTAGGTACGCGAGGCCTTTTTTATTTCCCAGTCAAAAAGAAAACGTTAGATTACTTGAGCCGAATTATAGTGAAACTAATGTATGAGTAGACGAGTTTTATTGCTAATCAAATGATGACAAAAATCACACAAATAGAAATTAAAATAGACGAACTTTTGGCCTCACTGAACTTTTTCAAGATTACGTCATAGCTAATATTAGCCGCTATTTCAGCTTCAATTGTTAGAATTGATAACGCAGATCGTAGACAGAGACGCAGATAGTCTCTCTTGGCTCATCGTGCTTCTCAAGTAGGTCTTAATCAATTTTAACTTTGAGAAGCTTCTCTCAGTTGAAGCTGTAATGACGGGAACTGTGAGCATGATTCTAATTGCTATGTAAACATTTGGGTATATTTCTTCAAAATTATTTTCTAAAATGTACTGAATGAGTTGTTTCGCGTCGTTGACAGAGTCAAGTGATTTCGCTTTTAAAAGCTGGAGCTCTTCATATAGCTCGAATCGAGTCACTGTCTTCGCCTTTTCGCAGTATTGTACCTAAATCATTACAATGCTTGAGAAGGTCCTCTTTTGATATCGATTTCAAATAACTGATATCATAAATAAAACCAAATTGTTCAAAATATTCATTGAGCGCTGTAAATCGACGTTCGGTGTCAACTATAATAGCATCCATCATTGTGTTAAAAAAGTTAACTCTGTACTGCATTTCAAAAGATTGAATAGGTTAATTGAGACTGAATTTCGAAAGTACTTTTCTCCACAAACAATCGAGCTTGTGCAACACTATTGTCAAATCCTGTATTACGGAATTCTTGAATTCAGCTTTTCACTTCACCCACGCAAGTGTATGAAAATAAATAAGAAAAAATAAATAAATTTTAAATAATTTGTAAAACTTTTGCGAGGCCCCCTCAGGTGCGAGGCCGTCGGCGGTCGCCGACGTCGCCGACGCCTAGCGCCGCCACTGCAGAAAATGTTAGTAAATATTGAGTTAGGCAGAAAACCTGGAAAATTTAAGAATGCAGGATGCAAAAGCAAGCTTAAGCATAAGACGACCCGTACAGAAAAGACTCTTCCAGTGACCAATAAGTACTAAAGTAGCAGGAATCCAATTCAAAGTTAGAGTCAATATAGATAGAGTATTACGCCGGCTCCACACGTTGGCCCCAATATCAGCCCCAACGCTACTCGTCCAACGTGTGGATCTAGAAAATGGCATTGGTCCCAACGTTGGGGCGAGCGTTGGTAGTTGGCCGGCTCGTGTCGGTTTCATCAAAGGAATCTGCGCCAACGCTCGCGATCTGTCCACACGTTGGCGCTTTGCTCAGTTCTGTTGCAACACGCAGCGAGTGCGTACGTCGAGCGAGAATGTTATATAATATTATTATTATATATTTTTTCTCAGAAACAAATATAAATGTGCACTCAGTACTATAAAAGCGGTCAGAGCAGTTTCGATTTCTGTATCGGACATCTTCACATTGGCCCTGACGGGACAGAACTAGTTTATTGGCCAACGTGTGTACGCCTCACCGAATTTACAGTCCAACGTTGGTACGAGCGTTGGGACAAACGTGTGGAGCCGGCCTTATAAAGAAATAGAGTTTAATAAGTATAATACTCTTTATATGTATACCACAGTAGGTATAACTATGGCACGACTATGGTTGGCAACCCTACACCCAGTACCTACCACCTATGTATACAACCAAAAGAGGTATTTGTACTCGTCACTATCAGCTATCACTATGGGATGAATAGTTGCAGCACTGATGACAATATTTTTGTCACTTGTTTAATTTAGTCTTTTATAATATTTTCTTGCCTTTGTATAGATTCTTTTTAACGATTGTTTGTGAATGTGTGAACAGTGTAGGCCTTGTAGATTCCTAGATGTGTGTTAACTTTTGTTAACCTCTTATCTTGTTTTCCGTTTTTCTTGTGTAGTAAGCAACGACTTATTGTCGGGCCTATGCTGTCCCCCCATACTTGAGTACTAATGCTGTAACATGATAATATTGTAAAACTAATCATTTTAAAAGAGTAACCATGGAGTTTCTTGCCGGTTCTTCTCCATAGGAAACGACCAACCCGAACCGTGCACCTTTTTGTCGACGTTTCATAAGTGCCCATGTAGGCCTATGTGAAATAAAAATATTTTGATTTTGATTTTGAATCCTGAAATTGCGAAAACAAAATCAGATTTTCTCAACACTGATGATTTACCTATGTGAACACAAATGTATGGAACAACTGCTCGAACAACGATTTCAGGGTTGGTCGCGTAACCGTGATTAGACCTGTCGCAATGTATGGATCAGAAAGCTGGGCTGTGAAGAAGATGGATGAAAAATGCAATCCATGTAGCGGAGATGAGAATGTTGAGATGGATGTGTGGAGTGACGAGAATGGATAAAGTAGGGAATGAGTAATTAGAGGAAGTTTGAATGTGGCGCTTGTAACAGAAAAATTGAAAGGACGTCGTTTGTCTTAGTATGGACATGTAATGAGGAGGGATGAAACGCATGTGAAAAGAGAAAACACGTATGTGAAAAGAGTGATGGACATGAATGTTGATGGATGGAGAGGGAGAGGAAGGCTAAGAAAAGTTGGATGGATTGGAAGAAGAAAACGTGTTGTGCCGACCCCAAATACAATGGGACAAGGGCAGGAAGTTAATGTTTTTTTTCTTTACTAATTCGAGGATTTAACTTCAAAAAGCCCTATGTTACTGAAAGCGAAGTGCTGTAATAGATTATTTGCAATTTTATGTAGTAGTTGGATGGGTTTTTGTATGAACAATATTATTAAAACAACAAGGTCGGAGGTATCACTGTATTGTCGGAAATTTCGCTATAAGTTTAGTAGGGACGGATCACCACCAGCCGCCGCCGCCGCCACCACCGCTGGACCAGCCACCGCCGCCGCCGCCGCCGGACTTCCAGCCACCGCCGCCGCCTCCGCCGCCGCTTGACCAGCCACTGCTGCCGCCACCGCCGCCGAGCTTCCAGCCGCCGCCGCTTCCACCGCTGGACCAGCCGCTGCTGCCGCCGCCGCCACCAAGTTTCCAGCCGCCTCCGCTGCCGCCGCTGGACCAGCCACCGCCGCCGCCGCCAGACTTCCAGCCGCCGCCGCCGCCGCCGCCGCCGCTAGACCAGCCGCTGCCGCCACCACCTGGCCAAACAACAACAATCAATACACAGTCAGCGCCGAACTACAATCAAGCGATATAATCTGAAGAAAAACTACCAGTCACAAAACAAGAGTAGGTGTAGAAGATAATGATGGTCATCCGTTCTTATGAGGTATGAGGTAGGGTACGTACTTAAATTAGATGCTCCTAAGACAATTTAGAAATGGCAAATTATTATAGGTGTTGCAATATCGTTAAGTCAATGCCTTCTACCTTGACTTGCGGTCAAATACTCTGTAACCTTATATTAAAATAATTTAAAGATTGCGTAAAATAAGTTGGTATTATTCTTGTAGGTATTCAAGTTTTTCATAGACAACATAAAGAGACCAACTAATGTCCAGGTTGAATGCAGTCATTGCGAAATTCGTAATGGTTGCCGCTGAGCGAATGGATGACCCTAACTATTGGCGATGTCTCGACCTCCAAGCTACAACACTTAGATACTTATTGTAGGTAGATACATAAACTGGCATAGCCCGTGGGTACAGGTACCTACTTACACCTATTTTGTGGTTATAATATAGATTATGAAAAAGGCAATCATTATCAATATTTATGTTCCACTTTGTGTGTATCACTTACACCTGCAAATACCAAAAACGCACTAAAAAGTTAGTAGGTGGGATCGAAGTTCCCTGTGCTATACCTACGACAAGTCAACAAGTAGTATTAGGTTCATCGACATGTCGTGACTTCTTTGTTACGAGGTCAGTAAACGTGGGTTTATTCGCGAGGTACTGCAGTGCATAAATAAATGTCTTCGTCGTAGGACAAGTAGCTATAGTCCTATTCGTAGTAGACTGGTAGCGTGGAGCAATCGAACTTTAAGTAGGAACCTGTAAGTATGTACCTACATGAGTAGGGACTTTTAACTAATGCTGATTTACAGGAAAGATTTAGCACCACTTACTCGTAGCTAAATTATTAAGTACAAAAGAAAAACTGAGTTTTTCAGAGAAAATGAAAGAAAGAAAGGAATAAAATAAAAGGGCTTACCGTAGCCTCCTCCACCACCTCCTCCGGTAGTGATGATCTTGATGATCTTCACTTCTGTACGCACAAAAAATGAAATATTATTACAAAAATTATCGTCTACTAAGATCTTTATTATCTATGCTTATCATCAACCAAAGTCGCGTTTCGGGTCTGTCTAGGCTGTGTGTGTGATCTTTTAAACTACTTACACAATGGATTTAGATGAGGACCTTGTAGGTCATTGTTTTATTTCTCTCTTCGTACTGACTTACTTTTGACGAAAACTCCCAGCAAATTGTACCTTCTTCACCATCATTACCTACCATCTTGTGGTGGTAAACCGTATAAGTTACCTATGTATATGTCGACGACTGTACAATAAATTGGCTACTGGTAGATAGAAAATTGTTGGTTGTACCTACTTATGACCCAAGACCCAAGTTACACATAATGACCAGACCACATATTATTTACACTAGTTTTCAATCGGAAGGCTGTAAATGTCATAGAGGAACAAGAAGACTCACGTCCGCCACTTCCACCGCCGCCGCCGGACCAGCCGCCGCCGCCACCTCCTCCGCCAAGCTTCCAGCCGCCGCCGCCGCCGCCACCACCGTAGCCGCCGCCGCCGCCGCTAGACCAGCCGCTGCTACCGCCGCCGCCGGACCAGCCGCCCCCACCGCCACCACCGCCGCCAGACCAACCACCGCTACTGATGTAGCCGGCTTTGGCCGCGACCACGGCTAACGCTAACAGACAGACGAACACCTAGAAAAGATAAGTCAACATTAAGATTCATCGTCAACAGTTTCAGTTAGTGGTTTCTGCAGTCACGAAACTGACTATGGCGTTTTTGTAAACGGCTGCAAGACTAGTCAAGATATTGTCCTAAATTAATAAGGGACAAGCATAGATGTTAAGTAAGTTTGTAATTTAGGTGAACGTAACATTCGTTTTACTAACAAACACAAGTTAGCACAATAACACTTATCTGATCTCAAAATAATGATGAGAAAAAATTGAAAGTGCTATAGGTCACAGAAACATGAAACATGAAAGGAGGAAAGATTATATTTTTATGTAATATGGCTTAATAAAGTCGGTCATCTTTATTTACTAATGTCTTGTCTTTGTAGATAGTGACTTGACTTGATTGGTATTAGGGATTACTGATACTTTTCAAAAACATTCCTATCGAGACATTTTGAGCGGGACTCTTGGATTCTAACTAGCCCCTAATTTCGGAATTCCTTTAACTCTAGTGACCATAATTATATTAGTCAAATTTTTGCTAAAATATTATTTAACGCAGATGACGAGTACATAATAGAGAAGTATGGAAGAAGAAGACATGCTGCACCGACCCCAAATGAATTGGGATAAGGGCAAGAGAATGATGATGATTATTTGACACTTTGCTGTCCCTCGAGTTTTAGGATAGTGGCTATAGATAGCCATGAAAAGGCTGACTGAGGTCCTTTTATTTTAGTTTATAATTGACTGAGTTCCTTCAAATAACTTACAAAATTGAAATCACTTTTTAAAATTTATACACAGCACCTAAATGGTTAAATTGTTAAATGAAATATTACCTTCATGGCGAAGCTGAGAGCAAACTGCTTGCTGAGGGGTCGTTGTTATCGCATTATATATGTGAAGTAGCATCTCCCACTCGGGTGCTCTCGCGGCCGCCATCGCCAGCGCCGCGCGCCGCCGTGAAGAGGCGAACGGAAGCTGCTCTGCGGCCGTCAGTGACGCAACCCATTGTCCCTGCGTCCATTTACCGGACTTGCGATTACGAACATTATTCTATATCCCATGGAGCTTTACTGACATAGGTACTCGGTTTTTGTGATTAGGTCATTTATTTTTTAAAGGACCGACCCATTACCTACAATGGATGCTTTAGTTCTAAAAGTCACTAAATCCATTTTCTTGGTTTTGAAATAAGATCAGTTAAAGTGCAAAAAAAAACATTTTATGGAAATGGCTATATAAATAAATTTGGAAAAAAAATGAAACATTAGTTTATTGGGTGAATATGGATATGATGCTGTTAAAAAAACAAAATTATTATTATAATAATTAAACAATTAACTGGTAAACTCAATATCGATAAAAATGGACTTAGTGACTTTTAGAACTAGGGCATCCAATTTATGTCGTAGAACTTCTGATTTCAGAATGGGTAGTTGCAGCACTAGCTGCCTAGGCAAAGGGGACTTTTATGTAGAACACAGGAAAAATGGGATCTTGACATAAATCGGATCGATTTATTATAATTTGTAATAGGTACCTAGACTCACTCGCAAAATTGCAACATTAGAACGAGGTAGTGTCAATTGAATTTGAATGCATGCGCACGAAGCAGCGACATACATATTGGGGCAACAATAGGGCCAGGCTAGGGCTTTGATTAGTTAGGGCCTTTGCCACCGTACGGTGCACCACTAGCACCGTGCGGTGGCAAAGGAGTGCCTTTGTCGCCAACACAGACCCTTAAGTGGTGCCATGTCCTCATTTATGGTAAACCAGTCCTATTGGGCACTACGTCGTTTTGAAAATAATCGCCATCCTCATGAGCTAAATGGTTCGGAAATCGAAACATTGGGTCAGCTTTGTCTTCACTATTGGATTTATTATCACTTTATGGACATTAAATTATCATTGGTAGTGCAGTTACATCAACGAAGCCACTTCCAATATTTACACTGCATACCTTTAGGGCAAAAATAGTAGGCTGCTTACTACTGGGTAAGGCAGTGACACAATTCGGTAAGTGTAAGTGTTTGCTCATACTTCTGAAGAGTGTAAAGCACTGAGCATGTTCTAGTTTCTTAGACGTGATTTAAAATACCTCAAGATTAATTTGAAAGTAAACCGCATGAAATGATGCTGTAATAATCAAAATGTTAGTTCCGGAATAATTCGAATGCCTCCTCTGTGGGTTAGGTACCGACTCATGAATAATCGAATATCTCATTGGGTTCTGGGTTCGATCTACCAGGTCGGAGAGTGTATATTTTCAGTATCTAATAATTTCTCAGAGGCCGTGCGGGTCTGGATTTTTACCCGGTTTGGGTTTTGGCCAGAGATTGGGCCCCCGATCCCTCTAAATGAACAGCTAATTTCGAAACTTAAAAAAAAAACCGGGATTTATACTGAGATATAAGCCACATACTTATATGTTACTTACTTCCTTGAAATTTAGACAAGTAAAGTCTAACTATTCCGATCTTTGATTATGGCACAGGAATGTGGTTGTGGAGATTGGTACACGCAAAGAGAAGGCTGTACCTAGCAGTGGGTGTGGGTGCTTAAGTCGGGCTGTGGATCATGATGACATAATACATAGGTTTAGGTACGACCAGCATAGAAAAACGATGAACTCCTCAGTTTTTTAATTCTTTAAGACTGCCGCGCGCGTGTGTCTAGTGGTCGCAAGCGCGGCTGCTGAGAATGAGGTCCTGGGTTCGATTCCCAGGTCAGGCTGTCGGTGGATGTTTTTTAATTTTTTATTATTGAAAAAAAAAACGGAAAAAGCAAAAATAATAACTTTCTGGTGCCAACTGTGTGGAAAAGAATAATTTTGTATTTTTGTGATGTGTAAAACTTGACAGTGTTAAATGGAATTGCGTTGCTGACCAGGACCTCTACGGTATTCAATAATTCTGGCGAAATGTGTATTTATCAGGAGTAACTCTACCTAACTTCTCCACTTCCCTATGACCCAGTTCCTTCCGACAAGAGAAGGAAGGACCTGGTTTGCACTAAGCCTCAAAAAAAGCATTATGCGCTCTTTGCTAATCTATTTTTTAACACCCTTGCTCGTAAAGCTCATATAATTCCACCGGTTTTAAATATGTAAAGCGGGTCATTAAAAACGCGTGTGTTATTAAAGCAAATAGTTAAGTTATAGTCCATATAAATTCCATAACAGCATTATTTGCCATTTCAAATGCTGGAGTCGTGAGTGAGCAGCGCGCTGTTGCTATTCCGAACTAATCGCCGCGCGGCGCCAGTCAGTAGGCAGCGCTAGCGCGCTGTTAAAATGGCGGGAAAGCAACAGTGTGCATTCACAGATTGAGTTTATTTAAAAAAAAAAAACAGTTCATTCGGTAATTTAATAACTTGGCTGCATGCTCTAGCGTCTTTGCCAACATTTTCACGCAGCCACGGCAGAAAATAATCCTCGCGCCATTTTTCTCAAATTTTCTTTTCTTTGTACTTGTATTGTGAATATCTTTTTTTCTGTTTCCTCGCAAATGTGTTAAAAAACGTCGTACGATATACGTGCGTATTGGTTATAACATGCTCGGCTCAATTACGCCCTCGCCTTCGGCTCGGGCTGAAATTCCGCCTCGCATGTTATAACCATCATAACGCACTAATATCGTAATGTACTATTACAAGCTAGTTTTAGTGTTTTTGTACTAATGGTGATGATTATTCTTATTACCTAGTTATTAATTTTATTTTATAAGTTTACTGTCCCAAGTAGATTGTGCTAATTGTGCTATGTTAATGATGGCCTGAAACACAGGTTTGAATAAACCTAGATCGAGTAGGGCGCTGGCAATCATTATGATTACTTGCAGCTGTTAAATACATTTTAGTTAAGTATAGTTTACTTAAAAGGCCTAATTATATTTGATATCCCATTTTGTCGCACTGTAGTTCGATCCACTTCCCCTATACAGCGTATGCTTAGGATGCTCAATGCGCTCGTGGAGACCAACACTGGAATGGACTTGTTTGCTGATGAATGGAAGACGATAATGTTAGAATGTTTGTGGTTCTGTAAGAAGACCGAGTAAAAGGATTACTTCATTTAGTAGGTATCAATGGCTTATGCTTTAAATGTAACAAATAAATAAATAAAAATAAAATACCATTGTATGAGAAATAATATTACTGCGCCTAAATGTAGGTAGGTACAATTTTTGTAATTTACTTTTTTAAAATAAATTATTAGTCCCTTTATTAATTTTTATACAAATTTCATAAATGTTTTAACTATTAATAAAAAAAAAGTTAGGTTAGCGCCTGTTTCGTTATGTATAATTTAACTGGTCTTTTAATAGATTAAAACATTTCTAAACATACATAATTTTGATTAGATACATAAGTATTTGTTAGCATAGACGATAACTTATTGGAATATATTATTGTAAAATCAATAACAACACTTATCTTTGATGAGTAAATTAATTTAGAAGGTCTACGTCTGCTAAGCGATGCAACGCAAGGTTAAAAATCTCAACTACAACAACCTTAATAATACATTATAACATAGTTCGGTGATGCGATGCTGATGTATTTGAGCTCGATATTTAAATCGGAAAGTTCTTGAAACTGTATTTGCAGGTGGTTCTGACCTCCTCGATGTTTTGATAAATTTTGACATTTGAGCTTTTGTATTTTGTTTGTCTGTAAATATTTAATTCTTTCTGAAGTAGGTAACAGAGTATACTTATCTATACTAATATTATGAAGAGGAAAATTTGTTTGTATGAAGTGGGTAGGTAATCTTCGGAACTGATGATCCAATTAAAAAAAAATGTTCACTGATAGAAAGACACATTATTTGTGGGTGCTATGGGATATAAATTATATTTATACTTATGCACATTAGCCGAGCTATCACAACTTTTGCGGGCAAAGTGCTAGTTATTATTAAAATAACCTAAGCAAATACGTAGGAATTTGCGTAGGTTGTTTAATAGGTTCCTATTTGAAATGTTAAAAGTTACCTTCACACACACATCTATCTTAGCCACCTTTATCTACCTACTAGTAACTCAGTGCAATTTATTTCCTATCATTATTTTCTTGCGAGCTATACATATCTACATACCTACCTAGTATCTTGTAACGTAATTGAAAAAAAAAAAACATTTTTGCAAAAAATAAAACCGACTCCAAAAACACAAAAAAGTGAAAAATACTGACTTTTGTTTGTTTGATTCTGTTTTTTGTCACCGACTTCTGAAGCAAAAATAATTTTTCACTTTTTTGTGTTTTTGGAGTCGGTTTATTTTTTGCAAAAAAGTTTTTTTTATTTTTTTCATTTTAAGTTGCAATATCCCATACAAATATTTTATGCGTTAATTTTACATTGTTAACCGCAATCAGATGTATGTTGTAGCTTTAAGTCGAGTGATGAATTTAGATGGTATCGCATTAGGTAAGTGATTTAGAGCCATCTAAGCTATTAAACAGGCCACATGACGACAAAGCACTCCAGGAAATGCAACGATTGAGACAGTTAAATTCAGTTAAAAATCAATATTAATTTCATTTTACAAAGGACAATGACCAAAGTTGGTACCAAAAAGTCTCGCGCCTCAAAACCAAAATATTATAGTAATTAGTTTCATATTTTTTTACGGCATTACGCGTCGGGGATTTGATTTTTGAACTGGAAATATACTTTTCGAGTTTAAAAGTATGAATATTGTTTTACTCCCTTTATATGACGTTCCGTTTCAACTGAATATAAATGACGTTCCGTTTCAATTGAACAAACCCTTGTCTGTCGAGCGAACTCTAAAATTAATTACAATTAAGTAAGATCAGTACACCAAATCGATTTAGTTTGGTTTATAGCTATTTGCAACAAAATAGATTTTCTCAGCCTAAAGATTTTGATTTATCGATTACATCCCTAAATCCCGACTAGTTTATAGCACTTACTATACTCTATGGTTTATAGTTATCGTATCTGTGGCATCTGACATTTGTACTGTACTGACTGACTATTGGCAATGTAAAGGTCTAAAATAAAATCGAGTTTCAGTCAAGCATACTGTGGATGTTACTTTAACTCGTAATTCTTACTAATATTAGTGTATTACGCTGTTTTTAGAGCAATAATGTAATGTATGTATGTGTGTTAAAATACGTCGTTGGTAGCGTCGAAAAAATAGACCTACTTTTTAGGTTAGTTTCGATTTTATAAAATAACTCTGAAACGCGGGTTTTTTTTTCAAAAATAATTTTTGTAGGAGTGAATACGATCAGTGTAGTCTATAAAAAACAAGGTTTGATTTTGATGCAGCATGGTACGGGATTCCATACTTCCATGAGCTTTCTCCTTTCAGCTCAATCGGTAACCGGAAAGTGGATCAAATTTACTTGCGAGATTTGATTTAAATAGACATCGGGATAGGTGAAAGTAGATAAAAAATGCTCATAAAATAAAAACTAATGGGCCTACCTGAATCAAATTTTTATGGGACCAATTCGAAACTATTCCGCATCAAACAAAAAAAGAATTACGTAAATCGGTTCAGAAACCTCGGCGAAATAGGTGTACAAACATAAAAAAAAATATATCGGCCGAATTGAGAACCTCCTTTTTTTGAAGTCGGTTAAAAAGGGTGCCAGGTTGTATGCGTTTCGTTTGGCTACTAAAATAATTAGGTTTTTATTTTATCTCGAATCTATCGAAAATATAAAATTATGAAAAGACTGACGACTGTGCGAAGAAGAAGATAAGATGTCGCAATGTAAAGTATTGTAGCAGTAGCTTGCAAAACTAATGTGTCATTTGAATTTCGCACATTAAGTGGTAGGTATATTTATTTTCTGTGGACCTGCCGGCACTATTAGTCGGTATGTTGATCGCACGCGTGATGCTACGATTTATCATCACGTTATTGTATGCCATCTTTATCTTGCAACATGCACACAATGATAAGCATTATAATGAATATTGCGCTCAGTCGCAATCTGCACTCGACTGCCTGTGATGTAGTAATTGCAGACAGTAACATTACCAACAACGCTACCACATCCACGAAGATTTAATGACAAGAAGGCAGCTTTGATTAACATTTTTAAGGAAACCTATTACTTATTCAAGGTTGATTAAAAGTTAAGTTGATGGTACTGTTAGGTACCTAACCTACCTAATTGGCAGCTCAATGTCTGCTGTCACATACCACGCGTTGTGAGTAAAGTAGGTAAATGATTGACGCTTCACGCTTGCCTGATTCGAGAATCGAACCGACTCTAATAATAACAACCTGTATCTTTGTGTCATCAAAAAATAACATTTGCATTTTTACGGCACCAAACGATTATGTGTGTTTTTATTTGTAATTAGGTACCTCCTCCCTTTTTTGAAGTCGGATAGAAATAAAGGCACCCCTTTGCCTCTTTATTGTACTCGTATAAATTAATTGCTAGATTGCACGATTATTTATTTATTAATAATAAATAAATAATAGGGTTGACCATTTGAAATGGTGACAGAAAATTACCCTATGTTCTTTTTTGCAATGATGTCGGTACGATTCCTGGTTCAGCAAGACTTTTCAAAATTTTTGAATGCTAAGAAAAAGCCCGCATGCAAATACATGCGGGCTTTTTCTTAGCATTCAAAAATTTTTTTTTTTTTGCAAAAAGCTAAACCTGTAATTTTACAATTGAAATCGATCTTATAAACAGTACAGTAGGTTTGCTATTTATTTATTTTTTCAAGATACATATGGCATTGGACAGTAAATTTTAATATGCTAATTTACTTTTAATACTCCAGCCGAATTACCTACGTAATTTGGCATTTACTTTCAGATAGGTGCAGATAGAGATGCAAAACGGATTTTAAACGTTTTAAACCGTCTTGTTTGATTAAAACGATTTAAAACCACTCATAACGGTTTAATATGGTTTAAAATGTTTTTTTTTTACTAGAATGCACTGAGGCTTTACACGAAGGGATCTAGCTAGACCACACCTACTCCCTGATTTAGGATAAATGTCAAAAGAAATCAAAATTAAAATATTCTAAAATCAACCTCTATTAACATGACAGACAAACAAAATCGACTAGCACCAATACTATAATTATTAATTATTGTTCATAAGATTATATTTATTTATATTTATAATATACGTAAATACAAAAATGATGAATTACATATTTAAAAAAATGTTCCATAATCAATTTTTTTTTGATTTTTCTAATGAAACAGTTTCAAAGTGAAATTATTCCTTTCTATCTACTAGAACTATTAATTAACTCATACAGTAGTTAGCAGATAACAGTAGGTATGCTATTCTAGATACACTTCTCATCAAAAAAATCGAAACACCTCGCAGTTTATGATTTGATAAGGATTATCAGAAAAATGTGTATATTTAGGAATAAATGTAAAATGTCATTTAATAGTGAGTAGTATGAGGTTTTTAAATCCTAATGTTATTGTTCTAAATTCAAATTAAGTCTTCATAGGTTTCGTATTTTGTATAATGAGTAATTTTTACCCTGTATGGAATATGAAGGAAATGGGTAAAACAACACGCGTAAATGAAAAAAAAATGTAAGAAACGTTTATTTAATAACTTGTATTCCCTCCGCGAGCTCTTATTACTGCTTCCATACGGTTCTTCATCGATCGGATGAGAGTCACGATCACATGTTGTGGTATATTATCCCATTCCTCTTGGATTGCATTTTGCAGCTGGCTAAGTGTTTCTGGGGCTGGATCTCTTGCTCGAATTCGTCTCTTTAATTCATCCAATAGATGTTCAATGGGATTCATGTCCGGGCTTCTTGCTGGCCATACCATAATGGAGATACCGACTTCGGTAAGATAATCTCGTACGACGCCCGCGGTGTGAGCTCTAGCATTGTCGTGCATGAATATGAAGTCGTTGCCAATAAAATGTGCATAGGGCATCACATGAGGTTCAAGACACTGTTCGATGTACCGATGAGAGTTTAGTGCAGGCAGCCGTGGCCCAGACACAAAGGCAAGTTCTGTCTTACCGTCGGCGCTGATTCCTCCCCAAACCGTCCACGAACCGCCACCATAGCTGACCTTTTCTTCAATGCAGCATTGTGCAAAGCGTTCTCCATCTCTTCTGTAGACCTTGTTCCTTCCGTCGTTACCATACAGCATAATTTTACACTCATCAGAAAACAGTACTTTGCTCCACTGAAGGTATGACCAAGTTAGGTGCTCGCGTGCAAAGTTAAGGCGCGCTCTTCGATGGTCTGCAGTTAATTTCGGCCCATTCGCTGGCTTATGCGGTGCCAATCCGCGTTCCTTCAACCTTCTTCTTATTGTAGAGTCACTTACAGCTACTCTTCGTACAACGCGAAGCTGCTGCTGCAGTTGAAAAGCGTTAAGGCGTCGATTTCGTAAAGAACTTGTTACAATAAATCGATCATCTCGCTCAGAAGTGACCCGATTCCTGCCAGATCCTGAACGGCGCGTGAACGAACCAGTCTCCCGATAGCGTTTGTAGACTCTATGAACAGATGATAAGCTTAGATGCAATCTTGCAGCCACAACACGCTGACTAAGTCCAGAATCCAGCAATGCCACCACTTGGGCGGCTTCTGCGGGCGAAGTATCCATATGTTTTAGAAAAAAAAGTTTTTTCAGACGTCCCAAAGTCACAGCAAATGAAATAAGAAACAAAAAGTTTAAAGACAAGCGCTAATTTTTAGTTTTTAAACGAGAAACGTACTCCAACCCTAAATACACATTTGTCTCAAAACAGTGATTAATTTCATTTATAGGATAAACAAATGAAATTCTAATTTCGAATTTTGATTTTTTTCTTCTTACTGTAATGACCAAACTGCCAGCTACACAATAATGTTTTTTTTTTCATGGAATTAATTCTCTTTTGTAAAAAATTAGGACAAAAACAATAAAAACGAAAGTGTTTCGATTTTTTTGATGAGAAGTGTATTATGGCAATAAAAGAGAATCACATTCTTCTATAAATTCAGTATTTTTCTCAGATTGGTCACTATCATTATCTTCCTCCGACGGTTCATTTAGAGTAATATTTTCTTTATTATCGTCTGCTTGAGCTAATTTCAAATTGGATCCGATGTTCATTAGTTTTAAGACTTTTGAATTTGTCAGACGATTTCTAGCTTTCGTATGGGTTCAATCATGATTGTTTTCAGTCTGTCTAATCCTAAAAAGTAGAATAAGTTTAAGTATGATATAATTATGAGTTATTTAAGTTTTTTTTTTCTGTTATTGCTTATTGTTTTTTGTGTTTTTGTGGCATGTGCCAAATAAATATGTTTTCTTTCTTTCTAGTTCACATATGTAAGTATATTAATATAAGTATTCAAATAAAAATAGTAAATGATTTCAATTATCAATTTTTAAAGTAATTCGTAATTAATGTACCTACGGCTCGGCTCACGTGGTCGTAGTTTTAATTAAACAGTTTTAAACAAATTTAAAATGCGTTTTAAACCACAGATTTTGGTTTAAAATGGTTTATTTACAACTATAGGTGCAGATAACACTTAAAACCACCATTTATCTTCTACTCTCTTCTTCGTGTCGACCTACTTAACATTTTGTTGGCTCAAAACTTCGCCAGTAGTACTCGTGCGGAGTCGTCGGTGACAGGCTGGCAGCGCAGAGGTCAGTTGGACTTGGACTGCATGTTTTGGGGCTCAGACTCAGAAGGCTGGATAGCAGGAGGGACATTCTTTATGACACAGTTCCTCATCACGGCCTTGGAAGGTTCACCTTCGTGCAGGGTATTTTCATTCGTGTGTTATGCCACCTAGCCTCCTACCATAGAAGTTCATGGTCTATAATTATGCACTGAAAATCGTGATTCGCGCAGGGACATCTAGGCTTGGGGCAAACAAATTTTCGCTGATAGAACGTGACCATAAATCAAATAACATCAATTAAAAGCCAACACAATTCAGTCAAGTAACTACTCATAAATATACGTTGAGGAAGGAGAAGGACGGATTCGGAAATGGTTCGTAATTGTACCTAATGCAAGTAAACTTTAAAATTAATCGAGATCGAGATGAGTTAGATGAGATTATTATGGTGAGAAGGCCGCAGAACCGTGTAAACATTAATTTTATTATGTACATAAGGTTCTCAACAATGTGTGGCAATCTAAATGTCTTGTAGGTTGATTTCGAAATAACCTCACTATTGAATTAACTTCGTTTTGTATAATTCGATACCTGCTTAATAATTAGTCAGCACAAAGATGGATGGGTTAGGTTAAGTAAAGAAATATTGCCTTCACAGTAAGTCAACAAATTATGAATTCGTGAACGATTTGTGATTAGTGAAGTTAGATGGAAATTAGCTGTTGCCCGCGACTTGAATTGCAACTCGCTTTAATCTACCTCTTTTGTTCGTACCAGGACTGCCAGGGGTAGGAACTCGGAATGTCTATTGAAACTTTGGCGAACGTTGTGAACTGTAATCCCGCCTCGAGTGCAATAACAAAGTTTGCACACTACCTGATTCATTTGGCTTTGATTTTTTATCGATACATTTAAAAATCATCTCTTAAATTTAAGCAGCGCCAGTGTATATGCATAAGTAAACCCCTAGGTGCGTAGGTGGATGCACTACTCGGTGATTGACTAGTTTATTAAATACTGAAATTAGTACTTAGGTATTTACTATCACCATGTAGCTAACTCATGTAACGTGATATTCAATTATTTTGCTCACTATGCAGATTAATGCACACCACAAAATTATTTTATAAATCTTATTACTTAATTAATTGATTATTTATTGTTCTGATGTAACAATTTTGGAATTTTATAACATTATTGTCCTGTTTAAATTACATTTGGTAAACAAAATGCAAATTTTATAATAAATGTTAATTTTAGTATTTTCTTATTAGATGAAATGTTTTGTGCAAGCATTTTATATAATAAGATATATTCATTCCGCACTGAGAGGTCATCGATATCTATTAATTAGGAGTATATTTTAATTTGAACAAAATATATATATTGGTTCATTTTTTATTATTTATAATTTATATTATAAGCAAACCGGAATTGCTTCCAGCACTGAATTGTGACCTTTCCACCCTGTATTATTTAATTGATAATAAGAAGGTCATAGTCATACATAAGTCATCATTACGTACCTACATCATTAAAGTGAATCCGTAACACCTCTCTATCCATAATATATGTCTCGAACTTGCGACTCTCGGAGTTACATCCGAGTAAAAGGCAAAACTTACGCAATGAAATGCAGGATGGTTGCGATTTCGGCGATCGTTCAATAAGAATTTAATACGATTCATAGTGTACGTACCTACGTACTTAGGTACTAGTTATTTTGCCTACAGCCACGATTCGGGATTACTATACCTTTTGTGTGTACCATAAATAACTATATTTAACGACCTACGTGCCAAAGTCATTGCAAGTAGTGTGATAATTAATAAATTACTGCAATCAGCCGTCAATAAAATTATGAATTATTTTTATAAAAATCAGTCGTTCGTTCCATACATTTTGACCGTGTAGGTATTGCACTTTTGTAGGAAACTAAATATCTTGACCCCACCAAGAAATTACATCTCCAACCAGCCCGCGAAATTCAAAATTTCTTGGGTTTTTTGCAATTTGCAGGCCAGTGCTAGGTTACAACCTAGTATCATTGTATGTTGATTAAAATATTATTCGCGGCTGTAAGACGTATGTAGTTACAGAATTATAATCATCAAAATCACCAATACAACCCTCCAAGTTCATAAAGGCGTAGGAACAAAAAAAATCAACAAAGTCAAAGTCAAAGTCAAAGCATTTATTTCAATTAGACCATTACAGGCACTTTTGAAAGTCAAAAATAAAAAAGCTAAGCTACAGTCACAGACACAAGGCATAATAACTTGCGAAAGTACTGTAGTTGCACATTCCAAATCGTAGATCTCTATGGAGAAGAATGGGCAAGAAACTCCATGGACACTCTTTTAAATCAAAATATTGTTACAAAATCTTGGTTACATCATTCATGTTGAGATTATACATATATGTGAGAACGATGTACAAAGACGACAACATACAACCTAGCACTGGCCTGCAAATTGCAAAAAACCCAAGAAATTTTGAATTTCGCGGGCTGGTTGGAGCATTCACCTTAAATTAAAAAAAAGGATTCAGAATGACGTATGTACTTTATAATTAAATACGTGGTGAGTGTTTCTGCGTCGGTGTCCCTTACCTACCAGAAAATGCCTGAAGTTTTATATGAGTCACCAACTTGACCCAGAGAAAGAACTTGGGACTTCCACCACGTCCACGCTCGGTACTTATTCCATTTGGTGTGTCCGGTCTACCACTGAGACCTTTGAAGATGGGAGAACTGGAGAACGGGTTATCGTGTTTTACGAACCTAATTAGTATTTAAAACCTTCGTTATCGTGAATTCGTGACTCGTCAGATCTTGAATGTACATTTTAATTAGCTAAATGGTATCGATCATAAAACAATTTAACGGACAAAAATGCGATCAAGTCATGACTATGCAGCGCAGGTATGTATAGTGTAGGTAATTTGTTTTTCTATCGTAGATTAACAGCTTGCCACCTCGGGCCTTCACCTTAAAAAAAATGAAGAAGGCAGGTAGGTACCTATATAGTGCTGTTCAAACTTTATGTCGGCTTGGAAGTTAGCTGCGAGTGTTGGTCTGCGCAGGCATAATTTGGTTGTGGTGGTTTAAACTTTCGGCGATATTTTCGCATACAAATAATTATGTGGGACGACGATATATCGCCGCGATTCTCTCGCTCGTATCAGCGAGGTGTAGAGGACGCATCGTCTTGACTGTATAATGCGCAGTTCATCACTCGACGCTAACTTTCGAGCCGCCATAACGTTTGAACAGAACGATACCTTCCAGTAGCGAAGGGTCAATTTTGTAAGAGGTAAGCCGGAGTACCTACATAATATCTTTAATGTGATTATTTATTATTTGTCTGTAGAATACTAACTGTGCCATTTTTAAAAGGGAATTAAGCCGGAAGGAATCGAGTTGTATGGAACCTTCGCCACTTAATTAGGTTTTTAAGTAGTCGGCGTTTACTAACAATCGCAGTGCTGAATATGATGTAGGTCATTTAGTTACTCCACCTCACTATTTAGCATGTACAAATTACAATTTGTGCGAAAAGATTAACATTAGATTTTTTGTTATCTGAACAGCGTCTAATTAGCATAACGAAACAATTTCAAGAGCCATTAGGTACCTACTGCCACTGTCCGAAAGACCGTTCAATGAACATCATGCCTTTCAACCACAATGAAGAAATCTTAGTCTGTTGAAGGTCATAGTGCAAAATTAAGAGGAGAACCTCCCGCGCGTCTTAAGTATAAAACCACGGAGGTTGGTCGGAGCTACGCGCCCTGCATACTTGAGTCCAGTTAATAGCAGCCTGTTCAGACTATTTAGTTAACTTCTCTCTCCAAACGCATACGCACTAACGCACGGGTCATGGATAAGTTTGATGACAAATTATAATTAGGTAATTTATAATGATCGACCGTAGTATAACTACTTACTTATATTGTGCGACGTTTCTGTTGCAATACAGTTTACAGTTCCACCTAGACGTAGAGCCTAGTTGGAATTTAAAATAGTAATAGATGACCTCGTAAATGCTTTACCAGTTTACCACCCTAGGATAAATGTCATTTGCACGCCATAAAACACCAAGCTCTCTTTTGGCTTTGATACCAATGTGGCAGTTAGGTAGACAATTTTACTTTCAATTTAGTAGGAGTTATTTGAGAAGCATTTACGAGATCAGTAGTATTAGGATATTGTAAACATGGAGTAAACGGACCCTTCACGAAGCTGTCCACCAAGCATTCTGTACATCAAACTTAGTACTTAACTCTACGCAAAAATTATTGCCGGGAATAGACTTTTTTTTGGGGTGAAAAATCACTTTTTAGGATGGGACTCAATGTAACGCACTCAAAACATTGTGCTGATGGATACATTGAATAGTTCGGGGGTCAAGGAGGTATTTACAGTTAAGCTATAACATTAAAAAATTGGTACTCTTTTAAAATACTTCAAGCTCCGAAACTGTAAAGTGAATCACATCAGATTTTTACTTTGGTACCCCATTATAAGATTTCAAGTATTTAACTGCAATAAATAGCCTCTGATCCAACATATCAGTTTCAGACACCACCTGCCCTAATTCGGTTATGTTCTTACTTACATAAAAAATTTGCAAGTGCTCAAAAAATACCTAGTTATCTTGATCGACTACGAAATCTGTCATACGCCCAGTGTTGCAAACAAGGCGATCAGTTTACCGAGCAGGGAAAGGATCTAACGCAGTGATTACTGAGATACTGCGATATTGTATTACATTGCACAAACAAATTTAAGAGGTTTCCTTTCATAATAAGAGACGTTGAGTAAAGCCCATTTAAGGAATTGTGTAGTACAGTACACATATAATTTACGCTCCACTTAAAACCGACGGACATGAAGCAATTTAGACACAATATTTTTAAATTATTCGGTTTTACTACTTTGAGCAGCAATAGTTACTCACACACAGCCCAGGGTACGGAAAAACCGTCATTAAAAAAAGCAGATGCAGTGCTTGGCAAGTCGATTTGATTCGAGTATTCGACTCACCCTTTCGTTAGCTGTTGGTGGTATAGATACGAGACCCTTGCTGCGCAAATCCGACTCTCACTTGGCTGTTTTGTTTTTTGGGCAGGCTAGACTGGATAATACGTCATATCATTGCTGCTAGGCTAGTTACAAAACCTAGTGAGTATTTCATACATATTTGATCATTAAGTCTTAAGCACACATGGAAATCTGTTTGGATTAGTTGCGTATTTTCTCACTGTTTTATTCCATTGTGATACTCACAATGATTGTCAAGAGTGCACCAGATAGTGTAATTGCATGTGACGCAACCTAATGCAATACCTGCAACCTCTATGTTGGTTGAATACAGAACCTAAGTAAATTAGTGTAGGTTAACTTTGTCGGTGGATGAAGATGTTACCAATTAAATGTGATGTTGGCAAGTAAATAACATTAATGTCCCTATGTTTTGGACGACCCATGTATGTTACTTACTATAAGTAAGTATACGTAGTAAATAAGTATGTAAGTATATGTAGGTATCCATCTACGGTGATCTGGTATGAATGTGAGCGTAGTGAACGAAGGTCGGAAACGAATAGATGCCATAATGCCCATCTAATACCTACATGTGTTTTATATATTTTTCAAAGTCTATGTTATAGGAGGAGTACACCGACGAAAAATGCGCAATCAATCACGAATGACCATGCATATTGTTGATGGCAATCCACAATCCAAAATCACGATCGGAGATAATTAAGTTTTACGTAACTTACGTTATTATTATTATGTTATAATCTGTGGCATTGAAGATTTCTGAGGCTGAACATTAATGTTGGACTGCTGGCATTACTTTCATTCAAACGCATATCATTACTAAAATGTATTGTGTCGCTTTGTAACTGGGCAGGGTAAACACACTTGAGCTAAACCGATCGATGGACTGTCAAGCTTGTCCCACCCGCTAGTGGGTGGGACAAATCCTATCCATATCCTTAATAGATTTAACACATGTTTGACGGCCTCTTTGCGCGATGGTCTAGTTGTCACAATAGATCGATTTCTGTTCTGTCTCTGAGTCTGAGTGCGTCCTTGGGTCAGAAATTACCTATGTTATCGGTTTTATCTGAATTAGTGGCTATCAGCCGTCTGAATTTGTGCCTGGTGATGACAATTTTCTTCTTTCCTCTATTAATAAGATTTTTGTCGTAATATGGGTCTACTTAGGCCTACTTTTAAACCTCCGCAGCCTACGCCTACCACCCCTACCTTCAACATGACATCATGCATGATTCATCCGAAATGCATCGATTGATCTCACTGTTTGATTATGCTCACATTCGCGCAAGCACCGCAGGTGACCGCAGTTTTTTTCTGTAAAAAATAATTAGAGATAACATTTCCCAATCCATACCTACATAGGTATGTAGGTAACCGAGAGATGAAGAAAACCTGTGCACATTAAGCGTATGGGACATTATAGAACCCATCTAATTAAAAAGATTGTGTTTTTGATATTGGGATATTTTCGGTTAAAACTGCAAAACAGCTTTATTTAACTTGCCTTGTTAGTTAGGTACCTAGGTACCTATAGGTCAAATCTTGCAACTGAATTTCAGGCCAGTACCCTCCAACCGATTGAGCTGAAATTTTACACACAATTTTGGTTCTATTGACAATAATTTTTTATGATAGTCATGACCTTGATCCTGCAGCCAGCGTCGCCTCCTGACGAGAGAACTGGCACGGACACGAAACTTTGTATTATACGCGTTTAATGTTGATAGATAAACCTAATTAATTTTGCTCTTTTTAATTGAAGGGCACAGGGGATAAACATGCGATGTCACAAAGATAATTATCTGAGAAATTGTTAAATTATACTTTTGATCATTGAAAAAAAGCTTAAAATAAAAAATAAAAAAATAAATAAAAAATAGCTATAAATAGCTTAAAGCTTGAAATAAAATATATAATATTGATTTCTAAAGAACATATATTTGTTTTGCGTGTGTAGTACAAAAACCCCTTTTCTTACTTATATTTATTAAGTTAGAGAAAAAAAATTGAACAAACTCAGAAAATATAGTATGAAATAGTATTAGTTTAAGCTTCACTATTCACTATATTATCCGTGGGGGGAGTATTGCTTAGCTTTTGGTCCACAAAACTTGGACATTGCTTGTTATTGCATTGTATCAATATTTTTCTATGAAGATTACTCCGTGACTGTGCATTGTACTAGTGATGGGCGTTGAATCAACGAACTAGTTGAATCAACGTTGATGTCTCTTCAACGGGATTAACGTTGACCGTGTACAAATCAACTCGTTGAATTCGTCAACGAGTTACGAGACAACGACGTTTATGAATTCAACTCGTTTGACGAAACGAGAAACTGAACCCAACGTTTTGTTATTTTCAACGTGCGTAAATTGTATTTCTTTAACAATAAAACTCCCGCTACGACGCGATAGTCATGACAATAATTTGAACTCTAGGTAATTAACGAATACAAGATTTGATATTTATGAATTCTTAAAATTATCATATTCGTGCGCGGAATGAAACGTTTCCGCTCCGGCGGGCCTGTGACTCAGTACTAAGCCTGAAAAAAGTATGAAGGGACGATCATCTAGAACCCTAGGTAGGTAGTAGGTAAACTCATCATAAAATGTTATCCAATTTCATTAGGTAAACTGCATCAAATTGTTCGTAAATTAACATTAAACAGCATAAGTACGTTAATAAAAGCGTTTAGGCGTTTATCGTTCATGCAAGTTGACGTTCATAACACGTTAACTCGTTGACGAAATTAACTAGTTGATCAACTAGTTGACAAACGCAATTCAACGTTCACGTTTCGTTGACGGAAAAACCTTCAACGACCCATCACTACATTGTACTGCAAAGTGTGTTTTGGCGTTTCGTTCTAGGTAACCACCTTTGCACTGCACTATACAATGGTATGGCCAGTTCTAAAAACATAAAAATGTGACATTGCATGTTTTTACCCTGTGCCCTTCAATTGTAATTGATTTTTAATTACAATTAAATTCTTTACGAATTACATCGACGTCGACTGTGTTTCAGTCGACGTCGATTGGTCGGAAAAAAGTATTCGATTAATAGATATTAGGCAACATAGTGGAGGGCAACACACAGGAGGCGATCCGTTCGTATCACGAATACACGCTACGTTTTTGGTGGAGTGTCTAGTGATTTAGTGTTCCTAATAATTTTGTAATAAGATCCTGATTATATTGTGTGTGAACGACGTGTGTCGTTTGATTCTCCTCGCCCGATCACCCACGTCCAAAATTCTTTATGCCCACGTCCTAGTAAAATCGACCATGGATCCAAATGATATTGTGGACCGTCCTGACGTCCCTTTAAATACCTATTTAAATTGGGTTTATAAATAGAATATCTTAGATAAACATGACTATTAAAAACAGATATTCACATTTATTTGTGTTCTAAATTCAAAAATATTTGAATTTTCTATTTTTCATATTAGTTTATACCTACCTTTGCTTCTTCAATCTGGCGAAAGCAAAGCGTGAAAAACAAGCAATTAGATCATAGTTTCCTAATAATTCCTGATAAAAATACCTACTTTCCGTTCTAATATTTTATTTCTTCGAAAGTGTATTGAAAAACATCGTTTGATACGCGTGGGGATTTGTTACTGCAGTTTTCGGTTCCATAATACCCTCGCCTGCAGCTCTGGTGTTAATTCCGCCTCGAATGCAATAACAAAGTTTCTCCACTTATATCAAAATGTACCAAAGAGATTTAAAAGACTTATAGAGGGGACATTGGGAATATTTTCATACAAAAATTTTGATCCCGAACATTTTTGATTTTGATCACACGAATGCTACCTAACAAGTGGGCGTATGACACTAGACAAAACGATTTGTTACTAAGTAGTAACAAGTAGAAGTATTGGATTACCATTTTCTTCGTCTATCGCTCGTAAATATTTGAATGTCTTTGAAATGTACTATTGTCGACATAAATACAGAAATGCTTATCAATTGAGAAAAGTCAGGATGCAAAAGCGCGCGCAGCGAGCTCGTAAAATCTAGCACCCGGTTCGAATTTGATAGGCTTTCACAAATTGTGTCAGTATAAAAATAAAAACTGAAAATAACGCAGAATGTCAGAGCGAGTAAAGCGAGATCGAAAATTTTAGCACTACATCGGGTAGGTTAGATTTTTTACAGGCGTTATGTACAGTAGGTACTAGATGCAACTAAGGCGACCGAAGCGAGCTCGAAATTTTTTGCACCCTCGAAAGTAGGTAAGTTCTTTTTGTTCATTCATACAGGAATGAGAATAGGAGGAATTCTGTCAACTTATGGAGGATTGAAAAAAGTACAGGATGTATTAACGGGTGTAGCCAGCTGGAAAAGTGTAGCACCACTCCTTTTGTTAATTTACACAGAAATGAGAATAGGAGGGTCCTGTCAACTCTTCCAGAATTGAAAAAGTACCTATACGATGTATTAGCGAGCGAAGCGAGCGAGAAAATTTTAGCATTCCGCCTCGGATAGCTGGTTTCTTTACAGTTGTCGGAGATTTCGGGAGAGTTGAACCCTCACCCAACACCCCTGCCTACGGCCTTGCCCCTGACATAGTTAGATTTTCAAGTTTTAAGACGAAGAGAACGCAATGAGCCAGCGAAGCGAGCCGGTGCTCTATTTATTTTATTTAAATCAATGAGTTCAGAAACATGATCACGGTCGACCTAGGCCCAGCCCAGGGCGGTGCCCGCCCATGACCCTCTGGATTCGCTCGGTACTAATAGAATGCAAGAGCGAGAGCAGAGAGCTTCAAAATTCAACAAAATTCAAGCAGTTCGCCTCCGCCCAGTGTATTAGGTTTTCTTTGTTCATTCATACAGAGATGAGAATGAAATTAACTCAAAAGGGCAGGATGCATTAGCGAGCGAAGAGAGCTGGAAAATTTTAACATTTAACGATAAGCAGGAAGTTAATCATTTATATCCGAAAAAAGATATTTAAAGAAGGTTTGTCAATTTGGCGTGTATGATTTGGGGGAGGGGGGGTCATGACCACTGTGACCCCGCCCCCTGGGCCCGCACCTGTCTATGAGTGGAGGGGAGTTCGGGAATTGCCCACGGGATCTTACTTCTGGGATAATAAGTAATCTATGTGCTATACCCGACTATAATTTATTAATTAATCGAACTCTGTGCCAAGTTTCATCCAGATCTGTTCTGCCGTACCTACTGGCGTGATGAGTACTTATGTAACAAACATCTATCCATCCAAACTTTCGCATTAATAATAGTTTATTTAAGATATGTTTATTTAAGCTGTAATATTTGTTTTTACTTTGAAAGTTGAATAGGTAATAACGAATAGTTAGTGTAAGTAGGTATTTAATTTTATTTGAGTAAGTAATACAGACTTTACAGACACACCCTCTTTTTTACATACTTACGTAGGTACATAAAAATTGGAAATATTAGTTCATAGTACTTAATATTAATATCAATGATTTATTTATTTAATATAATAAATAATTGATATTAATATTACTTATTTATTTATTTGTTTAGGATCTCCAACAAAGGATGTAGGTACACAAACACACGATATAAATAATGGACGACAAAAGTATCACGTAGGTGTACTCCTTCACTTACAGGAGACCACAGCATGCACAATAAAATGTATAACTAAACTAACAAAAATAAAGAACTAATTAAAAAAAAAAAAGAAGTATACAATTAAAACATGTCATTTGGTAATAAAATTGGAAAAATAGAATTAAAATAATATTCAAATAATTTAAAATTATTACCTAATTAACAAACAAAATAATCAACAATCAATTAACAATTGGATAAGTTTTTGAGACATTTTTTATAATTTGCGAGAGATTCACAGATGTCAAAATTGGAGGTTGCTCATGTGTTATATTGCCTGCAAAGTCTTGGCACAGTGGAGTAATGACCTAAGTTGGTTTTTGAGCCAGGAATGTAAAATAACTCATAATTACATTACACATGTGAAATATTGATACCTTGGTTTAGGATTGGACACCGGTGATGACAATCAAATGATTCATTAGGAATCTATTTATAGACATAGGTAATACTTTTACATAATATTTAATATCAATGACGCGTATCACGGGCCACCGCGAAAATCGGGATTTCACATAATATATTTACAGACACGTCTACCTCAGAAAAATCCTACCTACTTAGTAATAGGTAAATACTCCCGCGCCCCGCACGCCCTGGGCAACACTGCGCGCCATGCGCCTGGCTACGTGAGTTTCGTAGCTCTATTTGATTCTGTTGGGGGGATTGATTTTGGAAAAACTGTTATACACGTGTCTGATAATTTTAATTGAAGAGTGTGTACACCAATTTTCGAGTCAACCGACCCAGAGTTAAAAAAAACTAAAGTTATAAAGTTTCACAGCAAAATTACACCCCCCCATTTCACTTAGGGGTGGAATTTCGGAAAACCCTTTCTTATTGGATACCTACTCTTCACAAAGAATACACCTTTCATGTCTTTAAGACCAGCGGTTTAGGCTGTGCGTAGATATATCAGTCAGTCAGTCAGGACTTTGAATTTTATATTGGGGGATGATTTTACAAAAACTGTGATACCTACACGTTTTTCATCATTTTAACTGAAGAGTACGTACATACATTTTCAAATTAATCGACCCCGAGAATAATTAGTAACACAGAAAATTCAACACCCCATTTCACCTTCATATGGGTGGAATTTCCAAATTGTCGCTCAGCGGACAGACCTTTTGCGCGATCTCATGGCGACATGGAGAGAGCGACTGTCGCAACCCCGTGCAGGGCACGCCACGATAGTGGCGATAAGTCTCCTCTTTGAGGAGTGGCTAGAGAGGCGCCACGGCGCCCTCACTTTCCGCCTGACGCAGGTCCTCACCGGAAACGGTTGTTTCGGAAGGTACCTGCACCAAATCGGGCGGGAGGAAACGCCCGGTTGCTATCATTGTGAGGATCGCCCGGAGGACACGGTGGAGCACACCGTGGAGGTCTGCTCCGCTTGGGCGGAGCACCACCGTATCCTCATAGCGGCGATTGGCGGTGGCGACCTCTCGCGTCCGGCCCTGGTTCAAGCCATGGTCCGGGGCGAGAGGGAATGGGAAGCCGTCACCTATTTCTGCAAAGCAGTTATGCTAGCGAAGGAGGTGGCGGAACGTGAGAGGGACAGAACCTCACGTCCCAGCCGCCGCGGGAGAAGCACCGGGCGTCGGGGGCCACGTGGTGGCTCTCGGTCACCGTAGGCTCGGGCCTGTGGACGGTGAGTAAGGCCGCTGCCTCGAATTTTGCGGGCAGCGGGGCGGCGGCGGCGGCAGCGCGGGAGCGGCAGGATCTTATGCGTAAAATCAAATGGACCGGTTCTCGAAAACAGCGGCGCGGGAGCGGGCAACGAGCGGTGCACTCCAGTCAACGAGCGCCTAATGGGCTAGCTCGCCGTCCGTCCGTCGTATGACGACAGGCCGTGTCGACGGCGCGTTGTCCACGCGCGCCTCAAAGAGATGTCAGTAAACAGAAGGGGCCCGCAAGGGCCGATGCCTGCCAGGGCTGCGGGACTGTTCGAAAGAGATACCGCGGCCCTGGAACATAAAGGGCAAAAGAAGGAACATGGATGGTTTTTAGTCAGTAAAAGTCTGACACTCCCTTCCACTCCGCCCTTAGCGGGAGGAGTCATTTGATGATTTCCCATCCGAAAAAAAAAGGGTTGGAATTTCGAAGACACCTAAATGTAGTATACTAAATAAAAGCGCCATGTGTTGAAATTCCAATAATACAATAATATTTAGACTTTTAGATATTCATTTAGGGACTTGTTACTGACCAAAACGGATTTCAGGCCATACTACCTATAGTTTGGCTTAGGCAAAACCGGTTTAATGGTTTATCGTATCAGGATACAGTATAAGTAAATAGTAACCCGAACAAAGCAATTGACAAGCCCTATGATCGTCTTATAAACCACTTTATCGGTGACCTGTCTGTAACCTGAAATCGGTGGTTTCTATCTAATACCTATACAGGTATCAAAAGTTATCACTTTGAGTTGTTCGGCACTCAAAACAATTTGTTTTTGCTTGTAATTTCCCTATTGTTATTATGGGAAAAACGATCATTAATGATCTGAATGGGATGCCAGGAAGCCGAGCAGAGATCACGCAAGAAGGCTATAGGTGCACAGGTGAAAGTGGAAACATTTGCGAGTTTTTGCAATGTCGTGTAGGTACTTATGTCTCAGTCTCATCCGGACGTAATCATCAGAATATTTATGTAACTCATTGTGTCATAACTAAGTCGTAGTCTTTGTGCAGCAGATATAGATAAGCTTAGATTACATACTCGGTACCTAACTACGAACTTAAAACTGTTTTTCCGCTTCACAGGTTACCCGGTAAATGCTGACTAGGCAATTGGCTAACTAAGTTAACATAACTTAACATCAAGCCAGTAATCCCCGAAGGGTGAGACAGAGGTGTACCTAATAGTACCTACACTCCACATTTTGCCACATACTTAAGTCCCATGTAATAGGGGGCAAGCCTATTGCCGTAAATCGGATACAAATCAAGACTCCGTGGCAGCTACTGAGAAATTCCTGATAGAAAAACCCCAATAACTCTTTGCCCAACCTGGGAATCGAACCCACGTTTCATGAGTTCCAGCACTTCCAACTATCGTTTTACGGTTAGTAATCAAAAGAAACAAATGGCTTAAATAAGAGGATTTTTAAATAAACAAGCATACATAACATTTAACATAATTTATTCTATTACTGCTAAGATACACACTACATATTACAAAAACAACAAACATTTTACTTCTTCTTCTTTCTGTCGGCGCGACTGCCGCCCATGACTTCAAGTTGTTGCTTGAGTTCCAGCAGTTGGTTGTCGGGCACGTATCGGACCTCTTCGTGCACGATCTCGTGCTCATGCACGCGCAACGAACAGCCTTCAGGCAACACGGCACGAGCCACACGCAGTAATGTGCCCAGAGCCCACGCTGGGACATCAGTTACCTGTAATGTCAAAACACTTTCAATATGATTTCAGAGGTGTAATCGTACCATAATAATATGGATGCAATGCTTGACTCTTGACCATGAAGAAGACAGACGAAAAAAGATTGCATACGGTATGGAGGTGAGAATATTGAAATAACGTGTGGATGTGGAGTGCCAAAAATATATCAAGTAAGAAATTATAGGAGGAGGTGGAGGAGAAAAAGAGGTTTAATAGTGGCGTTAGTGACAAAAAAGTTAAAAGGAAATTGTTTGGCTTGATATGAGTTGTTGAAAAGGTTAGTTGAAACGCTTGTGACTAAAAGACTGATGAATATAATAAATGTTAGTGCATAGAGTGGAAGAGGAGGAGATAGAGTTAGGAGCTCGTGGCTAAATAATAACTGCCGCTCAGGTCGATCTTTAGGTTAAGCCGCGCTTGCCTAGGTTGGTCTGTGGATGGGTGACCATCATTACATACCGAGTTTCCTTCGTGCCTCGGAAAGCACGTTAAGCCGTTGGTCCTGCTGTCAGTTGTAGATCTTTAACAGTCGTTACAGGTCGTCAGTGGCCCGAGTCTGACAACCAGTCTTATATTACCCAGTTCTAACTGGGTTGTGGAGGTCTGACAGGCAGTCGCTCCACGTAAAATACTGGTATTCAGCTGCATCCGGTTAGACTGGAAGCCGACCCCAAAATATTTGGGAAAAGGCTAGGCAGATGATGCATAGAGTGGGAGAGGAACCGCTTAACAATAAGTGCCGTGTCAAATAGTACCTCTTTTTGAATGAGGTCCCTGATCCAACTGCCCAACGAGAGCCTCTAGGCTCTTGGCAATCAAGCCATTGGCGGACGACTCTCGGCACAATGATCGCTGTGTCTTGTCTACATCCGACATGTCGACAACTTCGCGTTCAAGTCAAGACACTTGATCGTGAAAGCTGAGAAAGATAAAGATAAGTAATTATTTTTCTCGGCTTTCACGAGATTCTAGGTATGCGGGACCGTTGTCAACAATCATTGCATGTCGCTCTAATCGATCCACCACCACTATATCAGGCTTTTTGGCTACAATAGTCTTGTCAGTGATGATGAATTGATCCCAGTACAATGTGATATTGCCATTTTCGAGAGCGGGATCGGGCACATAATTACCTAGAATGGCATTACGGATTCCACAAGGCTGTATTGTAAGTTGCTGATGATGGATAATCCTGGCTACAAGGTTGTATCTTTGGAAGTTCTCTCCGTTAGATAGATGAGAAGATCCGGGATAATGTGACGGATTGATTCACCCCGACGACGGTAACATGCCCGAAATAATTATGTCAACCATGCCGTCCTTCACAATAAATCTCAGGTAGTTATTCGTCCTCATAACTTCATGTCTACCTAATTGCACAGACAAAATCATCGGTTTCTTCGAAGAGGCCCACGGACGTAGCCAGGCTACAGACGCTGCTAGGAGTACATCGGGCCCGTACAGGGCCCGGAAAAAGCGTCTGTAAAGCTCCGCCATACCTCCCAGCGATCGCTAGTGTCAAGCATGACAGGTTTGCGCCAATTCTCTTTAGCTGTTAGGCCCTTATTTACCGTGACCACATCTCGATATATCCACGTCGGCGTCAAGGAAATATTCCTTGAGACTGCATATCTCGCGATTGTGGAGTCTTAGCGTTTAAAAATCCTTGACTTCCACCACCTTTCGCGGAATATACAATTTAATAAACGAAGAACGTGCGAGATGCATTCGATATACCGTCAACTATGTCCGGACCTTCCTATCCAGGGTGTGTAGTTCTGTTTGAGTTCATTTGAGTATGCCGAAAAAGCGTCATAGCGTACATAAAAACCGGCATGACCCAACCCTTACTAATTTCGGCGAAAGAAAAAGCTTCCTCAACAATGGTTTCGGTCTTCTTTATAATTATTAAGTTATTAATGTTGGTATGATACTATGATCCACGACTTTAAGCTAGCTAGACCATAGATTTAAATTACACTTAACTTAGAGGTTTTTCATCCTGCCACTATGAAGAATTTTTAACTCAAAAAAGATATTTTTAAATAAATTACCTGCACATTTCTTTCATAGACATTAAGATGGTACTCAGCATCAAGTGCAGTGCCACCTGGCTTAAACCGTTGTACTTTCAGTTGCTGGGCTGGTGTCGCCCAACTGAACAAAAACAAATTAATATGTATTAGTTTATCGGATCATAATTTGTTATGGAAATAAATTAAGTTAAATACAGTCTACACAGCTAGCATCTGCATAAAATATAGGTACCGAAAAACTAATCATAACTTGATACCTTTTGCTAGCCTACTTACCTAACTTTCATTTAATTAATGATTTAATGGTTAGAAATCAAAGATTTTGCAAAAATGACATAATATACAGAAGGGACATTGAAACACAAACTTTTATCAGGTACTCAGTACCTGGGTCTAGACCCAGTAGCACAAAAAACGTTCATTGTTTAGTAAAAAATTGCTGTATCATACAAAAGTGCAATACCTACATGGTCAAAGCGTATGGAACAGCAAATTTTTTGAATCAATGATTTTTGTGCCATGATGTCCCTTACACTATGTATGTATTTATACCATTCATCAACTTGAATCCCCATAACTTCAGCATATCTATGGATTTGGCTCTGGCAGGCTTCCAACACAGCAAAGTCGTACCCTTTCAGCTGCAGATTCAGGCAATCATAAACTGGTTCATCCGGCTCCATGCTCTGAAAAAATAAAAATTCTACTTTATCCTCACTTGTTATTAACTCTGTAGTGTAAATAGGGATCCAGCTTTATGTAGAGGCAACAAATACTTACAATTAAATAATCAGGTTCATATAAATCACTTTTTAATCTTTTCTGTTGACTATGAACTGCTGGCATGCTGAGATTGTGCAGGTTGTTAGGCTTCAAACATTGCCGAAGTTTTAACTGAAATTTAGTACAATTCTTTCCTCGTTAGTTACTCAGGTTAGCTAAAATTAAATACAATAATTTCGGATTAAGTTTTGTTAATAAATTAAGAATACTTACAAAATGTATTACTTTTTTACTAAACATTTTTGTGTTTTATTTAATTGTGATCAAATCAGTTATCTATCTAGGAAAAAATATATAATTTCAAAATAGTGAAACGATTAGTGTTATAAAAGCGAAAAGAGGTTATTTATCTCGCACTAATAAACAAATTAACTTTATTGATTATTCGTAAAGTATTTACACATGAGATACAAGATTTTTATAAATGAAATGGTTTAATTGCTTTTTTATTCCCAAATAAAAACTAGACTTCAACGCTACGCTATATACCGCTACTGCATCGCTACATATAAAAGTACTCTGTGATCGCTACTGACACTACTGACAGTGACAACTGACAACTGACACTCTCTAATAATCATAGAGGTAAGAATACTAATTCATTGCTAATAATGGAGTATTTACGTTCCTAGCAGTGACACTGACAGCACTTGACATTTGATTTTCCTTAGCAGGGTTATCGTTTTTATTTGATAGTGAGTATTATGTAGTATTGTGTGATATGTTAACGATACAGAAAAAAAATTATATAACATTGTATTTGTTTCTGTAGCCCTCCGATCTATTTAGTAATTTGTTGTGACTGGGATCGTAATATGGCATAGTATTCGTAATAATATAAGTATTGTAAGTAACTTGATTCGGCCAGCCATCTATATCATAGACTACTATATATACTATCTATGTCATATACCTTATAAGATCTCTATCGGATCGGTTCAAACCGTGATCTTGGTTGAATGACCAAAATTCTTTCAAAATAATACCGCAAGTGCAAGATTGATGCAAATAAGGCGCAAACTGTCATCACTGATAAAATAATAAAACTGGCAGTTTAGATCCACATGACATGATTCATACTTTAAAAAAAAAAATGTCAAAAATTGTCTATGTTTTGCTTTACCTTCGAGCGTGAAGATATCAATGAAATGGGAAGAATGGTAAAGAAAATCATAAGTTAGGTGTTCTGTATTTACGATATTGTAGTTGTGATAAAGTTAATGGTGTATCGTTTATGGTTTAGTATCTCTTGAAGCAATTTCCCAGAAGAAATGGCGTCAACAGGCAGTACACCCTTTCCTAAATGGCAACTGGCAATTCTTCTAGGCGCACCTCTTGCCATCAGTTTAGGTTACCTTTATTTCAGAAACAGATTAGAAGATCCAGAAAAGAAAAAAGTGTCCGAGTTAAAAGCCAAGACTACCATTTCATTGGATAATGAAGATAATAACGCTAAAGTTTCCGAGAGTGCTATCGACCGCGCTATGAAACTTAAAGGTGCCGGAAACCGGGCTTTCCATGCTGGAGAATATGATAAAGCTATAGCTTTATACAACGAAGCGATTGAGGCCTGCCCTCCCGACCGTCCCGTCGACCTTGCCACTTTCTATCAGAATCGTTCTGCATGTTACGAAAAACGCGATATGTGGGAGCAAGTTAAAGAAGATTGTACGTTTGCTCTTAAACTTAATGAGAAGTACGTTAAAGCGTTCTTGAGACGCTCTCGTGCAGCTGAGAAAAGTGGAGATCTCGTTTTGGCTTTAGAAGATGTTACTTCTGCCTGCATTCTTGAAAGGTTCCAGGTACAAAGTTCTCTCGTTAATGCTGATAGAATCTTGAAGGCGCTGGGTAGGCAGCATGCTCGCGAAGCCCTTGCCAAACGTCGCCCGGTCATGCCATCCAAGCATTTCATCAAGACATATTTCTCAGCTTTCTCTGAGGATCCCATTACCAAGTTGCAACTTGAGGATAAGGTTGCCAGTGGATTTGCTAAAGCGAAGCAAGCTCTTGATGCTCAAGATTATGATTCCATTGTTGAGGCATGCTCTCAGGAACTGAAAGATGCTGATGGCAAATACAAAAATGAGGCCTTGTTGTTGCGTTCCACCTTTTATCTTCTATTAGGAAGACATGATGAAGCCCAAGCTGATCTTGCAAAAGTTATTGATAGTGATGCTTCTACTAAAGTTAAGGTCAATGCCTTGATCAAGCGCGCTTCATTATTCACACAATTGGAAAACACCGAACGCTGCCTAGAAGACTTTGAGAGGGCTGCACAGCTAGATCTTAACAACTCGGACATTTATCATCACCGAGGACAAGTGTATTTACTTCTGGAACGCATGGATGAGGCCACAGCTGAATTTGCAAAGGCTGTTGAGCTGAACCCAGACTTTTCCATTGCCTACATACAGAAGTGTTATGCTGATTATAGACATGCACAGATCAATAAGAATGTTGGAGCTCTGACTCAAGTTCGAGCTGACTTTGAACGGGCTTTGGAGAGATTCCCTCGCTGTGCTGAAGCATACATCTTGTTTGCTCAAGTATTATCAGACCAGCAGGAGTGGGGACGTGCTGAGGCACTGTTTGATGCCGCCCTCTCGGTGGACCCCAACAATGCCACTCTGTATGTGCACAAAGGACTGGTGCAGCTGCAGAAGAGCACAGACTTTGATAAAGCAGTTAAACTGATCAACAAAGCCATTGAAATGGATGACAAATGTGATTTTGCATATGAGACATTGGGTACAATTGAAGTGCAGAGGTAAGCTAAACAGATTAAAATAATACTTGGCTTCATAGTATGTAATGATTTTGAACTGAGTTGACAGCAGGAGGATGGTCATGAGTAGTTTGATGTTCTCATAGTTATTTTGCATGCCATACATAATATTTAAATGTGTCTATTGATTCATGGCCAATAGAAAATCAGTTAGTATTTCTTTACTATTGACATCCTTTATTGGTGAGTTATGTTATCACTGAGCTGTTTTATCATCCTCACTAGTAAATATATACATGATAAGAAGCTTTATCTCACACTATCTTGTAAAAAGAATACTGTTTTATTGTTATGTAAGAGACAACAACCTTACAATATAGGTCCTTGATTTAGAAATGGTTGAATTTTAAGATAATATAATACTTAAAAAAAAAAGCAAATGGTACCTTATCATCCTGATAATTAAAAAAAAAGCAAATGGTACCTACCATTTGTTTTTTTTTTACCCCAATATATAAAAGATAGTTTACCATATCCATAGATTAATCTATGGACAAATATTTTAGGTACTTATTTATTATTTGATTAAACTATCTTAGAGTCAATATAAGTTTTTATATAAGTTGAGTTATAGTTTTAGACCTAGGACTTTTGCCCAGTCCTTTTCTCAAAACATTTTTTTATGAAATGCTTTATAAATAAGTAATATTGGCACATTTCAATAGACACAAACATTTATAGAACAAGTTTTACTCACCTTTATTTAGGTAACAAAATAATTGTATTGCAATTCATAAAAATAAAAATAAATCTTTTTCAGAGGAAACCTGAGACGATCCTTAGAATTATTTGAGAAGGCTATCTCACTAGCCAAAACTGAGCTGGAGATGACACACTTGTTCTCTCTGAAGGATGCAGCTGCAGCACAACTGAAGGTATCTGAGCGCTGGGGACTAGACTGGACTGTGAGCTAGACTCTTGCCATACAACTTGCCTCATACTCAACGAGAATAGAACCTGGCCGTCCAAGATAGCCAGAGAGCTCAGTATATTATTCGTAATTTATTGTTCTCAGTGTATGTATCCGTATCCTCTATGTTCATTACCCAAATTTTGTTATTTGTTAAAGCTTTAAGACTGGTTGAAATACTATTTTTCAATGTGTCATATCATTTTAAATTATTCGATTTCATCGAAAATCGTGCCAGATGGTATTCTCGTTGTGGACTACTGGTACCTAGCCGCCGCCGACTCGCATCGCATTGTTACAAGTCCTCTTTGGTGTTAATCTTTCTAGAAAGCTGCTTTAATAGGGCTTTTATTTCCCAATATATTGTTACTATTTAGGTGCACCTTAAATATGCAAATGTCAGTTTATATCTCATGATTCTTCAATTCAGTAGACAAACACAAGACATTACTATATAATGAATACCTGTTCTGTGTTATTCTTAATTTGTATCACAAAATAGAACAATAGCCTTACACAAGTAGTTCACAAAAATATGTTGTAAATATTTATGAAATTCTGTTAAAAGCAGGCTTAAAAATGTAGATGTAAATTGATTTATTGGCAGATATTTGATTCAAATGTCAAATATTTATGTGTAGGTTGTATGCCTGCTTCATATTGAAGTGGTAAACTAATTGTTTCTCAAAAAAACTATTAGTTTAGATTTATTTACATTTCTGCATTTAACATGAACAAAACATTTAATAATTATGTGTAGCTAAATTGTTGTTTGTTGTACACCTGTTGGATAATTAATTAAGAAAATTGAATAAAATCCTGTAATTGAAATACCTTCCCATTCTTATTGAATAATTGACTAATGAGGTAGGCTGAGCGGGAATTTAGGGCATGTTTTATTTTTCAATAAGTTTCTTAACTTATCGACTTTACATTGTGATATTTTATTTATTTTTTAATTTGCATTTATAGGCACTTAGTAATTTGGATTGTATATTGAGTTTTAAATTGTTCTATTATAATATTTTTTAAAACATGTATTAACAAAATATCGCTCAGTCGCTACATTAAATATTTGAAAATATTGTTCACTTCAACTATAATGTTTAATAAATACTTCTGGGAAGTGGGATCTTACGAAATGCGCATATTGAAACTTGTGCACGCGTATTACGTAGGGTGGCTATTTGTTCATTTAATTGATTATATTAGGTACTTACGAAAAGAAGAATTAATGTTAAATGCTGGCTTGAGTTGTGTAACATGGTAGGTAAATGTGTATTTAGTTTTTATTTGGGTCCAAAAGATGATTGCGAGTCTGTAGCGCTGCAACACTTATAAAATTTGTTGTTATGTATTGTGGCTATTTACGTAGTTTGGGAGTGCGCCTTGAGTTTGTGCGGCGGTGAACGCGTGCTGGGTGCGTCCAATACATTTATTTATTCACACATAAACAATAAAATCCAGATAGACTAATATATTTATTAACTGTAACTCCTTAATACTTATACTCATTTAATAATTTGTGTATTTACCCATAATAAACTGTCGAGTAGTCTTAGGCAATTGAATCAAAAAATAGAGTTTGAAAATACTTTGGATGCACCCTCAAATTATCAGTTAGATTGTGAATTTAGATTTGTAGCTCGCTGAGATGGTTCTACAAGAGTTGTTACCTCACCGATAGTGGATATTTATCAATTTATGGAAACTACGAAATACATTATTGAAACTTATAACAATTGGTTTTAGTTAATTATTCTGATGTTTAATTATTGTAACCAGTTTGACCAGTTTCTTTATCTCACTGCCTGATCAGCTCTTGAGCCTACACTTAAGAGCTCCTAAGAAAACTAAGAATAGGTAGTTCCGAATATTTTGGTCAAAGAGATTTAAAAGATTCATTGTGCGCGCATCACGTAAAACACCCCTTATTGTATTCAAAATCAAAATATTGAAATATAAGAAGCATTGTTCCGGGTAACATTTAGCATTTATTTCATCAAAATCGAACAACAGACGCAAAAGATATTAATGTTTAAAATGTTGTTAGTAACCTCATACGCGATTTCTTTGATAAGTTTAATTATTTACGTGAATAGGTTTTAGTTGAAGTGTAGTTAGAATGGCTGAAAATGAATTTGGTTTTATTTTTCCTTTTGTGTTTACTCTTTGCATGGAAGTAATAAGTACTACTTACAACCCATTACGAAATAAAATTTCTAAAAAATTAAAAAATCAAAACCCGCGACACGCAGCGCCGCAATCAATTGCCCAGCCACTGCGCCAACCGTGCCGTCATATAACTGTGGTTATGGCTTCCTCGGGCATTGCTGCAACTTTGCTTAGGGGTGGCCGGACTGCACATTCCGTTTTCAAATTGCCGCTGAATCTTGCAAGCGAAGATACCCCAACATGCAACATCACCAAAAACGGGAGAGTCCTTTTGAAGCACTGGAAGTTAATAGTATGACGAGTGCACAATGTCGCAGAAGCATGCATTAGAGGCGTTGAACCGCAGTTTGCATGCGCGGCAACCAGGCGCTGATGGGTGGCGTCGTTCGGCGACTTTAGACCCTGTGGACGGTGAGTAATGGGCTAGCTTGCTGTCCGACCGTCAGGCCGTGTCCACGGCGCATTCATGTTCCACGCACGTCTCAAAGAGATCAAACTCAGCAAACTGGAAGCGGTTCGCCAGGGCCGATGTCTGCCGGGGCTGGGACTGTTCGAAAGAAATACGACGGCCCTGGAACACAAAGGGCTAAGAAGGAACACGACATGCACGTTTTTCTCAATTTGGATGTTAATATAAAAAATAAAGAGTGGTTGTGTGAGTGGGCAGTGCTGTCGCCAAAGAACGAGTGGGTCAGTAAA
The DNA here is from genome assembly GCA_950022335.1 of Eurois occulta. Classification (NCBI taxonomy): domain Eukaryota; kingdom Metazoa; phylum Arthropoda; class Insecta; order Lepidoptera; family Noctuidae; genus Eurois; species Eurois occulta. The sequence goes on from OX465487.1 coordinate 15,475,067, forward strand.
ATAAACAAAAAAAAATTTACATGATCGTCGGCGATTCAAAAGTATACACATCCATAGACACTGTGATGGCTAATGTCGATAGTACTGCCTACCCCGTTGAATTTCTCAACTCCCTGGAGTTAACGGGCGTGCTGTCCCATCAGCTGGAGCTTAAAGTTGGCTGTTACAGGCAGGGTCGCCATGTAAGGTCGGGTGTTTACTCCGCCCAGAGCGGGAGGAGTCATTTGATGATTTCTCACCCCCAAAAAAAAAAAAAAAAAAAAGGTCGGGTGTTTAGGAGGCAAATGAAACGAATGAGGTTCGAGAATACACTGACTATATTGGACTAAAGATACCTTGTTATATACCTTACAACTACTACATGACACCAGTTCTGGTGACGTGACCAACCAGACTGTGCAACGGCACCAGGCTTCGTATCACAGAGCTTAGCACCATTGCGGGGTAACATTGCGGCAACGACTTTCTACTGGCCTGGCAAAAACATAACCAGATGTTACGACTCATTCTACTACCGACCCTGGTCTCCGGAGGGGAGTGATGTAGCGGCACTACAAAAAGTACTTCAGCAATATAGAACAAAAAGTACTACAGCGCCATCTATGACGCAGAGGACAAACTAAACATCAAAATCCTGCATCGCGCAAGTAAAATTATTCGCGACTTAAGACTATATAGAAGAACCCGACAACAACTGTCGGGCAGTAGCCCACCAGACGTAACACCCGTCTGGTCGGAGGATCCTCCCTTTTCTACGGGGGTTGAAGAGCTTTACACCCTGTTCTTCATACCCCCAAAACATTATAAAAACGGAGCTGCTAAAGGAGAGTACGTTTTAATTCACCGCATACCCACTATTTCAAATAACTTGCCATTTCAATTTAAGAGGTTCAGGCCAGTCAGTTCTAACACATTACGCCATGTAATCCCCGAAGGTTTAGGCAGAAGTGTACCTAATCGTACGTGCCCACATTTCGCCAGTTATGTTGAAGTCCATGTGATAGAGGGCGAGCCTATTTCCACCAACTGGGCACAACTCCAGATTCCGTGGCTGCTATTGAGGAATTCCTGATAGAATAACCCAATAACACTATTATTTATAGTATTTTTTTCAATTGCATAATAAATATATTGCTTTATGTTAAGTGGAAGAGCGTCACACAAGCATCTCCTTGCTTAAAAGGTGATCTCTAAATCATGTGCGTTATAAAATTATGTAATTATAATAAACATTTTTTAACACTGCCCTACCTCCGCATCGATCTCAGGACCACATGCTTAGTAGTCGCACTTGCGACCAACGAGGCAGTCTCTCACATACACACCAAAATTTCCACGCGAACGAAGTCGCGGGCAACAGCTAGTTGGAAATATTTTCATATAAAATTTTTAAATCCCAAACATTTTCGATTTAGACAAGAATGTTACCTGACAAGCGGACGTATGACATTAAACAGAGCGATTTGTTACGCCCTAAGTAGTAACAAGTGAGTTGGATTACCATTTTCTTCGTCTTGTCCCGTCTATTACTCGTAAATATTTGAAGGTCTTGTATTTTGGCCAAAGAAGGAGCCAGCCCTCTGGTCACGCGAAGTGTCAACCAATCGGGTCGACTTGAAAATTCCTTAAAAAAGAGACGCGCATTCAGGTCACGACCCGTCCGTTTCGCCCCAAACGGCTCAAAACTGTAGCTACCAATAAGGTTACCTACAGTAGGTATCTGCTCAACCGTTTCCACTAAAGCCAAGCGGAGACGAGAAGTGTAAATAACGTAATTCTATTGGTGGTTTACAACACTCTCTCCTTTCCTCTCGTCTCCGCTACGGTGGAGTCCGGCCCTGGGGTCTCAGCAGCCGCAGCAGCGGCGCCAGAATAGCCCGCCGTACTTGCAATATGAGATGGCGCGAGGGTGTCGATACAGGTTGCGTCCCACACCAGAGGCACGGTAATTCTACATTAGTGTATCTTCATAAAAACGGTCGGAACGCGAGTCATACCTACACGCCTTTTTTTTTCGGATGGGATATCATCAAATGACTCCTCCCGCTCTGGGCGGAGCGGAAGGGAGTGTCAGACTTTTACTGACTAAAAACCATCCATGTTCCTTCTTTAGCCCTTTATGTTCCAGGGCCGCGGTATCTCTTTCGAACAGTCCCGCAGCCCTGGCCCCTCCCGTTTGCTGACATCTCTTTGAGGCGCGCGTGGAACACGAACGCGCCGTCGACACGACCTGTCGTCATACGACGGACGGACGGCGAGCTAGCCCATTACTCACCGTCCACAGGCCCGCGCCTACGGTGGCCGAGAGCCATCACGGTGTGACCCAGGGAAGTGTACTGGGACCACACTGCTGTTTTTTTTTCGCGATTTCAGTTTTGGCTCATAGTAAAAGTTGTTCATAATGAAGCATAGCAAAAGAAGAAGAAGAAAATAGCACCTGCCCTCCGATTTCAACTGTGCACAGTTGAAATCGGAGGGCAGAGAGTCATTTTACTCAGAGACTGTTAGCGCCATGGCGCTAACAGTCTCGGAGTAAAATGACTGTGACATACGGAGGAACAGACGAAGAGGACAAATCTATAAGGGTTCCGTTTATTTTTCCATTTCGCAACGGAACTCTAACAAGTGAAACTAGAGAATTATCTTATTAGCTATATCGAATGCCTATCTGTGATCCTCGCTTATCTCGATGCGTAGCGAGGGATGTGTATTTTCTCTGGCGGAAACAAAGCTTTAGAGGACTGTCACCGATAGGCATTCGATATAGCTAATAAGCTAATTCTCCAGTTTCACTTTTTAGGGTTCCGTTGCGAAATGGCAAAAAAATATTGCTCATCTCTGGTAGAAACGCAGCTTTATCGTTATTATTTAATGCGGGCCCCACCCAACTAAAATCTAGTTGGCCGTATCTCTTTTATTACTAGTACCACTAAATACTTAGCATATGTCAAAAAAAACAGCTATTGACTAAATGCTTATATTTGTTGTCTTGAACTTCATTATAATTATCCATAACACGTGTCCTTTACTATGCTACAATGGCACGTTCACGTCTAGACGTTACGGACAAGACCCTGTGACATATAGAGGACTATTCGGCCCCAGTCGGGTAGCTGTGGCAAGAACACGATGTGCACTGACGACATATTGTAATATTCGTTCAGGTTACCAGCATGGTTTATTGTTTACCCAAATAATTATGAGGAATAGATACCTAGGTGCTTCCCACTGACAGTTGCCTGCACTCGGAGAAATCGGCGTCGGCAACAGGCATTGCAAACACTATCGGTAATTCCTAACTACTAAATGTAGTCGTTAGGATCGGGAATGAAAAATAGGCTCCTCGCTGTCTGCGGCAGACTGCCAACTTGCCAAGCTTCAACTGGCCTTTTTACTTTAATTTGAAATCAGCCTCTTTCCATAATTCTGTCACATGCTACGTCCTGTCTTTAGATCTGTTTACCTTATGTCAAAACTTGTTTAAATTCACCATGACACACTGCTCGTTTCCACATGCTTGAGTACCACTACACGCTGATTTAAATCGTATTCACCAATATCTATTCACTTATCAGTGATTGCGATAAAGTTTCTATAGATTTCAAATATGCACACACATGTTGTTGATAAAGTTGTGCCTTTGGTTGTTTTTGTTTAAGACAAATGAGGCACTACTCTGTTATAACTGTTCGTCGACCCAGAGCGACTGGAACCGCTGCGGAGGAGACTTCGTACCGTCGACTCTTACATTTAACAGCACACGGATGTTTCTTATTAATTGCACCGGAGGTGTTGACAGTCATTCTACTGATTACATTGATTTACAGTTGAGTTTGGGTTCATAGCTTCAATGGGGTTTTGTGTTCCAGAGAACGCGATGTGCTTTGTGAGGTCGTGGAGTGCGCGGGCGCGGCATGCGTGGATAGTGCAGAGAGGATGCTACCAGTCAACAGCAGACGATTTTATTCCTCGAACCTTGTCATTACCCACTAGAGCCATGTCTTGTAAGCAAGAAAGGTGTGTAATATTTCTGTATGTAGAACCAATTGTTTCCGAAGGATTAAGTGTGCAAATAAATTAATTGCTATATTTAGCAGAGTAACTTAGAATAATACCTACTTATTAAGTGCGACCATGAGACTAGCTAATGGGCGTTAAATATACCCTTAACGAAGCCGAAAGGCACTTGTTTTCCCCGTCAATGCGATCACTTTTTTGTTCTAGACCATATCCGGGAATCTTCTAGTTACGCAAAAGTTCCAACTTTTTCACAAGTTATGAGTTCGTTATATTGAGTCCTACTGTGACTCGCGATTTTTCATCCCCAAAATAGCCTTTGCCAGTCGTTTCCCAACAATAATTTTTGTGAAGTGTTACTTAGTTTGATGTTCAGAATGCTTGGTTGACGGCTTCGTGAAGGGTCTTTTTATACCTTGCCGTTTTCACTTCGCCACCGAACTATTTAGTTATTTTATCAAAAATAAATTGTTCCCCACGCGTCACGGGTGTCGAACCACTGATCTAAAATGAACTCCTTTAGGTAGTTCAAACTATTTTTCCAATCGAATACTAATAAGAATACTCATATCGAATACTTATATTGTGGTCGAAACAATCAGTCGGTATACCTATACCTAGTTCCTAATTAATACCTACATAGGCACAGGTATACTACATAGTTACGTGATAAGATAACACTGGCCATCTTATTTCAGACATCCTGAGGCCGAGTACAAGGTGTGTCTGTGCCAAGCAGACTGGTGTAACTCTGCGTCCAGCTTGGTCCCTTCTATATCTATTAAACAATTTTTTTTTAAGTTGATTGCGGTAATAGTTGGGAACATATTATTTTCTGATGTTTCCATAGAAGGCATGAAATGTTAAATGTTACTGGTGTACACAACTATCATTCACGCTGTTTTACTTATCTGCCATTGACCCTCCATCATAGATGTCTCCTTATAGGCTACACTGGATCGCAATAAATGTGACTTTATGGGTTTATAAGCAGCTTTCACTTTATCTAAGGTGTCTCTGTCTATTTCTACGAAAAGGATGGTAAGAAATGTGTGTGTTAGTGGGCCGCGTCCGCTGCTCGCACGTGTCTTTTTTGTAGACGGGCATCAATCTAAAGCTACATACTTAATTAGAAAAATGGAATATTATCTAAGCTGCAATTTATCAGGGCTGTTACGGGAAACGACGCGCAAAATTCAAATCAATTAGGTAGGAACTAGGTACTCATCAATTTTAAAGATAGTTAGGCAAGATACATTTTCAAAAATGCATCGTTAGTCACTTGGTACCTCTGTAATAAGGAAGCCTTGTGCAAAATTTGACATGAGAACATGATTGTAGATCTAAAGGTTTAGGTTTTGTGCGTTTTTTGTCTGTGAATTTAAGATTTTTATAAAGTAGACGTGTTAATGTTGAGGGACTTAACTTAATCTAAAGTAAAATCTCAAAATTAGGTAAGTAGATAAAAAGTAATATAATTGTTTAACTTATCACTAAAATAAATACGTACACTAAATAGGTACTACCATACAAAATAGTCTCATTAAAGTCCAATTATTTACTCCGTCACTGACCTGACTCACAGTGACATTCAGCAACAATTTTTACTAGCTCTTTATTTGGTAAAACAGTGTTTGTAACGTTTTAACATTTTTTATCTATTGTAAACATGATTAATACAAATTATTTGCTACTTACATTATTGAGGAACGCGTGTTTTCCGCAGTAGATTAGTGTGTGCACTACCAGTAGAAAATAGGAGCATTTACTAACACTGCAGAACAGCTGCGGGAAAATTATACGACCTTGCCAGTCATGCCATGGCTAAGTTGGGATAACAGTTGTGAGTTAGTGCGTGAAAATACAATTATACTGGAGGGTTTACGGTGGTTTTGCTCATACTACATCAGGTCTCGGATTGGTTGACAACACCCGCTTCAATGAGTTTTCTCACTGAGAAACTTTCACAAAAGAGTACTACCTAATACGTTTTTATTAAAATTTTCCAGCCACATCACCTTTTGGCTGACGTAGATTGTATACACAATCTACGTCAGCGAACTTCGTTAAACTTCAATGGAGAGACTGAACTGATGAGTATTATGAGTAGAGTCCTACCTTAAATGGTTGTGGCCAGTATGTACAACCAGTATACCTCTAAGATACTAATTTCAAGTTATAACTTGTGTTGTGGAGTAAGCTGATCCATCGGTGGGGTCGATCAACAAATAAAATTTAAGTTGAATTATCTAATTCATTAAATTATCAAACTTCTGCACCAAAATCGTTTTTGTTTTTGGTATTGTGCTATATAATTTAGCCTATTAGGTCTCTGAAATGTACTTAACAGCCATTCATCTTTCTTCTTCTTGATCACTATCATCGTCATCTTCCAATTCGTCTACGGCTTGAGCTGCATCACTAGTTACAGCTTGTGCGATTAATCCTGTAATACCAGTCTCATTTTTTCTACCCTCTAAAAAATTGTAAACAAATTCGTCGATTGCCTCTTCATCAAACGGTAATAAGTCTTCGAGCTCAATTTGTCGTTTTCTCCTTAATTCTTTAGCACTTTTCCTAGTGTTTGAATAGTTATTTTCATCATTGTCGACAATGCCTTTTCTGTATATTTCTATCGGCACGTTACTGCCATCACTAACATCGTATTTGATCCCAACATCGGTTTCTTGTATTTCTATGGACCCGAGCCCACTATCGATCAATGACTTCAAATTTTTTGCTTTGTTATTCCGACTGGCATCGGTGAAATCAAATTTTCTTGCTGATTTTTTAATTATTGGATGAAGGTGTTTAACTTCATTTGTTTCTAAAGGTTTAGAAATCTCATTGTTGACTGTTTCCTTGCTATCAGGAACTTTTGGTTTTGAGCCATAAGTTTTAACTTTGGAGTGTCCCTGTATTATAAGATACATCGGCACTGTAGGCGTCTCAGTTGTTTCTTTGAGAATCTCCGAGTACTCTTCTATAGTGGTTGGGATCGGTGTTGTAAAACGATTATGTAAATATGGACCATGCGTGTACAAGGCTGATTTTTTATCGGAAACTTGTGAATTCACATGAAATTGTTGCTTGTGAGGTGCTGTTGAACTTTCAGCGGGTTTAACCGGCGGTGGCGGTTGCATGGTTTGCATTGTTTCAATTTGTGGATCTTCCGGTTTATTTTCGTTAAATATGTTAACGGTCTCAGACGCGTGAGCATAAAGATTGTCTTCGGGCCTCTCTGGGCCGTTTACCATTGGCATCGACATCATCGGTCCGAGCATATCGAATAAGCTTGTTTCTAGTTTTATCGTTGTAGTGGGCACTGGCGTCGGCTCGAATACAATTGTTGTTCTCTTTTCGGTCGTGTCTTGTGGAGTCTCCGTCGTAACTTCAAGTAGTTCAATAGTTCGCTCTGTTGGCCATGTCACTTGAGTAAAAGCAACAGTATCTGGTATTGCAGTAGTAGGCGGCAAAGCAGTTGGAATGAACGTTGATACAACTGAAGGGTTTAGTATCGCTTTGGGCGGCGGTGGCGATTCTGACAACATTGGTTTGTAGAACGAATAGGGATGTCTTGAAAATTCTATATGATCATTGAAAATTAAGTTATGAGTGTCATTCGCGGCATCATTATCGTCGACCGGTGTCGTTGGTCCCCAACCAGCGTAATCACTACTTACCGCATTTTCTAAGATTTTAGTTTCATTCGAATCCCTTAACCAATTTTGGGTGGTTGTTGAAGACTGATAGATTAGGTTTGATTCTTGCAAGGCATACAGAGATGTAAGATGTTCGGGTACAGTTGTGGAATCTTGAATAACATTCTGAGGTGAGTTGTTCGGATTCATTGGGGACTGTGCTTTATTGCTTATGGGAGCTTTATCATCAGAGAGTATAAAAAGCGGTGGTTGGTGACCGGGCGGAGGTGGCGGTGGTGGTACTAAAATAGTCATTGGATAGTGATCGCTCAGTTTGTAGGTAAAGTCTTCGTACTTATTTGGTTGAGGCCGATGTACGTGGCGCCTCGGCGGCAAGGGGGGCTGTCTGGAAGTAACGCTCGGTTTTCGTGAAGAGACGCCGAGCATAAGCACTTCTGATTTCCTCTCTGGGTAATGCTCCCGTTCCAGTCTAGTTTCTTCAGCCCAGTAGTGCACTCGTTCGAGGACTGGAGGTTCGTAGTCATACGTCGGATCGTTGCGCAGTGGGTCCCCACGACCAGTTAGTGGCTTCCATTGTTCAAAGTCCATACGAGGAGAAAATATCGACGTTAAGCTGGCTTGGTTTTGCATTGCTGCTCCAACTGAAATTATTTTAGAAATTTTTAATTAAGTCATATTGTGCTAAAAATGCATGAATTTCGTTCCATAAGTAGATAAGATACTTACAAGTTACATTAGCAATTTGATTGATCGGCGCCGAATGAGCCGCAACCAAGTCCGAAGAAAACGATCGAGAAGTTGTGACTGTCACAAGGAACAGTAACAACAATATATGTTGCTTTATCTGGAAAAAAAAATCATGTAGGTAAACATATTCTGTATGTACTCTAAACGTAGAACGAACGGCGGCTACTTATAATTTACCTTATAATTAAAGTAATTCCAAAAACATACATTTTAAAATCATTGGTACTTTTATTTTCCATCGTGTCCCATTCGAAGCATTTGTGTCCGACATGTGAATGATTAATATTTCAGTTTTTCGTCGCATGAGTCGTTTATATGTACCAAACTATTGAAAACATGAATTTCATCCAATTAGTAGAGTGGAGGCGAATGGTTTTTGGGAAGTTTTGGACACGACAGTATCTCGTTAAAATACCGACTGCTTCGGCGGGAAGAAAGACGAGCTAATTTAATATTTTAACCATCCTCTTTATTTATGTATACGGAATGCTTGACCTCAATGGCTTTTTATGGAAAAAACTGAGCAACTTCAAGCCGTTTCCTTGTTCATATGCGTTGTTCCAAATTTGTTTACACAATTAAATCACAAATGAAGCTAAAATTTAACATTCTGCCATGGTGCCTAAATGTTGATTGAAACATATCCCTGACCCTGAATGTACCTATGACATATATCCATGTGTGTGTACCGAATGCGTTGTTCAGACAACGGCTCGTGGCAACGGACGTCAAACACTATGTCAGAGAGAATACACTATCAACATTTCAAAATTATATTGTTTAAATAGATAATAATGAACGTATTTGACTCAAACGCATTGTACCTTTATTATGTCGTAGCATTAAACATTATGTCAGTCGTAGATATACTTTATTGACACTACTTCCGTCATCGATATGACCTTTATTGGGAAATCGTTGGGATGTAAGACCTACTGCTATGCCTCCAACACCTCAGGTACCAGGATACAATGGACACAGCAGCAGTGAAAGCGGCGCGTGCGCCGAATCACAAACACGCACAGTACTTGACGGGAATCATATTATAAGGTGTTTTGCATTTAATTTATCCTATTTTAAAATTTCTTTCACTCTCTTGTAAACTAGATAGGTACCTAGCTGTACTAAGTGTACTCTCGGAAATTTCGGTACATGCTGTACGTAAACGAGATGTGACAAAATTGGATGCGGCAGTACATCGCTAGGTCTTTCAAAAATATTGATTATTTCAATGACCAAAATATCTTGGCGGTCATTAATGAAACTTTTGAAAATGAGGTACCTACATAACCTACACCTACAGGGTGGAAGGGACATCGACGCACAAACCACGTGTTCAGTAGGTGTACATCATTTCGTCTTTTTCATCGATAATTACAATTTTTCATCGATAATTTAAAAAAAACAGCTATCTCCTAAGAAACTGCAATACGTACTCGGTCAAAATGTATGGAATAGCTGGAATTTTTAAATTACCGATGTAAAGTTTCTGTGTATGTGTGCGTCGATATTCCACCCTGTATAATTTGTATTGTGATAAATCATAATAATCAGCCTGAACAAAGTTTATCAGGTCATACAGATGATACAGTCTGTTTTTTGGAACAGGACTAAATTTGAAACTATGGGTTGCTGGTAGAGCTAGTAGGCAAAGGAACCATGACGGCATCACTTTCTCAATTTTGGAGGAAAATAAAACTTTTGCCTGAGCTTCTTGTCAAATAAACTTTAATTAAGAATATTAATATTCTTAATTTAAGTTTAAGAAGACAGTAATCATTATCGAGTGTAATGTTAATTTGGTCCCCGCGCTCATCTAATCGGCACGTTCAGTAAACATTTGTTCGGACTCCAAACGCGGTACAACTTTCCTTTTCTAGTTTTATAAGCATTGTGGTTAACCGAGTCCTCCAGTTTTAACTGAATGAAATTATATACTAACCACCACCGGCTTGCTCAAGTTGCTAGTGAAAACGATATTGACTTCTGTATACTTTGTAAGATTTGAAGACCTAATATACTCTATGAAATTTAAATATAACCTACAGGAGGCGTAATTTCATTCTGAATGTACTATGAACATCACAGTCCATAATCTCCAGGAATAAGTTTTTGCGAAAAATATGCACAAAAAAGTTAAAACACTTATTTGGTAAGGATTTTATTTAATACAGAGACAGACTTGAAAGTGCTCAAACAGTAACTTTTTAATTTATTATTAAGGAAATGCCTGTTTTTCTTCTACATATAGACATATAGTAGGTAAGGAAGCAAGATGGTCGTAAAGTGATGGCTTTAATTTTTAAGTCACTCATGAACACGATGATTACTTACAGGTAAGTGAACTTTGTAAGTTTTATGACACATAATGCATCTGCGGACATTATACATCATTACTTTTTACTTACGCCCATCTAGCCGCTGCTCCGTTACTACATGAGTATGTAAAGGTGCATCCACACCGCAGTTACTTTTTGTAGAACAACGTTTCTAAGTGTTACTGAGCAAAATCCGATAACAAAAATATTATGTTAAGTGTGTGTGTGCAAGTATATGTTAAGTAACGATCCCTTAGTTTTGAAAACAGTACGCGTTGGGTGTAGTAGTGTAGTATGCGATAGGGACGCGATCAGTAACGTTCAACAAATAGTAACAGGTAGCCACAAAAGTGACAGAGAGTTACCTAATGTTACCGTGTTGCACAGTGTTGCTCCACAAAAGTTAAGTGAGAATGCACCTTATCAAAGTATATGACATGTTTTGTCATGTAAATGACTGCATTACATTATATCTACCTATTGTACGTCTTTTTTAGATAACTAGTACGACCATTACAGGCTACTTGCATTCTTAATCATATTGTTATGATAAAATGTCTGTCTGAGGCTTTGAGAAACCACAGACAGACATTTTACCATTACACGTTTAATTAATTCAAAGACCTCTCGCAAGGATTAAGTATAATGTAAACATATATCGTCGACGTGCTAGACACAGCTTTTTTTTCAAGACACGAGTTCCGTTTACATAGGTAGTCCATAAGCTACAACTTTTATCTGAAGTATGTATTTTAATGAAAATGTAAGGAAGTTGAAAATTAGATTTGACCAAGAATTCCTTTGTACAGTCAGGAACTTAAGTAATTAAAAAAAAATACTATGTCGATAATGTTGACGGAAAACAAACTTCATGAGATTTTATATCGTAAATATTTTGCTAAGGCGGCAACACACCTCCAATAATAGCTGTTGCATGTAGAGATGAGCAAGCACTGCTACCCACTTAATTTTAATAGGTAGGTATGTAGGCATCAAGAATTACCTACGTACACGTCTACAATGGACGTGACATAAAACTGCCTTCGAACCTGTCTCCGACACAGATTCCGTTAGGCTTTGGTGCCAGCGATGCTGCTTACGGATACCAACATAAGCGCATGCATTATTTACTTGTATTATATCTGCCGGCTATTATATTACCAAGTAGGTACTAGTATTAATTGATTTCTTGAAATAAACATAACACAGCTACGGTAAAAAGTAGAATACATTGAAACGTATGATAATATATATGGAATGTGGGACAGTGCATAAAATGTCTTTCTTACGCGAAAAGCTTCGTAAGATTTGGGTTAGTTAGGTCTATGTAGGTACATATTTTTATCGTCAATCTTTTAGATCACTCTGAATATAAATTGATATTCTTCGAACCTCATAATTACTTTTCATAAATTAAATATGTAAATCAGTCGATTACGGCAAAACGAAAACGAAATCAATCTAAAACTAGTGGACAGATTTTGACAAATGAGGTGTCAATTGGTTTGACCTACAATTAGGTAGTATAGGGACCGGACGACTTTATTATTATGTATTGCACATACCTATCTACTTGACATTTCTATCCAAGCGTTTCTCAGATTGAAAATACGTACGGTGGGTTGTTCGTTTTTTCCGTCCATCAAGAATTTTATAATACTTTTAATACCGGGTTGGAGGATTTTGGGATGGAACCTGTGGAGCATGAAGCGAGCCTAACTTACTACTAGAAAACTTACGTTATACAATATTACTTTTAGAGAGGAGTGTTTGATACTCAACCAGTGACCTCAACTGCATTAACCGATATTGTAGTATTTTCACTGAAAGACTTTAGTCTCGAACTCTCTTTCAAAATCTTTCAGTGAGTGTTTAAGTAAAAGGTACTTATAGGTACTATTATTTGGTGGTTTGCGGTATAATAACTCATGCTATTAAATGTTTGGACCGACCAATTAAACCGAAAACGACGTTTATGCATGTAATCAAATCGTAAAAAAACGTAACTTAGGCGCGTCCGTAAAATCAATTTTCTTCTAATTTCTGAGTAGTCGTATCGACGAGTAGCGTGAAGAGAACTGCCGGATGAGGCAGAGCGGCGCGGACGCAGCCTGATGGGGACTCATCACGTGATAAATACCTACACTCGCTGTTGTAATCAGTATCGAGTATCGACTGTCTTCAGTTTTATCATCGTTTCTTACCTAATGTTACGTTTAACACATCATGCGAGCAAAATACTAAAGAAATATGGTTCCGATTGTTTGTTATCTTATCATCCGCAGATTCTCAAACGGCTATACCTATATTACCTATATATTTTAAGCGGGCTTTTAGACATAAATCATTATTCATGTTCTTCCAAAAAGTCGTATATATTTGTTAGTGAAAGTTTTTGAAGCATTTATTTATAAAAGTCGACGTTGATTCACGAGAGGCGGAGGGGAGCCGGGTATTGCGGGGGGTGGCGGGGCGAGGGCGTGGGAACGCCGCGCGCGCAGACTGAGTGGCGCCACGGGCGGTTTGACGCCAACGTAGCCGCCCGACCGCCCTAGGCCACTTATAACTCTTTTCGAGGATATTTGATGATTTTGTTCCCTGGATGCCATCAGTATGAATGTCCGGTTTGTGTTGAAGCGCATGGCCAAGTTCGCCAACGGCTTCGATATGGATTTTAACTAATCACTTAACTCTGTACATGTATGTTGCTTATGTTGTCATGGTGGTAAGATCTACATTACATGATCACTGTGAAATGGTGATACAAATGTTCTCCTCTTTCTTGTCTGAAACTCAGTAGGTATAGGTACCTCAGTAGGGTTCGGAACACTCACAAAAGTTGTCTGTCGTAGTTGGCCGCCTCTACATAATTATAAGGAGTCAAATTACCAACATATTTTCCTTCTTTTAGGAGTCGACATTAGGCATTAATCAATCCATAAAATTCTATTGTTTTAGTCGATCGTGATAGTCCGGCACAACGAGGCGACACCGACCTCTTGGCGTGTGGGTGCAGAAGGAAAGATATAACACTTTCACACGCTTTATGTGTCGATGACCTGTCGGCTCGTCGGCTCGTCCGCTCATCGGCTCTGGGAGGCAGAAGACTTGCCCACGTACCGCGCCCGCCCGCGCCCGAGGCGCCCGCCCGCCGCCGCCCGCGACACTATCACTTGATTTCCCTGGATTTTAATGGACAGTGATGGCAGCGAGGACGCTATTCTTTTATTCATAACGTTGTTACCTACGTGTGTGTAATGCTAAAGTACTCTACGAAACCTGGCGAACTAAAATGATTTTGTAACTTATTAGCAGTAGTGAGAGTGACACTTGTGCTGATTTGCATACAACAATTAGACACATGAAATCTTGAGCAAGTTGATTTAGTTAAGGACTGAATATTTTATTGGATTATGCCTGCCTATGCCTATGGGCATATCGCTACGCAGTTACGAAACCATAACATTGGCGTACGATACTTCTTTAAAGTAGACAAAGGATTACGTAGTGTGGCATACCATCAGAAAATAAGTCGACATTCACTCTGCCTAGTAAATAAGCGCAAATAAAACTAGGAACACAACACAAGCAGTTGAGATATATCACGAAAAAGTCACAATTTAGTTCCTTTCTTTTGTTTAAATTGAGTTATATCTTTTTGAGCTTAGTCTGTTAAACAAGGTGTAAGTTTCTACTTGAAATTACTGAAAACCTGAAATGGGTCATTGTGCTCATCATTATAATAATAATAAATCTTTTACTTCATAGAACAACTATTACTCCGGGACCAATCCTAAAATCAGCTGTTGCCAACATTTCATCGAGTAATGTGAACTTAAATGTCTGGAGCAGCTGATATCATTTTCGCCATTTTAGGGTGGTCATTCGGTTAATTTACTACGGCTGATGGTTTAACTACAGAACAATATTTATAAATCACGCAAAAGCATTGAATTACATCAAGGCCATGTCTTTCTTGGAAATGGTATCGATTCGAGTAAAAATAGAATCTGACTGAATTAACAAAGGCTAAGGCATATAGCCATCACGAGATTGACCGCTTACGCCACCATTACATAACGCCAGTTAATGGGCACCAAAAAGTTTTTTATGGCAAGTTTTCCAAAGCTTAAGTTTAGAAGAAAACTAGTCGAGTAAGAACTTTGCACTAGAGTTCAGTAGACGAGTCAATTCACTTGTCTGCTATGAAACTTTATTGAACGCCTTTGACCCACACTTGACCGGTTTCAGAGTGGGCGTTTGGATACCGCGCAAATATGTTTTATGTGCGGAACTGCTGACTAAGCATTTTATGACAATTCTCAATTTTTATGAACAATCTATTAATAATAAATAATATTTACGACCCTTTTCGAAACTTATAAATGTGAAGTATACGTGGTTAACTCTATTGTAGTGTGTGGTGTAACTCTATTGTAGTATCGATTGGTAAAGGTTTCCGTTATTCTTGTTCGCCAAATTATTACACAGATATAACTAAACCAGCATCTTGTAGATAAAGAGAAATAAGGAGTGTTCTATATTTCTACGTTTTATTTTAGTCCTCATGGTTTATAAACTGTACCTAACTAAGTAACTACATACATTTGCTGCGAACAGCCATGCGAAGTCATTCAAAGGGTTGAAAAAGAAGGATCTTTAAGAAGCACCTCATTTTTAAAGTAGCACTATTTGTTTTCAGGAAAATTATACCTGCCTATAGAAATGCAGGTAAATGGGTATTTTAAGATATACATGCTGAACCAAATGTCTAACACTGACACTGAAAAACATAATAAATCTATAATTTATAGCTAACTACCAGAAAATTGTGGCACGCATAGCGTGTAATAAGTAATAAGAATAACAAACAAACGCTTCAAGATTATTTCGAATATAGCACTGTCACTGGACATATCTTACAAAGTTTACTTTGCATAAAACATTTACCTAAGTTGTACAATATAAAGCATTACATTGTTATTGAGTTCTGATTATTGTGTAGAACTGAACACTTTTAAACTGGGAGGTTAATAAAGTATTTACGCAATATTATAGTAACAAGGAAATCTTAAGAACTTAAAAACTAGAAATTCACGAGTTGTTAAAATTAAGCCTCTAGCGCGTTGATGTCTTTTGTACGCAAAAGAAATTATAGGTTCCGTAGCTCACCACAGGACAGTTGAAAGTTTTAAGTATTTCTATGTTATTAGTTTTAAAAGTTATTATTTTGTTTTAAACTAGGTATTATTTGCATGTGGTTGATAAATGATTTGTAAAAAAAAAGTTTATTTAAAATGTTGTTTTTGGAATTTCAAAACAGAGGCACCGTAATAAAATTACATGAAACCTAATAATAGTACCTTAGGCTAGATAAAAATAAGGTGAAGTACACTATATGTATACAAACACTTCGGAACCTATTTACTCAAAAACTCAAAAAAATCTTCACTTACCAGAAACATGATGTTCGTACGACCGTCTGTAAGGACACCACTATACACGAATGTCACAGTATCCGCGCGCGCCGCTCCAGCGCGTTTCCCGCACGACGTCTGCGCCGAGTCTGCGTGCGGCAGCGCGCGCGCCCATTCATAGCGCACGCGCTCTCCGCACGCGCTCACCCGACCCAACCCGCGACTTCTCCTGCCCATACACGTGATTTATTTACTGAAACAATTGTATCATGGTGAGAAGATTCCTAGAACTGCTCTTTCAAGATAGATTATGATATTTATATATTCGATCCAACTAGGTCATTAGTTTATCTAGTAGTCCAGTACCGACTACTCCACTTCTAGGTACTGCTACTGAACCTGAAAAATAGAAAGCTCTGCATTTTCGAGTTCTCATTTGTACCTAACTGTCAAAAAGCGTAAAGGAGACGTCTTGTTTGTGGATGACCGCACAATTATGGCCCATACGGCTACATATGTCCTATAATACCTACCGAAATCAATTTAATTAACCATCATTAGCATTGTATGCGCACGAAAGTTCTTGATTGTACAACAAGAATAACAGGACAATAGGAGGAGTCGTTAATTTAATTTGCATCGACTGACCTGCTTGAGTAAAATTTTAAATTTTACGCTTTTATTTAATCTGATGTTTTGGTTTTCTGTTTGTAATTTTTGGGACCGCTAGTTTAGCCGATTGTATGCAAATGTTGTTAAAGAATGGGGTGACATGGAGACTGTGAGTTAACCATTATACTGTGACAATACAACGGAGCTGCCGGTGACCTGGCTGCCGACCGCGCCGCCGCCGCTCGCCGGTCAGTCGCCACCGTCCAACATACATTTTATAAGTGTAGTGTACTGGCTGTATTTACATATTATACTATACAAATAACTGGTTCTTAAAATATACTTGCAACACTAGTTGCTACGAGTAGTCTCTTTACAATTACAAATACCAAAGCTAATTAACGAGGAATTTCAAGCTAAGCCGCTTGATGACTATCAGCAGAGAGACCTTCAAAACTGTAAGATTACGAAAAAGAAGATTGCAGATCTTTCGAAAGATTGCTGGCATAAATTATATTCCTTTTCTAGACTCTACTTATACCCCAAGATGCTAGTCCTGGTAGTCTTTATTGCAACTGCTGGATTCTTCCATTGGGAATTTCTACGTATCAACACGAAAGAAATGACAAGGAGCTTTGAAGCTAGACGTCCGGCGCTGCCATCCTCCTAGCTTAGAACCTTACCTAGCCCTGTCGGGGTAAAGATTCGTGGTGGCTTATGGTCGATTGGCACACAAGTAGACCATGACCTGTCTTAGTACATGGAATACTTGATATTATCTCGGTAGTAGTAGTGGGTACCTAAGTACGTTCCTGTGGGCTAATATTCGACATCGATGCGGGTGAAACCGCGGACGAAAACTAGTATAAAATAAATTTAGGTATGCATAATATTATGGTAAGCACCATGAGTCCATGACATAGCCCGAAGGGGAAACAAGAAGAAATAGGCTCAGTCCCACTGTGGATTATTCAACTCTGTCTGCGCGACCAAGTTGACAAAGTGGAATGTTTATGTTCACTTTGTACGACTGATCGATTTAATCTATAATATAATACAAATAAGCAAAAAAGAAAGTGTCTGTTTGTAATTTCAAAGTATATACGACATTCATATGCATTATGTAAAAAGCTGTTAAGTACATAGAATAAAAAAAACATTTATTTTTGTCTGTCTGTCTGCTTGTTCCGGCTAATCTCCGAAACGGCTGGACAGATTTTGACGGGACTTTTACTGGCAGATAGCAAATGCTAAAAGGAGTATTTTATTTAAGAAAAATAATTGGGGTCTGTGCAAAAAAAAACCCCTGAAATTAAAAAAAACCGATTCAATTGAGGAAGTAATATTAATAATTTCACGCAGACGAAGCGGTAGTAGCTGTTGCCCGCGACCGGATATGGTAGCGATACGGATTTGTGCTCGGTTGATGGCAATAGGTTTGCCCCCTATTACATGGGACTTAAACATAACTGGCGAAATGCGGGTGTACTATTAGGTACAACTCTGCCTAACCCTTCGGGGATTACAGGCGTGATATGCTACTCGTTACATTCGGGCTTCTGACTACCCGTCAGAAGCCCGAATGTCTAACAAAAAGTGAAAAGCTCTATCAAGAGGTGATAGTCAGTAAACTCAGCGGAGGTCAAATAGGTAGTTGCTACATATAAAATACTAGCTGCGCCCTGCGGTTTCACCCGCATACTTGAGGTACTTAACTCAGGTTGGAGTTTCCCTAAAGGTATGAGTGGGGATCTAAGTTTTTAAAATTCAGATTTGTCAAAGTCATTGTTGTCGTCGTCAACCACGGAACATAACATCACTCCTCCTACCCGAAGGGTTAGGCAGAGGAGTACCTACCTAATAGTATGTACACATTTTGCCAGTTATGTTTAAGTCCCATGTGATATGGTTCGAGCCTATTGCCATCAACCGGGCACAAATCCAGGCTATGTGGCTGCTACTGAGAAATTTCTGATGGATAAAAATATTAAAATTTTGCCCGACCTGGGAATCGAACCCAGGGCCTCATACTCAGCACCGCGGAACCATTCGGTAAACAAACATTGGTAACGTTGCAGTCACTCAGATAAAGCTTATTACTACTAGTCAAACGACAGTCAGACTAAAGCACTAACAGTGGCGAAATACAGGAACACTAGCGGTTTTTCTATCTCGATCATTCTAGTGCTACATCAGCTACGTGTTAAGGATAACATTATCGAAAATTAACACATGTTCTGCAAAAAAATACCAACAGAAACAACTAAATTACCTAACTGGAAGAACTATATTTTGATCCTGTAGAAAAAAAATAGCATCCATGGATCGAAAACATGTAGCCGTGTACAGGTATGTTATGTGAAATTTGCAGTTCACTTCTCAGTATGCATACCACGCGTCGGCTACCTTAGAAAGAGTCCACAACAACAAATGCGTTAGGCAGTCGCGCCAGTGAAACGCACACAGTTTTCGAAACGATCAATTAACTACTTCTATAGATAAAGAAAAGCTGTTGCATGTGATGCTAACTTTAATTTAGTAGTGCAACATTTCCAATTAGATTTTAAATTATGTTTATTGGATTATCACATTACAGGAGTTACGTAGGGTTATGCAGTTTATAGTAAGTCGTTGGCACGATGGCGTACGCGTATAAACGCACAGCACAGCTATGACAACAGACAAATGAGTTGAAATTTAAATAATCTCTATTTCTATCGTTTTGAAACTCCACTTTATCACGAAAGAAATACTTAAGTTGCATGAGAATTTCTCAGCGGCAGTCTGAGGTTTGGATCTCTGGATTTATATCTGACTTCTAACTTATTGTACAGGCGTGAAGTGGTTTATTCTTCAATGTAATTGGTGTGGTGGCCTTTTCGCAATAATGGCACAGGCACATGATCGATCCGACCTCCGAATGCGGCAGCCATTGAGACGGAGCTGTACGAGGGATACAGAGCGGCGAAGACCGCCCTCCAAGAGGCTGTCCAGCGGGCCAAGGATGTGGCCCGCGAGGAGATGCTGGGGACTCTCGACGGAGATCCGTAGGGGCGCCTTTACAAGATGGTGCGGGACAAACTCCGCATCTGGGACCCCCGCTGACGCAGAGTCTCCGGCCTCAGCTTGTGGAGGATGTGGTGAGCGCTCTGTTCCCTTCGCGAGGGTAATATCCTCCCCCGCCTATGAATCCGCCGCTTGCGGTGCCGGAAGCGGACCACGCCGATGACGATGACGACATTCCGGAGGTGACCGGGGTAGACCTGAGAGTGGCGGTAGGCCGGTTTAAATACCGCCCCGGGACCCGATGGCTTACCTGGCAAAGCCTGGGTCCTGGCCTTGGAGGCTCTCGGGCCCCGACTGGAGGGGCTCTTAAGCGCATGCTTGGAGAGAGGCCGGTTCCCACTTCGTTGGAAGACAGGGAAGCTGGTCCTCATCCGGAAGCCGAGGCGCCCTGCGGACTCTCCGTCCGCATACCGGCCTATTGTGTTGCTCGACAAGGTCGGCAAGCTCTTTGAAAGTCATTGCAAACCGCCTCGCCGGGCACCTTGCGGGGATGGGGCCGGATCTTGCGGACAACCAGTTTGGTTTCTGCAAGGGGCGCTCGACGGTTGACGCCATCATGCGCGTGAGAGCCCTCACGACGGGGCATGCGGTGTCCCGGGGTGGGGTTGTCTTGGCGGTGTCTCTCGACATCGCCAACGCCTTCAACTCCATGCCCTGGAGCTGCATTAGGGAGGCACTCCGGTATCACTGGGTGCCGACCTACCTCCGTCGAGTAGTCGGGGATTACCTGACGGACAGGGCTGTCATCTACCCTGGTCACAGCGGTGAGTGGAACCGGCGAGAGATGTCGTGCGGTGTTCCGCAGAGATCGGTTCTAGGGCCGCCCTTGTGGAACATCGGTTACGACTGGGTGCTGCGCGCCGACCGCGGCGTCAGCGTCGTTTGCTACGCTGACGACACATTGGTGCTGGCGCAGGGGAGGTCGCACGAGGCGGCGGCCGAATTACGATTTTGCGATAGTCGTGGAGAGGATCCGGCAATTGGGTCTCGAGGTGGCATTGCACAAGTCCGAGGCCATGTGCTTTCATGGGCCTCGGAATGCGCCACCGTCGGGATCCACACTGACGGTAGGAGGGGTTCCCATCGGCGTCGAGTCGACGTTGAAGTACCTAGGACTCGTTCTCGACAGCCGGTGGAACTTCGTGGAGCACTTCAGACGTTTGGCTCCTAAACTGGAACGGGCCGGGGCTGCCTTCAAGCGGCTCGTGCCCAACCTGAGGGGTCCAAACGCCTCCTGCCGGAGGCTCTACGCGGGGGTCGTGTGGTCCATGGTCCTTTACGGGGCCCCGGTGTGGGCGCGTTGGTTGAGGCTGCGAGCCGCGCACTATCTGAACGCGCCCCAAAAGGTGGTAGCCGTAAGGCTGGTCCGTGGGTACCGCACGATCTCCCGCGAGGCGGCGAGCCTCCTTGCCGGATTGCCGCCATGGGATCTGGAGGCCAGTCCTTGCGCGCCTGTACGAGTGGCGCGCGGAGGCACTACGCCGGGGGGAAAATCCGCTGCCGCGGCAAATTGTCGCTCAGCGGACAGACCTCCGGTGCGATCTCATGGCGACAGGGAGAGAGCGACTGTCGCAACCCCGTGCAGGGCACGCCACAATAGTGGCAATAAGTCCCCTCTTTGAGGAGTGGCTAGAGAGGTGCCACGGCGCCTTCACCTTCCGCCTGACGCAGGTCCACACCGGACACGGTTGTTTCGGGAGGTACCTGCACCAAATCGGGTGGGAGGAAACGCCCGGGTGCTATCATTGTGAGGATCGCCCGGAGGACACGGTGGAGGTCTGCTCCGCTTGGGCGGAGCACCGTCGTGTCCTCGTAGCAGCGATTGGCGGCGGCGACCTCTCGCGTCCGGCCCTGGTTCAAGCCATGGTCCGGGCGAGAGGGAATGGGAAGCCGTCACCTCCTTCTACGATGCAGTCATGCTAGCGAAGGAGGTGGCGGAACGTGAGAGGGAGAGAACCTCACGTCCCAGCCGCCGCGGGAGAAGCACCGAACGTCGGGGGCCACGTGGTGGCTCTCGGCCTCCGTAGGCGCGGGCCTGTGGACGGTGAGTAATGGGCTAGCTCGCCGTCCCTCCGTCTTATGACGACAGGCCGTGTCGACGGCGCGTTCGTGTTCCACGCGCGCCTCAAAGAGACGTCAGCAAACATGAGGGGCCCGCAAGGGCCGATGCCTGCCAGGGCTGCAGGACTGTTCGAAAGAGATACCGCGGCCCTGGAACATAGAGGGCAAAAGAAGGAACATGGATGGTTTTTAGTCAGTAAAAGTCTGACACTCCCCTCCGCGCCGCCCAGAGCGGGAGGAGTCATTTGAAGATTTCGCATCCAAAAAAAAAAAAAACTAGCAGTTAAATGTTCAAAGAGCTTTCTATCTAAAGAGGAAAGTACCAAGTACAGGTACTTACATTGTTTTGATAAGAAAGAAAACAAAAATGTAACTTTGGTCAAGTTTATTTGTGATGTGTTTCATAAATTCATCCAAAGGATCATCTTGAAGGTTACTTCCGGAGTTCTTTCTTCCATATTCTTGAACAAGTTTCATATGCTCTTCAAGATTCTCTATATCATTGGATTCTGTATCAAAATATCTGTCCTCAGCATCTTGTGAAACTTGCTGAAGATCATCATATTCCTCATTATTATCAATAGTATTATAATCAACATCTGTATCTCTTCCCTCTATAAAACTGCAGAACATTTCTTGTAAAAATTCTCCTCGAAGAAGGTTCCTTTCTGGTGCACTAATCATACTTTGTTTTCTAGGCTCAGGCATGTAATTTGGTCTTGTATCAGGGGTATCAAAAGCACCCCATTGCTTTTTACTTTTAAACTTGTCAATGTTCTCACTATCACTGCTTTTAGAATCATCTTCAGTGTTAGTTAACTTCATAGATTCTAGATCTTCTTCAAGCAACTGCTCATTCTTCATTTCTCTCATGTCATTTCGGTCTACTGTTTCTAAAATCATGCTTAGCAAGGTAAGGTTATCATTATCAACACCATCACGTTCTTTGATTTCCTCATCAGATAGATACTGGCCAACAAGCTGTTCATAAAGTAATGGGTTTCGATACATCATTTGTTTTTCACTGAAATAATCTGTTTCATTCTGAAGTCTCTGTAATGCATTATATCGCCTATTTCGGATTCTTTTACATTTGCTCTTATCAGAATGGTAAGTTTTTAATTGATTAATACACTCTCGAAAGCTGCCATCCTCACTAGACTGTATGTTCTCAAAGTAACCAATGTGATGTGGAGCTAGATATTTCCCGAACTGCAATAAAAAATCCGTGGGCGATTGCTTGTAAATTTCACAAGCCATTTTAATTTTATCGCTTGTGTGAACTTCTGATTCATTCACATGTGCATTTTTGAATGATATTTTAGCACATCTAACTAAATAATCAATTATGTCATTGATGGGATCAACCTCAACTTCGGATTCTTCAAATTCATGTACATTGTCATCAGCTGTTGTTTTGTCTGGTTCATTTGTCTCCATTATAAAAAATAAAATTGACAACTTCAGCCAATTACCGACTTGATTTTTATTAATTTAACTGCTTATACTGAAGACAAGGTAAATAAGAAAACCTAATAAAATTCTCTCACAGTCACACTTCTATTCACGATTCAGTTTACTTTCATTTCATTGTTTTTATCAACTTCAACCATAGCATAGACCTTTTTTTTTTTATTCTTTTCGTCCCTCTTTGGGACAGGCAAAGGGACCATAGACCCCAAAGGGAAGGCCAGTCTTTCAACCATAGAGTTCCAATCCAAGTTCAACAACTCACAGCACATAGTAGTTCTTATCATCATCTTTCTGCCCTAGTCCCATTCTTTTTGGGGTCGGCGCAACTCGTTTTCTTCTTCCATTGAATCCCCTGAATTATTCTATAAAACCTAAGCTGAAACCTTATGGAGTTCAACTCCATAAGGTTGCATTACCTACTTCTCAACCGGGCTATCCTGTGGTGACTTTATAAGCTAAATTACAAGTTAAATGGCCGACAGTAAAGAGTAGAACAAAGAATAAACTATTAATACCACAATGTAGATGAGAGGAACCTCACATCAAGTCGTTTTTATTTTTTCATTTCACACTTACTTTTTTATACTCAGACATACATACATACTGTTAAGTAATAAAATAGAAACTCTTTCCAATCGTCCATGTTTTATTAATGATGTTCAACCAGTGTTGCCACACTACATTCACTTAATACCCAACATCCCCCCTTTCCATCTTAATAAGGTACTTACATGACAAGCACTTAAATTATTCATAATCATCTAGTTACTTAAATTTACTTCACAATTAATTCAAATTATATAATCCTGGAGATAAACCGGAGTCCTAACCAATCGTCCTGAACTCGTAGTAGTAGTGGTCACCCTAGTATTATTATCATTATTTGCTGCTTGATTGACATCCACTGTGTTACTGCAATTATTAGAACTATCTTGTGTTCCACTACTACTACTTCCAGAGGGGTTTCTGGTTTGATTTTCATATGTATCTCCATAGTCCCACTGAACCTGCGGCTTCACAATAAACTTATTTTTACTCTGAATCATATGCTTTTCATTCCTTACCACTATATTACCTTTTTCATTTTTAACAGAGAACGATCTAGGCCCTTCATTACTTATAACTTTACCAGTATGCCAAATTTTGTCAGGAAAATTTTGTATTAACACATTATCTCCTGGTTGAAAGGATTTTTTGACTCTAGCTGTTTTATTATAGCTATTCCTAGATTTCTCTCTGTTAATCAACATTTTTCCCATCACATCTGTAGGTACATTAGGCTGAAGTACTTTTTGATCACAAGGCAAGTTTGTTCTCAGCAATCTAGACATCAATAATTCTGACGGGCTGTACTCTAAGCCTGCAACAGGTGTTGTTCTATAATGTAACATAGCCATACTAAAATCAGTATTACTGTCTCTGCATTTGCGCATCATGTTTTTAATAATACCTACTGCCTTTTCTGCCATTCCATTAGACTGTGCATAATTTGGGCTTGAATGTATCAATTTTATATCCAATGAATTTGCATACTGTCTGAACACATAACTATTAAAAGGCATGTTATCACTTACTATGTATTTTGGAATGCCATGTGTAGCAAATATGAATTTTAGTACTTTTATTACACAGTCTGCAGTTTTATCATATAACTTTTGTACTTCAATCCATTTTGAATAGTAATCAACCACTACTAAATAGTCCTTTTTCCCAAAACTACATATATCCATTCCTACCTTTACAAAGGGTAATTCAGGAATTTCATGAGACATGAGAGGCTGTTTTGAATTTGATGGTCTGTATTTTTCACATGTCTGACACAATAAAATAAACCTCTCTATGTCTTGTGCCATTCCTGGCCAAAATAGAGCTTTTCTGGCTCTTTTCTTACATTTTACTATTCCTGAATGTCCTGTATGTACAATATTTATCATTTCTTGTCTTATATTTCTAGGTATCAGTATTCTATTTTTATAATATACAATACTATCTTTGACATTTATATCATTTCTCAACTTATACAATATTTTAGATTCCTTATCATGAATATTTTTATCATTTTTTGGCCAACCTATATTATACCAATCTATAACTTGTTGTAAGTTAGGGTCATTAATGGTATGAGATTGCAGATGTTGCATCATACGGTCTGAAATTGACAACTCCGTTTCAAAGCAATGAACTAGTTCTTGCAGAGTTGGCTCTACACTTTTATTACTTAATAAATAATTTCTGGACAGATAGTCAGCAATATACATTTTAGGCCCTGGTACATATTTTATTTCAAAGTCATATTTTAAAAGTTTGAGAACCATGCGTTGTAGTCTTGCAGAGATTTTATTTATGTCTTTATTCATAATAGCCACTAAAGGCTTGTGGTCAGTTTCCACTATAATTCTACGTCCATAAATGAATTGGTGATACTTTTCCATAGCTATACAAATAGCGAAAAGTTCTTTTTCAATAGGAGCCCACCTAGTTTGACCTTCAGTATAGCACCTAGAGTAAAATGACACAGGTCTCCCATTCTGTAACAAGCAGGCTCCCATGCCACTTTTAGAGCTGTCTGTTTGTAAGATTATTGTTCCCTTGTTACTCAAAATTGCTAAAGTAGGAGTGCAACTCAGCTTCTTTTTTAATTCTTCAAATGCTTCTGTTTGAGCTGCATCCCAAACCCATTCTACATCTTTTTTGAGAAGATTTCTCAATGGTTCAGTACTTTTTGCATATTCAGGTATGAACTTACTTAGGTAATTGCACATGCCAAGGAACTTTTGCAGTTGTTTTATATTATTTGGTTTTTCCAGTTCTAATATAGCCTGAACATGTCCTGGATCAACTTTAATACCAGCTTTAGAGATTAACAATCCTACATACTTCACATGATCTAGTCTAAACTGTAATTTGTTGCTATTAAATTTTACATTGTACTTTCTAGCTCTATCTATTACCTGCATTAATATCCTATCATGCTCCTGTTTGTCCTTCCCAGCTATTATTAAATCATCATAATACAGTTCTACCCCTTGTATGTCACTGAATATGTTATTGTTCATTTTCTGCATGACCTCCGGTGCGGAGGAAATCCCAAATGGCATCCTTTTAAACCGGTATCTGCCATATGGAGTACCAAATGTGCACAGTTTTTCTTCATCACTTAATAAAATCTGGAAAAATCCATCTTTCATATCTAAAACAGTAAATACCTCTTTCCCTGACAGGTTATTGTATATCTCCTCAGGAGATGGAATTTGAT
The DNA here is from genome assembly GCA_950022335.1 of Eurois occulta. Lineage (NCBI taxonomy): Eukaryota > Metazoa > Arthropoda > Insecta > Lepidoptera > Noctuidae > Eurois > Eurois occulta. Next base: position 15,501,696 of record OX465487.1, read on the forward strand.
AATTTTCCCTAAGAATGTTTTTATTTAGTTCTTTTGGGTCTAAGCAAAGTCTTAGTGATTTATTCGGTTTTTCCACAATCACCAAGTTATTGCACCATGCAGTTGGTCCTTCAACTTTTTCTATTATATTCCTCCTCTCATAGTCATCTAACGTTTCTTTTAGTTTGTCTTTTATAGCATGTGGTACTCTTCTAATTGGTTTTATTACAGGTTGTGCATCATAACTTAACTTAATTTTATATGTACCTATACTACCTAGGCCTGTGAAGACATCTTTATTTTGTTTTATGAACTCTTCTTTGTCTGAGTAGGACTGTGTTATTTCTTCAACACGTTTCACAAAGTTGAGCCTGATACAGTCTGCCAACCCTAGAACCGGTTTCACTGGCAGATCTATGACATTAAATTTAACTTTTTCTTTATTTTTACGGATGACACAGTCCAATTCAACACTTCCTACAGTCTTTACCTTATCTCCATTGTACACCACCAAAACAGTCTGAAACTCGCTCAGTGTATTGTTTCCTCTTACTTTATTAAATAACTCCAACGGTAGTGTGTTGCAGTCAGCTCCGGTGTCCAATTTGAATTCCACCTGCATTCCATTTATCAATATCTTTTCTTTCCATTGTGACTTGAAGCTGTCTATTGTCATGATGCTACTACAATCATACTCAAAATCACTGCTGTTACTTTCTTCCTCTAGCATGTACATTTTCTTCACTGGTTTTTTATAATCATTGTTTTTATTCCTGCAAACTGCAGCAAAGTGATTTAATTTTTCACATATTTTACATTTTTTTCCATATGCTGGACAGTTTTTTAACTCGTGAATTTTTCCACAATTTGCACAGTTAATTTCTTTTGGTCTTGTCCCTCTATTGTTGCTTTTTACTGCATCTATTTTCATACATTCATTAGTTTTCTTTTCTAATGTTTCCACCTGTTTTTTACCAGCTTCTGAAGCCCGACAAATTCCTAACGTTTTTTCCAAATTCGGTTCCTCTTCTCTCAACAATCTCTCTTTGACTGATTTTTCCCTCACACCAATTATTAGCATGATTGTGATGAGTCTATTTTCCATCGTATCAAACTCACACTTACTAGCTTTTGTCCTTAACCTGGTAACAAAGTGATCAATAGGCTCGTCTTCTTCTTGTCTATATTGCAGAAACTCGTAGGTATGTAAGGCTAGATTTTTCCGTGGTTCTGCGTACTCGTCAAAATACCCAAGTAAAGTCTCTAACGTGAGCAAGTTTTTGGAATTTATGTTGTACACGTCTATGGCTTCCTCACCCGCACAGTTAAGAAACAGGGCTATTTTTCTCTGTTCCGTGGCCTTTTCTAGGCCCGCTGCTTCCAGATAAATTGAAAAAAGTTGCCTAAACTTTTTCCAGTTGGCATTTTCTCCTGTCAGCACTAGATTTCTTGGAGGTTTTATACCGTCCATTGTTGTTGTTTTTATTACTTGTCTCCACACTGGGAACTCGTAAGACTCTTAGGACACAGTAGAAGTGCCTAAATATCTCTTTTTCTTAGTTTTACACCTGACACCATGTTAAGTAATAAAATAGAAACTCTTTCCAATCGTCCATGTTTTATTAATGATGTTCAACCAGTGTTGCCACACTACATTCACTTAATACCCAACACATACAAACAAAACTAATAAAACCAACAGACCATACTAAAAGTTTACTGATGACTGAACTGAAATATATTTATTTCTATCATTCATTCGTTTCCGTTATCCTAGGCTTATGCCAAATCACCTACCTGTTGTTCCTGTAGGCACAACTGGCAATCAAGCTATTCAAAGCCAGTTTAAGCGGATTTCTCATTGTATGGGAAATGTATACAAAGCGAGGTCATGTTATACTGCTAATGTGTAGGTAGATACGTCGCCGTGTGTATAACGTTTGAGCTATCAACGAACCACGAAATTTTCTATCGTAGCGCGTAAAAAGTATTTTGACATTTTTGTGCATATTTAATACCTAACTTCAGGTAAGTTAGATATTAAATATGCCATGGTGTTACGAAACACCATGGTTTTGCAGATTTAAAAAGGCAGATCGTTTTTTATACAATTGACCATTTTTAGAGAGTACTTGTTTGCGACAAACAACGATACATACACTATGTATACAGGGTGTTTGGCAAAACGTTGAACATACGAAAATGGTGGATAGGTGGGGTCATCTGCTACTTACTCAGCCCTAATTTATTTGGCCCTGGCCCCGTGGACATTTAAAAAAAAAAAATTGCTTTCTTCTAGTTTCACCACTTTCTTAACTTTAAAGTATAATTTTTATTAAAAATTAGTAAAATAGGCAATATTTTGTTTTTCTATTCAAGGTTGATTGGGAATCTTTGACAGTTTCGGGTAGCTTGATGTGCTGGCGTCTCTGTATTTTGGCAGAGGGGTAAGTCAAGCTATTCCAACTCTAGGGCTATTTCCTCTATGGGTTTTTCTGGTTAGGTACGTTTTTTTTTTGCGCGTTGGTTTGAGTGTTTACGACTTTACGACTACGTTACGACTCGTCTAAATTTGCAATTTTTTTGATAGAGAATTGACATTTGACACTCATTGACAGTTCTGTTCAGTGATTCAGTGACAGAACAATTTTATCATCCAGAATTGTAAATATTGGGTATCGTTCGTTTAAAAAAGTCCCGACTTTCAAAGTAAATTCTCGATTTATGACGCATATTCATTATTTAAGCTGTTTAAAGTTTAAGATATAACAACGAGTATGTTTTAAAAATAGTAAATAAGAAGAAGTGACAAAAAGTAGCGATGATAAAAATTACTCGATAGACAAAGATAATTCAAAATGCAGTGGCAGTGGGAATACATGTGTGGCCCTCAGGGCTTAAGACCATGGAACGACGTGACAAAAGACTTCGGACAATGCTTCCAAGAATTATTTTTACAAATACCTGTGTTCTTTATTATTGCAATTATATCAGGCTACTATGTTGGATACAGAAAAGATTGGGTGGTACGCGAAAAGGCACAGGAGCGGGCATTAGTACTCCGAAGTTTTATCACATTAGCTCTAGTGTTCATTCCCATTATCGAGTTATATGTTTTTATTACTACTCCTGACTTTGTTTTGTACCCTGTCAACTACTTTGCGGCCGGTGCGTCATGCCTGGCGTGGCTGTTCCACTTCGGTTATGTTTTGGCGTTGAAACACAGACTGGGACAGAGTTCCCGCGGTCCTACTTCTCAGCTATTGATGTGGAGCTTAGCAGTTGTTGTCAATGTGATAGCGTTGCGCAGCAATATTATTTCTGGGACCACTATAGGTTTCAATATTGCTACAATTTGCTGCCATGTTTTGTATTTTCTCACACTACTACCAGCTAGTGATTCAAGGCCTACCTTCTATTCACCGTGTCTGGTTGGATCACAACATTCACATGTGAGTTTAAATCTTTTGATATTTGTATTTTTTCAATAAAGAATGTTCTAGATATAAAATATGATGTTATTTTTAACAGAATGAGTACACACCCTTGCTGCCACATATGGATGAAGGAATTTTGGGAACTGCTATGCAAGGGGCTGGATTTTTATCAAGATTAACATTTTCGTGGGTTGATCCTCTTCTTCAAAAAGGTAAGTTTAATATTTACCTACATTTTTGTAACGAAAGTTTTAACCATGTTTCTATAAAAATGCCACATTTATTAATATTGTTTTTTTAATATTTAATGTGAGATGCCACCTTCAGCCTACATAATTATGTATCCATGTTTTCCATAGCTATTTAAAATTATTGATGCATTTGTAACAATTTTAAGTTAATTTATAGGTTTAGACAATAAATTAAATGATCCAGAGGAACTGTTTGACATACCAGCAAAGTATTGTTGTTCTTATGTGGGAGCAAAGATGGACCGATCACTCATAGGCAATGTGGACAATTACCAGCAGTATGAAGAAGTGCCTCATGAACCTTTTATAGGCTCAGGTAAGAACTGTCCATATGTATAATACAAGTACTGCTAGTTTGATCTCAGAAGTTAAGTAAGGCTTCCACTTTAAGAGGTAAAATACAACTTGTATATGATCATTTGTTGTCTGTCACTTTTGACTGTTACAGTTGGAACTGGTTAAACCGTTAGCATGTTAATTACAGTTAATGTTTGTATTGGGTTTGTTGATGGGGTTTGTTCATGCAGAAGCCTTGGTGGTAGGGTTCATGATTTCTCGAGCTTTTTAATTTCTCGGGTCTCGAGAATTCTCGAGGCTAATTTCTCGGGTCTTCTCGGGTTGTCGAGAAATTTAAATTTACGTACGTTTTCTCATATTATTTGGTTCCAATAACGTCATTAAATTTAGTGGTTTTCGTCTCAAATAAAAATATCAAATTAATTATAAAACTTTTATTGATTATATTCAAAAACATAAATCTTATGAATAATCTAATAATAATAATATAGCCTTTTATTCAGATCTCTAAGTGATTACAATGCAATTAAACTTATAATATAATAACACTGAACTCTTAAACTATTTAACCTAATATTTGTTGCTTGGTAATCTTTCCTAGATCTGTTTGCCAATCGGCAAAGGCCTCCTCCAACCTTTTCCATTCTTTCCTTTCCTGTGCCACTCTGTTCCACGTGACTCCGGCCACCTGTCTTATGTCATCGACCCATCTTTTTTGCGGTCTTCCTTTCTTCCTCTTGCCGTCTCTAGGATACCAGTGGGTCACTCTTTGGCTCCATTTGTTGTATCCTCTTATCACGTGGCCAGCCCATCTCCATTTAAGTCTCTTGATTTTAGTTATTACATCTGTAGTTTTTGTTTTATTTCTGATGACAGAGTTTTTCAACCTGTCAGACTTTCTGATGTTTAGCATACTCCGTTCCATTGCGTACTGACAAGTTGATAGTTTTTTTAATATTTCATGGTTTAGCGCCCATGATTGGCATCCGTACGTCAAAACACGTAGAATGCAGGTGTTAAACAGTTTGCTTTTTAGATTTATATGGAGTTTTTTATCCTTCATAGCCTCTCTCAGGCTCCAGTATCTCTTCCATATGCTATGAAAATAACTGGTTTCTGGTGCTTGTTAACTTTTGGTGTTGGAGGGTTGTGGTCTCTTTCCCCCACGGGGACCAGTCGGCTTGGGGGAGTTTGGTAGTTTGTTGTTTCTTTATTGACAGTTTTTTTAGTTGGTTTTGGTTTCCGTTTGCGGCTCTGTAGTTGCTATTGGTTTCCCTTAGTGTTGGATATACTCGAAAGGGAGCCGGATCTGGACCGCATTATGTCAAAAGCATTAGTTCTGTTAGACTTGGTTGTATTTACTGTTTGTTGCTTTTTAGGCTGGTTACTGTAGTTGGAGGGTGAAGCTGATATTTCCCTTTTCCTTCTCTCTTGAGTAGTGTTGTTCTCTTTAACTATTAGTTTGTCATACTTCAAGTATGCCGTATGAATAATCTAATTAACTTTTTAAAAAAATACAGAAATAATATTATTCAGACTCATAATTATAATGACAGCACCATTTTTGGCTGGTTATTTAGAACTTATAAACAAAAGTAGCTTCTTAATTAAACAAAAAATCAACATGAAAGAAAACGTTAATATCTTAACTTATAATTAAATTATAATCACAGCAGCATTTTTGGCTGGTTATTTAGAAAAAAAATCCATCCATCTTATAGTGACATTTTGGTAAAATCTATAACAAACGCAATTTAAATTAATAATAAGCCCTTGGAGTAATATGTGGTACACACACACAATACAACTGGCAATATTCGTCTCACAAATTTAAAATGACACATTAATTAATTTCAAATTACATAAGAAAAACATATCAGAATAATTAAAAACTAAGCTTGTGTTGTTGTTTTACAAAAAAAAAGGAAATATAATTAGACTAAGTAGTATAATTAATGTATTGTTAGTTATTTTATGTATTAAAGTTTGACTAAAAAATAATAGAAAAGAACAGAGAGGTACTTGTACCTAGTAAAATTTAAGATTATTTTTAGATTATATTATTGATAAAAATAATATGAATAATAAAGCCATGATGTGTCAATAAAAGTGAAAAGACTTACCTGTTTAATTTCAATTTATCACGTAATCTGTGAAACACTAACTACGTAAACTATACTTGGCTAGATTCGAAACACGAATAAACGTGTCAAAACGACGCCGCAGAGCGCTTGCAGCGAGATCAAAGGGTGCCGCTGCGATTTCGCGCGCGCCGCCACGCAACACAACAAATGGCGATTTAATTTCTATATAGGTACATGATTTCTCGAGTTCTTGACTTTTCTCGAGCTTGATTTCCCGGGAACAAAGCCCAACGATTTCCCGGGAATTCTCGGCTCGAGAATTCCCGGGAATAAACCCTACTTGGTGGCCACACACTAGAAGCTGCATTCTCAACATTTTCTCTTGGTTTATATTATTCATATAAACCAAGTGTCATTGTTTACTCGCACTACAACTCAAATAATGTATAGAAACTGATGGACTTGGATTGAACATATTAAGCTGAGGGTATTGTTAACATTCATCATACTAGCCCTGTTTATACTAGACATGTTTTATAGTATGATGTAACTTAGCAGCTATTTAGCACACCTATGTTACCTGATAACTGACAAAACCACCACAACCAATATTTCATAATATCCATTTGTTCTTCCCCATAGTAAGTTATTTTCAAAGAAAAAGTTTCAGTTTTTATAAAATGACATAGGTCTGGCGGTTACGAGATCTCCCTCTATAGTTAGTTACAGGAAAATTTTCTTCTTTAATTTGTAAGGTCTGGCGGTTACGAGATCTCCCTCTATAGTTAGTTACAGGAAAATTTTCTTCTTTAATTTGTAATATAAGGAATGTTCAGGATTAAAACTATACCTGATATCTTTTTTTGGTTGTGATGTATTTGTCCTGCTATTTTTCTACCTAGTTGATAACACATGGTCAAGGATTTGTTATAGTTTTAAAATACTTATTTAATTGTAGGATATGGTGCAACAGGAGAGTCAGCGCCACAAGCATCTACTCCCGTGACGCCGACGACACGTGTGCTCATCCGCTCACCGCGACGCCAGAACGTGACACTACTACGGGCGTTGCACACATGTTTCGGCCTGCAGTTTTATAGTATAGGAATACTCAAACTAGTTTCTGATATGGCCGGCTTCGCAGGTCCAATACTACTAAACTATCTTATTAGATTTGTGGAAGACGAAAGTATTGATCAACATTTAGGGTATGTATTTCAATAAATATAGAACTTTTACATAAACCAAACATTAATTTAGCTGATATTTATGTTATTTTTCAGCTATGTGTATGCTGGATCTCTGCTAGGGGCTACTCTAACATCGGCTCTGTTTAATGTCCATTTCAACTGGTTGATGTCGATCGTTGGGCTGAAAATGCGCGGCGCTATCGTAGCCACCATACTTAGAAAGACTCTCAGTGTTACTTCTACAGAATTAAACAATGTATTCTCAATTGGTGAGATTACGAATTTCATGTCGACTGATACAGACAGGATCGTGAATTCATGTCCTAGTTTTCATGCATTGTGGAGTATACCGTTACAGGTAAAATAAATAGTGATTCATTAGTTTTCTATGATACCGATGCATAGAATAAATGATACATTCATGCTTATTTAATTTCCAGTTGTTCATAACACTGTTTCTTCTATATCAACAAGTGGGCATATCTTTTCTCGCTGGTGTGGCTTTCTCGGTGATTCTGATTCCAATAAACAAAGTTATAGCGAATAAAATTGGACAACTTAGCACTGAACTGATGAAACACAAGGACACTCGCGTCAGCCTGATCAGTGACTTGCTGAAAGGCATTAGAACAGTGAAAGTTCACGTTTGGGAGGATTATTTCATCAACAGAGTATCAGGTTAGTGAGGTTACTGAAGAGGTTACTTTTATTGCATTAATGTAGGCTGACCTGCTTCCTGTTTGAGATAAATTTGAAAATAAACAACTCCATAAACTAAACAGCAAACCAACATTGTGCTTTGCAGTGCCCTGACAGGGTTCATGTACAAAAACCGACAGTAATAAATAAATAAACTTTTTAGTACAGCAAAATTAGATTTAAGATGTCAGTCAATACAAGTGCAGGTTATTTAGTTATTCATGGTTGTCAGAGGCGCGAGGTCAGGAGCTGCGGTACCTGCGCGGGCGCAAGTACTTGGACGCGATCTGCGTGGTCCTGTGGGCCACCACGCCCGTGCTCGTAGCTGCCTTTACGCTCGGCACGCACTCGCTCAGGGGGATACCACTCGATGCACCGACAGTATGTAATTCAAATTCAAAACATTTATTTTAAATAAAGAAGCTACAGGCGCTTTTGAATTGTCAGTTAAGAACAAAAATGTGAAGCTTCAGTCCCTTCACGTCCACTCCACCCCGACAGTAGCAACCCTTTTTTTTTTCAGTAGCAACCCTGCAGTAACCTTATTTTGATTAAAATAAAGATCAGTGTGGTTTAGTCGGAGATGCGGAATCAGAGGCATAATAAGTATGAAAGGACTGTAGATGTATCTGTCCCTGTAGTGATGAAACTATTTATCGATATCAGTTCTGCTTTATCATCTCGGTTTTGAAATCACCTCAGTTATATGTGTAACAGGTTTAGTAATTTCAGGTTTTCACGACAGTTGCTCTAATTAACATGTTAATAGCCCCGTTAAATGCCTTTCCTTGGGTACTAAACGGGCTGACAGAAGCCTGGGTGTCTATAAAACGTATACAAAAGTTGTTGGATGTAAGTAATTTTATACTCATTATTTCTATTGATCTCTATGTTAAATAATGTCAACAAATAACAAATCGATATGTTTAGCTCCCAGATATGGACGCGGAACTTTATTACGACCGCCTAAATAAAAATCACGATGAGGACAAAATTATCATTTTTAAAAATGCGACATTTGCATGGGCTAAGCCTTCAAAGAAGAAAAAGCAACCAAAGATATCTAGGAAAAATAAAGGAAAGTCTAAGAAACGGATATCGAGGGGTAACATACAGAGGCGAGACTCAACTTCATCATCTGAACATTTGATACAAGACGAGCCGTTTATGTTAAAGGACATTAGTTTAGAAATCGGTAACGAGGAGTTGATTGGTGTTACTGGTAATGTTGGCAGCGGCAAAACTTCGCTTTTACATGCCATCATCGGAGACATGATTAAGAAAAATGGTTATCTACAGATACCGGAAAACCTTAGCAGTAAGTAGAATAGAGAAGTGAAATTATCCGAAAATTTAGAAAAAAAAAATGACTTATTTTTTATTTCTTTCAGGCTTTGGTTATGTATCCCAGAAACCTTGGCTTGTGCGTGGTACAATCCGTGATAATATACTATTCGGAAAACCGTACGAAGAGGCAAAATTCAGAAATATAGTCGATGCTTGCGCACTTACTGGTAACTACGAATCTTCATTCCTACCTATCAAAAGAGTATTAAAGTGGAATCTTACAATCAACGACCTTACAGCAGCTTTGTTATGTTATTTGAATATCCACAGAGGACTTGAACGTGCTCGGATGGAACGCGTACGTGGGTGAGGGCGGCTGTACGCTGAGCGGCGGGCAGCGGGCACGCATCGCTCTGGCGCGTGCCGTGTACCAAGATAAACAAGGTATGACTGACATGACTGTAGCTTTACGTCCCTGTAGGCCTATTAGCCTAGCGCTGTCCTGCTTGTTATGAAGGAAGTGGAAATAATGTTTTATCTTACCATTCTTTTCTGATTAATTTCATTGCCAGGGCTTTGCTGGTGGTCGCCAGTGTTGATTCTGGCTTTCAGTACTTTTCCATTTCAGCCATTTGACACTAAAAAGTGCAATGTATTTTCTTGCAGTGTATCTATTGGATGATGTGTTGGCGGGCGTAGACGCCACAGTGGCGCAGCACATAATGCAGCGCTGCATACTGGGCGTGCTGCGGCACACCACGCGCGTGCTGGTCGCGCACTCGCCGCGCCACCTCGCGCGCTCCGCCTACACCGTGCTCATGCGCGACGGCCGCATCGTCACACAAGGTAGGTCCATACTGCGCGTGCTGCGGCACACCACGCGCGTGCTGGTCGCGCACTCGCCGCGCCACCTCGCGCGCTCCGCCTACACCGTGCTCATGCGCGACGGCCGCATCGTCACACAAGGTAGGTCCATACTGCGCGTGCTGCGGCACACCACGCGCGTGCTGGTCGCGCACTCGCCGCGCCACCTCGCGCGCTCCGCCTACACCGTGCTCATGCGCGACGGCCGCATCGTCACACAAGGTAGGTCCATACTGCGCGTGCTGCGGCACACCACGCGCGTGCTGGTCGCGCACTCGCCGCGCCACCTCGCGCGCTCCGCCTACACCGTGCTCATGCGCGACGGCCGCATCGTCACACAAGGTAGGTCCATACTGCGCGTGCTGCGGCACACCACGCGCGTGCTGGTCGCGCACTCGCCGCGCCACCTCGCGCGCTCCGCCTACACCGTGCTCATGCGCGACGGCCGCATCGTTACACAAGGTAGGTCCATACTGCGCGTGCTGCGGCACACCACGCGCGTGCTGGTCGCGCACTCGCCGCGCCACCTCGCGCGCTCCGCCTACACCGTGCTCATGCGCGACGGCCGCATCGTTACACAAGGTAGGTCCATACTGCGCGTGCTGCGGCACACCACGCGCGTGCTGGTCGCGCACTCGCCGCGCCACCTCGCGCGCTCCGCCTACACCGTGCTCATGCGCGACGGCCGCATCGTTACACAAGGTAGGTCCATACTGCGCGTGCTGCGGCACACCACGCGCGTGCTGGTCGCGCACTCGCCGCGCCACCTCGCGCGCTCCGCCTACACCGTGCTCATGCGCGACGGCCGCATCGTCACACAAGGTAGGTCCATACTGGGCGTGCTGGTTTGTATCGGCAGTCATTTACAACTCTTTTGTGCACTATTCATCAAGCATTTATTTGGTCACCTTTACACTGACTTCCAATTAAGTGTCTTAATATTGCTAGGTCCTCCTGAAACCGTCCTGAATGACATCGAAGAGTTCATGCCAAGCGAGTCAGAGTCGTTGGGCGAAGAGCCGCCGCGGCCCCCGGAACCCGAGCTGGATGACCAGGATGCTGTCAGCAGGAACAGTCTAGATGACGAGGTTTGTAAACAAATGTGCAGTTTACTGATAAGGTATAGAAATAAGAAACGACTTTTCCACTTAATTGATTTTCATAAATTTTACATAAGGGTCGTATCGGTATATAGGGTGACGGGTAATCCAGGGCTGGCGAACTGTTCAAAAGAAATTCCGCGGCCCTGGAACCCAAAGGGCAAAGAAGGAACATGGATGGGTTTTATGGGTTTTAGCAGTATAAGTCTGACACTCCCTGATACTTAAACACGTGGTTGTGATATGATGATAACAAACTACTTTCCCAAAGAAAATATTTTTTTTATACTCATTCATAATCATAACACAACAGCCATATGAAATTCGCGCGCGCGCACCTTGACCTGTCAGCTGTTAGCCGCGTGATGCCGCCTCCTTTCTGTCTCATTAAGTACCGTGCAACAGTAGGTAGTGGTCAAAGGCGCGCGTGCGCAATTTTCATATGGCTGTTAATATGATTAAAACCGATTATGATAAGTGACCGATACTTAAACACGTGATTGGAATCACGTGTTTAAGTATCGGTCACTAATTCCCAGTCACCCTATGCATATAACAGCAACAAAAACCTTATTATTAAGCTAGTTTTTGCCCGCGGCTTCGCTCGCGTTAATTTAGAATTTGACAATCAATTCTGGTTCTACTTACTTTCACATTTAAAATATTAGTTAGGAAGTTAGTAGGATTATACCTTCAAACTACTAATAGCAGCAGTTAATTTAAACTATTTTATTTTTGTGATTTACTTCTATTACATTGCGATAGCCGTAAGTTTTTGTCTTTCTATTAGGCTAATAATTAAAAAGACCACGTTTAAACAGGAATTTATATTCAGTACTTTTTCTTAACAGGAGGCAATGTCTGAAGGAACTGTTGGCTGGTGGGTGGTCGGCTTGTACCTACGGTCGGTTGGAGCATTCCTAACTATCTCCATCATTCTTTCGCTGATACTCATGCAGCTCTCACAAAACTTCACGTTCCTCTGGCTCACCTACTGGGTGAAAAACAAAAGTAAAAATTCAACTTCATTGCATGAGGTTGAGTTTACGACTCATCCCACGGAAAAGACTTCCATATTGGATCATGGAGTACTAGCTATTGATAATGTGATACACACCATAATAAATACAACAACGCAATGGTTGAGTAACAACACTGGAAACGAAATTGCTCCTGAAAACCCAGACAGCAAACCATATACAGTATCTGATGTAACGGAAAATATAACTCCGACTTATACCGACAACTTCTACTTGGAGATTTATTTCGCGCTAGCGGGACTCAACTTGGTATTTACAATAATGCGAGCGTTCCTCTTTGCTTACGGCGGCGTCAAGGCGGCAACCAGGATCCACAAAGTTCTACTGAAAATCATCGTCAAAGTATGTACTTTACGACTTACACGTATCTATTATGTATCTATTAGTAGCTTGATCGTCTTTTTAATATAACCTTCATATTTCAGGCAAAAGTGAAGTTCTTCGACGTAACGCCGCTGGGCCGTATTATTAACAGATTCTCGTCGGATACTTACACGGTGGACGATTCATTACCTTTTATTTTAAACATTTTGTTGGCTCAATCGTTTTCTTTAGTTGGTAAGTCAAACATACACCTACTTTTGTAATGTCTGGTCTCTATGTATATTATAGTAGAAAACTGTAAGTATATTTAGTAAAATAAAGTAAGTGAAAATATCTCGGACGCTGATTAGATATAAATACCATCAGGCCGCGTTAGTGTTATAGAAAAAAAATGGCAGTCAACGAACGGGCTCCATTACAGGCGCGGTAGTGGTGACTCTGTACGGTCTGCCGTGGCTGGTGGTGGGCGTGGTGCCGCTAGCGTTCGTTTACTACCGGCTGCAGCGGCGCTACCGCGTCACGTCGCGCCAGCTCAAGCGCCTGCAGAGCGTCACGCTGTCGCCCGTCTACACGCACTTCAACGACACGCTCGACGGTTAGTACAATCACCTTAGTAACCTTGAACACTTTGAACATTGTCACGTTAAACTTGAGGGCCCAAAATCTAGATGACGTAAATAATGCCCTACTTCAGGTCCATAATTGGTTCACAGCAAACAATTTAGTATTAAATGAAAAAAAAACGAAATGCATAAGATTTGCTTTACCAAATGTTAAAAGTAACGAGTGTGATATAGTATTGAATAAAGAGAAACTTGAATTCGTAGATAAAACCGTTTTCCTGGGGCTTACGCTTGATTCAAGGCTACAATGGGGTTCTCATTTGAAATCTCTTGCGGGGCGCCTAAGTTCAGCAGCATATGCTGTTAGAAAAATCCGTCAATTTTCTGATGTAGATACCGCTAGACTGGTCTATTTTAGTTACTTTCATAGTATAATGTCTTATGGCATTCTGTTATGGGGACGGGCTGCAGACATTGAGTCTATATTTATTCTGCAAAAAAGAGCCATCAGAGCCATATATAATCTTCGTAGGCGCGATTCTCTAAGGGAATTGTTTAAGGAAATCAAAATCATGACGGTACATTGTCAATACATCTACGAAAACATAATGTACGTTAGAAAAAATCTACATCTTTTTAATAAAAGAGGTGACAGACACAATTACAGTACGAGAACTAGAGACCAATTAGTTCAGCCGGGCTTCAGACTCGCTAAAGTAGACTCATCTTTCATGGGGTACTGTTTAAGATGCTATAATAAAATTCCACAAAGTATTCTTGAACTGAATGAGACGAAATTTAAATCATGCATTAAACGCACACTATGTAAGCAAGCATATTACAAGTTGGACGATTATATCTCTGATAAAAATGCTTGGCTCAATGCCGGTCCTGCTCCACATGGACAGGGGCGCATAAACTGATTAATGGATAGCATTAAATAGTATTGTTGGAGCTGCTGAAGATTGTACAACTATCTTTGCATTGTATAGATTCAATTTCTTTTGGTATTATATAACCGCATAGCCCATATTATGTGAGTACTATGTAATAGAAAGCTATCCTTCGTTGATAACCTACGTCATTTTTTTTTTTTTTATGACTTGAATTTGCCCTGGCGGTTAAGTTTATGTCATGCTCACTCAAATGTCTCGCTGATGGTGGCGCGTGTGTCGGATCAGTTAGTTCCCTTCAAAATGGTTGAGTTGAATGGTGCTGATACATGCGTCATGTTCGTGAACGGGCGCTGTCAGTTGTGACTGGTCATCTCTTGGTTGCCACGGCTTATTTGAATTAATTATTTTATTTTTTGAATTGTTCTTTTCCTTGTTTTTACTATGGACACTTTTAACGTGCACATCTTGCTACATCGCTCTCACATAATGTACCATCTAAACATGAATGATGTAACCAAGGTTTTGTAAAAATATTCTGATTTAAAAGAGTGTCCATGGAGTTTCTTGCCCGTTCTTCTCCATAGAGATCTACGTTAGGGAATGGGCAACTACAGTACTTTCACAGTTTTTATGCCTTGTGACTGGGACTGTAGCTAAATTTCATTGTTGTCTTTGTTTCGACAGTTCAAAAGTGCCTGTAACGGGCCTACTTGAAATAAATGCTTTGATTTTGATTTTGATTTTTTGAAGGTACTAGTTTAAAAAAAAAAAAACATTCCCGATTTAAATACACTCACTCAGCTAGTTATGCTCACAAATTCGCTTTTAGAGCTTAGTCTATTTTACGAACCGTAAAATGTAATGTGTTATGTAAGTCGTGAATGAAGAAATTGACCTAAATTAGTGTCTGCTCATTTTTCGGCAGCCTCTGACAAAACTTCATACATGTACATACAATAAAATACATAACATCATCAAATCGACATCATTCAGATTTCGAACATTTTGTGTCTGGGCACTTTAATATTTTAGGTCACGAATTGCCTTGTTGCACCCCGAGCCGCATGTAATAACTCTGGCCACACTTGGTAGGTCACGACACGGTGCGCGCGCTGGGTGCGGGCGGCGCCTGGGTGTCTCGTGGCTGCGAGCAGGTGGAGGCGTGGCAGCGGGCGGCGCTGAGCGCGGCCGGCGCGGCGCAGTGGCTGGCGCTGCGCCTGCAGGCCGCCGCCGCCGCCGTCGTGGCCGCCGCCGCGCTGCTCGCCGTGCTGCAGCGCACGCTGCACGCCGCCGACCCCGGTGAGTACACGAGTGTGTCACGACACGCTGAGCGCGGCCGGCGCGGCGCAGTGGCCGCCGTTTCTTTCATTCTCCTCTATCAACCTTCATGCTATCATTAACATTCCCATTCATCCCAGTCTTCCCCTCTCTCTCTCTCTCCATCTATTCATCACTCGTTTTATGACATGTGTTGTTATCCCTTCTAGCAAGCCTAACGACTTTCTATCAACTTTTCTGCCACTTCCGTCGGTTGTCTGAGCCATAATTTGCTAAATTAAACTGCTGAGTGGCAGCAGCTTAATTTCCATGTTATATGAGATATGGGTGCTAAATGCTTACCAAACGCAGGTCTCATCGGTCTCGCCATATCGTACGCGTTATCGATGACGTCGATGTTGAGCAACCTGCTGAACTCTTTCACCGAGACCGAGCGGGAGATGATCGCCGTGGAGCGTGTCGGCGAGTATATCCAGAAGGTATGTTGTTGAATATAGTTAGCAGCAAACGAACAACAATTAATTTTCCTCTGTCGTACAAAATGTAACGTATTTTGGCACTTTTACAGGTGGAGAGCGAAACTATTGACGGTGACCCACCACCATACGGGTGGCCCTCGCAGGGCGTCATAGAGTTTGATGACGTTTACCTCAAATATAGGTACTTATCCTCTACTTTTACCCGTAAGTGTTCTGCATGTTGTCTAATGGATCCGTCACTTTTATATTTTGTTTCTTTTGTAGCGGTCGTGAAAATGCTGCAATGGCGTTGAACGGCGTTACGTTCTCGACGCACCCGGGCGAGAAACTGGGCGTAGTGGGACGCACGGGCGCCGGCAAGAGCTCGCTGCTGACTGCGCTGCTGCGCCTGGCGCCGCTCTCGCGCGGCCGCCTGCTGCTGGACGGCGTCGACATCTCGGCGCTGCACCTGCACGCGCTCAGGTAACAAGGGCTTGCTGTGCGCTACTCACCCAAATATGTGTATTTCTTAGTGAATACGTTTTCCCGCTGCTCATAACTTCGCACGCACACTTTCAACACTGCAGCGAGAAAATGCGTTAAGTATAGATAAGTTCCGATCTATAATGTTGAACTACAACAGGTCCCGGATCGGCGTGATCCCACAAGAGCCGTTCATATTCGAGGGCAGCATCCGCGAGAACGTGGACCCCCTGCGGCAGTACCTGGACGCGGAGGTGTGGCGCGCGCTGGACGCGTGCGGCGCGCGCGAGCTGGTGTGCGCGCGCGGCGGCCTGCACGCGCCCGCGCGCGCCGCCCAGCTCGCGCGCGGCCACGCGCAGCTGCTGTGCGTCGTGCGCGCGTTGCTGCACCGCCCTAAGGTACACCACACCTACCATTACTTCTGAACTCTTTGGTGTAATGTCGTCTTTATAGGTACTGTTCTGTAATGCTCTGGCAGTTTGACTTATTCTGAAGATTAAATTTCTATGGGTTCCATGATGTTAAAACTGCAGGAGGGGCTCGTGGCAAAATAATAACAGCCGCTCAGATCGATCTCTAGGTTAAGCCGTGCTTGCCTAGGTTGGTCTGTGGATGGGTGACCACCCATTACATACCGAGTTTCCTCCGTGCCTCGGAAAGCACGTTAAGTCGTTGGTCCCGGCTGTCATTTGTAGATCTTTGACAGTCGTTACAGGTAGTCAGTGCCCCAAAAGTCTGACAACCAGTCCTTCCAAAGGGTATAGTATTACCCAGTACTAACTGGGTTGTGGAGGTCAAATAGGCAGTCGCTCCATGTAAATACTAGTACTCAGCTGCATCCGGTTAGACTGGAAGCCGACCCCAACAGAGTTGGGAAAAGGCTAGGCAGATGATGATTGTATGATCCCTTGCTAGACCATGCATTACTTTTAGATGATGGATGAATGGAATAAAAGAAAGTAAAGTACTGAAACACTACTGTATTGTTCGAAAGGTACTTAAAGTAAAATGAGCTTAATGAACTGATGGTGTGGAAATGAAGTGAGTGACGCGGCCCTTGTTGGCTGTAACGAGAACGCCTGGCTGACTTGATAGCTCAACGCGAACTGAACTAATTGTTATGAGTTGAAATGAATGTGGCGTAAACTGCTGAATTGCAGAATGTGCGGTTGCACCGTACATGCTCCCGAGCGGGAAGATGAATATGAGATGAACATGAAAAGATGAGTAACAAGGTGATGCCAATTGGTCCTTATACTAGATGATTGACAAGGTGATTCCAATTGGTCCTTATTCTACGTTTAGAGTCTCTACTTGAACTCCGTTTTACGAGACATAGGCACTGTACACTTGTCTAACTTATGCACTTTTGGAATTTCACTGTAATCTGATACACACGGAATCTCACACTGATTACGCGCACTAACACTATATTGAACTGTGGACGATGATATAGAGGCCCCAGCCTCTGCCCGTGCTGGAGTCACGTGTTGTGTGGTCTGTAGACTCGCCAATGCGGCCCTTGCCACCAACACAACTCCGATCACCACATAAAATGCTGTGTAGTGATGGATATCTTGTTTATATTGTTCTGCGAATCTCTCATCAAGTACACCGAATAAGCTGTTTGCAAGATACCCTATACCGTTGATAAGGCCTCGCTTGCGGCGGCGCAGGTCTCGTGCGCGGCGCGTGCTGGTATGCTGACTCAGCAACAGGTGGTTATAATACTCTAGTTCTGAGAATTCTTGCTGCAATTGAACTTGAATGACGTCACAATGTGACGTTTCTTTAAACTTGTTGCATAACTGATCCAAGTAGCTAAGGTATTTACTGCATGCTTCTGTACCTTGCCAAAATGAATTCATGTCATAGTATGTGACTATTTTCCATTCGTCTCTGATTAATTGCATGTTTGCAATTTTGTCAAAATAAAGACCTTGATTGTCTTTTAATTGTGTTACATTGTATGAACAGTGAGCTGTGGTCAAAATGCTCATGAAAGACAAAAGTAACATTACCAGCGATGAGAAGCTGTAGTTTACTTTTTGTTTTGATATGGCTTGCCATCTTTCACTTCCCTGGAACGCAACTCTTGTTTGTCGATTCTATCATTTACAGGGAGAATAGACAGCTTGAGAATAGGCCTCTTGATAAGCCCATTCTTTGTTTTTAATGTGACCACCCTGATGTGGCCATCGGCACCAGGATGCAGCTGGACCACGCGGCCAACTGCCCATTTTCCAGGAGGTAAGTTTGCATCGTTAATTGTAACAATGTCATTTAATTGTATATCTGGTCGAGAATGTCTCCACTTGCTTCTTGCTGACAGCTGTGTGAGATATTCTGTATGCCAACGTTTCCAAATATCTTGTACTATTTTTTGAGTTAAATGCCATCTCGTCCGCATATCTGTTTCCGTTTCTAATATAGTCATGTCTTGATTTAGATTGATAAAGCTTGACGGAGAGAGGAAATCCAAGTCGTTGGGATCTTCAGTCAGAGGACACAGTGGCCTTGAGTTAAGTACTGCTTCTAACTGGGCCAGAACTGTGCTGAACTCTTCAAAGGTGAGCTTTTGCTCTCCAACTACTCTTTTTAAATGGTATTTTAAACTTTTGACCGCAGCCTCCCACAGCCCTCCTGCTGTAGGCCATGAGGGCGCATTAAAATGCCATTCGATCTCCATGCTAGTAATTTCCTTGATGAAATCTTTATCGAATGTTTGTTGTATCTGTTCCAATTCTTCTTGTAAAATTTTGTTGGCGCCGACAAAGTTTGTACCGTTGTCGCTGTACAAGTGTTTCGGCGAGCCTTTTCTTCCAGCCATTCTTCGCAACGCAGCTATGAATGCTGATGATGTGAGGTCTGAGACCAAATCTATATGAACAAGCTTGGTGACCATACAGATAAATACCACCACGTAGCCCTTTGTGGTTTTAATCCCACGGCCCTTGTTGGCCTTTATGAGCACGTGCCCGGTAAAATCCACGCCTGTATGTTCAAAAGGCTTTGCAACGTTACATCTCTGCGTAGGTAAATCACCCATCAACTGTGTCATCTTGCTTGGATTGTGTTTACGACAGGTAACGCAGGTACGTATACGTTTTTTGACCGCTCGATTACCGCCTATGATCCAGTAATTCTTGCGAATGAATGCTGATGTCACCCGTGCTCCTCCATGGAAGGTAAGTCTATGTGCTTGATCTATAATTAAGTTTGTTAAGTGTCCTTCGTGAGCTATGATAATCGGATGCATCATATCTTGATTAATATTGGCCTTGCTTAGTCTTCCTCTGACTCTGAGAAGTCCCTCGTTGTCAAGGAATGGATTTAATTGCAATAACTTGTTGTTTGCTGATAGAGGCTTATTTTCTTGTAAACTATGTACTTCCTGTGCAAATTCTCTCTGCTGTACATATAAAATTATTTTGTGCTTAGCATTTACTAATTCTTGTAATGTAAAATAAGTTTGCATGCGGTTTTTCTTGTATCTCGCTTGCTTGATAAATCTTAATATCCATGCTAAAACTCTTGTTAGTTTGGCGAGTGAACTATATCTTGTTAATAATTCACCCATAATGTTATCGCTTTCTTGCTGCGTTAAGTGATTAATAAATGTGTCCAATTCTCTTTGTGAACTACTGACCCTAGTTTTCTATTAATTGCATTTTTTAATTTATTGTAAACCGTTTCTTGCTTCGTATAAGATACCTCATATTCTTGATTCGTACCCTCCAATTCGCTGTCTAATTCCCAATGTAAGGAATCTATGATAGACCATCGAGACTGTAGAGTACGTAAGGCATCTTTCAACTCCCACTTTTCAGACATAAAATCCAAATTTATCCCTGCCACAGTGCGCTGCAGCGCCCTGAAGTTGCTTGCTTGTTTCTTCAACAGTTCATCAAGCTTGCTAGATGAACCTCTGGAGCATACCTCGACCGGCGGCGATTGACGTCCCACCGGATCTTCTTGCTCAGACCGTGCAGGACCTTGTTCTTCCTGTGTAGAATCTCCCTGTTGAGCTTCTTTCATCTTAATCAACAGAACTTGATGTTGTTGATTAATAAATGCCTTGGTCGAGATGTATAGCTCTTTTGTTTGTTCGTATGCACGGCCACTAAAATACGGATGAGACTTGCTTTCTTCCGTAAGAAGACGGTCGTGATTGTACTGGTAATCGGACCAATACTGATTTAAGTTTTCTAAACGTCGCTTGAAATAGTCGGCAGTCTTACGATCCGCCGAGTCCTTTTTGATATTTGTAGCCAACTTTAGGATGGCTGTGTAAAGTTCATCCTGATTTGCATGCATGGCCTCCATGACGAGGACTTAATTAAAGTAAGAAACAAATGGAAAGATCTTACTTGAATGTTCTTGATAGCTGCTTACGGATCCTTGGTGATCCCCTGGGACACCTGTTAGCCCCAAATCTTGATGATAAAATGCTCCCTGAGACACCTGATTGTCTCAAAGTCTAATATTCCTGCACTGAACTCTTGATAGTTTACGGATCCTTGTTGACCCTGAGACACTTGTTAGTCTTTAAGTCTGAAATTCCTGCACTGAACTCTTGATAGTTTACGGATCCTTGTTGACCCTGAGACACTTGTTAGTCCCAAAGTTTTGTTAGTCACTCAACACAGCACACACTCGAGTCACTGGATAGCTGCCCGCTACACTGTCCACGCGCGCGAAATGGACTATGTAGCGTAAGAATGTTTTTGTGCTCGAAGGACCAAAAAGAATGTATGATCCCTTGCTAGACCATGCATTACTTTTAGATGATGGATGAATGGAATAAAAGAAAGTAAAGTACTGAAACACTACTGTATTGTTCGAAAGGTACTTAAAGTAAAATGAGCTTAATGAACTGATGGTGTGGAAATGAAGTGAGTGACGCGGCCCTTGTTGGCTGTAACGAGAACGCCTGGCTGACTTGATAGCTCAACGCGAACTGAACTAATTGTTATGAGTTGAAATGAATGTGGCGTAAACTGCTGAATTGCAGAATGTGCGGTTGCACCGTACAATGATGATGATGTTAAAACTGCAGCGCATTCAGGGGATCGCCACAGTCCCGCAGCATCCCATTTTTCCGGACATTCCTACCAGAGCCACGGGAATCACGTTAATTCACGAAGTACAAAACCCGTCGTCGCTCCTGCTTTTATTCCATTAAAGACGCAACTTTTCGATGACGCATAGGGACTATGGTGCGATCATGAGCTACATAGTTATGAGTTTTCCATCAGATCCTACTCGTGGACGAGGCGACGGCCAACCTGGACCCGGAGGCCGAGCGGCTGATCCTGGACGCCATCCGCTGCTCGTTCGGCGGCAGCACCGTGCTGTTCGTGGCGCACCGGCTGGGCGGCGTGCTGGAGTGCGCGCGCGTGCTGCTGCTGGGCGCGGGGCAGGTGCTGGAGCTGCGCGCGCCCGATGACGCGCTCGCAGACACCACCTCGCATCTCTATGCTCTGGTTTATGGCTCCTAGACACACACCTATTTCGACCTGCATGCCCCGATTTAAGTAATTCTCGCCGGCTACCGCAGCATGCAAATATGACAATTTACTTCTTCGACGGCCGGTGTAACTCTTACTTAATAAGACACGAGTGTCTGGTGTTCGCGGCTCTCTTGGGAGTCGACGAGTCTCCAAAAGCGGGCTCGACTTCTATTGTAATCGGATTTATTTAATTTATGACATGTAGCGACGGCCATCGACTCTATGCAAAAACTGGCTAGTCGCGTTTGTAAGACTGAAAGCCGACCATAAAATTTCCTGGAGACGAGTTATCGTAGAGCTTATGAATCCAATGTTTTACTTACGTCATGCACTTGCCCAAATTCTACTTTTATAGACATGTATAATTTAAACTTCTTTAATTATTGTTTTCTATTTGAAATAATTTAAATTCTAAGTCAAAAATAGTTTTGTGATTGCTTGTTTCAAAACTAAATGACAGATTCAAGATTATTTATATGAATGCTGGCAAACTTAAACCATAATCGCATTTACATGGCGTTGCGACTTAACGTTGGTTGACTCGTGAAGCAAGTTTTTCAGTGTCCTTTTAAGATGACTCTTTTTTTGTTCGCCTATACCAAAAACAATGTGTCATTTGATGATTTTTTATGTCAGATTGGAGTAGAATGAGTAACAACTTAAAAACACTCCGCAAGCACGTTATCAAACGAAGAAAATTGTCTTGACACAAAATTAGGTTTAAGTTTGCTTGTATTTATTATAATAAGTATTGTATTGTTTGCTATTTAAGTGGCACCACAATGTGGAATGAAGGAATGTGTTACTATTTCTTATGAACTGACATTTATGTTAATATATTGTTGAGTAGTTCTAGCTAGACTGAAAGATTAGTCAAGTGGCAATGACGTTGAAAATCCTTTGCTGATTAAATTGTAAATTTCAAAAAAGTATTAGTGTTGTTCTAGGTGTAAAATAAAAATAGTGTTTTCAATTAATATAGCCCCACGTAACGTCCTTCCAATAAATGCGTCACTGAGGGCTATGATATGAGATTTTATTCTGTTAGTAAAACTTTTAGAACGAAAATATTTCTTATTTGTACTGCCGCAGGCCGCTAGGCGACTATAAGTGACTGCAATGAGTCAACGTCGTCTGGTGGCCTTAAGTAGTAGTCGATAAATTCCATATAGTCGCCATGATTGCAATGAACTCGTCACAAACTAGTGACTCGATCAAAACATACTGGTATGTGCTTTACCCGCGTTTACATTGCAAGTGTGAACCTCACGGGTAAGACGCGTAAAGCGGCTACGAACTCGGTTACGCGCGCAAAACGCTTTTAACTGGACAGCTGGCTGACCAAGATGGTGCCTGGGCTACACTCTGCGGCTTGTCGTTAGGTGTTAGTTACTTGTTTTCTAAAGGAAAACAATAAGCATTAACAGGCAATAGCACGAGTGATCTAGTTTATGACGACTAGTTTAGATAATTATGAAAAATGTATTTTCGTTGTAGGTATGTAACTTTAACCCATATCAATAAAATAAAGTCGATTCTTGTGATATTGTAATTTATATTGAAAGGTGTGTGCGTAGTTTTCGCATTTATAAAAATTATGGAACATTTAACGGATTTTTATTGTATGGTTTTGTTTGGTCAGCAGAAAAGTATTTCTGAAATTGGTTTATCTTATAAAATACATTTTGTGCGCTTTTTATGAATTCATGGTAAATACGAAAATTACGTAGGTCCTAAAATAGGTATTATTGTAAGCAAATATTTTTGTAACATTAAAATATTCTGTTCATTCTTACAAGATGTTTATATTTTACTTTTTCCTGTTACATAAAAACTGAAACTCGTCAAGTATGGTAAAAATAATACGTATTTTTACTCGAGTATAATTCTTCAATCACACATAATTATCAAAAATATTCATGCGTAATTTATTATAACTTATCATCTTATAAGGAATGGGGGAGGCCTTTGCCCAGCAGTGGGACAGAATAGGCTAATTAAAAAAAGACTTATCATCATTCCTGTTTCCCGCAAGGGTTGTAGAAGTCTACTTTTAGTACCTACACCCACATTTCGTCAATTATGTTTCAGTCCCATTTAAAGGGGACGAACTTATTCACACAAATCTAGACTCTGGGCTGCTACTGGTGCTACTGAGAAATGTCTACCTTTAGTACACCCACATTTCGTCAATAGGTTTTAGTCCCATGTAAAGTGGACGAGCTTATTGACACAAATCTAAACTGGGCTGCTAGTGGTGCTACTGAGAAATTCCTGATGGAAAAAGACTGCCCAACTTGGGAATCGAACTCAAGACATCATGCTCAGGCTTCGGACCACTGGATCGGCGAGCCAGAAACAACTTTTTTATTTTATTATGGATGGAAGATGTAACACTGACTGTGTGCTGCTTGGACCAGGCTATTAAACTCAGGTCTATGTGAGGTATGCTGACATGGCAGTGGTGTGGAACAATAAATAAGATATCATACATAACAGGTTCCTAGTCATCTATACCTACCATACAAATAAAAAAAATTGAAGTGTCTGTTTGTAATATCAAAATAACAGTTTTTACAAAATGCATAGGTATGAAAATATATACGGCACTTATAACAAAAACACAATTATTGTCTGTCTCTCTGTCTGTTTGCTCCGACTAATCTCCAAAACAGCTGAATCGATTTTGACGGGACTTTTACTGGCAGGCAGCTGATGATATAAGGTCTAAAAAATCATTCCTAAAGGGAAGTAATATTTTTTTTATAATAATTTCACGCGAATGCAGCTTGCGGGCAACAGTTAGTTTTTTAATAATCATCGTAGTGATGATAGCGTCTGAAAGTGGTCATTAAAGGTTCGGCTACACGTAGCAGCTTCCATGCGCAAACAACATGAGGCGTCTACACAATGTATTTGTGCAATTTCACAACTTGCGTAAGTAAATTCAAAGTGCAAGTATGTTAGGTCACGACCTAGTTCGGCTTTTAAGCGCCATTCAATGTTTTGGAAACTCGACTAATTTCTGACAACGACCTCCACCCATATATCCGACATTTTGTATTTCTGTAATTCTGTTGTCATGTCAAAATTGTCAATGTCAAATTGTGAATTTTGTGATGTCGTATTTAGATACGAAATAATTTGAGGTTGTTTTTATTCTTTATTTATTTAATACAATTTTCCTTTATTTTTATACAATTATGCCGCCAAACTTGTCATGGTTAAAAGTTTTCACAATGTGCGTGCCGTAACTTTGCTGGTGTAGAGAGAGCAAAAACAGCTTTCACGATGGACAACGTAACAGAAAAACTATTTCAATGTTTTGGACATCGCAAGTTCAAAAGTGAACTTCAAGAGCGTGCGATTAGGGCAATTGCAAGAGGTAAGGAACGCAAATTTAGCCAAATTCAATCAAAGTTAGCGTGCATTGATGCGTGTTTTAAAAATCGTAGTACCTTCGAAAAGAAGTAAACGCAATAATATACGACATCATAAAGTGATTGTATTATATACATCAACAATTTACCAAAATACGCCCCGAAGCTCTAGCTAAAATATACATGTACAGTGCATATATTATTATTAGACAAAAGTAACCCATGACACAAAACCGCCAAAAATGGAGACATTTGGAAGAGACCTACACTCAGCGTTGAGTGGCCAAAGGTTAAAGAGGAGAGAAGAGAGACGGAGAACCAACCCATACACCATCATATGCATACTATCTTTGAACTATTTTAAATTAATTATGTTTCAGCATAACTATATTGACTGTTGTGGTTCATAAAGGCATTCTTGCCAGGGGCCATCAAGTGTCTAATAAATAAAACAATTATTTAGGTCCCTTATATTGAATACTTTTATATTATCGGAGATCCTTTTTATTTATATTCAAGTATTATTTCAGGTGTACATGATGTATATGTATCAATGCCAACAGGCTCTGGTAAGTCGTTATGCTTCCAGCTGCCAGCAATGTTGCAAGACAACAAAGTTGCAATTGTATTCTCTCCACTGTTGGCTCTTATCAAAGACCAAATTGATCACCTCTCTAAAATTAAAATTATTGCTGAGTCTATTAACTCTAAAATGACTTCAAAAGACAGAGAGAGAGTTCTCAATGATTTAAGAAGCATGAAACCCAGCACTCGATTTTTATATGTCACACCTGAACAGGCTGCTACTGGCACATTTAAATCTCTTATGGAGCATCTAATCAAATATAAGAAAGTTTCTTATGTAGTTGTGGATGAAGCTCATTGTGTAAGTGAGTGGGGCCATGACTTTCGGCCAGATTATTTGAAGTTGGGTAATCTCAGAGAACAGTATAAAAGTGTACCATGGGTTGCCCTTACGGCTACTGCAAGTGCAGAAGTGGCAAAAGACATTCTGTCTAATCTCAAGCTGTTGCTACCTGTGGCACAATACAAAACACCAAGTTTCAGAAGAAATTTATTTTATGATGTAATGTATCAAAACTGTATAGAGGATGAGGTGGGCCATTTAATGGAGTTTTTAAAAAAAAGCCTAAAAGAGGATGAAAATGTGAAACCAGTTAGTATAATTCTTGGTTAATTGTTATATTTTATCTAAATTGCCACTTTTTTCTCAAATTGTTTATACTATATTTCAGAAAGACAAAAATGCTGTTATTGTTTATTGTCGGACTCGAGAACAAACTGAAGATTTAGCTAACATGTTATCTAAAAGGGGTCTAATGTCTTTAGCTTATCATGGAGGTATGCTTTGCAAATATTCATAAATTTAATATTATGTTGGTGTGTGGTATTTTTATTTACAAAACTGTTGTATTTGTTATTAAGTTACGTTATTTTGTTCTTGATAAATTAATTTAAACTCCGTATATTTCAGGTATGAAGTCAGGTGAGCGCATATCAGTTCAAGAAAAATGGTCGCGCGGCGAGGTTCCGTGCGTATGTGCTACGGTGTCGTTCGGCATGGGCGTTGACAAGGCGAGCGTGCGCGCCGTCGCGCACTGGGGTATCGCGCAAAATGTCGCTGCCTATTATCAAGTTAGAAAACCATTATATATTTTTACTCAGAATAGTAAACTTAAAGAATATTGGTTTGTGCATATGGACACCACCAAAGATTGAGGTGAGAAAGGATTGTATGGATGAAGTTGGAATAGCGGTGAATGGTATAAAGAATGGTAAAGCAATAGGACAATAGGACCAGATGGAATACTAGTTGAAGTGTGGAAGTTATTGTGGGTGGATGAATGGACTTGGTAAACTTTATTCTTTACAAGTTGTTACTGGAAGAGGCTATACCTGACGAAGGTGTAACAGTTCGCTAGTACCCATGTTCAAAAACAAATGTGGTGTGTTGGAGTGCAATAACTATAGAGGAGTAAAGCTTATGTCACATACTATGAAAGCATGGGAGAAAGTTATTGAAAGGCGACTGAGAGAAGAGAGCGAGGTTTCACGGAACCAATTCGGTTTATGCCCGGTCGGGGAGCGACGGATGCCATTTTTGCTATCCGCCAGCTATGCGAGAAATACAAAGGGCGCATAAAAACTTGCACATGGTGTACACATGTGTTGTGGAAGAGGAAGACCAAAGAAGAGATGGATGGATTGAGTGAGGAACGATATGAAGAAAGGAGATCGCGTGACGTTTAAAAAAAAGTGTTGCACCAACCCCAAATAACATGGGACACGGGTAGGAAGATGATGATGCATACGGACACCACCAAATAAATTAGGCAAATTCTTGCTACCTTAACTTAATATTTACATCTGTTAAAAGGTAATTAAAACTTCTGTTGCTTTCCTTAATAGCCATAAGCTAACTGGTCAGCACACTGTCTTAATAACACACAAGAAAAAAATCGCCTCCTGCGAATCTATCTCATGCTACCCGTGTCGCAGTCTGTCCGAAGCTATATAATGTTTAATATCTTCAACTATTATTTTATCAAACAGGAATCTGGTAGAGCTGGTCGTGACGGCAAGCCAGCTTTTTGTCGTATTTATTATTGCCGCTCTGAACGCAATGCAGTTGACTTTCTGTTGAAAACTGAAGTAGCAAGAGCGAAAACACCAGAACAAAAGAATCGTTGTAAAACTGCCTACAAGAGTTTTGAAGTTATGGTGAAATACTGTGAAGATATCAAGTAAGTATAATAATAATTTCCCCTACCTTCTCCCCTTTTCAAATTTCGAACTAAATAAAATTATAAAAAAAATCATTTTCTAGTGCGCCCTTGATGCCATATAATAGCATAGCGGCTAGCATTTCCCAAGTCAAAGTTGGACAAGCGTAGTATATGTTACAATTTATTAAAAAAAAAAAACTAATCAACAAACTTGTACTTAGGTGCCGGCACAAAGTGTTCGCGGAGTACTTCGGCGAGGAGGTCCCTATGTGCGGCGCGCGCTGCGACGTGTGCGCGGACGAGCGCAGCGTGCGGCGCGCGCTGGAGCAGCACCAGCGCCGCGCCTCGTCCGCGCAGCTGCGCTCCGGCGGGCTCGTCGTGCACCAGAACGTGGCCGACCTCTACGGGGAGGGGCGGCAGGGACAGAAAAAGTTATTGCCTTTTTATATCTATCAGCCACTACTATACTGTCATAATGAATCTTTGGCGTATATACATATTGATTCAGGCGCGGTCATCGGGGAAACGGCACGGGGTCATGACTCATGAACTTATAAGACTCACAACTCAAAAAAAAAAAACAAACTGAAATCTTGGCTTGACTCCTTCAAAATCAGTGTCAGTAGTCTGCTAGAGCGCCTGTGCTGACAATTTCTGAATATCCTATAAAAAGACGTGTGTCAATTTTGGTGTACAATAAAGTATATTTTATCTGTCCTAAATATGTACGTTTTATTATCATTGCAGAGAGTCCGAGTCATATTACGGTGGTGGAGATGACAGCGACTCAGATGGTGAAACTAACAGGCGTCGCATTGCACAAGAAACGAAATCTCTCATTATGCAAGAGTTCGCCAATAGAAAAAAACGTACAGAAGACAAGAAAGCAAGTAATGAGGCTGAATCTGCTAAACACTCAAAATGCAAAGCGGCTGAAAGTACAGGCAATAAAGTAGGTCTTGGTGCACCAAAACTTTAAAATGTAATTGTAACGGGCGAAACGTGATGTACTATGGTATACCTTTGTCCAACCATCAAGGATTACAGGCGTGAGGTTACAAATTGCTCGTTTAGGAACACCTAAAATATTACCGGAAATGTGTTGCAGCGGTCACACCTTGCCGGGAAAGTATGGCCCATTTTGAGAGCGCCATTATGTTTTTAAAGAAAATATTAACGGTTGACAATGAAACTCTTGATATTAAAATGTGATCTTAACAACAAAATGTACAATCATACATTTTATTTTAAGGTAAACGGATTAACCGTCGCAAGTCGCGATGGCTATCTCACATTACTTACCGATGCCCTAAATAACAACTTTCAAAGCGCGAAGGACCTTGACCATTTTGAGAAGCCGCTGTCGAAACACAATATAGCACAGTGTGCTATAGAATTGGAATACGATGCATTTTCCAGTAGCACCGTTATCAGTTTGTACAGGAGAGCGATGTCCAAATTGGTAAGACATCGTTTTTATTTTCCAAAACATTCCTTTAGTAAAGAACTTCATGTAATGCTAATACATAATCTCTATATTTTAACAGATTTCAGCCGTTAAAGCGTGTAAAGATCAAGTATATCCACAGTTAAAAAATTTCGATACCAAAAAAGGCAATGAATTCGTTAAAGAATTTGAGCTACAAAGAGGCAAAAACTGCAATGGTTTTGTTACAGCATCACAATTAGGTAAGTTTGATTGGTAAGGTGCATTCAATTAAACTTCAATCAAGTCAGCCTATCGCCGTCCACTGCTGACACATAGGCCTCTCCCAAGTTGAGATACAAAACAAATGGTCTTAAGTAGTAGACACTAATACTCTGTTTGCGCCTGTACAATACTCTATGGTGGCTCTCGTAAAGTCTCATGTTAGCATGCCTGTCAAAATCTATACAGTCCTTTAATAGTCAATTTGCGTCCGATTTTGCATCGTAGTGATCGTTACTCTGGTTGCTACAAGGAAGTGGTCAGAGGTTTTTTTACTGAAAAGACTGTACAATTGTATACTTATGTATAGTTCAGCTTGCTAGAATCGCGAATGTAGTAAAGTTTATTAAAATTTTCCGTGTAATAGATAAGTGGCTTTCTATTGCACCTGACCCACCCCGGCTTCGCCGTTCTAGGAAGCTAAGCTATCTCGACTACAATATAATCAAGTAAATTATTCTCGAGGTGACATTAAAATTTTTATTTTTCAAAAAGATATGGACTTAAAAAAGGAAGCAGCACAGTTATCCAAAGCTGACAAAGAATCAAAAAGAAAAGCAAATTCATTCAGAAGAGACCCATTAACACAAACGAAACTAAAAAGCTTTTTTAAAAAATCATCAGAGGCATCTCCTGATAAAACTCCACAGGATAGTGACGATGATGGTAGTGGGCTTGTTATTGATGAAAATAATGAAGACACCAATAATAGCGACAGCAACGAATTTCACGTAAGTAGTAATGATACTACGCTCAAACTAAAACACATAACTGATGAAGTTATAAATACAGATGATGATGCTAAAACTGTTAATAACCATGCAGAGTCTGTAAATAGCATTAGCGAATACAAATCTGGTAAAGAGTCGAAAACATTTGTGATAAACATAACGTTACAAGGTATACCGAATAAGCATAAAGAAACGTGTAATGGTAATACCGACCAAGATATTGTAAATAATGAGAAGCACAATGATGAACCTAAAATGAAACATAAGATAGATTTACACAAAGACAAACCCCCTTCAAAACGAAAAATCAAAGCTCTCTTTGGAGAATCTTCCGATAGCGATGGCGAAACTAGATCATCTAAGAAAATAAAAACTACGCATCGTGATAAAAGTGATCGCAAACATAAACAATCCAAGAAAAAAAGCGCCAAGGAATCTAACAAACAAAACCACAAGAAAACCGACACTTCAACGGAATCAACATCTTTATTTGGTCAGTCAGATGAAGAATCTGAAAAGGATTTAGTGATCGATGATGGCACTGATTTAATGATAAGCAAAAGTGCAGATGAAACATTAATACTTAGTAACATTAAAGATGATAAAGTTCAAACAAACACAGTTGATTCAGATGATATGAAAAACGACAATGACAGGTCTCTCGAAGCAAATAAATCCAGCAGTTCCTTAGACCATATGGGAAGTGATGATGCAAATTTCAACAAAGCTCGTAAATTAAGTCTAGAAGCTGACGCTGTTTTGCAAAAACTGCAAATGTTCAAAGATCTGCCACCCGATACTGCACCTCCAGAACACCTGCCTGATGTTGAGCAAATCGAAGCACTAGTCACCATTAAGTCTTCTCCAACACCATCTAAACATAAAGACAAAAATAAAAATGTAACAAAACACAAACTTACCTTAAGTAAAAAAAATAAGGATGAACGAAAAACGAGAGAAGGTAAGAGTGAAAAACATAAAACAGATAAACCACGTCGTAAAGAAAGCAAACATAAGAGCAAAAAGGATGCAAATAATGAAAACACAACAAATAAAACAGAAAAAGTGGATCTTGCTGGTCTTGTAGTGAAACTGCTGATGCCGTACTATAAGAAGAAAAAAATCAGCAGCCGTGACCTGTTTAAAACTACTGCACGTCATATTGTTCATCAATTACTGGCTATACAAGTTACGGGTAAGTAGGTATATCATAAGTATTGGGCCCATGAGCCTGAGAGAATGTTGAAAACGATGCTTAGGGATTAATCTCGACTTAAATATAGCAGGACGGTGAAATTTCAATACTGACCTGTTCTCAAATTTAAAAGTCTATTCAAATCCTTGTTTCCATTAATTTGATGTTATTACAACCACCTAAACAAGTATCAACTTTATAACAGTGTACATTAAGTTAATTTCAGAATGACTAACTAGTACTATTGAAATCATAATATAGTTTTACTTGAAAATAAACTTTATGGCATTACAGTTGTTTTTCCGATATTACATAAATTAATTTAGTTAAATTGGGAACACAGTTTACATACTCAAATCGAAATTAATGTCTGAGCACCAGTCTAAAATGCAGGACTAATGCTCGTTATCACTAACTTTAGGGCGCGTTCCCACTATGTCGTGGCGACAGATTATCGTGTCGTTTAAAGCACAAGCCACGACGCTTGTGTATTTAAATG
This sequence comes from Eurois occulta, assembly GCA_950022335.1. Lineage (NCBI taxonomy): Eukaryota > Metazoa > Arthropoda > Insecta > Lepidoptera > Noctuidae > Eurois > Eurois occulta. The sequence continues at coordinate 15,533,699 of OX465487.1, forward strand.
GAGGTGTTCACATATAGGACAACACCATTAACTGTCGTCCACGACGTTTCCATGTATTATTCAACGATAAATTAGTCGTCACAACGTAGTGGGAACGCGCCCTTAAGCGACAGCTTAATGAATGCAATAAATAAGAGTCCCGTTCCGTTTGAACGCTCAGTCTTGGATTAATATAATATTGCCTTGCTAAGCTCCGAGAGTTGAAATTCCAACAGTGAAATAATATTTAGGCCACTCGTGCATTTGCTTAAATGTTGCTTAGTGTTAGTGAAAACAGGCAGTCAACTACAAATCTCAGCTTCTAATAATCCGGTTCTCCGGCTCCATATAAATATCTTTATACAGAATAAATTTTTCAAGTGGGCCTGGATGGCCAAATGCGAAATTATGAGGAATAGCGAAAAATACTCTCGGGACCGATTTTGATGAAAATTAAAATGGCATCACTAGGGGGTTGAAAAATTCATATTTCTAGCCAGGAATCGAACACATTGATTTCGAAAAAAAAAACACTATTATTACCAGTGATCGGAGTAGGTAGATTGATTTTCCGTACTTGATTCATGAATAGTCATAGAAATCATAAGATGGATATACCTTTTTTTCCGGATTTCATTTCGGTACTTACGGGATTGAATCAAATATTGTGAATGTACAGATTTTTAAACTACTTACTACATTTGATAGATAGAATGCGATAATTATAATATCTTGGGACAACCAACACACCGCCATCTGATCCAAAACTAGGCAGATCCTGTACAATGGCAACCAGACAACTGATAAACATACTTATTTCTAAATACATACATATTAATTATAGATAAATTACACACCCATATACAGAACAAATAATCGTACTCATCGCACAAAGATTTGTCCTGTGTGGGAATCGAACCCACGACCTCCGTCCTAGCAGGCCTGTCAATTAAACGTTTAAAATTGTTTTATTCTTATTTATCAAGTAATAAAGTGAATCTTACTTTTTTGCGTCCATTTCACTACGTTTGCTACGTTTTTACTCAAGTTTAGCCATGCCATAGTTTTTTTTAATTATAGAAGCCCGATCACATATTCTATTAAAAAGACAGCAAAACGGTTAAACATTTCTTATTCATATTGATATATTCTTCATCCTACACATTACAATATTTGAAATTCCTAAAAAATCTTAATTATTACAAAATCTCGGAATCCCGGAGGCATATCCATATTAATATATACGTGCCAGTTCATTGACCTCAAATCAATCTACCTACTCCGATCACTGATTATTACACAGTGTTGCTAATAAGGATCAAATTCTGGGAAGTAATGACATACCGCAAACTTAAGAAAAAAAAAATGTTTTTTATTTCATATTTAAAAAAATAATAATTTAAAAACAAGCTTTTATTACTTGTTATAAGAAGTAACTAAAAAGTTAAAAATAATTTAATTCTGATTCAAAAATGGGATTATAATGTACCTTTTTGTTTTTTTTTTCGGATGGGAAATCATCAAATGACTCCTCCCGCTCTGGGCGGAGCGGAAGGGAGTGTCAGACTTTTACTGACTAAAAACCATCCATGTTCCTTCTTTTGCCCTTTATGTTCCAGGGCCGCGGTATCTCTTTCGAACAGTACCGCAGCCCTTGCAGGCCCCTCATGTTTGCTGACATCTCTTTGTGGCGCTCGTGGAACACGAACGCGCCGTCGACACGGCTTGTCGTCATACGACGGACGGACGGCGAGCTAGCCCATTACTCACCGTCCACAGGTCCACAGGTGACGGCTTCCCATTTCCTCTCGCCCCGGCCCATGGCTTGAACCAGAGCCGGACGCGAGAGGTCGCCGCCGCCAATCGCCGCTACGAGGACACGGCGGTGCTCCGCCCAAGCGGAGCAGACCTCCACGGTGTGCTCCACCGTATCCTCCGGGCGATCCTCACAATGATAACACCCGGGCGTTTCCTCCCGCCCGATTCGGTGCAGGTACCTCCCGAAACAACCGTGTCCGGTGAGGACCTGTGTCAGGCTGAAGGTGAGGGCGCCGTGGCGCCTCTCTAGCCACTCCTCAAAGAGGGGACTTATCGCCACTATCGTGGCGTGCCCTGTGCAGTCGCTCTCTCCATGTCGCCATGAGATCGCGCCGGAGCACAGTGGTTCGAAATCGACGCTCCGTGGACATTGAAATCAAAATGTCTTTAGGCGATAAATAAAAATCGGAACGGCTTTATTTCAGTATTATTTATAATATTTGGTAATATGACAGCTATAGACAGCACCATATACGAAAAAAAAAAATATGTAATATTTTTTTGTATGAAGAAAAACACAAAAGTTGTTTTTTCTCACAACTTAATAAAACTTAAAGTCTGCGGCTTACATGGGGTGTTGTCCCACATGAGGCGATTCCGAAATGCTATAACACGCACACCCATGCGCGCCGCTTCACTCACAGCAGAGTGTTTATGATTTTTACGTTGATTTAGGTGTTATCTTGAAAAATATACAAAGTAATTGACTTTAGTGTGCTAATTTTATTATAAATAATGAGAAATAATGGAATATACAATATAAAAATACTAAAAAACACTCAAGTAGAGACCCATTTACAATAAAAATATTTTTTTAAATATTTCTTAAGATAATTTAATTCGTTGATAGTAGATTATGTCAGTAGATAAAAAGTTTGACTTCTTAATTAACATTAAAAAAATATATTTTTATTAGTACAAAAACTTATAACTAATACAGAAAAATACTAAGAATAGGCAATTTTATTGTATAAATAAGAAATATATTATTTCACCACTTCAGTCAGATCAACTTCAAGAAATTCAGTGGATATCTCGAAGGAATTTAATACATATTATTTGATATCTTTGGGACGTATCCCACACACACACATACCAACTGGAAACGATAATTACATAGTAATGATTGTTTGTTGTAAGCTGTTCGTAATCTCAAGTTTAACAGGAAATCAATGCTAAATGCATGCTAAGATAGTAATTTAGTTTCATCTCATTAGTGCAAATTGCAAATATTGTTAACGAGTTAAGATACATTAGTTAAGGGCTATTTTTACGAAGTGTTTAACTAACTACTATTAATTAAGATACGATTAAGAGGGTACTTTATATAAATAGGGACAACAGCGTCAAAATCATTAGTTTTTGTCAGCAACTGTTCGCGCTATAACATAAACTTCTTGCTTACGTACTTACTTATTATCATGGAAGGATTTTATACAAATTTGGACATATTCATATTTGTGAAAAACAAAAGTTGCTTTTCGCAGCCCAGTATTTTGTTAGAAGCACTTCTAACCAAAGCGACAAATTTTTCTGAAGAAGAACAAAAAAAATTAAAACAGTTTTGACAAGTGTATTTGTGTGTTTTGCATAGAAGACATCTTTAATGGTTTCATCGTATCCTCAGACCCATATTTGTCAAGCATTCGACCTAAACTGACAAATAAGAGTAGAAATGATTTAACTGAAGAAATGAAGTCTCTTCTTTTAATTGACCCGGATACCATGGATAAGGAAAACATTGAATTTGCTGAGGTGCCAAGTATGATGGATTCCGATTTTGAATTCTTTGATAGCGATGACGAAACTCAGTAGACCAGATTTTAATGTTTGATGTTTTTGTGTTAATTTTATATATTTCTCAATTATACAATTGCCTATTCTTAGTATTTTTCTGTATTAGTTATAAGTTTTTGTACTAATAAAAATATATATTTTTTATGTTAATTATGAAGTCAAACTTTGTATCTACTAACATAATCTACTAACAACGAATTAAATTATCATAAGAAATATTGCAAAATCTATGTATATTGTAAATGAGTCTCTATTTGAGTGTTTTTTTTAGTATTTTTATATTGTATATTCCATTATTTCTCATTATTTTTAATAAAATTAGCACACTAAAGTCAATTACTTTGTATATTTTTCAAGATCACACCTAAATCAACGTTAAAATCATAAACACTCTGCTGTGAGTGAAGCGGCGCGCATGGGTGTGCGTGTTATAGCATTTCGGAATCGCCTCATGTGGGACAACACCCCATGTAAGCCGCAGGCTTTAAGTTTTATTAAGTTGTGAGAAAAAACGACTTTTGTGTTTTTCTTCATACAAAAAAATATTACATATTTTTTTTTTCGGATATGGTGCTGTCTATTGCTGTCATATTACCAAATATTATAAATAATACTGAAATAAAGCCGTTCCGATTTTTATTTCTCGCCTAAAGAAAATTTGATTTCAATGTCCACGGAGCGTCGATTTCGAACCACTGTGCGGAGGTCTGTCCGCTGCGCGACAATTTGCCGCGGCAGCGGAGTTTCCCCCCGGCGCTGTGCCTCCGCACGCCACTCATGCAGGCGCGCGAGGACTATGGCCTCCAGATCCCATGGCGATTTATAATGTACCTTAAAAGTGGTATATTTCTTATTAGAATTATTAGCAACACTATCGAATGGTGTTGTTGTTAAACTCAAACACATTGTTTTTTTTTACAAAATCAATGGGTCAATGTGGTTGAGTCCTAGCTAGGAATTTTGATTTTTCTAAAATCCTTTGAGTATTTTTCGGTATTCCTGTTTCAGATTTGGCCATCCACGCCCACTTGAAAAATTCACCCTGTATACAAAACAAAAAACTTTGTACTCGATCCTCCTCAATTTATAACTAATTGCATCAATATAAAATGGTTTTCTTTTTTTTGTTTCAGAAGAAGCAGCTATTGACTTATTGTTAAAGAAAACATTTGGTAAAGAGTTTAAAATAGAAAGTGAGAGTGATTTAGTAGTTAAGTTAAATTTGAGCAATGTTGTATAATATAATTTATTAAGTTTTAAAGCCTTATTAATAATATTGTTATTCTTGTACCCATTAATAGTTAATTAAATAAAAAGGAAAGTTTTGAATTTACTTTGGTTCCTAGTAAAGACTACTTACTACCTTTGATTATGTACCTGTCTAGATTGAGCAATGCAAACAAACGCGCAAAAACGTCTCCAATTTCGCGATTAGTGTGGTACTTATTGTAGTCAAACTGTTAAGCTGTGCGTGTTTACAACGCATGCCTACTCCAAACTATAAATGTACCTTTCCTCCATTATTTAATAAGATGAAGGTTAAACAAAATAGATTAAATAAAGTAATTGTTTTGTTGATTGTTTTTTTTATATTAAATGGGCCTACTCTTGACCTTAATCTAGTCCTGAGGACAGGGATGAGGTCGACAATGGAATGAGCTAACCCAAAAGAAGCCTACTGAAGAAGATTATTGTTTTATTTAATTTAGGGTCACAACAGACAAGCTACTTTTAGCATCGGCGATTTAGCCGCTTTTTAGAAGCTAAATGCAGCGACCAAACATGCCACACCGCACACTTAAAAGCTCGGAAGCTCGACACATCGACTGAACGCACTCCACACACATTCGAATGCCGGTCGCAGCGATTTGGCATCTGCGGAACACGACTCAGTGTTGCACTAGATTTTGACGAAGCTACTATTAACATGAATTCTAATGAAGCTGCACTGCTGCTCTTTTATGGATAGAGCGAAAATATCTATCGCGCCGAAGGCGGTATTGGTTACATAATAACCAGTTAACGTCTTGCTTTTGGAGAGCATCATTCATTACCGTAAAATGCTGCAACTTTGCCTGGATTTTGAAGTTTTTTGTTCGGATGTCTGATCCTATTTATCATTATGGCTTTTAATGAGTTTAAGACGGAAAACAGACCTTATATCTTGCCACGTAGAACCCACATCTGTTTGAATCATGCTGTTTTTTCGAATTACAAGCACTCAAAGCCGTAGGCAAATTTGTAGCTGAAAGACGCAACTTTGCATATAAGGATATCCCAATAAATAAAATGGTTATCATTTTCAGTTTTTTTTTTCCGGGTGCATAACACACCGTACTAATCCCGGCAGTCAGATTATTGTCATAAAGGTTTTAATTTTTTTTTCATAGCTAAGAGGCAAAGTTGTAGCAGGTACCACGAACTTTCCATACAAAATATCGTTGACTTTAGGGTTGTCTCAAACAAAAACATTATTTTATTAATAAGTACTTTTATTTCTTCTTTTCAAAAATTAAACAGATTGCTACTTACGAGTATAAAATTAAATACAAATGCAATGCCTTTTTAGCAATAATAAAAAATCTCAGTAACAAATAACAAACAATCGCACGAGATCTGCAGCAACTTCTAACATTTCCTGTGAGTAATCTGCATAGTTGCGAGATCCCGGTTTTCTCCTGCTTTGCTTTTTGTTGTTTCCCATTTTTCATTTAACTGCAAAAAAATCAAGACTTAGTAAAATACAACACACAATTCAAAATCACGCCTGTATTCCCGAAAGGTTAGCCCTCCACCTCTGTGTATGATACACCCACATTCCGTCGGTTATGTTTTTTTAAGTCCCATAGGAGGCGAGCTTATTGCCACCTTAGTTGCTAAATTTTTGACAGAGGGGTGCTGATTGTAAGTCTAATTGTCACATACCGGGCACAATTCCAGACTGGACAGTACCAACAGTACTAAGAAGTTAATTAAATATGCTTAAGTTAATTACTACGCCAAAATTTGTCAGCCATGAAATCGATCATTTGTATTCTGTTTGAATGTCGGCAAAAACAAATACAGATTCAATGAAATCATACTAAAAAAACATATATTATTAATAAAATCCGACAAGAGACAACCCTAGACCCAGGCAAAGTTGTGTCACTCGACTTTCCAAAACAGTGTTCAACATTGCCTACTAAGTTATTTTGATGAAATGGTGTCCTTTTCATAAAAACATCAAAAAATACGGAAAATAGACAGTATTTTCTTACCTTGGCATGTAATTTCCGCTTGAAAACACCTTTTTTCTTGTTAAAACTGCAAAAGTCACAGGACACTAAAAATGTTCACCCACACACACCGGTGTTTGTCGCACAACTGACAGCGTAGCGATGGAGTTAGCATTGTAAAAAAATAAAAATACGTTGCCCTAATAATGTAAAGTTACTACCAATTGGTAGAAAATAAGAAAAAACTAAGCGAATGTGAAATATCGTAATCGAAACGAAATAGGCAGAGTTGGGTTTACTTGGCAAAGTTGCAGCATTTTACGGTACTTCATATTATTTCGAAGAGATGAATTGTTTTTTTTTTATATTTTGGAATGAAGTACACTACATTTCAAGAGCTTTTATCATATTTGGAAGCTAGTTTACGACGAACCGTTACACATATAAGGAAGGGGAGTGATATGAAGATTCGAATGACGTTATAGCGATACACGCTATTTCGAAAAAAAATTAAGACTGGTACGTCAGTTCGAAAACCACTACATTGAATGACGTTGTCGCGAACACGCTGATTCGAAAAACTGTTTGAATGGTACGCTAGTACGAAAGTCTTTATTTATGAACTTTGGAAGAGTTACAGCTAAAGAAAACAGAATAAAAATAGTGAGTGAGACTGAGAGCCAATTACAAGTCTTCACTTCTAAAAAATAGACTGGAAAAGACGGTGTGAACAGCACAGCACTACCCACACAAAAAAAAACAGGACGACAACAAATTCTTATAGGTACTAGAAACCAATGATATTATAAGTAGTAAAGTGGCTAGAAACTTACATCACACATACATACAAAATACTTATCAACTACTTATCTAAACTAAAAAGGCTCGGGCACCTTCTGGCCATGGACACACTTGTCGCGAAAGGATCGAAATCATGCCGTTTAGATACTTAAAGTTTCGGCTTGCACGCACAATAAACGAATTCTGCCTGTAGTTAGTGGAAGTAGGTAAATGGAACACGTAGCGGTGGATACCATCGCTTTGGATACATTGTCTTGGCAATGAAATCCACTGTTGCGAATAGCATATTCCAATCTGAATTTAAGCCGAAAGATGTGCCTCAGGTTGGCTGGACAAATCTTCAAAATAGCTTGCATTTAACTAGGTCAATAGGTCACTTTATGTGACGGCTAAACACCCTTATTTCAGAATTTGTGACGCTACAGAATCTTAGATAATCGATCGAGAACGTGTCCAGCCATCTTGAAAAACTACTTTTCGCCGGTCTCTCAATCTCGGTAACGGAAGTGATTTTGACGACTTTTTGCATATCAACGGGCGTCACATAAATTTGTGACGGGCACCGAGCTAAAAGTTTTGTGATAAGTACAGTGGTTTAGTAGAAAAATGCAAAAATCTGTGTCCAGCCATCTTGAATTTACGTAAAAGACTTGTGGCTGGCACTTCCGAATCTCAATAACGGGGGCGTTTTCGAATATGGTTCCTTTACTAATAGACCAGGGTAGAAGCCTTTAAAAATAATAAAAAGTGAAAAAAAATAATAGTAGGATGCAACCCATTAGAAAAGGAGGGGAATATTATAAAAATGAAAGGAAAAATAATTTACGGGCGATCTGAGGTCGGGAAGGGGATGGGGGTGAGTTTTTAAGGGTAAAAAACGGTTTTTCTCGATTTCCGGCAAAACTAAAAGTCCTATCGAAAAAAGTCAAATGGCAAAGTTGTAGGTAATAAAAAGATCTAAAACTTTTGTATTTACAATTTTTTCACATAACCTCAAAAGCTATGTGAAAAATTCAAAAAACCAAGTTTTTGGTTTTTTATTTTTATCTTTTACAAAAATTTGTTTTTTTTTAACGACATTTGGTGAAAACTTTCCTTTTTATGTCCCAAATACGCTGTAATTTATTTGATTAAAAATATTTATTTTTTCACCTCATTTTGAATTAATATCGAAAAAGCAGCCTAATTTTCAATCGAAAATTCACCCGTCAAAATATCGGCTTTTTTCAAAAAGTTGGTATGTTTTCTGTTCGTTGAAATCTCTACTTTCCGATGGTGAAAAAAAATATATATGTTACTATAGTAAATCTTCTCAGAAAATGCAAAAAATCGAAAAAACTCGAATTTGATTTTTTTTTTATTATTATAAATAATTTTGAGCTATTTATTAAAATTTACACTTTAATTACTCGAAAAACGTTAGATTACATGCTACATTAATAAAAAAAAATTGCAAAACAAAATATACTACTATAATTAACAAACAAATAAGTTAATAAAATTAATATTTAATAAGACATCTACAATATTTAAAGAAAGTTGTCCAATCTTATTTAAATTATATGCGTAGATGCCTATTTATAACTATTTTAAGATAAATTATATACCTGAGTGACCTACGAAAAATTGTAGCCCATCAAAAGGTATTTCATGGAGAAGTGGGGAAGGGGCTAGGCGGGTCTGGGTCTTACTACATACATACCTACTATTTCGTAACAGCTGTTACAACCGTTAGCCTAGCCAGTATTCGAAATACAGTACAGTATACAACATCGTTTATAAAAATACACGTGCACGCTGAGTTTCTTGAAGATAATTGTGACAAATTTACTTTAAAAAATCATGTATATTTCATATATTTTAAATACATTTTAGATACATTCAAAATATATCCTAAAAGACATAAAAAACATAGCTAAAAATATAAAATAATATATATTTCGTATATTTTTATAAATTTTTAATATATTTTTTATGTATTTTGAAACATATATTTTTTTCATGGGATTAACTAAATTTGTTTGTGCAAAATTAAGATTATTATTTTTTAATCTTGTACTAAAATATCATTTAATTTTAATCTTTAGGTTATGTTACGTTAAGCATACAAGTTTTTAAAGAAAATATTACTATTTTAATGTTTGAGTTGATTGATACAGATAAAAATAGAGATAGTATTTACCTTCCTATGCAGATTCGAAAAGTTTTTTTTTTTTTAAGTAAACTTGTCACAATTATCTTCAAGAAACTCAGCGTGCACGTGTATTTTTATAAACGATGTTGTATACTGTACTGTATTTCGAATACTGGCTAGGCTAACGGTTGTAACAGCTGTTACGAAATAGTAGGTATGTATGTAGTAAGACCCAGACCCGCCTAGCCCCTTCCCCACTTCTCCATGAAATACCTTTTGATGGGCTACAATTTTTCGTAGGTCACTCAGGTATATAATTTATCTTAAAATAGTTATAAATAGGCACCTACGCATATAATTTAAAAAAGATTCGACAACTTTCTCCAAATATTGTAGATGTCTTATTAAATATTAATTTTATTAACTTATTTGTTTGTTAATTATAGTAGTACATTTTGATTTTCAATTTTTTTTTATTAATGTAGCATGTAATCTAACGTTTTTCGAGTAATTAAAGTGTAAATTTTAATAAATAGCTCAAAATTATTCATAATAATAAAAAAAATTCGAATTCGAGTTTTTTTCGATTTTTTGCATTTTCTGAGAAGATTTACTATAGTACCATATATATTTTTTTTCACCATCGGAAAGTAGAGATTTCAACGAACAGAAAACACACCAACTTTTTGAAAAAAGCTGATATTTTGACGGGTGAATTTTCGATTGAAAATTAGGCTGCTTTTTCGATATTAATTCAAAATGAGGTGAAAGAATAAATATTTTTAATCAAATAAATTACAGCGTATTTGGGACATAAAAAGGTAAGTTTTCACCAAATTTCGTTAAAAAAAACAAATTTTTGTAAAAGATAAAAATAAAAAACCAAAAACTTGGTTTTTTGAATTTTTCACATAGCTTTTGAGGTTATGTGAAAAAATTGTGAATACAAAAGTTTTAGATCTTTTTATTACCTACAACTTTGCCATTTGACTTTTTTCGATAGGACTTTTAGTTTTGCCGGAAATCGAGAAAAACTGTTTTTTACCCTTAAAAACTCACCCCCATCCCCTTCCCGACCTCAGATCGCCCGTAAATTATTTTTCCTTTCATTTTTATAATATTCCCCTCCTTTTCTAATGGGTTTCATCCTACTATTATTTTTTTTGGTTTTAAAAATTATCGACCCTGGTCTATAATACTTGGTGACGCAATGTGTGACAGTAATAACGTTTGATTTATGGCGTCACATGTAAGGGTTTACGAGAAATTAATAAAAACTTAATGTCCAGCCAACCTGAGTTCAAGATGGCTGGACACCTGTATCTCCACTGCCTGATGATCTACGACCTTCGAAATGTGTTCAAAATGTTGTGACGGGGACGATAATGATAACCTGAAATTGTGACGGAGAAACTTTGCGTAGTTTCAAAGATATTGATCATTTAAATTTCCCCATACAAACACTGCAGTAGGGTAACCAATATTGTAGGTTTTATGTAGGACAAGTACATTTTAAGGTGTTTTCTTTAATGGACGAAAATCCGTGTATTGGTGATACTAATACGAATTACGAACAACTGTAGATATTTAAATCAATAGAAGACAAGAATGTAGAAGTGAGGAAGGGGGGGGGGTGTAATTTTTAAATGTTATTGATTATTTACGTGCATATATCTATTCTTTTTAGTAGGTATATATTATGTCAGGAGAACTAAACTAATGCTCTGAAGGTATTTAAATGAAAAAATAATGTTTGCTGTAAATAAAATCACATTTATTTATTTGTACTTATACGGCGTTTCAAATGGCGAAAATGACGATGATCAACTCGCATTTGCACTTCCGTAACCCTCGCCTTGTACCACAACGTTGTTTGTCCTAAGGCCGCGTACCGGACGACGGCGGGTGCGGGCGCGGCGGCGGGCGATCACGCGTGTAAACTGCCCCCTAGCCAAGTTGCAAACGATAAACGTGAACGCTTAGTAATCTCCAATAGATTTTCAACTTTATACCTAAGAGCATAAAGTTGAAAATCTATTAAAGACAACTGAGCGTTAGCAACCGGAACGAACGAAAACGCTATGTAATCTTCAATAGATTTTCAACTTTATATCCAATAGGCGACAATAACAAGTATGTATTTACATAATTATAACCATAAGAATCATCATACATATCTATAAGTTATTTGTTTCCGCGGACGAAAAAAATAACTGCAAAAAACTCAAGAAAAATTGAATTTCGCGGGCTACCACGAAAATGTCGGAGGACAAACTATACTGCCATGATATCTGATGTTGGTGTCGCCATCTATTGCTTAAAGTTGGTACTACTAGGACAACTGGTCGAATCTTAAATCTTATAAATTAGGTTGTCTTACCGCAGATTAATTAATAGTTACTAGTACTCTGATTAGTGATAACACTTCTAAAAGTACATACACTGCCGGCTGTCGAGTTTAGTTCTCATTTTCAGTTACATAAGATAATGAACTAAACGCGAAATACAAGTGGGCTCTCTCTTGCAGCGCTGGTGGTCAATTATTATTTTGAATTAACACATACTTACTCTTTTCACTGCAGAAAAACCTTTTATTCCCACAGGGAAATCAAATACAAAGCAGGCGTGGATGCTACCGGCCAATTAATCGATTAAAAAGAAATCCTTTATTTATGTAAAATTATGGTCACCTCACAATATTAATGGATGTTTTTATGGGAAAATTTAAATGGTCAATATCTTTGAAACTACGCAAAGTTTCTCCGTCACAATTTCAGGTTATCATTATCGTCCCCGTCACAACATTTTGAACACATTTCGAAGGTCGTAGATCATCAGGCAGTGGAGATACAGGTGTCCAGCCATCTTGAACTCAGGTTGGCTGGACATTAAGTTTTTATTAATTTCTCGTAAACCCTTACATGTGACGCCATAAATCAAACGTTATTACTGTCACACATTGCGTCACCAAGTATTAGTAAAGGAACCATATTCGAAAACGCCCCCGTTATTGAGATTCGGAAGTGCCAGCCATAAGTCTTTTACGTAAATTCAAGATGGCTGGACACAGATTTTTGCATTTTTCTACTAAACCACTGTACTTATCACAAAACTTTTAGCTCGGTGCCCGTCACAAATTTATGTGACGCCCGTTGATATGCAAAAAGTCGTCAAAATCACTTCCGTTACCGAGATTGAGAGACCGGCGAAAAGTGGTTTTTCAAGATGGCTGGACACGTTCTCGATCGATTATCTAAGATTCTGTAGCGTCACAAATTCTGAAATAAGGGTGTTTAGCCGTCACATAAAGTGACCTATTGACCTAGTTAAATGCAAGCTATTTTGAAGATTTGTCCAGCCAACCTGAGGCACATGCCGAAAGAACCTACAAACTTAAGCGAAGTAGTTAATACACCAAACAATATAAAGAAATTAATGGTACCCGATTTCTATAGGTAAAAATGTTACTTTCACACAATTTTTCTCTGAAAATTATACCCGGTGCATCATAACTCGGTCGCAAAGTGGATTTCATTGCCAAGACTTTCGTACTAAATAGCGTGCGTCGCAATAACGTCATTCGAATCTTCATATCACTCCCATATGGACGAGTAAATTAGTATATAAATTTACGGGGTGGAAGAGACACCGACGCGAAAACGGTTACCACGTACCTATTCAGTATATTCTTCTGAGTCCTAATTTTTTAGTCTAGGCTTGGAGCAACGCAGGACCTCCAACAACCGGAAGGGGAGTAAGCTACCATAAGTATCCTTACCCATTCTGCCGTATCGGCTTAGTAACAAGCATTCAATCTCAAAACTATTGAATAAAGAAGGGCAGCTCATCACGCAATCTGGGGACCACACTTAGAGCTCGCGTACATTCGTAAAAATACTCTCAAAAGATAGGTCTCGGTCAAATTAAGATAAAAGGTAATCACAGCATATTTTTTTAATATTGGATTTGGCTAGATTAACATAATTCATAACCATACTTGTCGCGTGGGCAAAATCAGAACTAACGCTGCCATCTTATTTTTTCAATACATCTCACAAATGTTTACCAACAGGGCTCTTCTATCAATTTCAATGGAGAGTGAAAAGATCCATATAACACTAGGATAGACAACTACGTCATCCGTAATGTCATTCAAAAACATTTTCATTGTTGTACAATCCATTACACCTCATATTTTATTAAAAGTACGTACATAGAATTGGACGTAGTTACGCGAAAATGTTTCATTCCACAGTAAATGTTCGTCCTTTTTTTTTTTTTTTTTTTGGGGGTGGGAAATCATCAAATGACTCCTCCCGCTCGAAGGGAGTGTCAGACTCTTACTGACTAAAAACCACCCATGTTCCTTCATTGGCCCTTTATGTTCCAGGGCCGCGGTATCTCTTTCGAACAGTCCCGCAGCCCTGGCAGGCACCGGCCCTTGCGGGCCCCTCCCGTTTGCTGACAACTCTTTGAGGAGTGGCGTGGAACACGAACGCGCCGTCGACACGGCCTGCCCGTCGTCATACGACGGACGGACGGCGAGCTAGCCCATTACTCGCCGTCCACAGGCCCGCGCCTACGGTGGCCGAGAGCCATCACGGCGTGGCCCCCGACGCCCGGTGCTTCTCCCGCGGCGGCTGGGACGTGAGGAGGTTCTCTCCCTCTCACGTTCCGCCGCCTCCTTCGCTAGCATGACTGCTTCGCAGAAGGAGGCGACGGCTTCCCATTCCCTCTCGCCCCGGACCATGGCTTGAACCAGGGCCGGGCTCGAGAGGTCGCCGCCGCCAATCGCCGCTACGAGGACACGGCGGTGCTCCTCCCAAGCGGAGCAGACCTCGACGGTGTGCTCCACCGTGTCCTCCGGTCGATCCTCGCAATTGTAGCACCCGGGCGTTTCCTCCCGCCCGATTCGGTGCAGGTACCTCCCGAAGCACCCGTGTCCGGTGAGGACCTGCGTCAGGCGGAAGGTGAGGGCGCCGTGGCGCCTCTCAAGCCACTCCTCAAAGAGGGGACTTATCGCCACTATCGTGGCGTGCCCTGCACGGGGTTGCGATAGTCGCTCCCTCCATGTCGCCATGAGATCACGGCGGAGGTCTGTCCGCCGCGCGACAATATGCCGCGGCAGCGGAGTTACCCCCCGGCTCTGTACCTCCGCGCGCCACTCGTGCAGGCGCGCGAGGACTATGGCCTCCAGATCCCATGGCGGCAATCCGGCAAGGAGGCTCGCCGCCTCGCAGGAGATCGTGCGGTACCCCCGGATTAGCCTTACGGCTACCACCTTTTGGGGCGCGTTCAGGTAGTGCCTTGCACGCAACCTTAACGAACGCGCCCACACCGGGGCCCCGTAAAGGGCCATGGACCGCAAGATCCCCGCATAGAGCCTCCGGCAGGAGGCGTTTGGCCCCCTCAGGTTGGGCAGGAGCCGCTTGAAAGCAGCCCCGGCCTTTTCCAGTCTGGGAGCCAAACGTCGGAAAAATGTTCCTGTCCTCATAGTACGTTCTAGTTAATTTGATGTGGGTTGGAACGTTTCTGCATAACTACGTCTAATTTAACACGTTCACTGTGCAGCTATGATGAGAGAGACTACCCTATAAGTGCAAACGTAAATTGTAGATAATATATTGCGTTAGGTATAAAAATGATATGATAAAGCATTGTTTTATATACCTACCCCCTTTCATTTAAAAATTTAAAAAAATGTTTTGTCCCATGTCCCACCCGAGGGTCATACACGTATGATCTCTTAACTTCATGCCCCATCTGTGGGTCATACATGTATGATCTCGCAACTTCATGCCCCTACTGTACAATACATGTCTTGCAATATGACCTCTTGCATGTTCTTCTTTTGTCTTAATTGTTTTAATAGTTCCCATTAAATTAAATATAATAAAATAAGTCTTCTTTTTAGGGTTCCGTACCTCAAAAGGTAAAAACGGAACCCTTATAGGATCACTTTGTTGTCCGTCTGTCTGTCTGTCTGTCTGTCAAGACCTTTTTTCTCAGGAACGCGTGGAGGTATCAAGCTGAAATTCATATCAAATACTCAAGTCTATGGTCTCTTGGAGCTGTGAAAAAATCAAACTTCTAAGTCAACGCGATCAAAAGATACTCCCGTTTATGCCGCAAATTTTCGACACTCGCAAGGGAATCAAAACCTACAGGGTACTTCCCGTGAACTCAGAATCTTGAAATTTGGTATGAAGCAACGTCTTATATCAGAGATATAGGAAAAATTGCGAAAAGTATACATTTTTAGTTATATCATATAATAAAAATATTTTTAATAATTTTAAACTTACTACCCCTTTCCTCATGAACGCGTAGTGGTATTATATTGAAATTCATATCAAATACTCAAATCTATAATACCTTTAAGCTGTAACAAAATCAAACTTCTATGTCAACGCAATCAAAAGAAACAGGAATTAAAACCGCATATTTTGAAACTCGCCACTACTCGCAAGGGAATCAAAACCTACAGGGTACTTCCCGTGAACTCAGAATCTTGAAATTTGGTACGAAGCAACGTCTTATAACACAGATAAAGGAAAAATTGCGAAAAGCATAAATTTTTAGTTACATCATATAATAAAAATATTTTTAATAATTTTAAACTTATTACCCCTTTACTCATGAACGCGTAGTGGTATTATATTGAAATTCTTAACAAATACTCAAGTCTATAATATCTTTAAGCTGTAACAAAATCAAACTTCTACGTCAACGCAATCAAAAGATACAGCAATTAAAGCCGCATAATCCCGCCGCCGCCTAATCTAAACCGAGATTGATCCAAATTGTGCCTATTTCTAGTATTAAAATTATGTCTATCACTTCTCTTCTTAAAGAGATGAAGATTTTTCCGAACATACATAATGTTTTCATATATGTATTGACAAGGTACCGTCAGCTTTCCACATTGTTATGTTATGGATTTCATTTAGCAATAAAAATACCATAACTTTTACTTATATACCTACAGGTTTGTACGGAACCCTCGGTGCGCGAGTCTGACTCGCACTTGGCCGGTTTTTTTATTCAAAACATCCCAAAATTATCTCATTTTCGATAATCGAACACTGGCAACGCTATTAAAAAAGTTCCTCCGGTCTTTGCGTAATATTTTTTCTTAGTCCATTGTTCACACGTGTGAACCAATAAAAGTGGCTAAACTCATACGTGTTTGAGGTTATGAGCCTTTCAAATGGCGAACAACTCATGCCCACCCGTGGGTCATGCACGTACGATGAGCAACTCGGTATGACCCACCGGTGGGGCAAGCACAGTGAACGTGTTAAGGACTGTCTAGGTATTTATCCTACGGAGATAACGGAGACCGCACTTGCACAACTCATCACATTATCTTAAGATTTTGGTCGGCTTATTCATCACAATGGAATACATACAAGCTTACAATTTTATTGCGAAAAACAAACAATGAAGCTGGATGAGTTTGAAGTCGGGCGTACTCGACCTCGTTCATTTACACTCGGTCGTTTGACAAATTTCATAGGCAATCGAATTCAGTCGAACGACCATTGTGTAATTGCGCCAGGGACTAAGCAAAAATAAAACATTAATTACGAATAAACCATTTATTTTAAGCAGCAAAACATAATCTTAGAAGAATTTCTTCAAATAACTGAGCTGTCGGCGGCGCGGGCATGCCATCATCGGTATTACCATATTATTATTTACCATACGATGCTCCTCACACATGCTAGCAGCAACTGTACTCAATGGCATTGTGGTAGCCTCTATCATCTCTGCACACCTTGGCCTTGACTGTAATTTTCTCGTGTTGTATACTTCACCACAAATACGTTCGTAAGGGAAATACTACACTATTATTTACTAATTATTTTTTAGATTACCACGAAATAAAATTGGGAATCAAACGAGCTTATCTGTTAAATTAAATTCTCCCAAAATCTTTACATACGTACCTTGGGTTTTTAATAACAGCAGTCACTAATTTATTATTGATTATTTACTAACATAAAACATCTTGCGAATCGTATAAGCGGCTGGCTTAAAAGCAAAGAACTCATGTGTTTCCAAAGATAGGAGGATGAGTCATACCCAAAATGGCTTAGATTTGATGGGACAAAACAGATAAGCTATGGCAGCAATGTTGGCTTGTCTTGTAATACTAGGTAGCAAACGTCTCATGATACTCACTATTACTACAAACAAAATCCTGCTAATTAGTCATCACCATCTCATCTCCTGCCCTTGTTCCATTCTATTTGGGGTCGTCGGCGCAACATGTTTCCTTCTTCCATTCTCCCCTATCAGACGTCACGGCATCATTTACTCCTTTCTCTTCCATACCATTCTTCTCACAGTTCTCACAATCCATCCATCTTTTCTTTCGTCTTTTTCTTGATAAAAATTAAATTTAATGTAAAAAAAAAAATCGAAATTATTTCCTTCTTTTTCGACACAAATATTCAAAACGAGTCCTAATTTGGCCATTTCAATTCACAGACATTTGTCTCATTTGTTCAGCAGCCTGAGATATTCTTTCTAAGAGCTGATCACGGTTCTGAATTTGTACGCAGTACACTTCCTTTAAGGTTCCCCAGACATAAAAATCTAAAGAAGCCAGGCCTGGAGACCTAGCTGGCCATGCGATATTTGCGTTCAGGCTCAGAATGTCCCTTTCCCAAATTGGGTTCAATGCAGTTCCCGGCTCCATAGCAACCTCGCCTGTGGCTCGGTTGTAAATTCCGACTCAAATGCAATAACAAAGTTTCCCTACTTAAATCAAAATGATGAGTAGATATTTTAATTGTACAATTATTTTATTTAACATATTATTAAAGTTGTTTAATCTAATTTTAAGTAATGTTTACAATAAATGAATTAATTAAAACTTATACAGATGACAAAAATTTGTACTGAAGAAAGCGGTGCTGTCGTAAACGGCTGCAAATAGATGACCGTCATTGCGATCCTTCATTTCCTCATCAACAAACGCTTTGTTTGTGGACAGTGACAGCAACGCACCTTTCATATGGAAACCAAAGCCTAAAAGATTCCTAAAAGATGTGTAATGACAATGAATAAAGGAGAATAGTTTATTTACTCGTTATTATAGCTATAATTATGAATAAATGAAATATTATCTTGCCTTTTTTATAATAATAAACAAAAATAATAAAGTAAAATAATATTAATATTTAATTAATTAATAAACGCATAAAAATAATTTATTTACTCATAATTATAGCATAAATTATTACGCTAAAGTTATAGTAAGCAAAAGACTATAATCGGCCAAGTATTACAAGGCAAGGCCAGAAGTTATCTCGAAATCCAACGATGGCAGCCAGACGTCTTTTGTCGAGTGGCTGGCTGTTTTAATTCCATCAAAACAGACCAAAATGTATCCAACTCGCTACGATCAGATTACAAAGCTGCAACTCTTGACGTTTCCGATAAAGATTTTTGAAGGATTAGGAACTGACGGTTATATAGGTAGCAATCTTTGAGCTACCTGCAATGCTCGAGCTTGATGCGACAGTTTTAGCCGGTGTGAGTTTAGACTCGTTCTTTGACGTAGGTTCAATGGTAAACCAGGTGCAGCATATAGCTCAGTCACTCTTTTCTTTTAAAAGCTTAGTTAATTACTACGCTTTTGTCCAAAATCTTTTTTTCGTCTATGTTCCTCAGGGAAAGCTTTCCAGTTTGGTGGTCTGAATCACCATCTAAAGTATTGAGCTTATGCAACAGAATAAGCTAAATTTTTTAAAATAATACTAATAAATATACAACGTATAACAATATCTTGTATATTTATTTGTATTTGTTTTAAATTTTAGTTTAAATTCGTACAGTCCAAAGTTTGTCTGGGACACATCGCATTTAGCGATAAGACCACCATTCAGCCATTGTAACCATAAATTAGCAATATTGTGTTACAATTTCTGTGAACAATAAATTATATTCTATCTATTTATCAAACAATAGTTTAAGAATGGTCTGCCACATACTCGGACCCAGTTCAGCACTCAGTTCCGCATATGAAGTAGCAGATAAAGAAAAATGCGGTCCTTCGGTCGTGCGGGTAGGTAGTGCGTGCGACGCCGCGGGTCACACGCGCAGCGCGCGCTTGCGCGGCGAGGGCCCGTGCGAGCGCGGCGCGCGGCGCTTGTGCGCGCGCGGCGTGTCGGGCTCGGGCGGCGGCGTGCCCGTCACCAGGTTGCGCACGTTGCCGATCGTCGCCTGGACCCCGATGGTGCTCTTGAACCTTTGTACGCTTTTCATAAGTTCCTCGTTGTCTTCAAAGATCTCCTTGATCTATGAATAAGACCACTCTTTAAAATTTTGGTACTGCTGCGTTACTTACATTTATTATAACAATTTTTTTTACACTATCGAATATATGTCATGTAGACGCCTTTTAGGGTGCCGTTACCAAATGTCAAAAACGGAACCTTTTATAGATTCGTCCTGTCCGTCTGTATGTCACAGCCATTTTACTCTGAGACTATTAGCACCACACAGCTGAAATTTGGTGTCTTCTATGAACCGCTACGCAAAAGTAATAACAATTTACGAATAAAAAAAACAGGGGTAGCGGTAGATACATGTATCTATGTTAGGGATTTTGGTTTCCGCACTTAGTCCCTAAAGTGGACCATTGTGCGTGTAGATACATGTAACTGAAGGTTGAAAACAAAACTTCTACGTATGTAACTGTGCGGTTCTAGTGCCTATCACCAGCTTTTGAAAAATTATATCGAGGTTCCTAAAAGATAATATTGTTATTATATTATTTGGTGCAATAAAGGGTCCGTACCCTTTTTGTGCGAGTACGACTCGCACTTAGCCGGTATTTATCCTTTAAAATCGATAGATCCGTAGATTTTTTGGAGTTCAAACAGGGATTGGAAAAATGCCTTAAAATTGTTATTTTAGAAAGACTTATTTTTAAATGCACATCAAAAAACTTATCACATCCGTCAATTTATTTGCATCAATTAAATATTTTTTACATCAAAAATACTGATTGCACATCAAATTTACCAGAGCCAACAAACGTAATACTTGTGAGTATTACATATAACAAAATATTTTTGCAACATGTTTTCATCGTAAAAAGGCATTGCGGCAAGAACAACATAGGATGCATCATCTTCCTGCTCTTGTCCCATGTTATTGGGGGTCGCGGTCGGCGCGACACGTTTTTTTCTTCCATTCTGCTCTGTCAACCGTCACGCTATCATTTACTTCTTTATCTTTCATATCATTCCTCACACAATCCATCCATCGTTTCTTTGGTCTTCCTCTCCCTCTCCATCCATCAACGTTTATATTCATCACTCATTTAGTCACATGCGATTCGTTCCTCCCTCATCACATGTCCATACCAAGACAGTCGATTCCCTTTCAACTTTTCTGTAACTGGCGCAACTTTTAAACTTCCTCTAATATACTCGTTCCTTACTTAATCCATTCTTGTCACACCACACATCCACCTCAACATTCTCATCTCCGCTACATGCAATCTTTTTTCATCCATCTTGTTCACAGCCCAGCATTCCGATCCATACAGTACGACAGGTCTAATCACGGACTTGTATATTTTTCCCTTTAACTTGAGGGGCATCCGTGGGTCGCAAGTTGTTCCAGTGACCTGTCGCCATTTCATCCATCCTGAGTTGATCCGGTGTGTTACGTCTCGGTCTACTTCGCCATCCCCTTGGACAAGCGACCCGAGGTACCGAAAATCGGAACAGATCGGTATGGGCGTTCCGGCAAAGAGTTATGGGCACAGGACTGGAGAGACCGCCGAAATCACAGAATAGGTATTATTCTGTTTTGGTCCTACTGACTTTCAGGCCAACGTTCTCCAGTCTTTGCCACCACACCTCCAATCTGCTCTGGACCTCTAGGCTACTCTCGGCAACCAACACAATGTCGTCGGCAAACAGCATACACCAGGGAGCCTCTTCCTGGATGTCTGACGTAAGTGCGTCCATTATCACCAGGAAGAGGTAAGGGCTTAGAGCCGACCCTCTTGGTGCAAGCCAACAGCCACATTGAAGTTACCGGTAGTGCCCGCTGTAGACCGGACTTGGGTACTACATCTACTGTACATCGCTCGGATCAACTGCACATACTTCCCAGGCATACCTTTCTCTTTCAGTGCCCACCACAAAACTTCACGAGGTACCCGGTCGTATGCCTTTTCGAGGTCGATGAACACCATGTGCAAGTTTTTGTGCTCACTTCTGTATTTCTCGCACAGCTGGCGGATGGAAAAAATGGCATCCGTCGTTCCCCGACCAGGCATAAAACCGAATTGATTTTGTGAAATTTCACACTCTTCTCTCAGACGTCTTTCAATAACTTTCTACTAATTTCATACTATGTGCCATTAGCTTTATTCCTTTATAGTTATTACACTCCAGCACATCACCTTTATATTTAAAAGATGGACACCAGCGAACTGTTGCACCATTCGTCAGGTATGGCTTCTTACAGTAACAACTTATTGAAAAATAAAGCTAACCACGTCCATCCATCCACCCGTACTAACTTACACACTTCAACTGGTATACCGTCAGGTCCTAACGCTTTACCATTCTTCATTCCATTTACTGCTATTCTCACTTCATTCATACTAACCTTTCTCACTAACCCCTCATTCCCTGGTTTATTGTCCAGCACACCGTTCCAATCATTCTCATCATTCATCAGTTTTTCAAAGTACCCCTTCCACCTATCCTTAATTTCCTCATCATCCGAAAGAACAATTCCAGCTTCATCTTTTAGGCATTTAATCTGACATACATCCCTTGCTTTCTCTCTCTAGCTCTAGCAAGCCGATATAGTTGTTTTTGGTCTGCTGTACTATCCAAAGTGTCATAAAGCTTGTCTTGGGCCTTTGCTCTAGCTATGGCCACAGCTTTCTTGGCTTTTTTCTTGAGAGCATCATACTCACTCTTCTTTTCAGCTTTCAAACTAACACTTGCAACTTCAACACTCTGCCATTCCTTGAATTTCCTCTTTTTTTCCTTCAACATATTCTGGATTTCTGTCGACCACCACCATGTATCTCTATCTATCGTACCCCTTCCTTTCGCCTCTCCTAAGACATGCTTTGCTAAACTCCTAATACACCCAGCCATCTCACTCCAACATTCATTTACACTTCGCTCGCTCATATCTCCCATCTCTACCATTTTATCCACCACTCGTTCTTTAAATTCTTTTGTACAGTCATCCTTCTCTAACATATACCATTTTATTTTAGGGAGAGGTCGGTTTTTGGTTCTATTGACTTTTATTTCTGTAACTATTTCCATAACTAAGAGTCTGTGATGTGTAACCAAGTCTTCTCCCGGAAAGACTTTACAGTCTTTGACATACTTTAGTTTGTTTCTTCGGACTAGGAAGTAATCTATCTGTATATTGTGGTTACCACTCTTGTATGTAACAAGGTGTTCTTCTTCCTTCTAGAACCAAGTATTGGCTACTGCCAGATCAAATGCGGTAGCGGATTGCAGTAGAGTCGATTCCTGCCTGTTTTGATTCCCGATTCCCCACCCCCATGCACTCTTTCATAAATCCCTCTCATTCTTCCCACATGTCCATTGAAATCACCTCCAACTATCAATTCTTCATGCACCGGGATGTTCATCAAAACGGTGTCAAACTCCTCCCAAAACTTCTCTTTCACTCTTTCATCACATCCGACTTGCGGTGCATATACACTAACTACGTTCAGCATTACGTTTTCGAACATAACCTTTAAAACTATCAGTCTTTTTACATCCATCACGCTTTCTTTTAAATTACTATCTAAAACTATTCCCACACCATTCCTTTTCCCGTCACTTCCACAGTAGAAAAACTTATATCCCTCACCAATTTCCCTAGCTTTTGTACCCTTCCATTTCGTTTCTTGTAAACACGCCACATTTATTCGTCTTCTTTTCAATACATCCGCTAACTCTCTGGCTCTTCCAGTCATCGTCCCAACATTCCAACAAGCATACCTCAATCTCACTTCCCGAGCTTGCTTCTTACGTCGCACCCGCCCGGGGTGGTGCAACAACCCTTGTTCACTTCCCGCAGGGGCCGGGTGCTGCCCCTGCGCGTCGCCTGCGGGGTACGCCGTAGTCCTATCGCACATCATTTCATTTTCACTCATGTTGCAGAAGGTTTCGGCTTGGATTTTACAGTCGGCCGCCTGCCAGACACTAACAAAACAAGGACAACATAGGATGCAAGAGCAAATAAAGCGAGCTCAGGACTTGTGGCAACCCGACTCGGACTTTAAACCCTGTAGACAGCAGAAATAGGAGCCCCGTGCAGCGGGAATACGTCAACTCGGTTTCACTTAAATAAATCGGCTTAAGAGTTAAAAAATAAAAGCTTTGTTTTAACAAAAATGAGTTAAAAAGTTAATTGTTCGCAAGTTATTATTAGATATCCGTTCATAAAAAGCTCCGCTTTTCAATTAATAGCGATGCGTCACGAACTCAAATTGTTGCTAAAATAATAATATTTTGCTAGGCAATCGGTATTTTTGATTAGGATTGGTACTTTTTTTATAATAATGTAACAAAGGCAGATTTTTTGATTTACAGTTAAATACAGTATTCCCAAATTAATAATGCGCATGCAGATCTTCGCTAATAAATGTCGTATTCCCGGAAACACCCGAATCATTGAATCGTAAGAGCCCTAAACAATGCACTTGCATTTTGCACCTTGTTCGAAAGAAATAGGAGTCAATATCATGTGTACACCATCGAAAACAATTCGGGCGGTCGGCAGCGGTCGCCGGTCCGTCAGTCGTCTTTATATATTGGTGGTGACTGCACGTGTTCTTATTACTATTACACACCCTTCTTGGTTTTGTTTTCAAAGGTGAATTTAATTTGAACTTTAACTATCTTATTCAAATTTAAATAGTTTATTTTGTAAAATAGGTAAATATACTAACATTTTTCACGGTTTTTTATATAAAAAAATATAATATTAAAAACCACTACTACTACTACTACTGTGTTTGAAAACCATTTTTTCTTCTTCTTATATAAACCTTGTGTTATTTAAACCTCCTTTTCTTCCATCATTACACCAGCTTCAGTAAAAGTACTATAAAATTTTCGAAGTAAATTAATCCAACAAAGATTGTAGTAATTCGCAATCGTGTGGTTTTCCTCGCTATTTACTTACATGGAATTATCGAATCAAATTTCGTTACTGATAAATCAATATTCTCTTTTAGTATAAAACACATAATCCTACTAAATTATGCATGAAGAAAATGCACTTAACCAATCTATATACTACATACATATCGTCTTCCGACGCTCGGGGAATACGACCGTTGCCAATCAGTGACGAAGATTTCTATGTGCATTATCACTTTGGGAGACCAGTACTAGCCAATTAAGAATATCCAAAACCCACGGTACTAAATTGCTTGAATATGGTTTTGATTTAGTCAATAATGAAAATAGTGTGTTGAAAAATTATGTCATTATACCTCTTGTTCGTAATCTTTCAAGAGATCGTTAGCCAGTTGCACTAGATATGTGTTGATCTGGCCGCCGCGTGGGCTCAGCCGATTGTACAGCCTCAACACCGCCGGTACCAATACTTCTGCCACTTGTACCTTCATTTTCTGTAACAATAACATTCCAAAGTTATAGTTTTATGTTTTTCAATATAATACTAAAAATTTACACAGAGAACTATACATAAACTAAGTCCAAATTGGTTCAATGCCTATAGACGGCGGTGATTTTTTTCAAATCTCGGCAAGGAGATTTGCGTCTTTACGGCGTAAATATTATTTGAATATTGTTTATAAATAGATTATCATAGATACACATGATTATTCAAAACAAATATTTACTTTTATGAACCAATTAACATTTATTTGTGTTCTAAATTCAGAAATATTTGAATACCTTTCCTTCTCCTTCACCCTGGCGAAAGCAAAGTGGGGAAAAAAAGCAAATTAAATCATAGTTTTCGACAAAAATACTTTTCGTTTTATTTTTTATTTCTTCGATAGTGTATTGAAAAAGGTCGTTTGATACACGCGGACATTTGTTACTGCAGTTCTCAGCTCTATAACAACCTTGCCTGCGGCTCGGTTGTGAATTCCGCCTCGCATTCAAACAAAGTTTTCCCACTTATATCAAAATGTACTATTAACGATAGCAGATACGAATAATATATCAGAGAACAATACTAACATGAGACACAATGTTAGTAGTCACCCGCTCTTGCAAATCTTCTAAATCGTTCACCTCGCCTTGCTTTTGCGATTTTTCTGTAACAAAAATAGTAAGATAATTAATTATATTAAGGTAAAATATCGAGGGCTTAGTCAAGTTTTTAAACTTTAAGCCAGCTATGTAATGCGAGGATTTAAAAGTAAAAGACACACTGTCAAATTTTATTACGATAATATACGCGCCTCAAATTGCTCGCTTGAGAATTTGATATCACAAAAGACGCGTCATAAAGCAAAAAAGAAATTACTGGGCAGTTTCATCCTAGGTCCGCACAGCAGTGTGATTGTATCGAGCAGTGCTGCATTCATCTCTGGAGGCAGCTCCTCATCGCCTTCATCGGTAAGGTCGGCCGCATGCTCTAGTACTTCGCGAGCTAAGCGACACTGGATGTTCAGCTTCTGCACCAGTGTCATGCGTTGCAGCATCAAGTCGTATATCAGCTGACGGTCGTCGAACTTTATGTGATCTGTGAAACAGATATAATTATGCGTTGTGTTAGTTTGGTAGTTACGCGAAAAATCATTCTTAGACAAGGTGTTATTAGTATTACACATACATAACCAATCAGGGAGCCCAGACTCTGGTTCCCCTACCATGACAACCTACTACCCGCTAATGAACAAAAGTTGTTCAGTTTCATGGGAGACACCACAAGAGAGGTCTTGCGTTTATTATGTTACCACCCTGCTTATACCGGCTATGTGATGCTTTTGAAGATTTTGTTAAAACAAAAAAAAACCTGCTATTGATAAATACAGGTTTTATGCGTGGTTTACAAAATTAAAGTTGTACTGATGGTAAAGACTCTAACTTGGAGAGCTTATATTTCGGGAATATGACGCTTTAGAATATTTTGTCTCATATAAATGATGACAATCAAGTTTTCTAAACTTGATTGTCATTTATATGTTTTATGCGTGGCTTATAAAATCAATGTTGTAGTGATGGTAAAGCGTCTCGTTTCCGAGACGCTTTAGATTTTGTTTCCTACAAAACTTGTTTGTACTGATACTAGCTATTGGTTTACATGTTCAATGCGTAACCACTACTTGGGAGAATGGAAATTATTAATCAGGCGAAAAAAAAAAATAATGGGCGACGTATACCAAGAAAGTAACTATTTATCCGGGCATTGCGACAAGGAGAACATAGGAAGCAAGAGCGAGCTCGGGACTTGTGGCACCCCGACTCGGACAGGTTAGGTCCGAAGGGGATTGCGGGGTCTAGCGAGCGGGCCAAACGCGCGTGTACTTTAAAACCTGAAAACTGAAATAGGAGCCCCGCGCAACGCGGCTACGTCGACTACGCCTTATCACAAATCTTGTTTTTTTTGGATGGAGTTAGGTTAAGTTGTCATAGCTAGTGGCCTGTCAAAAGAAACTTAACTTATCCCAGGCGGGCAAAAAAGGCGGGGTAAAATGTTCGAGCTCACTTAGCTCGCTTTTGCATCCTACTTAGAATTCTCTAGATAAAGTAAGCTTGTTTTAGTTTTTTTTTTCTGAGTCCTTGAATTATCACACTGATCGTAGTGAACTCGTATTTTCAAGTCGCCGTTTTAAACATTTGTATTCGGCCACTGTTTGTCGCCCACTTAGTATTTCAGTATTTTTGACACCTTTAATTTGAATTCATTTTCGCTCGTTTAACTGCTACCCCTTTGAAAATAAAATGGCGGAAGTTAGGCAGGCCAAATAATTTTAGGTTTATCGCCAGTATTGAGTTACCTACATCAACACGGTGATATTTCAGATGTTCAAAGCCAAAGACGAAACCATCAAAGTGGTGAAAGGAATTACGTTGATTTTGGAGGAGAATTAAATAGCAATTAATAAAGTTTTCTTTTTAACTCTAAAAATAGAAGGTAAAAAAGCGAAATCTAATGTACGTGGCGCTAACCATCTGCATACGGGTCCCAGACTAATTCCGGGGGTAACATTGAACAAAACTGATTGCTGGGAAACAACAAAAATATAAATCATAACTTCCTTTTTATTTGTGTATCTTATTTAACGACTTACTTTTGTGATCATGGTTGTAATACAGCACGCATTCGACGAAGTGATGATAGATGGCATCGACGGTGAGACCGCACGTGACGTAGTACTCGACCGGCTCACGCACTTCGCCATCTCCATCCGCCAACAGGGCGCAATATCTATCGGAAATAACCATCTGTACTAACTTATTCACCAGGCGTTGTTTTGGTCTAAACAAAATTCACAGCCGTTATGACCATGTTAAGACTTCATTTACATTGTGGCGTAAAAGTAGGATACGAAAGTGCGCCTTCTAAAATAAAAAGCTGTCGAACGTCAAAGAAATTGACAGAAAGCGGCGTGAAGAATTACGTAGCGTCAAGGGTTTTAGCGCGAATTCATTCATCATTCTTGTGACTAAAGGCACCTTCTGCAGATAAGGTAAATATCGCAGTCCACTGCTAGGTATAGGCCTCTCTCAAACTGCGCTGCTACACCATCCACCCTCCGCACTCAGTCCGACACAGCCACCTTTTTAAGGTCGTCGGTCAAACTGCCTTTTTTTTTTTTTTTTTGGGGGTGGGAAATCATCAAATGACCCCTCCCGCTCTGGGCGGAGCGGAAGGGAGTGTCAGACTCTTACTGACTAAAAACCACCCATGTTCCTTTTTTGGCCCTTTATGTTCCAGGGCCGCGGTATCTCTTTCGAACAGTCCCGCAGCCCCGGTCAAACTGGCTGAGGGGAAATGCGAATGGGTGAATGTGTTAGCTAATACGCGGTCTCCACTCCAGGACTAGTTTACTCCATCGGCTGACGGCCTTTCGGCAAATATGACCAGCCCACTGCCACTTCAGTTCGCGTCATCTGCAAGCCATGTTGGTGTTCCTTCTGGATAATTTCATCCGCGTTCTAGCGAAAATCACGGCGAATTTAGTATTACTTCTGTTCTGTTAAAATGTACATTGACTTACATAACACGACGTGGTATTTGTCTTACCGGTAATAGAGTGGAGTGCGCAAACGCAAGAATCCGCCCACCAAGAGACGAGTAAGTTGGAACGTGCCCATGCGCCGCAACAACACGGGCGTGTCCTTGGAGAGGCAGTCGCTCATTGTGCCCAGCAGCGGCTCTACTATGCACGTGTACCTGAATTTGTAAACGAAATCGGTCGGGTTAAAGTATGAAGTTGCCTCTTTGAATTAAAATTAAACCTGCGTAGTGCAAGATTTGGGATCAAATTTTTTTTGTATACAAAAACTATAACATTCTTGATTAAATTTTTATGACATTCTTTTGTTTGACTTTCAATTGTTTTTATATTCAGTATTTGAGTTAAACATGGAAACCACAAAAATTTGAGTAATTTTCGAATACGAGTTCCGACGTGTTGTGGGCAAGGAACTTATATACACCATTATTTTTAGGTCGTTCTAGAACCGAATACCATTAACTCGATCATAGAACTCGAAACGATTCGCTTGGGACTATTTTTTTCAAAAAGTAACAATAAAAAAAAACACGATAGAATAAATTTAATGTTTTTTTTTTGTGAAATAATGAGAATCGATCAATGAATGAATTATTCTCATTAATCATGGTAATATAAATCAGTTTTTAAGCATAATAAAATAGCTAAGTTCATAGTCGTACGTAGTAATCAAAACAGTTTGATTTTTTTTCATAAATGAGAAAAAACACTGTTCGGAGATCACACTTGTTTGATCACCTAGTTTACAGCCGTCATCCATCATCAGCTTCTTCGTACTTAAATTTGGGATTACTGACTCATAGAAAAAAGTGAATTAATTATTTTATTTTTTGAATATTGTTCTTTTCCTTGTTTTTACTATGGACACTTTTAACGTGCACATCTTGCTACATCGCTCTCACATAATGTACCATCTAAACATGAATGATGTAACCAAGGTTTTGTAAAAATATTCTGATTTAAAAGAGTGTCCATGGAGTTTCTTGCCCGTTCTTCTCCATAGAGATCTACGTTAGGGAATGGGCAACTACAGTACTTTCACAGTTTTTATGCCTTGTGACTGGGACTGTAGCTAAATTTCATTGTTGTCTTTGTTTCGACAGTTCAAAAGTGCCTGTAATGGGCCTACTTGAAATAAATGCTTTGATTTTGATTTTTGATTTTTGAAAGCCAACAATTACCGTGAACGAAAATAAGTGTCACGTATTTTTCACATCATACATAAACCTATCCTATTACAGAGTTTTTTTTAACAATGACACCCTTGGAAAACTAAAGGTTATGGAGATATGTACGTTACCTCCGCTACATTACCGGCAGTAGTCATATGAGGTTTTTTTAATATTATTATACCTAAAAAATGACGTAGTTATGTTTTTTCCAAATGGCTCTGCCTTTGATGAACAGTATGCGTAGGTTTCGACTACGCCAAGTCTTTTTATACCCCCTAATTTTGAATAAACTGCTTCCCATGAAAAAAGGGTGTTACTGCATGGATTTGAACGTAGTTTAGTTTTAAGGAGGTGCTAGTAAGTTGTAACAGAACAACTGTCCCAAATGTAAGAACAAATATTGGATACCCTATTAAAAAGGAATGTCATCCACTCTTGAAGTTCTCTCGCTCGGAACGTCTTTGCATTGCACGTCATCATTCTAGTTAGTATATAAGTTTCTTGGGTGTGGGTCAGAATGACGGGTGTATTGTTGCAGAAATGAATATGTTATATAATTATGAAAGGAATGTACCAGCAATGTACTCGAATAAAATTCATTCCTTTAATAAAATTCAATGTACCTCCATGAAATGAAATTGAATGAATGATGAAAAGAATGAATGTTGCTATTCTTATTTGAAACGCATTGTATTATATCGTTCAGGTTCTTACGCATAAGTTCGCAACGGGAAAAGACGATAGCTGGTGTCGCTACGTCAAGCGGCTCGACGTACCTGGCACATATGTCGCTGAGCACAATGAGCGCGTTGACGCGCACGGCGAGCGGCTCGGACACTCGCGCCAGGAGCGTCGCGAACACGGGCGCCGACGTGGCGGCCGCGTCGCGCGCGCGGATGCACAGCCGCCCCGCCCCCGCCACCGCGTTAGCGCAGCGGGTCTGGTCCCAGTCTGAGCAAGAGATAGCGTTCCACATCAACTACACCAATAGAGACAAAATTATGAAAGACGCAGGGCAGTTAGCGATTCAAAAAGGTCACACCTCACATAACTTTGTTTTTTTTTTGGTCTGATTTGGCTGATTCTATAAAACGTAAAATTCTCATTAGGCTCACAATAAGCGAGGATAGATAGGAGCGGTGTCACTTGTCATAGTATGGGCATGTGATGAGGTAAATGAGAGAAATGTCGTGAGGAAAGTTCTGAGTATGAATATGGTTATAAGAGTAGGGGAAGACTAATGAAACGATGGATGGACTGTGTGAAAGATGATATGGCTAGATAGGGGATGACTCATGAGATGACGAGTAATAGAGAAGTATGAAAGAAGAAGACATACATCGCAGACCCCAAATAAATTGGGAGGAGGGCAGGAAAATGATGGTAAATGAGACAGTAGCGGTGTACCTGGCGGGGGGTTGGCGACGTTGAGCAAGAGGCGCAGCAAGTCGGGTCCAGGACGCGCGGGAGCCGTCAGCGACAGGTCGGACGCGCGCACGGCCTCCACCACGTCGCGCGTCACCACGGCGCGGCGCTCCGCTGTCGCACAACACACGCCACTGTACTCCCCGACGTCGGCAGGGTAACTGGCGTGGATGTAGTGTAGGTACAGTCCATTCACCGTTATGATATTTTGTGAGTTATTTTACCTCTGTCAGCAGCAATCCAACAGAAATCTTATTATGTCGAGAATAAGGATCGCTACGATTTGGACACTGATGGAAAATAACTGTGAAAGGACTGTACACTACACCCACGCCGGTTACCCTAGTTATTCAGCTAGTTTCACGACCCGGAGACTGTACGCATCAAAGTCGCGGTTGTGATCACTAAACCAGGTAGGTCAAAGGTCCACAAAATTGTTTGTCTCTTAAACGTGGTCCAAGTCACAAACAAGTTTGTGGGCTTTAGGTAAGCAGTTGAAAGTCTTAACTCAATCAAACACACTCAATGCGTTTCAATATAGCAAACGCAAGCAAGTGTGCTGTTTTCCGGTTTCAGGTAGACTCTTAAGCTGCTTACATAATATGGATTTCTTACAAACTCATCAATTTCAAATATGTTTTGACAGTTGGTATACTACCTCATTGGTCTAGTGGTCGCAAGCGCAACTGATGAGTATGAAGTCCAGTAATCGATTCTCAAGTCGGGCAGTTTTATTGTTCACCAAGAATTTCTTAGTAGCAACCACGGAGTCTAGATTTTTGCATTGTTGATGGCAATAGGCTCGCTCCCATAGGACGTAGGACTTAAAAATAACTGGTGAAAAACTGAAATAACACACAATTCTCAATTCAGTTGGTTTTCTTCCACGTACTAACTAAGCGGACGGACGGACAGACAGACATGACGAATCTTTGGAGTTAATGGTTTGGGGTCCTTGCTTGTAGATCAGAAGGTATGTTGAAGATAAACTCCGTTTAAGAACGAATATTGAATGTATGTTTATTTACAAAAAGGGTCGTCTTTTATACAATTTTACTAATTAACAATAGCCAATAGAAACTTGTACATTAAATTTGAAACACTATTTACAAAATAAAAATCCAATAAGAATCCAAGGATTTTTGACCAATCGCGTCACAGCACTGTTGACGTGTTATTTCCACGAGAGGCGCTAGTGAGCTCACGGCGCGGCACGGCGCGGCGGCGCGGCGGGCGACTTTTCCCGCCATTTCGCCGCTCGCGACGAAAGCATAAATATATGTGCCATGTCGCGCGCGCGTTAGTGTCGGGCAGGCCTCCGTCGAGTGAAGACTGAAGATGCAGTGATGAAGATCGAAGACACGTCGAACCGAAGCTAGAAGAGTGGCCTCACAGCTCCCGACACTCCTATTTCTTTACGGAATCGTCTAAAACGTTGAAATAGTTCTTTTCAGAACTGCTTGCTTCGATGTTTCTTAACAGAACGTCAGAAACGTTACACCAAAGTTCTTATCAGAACTGCTCGCTTCAATGTTTCTTATCAGAGCGTCAAAAACGTGGTAATGTGCAGTGACTGGTGATGGTGGCTACAGTACTCCCCCTCAAGCGAAGCGTACCGGCAGCTTGACGACACGGCCTGAGCGCGTTGACCTTTTGATGGCGGGCTGTGACGTCACGTTGACCGTAGGTACATTTGCTTGTTGCTTGGTAACAGCTGATGTGGTACTGGTTTTCTTGGTAATGGTTGGTGTGGTACTGGTTTCCTTGGTAATGGTTGGTGTGGTACTGGTTTCCTTGGTAATGGTTGGTGTGGTAACAGCTTGGGTTAACTTGGTAATGGTAAACTTGTTTGGAGGTAAGGTACAGGTATTCTCTGAGATGACATATGCAGGCTTAAGTCGATCAATGGAAATGTTGGCTTGCCGATTCGGTAGCTGCACAGAGTACACTTTATCTGTTCGGCTTATGACTCGATATGGGCCTTCATATGGAGCTTGGAGTGGTTTCTTGACTGCATCGGTTCTAACAAACACGTGACTGCACTTGCGTAAATCTTGATGCACGAATACGCGTTTGTTGTTGCTGTGATGCTCTGTGACGGATTGCGGTTTGTTTGCTTGAATGACGTCACGAAGTTTTTCCACGTAATTATAGTCCATTGTAGGTGCGTAGGTATTTGATGTGAAGAAATCGCCTGGCAGACGTAAGTTGTATCCGTAGGTAAGTTCGGCTGCGCTCACGCCGGTGTCGGTGCGTAAGGCGGCACGTAGACCAAGTAACACGGTAGGTAGCTCGTCGATCCATGTACTCGTGTCGGATAGTTTGGCGCGTAATGCTGTTTTGAGCGAGCGATGCCATCGTTCGACCATCCCGTTGCTTTGAGGATGATACGGTGTTGTGCGATTCTTCTTAATACCCATTTGTTTCATTAAGTTTTGAAACAGCTGACTCTCGAACTGGCGACCTTGGTCGCTTGTGAGTGTAGTCGGGCATCCAAATCTTGATATCCAATGTTGGTAGACGATATCGGCGATTCGATCAGCTGATATTTCGTCGGTAGGTATTGCTTCAGGCCATTTCGTGAGTCGGTCGATCATTGTTACTAAGTAACGATGTCCTTGAGCTGTTGTAGGTAAAGGTCCTACAATGTCCACATGTAGATGTTGAAAACGATCGCTTGGCGGGAAAGCAGAGATGTTCGAGAATGTGTGACGTTGTATCTTGCTTTTCTGACAATGTAAACAAGTTCGGGTCAAACGGCTGATGTCGGAGTTCATCGATGGCCAGAAGTATTTTTGAGTTATAAGTTTTCGAGTCGTTCGCGTACCAGGATGACTGATGTTGTGCACGCTGTTGAAAACTTCTTGTCTATGTTCTTCTGGTATATAAGGGCGTATATAAGACGTAGATGTTTCGCAGTATAACTCGACGTCAGTGTTTGGTATTATTATTTTCTTGAGAGTGATGTTTGTTTCTTGCAATAATTGTTGAATGTTGCTGTCCTTTTCTTGTGCGCTGGCTATTTCCTTGAAGTTTATTGTAGATGGGCATGAGATAGTTTCGATGCGGCTGAGTGTGTCGGCGACGATATTTTGTTTACCGCTCACGTGACGTATGTCGGTGGTGAATTCACTGATAAACAAGAGTTGTCTCGTTCGTCTCGGTGTTTCAGTACTCGATTGAGTTTTAGACATAACATATGTTAGCGGCTTATGGTCGGTGAATATAATAAGGTGACGTCCTTCAAATGTCTTGCGGAAATGTTTGACTGACATGTAGATTGCGAGTAGCTCTCGGTCGTAGGTAGAATACTTCTTTTGTGCGTCGTTGAATTTCTTGGAAAAATATCCGAGCGGTTGCCACGTGTCATCGATGTATTGTTGTAAGACGGCGCCAGCAGAGTTATCGGATGCGTCGCAGAATAAAGCAAGTGTAGCATGATGTGATGGGTGGGCGAGTAGAGCTGCGTTTATGATGCTAGCTTTACATTGCTGGAATGCTTGAGTTGCTTCGTCGGACAACGTGATCGGAGTTTTGTCTCGCTTCTTTACGTTATGTAGGTATGAATTTAACGGGGCTTGTAGTGCTGCGGCGTTAGGTATATGATCGCGATAAAAGTTGATCATTCCAAGAAATCTTCGTAATTCTTCGATTGTGGTAGGTATTGGATAATCGGTGATTGCTTGAATTTTATGTTGAGGAGGTTTGATGCCTTCTTTTGATACGGTGTAACCTAGGAACTGGGCTTCTGACTTGCCTAGATTGCATTTGGCGGGGTTGATAGTGATGCCATTGTCTTCTAATCTCTTTAGTATGATGTGGAGGTGTTCTCTGTGTTGGTCTTCGCTTTCTGATGCTAATAATAAGTCGTCTATGAATGGGAAGACGAAATCTAATCCTCTTAGTACTTCATGGATATAGCGTTGAAACGTTTGTCCCGCGTTCTTCAAACCGGGGCACATACGTGGGAATTCAAACAATCCCATTGGGGTTATGATGGCTGTCTTCTCAATGTCTTCTTCTCTTACGCTCAGCTGTTGATAGGCGCGGTTGAGGTCTATTGTTGAGAAGATAGTTTTTCCGGATAGGTGATGTGTGAAGTCTTTGATGCGTGGAACAGGGTAGCGATCTGGTATGGTGATGGAGTTGAGTCGGCGATAGTCACCACAAACTCTTATGTCGCCATTCTTCTTAGGTACGATGTGTAGAGGTGATGACCATGGGCTTTTACTAGGTCGACATAGTCCTTGTTCAATCATGTTTTCGAATTCTTTCTTCACTGTTTCGAAACGATGTGGTGGAATTGGTCGAGCGCGGCTGTGTATCGGTGGTCCTTTTGTTTCGATGAAATGTTGCACTTGGATATCGGAGTTCAGTTTCATCGATGTTAATCTCGTTATGCCGGGATATTGGGCTAAAATGTCGTGGTAGGATTGCGACATGTCGATGCTGCGTATCGTAGGTACGTTCGATACTCGTACCGGGGCATTGACCTTTAAACTCGTAACACCGTCGATTAATCTTCGGTTTTTCAGGTCGACGATGAGTTGGTGATGTTTGAGGAAATCGGCTCCGAGTATGGGTTTTGAGACGTCAGCTACGATGAATTTCCATAGGTATGGGCGACGTAGATTGAGGTCAAGGGATAATGTTTTCTCGCCATACGTAGCTATAGTTGTGTTGTTCGCTGCGTATAGCTGGAATGGTAGCGGCGTTGGTATTTGTCCCTTACTTCTCGGTAGCACGGATATGTTGGCTCCAGTGTCGACTAAGAATGATAATTTGGAGTTTCTGTCGGTGATATACAGGCGGTGGGATTTTTCTTGAACGCCGGTGTCCGCCACTGCCAACGTTCCGTCTAGTTTTCCGTTTTCTGCTGCTTGTTGAATGAGCAAGGTGATGTACAGCGTCTAGCTTGCTCCTTGAAACGGCGGTGATAGTAACAAACTGGTGATGGAGAAACATCGTGGCTTCGTTGACGTGACGTGCTGCGGTGACGAGATGAGTGACGACTACGACGATAATTGTTGTTGTGATATCGATCTGACTTCAATTCTGCTATTTCTAGTGATAATTTCCTTATCTCGCTGATTAGGTACTGCGTATCAGCTTGCGGTGCGGCTATTGAAACTGGTGCGGGTGCATGCACGGCTGCGACTTCTGTTGATGCTGTCTGCTCCATAATTTTGTCGGCGAGTAGCGCGAGTTCGTCGAGCGTTGTCTTGGTGGTGAAGGTTTCGCTGACTGCGAGGACTGACCGGACGTGTGATGGGAGGTGATTCGTCCACATAAGTCGCAAGGTGGAGTCGGGAACCTTGTCTCTGGCGAGATTTCGCATGCGGCGGAGTAGTTGCGTTGGCTTTTGATCGCCAAGTTCCATGTCGGACAGTAGTTTCTGGAACTGACGGCTGTCGGATTCCTCGTAGGCAGATATGAGCCTATTCTTGATCGCGTTGTACTGATCAGTCTCTGGTGGGTTGTAGAGTAGGTCCATAATCTGCTCGATATCCTGTCGCTCGAGCTGTGCGATGACCATCTGTGCGAGTTGGGCTTGGCCTTTCTTGAGATCGTTGGTTGCTGCTTCGAAACTGATGAACCAGAGCCTTGGTCGATCACGCCAGAAAGGTGGAATACGCATGGTGAGCGATATTCCAGCTGCTTCGGCCTTCTGGACTGGGTTTGAGCTTGATTGTTGTTCTTCAATTTGGCAGGGATTCGACATCTTGATTTATTTTGCTGGAGACTGGCAGAGCTTCGTTAGGCGATACTGGCAGAGCTTCGTTTGGCGATACTGGCAGAGCTTCGTTCTTGATCTTCAGTGTTCTGGCAGGAGAGGGTCACCACTTTGGAGTTGACGGTTTGGGGTCCTTGCTTGTAGATCAGAAGGTATGTTGAAGATAAACTCCGTTTAAGAACGAATATTGAATGTATGTTTATTTACAAAAAGGGTCGTCTTTTATACAATTTTACTAATTAACAATAGCCAATAGAAACTTGTACATTAAATTTGAAACACTATTTACAAAATAAAAATCCAATAAGAATCCAAGGATTTTTGACCAATCGCGTCACAGCACTGTTGACGTGTTATTTCCACGAGAGGCGCTAGTGAGCTCACGGCGCGGCACGGCGCGGCGGCGCGGCGGGCGACTTTTCCCGCCATTTCGCCGCTCGCGACGAAAGCATAAATATATGTGCCATGTCGCGCGCGCGTTAGTGTCGGGCAGGCCTCCGTCGAGTGAAGACTGAAGATGCAGTGATGAAGATCGAAGACACGTCGAACCGAAGCTAGAAGAGTGGCCTCACAGCTCCCGACACTCCTATTTCTTTACGGAATCGTCTAAAACGTTGAAATAGTTCTTTTCAGAACTGCTTGCTTCGATGTTTCTTAACAGAACGTCAGAAACGTTACACCAAAGTTCTTATCAGAACTGCTCGCTTCAATGTTTCTTATCAGAGCGTCAAAAACGTGGTAATGTGCAGTGACTGGTGATGGTGGCTACAAATCTATAAGGGCTAAGGAACCCGAAAAAAGGAATAAAATCGATTGTTTTCAAGTTATAGCGTGACCAAGGGAAGTATTGTATAAGCATTTTTATATATACTCGTAGGTAGATATCAGCTGTTTCCTACAAAAGTGCAATATTTAAAGTGTATGGAACGGCAGAATTTCTTTTAAAGCACCAATGAAAAATTTCTATGAGTTCAGAATGATTTACTGAATTGGTAAGCATGTGTGCTTCGGCCGGTGTCCCTTCCACCCTGTATATTTTTAACCGACTTCCAAAAGGAGGAGGTTATTATAGGTAGTTTTTTAATTTATTTAGAGTAGATAGATTATACTTGTCTTTATTATAAAAAAAAAATATTTTTAGTATGTATGAGAGAAAATTTTGATATAACTTATAAAAAAATTAAAAAGCATTTTTTTTAAACGCTGTAGTTATTTTCTTCATTAGAATTTTGCACCCGTGCGAAGCAGCGGCGGGCACTCGTGGCTATTAGATTATAATATAACTATGTGTGTGTAGATTATTCCTTTCTTGGAAAGCCAAAATTAAAGCCATGGCAACTTAAATGGGACCCACTATTATGGACACCATTTACTATTATGGACCCCATTTACAT
Source organism: Eurois occulta (assembly GCA_950022335.1). Taxonomy (NCBI): domain Eukaryota; kingdom Metazoa; phylum Arthropoda; class Insecta; order Lepidoptera; family Noctuidae; genus Eurois; species Eurois occulta. The sequence continues at coordinate 15,572,417 of OX465487.1, forward strand.
ATTATGGAGCCCTTAATTATTCTCATATACCCCTTGCAAGTCGCTAAAGAACCCTGGGGAATAGGGAATTGTTTGTACGAGCTGTGTTTTCGGGATTTCCAGAAAATCTTTTTGACAACATATATTAATTACACATAGTTTTTATAAAAGTTGAAAGACAGGCGTCATTTTCCAGGTAATACATAAAAAAAAATATTATATTTAGTCGTATATATCCTATTATTTTATACTTACACATTTGCATCATCTCGGTAGCCCATGTTAAATTTTCAGGATTTAGTTGATATGCCAACTTTATGCTATATATGCGACTTGCTGCAAAAAAAAAAACAATTACGGTTGAACAACCTTTGTACTTTGACGATAAAAAATCGTAAAACTCAAACATCCGAAATAGCAATACAGGCTCAATTTAGCACTTGTACATATCAGTGTACGGGTAGTCGCACGGCAGTGTCAGTACAAACATTTGAACCACGAAATAAATTAATTGCTCATAGACATAGGCCTCCGGTTGACTGTTAACTATGGGATTACTATTAATGAATAATTGAATTTAATAAAATTTGAGTCGAAAAATTCAGACGGCTTCTTCCCGCTGTTCCTTATCTTACATGGAGCAACTGCTTTTCTGACATTCACAACCCAGGAACTGGGGGACAAGGCACCTCACGGTAGGACTGGCTGTCAGACTGTCAGGTCAGGTAACCAAACGTCAATAGTAGCCTAGGCTGCATGGTTCTATTAGCCATAGTTAGAACTAACGCCGCCATCTTGTTTTTTAAATACGATTTCCACAGCTAATTTCACAAACTTTTACCAACAGAGCCAATGTCATTAAAGAGCCAAAAGAACCAAGCTGAAGTATATAATAAGTAATAGTGACAGACTATTATGGCGCGCCTCTGCAAGACGCTGCACGAGATGGTTGAGCAGTTCCGTCTTCTCGTTTGCGCACATGAACCGCGACCACGAGCCCAGCAGTTGTAGCGTCAGCTTCATCAGGCGCAGGTCGCGGAACTAAAATACAAACATTCAAACCGTCAATACACAGAGCGATTCTTGAAATCCGTATCTGTACACTCCTGGAGAGCTACTTGTCAATGAAAAAGCTAATCAAGGGCGATTAACCCATGCTCTTAAGAAGAGGCCGTCGAAATTTGCCAATATCGCTGATTTACGTGTTTTTAAAATACTGTTTTTAATGCACAACATGAAAGATCATTTCAATTATTATCTTTTTTTATTTTTCAAAGCTATGGGTCCGCCTATCGCAAAACTGGTGTCCTGAGACAGCTAAACGAGGTCGCGGCAAACCGAGGAGAAGATGGTGAGACGCCTTGGGCTTGGCTTTCTCGTTTATTGACGAGAAGAGGCGCTAAATTGAGAAAAGTGGAAGGAATGGGGGAGGACAGTTCAGAATCTTTGAAACCTTTAGTGTTTTTAGTCTCTACTAACTGTTCCCTATTCAAATCAGATTTTGTTAAAAAAATTAAAGGGTTTTAATTTTATTGCACGGGACCCTAATACCTTTTCTAAAATAAAAGTACCTAGCCTAAGTTACTCCTTATAACATCAGTTATCTGCCAATAAAGTCCCGTCAAAATCAGTTCCGCCGTTTCGGAAATTAGCCGGAACAAACAGACATATCGACAGAAAGAAAGGCAAAAAAAATTTAATAAGTACCGTATTTATGCATTCAGTGAAAAGCTGATATTTTGAAAATACAAACAGATACTCGCTTTTATTTTTATATGTATACATGTATGTATGTGTGCAGTAAAAATAAAAGAATACCTGTTCGGTGTCGCACAGCTTGTAGTAATAGTCGAACACGAAGCCGAGATCGGAGTAGTCGACATGAGGCGCCACGCTCGTCAGCAGCAACATACAGTGGACGTCTCGCTCGTCGTTCAGCGCGCCCAAGTGGGAGCTCAGTATGTCCACTAAGCGATGGCTGACGAACGATCATTAATCATTTAAATAAATGCCAGAGTTTCACGCATTTAAGGTCGACCATAAAACTGCTTTTCTACCCTATTATTTATTAGCTTTCTCCAAATGTTTGTTCAAATTAGAGGACATTATCGTAAGAAAGTTACCAGACATAATTTAATTTGTCAAAAAATAAACGTAATCTCTCGTTTTCATACAATATCATAATCATACCGATGGTTATGGCAAATTTTTGTCCAGTCTGTATTAAGGTAACAAGTCGGAAAGCTTTATATAACTAACTTACTTAATGCACTTCGCCGACTTTTTAAGCTTATGACAGCTTTTCTGTAGATGCGCCATCTTTTTCCGGCGCGCGATTCCTGCGAGAAACATCCATGGCATCGGATCTTCGCATCCCGGCGCCGTAAACTTGCTCAATCGATCGATCACGAGTTTTTCTATTAGACCCAACACCTGTTCCTGTACCTGGACGAAAAAAAAATACACATTTAACAGATTCACTTACTGTCAAAAAGGATGTTTTTAGTGTAATAAAAGCTTGCTGATAACGGGAAAAACTTTACCCTCTCTACAAGGATGTCGTGTGATCGATGATCCTTTATGACACCTATTGGTCAGGTAAACTATCAGGAGTCGTCAGAGGCCGTACCAAAATCAAAGCCGTAGTACTAAAATCAATAGCTTTCAGCGGAAAATGGAATAAACTGTGTCCAGGATGGCCTGTAATGTCCTTTCGGACATGCACGGTCCCCATGTGCTGACGGTGACAACCGTGGTAGGTTTAGTGAGGGCTCACACTTTCCTGTCTATGTCGAACGGGTGCCGACTAAACTTTTAAAACGTGACAACACCGTCTTCGGCATTATTATGTTTGATCGTCAATTGTTTGTTTATGACGTCATCACGTCACTACCCGAGAAGCGACCGGAGTGTGTCGCCGCCCGAGCTCCCGTGTTGCGATCGTTTCCTATTTTAGTACATTATTATTTTTACGGGATATTTTTATTACTTGTTATCCAAAAAAAAAACTACAGAAAGAATCTAATCTAGACATCTAATAAAAACCCTCACAGAAAGACAGTTGTTTTTTTTTAAATATTGTATAAAATGGATACCTTGGTTTCTGGGTCAGAGATTTGCGGCAGGGGACCGTCGAGGAAGGCGTCAAGAACAGAGTCGCTGGGTCGCGCCGTCAGCAGCTCGGCGAGACCGGCAATGGCCGATTGCCGAACAATGATGCTCGCATCACGACACAAACTCACCAAAAACTGTTAACAAACATTGCGCTACGGGTTTAACTCATTCAACATGAATGATAAGATCCGAAAACGTTTCACGACGTGAATACGTAAAATATGGAATTGTGTTATACTGGGCACTGTGTTCTCGTCATCTCTACAGTTTAAAAAACATCCTATTTATTTTCATCTCGTACGTACGGCGACCAATCAAGATAGCTTGATTGCTCGCCGTACGTACGAGATGCAAATTAAGCTGATCTCTCACTGTACGGGACGCTCATACAAAGCGAGGTCAGGTTATAGTCTGACCAACGAAAGCTGTCAAAGATAAAGGCGGGAATTTAAAAAAAATCAAGAGCTGTTATCCCTGGATATACACTGCTTAAACGAAGTTAATACTATTTATTATTCAAGACATATTATGCGATATTTAGATCAGTATTTCATATTTGTATATTTAGACCATAATAACCTTATTACCCTTGATATTTACTTGGAACTGTTAAACCACCAGTATGTATTCCCGCAATGGTAAATAAGCAAGTTAGCGTTACAATATTTCGCCTTGAGGATGATCATTATCAGTACCAAAGTTAAGCTCTAAACGAAACTAGCTTCGCATTTTTTAACTTCTGTACATTGACGTTGACACCCTACTTTTCTGGCACAGCCTTATTCAGAAAAGTTTGAATTAAACAAAAAGTTATTACTATACGTTTATTTAATGGAATAGAGACCACTGATGGTGATGAGGATGAGATTTCTGATTCAAATCACTTTTTACGTCTTTATATTTGTCAATCATAGTAAATAGAAGCTTCCTCGTCGAACTTTTGATTGTTTTCGGCATTATTTTAAACAGAACCAACGAATATAATGATGCACGTAAACACAAGTTGACTCAAGTACGAAACGTCAATGTGACAATTTTGACAGTCCTAAATTATTGCCATACTAAAACTTTGAAAATAATTCGTGGTCAGCTTTCGTTGGTCAAACTCTACTGGATATGTATAGCTTGATGTGTCGCCGTGTGTACCAGCTTAAGGCCTATTTCAGAGCGAGACTGGCGCTGATTGCGTGCGCGATCACAGTTCAACGTGCGCCGGTCGACTCGTCGGGACACGTTCGACCGGCGGAAAATTTAACCAAGGTCCGCGCGTCTCATGCGGCGCTTGACGCAACAGCCATTAATGGCTTAAGAAGCGTTCAGAACGACAGAACGAGACAAAGACGACGAAGACATGTGCCGGTCGCGCGTACCATCAGGCCCAGATTTATAAACCATAGTTAGCAGTGGACTTAGACATGTTCAGTCTTGAACTTGGTAATTTGATAGGTGTGCGACAGTGACAGGAATATCGGTGAGCAACAGTAAGTGCTAAGTTACGTTTATAAATCTCGGCCTCATTTCCATCAGACTGTACACAAATAGAGCGCACGCGTGCACACCGAACCCTGTGAAAGCATGATATGACCGGTCTTCAGCGCACGTGACCGGCGCCGGTTTCGCTCTGAAATAAGCCTAATAGTCTTTTAGTACGTATTGTTTCGGAGGGGTGCTGCGGTGCGAAGCCGGAGCGGCATCGTATTGTTTACAATGTCAAAGGTTCTTTAAGCTGCGACGCAGTATAGTATAGCGTCGACATTGCCGTTCAACATCGCTCGTGCGTTGCATTTCAAATGTGGTACTCAATGCGTTGAAATAGAATTGTGACGACGCAACGCACCAGCATCGCCCTGTAGCCTGTAGCAACGAACCTGTTCCTGCACTCTACTAACGCATAACTGCAAGTGAAGTGGCAGCATTAGGCGTGACATTATTGTACTGAAGAGACGTTACCTCTACGGTCAGTTGAGAATTTACTGGCATGTTATATTGAAAGCAGCTAAACACTTTTATGATTAGAAGACAGACTATATAGGTATATACTACTATATACGTCATGATGTAAAAAATATGATTATTTAGTAGGTTAGTTATAGTATTAGTTAGTTATAGTATTCACCGTCAGCTCGCGCCGCATGGGCGGCGGCGAGTCGGGATGGGCTAGTGCCTGCTGCAGCAGCCCCGCGGCCGCCTTGCGCACCACGGCGCGGTCGTCGCTGGTGTTGCGCGCCGCCACGGCCACCATGCGCGACACCTCGCCCGAACCGTTCAGGTCCTGCAACACGAAACCCGTCCACTTAGCTGCCTGCTGCGTTTGTGAAATTGTATTGAAAAATCAAGCTGGCGGCGTTAGTTTCGACTTCGGCCACGCGCCGAAAAAACCATTACGCACCATAGACGCGCTGATAAAGAATCTCTGCGTGCGTAACGCTTACCTTTATAGCATTTATCAAAGGCACGTGTTTACTGGTGAGGCACTTTGTCAAAATAACTATGGAGCGCGTGCGTATCGTGGCCGAGTCGTCAATAGTCCGATCGAATATGGCCCGTAATATCTTCCGGTGCATCACTTTATGGCGGCGTTCCCGTACTACTGCTTGGTCTTCACCTTCATTCATTATATCTGGCTGTAGAAATAAACATAATAAATTAAGTATTTTGGTATCTAAAGGACACACAGGACAAATAAAAAAATATATAAATCAGGATTATCAAATTCGCAATCGTTTTTAATATCACATAGTACGCCTCGCATGATTCATACACGGTTGAGTGATACAGCGTATTTGCGAAAGTTGTTTTATTTCTATTTTAGAAGCCTTTTTCCAAGGGTTACCCATGTACGAGTATGTTCTGCCTTTGTTTATCTTTTACAGATTTATATTTGTGCTTTATATCTGTGATTTAGTGTAGTGAAATTAGGGAAAAAGGGCAATCTAGTAGTAAATCAGTGATAAGTGATCCTAAGAGACTAGCTCTATCTAATGAGTGCATAATTGCGACACCGCGCTCTAGGTATGCTTTGAATATTTTATATACTTAATACCTAAGTTAAACAGGCAGTACGTCTCGAATAGCATATCGGGCGCGACTCAATCTCATCTCATTCACCTCAATTTTTGTTTTAATCTTTATCCCATTTGTATTGAAATATAGCTATCATTAATCTTAGTTTATCTTAATCTCACCCCAACCGCGAACAATATTGCTTGGAATGATTTCTTTCGACAAGAAGCCTCTCAGTTATGCTACTATTTATAAAGATACTGGTAGTCATCCTTCAAGGTAATTTGTACATACTTGTGCGATGCCGTTGGCTTGTTCGTTGACTATTAGGTCGCCATTTGGTTGTGGTTCTTGCTCATTACTGCGGCCAGCAACTAAAAACATGTAATTTTCTGTTTATAAAGAACCTAACAACTGCCATCTCATTTTGAATTCCGCCTGTTCTGAATCTGAATGATCCTTGTATACTCGGCAAGCGCTCATTCTAACCAGGAAACGTTAAGAAGCAAAAGTTTAAAAAAGTCAAAGAAACATACTGAAATCCTCTTGTTCTTCTAGTTCACTGCACAACAATTTAGCCAGCATCTCCTGTAATTCAAAGTAGTAGTGAAATAGAGACAGCACTAGGACATATATGTGACACGACAAGCCGAGCTTTTGAAATTGAAACATTTTTTATGAAAAAAAATCAATTAAATAAACATAATAGATAATATTATGTTTATCTTTAAATGGTTAAACGTATTATATGTTCAACCTCAGTGAAATATTGCCAAAGGTTCTAAATAATTTTTGTGGTTGACTATTTATAGTAGTAATAAATCTAAAGGTCAGGTCACACAGACACGCGACGATGCTGGCCAGTGGTCTAGCGCTGCGTAGTGCGCCGCCACGAGACGCATCGTGAAATCGCTGGCAACGCCTACCGGCGAAGCACCGCTGCGTAGTGGTGTGTCGCGCAGCGCGCTACGCCGCGCCGCTAGGCATTTTCTCAATAAAATGTGTATCTTTTTGTATAGTGAATAAAGTTACATTTTGTACCACTATCTTACAAATTGCGCGCCGTGTCACGTCTCTGTATGAACTGACCCTAAATGGTATTGATACATACTACTGCCATCTGACGATGAGGCAATTTAGTAGGTTGCCAACTTAAATCTATCAGCCATATAATAAACTCTGTATAAGCTGACTGAGGTAGAGTACTCATCATGCCAACAACTAATTTCGACCGCGTCTCGCGAACATCTGCACGTTCCTGTAAAAAAATAGCAGTTATTTTTTATAGTGTGTAGTTTATTGTACGGAGCGGTATTTTGAAATGGTGGTTTTCAAGATGAGGAGATCAGACATGACATGTAAGGAGCTATGAAAAGAGATTGGTTCCATGAAGCAGAGCAGCTCCGCATCAGAAATGGAGAATTGTGTAGCTTAATCCAGGAAGTGGCGAAGTGGTATGGACATGATGGTTTGAGTTTTTAAAATCTGTGATAATTTGTCAATTCACAAAAACTTACTAAGACTAAACTTATTGCTTATTTAGGTTGTTTCTTCGAATTTGATTGATAATATATTAGAAAAAAATATTTCTTCTAACTTACCAATCCATCTAGACTTGTACACAGATGTTCTAAAAGTGTTATGTACGCATTTAGTGCTTGTTTGCCATGTTTCGCCAGCAGCAGTAATGAATATGTTACATAAGATGGTCCAATATATTTCTGGAATAATAAACAAATAAATTAAACTTGAAAAATAAACACGCTTTTATTCAAATGAAAAGAAGAAAATTAGGTTTATCTATAAACATTGAATGCGAATACAAAGTTTCGTGCCGTGCTATTAAACCGCGCATGCTTGGAGAGAGGCCAGTTCCCGCTTCGTTGGAAGACAGGGAAGCTGGTCCTCATCCGGAAGCCGGGGCGCCCTGCGGACTCTCCGTCCGCATACCGGCCCATTGTGTTGCTCGACGAGGTGGGCAAGCTCTTCGAAAGAGTAATTGCAAACCGCCTCGCCGGGCACCTTGCGGGGATGGGGCCGGATCTTGCGGACAACCAATTTGGTTTCCGCAAGGGGCGCTCGACGGTGGACGCCATCATGCGCGTGAGAGCCCTCACGACGGGGGTTGCGGTGTCCCGGGGTGGGGTTGTCTTGGCGGTGTCTCTCGACATCGCCAACGCCTTCAACTCCATGCCCTGGAGCTGCATTAGGGAGGCACTCCGGTATCACCGGGTGCCGACCTACCTTCGTCGTGTGGTCGGGGACTACCTGACGGACAGGTCCGTCATATATCCCGGTCACAACGGAGAATGGAACCGGCGAGAGATGTCGTGCCGTGTTCCACAGGGATCGGTTCTGGGGCCGCCCTTGTGGAACATCGGCTACGACTGGGTGCTGCGTGCCGACCTCCCTAGCGGTGTCAGCGTAGTTTGCTACGCTGACGACACACTGGTGCTGGCGCAAGGGAGGTCGCACGAGGCGGCGGCCGAACTGATGACACGCGGGGTTGCGATAGTCGTTGAGAGGATCCGGCAACTGGGTCTCGAGGTGGCGTTGCACAAGTCCGAGGCCATGTGCTTTCATGGGCCTCGGAATGCGCCACCGTCGGGATCCACGCTGACGGTAGGAGGGGTTCCCGTCGGCGTCGAGGCGACGTTGAGGTACCTCGGACTCGTCCTCGACAGCCGATGGAACTTCGTGGAACATTTCAGACGTTTGGCTCCCAGACTGGAACGGGCCGGGGCTGCCTTCAAGCGGCTCCTGCCCAACCTGAGGGGGCCAAACGCCTCCTGTCGGAGGCTCTATGCGGGGATCTTGCGGTCCATGGCCCTTTACGGGGCCCCGGTGTGGGCGCGTTCGTTGAGGTTGCGTGCAAAGCACTACCTGAACGCGCCCCAAAAGGTGGTAGCCGTAAGGCTGATCCGGGGGTACCGCACGATCTCCCGCGAGGCGGCGAGCCTCCTTGCCGGATTGCCGCCATGGGATCTGGAGGCCATAGTCCTCGCGCGCCTGCACGAGTGGCGCGCGGAGGTACAGAGCCGGGGGGTAACTCCGCTGCCGCGGCATATTGTCGCGCGGCGGACAGATCTCCGCCGTGATCTCATGGCGACATGGAGGGAGCGACTATCGCAACCCCGTGCAGGGCACGCCACGATAGTGGCGATAAGTCCCCTCTTTGAGGAGTGGCTTGAGAGGCGCCACGGCGCCCTCACCTTCCGCCTGACGCAGGTCCTCACCGGACACGGGTGCTTCGGGAGGTACCTGCACCGAATCGGGCGGGAGGAAACGCCCGGGTGCTACAATTGCGAGGATCGACCGGAGGACACGGTGGAGCACACCGTGGAGGTTCTCCACGGTGTGCTCCACCGTGACACGGCGGTGCTCCGCTTGGGCGGAGCACCGCCGTGTCCTCGTAGCGGCGATTGGCGGCGGTGACCTCTCGCGTCCGGCCCTGGTTCAAGCCATGGTCCGGGGCGAGAGGGAATGGGAAGCCGTCGCCTCCTTCTGCGAAGCAGTCATGCTAGCGAAGGAGGCGGCGGAACGTGAGAGGGAGAGAACCTCCGCACGTCCCAGCCGCCGCGGGAGAAGCAGCGGGCGTCGGGGGCCACGCCGTGATGGCTCTCGGCCACCGTAGGCGCGGGCCTGTGGACGGTGAGTAATGGGCTAGCTCGCCGTCCGTCCGTCGTATGACGACGGGCAGGCCGTGTCGACGGCGCGTTCGTGTTCCACGCGCGCCTCAAAGAGTTGTCAGCAAACGGGAGGGGCCCGCAAGGGCCGGTGCCTGCCAGGGCTGCGGGACTGTTCGAAAGAGATACCGCGGCCCTGGAACATAAAGGGCCAATGAAGGAACATGGGTGGTTTTTAGTCAGTAAGAGTCTGACACTCCCTTCCGCTCCGCCCAGAGCGGGAGGAGTCATTTGATGATTTCCCACCCCCCAAAAAAAAAAAAAAAAAAAAAAAAAAAAAAAAAAAAAAAAAAAAAAAAATTATGTGGAAGCACCAGGGTAGCCCGCGAAATTCAAAATGATATAAAATGTTAGTTATCGGCACTCCTTCTCACATTCCTCCGTCCGCGTATCTATTTATTTTGTTGCAATACCTACATCGTCACCTTATTTCAACTATTTCGACGTGTTTTGCTTCATTCAGTAGATAAATAGGTACCTACTCGATAAATACTTGTTTCGTTGGAATACATGGTCACCCTATTTCAGTCGCCATCCGCCATAGTGCATTTTTATAGATTAATTTTGAATTAACAAATACCTACTGACACCATTGCACTGAAAACCTATACACATCAGGGGTTTTACGAGTCTTCTAGGCTTCTTCCTTGTGGAGGAATCGATAATCCCAATGTTTAGAGGTTATATGTTAAATTTTCAATTAACTATAAAAAGGGGCCGTCACAATAAAAAATTAAAACAATAAAATTTCGTTTCAGTGTCGTCACTAAATCTTTATTGATTAACGGTTTCTCTGGGCTTCTTCCTTGTGGAGGAATCGATAATCCCAATGTTTTCAGGTTATATGTTAAAGTTTCAATTTACTTTAAAAAGGGGCCGTCACAAAAAAAAATAAAGCAATAAAATTCGTTTCAGTCTCGTCACTAAATTTTTATTCATTAACGGTTTCTCTCAGGTCCTCAGTTACGGAGATTACGTTGGCCGAACGTCCTGATGTTCCAGGAACTAATATTAATTTTACTTTTAACCGGTGGCATTACGAGTAAAAGTAAAGCAGTGGTTGTTTGTCACTAAATTTTTATTCAGTAACAGTTTCTCTAAGGTCCTCAGTTATGGAGATTCAGGTTGGCCGAACGTTCTGATATCAGGTCGTTCGGCCATAAATAAATGGTTCCAACTTTCGAACTGTTCTGTCACAAATTCTTTGGCTGGCATCTTTATGCGTCACATAATCGTCACTAAAAACTGGAGTAGCAGCCAGCTCCCTATCTCGACTGGCCGAACGTTCTGATATACATATTAATTCCCAGAATTTGATCCTTATTAGCCATCGATCACTAAGTAATCGAAGTTATTAGCGACACAATCGAATGGTGTTATAACAATGTGTTTTTTTTTTCCAAAATCAATGGGTTCGATTCCTAGCTACGAATGTTGATTTAAAAAAAAACGAATATTGCAGTTTTAGTTTTCATCAAAATCAGGCTCGAGACTCCTTTCAGTATTTTTCGTTATTCCTCATAGTTTCGGATTTGGCCATCCTCGCCTACTTGAAAAATTCACCCTGTATACAAAGATGACCATAGGACACTTAGGCGTCAAAGTACTCACAGCCCAGAAGACTGGTAGCTTTGGTGTGTGTTCGCGCAGCGGAATGTTGTTGAATTAAAAGATTTTAATTATGCAGATATTTAGTGTATGACGTCGTATAATTGTGTATGGTAAAAAAAAAATTGTGCACTCAGCCATTGTGGAGAAATTCACCAAAAACTGATTCCGCTGGGCGAACGTTGTCCTGGCGGAACTTTTTTTAGTCCATAGAGTTTAGAAGAAAAGAGATGTGTCCAAAAATCAGTGTGTATTTGTGTGTAATTGTGTATGTACGAATAAAATTAGTACATGCATAAACTTCGGAGAAATTCAAGTTTCCGCTGCGCGAACGTTTGGCCATTAGCTAGTTTTCATATAAAGCGCTTACATAGAGAGCTGTAGATTTTTACATACGTTGTTTTGAATTTGTTTAAATTTGTTTAAAAAACAGATTTAGAAAAAATCGTAGGGCTTCAAAGATAAAAATATAAACGTAAAATACGCTTATTAGGTCTTAGTTCTTAAAGTATGCACTTTGGGGTCTAGATTTTCACGTTTATACAAACCTTGTAAGTGTCTGCAACATGTTGCCAAGTATCAATGATGTTCCGTTAGTAATTAAAGAGTTATAGGACAAATTTACCATGAATAGATCACTGTTTACAAAGCAGTCAAATATCACGACGTTCTAAAGGAATTGCATGGTAATATTTATGCCAATAATTAGCTTATTCATTCAACTATTCACATGCAAAATTTCATGTCATTAAATTCAGTAATTAAAGAAAAACAATTATAATACTGACGAAGCATCGAAAACCTACATAACCCGACCAAGTTCGGATGGCTACAAAAAAGCGGCCGTGCCATATATCTAAGAAACGTTCTTAACCTTCCAGTATAGTATTTATTAATATGGTACAGTTGCGTACACAAGCGTTAGGAAAAAATAAAACAATTTCATTTCTTGAATAAAAATTGTTTTTTTAATAATAACGCCACTATCTACGATAAAAACAAATCTTCAATTAATTGAAGACATGTTTTTATCGTATCGTATCGTAATATATCCGTGTACAAAAATATTTTTAATTACCTACATATAATACTTAATTAGCTAATTATAATAACGTTAACAAACGCTTGCAAAGACAGCAATTGACTTAAATATTAGGTTTTAACTAAAAAAGGTTTAATAAACGATTGTGAATATAAGGGTAAGTATAATATTTCGAGCTTCAATAAAAAATAAAATCACATCACATAACTAGACTATTCAGTTGTTTAGATTTAATCAACATTAAAAAAGTGCTTATAAACTAAAACATTGGTATAAAAAAGGTATTTTCAAGAAAATATTCTTAAATGAGTAGCAGGTACAGTAAATAACCTCAACATTTCTAAGTATACCTAATATTTTCTAGTTTTAATAATAAAATCACAGATTAACAATCACAGATCACATAACTAGACTATTCAGTTGTTTAGGTTTGAGAGTCTGTCTAATATAAAAATAAATCAACATTTAAAAAGTACTTATAAAATAAAACATTGGAATAAAAATGGTATTTTCAATTCAATACCAATTATTAAATGAGTAGCAAGTACCTACAGTAAAATAACCTCAACATTTCTAAGTATACCTAATATTTTCTAGTTTCAATAATAAAATCACAGATTAACAATCACAGATCACATAACTAGACTATTCAGTTGTTTAGGTTTGAGAGTCTGCTTAATATAAAAATAAATCAACATTTAAAAAGTATTTATAAAATAAAACATTGGAATAAAAATGGTATTTTCAATTCAATACCAATTATTAAATGAGTAGCAAATACAGAAAATAACCTCAACATTTCTAAGCTTGTATAATGTACTAACTAGCTTAAAAAAAATCACAGATTAACAATCACAGATCACATAACTAGACTATTCAGTGGTATAAATTATTGCATGAGGCATTATGTTTTTGGAACTATTTTGAATTTTGCTACATAAATCATCGTAACACTGAAATGATTTATTAGTGTACGGGGGTCTCGAACAATGCGCCTTGTAATGACCAATACCTGGCATTTGTAAAGGTGGAACATATTCAATAATAGCCAATATTAAAAATAGTTTATTATTTATTTCAATATTACGAGGTATGTCCTCTAGATTTATGTACAAATTATGTAGTTCAAAGATAATCAAATCATTTAAATCATATTTAAAATCGACAGTGCCTATTCCACAAAAATTACAAACAGGAGGATTGTCACTCCTCATACCAGATTCTACAGACTCTTGCAATTTGGCAATGCCTTTACACTTAATGATATCAATGTTTAAAGGTAGGTATTTACATTTAAAATTGCTGTTATTTATGGAAACAAGGCAATCTTTATTTGAACAACATTTCTGTCTGTTTCCAGAAAAGTATGGCAAACAGATGTCTTCAATTATTTTTGTGACATTGCACGCACAATCTATAATTTGGCACTGTCTTGCATCGAGTGTATTGTAATTAACATTAAACAATGGAATTAGTAAAATGTCTCGTTTTGCGTATAACGTTTTGCAATTCTTTTTCGTGTTAGATAAATGGATAAAAAAACGAGTGAATGGATCTTTGCTAATCAAGGGATCTATAAAATGACGGAAAGAGATACGGTCAGTATATGCGACTGCGAAAGCTTGAGCCACTGCGTCAAATGCACAGGTATTAGTCACTACATTTTTGATGTCTTTCGATATTGATGCGTTACCATTTTGTAAGATGTATAGAGGCTTCGACGAGATAGTTTTTGTGTTGGGAATAACTAGACCTCTCCAGTTTTCTATTTCAACAGGATAGTCTTGAAAAATGGATTGCTCCTCGAAATCACCTATAATTTTCGTCTGTTTAACTTGATTTAAAATCATATTATGTTCATTCTGATTCTTAATTATCTTATTAGCAGTTTCAGCACATTTAGCTCTATTTAATTTGATCATCCCATTAATGTAAGTGTAATGTTGTATTAAAAATTCGTCTAAACGTATTCGCTCCTGCTTTGTGTTGAAATATATGGTCTTTATATCTTTAAAATGATTTTCAACATTTGAGCTACTCCCAACATTTCTAACATTACGAAAATACTTATCCATAACGCCACTCCACATTGGCAACTTTCTCAATAGTCTTTTTAATGTATCATTTATTTCTGGTAAATAATATTCGTTTTTATGTTCGTTCGGGTCAATTAACATTAAATACAATTTTTCGGTTTCTAGAATATTGTCGTAATACTGAATGAGTGGGTTTTTACCTGCATTGTTGGTGTCATTCTTTTCATCGGGTAATACAGAACATAAGGACTCATCATCGTTACAGTTATCTAAATCTTGGATGTCAACCTTATACTCGCTTATATTCGCTAAACACGCTACAGCTTGGTCATATTTCTTGCTTGATGGCCCATCCAAATCTAGGGTTACATATTTATTTAAAGATACAGTAACGATATCTTTGATTACTGATTTGACTTCGTCATAGGACTTAAGCAAGTGAATTTTTTTTATACAATTTATATAGAAGTTTTTACATTTTTCTGTCGCTTTTTCGAAACAGCTTTGTTTGTATAATTTTTTGAAAAAGTGAGACTTATCCAATCTAATGTAACATGCTGGTATAGAATTATGTTCACCTTCTAATAACGAAAAACACTGCGCCAAATATTTGTTTGTGTCGGTGTTTAAAAAACTGCGACATATTGCTCCTAATAGGGCAGACGAATCGTCACTGATAATCTCATTCGGCGTATTACGGTTACGCGCCCATGTGCTTAACCACGTGGCTATGGTTTCAGTAGTATGGGACTGGGACGCCATATAACATAAAGGTATACTTGTGTTTGCAGTGTATGCCACAACGGCATACAAAAAGGTATGTTTGGGTTCCTTAGTTCTTAAATTATCGTTAACATTTGGCGGTGCAATTACTTGAAAAATCGAACCGGTTGCATCGACAGATAAAACGATATGTGTATTTTTTAATACTTCATCATAATATTTACCTTGTTCTTGGGTCCAAAAATATAAAAAAAACGGGACTAAACTAAATTTTTGAATAAAAGAATCAAATGGTGGACTTTGCGACATAGCATAAATAGAGAGAATTGTATTCTTATCGAATTGGAGTGCCCTTTTAACTTCGTGTCGTATACGCCTCAAAGTACTTATTTTCGGAAATGTTGGAGGTTCACTTGGTTCATTTATGCCTATAATTTTGTCTGCCATCATAGCTCTAACTGCTAATGCCCTATTGTGTTTTAAAATTACTGCTAATTTTTGTTTTCTTACAGAATTAAGTTTATTCTTTATAGTCAAATCATGGACAAAATCTTTTTTATACTGGCTTATCAAACAAGTAACATCTATGAAATTACTAGTTATTGGATCAATAGTCACTAAAATATTTGCTCCACATTGGGTACATTTGCCATCACATTTGATGTTATTTAGCTTTAAATTTGAAGGGACGTAATTGCTTTTAAATGCAAAAGTGCATTGAATGTCCGTTTTTGCCCATATTTGGTCTTGTAACTCATTCGTCCAATTATTTTTTAAGAGCTTGTGATTTGTTGGTTCTATATTTCTGTACTCATGATAATCCATTAGAAATTTTACTTGAAGTTCGTCAGATTTGTCTGTAATATCAACATTATTTTCATCAGAATCATCAAAATAATGTTTACTGCTGGGTATGTTTTCACTGTAGTAAAAAAAAAATTTATAGTGGCGTTTAATTGACATTTGTATGGCAGGTTTCTTCATGTGGTAATTAAATAATTCAGTTAACTGCTTTTGTATACAGTCATACACTTCATGGCTAACAGGAGGAACAGATTTAACAAATGTGTCTTTATGTATTCGTACTACTACTTTCATATTACTTAACGGTATAGTACTTTTTCTGCCGGCCATTTTATTTTTTTCCTCCCATCGGTAGCGCCGCGCGATGTGTTGGATGAATTGGTTTGGTTTGTAGAATTAGGTCGTTGAGGTGTTCGCTTCTAGTGAGATTAAGACGCCATTATAATCTGAAACATTAATAAAAAGTATGAATTTACGTATATGGATTTATACATAAAGATAATGTAAAATTGTGATACTTTATTAGGTGCTTTCTATTTAAAGGATGTATGTCTTAGTGATATAGAATCACATGCATAATTAATTATTGAAAAACAGCCGTTATTGCCATCTCTACACATAACCCCACAAAAAGAAAGTAGCTAATAAAAATCTGCCTTATACGTATATCATTACATATAGGTAATAAATATAAGGTGATTATTTAATAACAATATTTCTTTTCAACATTGCGTTATAATCTGGTCGGTCGTTTAGTTAATTAAGTAGTTATTCTGTAATTTTCTATTCAGTAGTTTGTCTTTAACCAGGAAAAACATCTACTTTGTTACGATTTTATTATAATATATGTCGAGCATAATTTATTATTATGGATTTTCAGTGATATAATATATAGAATTACATTTCAGTAATAGATATAGAATTAGATCAATCCGTAGATATTAACTTGGGTTTATGGTGTCTGTCCAAGGTTAACATAACACAATTATTATAATTTATCTGCCTAATAAACTACGTAAATGAATAAGTCTATAGCTATTATTTATTATAAAATCTTACCTTTTATCTGTTATCAGCTTCTCACTATCACTCACTCAATATTCCTACTACATAATTATGTTAAGCTTCACTGTTACACTATAACATTAATAACACACTTTGTTACAGAGAATTGGCGATGCATAGCAAAACAGCAGCGCATACGCACATTGTCCTTGACTGCATATTTGTTTGTGACTGGGGATAAAACAAAATCAGGTTCAAGTTCAACAGCAAACGAATACACGCGGCCGTGGCTAATGAAAACATATTGCCATCTCTTTTCTTCAAGGATGGAAGTACCGTTTCAAGCGGGAAGCCGCCTATCGCTCGTTGCGCGCAGCAAGCGCGTTGTCTATTTTTTCACACTAAAATATTTTTGATCAATTCATAACTACAATACTTCTACAGTCTATTTAACTAAAGGACTAGCCTTAAGCGTAACGAACTTTGAACAAAATAATTCTGCATATTTTGGTGGGGTGCGGGGGAACACGCTCACATACATAAGTTACTACCAGTACAACAGTATACATCAATTAAAAAATCGATTCAAGAAGTAGTTTTTTTTAAGTTGTTAGATTGTTTGATCCACTAAAGTTGCAAAGGGGAACGCTCGTGCATGCCTAGTCTATAGGTTAAATAGTGTAATAAACTACAATATGATAAATATTTACCTAAACAATAGTGCTTACATGTGGTAATTATTTAATTTCTCTAAGGGGTCTATAGTTAAAATCCTGATCCGTGAAATCTTCAATAGAAATTAGCTGTATGAATTTTATTTGTCTTAAATAATATATCTAGATTATATCTCAAGTCTAAAGCGCATACTTAAATAAAGTACCTACTTTCTGTCATAGTCAAATACATTTATAAAGTAGGTGTACAAAAATAAATGACCTATAAATTATATCTACATAACAATTGTGTTATCGCCTATACCAATTCAATACCGGTATTATACTACAAATTTTGGGATGTTACCTAAATATATTGCACGGCCGCTTTTTTGTAGCCATCCGAACTTGGTCGGGTTATGTAGGTTTTCGATGCTTCGTCAGTATTATAATTGTTTTTCTTTAATTACTGAATTTAATGACATGAAATTTTGCATGTGAATAGTTGAATGAATAAGCTAATTATTGGCATAAATATTACCATGCAATTCCTTTAGAACGTCGTGATATTTGACTGCTTTGTAAACAGTGATCTATTCATGGTAAATTTGTCCTATAACTCTTTAATCACTAACGGAACATCATTGATACTTGGCAACATGTTGCAGACACTTACAAGGTTTGTATAAACGTGAAAATCTAGACCCCAAAGTGCATACTTTAAGAACTAAGACCTAATAAGCGTATTTTACGTTTATATTTTTATCTTTGAAGCCCTACGATTTTTTCTGAATCTGTTTTTTAAACAAATTTAAACAAATTCAAAACAACGTATATAAAAATCTACAGCTCTCTATGTAAGCGCTTTATATGAAAACTAGCTAATGGCCAAACGTTCGCGCAGCGGAAACTTGAATTTCTCCGAAGTTTATGCATGTACTAATTTTATTCGTACATACACAATTACACACAAATACACACTGATTTTTGGACACATCTCTTTTCTTCTAAACTCTATGGATTAAAAAAAGTTCCGCCAGGACAACGTTCGCCCAGCGGAATCAGTTTTTGGTGAATTTCTCCACAATGGCTGAGTGCACAAATTTTTTTTTACCATACACAATTATACGACGTCATACACTAAATATCTGCATAATTAAAATCTTTTAATTCAACAACATTCCGCTGCGCGAACACACACGTAGCTTTGTCACGTTGAATGAGAATGCAAATTCTTTGGCCAAAGCAAGAGCCAGCTCTTCGGTCATCCGGAGTGTCGACCAGTCGGCGCGAGATTTCCTTAAAAGGGAGACGCGCACTCGGGCCCCATGACCAGAGCGTTTCAACGGCGCCGCTTGAGGGTCTCAGCAGCAGCGATCGCACTTTCCACCGTGCTTGCAACGTGCGATGGCGCAAGGGTGTCAACACAGGTTGCGTCCCACACCAAAGTCCAACCCACCTTCCAAGGCACCAACGTCATGCCGTCTGGTCTCTTCCCATCGTCACGTACTAAGCCATTTGGTTCTAAAACCGCTAGTACACCGGTGCTGGCAAGGGCTCGACCAATAACCCGCCGATAACGCTGAGCAAACGCCGCCCGCCGCCGTCGCCGCCCGCGCCGCAACACCGGCTGCGGAAACGTCATGCGTAGGTACGTCGACCCCTAAACGTGCCTACGCTGCTATTGTCGCCAGCGGCAAACCAGATGCGTCGCAGCCCAAGCGACAAACCAGAAAAGGGGAAAAACTGATAAAGGGTGTTCAATCTGCCCTGACTGCAATGCGACCTGCGCTCTGTGGTATTTTTTCTGTAGTATTACGCCATAGTGTCCGAGACTGTCGACAGCGTCACTGCAGTGAGACCGATGCGGAGTAACACAAGTTGCACCTTTTTTATTATCAAATGACCCCTCCCACTCTAGGCGGAGCGGAAGGGAGTGTCAGACTTTTACTGACTAAAACCCAATAACCTATCCATGTTCCTTCTTTTGCCCTTTGTGTTCCAGGGCCGCGGTATCTCTTTCGAACATCTCTTTGAGGCGCGCGTGGAACACGAACGCGCCGTCGACACGGCCTGTCGTCATAAGGCCGGTGGACGGCGAGCTAGCCCATTACTCACCGTCCACAGGCCCGCGAATACACGGTGCACCTAAGCGTAGACTCGTAGCGACCCGGAACGATGCGTTATCATAGTGCGAATGGTGAATGACGGGGTGCCTGAAGCCACAAGCCCGACTGCCATTCCCCCACGGCCAGTAGACGAGCACGCTCATAGTATTGATGTTAGATGCACGCTCATAGATTGTTTATAGGGTATTCCATACAATTCTGCAGAGTCCCAACGTCTCTGGGAATACAGGTTGTCGGTCAAATCCGTATTGGGACAAACCAAAGTGGCTTGTGTGGCCAAACGTTCAACGCATCGGTCGGAAACGTTACCTCAAAATCAATCCATGAGGAAGACAGAATGATCCTAGTTAATTTTTCGGTACCGTAGACCAAGAAGAGGAAGGCTGGCAAACTCATACTAGAAATTTTGCGGACGCCGAGACCACCCAAGCAATGGGAAGAATTTTCTTTTGATACTATTAGAATTTTAAAATCTTCTTAGAAATTAAAAATGTACTTACATTAGTATGCCGGCTGTCCAAACATGAGTTGACCAGCTTGGGCAAGATACATTTGAAAAGAAATGTTATTGCATTTTCATTGGTTGCTCCCGTTGCATCACATAATAAAGTATGTATTATATCATATACCAGCTTAACTACGCGTTCAAGTATTAACTTGTCTGTAAAGATAAAAATAAATTTTATTTTAATTACTTTATTTTTAAATTGTTAGTTTAATCTTTTACTCTGGACGCTCTTAATGTGCACGTCTTTGTACATCGTTCTCACATACTTATATGTATAATCTCAACATGAATGATGTAACCAAGATTTTGTAACAATATTTTGATTAAAAAGAGTGTCCATGGAGTTTCTTGCCCATTCTTCTCCATAGAGATCTACGATTTGGAATGTGCAACTACAGTACTTTCGCAAGTTATTATGCCTTGTGAATGTGACTGTAGCTTAGCTTTTTTGTTTTTGACTTTCAAAAGTGCCTGTAATGGTCTAATTGAAATAAATGCTTTGAGTTTGAGTTTGAGTTTAAAATAAATCATAAAGCTTCATTGACTGCCTTATTGCAAATTTTTGACATGATTAAAGTGGATCAACCTTATTACTAGGTAAAAAAAAAGAAAACCAACCAAAAAAAGTGCTTGGAGAACTACAAAGAACTGCTTATGTGTATTTAGACAATATTTAAATACATATAACAATTTTTTTTTTTTTTGGATTCAACAAAAAATTCAATATCCAACTCCACGAGGATCACCGCAGCGAGAGATTAAGCCCCGCAGAAGTATGGATCTTCATGGATGGATCTAAAACAGGTACTTGCACTGGAGCTGGAGTCTTCTCAGAGGAACTCAACATCCACATAGTCACACTGGGGGTCCACAACACAATATTTCAGGCAGAATGCATGGGCATTACCCTGGCGGCATCAACCATCGTAGCCAGGGAATTTGAGGATCACTCAATTCGCATACTCTCAGACAGCATGACCGTACTGTTAGCACTAAACAACCACACCGTCAACTCTGGGTTAATACATGAGTGACATCAACGCCTGAACTAGGTTGATAATCTCATTCAATGTAAAAAAAGGTAAAGTAATTCAATAAAAGGACACAGCGAGTCCCGAGGCAACGATGCAGCGGACGAACTCGCTAGAAGGGGATCGAGTATGGCAGCATTGGCAGCAGTGGGACCCGAACCCATAGTGCCACTCCCTTTCGGGTACCTACGCGCACTGGTAAGGCAACGAACCAGTGAACAACTTACTGTTCAGGATGACTCCCAGGTATTTGAATTTTATAGTAATTACTTGCTTAGTTATATCACAAACTTCACTTACCCACATGTAATTTGTCAACAACAGCATAACCCGTTACGTCTACTAAATTACCTAAAATTTCTTCGAAATTCATATCATTGGGGCTTAGTTGTAAATGTTTTGCAACAACAGTCAGGTCTTCTACAAATTCTGATAGTTGCTCCAAAACGAAGTTGACTTCATTTGTGAGATCTCTTGCATTGAAATTACTTGCTTCATCACACATTTCTAATGGAAACCGGAGGCATGCCAGCGAATGAGCAAATAATTGAGAATGATAGATATGGTATGCTTTGCATCCAGGGATTGTCAACAGCTTATAGTAAACTCGAGATGCTAATAAAGCATTGTTTCTATATTCTTTTGTATGCACATTTTTGCAACCGTAATTTATATAGTATGCTAAAATAGCTAACACTTTTTTGTGTTGTATCAATTTCGATAACGAAGCCCAAGTTTTTTCTTCAGTAGGAATTGCTTCCGAGTTCAGCCATGAATCAGTAGACATAATTATATCCTCAAATGTTGAGCTCAAATCTTGAGTTTCTATAGCACTCTCATATTCTGGCGGCAAGTCACAAAACTCAAGAAATTCTGTTTGATAAATAGCTTTAACCCAGCCATGGTCCAGGTAATCTAAGCCAAGATTCTTTAATTGATCGACTAGAGCCATGGCAATATTATGTAGGTATCACCGGTATCACAAAACTTTTAGTTTTCCTTGGTTGTGTTTGTTTCCCAAACCTTATCTCAATGTATCAACAACATTCCATCAGGATTACAATATTTAACTAGGCACCAAGTTAGCTATTGATTTCGATTGAAAGCGCCATTGATCGGTAGAAGGATAAAACTTTATATTGATGAAAAGTCCAACACGAACAATGGTATTATTATGGTGAAACTATACCACAGAAGGTCTATCAACAAAAAGTATCTCCAGTATCTCTAATCTAATAATACAAAATATTTGTGGCTATCAATACTTCAACAGAACGTCATAGAGCGAGGTCGGTAGAGTTGCCAGCTAAAATCGGTATATTTGTATGTAAAATCGGTATATGACAAAAAATTATAATATTCATTTCAAATTCGTTTATTTATAGAAAAAAAAAATTACAGACTAATTTATAACTATCATACTTAAGTATAATTATTTTATATACCAATATTCTTTGGTGTGAGTCTATCTAGCAGGCCCCAACGAGATTTATCAACAGATGATAGCTTTTCATAAAGACAGTATTTTGTACCTAAAGAAAATAAATAAGATATATTTTGTACCTCGACAGTTTTTGATTTAATGACGTTTCCATGAAGTGTCTAGCTAGCGGGCCCCTTATGATTATTTCTTTTTTGTTATTTTTTTTTCAGATCGCTTAATAGTGCTCGAAGTTACCAACTATTATGTACCTTACAAATCCAAAATTTCGAGTTTCTGTGAGCTATACTTTAGAAGATATTCGTTATTTAGACAAACGTCCAGCCAGCGGGCCCTTTTTTAAATATTAGTCTTTTATATCATACAATAGCATTAGGAGCTTGATACTATTATGTACCTTACAAATCCAAAATTTCGACTTTCTGCGAGCTATACTTTAGAAGATATTTGGAGATATATTTTTTTTTGGGAAGTTTTATGGACGTTTGTCTAAATAACGAATATCTTCTAAAGTATAGCTTGTAGAAAGGCGAAATTTTGGATTTGTAAGGTACATAATAGTATCAACATCGCCGTGTCCTCCGGGCGATCCTCACAATGATAGCACCCGGGCGTTTCCTCCCGCCCGATTCGGTGCAGGTACCTCCCGAAACAACTGTGTCCACTGAGGACCTGCGTCAGGCGGAAGGTGAGGGCGTCGTCGTGGTGCCTCTCTAGCCACTCCTCTCAAAGAGGGGACTTACCGCCCCTATTGTGGCGTGCCCATGGCCTTAATGCCTGAAGTATCAAAATTGATAGGTATCGGTTTTTTATTTAAATAAATGTATAAATATATAATGTGATTTTTTTCCATATATTTATCTAACTCCTTCAGAGAATACAGTGATATTTTTTTTTTTTTTAATTCAGGTTTCTAATGGTTAATATTATTGATTTTGGCTGCCCAAAATATATATCGTTTTAAAGGTATCGAATAAATAAGTTGGTCTATCCAAATTGACGATTCATTCAATTGTTTAGTGCAACAGGTAAATGGGCGGTTTATTTTTGATCTTCGAAGGATTAATATTTACTACCTTCAAATCATGAAAAATTTCTTTCGTTAAAGATTATTTTTTCGAGCCAAAAAAAATTAAGAAATAAGTTAGTACAACGTACAAATTTTAATCGTAGTAGCATTATAAAAGGTGTGTTTTTTTTTAATAAGAATAGCACAAAAATATCTAACTAATATAAAATGTACATAACTTTAGTTTTGAAATATTACTATGTATTTGTTTATTTTATGTAATTCTCGTAATACTCAATGTAGGTAAAAACAAAGAAAAATATTGAAGTGTCATGACTTTCAAATATTAATAAGATCTGTGTGATGATTTAATAAAAATAAACATATAATATTGATAGTATTTGATGTGACCACACTTGACTTGACGACGCACAAAATGGATTTAGAAAATGTAGATCCACAACATTAGCAGTTTATAAATATGTTCAACAAGCGCTGCAACATATAAACGACAAACAATATGTAATTGGGCTACTACTAGACATGACAAAAGCATACGACAAGGTCCTTTATGACATCTTACTCAGTAAACTATATGGCTGCGGCATACGAGGACCAGCGTATTCGTGGTTCAAATCATATTTACATAATAGGACACAATTAGTACAAATTGAAAATTACGACCATGATAAAAATGAGATAAAAACCATTAGATCACAAGAAAAACAAATTACTTGCTCAATCCCACAAGGAAGTGTATTAGGATGCCCACTATTTTTAATTTACATCAATGACCTCCCAAAAATATTAGATAAAGAAAATGCTTTACCAGTACTATTTGCAGACGATATTTCAATATTAATCAAGTGTGGAAACGTAAATAACCCTAGTCTACAAATACAAGATACACTACAAACTGTAGATACTTGGCTCCAGATTCACAACTTGGAAATAAATAGTAATAAAACTAAAATAATACAATTTAGATCATATAAAAAACCACCTCTCAATCTAAACACAATTTTCAGAAACACGCAAATAGAAGAAGTTAATACATTTAGCCTACTTGGCATAAATATTGACACACACATTAACTGGAAGTCACACATAGAACATATAAAAACAAAACTCTCCAGATTCTCCTACGCTCTTTTTCAAATTAAACAAAGCACTAACACACAAACAGCTATGGCTGCTTACTACGCCTACGCATACTCATGGCTGCGATATGGGGTCATGCTATGGGGAAATAGTGTTAACGCAGATGAACTATTCATAATACAAAAGAAGTGTATAAGAATTCTAGCCCAAATAGATAATACGGAGACCTGCAAACCATACTTCATAAAGTATCAGATTCTAACTCTGCCGTCGATATACATACTTGATATTTGCGTATTTGTTTTTAAAAATATCGAAAAGTTCACCAAAGTTGAAGATAGGTACACACAACGTCAACACTCGCCATAAAAAGAGGTTATGCGCTCCGTCCTCAAGAATTAAAATGTTAAGCAATAGCCCATATTATATGGCAATAAAAATATATAATAAGCTGCCAAAACGCTGCCAAACATGTTTAAAACTGAAAAATCAGTAACAATATTCCAAAAAAAGGCTAAAACTATACCTTATCCAAAAATGCTTCTACTCAGTTAAAGAATATTTAGAGTCTAGTTTAAAATAACGATTTTCTCTCATGTACAAAAGTGGCGATCTGTCCTATACAAACAATAAGATTTAGTCTATCCTATTTAACTTTATATAAATTAAAATTTGTACTACCTGAAAAGGATGACTGTAATATTGCTGAAAAATTGTATTTAAATTCTATCTACCATTGACATCGACTATCTTTGACATTTAATTTTGACATAACTATAATTTATTTATTTCATTGTACTAATATAAAAGGAAATAACTAAGTAGGTATCTAATAGTAATGTTTAATGCAAGCTAATTTATGAAGATAAGGGCAGACGAATTATAAATTAAGTTTTTAAATGAATGAATGAATTTGTTTTTTGTTTTTTTTGTTTTGTTTTGTTTTGTTTTTGTTTTTGAATGATAAATTGCAATGCTTGTAAAAGGCTGCTAAGTCATAAGTACTAACATAACCTAACACCACATTGTACACTTAGTTCGCAATAAATGTTTTGACTTTGACTTTGACCAAAGAGTTCATAAAACTTTTGTTAATTTTGTTAATTACATTTGTATTAGATATTATATTAAGCTGGCACTGATATTAATACCAAGCTTATATTATATGTATAAATATGTGCACAAGTTTAAAATACATTAATTTGTTGATATTGGAAAAGGCGTATCATTTCAGTAGGTAGTTCCATAGTCGATGGATTGCATTGTAGTGAAGCTGTTTGCGATAACTGCGTCCTAGCTAACAGTTCGCAATTTTACTAACAAAATATGGATGTAATGAATCTGAAATAAACGATTACTTATTTATTTAAATGTCTATTACAAGTTCCTCTATAAAGCGTGGCAATTTGGTACAAGCATATGACGCGTAAAGATGAAACGAATGGCAGACGCATTTAAGTATACAAATGTTGGGAATTTCTTTTTGCAGCAATGTTACAACAGAATTATTACGTCCCATCATTAAATTTGCCCCATCAGATGCAAAACGTATTAGATTATTTTATATGGAATATCATTGCTTCTAAAAAAGTTTACAATGTGTTCAAGTAAGGTTGCTGCATTAGCTTCTTCTAATGGAATAAGAGCTAAAAAACAAGCTTAACTCACGATTAAGCACAAGTGTTTGGTTGTACTAACATCAGTGGACTCGTCAATAATAAGCAAAAACTTAGTTTTCCGCAGATCTTCACATAAATTATCGAAACTTTCTTAAAATTTGTTTCAAAGATTATTAAATTATTTACACTCTTTAGGAAAGTTACTCTCTCTTCAAAGTTAAGAAAATTAATGAAAAAAATAAAACCGAATTCCTGTTTATATAAACTAGACAGGTAAATTCCCGAGCGCGAAGGCCCTTATAACAAATCAAATCAAAATCAAATCAAAATATTTTTTTTATTTCACATAGGCCTACATGGGCACTTAGAAAACGTCGACAAAAAGGTGCACGGTTGGGGTTGGTCGTTTCCTATGGAGAAGAACCGGCAAGAAACTCCATGGTTACTCTTTTAAAATGATTAGATTTTACAATATTATCATGTTACAGCATTAGTACTCAAGTATGGGGTTGGGGGGACAGCATAGGCAAGACAATAAGTCGTTGCTTACTACACAAAAAAAAACGGAAACAAGATAAGAGGTTAACAAAAGTTATCACGCCTCTAGGAATCTACAAGGCCTACACTGTTCACACATTCACAATGTTAATGTTATCGTGCAGTTCGACTTATAACTCAAGGAGCTCAACGTCACGACGAACAATACCAAAGAAAGGACATTTGGGTGGGTCGCTTATAGTAGGTACTCAAACTGCCAGACATTAGTTAAAATTAGAGAAAAACCCACATGGTCCTCACATTCACAATATAAAAATAATAAAATATTTGTCATATTAAATAATCATGTCAATTTATTAAATGTCAAAAAAACAATACACTAAATAAAAAACAAAATAAAATAATTAACATGTAAATATTCGTCAAAAAATAATAAATCATACTTGAAAAAGTAAACAATGTCATGTGTTTAAAGAAAATTCATAAAATGTCAAATTGTAAAAAAAAAAATAGAAATAGGTATAAAGTCAATTCAATTTCGATTCAAATTGGAGCAGTTCAATCCCAAGCTTTTTTATCCTCTATGTAATCTTTAACAGTATAAAATCCTTTCTGGCAAAGTTTACGTTTAATAAAGGATTTGAATTTATTAAGACTTAAATTTTGAATGTGGCTTGGTAGTTTATTATGAAAGCGAATACCTAAAGCATCTGAAAGATCCACCTATTTTCTTGAGCCTTGTTGTGGGTACAATATATTTATGTCTATTTCTTGTATTTATATTGTGAATATCACTATATTTCTGAAACAGCTTTATATTTTTGTGAGCATACAAAAGATTTTCATAAATATACTGAGAAGGAACAGTCATTACATTAATTTCCTTAAATTTTTCTCTGAGAGAGTGAGTTGGACTCAATTTATAAATTGATCTAACCGCCCGTTTTTGCAAAACAAAAATGGTCTGTATATCAGCAGCATTCCCCCACAATAGAATGCCGTACGACATTATGCTATGAAAATAACTGAAGTAAACTAATCGGGCTGTCTCTACATCGGTTAAATTACGAATTTTTCTAACTGCGTATGCTGCAGAGCTCAGCTTTTTCGACAATTTATCTATATGAGGCTGCACTGAAGCTTAGCGTCTAAAGTTAAGCCCAAGAACACCGTGGTATCTTCAGGGTTCAACTCTTCGCCCTTTACCAACACACAAGTTTTCACCTGCCTAACGTGAGGCAGTGTAAACTTAATGCATTTGGTTTTTTTTCATTAAGAAGCAAATTATTAGCGTTAAACCAATGCACCACTTTCGAAATAGCGCTATTTACATCGTCAACAACTAGCTGTTGTCGTTTAAGTTTAAATAAAAGCGAAGTGTCATCCGCAAATAGCACTATATCGTGGTTATCCTTTATGAGGTGAGGCAAATCATTAATATAAATAAGAAACAAGAAAGGGCCAAGAATCGAGCCCTGTGGGACTCCCATTATTATAATAGACCCGGGTGATCCTTTTCCATTCACGTCAACGCTCTGGATCCTATCACTCAGGTATGAGATAAGAAGATCCAGAGCGCTGTTTCGTATTCCGTAGTGGCGGAGCTTCCTGATTAAGGTTTCATGAAGGACGCAATCAAATGCCTTGGATAAATCGCAAAAAATGCCCAAAGCATCACATTTATCTTCCCATGCATTATAAATAGGTCCTAAAAGTTCGACACCGGCATCAGTAGTTGAGCGACCCTTCGTAAAACCGAACTATTTATCGTGTAATAATTTGTGTTTATTAAAAAATGTTTGGTCTAAAATTAATTTCTCAAAAACTTTACTGAAAGTTGGCAGTACTGAAATAGGTCTATAATTTGTGGGGTCTGATGTACTACCTGCCTTAAATAACGGAATAATTTTACTATTTTTCATAAGGTCAGGAAACTCCCCACAATCAATACAATTATTAAAAATAGAAGCTAAGGTAGGTGCTACAATATCAATAATAGACTTGGCAACTTCTATAGAGTTACCCCACAGATCCGCAGTCTTCTTATCATTTAAGGTGTGAAATGTTTTTATATATAATCTCTACAAATGTGACATGTTCAAAATGAAATTCTGGCAACTTTAACATTTTCTTTTAGCAAAGATTCGGCAACAGTAGGTGACGAGTTTAGGGATTTCGTCGTTGAAACGGGAATGTCAGAAAAGAAACTTTCGAAAGCCGCGGTGACATCAGAATCTGAATTAATTACTCTGTCATTAATTGTTAAGCTGTAGTCACTATTACGTTTACTAGACTTTCCCGTTTCATTATTAATAAAATTCCAAGTAGTTTTAACAATATTATTGCTGTTTCTAATTTTGGAGCTCAAATAATGTGACTAAAAATTAAAAATTATTCAAAACTGTTTAAAAAAGTGTGTCATATTGCTAATGACACACTTTTTTAAACAGTTTTGAATAATTTTTAACATATAAATTTAATTCGGCAGTATTTACAAAAACTCTTTCATTATACAGCTCATAAAGCCTTGTTCTACTCTTGTGAATACCCATGGTAGCCCAGTCACTAAAAGATGCGTTACAATTTACTGAGATAGACTTGGGAATGAAAGTGGAATTAAATTGCTTACAATACATATCAAAAAAATTAAAATATAAATATATATATATCCCTGGACATTTCACACAGCACCATCTAGTCCCAAGCTAAGCAACCTAATGCTAATTCTAATTTTTTTCCTAATGTTAATTTTAATTAATTTTTTTTTAATTTTTTGCCTAATTCTTCATATTGATGATGAGGATTGTCAGTAGACAATAATGGTAAGTTGTTTATTAGTTTATTTTTAAATGTTTCCAAGTATCTTACCGTTTTTGGGTTAACAGTGATATCCTTTTTAGCCACTTTGATTTTTTGGTTCTCAATGATAATCATTTGACCGCAATGATCAGAGTCTAGAGCATTTATAACATCGAGTTGTAGGACACAAGGGTGACAAGGGTATTCCCCAAAATATATATGGAACAGTCTGCACTAGGTCCATCCATACTTACTATTGAGGGTTGAGGCATAGGTTGAGTGAGAGCTTCCCCGTAACATTAAACATAAATGAAAAGGGTTGCCAACATAAAAGCATAAAATAAAAAAAAAAAAATCAGTAGAAAAATCGGGAGAATTTCCATGTATACTCTGAAATCATAGAAAAATCATTAAATTTCGGTAGAAAAAGCCCATATCGGTAGAAATATCGAAAAATCGGTAGGTTCGAGACCACTAACCAAAGAGTAGAATTCCAAAATTTGCTTGAATGCTTTTTTTTTTATTTACCCCGAAGGGAAGCCTATACCAAATATTTCTATATTATCTTGTCTCTATTATCTGTCGTATCTGTGTTATCTGTGGGTTTTACCGGTGTTTTCATTGTGTCCTTTCAGTGGGCAGTGGCTGTCAGTTGAGTCTGAAGAAGAACTAAGAAGAATTTGGCGAATAAAAAATATATTATTAGATTGTATTTTTGAATGCATCATATTCATATTCCACAACAAGCCAAGAATCACTAATTAGCCGCTGTGTCTATAAATAGCATTTATCATATTATACAATCGTAATAAATATTAAATCATTATGACAACTCGAAAACCACTAAATTGGTTTCTAACCGATACGGGTCGAAAGTTTTCGTTTGCTGTAATTACAGGAACTGGACTTGCTTGTACATTAGCGAAATACGGACCGCATACATTTTTTTTAGATAAATACAAAAATTTCGTGCAATATTACAGGTTAGTTGGTACCAACAGCTGAGCAGTATCAATTCATGGCAATAAAATTGTTTACGATATTTGTAGATTGCCTTATGCTCTTTTACAGCAACGGCCAGCCGGCTCTTTTACCGAAGGAACTTAACAACAGGTACTCAAAATGTCTGGATATCCTGAATATATCTGATGTTCAACGAAAACTAATTGTGCCATTTAGTGTTTTTGGATATGACTTATTTCATGCTGGTAAGTTTGTTATTAAATAATTTATAGATGCAAGTTATCTGATATTGGAAAATCATTCCCAAAGTTACAATTATTCTATCCAGGGAGGAAGTGGAGGTTTCAATGGTTTACCAACATGCTTAAACATAACATCACACCTGTAATCCCTGGAGGGTTATGCAGAGGTGTACCTAATAGTACACCCACATTTCACCTATTATGTTAAAGTCCCATGTAATAGGGGACGAGCCTATTGCCATCAACCGGGCACAGACTGACTGAGAAATTCCTGATGAAAAACTGCCTGATCCGGGAATCAAATACAGGACCCCTTGTTCAACAGTCGCACTTGCAACCACCAATGAGGCAGCCTATAAGGGGCCGTCACTATGAGCGAGAAAATAGCGCAATATTATCGTCATGCTGTGCATTCTATACACTCTCACCTCTGACCCAGGAATCAACCTCTTGTTCAGCAGTCGCTCTGGCAACTACTAGCTAGACCAACAAGGCAGTCAGTCAGGGTATAAGAAATTGTAGTAAGAAAAAAAGAAATTTACTGTGGAAGTACACATTATCTCCTACGCGTAAAAATAAATAAATCAAAACTTATTTACATAAACTGAAAAATATTATTAGACACCTAAAAAGCTTAAAATAACCATATTAAAAATAATTGAGAAAAAATAAAAATATGAATACTGCATTATACGATCTACTAAATAACGTATTGCCGTAAAGATACTGATATGACGAAAGTATTTGATTACATAAACACTCTTATAAATAAACCTTGCAGGTACAGCATTTGAGGAAATGTCTTAAATGTAAAGAAAGAAGTCATACCTTACTAATTGAAAGCAATACACAGAAGTATCAAGGATATGTGTGAAAACTAAACAAGAACATAAATATCTATCCGGCTGCAGAGAAGTCAAATATGGCATACCGCAAAGTAGTGTACTTGGACCTTTATTGTTTCTTTTATACATTAACAACTTGCCCCGCCAAATTCAACAACCTATGGTATTATTTGCACAGTACATCAATAGTAAAATGCAGCAATAAAAATAATTACTAATAATACATTGAAAAGCATAATAAATTGGTTTAATAGAAATAATCTAATTATAAACATTCAGAAAACAAAAGTTAGCACTTTCAAGTTTCACCAGCGTCTAGGAGCTGAAAATTATGATGTTGAATTTGAGGAACAAAAAGTAGAATCAACAAATGTTACAAAATTCTTTGGTATTCTAATTGACAACAAACTGACCTGGAAACCACATGCAGAGGATGTATGTAAGAGGTTAAGCAAGTCAGTGTACATACTTTATAATTTAAACATTTAAGATGTAAGTTGAGGTTATAAAAAATAACCTCATCTTTTTCTGATCTATTTACATACATGAAATTGTTTTGGAATAAACCATGACTTATTGAGCCTTTTCAAAAGTGGGTTCAAAGGAGAGACCATCAAGATAGATAGGCTCTTTTGGGTTAGCTCGTTCCATCGTCAACCTCATCTCTGTCCTCAGGACTAGATTGAGGTCAAGAGTAGGCCCAAAAAAGATGTCCTGCAATATTCACACGCAATTTTCAAAAAACAATGCATTCACCTGTACATACATTTTGACCGTGTAGGTGTTGCACTTTTGTAGGAAACAGCAGATTTAAAAAAAAACTCATGTAAAATTTCTATGTGGGGGGTTCAGAATGATGTACCTACTGAATACATGGTAACCATTTGTGTGTTGATGTCTCTTCCACCCTGTATTGACATTAACATTATCTGGGTACATTACAGGATGGTAGTTAGAAAATTACTGAATCTCCATTACCTACAAGAATAATTAATCTAGTGTGTTATTACATTTCATGTAGCAAAATATAATAGCAGTTTTGTTGCAGGTAGTATGAACTCAAAGTTTGGAGTAGCAGTTGGTATTCCAGTGAACTTTCACTACAGAAGCTTAGCCGATTTAGAAGCAGATGATATTCAGGTGAATATTTTTTTTTTGTAAAATTTTACAAGATGTTCAAGTTTTCCATAATTTCTTATTCTTATTCTTTATTGCACACAAAATAACAAATTTACATATAAATTGCAATAATATAGCTTATGTATAATGGCGAGCTTAACCCAGAATTGGGTTTTCTTACAGCAAACCTAATTTAGACTGCGAGATTTGCAGAAGAGGGTATATTTATGGTGCAATAACATTTACAAATTAATTAGTTTTAAAAACTAAACTACATACAGTATAATATACGTAATATATACAATACAGTACACAATAGTACAGTTCATTTCATGCTCAATTGTCTCAAAACGTAGCCACATCGTACGCACTTGAAGTAACGGCCGTCCTTTCTTTTTTTTTTTTTCGGGTGGGAAATCATCAAATGACTCCTCCCGCTCTGGGCGGAGCGGACGGGAGTGTCAGACTTTTACTGACTAAAAACCACCCATGTTCCTTCTTTTGCCCTTTATGTTCCAGGGCCACGGTATCTCTTTCGAACAGTCCCGCAGCCCTGGCAGGCATCGGCCCTTGCGGGCTCCTCTTGTTTGCTGACATCTCTTTGAGGCGCGCGTGGAACACGAACGCGCCGTCGACACGGCCTGTCGTCATACGACGGACGGACGGCGAGCTAATCCATTACTCACCGTCCACAGGCCCGCGCCTACGGTGGCCGAGAGTCATCACGGCGTGGCCCCCGACGCCCGGTGCTTCTCCCGCGGCGGCTGGGACGTGAGGTTCTCTCCCTCTCACGTTCCGCCGCCTCCTTCGCTAGCATGACTGCTTCGCAGAAGGAGGTGACGGCTTCCCATTCCCTCTCGCCCCGGACCATGGCTTGAACCAGGGCCGGACGCTAGAGGTCGCCGCCGTCAATCGCCGCTACGTGGACACGGCGGTGCCCCGCCCAAGCGGGGCAGACCTCCACGGTGTGCTCTACCGTGTCCTCCGGGCGATCCTCACAATGGTTGCACCCGGGCGTTTCCTCCCCCCCGATTCGGTGCAGGTACCTCCCGAAACATCCGTGTCCGGTGAGGACCTGCGTCAGGCGGAAGGTGGCGCCTCTCTAGCCACTCCTCAAAGAGGGGACTTATCGCCACTATCGTGGCGTGCCCTGCACGGGGTTGCGATAGTCGCTCTCTCCATGTCGCCATGAGATCGCGCCGGAAGTCTGTCCGCTGCGCGACAATTTGCCGCGGCAGCGGAGTGTCCCCCCGGCGCTGTGCCTCCGCGCGCCACTCATGCAGGCGCGCGAGGACTATGGCCTCCAGATCCCATGGCGGCAATCCGGCAAGGAGGCCCGCCGCCTCGCGGCTCGCGGGAGATCGTGCGGTACCCACGGATGAGCCTTACGGCTACCACCTTTTGGGGCGCGTTCAGATAGTGCTTGGCTCGCAACCTCAATGAACGCGCCCACACCGGGGCCCCGTAAAGGGCCATGGACCGCACGATCCGCGCGTAGAGCCTCCGGCAGGAGGCGTTTGGACCCCTCAGGTTGGGCAGGAGCCGCTTGAAGGCAGCCCCGGCCCGTTCCAGTCTGGGAGCCAAACGTCGGAAGTGCTCCACGAAGTTCCATCGGCTGTCGAGGACGAGTCCAAGGTACCTCAACGTCGACTCGACGCCGACGGTAATCCCTCCTACCGTCAGTATGGATCCCGACGGTGGCGCATTCCGAGGTCCATTTTTTCCGTTTAGCCTCCTTTCGCAACGCGCCATAAGGAACTTCGTTCCAAAAATCAAGTAAAAATATACGGGTGTTTCTCTGCTATTTGGAAATTCGTCCATACAAGACTGTCTGCAAATTTTATTAAATGTTGAGAACGTTTGTTAATAAAATAGAGGGCAATAGTAAATTAAATGTAATACATATTAAACAACAAGAAGGGGGTTATCAATGCCGGGGCGCCCTGCGGACTCTCCGTCCGCCTACCGGCCCATCGTGTTGCTCGACGAGGTGGGCAAGCTCTTTGAAAGAGTCATTGCAAACCGCCTCGCCGGGCACCTTGCGGGTATGGGGCCGGATCTTGCGGACCACCAGTTTGGTTTCCGCAAGGGGCGCTCGACGGTGGACGCAATCATGCTCATGAGAGCGCGCACGACGGGGGATGCGGTGTCCCGGGGTAGGGTCGTCTTGGCGGTGTCTCTTGACATCCGTTGGCGATGTCAAGAGACACCACCAAATCGCCAACGCCTTCAACACCATGCCCTGGAGCTGCATTAGGGAGGCACTCCGGTATCACCGGGTGCCGACTTACCTTCGTCGTGTGGTCGGGGACTACCTGACGGATAGGGCCGTCAGGGCGTAGGGCTGGTCGCA
Organism: Eurois occulta; assembly: GCA_950022335.1. Taxonomy (NCBI): domain Eukaryota; kingdom Metazoa; phylum Arthropoda; class Insecta; order Lepidoptera; family Noctuidae; genus Eurois; species Eurois occulta. The sequence continues at coordinate 15,607,727 of OX465487.1, forward strand.
GCGGAAAGTGGAACCGGCGAGAGATGTCGTGCGGTGTTCCACAGGGATCGGTTCTAGGGCCGCCCTTGTGGAACATCGGTTACGACTGGATGCTGCGCGCCGATCTCCCCAGGGCGGAGGACATCCATCGAGGATTTCCACATAGTAGAGAACAAAAAAAAAAGGGGAGGAATCGAAAAACCAACCTCAAAATATGGTGTTATTTGCTGATGACACTTCCCTAATTATTAAGATAAATAGACGCGACGCTTTCATGTCATTTGCTATGTAAATGATCAAATCAACATTAAAAACACTTGTACTGGTACTTTCTTTAATTTTTTTACGACATCAATAACTTGTAAGAGCCACAAATAATCTGAATGCAATTCAAACTGTATTTTTCTTTGCTGAGATTCACTTCCTAATCAAAGCGGTCCTATGACACTAGTTTGCCCTGCCCGCCTATTTGTTCAAGATATTTATCAAATAAGTAAAAACATCATGTATAATTTTCAGGTAAACCAAAAGAAAGTCGACTGGGAATCAGAAGCTGGCAAAAAATTGGCTGATGCTTTAATACTTCCTGAGAAAGTGCAAGAGTTTGCTTTATGTAGGGAAATCATGATGACACAGAATAACAAGATAATGTATGAAGCTGCATACCCATTCACATGCCTATTTCTTGCTTATAATCTTTCACAATATCTTAATAGAAGATTAAACTTATATGCAGCACCTCCATTTGTAAGAGGGGTATTATACTCAATAATAGGCTTGTTTGCATCAGGTACATATTTTCTCATGAAAGATATGACTGAGGTTCATTATGAAGTAGACACTGACAAGAGATTGTGTGAACTTGGCCCAGAATATGTTGAAAGTGGTAAAATATTTTATGAAAAAATTTTAAAGAGAAATCAAGCCCTCAGGGAATTGATGGGGAGTGAAGGAGAAAAGAAATACAGTAAATTGGGAAATGAAAATTTTGGCATACGACAACCCCGTATAGCGTTAGTTCATAGGAAACAATATTTTGAAGAAAAGTTGAAAGAACTAAATGCTTCCGTAACTACAAACGATGCTGAAACATTAGATTAAAATTTTATTTATTTATCATTTTATAGTGTATCCTTGTTAAGCTCAAGATGGAATAGTAAGAAATAAATGTTTTCGTTAATTTGCGTTATTATTTTAAGTATTAGTAGAACCATGGTTAACTTGTTATCCGGTAATCCGGCTGAGTGTCCGCATTGTGTAGAATGGCGAATATGTGCCACCAGTTTCGTGTTGCCAACAAGCAGTAGATAAATATTATAATAAGTATATTATATGGATTCTTGAAAATTATAAATATTTTCTTAAATCTAATTCTGTCACAAATATAGAGCTACTCGTGTATGTTTATTCTACAGGCGCACATACAATGGGTTAATAACAAAGTAAAGCAAAATAATTGAAGTGAAAACATGAATAAAAGAAGGTTTACAACACTTTCATAAATTCCTCTCACAGTACTTCACATACCCATAAAATCTTCGTCCATTCATGAGCAAACAGATCGTCTGTTGGATTAGAATCCAAAAGATCATTAAGCGCGGCCAGAGTGCGAGAATTGGCGACTTAGCACGTGCAACAGTGAACGAGTTGTGTGTTTCGGTTATGACTAGAGCTCAGAAAAGAAACCTGATTGACAATACTTTTAAGATAGGAACGAGTGGCACAACTACAGTTCGGTCTGATCAACCAAACGCCGTAAACACTCGCAGTACTAGTACTTTAAACGAATCAGAGGAATTACGTTTCATTGATGCATTCATGCATACAAGTTAGGGAAATTTAGGTAAAGTGGTGTTTATAAAGAGAGTACCTAATCGATTTTTATACATTCCTAATGAAAAGACTGTCTTTGTCAAATATTATGTAGGTATCTTCTCCATCGCTAATATCGCGAGCCGAATTTGTGAGAGAGTTACAAGGTTTTTGTAAGGGCTTAAATATTATTTTTTTACCTATACATATAATAAATCTGTAGAAGTGGCGTTTCTGTACATTGAAAAAATTTTGAAAAAAAAATAGTAGGGGTGTTAAAGACCCACATAACCCATTACTACCATTTTTAAATTTTTGTTTGTCGGTTCGTCTGTTCGTTTGTGCGCGCATCACGTAAAAACCTCTCATTGTATTCAAAATCGAAATATTGTAACATAAGAAGAATTGTTCTGAGTAACATTTAGCGTTTATTTCATCAAAATCGACCAACAGACTTAAAAGATATTAATTTCTAAAGTTTACTAATAAAATACATAAATAATAGGTTTTAGTCAAAGTGTAGTCGAAATGGCTGAAAATACGCTGAAAATTAATTTGGTTTTATTTTTCCTTTTGTGTTTACTCTTTGCATGGAAGTAATAAGTACTACGTTCAACAGCAGTTCTTATTGTATCGAAAAAGAGGATCTTTGCGAATGCAGTCCTATTCTAATAAGGTCACCCTTCATAAAATGTAAAAAGTAGGACATGATGGAAAGGCTGAGAAAATAACATTGATGTTACTACTTACTCTTTCTCGCGCCAACCATGCTGTCATATAACTGTGGTTGTGGCTTCCTAGGGCATTGCTGCAACTTTTAAGGGTGGCCAGACTGCACATTCCGTTTTAAAATTGCCGCTGAATCTTGCAAGCGAAGATACCCCAACATGAAAAATCACCAAAAACGGAGAGTCCGTTTGCTGCAGTGGAAGTTAATAGTATGGGACGAGTGCACAATGTCGTACACCCACATTCCGCCAGTTATGTTGAAGTCCCATGTGATAGGGGGCAAGCCTATTTCCACCAACCGGGCTAAAATACAGATTCCGTGGCTACTATTGAGTTTCTGATGGAATAATCCAATAACACTATTATTTATTGTACTTTTTTTCAATTGCATACATTGTTTAATGTTAAGTGGAAGAGCGACCGGAGTCACCTAACACAAGCATCTCCTTGCTTAAAAGGTGATCTCTAAATCATGTGCGATATAACTTTATTTAATTTTGTTCAACATTTTGTTTACAACTGCCCGACCCGGGCATCATCATGCTTTTTTCTAGTCGCACTTACGACCACTCGACCAACGAGACAGTCTCACACATACACACCAAATGTCCACGCGAATGAAGTCGCGGGCAACAGTTAGTTATTTTAATAAAAAGTAATAAGAATAACATTTTTATAGAAAAGTTGATAAAATAAAGAAGTGGGCCGGGTCACACTTACATATAGTAAAGGATGTACAGACGCCAGCACATCAAGCTACTACAATCTGTCAAATTTCTTTAATAGATTTTCAACTTTAGCTCTAAAGCATTAGGTTCAAGGTTGAAAAATCTGACAGTTTCGGGTAGGTTGACATCGCTCACTACAGTACCGATCCTAACAGATTGCTTACGATTTGTCAGATACCTAGTCTTTGAATATATTCAAGACTTGACCACGCATCCCGATACGTTCCAATTTTTGCAAGCTATTATTATGGCGAAATGTGTCCTGCTCTATATCATTTTTATAACATTCTGTTTATGCCACATTTTATGTAAATAAATATACTTACTTACTCTTAGGAGATACACGATTCTGCAAAATGTTACTCTAGCAGGAAATGCAATATCCCGAAAACCTGAAAACGCACTGATTATATTTTCGACGCACATTTTTGCACAAATATAAGGTCTCCGTCCATGCTCAACATTTCTCTCTCCGATCATTTGTTTAAAATTTTCCTGCTTGGACAACGTTACTCTAGCAGGAATCGTTTTTTAAGTTTTTTGCCTAGACGACAAAGCGCACATTTTTTTCATGTGGCGCACACTCACGCACTAATAATTATACTTCCACTCATATCACTCTAGGCATCACTTTCCTGCTGGAGTAACGTACACAATTTTCTGTTCCGTGGAACAAGTCCACAAAGTGTGAGTATTGTGACATGGAGCGCAAATGCGGTGGTATGGCGGTGGTAGAGTAAAAGGCTGTGTACGTACTTGTATTTTGGGACGAATGTAAGTTCTAGAAGTTGGATGGAGTGGTAGATTTAAATTCTGAGTTGTTAGAAAAGGTGGTATTTTTAAAACATAAATCCATCAATCTGACCTTCGACAGAACGCTTTGCATTTCTTCCTGGGGGGTTACTATGACGTCTTAAAGCAGGAGTAATTCCAGTATAGAAAAGAGACAGAGCTATGCAGGTTGTCTAGCGCCATCTCTTTCCCACACTGGAATTACTCTTGCTTTAAGACGTCATGGTAGGCCACCTGAGCTATTACTTGTTGCTCTTCTGATAGTTTTTCAACTGACTACCTAAATTCTTTTCGAAAAGATCGCAATAATTTTCCTCTTCTCGCACATTATATATATATTATCGCTCATGTTTTTCATTTATGTAATTATTGCATTCAACTGTGACCTTTTGCTTCGCTTCTGTTTTTTCGAATTGAATGATTTTTTATGAAATGAAATACTCATTGAATGGGATTTTATAAACTTAGAGGGTTGTATTGATGACTTTAATAATTATTATTCTGTATATACATACGTCTTACGGTCGCGAATCATATTTTGTTCATTATGCAGCCTGACCTACAACCTACAAATTGCAAAAGCCGTAAGAAAATTTGAATTTCGCAGGCTACCCTGGCGGCCTGGCGCTGTTCTGCTCTATGACCCCGTCGCGAGCTAGTGCGAGCACTAATCTTTTAGCACACCGATAGACTATGACATGAGTCTGAGACATCCTTAGGATACTATTTATTCCGGCATCATTATCCCAGGTGATAATTTTCAACCTCCTATGCGAATAAGCTGCGAACAAAATAATTCCTTGGATTTAATAATAATTCCATGCTATTGACGTAGACAGGCTACTGATATATTGTCAGTAGTGACACTACTGACATAACATTCACTTCTGACAGTATAGTTCCTTGCTTCTGACTTCACCCATGTCATTAGCATTAATCATTAATGTCGTACTTCACTTTTGTCAATGAATCAATGAACAAATTGCCCTTGCACTGATTGAATTTTTTTCTCTAGTTTATTGATTCTGCAGATAGTTACTTCGTAGCTCTCAATTAAAATATACTTATTAAAAATCTTACATCTATATTGTGTTCATTTTATCAACTCATTAATTTATCTCAGTTAGACTTGTTATCTCGCAGTTTTTGTGTGGTTTGAAGTGTACTGATACTGAAATCTGAATAGATTTAACAAAAGAGTACCAAGGAAGGTGTCATATCATTCGAAAATACAACTGCGTATTAATGAATTAGAGATTTTGTGTAAATAACTGGCGTCAACATGTGTGGAGGATTCACTTGTTCCAAAAATGCGCTTATTGCGTTAAACATTCTCTATGTGGTAAGATCTTTTGTCATAATATATAAATATAAACTAAAAAAATGTGGTATTTTTACACTCAGTATATAATAGTCTAATGTCAAGCAGTCTTTAATCCTTGTTTTTCCTAATGTGAATGTACCAACATTGTCAGGTAGTGGCCAGCATTCTGATATCAGTGGCGGTGTACGGGCAGGCGTCGTCACTGGTCACCAACTTGCCGATTGTGGGAGGAATACTGGCATGTGGGGTGTTCCTCATTTTGATCTCTCTGCTGGGGCTGCTGGGAGCTGTCAAACATCATCAAGTCATGCTATTCTTTGTATCCTTTTCCAAAGTCCAAAAATGTGCTATAAGTATCTTAATTTACTACCAATAGATATTTTAAGCTAGCTCAGAGTTTGATATTGTGATAGTAATAAATAATTCTGTGCACAGATAGGCGCAATATCACACACAACTTTAGAAAGTAGTTGTGCTACATTGCTATACAAATACATCAAGGATTTTCTAATACTTATTCTTTTGTTTCCTCATGCAGTATATTATTACTGCTATGGATATTCAGCTTCATAATAAGTTTTCAGATTGCCAGGCTTTATGAAGGCCTATTGTGTGAGTTACACTTTGATGCGATTTCGCTATCACATAATAGTTTAAATTGACTTTCTTCTTAGTCTGACAGCTGGATATTTCTTAAAACCCGATTAATTTTTTAGGGTTGTAGAACCATCAACTCACAAATGGTTACCACATATTCAGTACATCATTCTGAACATAGAAATAACAGAAATTTTACATAGGAAATTAGAAAAAAAAACAGCTGTTTCTTACAAAAGTGCAATATCTATAATTATGTTCGACATGATCAAAATTTATGGAACACCTTTTTTTTTAAAATTACCAATGTAAAATTTCTATGTGGGGTTATTTAGAATTATGTACTGAATCCATGGTAACTGTTTGTGCGTCAATGTCCCTTCCACCCTGTCTTAATTATTCAGAACAAAAACCTTAACTCAGTATTCAGTACATGGTGATTCTATTCCTTCTGTTCTTGGTACAGTTTTCAGTGGCATGTGCCTGCCTCACTGTTAACTCAGATCATCAGGAAATACTGGCTCGACAGGTGAGTTACTAAGCTGATTTTTTTTTCGGTCATGGAAAAAATATTAATTACATAATACTGGACTTGTATCTCATAAAATTTTATAACAATAAATTAAAATGAAAGACTGACGGTATGCAGGCCAGGCTTCATACAAAAATATTCCAACCCCTTTTATTTTTTTGTTTTGAACTTGAGATTTCTACTAAATCAACTACAACTTTAATGCTCATTCCCTACCAACTCACTGCTAGTCTACTGTCGTTTTGTATCACACAGACTCGACCCTGTGTTTGTTCTACTTTAGAAATACAACTAAAAGAAAGTATCACACGTTGTATGTCTGGAGATTTACATAAAAATTCGTTTTCGTCTGATTTGCCGCGATTTCTGGTTCTAGGACATGCTGCAGTGGTGATGAAATGAATTACACTAAGTAATGCACCTGCCTGGGTCCGAACCCACGAGTTACTATCTTTAAGTCGGGGCCGCCACCACTGGGCCACCGCTGCTCTCTACGTAATGTAAATACATACGTCGATTTCGACATCGAAAACGCTTAAATTGAGCACATAATGTCGTAGTTGCAGTTTATGGAAAAATTTTATCCCAAGCATTGAAGACTTCAAGAGATCTGAACCCCAATTTAAAAAAATCTTATAGTTCCTCAACTATAAGATTTTTCTTATATAGGCGGGTTACAATTTATTAATGAGCTCAGGCTTATGTAAATGATAATTAAGCATGTTAAGCTTTGGTGATGATAAATTTTTATATTTCAAGGGATGGAACAAGGTGACCATAGATGTCAAAGGACAAGTTCAGGAGAGGTTCCAGTGCTGTGGTTTCCAGAGCAGAACGCCTGAGAATGGTACTGCTGAACATCCCTCATGTGAACTAGTCGATGTAAGTACTTGAAGCCAGTATAAAGTCATTACATTGTCAAAGAAAGTCATTCTCTGTAAAACAGATTATAGTAACTAAATGAAAGGGTACTTAAGGTGCAGAGACATCATTAATTTTTTTTATACTTAGGTTTTCAAATTTATCAAAAAGTAATTTTTAAACAGAAGCATCAACTAGAATTTTTAGCCTGACCTGACCTAAATAGATATGTTGATACAAAACAAGACTGTTACACAGTTGTTGATAACCGTTGATATTTTGATAATCTCTAAACACGGTTATTCAAATCTAAACAAATATAATAACTGAAATATGTAAAAATATAAAAGATATGTAAAATAATGAATAAACGGAATAATAAGAATATTATAAACAATCTGTCATGTTCTTTTTAGGGTTCCATACCCTAAGGGTAAAACGGGACCCTATTACTAAGACTCTGTTGTCTGTCCCTCCGTCTGTCACCAGGCTGTATCTCATGAACCGAGATAGTTAGACAGTTGAAATTTTCACAGATGATGTATTTCTTTTGCCGCTATAACAACAAATACTAAAAAACATATTTAAGTGGGGCTCCCAGACAACAGACTTTTGTTTTTTGCCGTTTTTATAGGAAATGGTACGGAACCTTTCGTGTGCGAGTCCGACTCGCACTTGGCCGGTTTTTTTAATTTTCTCTATTTTCTTTTCATATTTTTTTTTGTTACAGAGAATTTGTTGCCAAAATGTATTTGAATCTATACATTGCCAATGTGAGCCATGTATGGGGAAGTTAAAGGAGACTATTGACTATGCGTTCAAACTGTGCGGTGGCATTGGACTGTTTTTCAGTTTCACTGAGGTGAGTTGTATTGACTTTAGTTATCTATTCTTTATCATTGTTCAGTGATAGTACCTCTATAAATAGATACAGTTTGATATGGCTGAATATATTACTAGTAAATTAAATCTTATTCAGCATCAACATGTAGTATTGGAATGAATAATATTTAGTTAAAACAAACATTCAAGTAAAAATGTATCCCTGGCATATGTATGTAGGTGATTGGTAATTAGTGACCGATACTTATACACGTGATTGTACTCATGATAACAAACAACTTTCCCAAAGAAACATTATTTTTATATTCATTAATTTTTACCACAATAAAACAACAGCCGTATGAAACTTACGCGCACGCGCCTTTGACTTATTAGCCGCGTGACGCCGTTCTGTCTCATTACGCACCGTGCAACAGTGAGTAGGCAGAGTACCCGCGCGGCTCGCAAGCCCGCCCCGTAAGCAGCGCCCGCGCCACCGACCGACCACCACAGAGTATACGTATGTGTATAAAAAAAAGGTTCTTTGGGAAAGTCGTTTGTTATCATGAGTACAATCACGTCTTTAAGTATCGGTCATTAATTACCAGTCACCCTATACATATATACACATATAATACATTTGTTCCTAAAATAAGATATAGTCACATACATAATATATAAATAATACCTAGATGGCATTGCATGGGTGTCGCCAGGGGGTGGGCAGGGGGGCTGTTGCCCCTCCCTAGAGACTCGGAATTATTTTTTAAGTTTTAACTTGTCTCGCTTGATACCACAGAATTAGTAAGTACTTAATAAATTGTAGCGTGTAGTAGAACCACACTCACTATTATATTTTTAAGGCAAATGAGCCTATATTAATCTTACTGCGCCTACAAACCTACAAATTTTGCACCCTGGGAAAAAACTTTTATCACAGAGGCTGCTTTTTTCTGCCTCTGGATTGGCACTCCTGTTCGATTTTCGCGTGATCTACCGCTATAGACAGAGTCTGTAATAAATTAGGAGCCCCTTGCTCTGAGGCCTTAAAAGGCCATTATGTTATACTTAAACTTGCAAAAAATAGAGCATGTAGATATTTTGATCTCAAATAACATATTTGTATTAATTCAATGCATGATGTAAAAATTTCGCTTTTGCAGCCTAAAGTAGGCTGCAAGAGCGAGCTTGCTCTTGAACCTTATCGTTGTCTATAAGTCGCCCATGTAACTCCTGTACGAAGAGTCGAAACATTTTTGAGCCCGCTTCGCTCGCTCTTGCAGACTGCTTTCTCTTGAATCTTGACTTTGTCTAAAAGTTCACCAAGGAACTCCTGTATGAAGGATCGGAACAATTCTAATCTGTCCAAGGCAGTGTGTAAAAAAATTTTCGAGTTCGCTTCACTCGCTCTTGCAGCCTACTTCCTCTTGAACCTTGACTTGGTCTGTATGTCGACCAAGTAACTCCTGTATCAAACAAATTGTGGTCAAAACAATTCTAACCTGTCCAGGGTACGGTGTTAAAATTTTCGAGCTCGCTTCGCTCGCTCTTGGAGCCTTAGGTCTTTTATTCCTAAAATTTTCTCCTTAAGTCCATTTTAATGGACTATGAATAGCAATTTCTAGTAATCTGGAATGGAGAGTTTACATTTTCTTTTAGTTCCTAGATGTTTCTAATAACTTCTACTTTTGTATTTATAGAAAATCTTATCGTTAAAAATCTGTTTTTTTTTCTTATCTTTCTGCCCCCCTCCCCCCAACTCGAAAGCTGGCGACGCCCTTGTGTTGTGGCATTGTTATGTAACAAAATAATATTGAAAAATTGCATGTTAGAAAACATAACTAAGATCTCTAATAATACATTTTTATTTTTTTTTAAATTACTTTATGACCGTATTTTCACACCCGATAATAACAAAACTTTAGCGAGATATGTTGTGTGCCCATATTATAATTCAATACAAACTTGCAAAATTGCATTTGTACTGTGTGGCAAGAGCAAGACTAGCAAATGCAATTTTTATACTTGCTAGTTACAATCGGACAGAAATGTCAGACATTTCTAGCATGTGGAAATGCGGGAACAATCACCGTTCGCAATAACACATTCAACTCACACAATAATTCTTTTGTAATATTTGTATTTGCAATTTTGCATGTAGATACGAGGGACTATAATCAGGATTAAGCATGGATAAGATTATTGTTCTCGATTTAATTTATTTTTTCTATGTTATTATTAACATTGAAGCGTTTCAGATGACCGCTCCATTAGAAGCAGCTAATTACTTGTTACTATAATATGGAGAAACTGATTACGTTGATCACGTAGCGTGTATACAGATTGACTGCAAACTGCGACCTACATACAAGACTGAATACAGCTGAAAGCCGAGTGTTAAATGCTGTTAGTGGTTAACATTGAATATGTACTGTACTGCCTCTTTAATCACTAGATGAAAGATGCATCAACCGCGCCGAGCACAAATCTAGAGCCTGACAAAATATATCCTGATGGATAAACCCAATAATACCTACTACGCAAGCGCTACTGCTGAGTACGAGGTCCGGTTTATTCCCAGGACGGGCAGTATTACTGAGCCTTTCCATCAGAAATTTTTCGGATTCTATTTTTGTGCTTTATCGATGGTAGTAGGCTTGCCATACTTCAAAAAAACTATACCAGTTTTATGGTTGTACTACGATATTTCTGCCTAACTCCTCGTGAAAAACAAGCGTAATGTTATGTGATTAATTATACTGAGAATAATATGAATTCATTAGAAATGAAATGGATAGTTGTTTGTATTGATATACCGAAAATCTAATATCTAATTAGCTGGCCAAAATGTAGCTTGACTTGAGGTAAGGCGCGAACTCAAAGTAGGTAAGTAACAAAACTCTAGCAGCATTTTTTGCGTCGGCAGATATACAAGTATCAAGTCTTCCATCCTTTTGGAATTTAGACACCATGTTTTTTTTTTTTTGAAAAATCTCGCTGTGCTGACACCGAGGTAACTACATTCAGATGTAGTTAGCTTGCTGTCGGCATTACCTCTGTATACACTCTACGTCGTGTACATCTATACATGAAACATTTCTTAATATTTCGCTTGCACTTGTAACTAACAATCGGACGATTAATTTGCAGTTTCTGGGTGTATGGTTGACAGTAAGATACCGTAACCAAAAGGATCCGCGTGCTAACCCCAGTGCATTTCTGTGAATGATCTGACGATGTGGATTTTAATCACTTGAGGTGGATTGGTTTGGATTGGATTGCTTTGGATTGCATGTGTGGTTTATTTATGTGCGCATGCTGCTTTTTTCTTTTATAATTTTAAACAGGTCACCGATTAGAGAATATACTCAATTATATGTATAAGTTTTTAAACTGTCATGGTCACTAACAAACGGAACAAACAGTAAACATGGTAAATATCCCGTTTCTAGTGTTAATGATAATACTATATTGTATAGTTTCAAACCTCGTCTTCATTATACACGGTCAGGGGGGGACAGCCCTCCGCAGACTGATGGGGTGAATTCAGTAAATCATACTAAGATGAGAAAATAAAACAAATCAAAGGACAATGCCCATAAAAGTACGGAATCTGGTACAACCCCCCAATAGCGATAAATCATATATGTTTGGAAAGGTCTTTTTTATTGGAACTACTTTTATTACCGTGAGTTTTTTCAATTCGTTGTCAAAGATCATTCATTCTGTTAAAAAAACACTACAATTTCGATAGATGCGCCCAAGTGCCCATGGTACGTTGACATGTCAAGCATGTAGATATATTGTTTTCAATATTATTATTTAATAAAACATAACAATAATATGTCCTGGCTCGCACGTGCCGACATTGGATACGGCCACGTAAAAGCCAGACATCTTCATCGTTTCATTTTTTTACTATTCAACAATGCAATCAACCAACAGTTTAGTTTCCTTGAGATAGCCGGTAAACGCTAAAACAGAGCACAATAGTGTCCAAAACTCCAAATCCAAGAAGAAAACAAAATTCTGAGAAAATCGCCGCGTCAAAAAGTTGATAAAAAGAGAGTTAGTAATCGTACTATGATCTTGCGCAAAAAGGCGTTTTTTTTTCGACATTGCTTCTCGCAGGTCTACCTATGAGGCTGGTTTCTGCCTAACCGGACTATCTATAATACTATAATATACATCCTGTGGATTCCTTGAGTTAAGGCCTCCAGCCAGGGGCATCTAACTATCTTTGCCTATAACTCCGAACGGACAACGAATTCAAAAATGTCGCCAAAGTAAATATTGATGTATTAAAAATTATGTAACGCGACGACGAGTTCGATGAACTCTGTGTAGCTAGGAAGGAAGTGAACAGCTGATTTCACGCGGCGTTCGTTAGAGAATTTCAACATCCATTGTTGGTTTTTTGATTTTAGTCATATTATTTACATAAATGGAGTGCTGCGTACAAATAATGTAATTTTACATTGAAATAAAGGAATAGTAACTGAAAAAACGATAAAATAAAAATTTTCCTGAGAAAAATTCCGGTGGAACATGATGCAAAATAAGAACGGCTGTGATGTCCCTTACCGTTAGGGTGTTACCACACTAATCGGATCGATCGTCGATCGAGGCCATCGATCGACGGTAGAATGGTTAAGTCGACAATGACATCGATCAACAGTTTCTACTACACCAATTGATCGATCGTTGTCATTTCTACCATCGATCGATTGGTGTGGTAACACCCTTAAGGACATCACAGCCCTTCTTCCTTACACCCTGTATATTAATTTTAGTATACTCCTCACGGTGAAATGTAAATATTTTAAACACTTCTGGGTACCTCTTCGGATAATACTGGCGTATTTATGTTACGTTATAAATAAAAACTAATAAAAAGCGTAAAAAAAAACGAATAATTGATTTTTATTTGATTTTTGTTTCAAAAAACCATAACACTTCCTTTAGGCTTTCCCGTAGTCTGTTAAAATTTAATGCGTTTTGATTGCTCCAAATGTGAGTTATACCGCGGTTGTATTAATACGAATAGTGTAACTTATAATAACGAATACCTATGTAATTGAGGCTAAAATGAGACTACGTATACATATTTTAATATGTATTATTTATGAACCTTCTAAGTAAACCCTTTAATCCACCTCCCTAAGTATTGGCTTTAGGCGAAGATCGGAAATTGGCAACAACTTCGGCCAAAACCAGATTATTGCAAAGTACGACAAAATCTCTCAATCACAAAGTAAACCTGTCAGTTAAAATTTTTGTAGAGCTATTTTTTATTTGAAGATAATTATTCTGTGGTTACTTAGTAACTTTTTTGAAGCGATTTTTTACGAATTGTAGTCGCTCAGTTTAAGCTGTATGTTTATACATATAGTGTTGTCAGTCAGTTTTTCAGGAGTCGCAACTGTACTTTCCATAAAAGTTTTATTTAGTTTGCGTGCTTATGTTAAATGTTGCACAATACATAATTAGCATGTTCGCACGTGCATGCTCGTTTCTACTGTTACTTATGTACTTATTTCGTAAGTACATAGCGCTAATTCTTTATTTTTGTGTTTCAGTTATTCGCTGTATGGCTCGCCCGACGATACCGCAACCAGCCTGATCCTAATTATAAGGAACCCCATGCTATATTTCCTAGAAAAAATTACCTTTATTGAAGTGTAACATGTTAATTTTAGAACTGTAATATTCCTGCTGACTGATTTAGTGAAATTTTACTTTTTTGTAGTACCCAGTTTGTTTATGTGTGTGTTCTGCATGTTACAGTCTGCCTTCATACGTTTAAGGGATATAAGTCATAGGAATATTAACATAAAAACTGTTAAAAGCACCTCTTGAAGGCTCTCTGCAAATAGTACATATACAATGAATATTACCGAAGCGCAATACATTTGTGGTACGATTGTATTAACTTTTGATTGGTTTTGAGTTTATATCATAGATTGATTAATATCCTCCTAATGCCTTAACATAATAATTCTGCACGAGAAAGATATTCATCGTGCCTATTTCACACGGGAAAATTTATAAATTAACTCTAATTTCGTCACTTATGAAGCCAGACCGTAAATAAAAAAGACATAAAACCTTAATCATTCCTATAACAAATAATTGTGGCCAGATTGTATAAGTGTTATAGACATGTGACTACAAAACTTTCCGAATTTCATCATCAGTGTCGTTCAACCTTGAGTATTTTAATAGTTTAGTAAGATGAGACGTGACTCTAGAATTCAAGTAAAAGCTATTTTTCTCTGAAATATTCGTATATTTTTACGAATTATTCAATAGATGCAGTATCTAGTAGAACCCACGCTTATCCGAAAAGCGTATCAATTATTAATGATTTGGCTTAAAATTATTCCAATTGAATGGTTTTGGTTCAGATCAATACGTTAGAAAGTACTTTGTGTATATTTAGCTCGTCTGAATGTATTATTCCATCTAGTAATTTGATCATTAGTTAGATTTTAGTCATCGTAATTCCATTTTAATAAAAGAATAGTGATCCTCGGAATTTTATTTCCTTGAATATTTACATAAATTTAGATTATATTGGCTTCTACAGTAAAATGTTTCATATCAATTGGATGTATATTTATTAAAAAACATGAAAATAGTTTAACGATATTAGTGAGTACGATACTTTATAATGAAGGCTTATATTTTCCATGCTTACGATCAACTGTTTCGAGAGGCGAATTGAGTAGGTTATTATTTATTATCTTCAGTTTTTAATTGACTTTACAAATATAAAGTAATGCTTTATTAGAAGAGGCTTTTATACTGACATCACCGAGGTCGATTGTGATCTCACTGTTTTGCATTTGTTTCAATGAATTAAAACAATGTCATTGCAGGTTACTAGGATTAAAAACTTAAGTTTTAGGTACATTTCATCTACTAGTCAGTAGTCTTATAATTTAGCATAATCTTGCTTTCAATTTGAATATGCCAATAAACGTATAAGCTAAAATTAGGCTTTTACGGACTGAATTTGTTATAGATAGATTAAGTGCTATCTTTTATTATTTGGACGCTAGGACTATTTTGCGCTTATTTTTTTTGTTACCTACATTTTTTTTTAAAATTCGATTAAGCTTTAATTAGATATTTTATCATTATTTTGTATAATCCGACAACATCTTCACAGACTTATATTTTTTGAAACTTTTTAAAATTTTAAAGAGATATTTTGATACTTCGTTTGGTTTTTAGTTGTCACACACAGTAGATGAATTAGTGGTCATTTACGGAGACGCGGCGGCTCGTGCGGCGCTTTGCGCGTTTTTTCCATTTAAGTACGCAAAGGCGGCGCGTGCAGCGGCCCACGTTATCACACGCCCAAATACAAACATAATTATGGTAATGTACGATGTTGTTTACGAAGAAGCGGATCGTGACGCGGCGTGTGGTGCGGTGCGTAAGGAGCAGCGTTGCCAGTCGCGGATTTCTAGCGTTTAAGCGTTGCCCGCGGCGGGCAACACTGCGGCCCACGCGGCGTTGCAGGAGGAGGGAAGAAATACGTGCACCCCCGTCGCACGCGTCTGCGTTGTGCGGTAATCCAAACAAGACTGGCTGAAGGCTCCGTCGCGGGCGTAGCGGTGGGCACTGCCGTATGTTTTTATTTGTGCGTGTGACGCGGCTTTCGACGCGGCGGTGTCATCTGCCATAATTATGTTCGTATCCGCGCGTGTGACGCCGCGTGCACCGCCGCGCTGAACGCTGCGTGCGACGCGGTGGTGTCATCTGCGGGCAACGCTGGCAACAACAAACGCGCGTAAAATAGCTTCACCGTAAACGCTCTCATACATCGAAATTATGTTTGAATTGAAAGCGGGCGCACCGCACAACGCGCCGCCTGGCGCGCCGCGTCTCCGTAAAAGAACCCTTGGAAAGTTTGTGTTGAATGTGACAAAGTCTCGAGTTTCGCCAACTAGAAACAAAAGCATGCAGCATATTATTTTACAAATTTAATAAATACCTAAGTATGTTACACGTGATGTCAATAATTTTGCCAAAATGAATTGTCCTTGTGTATTGTCAGTGTATTGATATGATCTATCTAATTATTCGAAAATAAAGTGTGCAAGCATTATTAGTTGTTTCATTGTTCACTATCCACCTTAGCAGGCTCGATGGTCCCATGGGTTCGGCTTTATTTTTTTTGGTGGTGACTGGATTTGTACCCAGACTTAGGCAATGGTTTAAAAGCTTTAAGTGGGTCTGAGCAATACCCTATCCGCTGTTAGATGCTTGACGCCGCGCTGTCTCATTGCTATGATGCCGTGCAACAGTGGGTAGGCAGAGCATCCGCGGGGCTTGCAAGCCCGCGCCACAGTCCGGCCGATACATTTTGCTGATCCGATCTAGTATTTGAGTTTGCACAAGACCACTAAGGTAGAAACGCAAACTGGGAATGCGACTATCAGCTCTCAGAATAACGCGCTGCGCCAGCTTTGCAGAGCTGAACTTTTTACACGACAACGGCAAAGCCCCCTTCCCTTTGGCATTACCGTTGTCGGGTAAAAAGGTATGATTTTAGCAGTCTATGTATGTAGACTGCTAAAATCACACCACGCACATGGTTTGTAACATTTTTGTGTTCCACTGAGGCGTCTAAACTATTGAGCCGATTTTAATAAATGACGAGTCTTTTTACAGTCCTGGCGACACCTACACTAACTACGCTGCTTTATGCGAAAAAAAATCATTTAAATTAAAACTCGATAAGTACACCTACCATATTAACCCCCCGATGCGGTTTGGTGGCTCGATTAATACTTGTTTCGTTGGAATACATGGTCACCCTATTTTAGTCGCCATCCGCCATAGTGCATTTATAAAAAATAATCTTGAATCAACAAAAATACTGACACCGTTGCACTGAAAACCTATAACACATCACGGGTTTTACGAGTCTTCTAGGCTTCTTCGTTGTGGAGGAATCGATAATCCCAATGTTTAGAGGTTATATGTCAATTTAATATAAAAAGGGGCAGTCACAAAAAAAAAACAATAAAAGTTCGTTTCAGTGTCGTCACTAAATCTTTATTCATTAACGGTTTCTCTGGGCTTCTTCCTTGCGGAGGAATCGATAATCCCAATGTTTTGAGGTTATATATGTTAAATTTTCAATTTATTATAAAAAGGGGCCGTCACAAAAAAATAAAGCAATAAAAAATCGTTTCAGTCTCGTCACTAAATCTTTATTCATTAACGGTTTCTCTCAGGTCCTCAGTTACGAAGATTACGTTGGCCGAACGTCCTGATGTTCCAGGAACTAAAATTAATTTTACTTTTAAACGGTGGCATTACGAGTAAAAGTAAAGCAGTGGCTGTTTGTCACCAAATCGTCACAAAATCTTTATTCAGTAACAGTTTCTCTGGCCAACCTGAATCTCCATACCTAACTGAGGACTCAGTTAGGTATGGAGATTCAGGTTGGCCGAACGTTCTGATATCAGGTCGTTCGGGCATAAATAAATGCTTCCAACTTTCGAACTGTTCTGTCACAAATTCTTTGGCTGGCATCTTTATGCGTCACATAATCGTCACTAAAAACTGGAGTAGCAGCCAGCTCCCTATCTCAACTGGCCGAACGTTATGATATACTTAGGTTCATGATTTTTGATGACAGTTTTTTCGAGATGTTTTCCTTGACAGTTTGAGAGCAGGGGTAACGAAATAAATTACACAAAAATAACTGAATGCCTGAGTTCACTGGGCGACCCTACTGTACTTTGAACCCTGCGGAAAAGCTTTTATCACAGACTCGGATCTACTTTTCTGCTTCTGGACTGGCACTACCTACTATTAGATTTTCGCATTATCGACCGGTATAGACAGAAATAAATTAGGAGCCCCTTGCTCCGAGGGCTTAATAGACAATTATGGCAAGGTTGTAAAAAATGGAGCATGTGGACATTCTGATCTCAAATTAGGTACATGTATCTGAATTTATTCGAAGTAAGATGTAAAAATTTTCGAGCTCTCTCTTCCAGCTCTCTCGAATCTTAACTTTGTCTATAAGTCGTCCAAGTACCTAATTCCTGTACAAAGGGTCGAAATAATTCTAACCCGTCCAACGAAAGATATTAAAATTTTCAAGGTCGCTTCGCTCGTTCTTGCAGGCTACTTTCTTTTGAATCTTTACTTTGTCTAATAGTCGACCAAGTAACTCCTGTATGAAAGATCGAAACAATTCTAACCTGTTCTAGGAAGGATGTCAAAATTAAGAGCTCGCTTCGTTTGCCCTGTATCTAGCCTACTTCCTGTTGAATCTTGACTTTGACTGTAAGTCGACCAAGTAACTCCTGTATGAAATGTCGAAACAATTCTACCATGTCCAAGGTAGGATGTTCAAATTTTCGTTAGTTCTTTCTGAATAACAGGACTAAAGAAAAGCTAACTTGTCTGCAGGGGAGAGCTTAAATTTTCTTTTAGTTCCTAGAATTTTCAAATAATATAACATAACGTCACGCCAGTAATCACCGAAGGGTTAAACAGAGGTTTTGAGGAGGCTAAATATACATAAGTAGGTATAATAATTGCATTTTAGATTCCTTGAAAAAGTTCAGCTGCATCCATAAATAGTATTAAACGGCATGAATTTAAATGATCGATTTAATTTTGCAAAAACAGCAAGCAAAAACAGTTTTTTGCAAAAAATAAAACCGACTCCAAAAACACAAAAAAGTGAAAAATAATTTTAGCTTCAGAAGTCGGTGACTTTGGTTTGTTTGATTCACTTTTTTTGTGTTTTTGGAGTCGGTTTTAATTTTTGCAAAAAAGTTTTTTTATTTTTAGTTGCAATATTCCATATAAATATTTCTCATCATCAGACCTGTAATGGCACTTGTACCCCAGATGGGTGCAAAGTTTTAATCAATATACATGAATTAAGTTAACGCAAGGTAGCTACTGTAAACAGTTGAGGAGTTCCCTTAACTGTCCTTCGTCTTCATCATCAGACCCCTTATGACAGTCACAACCCATCTAGGTGTAAATTTCTCATCAATACAAATTAATCAAACCCAAACACAAGGTGACTGCTGTAAACCGTTGAGGAGTTCCCTCGACTGTCTTTCGGTTCCATCATCAGAGCGACTCCAGACCTTCTTTAAATTGTAGTGCTTTAAAATACTTAATCAAAAAATGTACAAACGCACTGGTCGCCACTACAATTTTTGAAAGCTCCCCTCAATTTCTCTAGGATGCCATCATCAGATCCCGGTTTCCTTATCATGGGACCACCCTTGAAGTATCTCCTTTCCAACAAATAACTTTTTTTATCAAAATCGGTTCATAAACGACGAAGTTATCCGCGAACACACATAAAAAAATATATATAGGTACATACGGTCGAATTGAGAAACTCTCCTCCTTTTTTGAAGTCGGTTAAAAACATCTAAACTATCATCTTTTTAGGGTTCTGTACCTCAAAAGGAAAAAAACGGAACCCATATAGGGTCACTCGAGTCTCATCTGTCACAGCCCATTTTATTCGAAACTACTGGACTGATTGTGTTGAAATTTGATGTATGTCGGTGACTCAAAGACGGACGCGTAACGTAAATTAATGAATTTTCAACATGGGAGCCACTTTTGGGGGTATATTAGAAAATGAAAAAGAAAATGTTTTGCAAACTGTATTGTGTTACATATCAAATGAAAGGGCTTATTGTGAGCATCTCAAACATATTTTGTTATAATTTTAAGATAAACGGTTTTTAAGTTACTTATTTAAGAAAACAGGGCGAAAAATGACCCCCCCCCCGGCCGACTAATTTGTAACATTTTAACAAAATCACTATCCATAAAATACAGGGTGGAAAGACAAAACAGGCCCTGGAGGGTTATTAGTAGCTATAGCCTAAATATTGATGCCAATACCAATTTTAGTCAAAAGAAGCATTCTATTTTTTTTCAAAAGTAGGTACCTACTTAGGTGGTTATTATATAGCGATTTATTTTTAAAGCGATTGCATCTTCCCCATCAACATGACGCCACACATCCCTGGACGCTTATCACTGAGATCTGATACACTACGAGGTACGGTAACGCCGTGTTTGCTGTACCAGGCGCATAGGTAGGTACCTACTATCCACCAATCACATTTTTGCTGACAGAGTTGCACGTCATAGAAAGACAACGCCGGAACAATCCTTTCACATTTAAGTATTTTACTTCTGCTTTCATAACTGTCGAAATCCTATGTATGATCGCTACAATACCTAAGGTCGTGGTTGGGTTGTTGCTGTGAGACGTAAAAATGCTGTGAAAGGACAATAGATCCATGGTATATGTGACAGTGACAGCCTCAACCCTAATGAAGTTTTAATGTACTGCATAGAAATATAAAAATCTATGGGGAGTTGTTTCGAAAATGGTAAAGCATTATCGAGCTCGACTACATATCCTGCGGGGTCCGCTTCTATTCTCAAACCCGAATGCTATTCTTATAGGGGTAGATTTTGATGTACCTAACTGTAGGTGTATATACACCATTATTTTTAGGTCGTTCTGGAACCGAATACCATTAACTCGATCATCGAACTCGAAACGATTGGGAGTATATTTCTCAAAAAAAAAAAAAACCACGAAAGAATTTTAATGTTTTTTTTTGTGAAATAATGAGAATCGATCGATGAATGAATTTTTCAATGGGTATCGTTCGCATCTGTTGCCGATCGTGGATACGTTTTACACACACATACCTATTATGCATTTGAGTTCTCATTATTAAAAAAAAACATTAAATTTATTCTTTCGTGTTTTTTTATTGTTATTTTATTTTTTGAAAAAAAATAGTCCCAATCGTTTTGAGTTCGATGATCGAGTTCATGGTATTCGGTTCCAGAACGACCTAAAAATAATGGTGTATACAATCTATTGATTTACGTGTAAGGGGTAAGTAAGTAAAACACCAATTTGTGGTGCGCAATCGTTTGTGTGTATATCTGTCATAAATAGGTGCCTTCGTGTACCCCGCCTGCTACATACAAAAGACTAGTTAAATAAAATTATAAGTATTTTTTAGTTAAAGAGACATTTCATTCACTTAATTAGGCTAGAGTGATAAAGAAACATCTCTGCCTAACCTTTCCAGAAAAACAGGAATGATGTTATGTTATGTAAATGTTATTTGTAGATGTATGTACTTAGTTCACAACATATAAGGCAAATTAAATGTGGGTTACAAGTGACAAAGGGCGGGTAAACAAATTGAAATGCGTCAACACATTTTCCAGCACCCTCCGGATGCAGAGAAGGGTTCGTATAGTTGTCTACGCGCACAGCGGTCGCGCAGACCCTTCGGCAGCCCGCCCGCGCCCTGGCCACTCTGGGCGGAAAACCTTTGGTAGCTGATAGCAGACAGTCGCGCACCGCTCGCTACCACTGCTACACTCATCGATCGGTCTCAACACTGATACTGTGTCTAACGCGTTCATTGATACTGTGCTGTGCCTGCGAAATTATTGAAACAACACAACATGTCCTTCGATAAAGACGAACTCCGTGACGAGTAAGTATCGCCACTCGTATCTATTCAGTCTTTCTCGGTACTTATTACGGCAATGACTGTCACTCGCCACAACTTAAACTAGGTAAATCGATGACTGGGTATATCAAATCATTTAACCGAGATATTTTGTTTTATTCGGTGTTGTGGCTGGATATGGATTTGCTAAATTTTCATAATCCAATTCCTCCGATATTCCAATCTTATTGGAAATTATTAGAATTAAATTTGTTAAGGTAAACGAAAGACGGAAGGAAAAGTTCAGGTAACTTTTAATTGTTAGTATATTGTTGTGTGTTTCATTCAACTTAGTCTTTAAGTATAATGTGGTAAAGTAAAACAAGAAGGAGGCGTTCAAGTCTCGCGTTAATGTGATGTTGCTTTTCCGATTGTTGCTTCAGTAAACACAAATCTGAAACTTATTAAATCTCTATTAAAAAAATAAAAATATTGTGCTACTTCTTCTGGGTGTTGTACAAAAACAGCTTACCTATCTTTCAAAATATGGCAATAGGCATAGTACATTATTTCAGGCTTACAGCGTCCACACACCGTGCTGAAAAGATAACCCGTAACCGAAGTATAACCTACTTACTTAGATCTTAAGTTGGATATTGGTCATCTAAATTGTGTACAAATGTTTTTAATTGAAGAGGTGATGTACAAAATAATGTCGTTCATACTGAATGAAGCGTG
Source organism: Eurois occulta (assembly GCA_950022335.1). Taxonomy (NCBI): domain Eukaryota; kingdom Metazoa; phylum Arthropoda; class Insecta; order Lepidoptera; family Noctuidae; genus Eurois; species Eurois occulta. The sequence goes on from OX465487.1 coordinate 15,630,146, forward strand.
TTTATGTCTTGTAAACATTAGATACCAAACGATTGCCAGGCAGGTAGTCACACTAAAAGCATTGTAATCGGTGAAGCATTCAGTGATGTTTTAAAACATTTAATTGCAGATAATATTTTAATTAGTTCACAGTAACATAAGCAGAAAATTATCAACGCAATGGTCTGCTTAAATGTGTCTAAAATTTGAAGCGGTTTCTAAAGAATACTCGATAATTATAGCGCCTTTTTTATTTCGACCTTATTATTATTCAAAGTCTTGATAATTGCGGGTAATCGACAGTTTTGAGAAATAATAGGTGTGCTGAAAACAGCTGTTACAACAGAACTGAAATGCCATTATGACACCAATCAATTCTTTATCTTATCTTAATGTGATTGAGGATTATAGTAATCCTTGTTCAGAATTAGTTGTTGCTAAGTGTGAGAGCATCTAACAATATTGTGAACCGTGGCCCCAATTAACTAAAAGGTATTTCGCAGATATTGTGGGGATTAACCACAGTATCAAACTCACTCATCTTCTGTCTGTCACAGTCGATAGTTTTCATAGAATTATAAGACGCAAACAGGAAAGCAGTATCTCGCTCATGTTGCGGGTTTGTTAGTGTAGGTACTAGGTACACGTAGTAAGAGGTGACCACCTCATTTGCTGTTGCTTGCAAGTATGATCCGTGCCTTACATCAGCTCTTTGATGGGTAACCAACCGCAGTTCAGCCCGTGGATTTGTGGCACACGCCACAGACAGACAAGCCTACGTTTCGTTGTACGACAGCTGCTAGCTATGTACAGATTTATAGAGATCTAAGTCGCTAGCAGCTGTAATAATATTGTTACGAGCTGGGTATGGGATAAATTAATTACTATCGATTAAACAACAAATAACTTTATTAATCACAAAACACTTTAAAATTAATCACAAGTACACTACTGATTACTATAATAATATTCACTTAGATATGGCACTTCTAGTTCACTTCGATTTACTTCGTTGTGTAGCCAAAATCAGACTGACTGCTCCCACAAACAAGACGTCTATTTATATGCCGACCGTTCCTTCGAGAAGGTTCGACAACTTTCAGGTACCTTCTTCACAGTTCACAGTCGAACATCATCTTTCGAGAAGGTTCCACAACTATCTCGAATCTTCTAGAAAGCTCCATAGTACTCGTAGAACATTGTCCTTCGATGAAGTTCTACAACCTTCTCGAATCTTCTAGACAGTTCTATAGTGGAACATTCTAAACTCTAATCTTATAGACAGTTCCTTACTAGAACATTCGAGACTCGCACATAATCTGGAATGTTCTCGTAAAGCAACCGACGTAACAATATGTTTGGATCTGTGTTCGTTTGAAAGCTAAAAGGAAGAGTGAATATGATGCTCTTAAGGTGAATGCTCCAACCAACCCGCGAAATTCAAATTTTTTTACGTTTTTTGCAATTTGCAGGCCAGTGCTTGGTTGTATGTTGGTTAAAATATTATTCGCGGCTGTAAGACATATGTAGTTACAGAATTATTATCATCAAAATCACCAATACAACCCTCCAAGTTCTTATATTATTATAATTCTGTAACTACATATGTCTTACAGCCGCGAATAATATTTTAATCAACATACAACCTAGCACTGGCCTGCAAATTGCAAAAAACGTAAGAAAATTTGAATTTCGCGGGTTTGTTGGAGCATTCACCTTAAGAAAGAAGCCAACAAATCTGCTGCGGCTATAGCGAGAAGGTCCAGGACAAGCTTTATGACGCACTTGGTTGTCCAATAGGCCAAAAATACCTATACTAGCTTGCTAGAATTATAGAAAAAAGTCGAGGGATGTATGCCAGATAAAATGCGTACCTAAAAGATGAAAGTGGATTAGTTCTTTTGAATGATGAGAAAATTAAGGATAGGTGGAATGGACTTTGAAAGACTGATGAATGAGGAGAATGAATGAAACGGTGTGCTGGACATGGACAATACACCAGTGAATGAGGGGTTAGAGAGAAAGGTTAGTATGGATGAAATTAGAAGAATGAATGAATGGAATGAAGAATGGTAAAGTGTTAGGATCTGGTGGTATACCAGTTGAAGTTTGGAAGTTATTACGGGTGGATGGATAGACGTGGTTAGCTTTATTCTTCAATAAGTTGTTACTGGAAGAAGCCATACCTGACAATGGTGCAATTGATATGTTTATACGTCGTCGTCTTTGATCGCTAGTTTATTACTGACTTGGGAAGGGGTTACACTGACACTGACACTGTATAACTCTATGTGTGAGTACGCATACAAATCAGCAATAGTTCGCTGGTGCCTTCTTCTTTAAAAACAAAAGTGATGTTCTGGAGTGCAATAACTAAGAGGAATAAAGCTAACGGCACATAGTGTGAAAGATTGGGAGCCAGTTATTGAAAGACGGCTTAGAGAAGAGAGCGAAATTTCACGAAACCAATTCGGTTGCATGCAGGCGGTCGGGGAACGATGCCATTTTTGCACAAAAACTTGCACATGGTGTTCATCCACCTCGGAAAGGCATACAATCGGGTACCTCGTGAGGTTTTGTTGTGGACCCTGATAGCGAAAGGTATGTTTGGGAAGTATTATGCAGTTGATGTAGTACCTACCCAAGTACGGTCTACAGCGGGCACTACCGGCAGCTTCAACGTGGCTATAGGCTTGCACCGAGGCTCGGCTCTAAGCCCGTATCCCTTCCTGGTTTGGACGTACTTACGTCGGACATGCTGAAAGAAGCCTGTTTACACCATACACCAGGTTACACCAGGAAGCCCGGTCTCTTCAGTCCTGTGCCCATAACTCTTGTCGGAACGCCCATACCGATCTATTCCGATTTCCGGTACCTCCAAGGCGATGGCAAACTAGACCGAGACGTAACGCCCTGGATCAACTCAGAATGGATGTAATGGCGACCGGGAACTGGAACAACTTGCAACCCACGGATGGCGCTCAGGTAAAAGGGGAAAATATACGCGTCCGTGATTAGACCTGTCGTATTGTATGGATCGGAATATTCGGAATGCTGGGCTCACTACTGGGTTGCATGTAGTGGAGATGAGAATGTGGATGTGTGGTGTGACAAGAATGGATAAGGTAAGGAATGAGTATATTAGAGGAAGTGTGAAAGTTGCGCCAGTTGCAAAAAAGTGCATAGGGAATCGACTGTCTGAGCATGTGATGGGCATGTGCTGTATGGGCATGTGATGAGGATGGACAAATAGCATATATGTGAGTAAAAGAGTGATGAATATAAATGTTGATGGATGAAGAAAAAAAGGATGACCAAGGAAACGATGGATGGATTGTGTGCGGATAATATAAAAGAAAAAGGGGTAAATGATAGCGTGACGGTTGACGGAGGACAGTGGAAGAAACTAACCCTCCAAATAGCATGAAGGGCATGACTAGGGCGGATGATGATGGAATGGAAGAAAATGCTTTAAACCAATTTAAAATTGGACACCATTGAAACCCCCACACTGGCTACGGCCTTGAGTATGTCATTGAAAGCCGTTTTTAACATCGAATGTTGAATAAATCTTTAAGTAGTTTCGATCCACTTACAATTGCTACGCCTTGAAACTTCGTTATGTTAGTTGACGTTAACTCTACAATGCGATGGCCGTAAACTTTCAACATCTGGTGCCGAAGCACACTGCTTGGTAGATACAGTTAAATTATGGTGATTAGAGCAACATTTAGTTTATTAAGAGAGGGTTAGCAAAGCCTACGGCCACGCTAGCCAATCACGTGCTTTGGCTAACATCACTACGTCAAAATGAGTGCCATATGCTCAGTTTTGGATGCACGGTTTTGTCAGAATCAGTTATTAGTCTATGTGGGTGGTTCACTCGTTTATTACGAGAATTTGCTATGAGCTGGTTGGCTGGTTGCGAATTCAATGAAAATGTATTTTATTTGAGAGAGTCAAAGATTCTTAACAAGAAGGGGTTAAGAATCTTTGACTCTCTTAAATAAAATACATTTATATGGTTGGAAACATAACAAACAAAAGGAAAACTGGTGCGTTTTCTCTATCACTCATGTTGTAAACTGTAAACGTTATGTAGTAATAAGTCAACTGGGGACTTACCTTTGTTGACTATGACTGTACCTACATCTACAACCTGCGTCACATCACGTCTGCAAATTCGAGTTGACGTCATCCTAGTATTAGTCTTAGAATGGCAATGTTAAAGTTTGTATGTCTTGTGCAATTCTGAGGAAAGTTAGTGAATTTTAGCTGGTCTATTTTACGTCCAATAGGCCTACCTATTGTAAATACTGTTATGTTAAATACCCCATAAAAGGTTTCATAGCCTTTTATTAGTCAGCTTTGAGCGGGAGGCTCCTTAAATCTGGTTTTTATAACTAAAACACATTACAATATATATTTAACAGTTCGATTCCCAGTTTCAACAAAATATTCTTTAAAGTATATTCAACAAAATAAGCTCGTCCTATTACATGGGACTTAACATAAGCCCGTCCCTTTCGGAAAAACACGCGTATGTTGTGCTATTTTACGATGGTTATCCTGCGGGATCTAATATTCCTAAAGTGTCAGTTTATATTAGTTATATCCACTTATTTAGCAGTCGATGTTTACTATGGATCTGAAATTTGGATGGCTTCGTTTTACTACTCTACTACTCGTATATCTCTTGATTAAGTACCACCCACTAAACTGATCCAATTAGCTTCCGACGGAACCTCTGTGGTTGTTAAGTACAAGTCATCATCTTTAAATTGCTGAATCGCTACTTCCGTGAACAATTTAATAATGCGTTCCACACAATTCCTTTGCTAGGAATGATTAAAGTCTCTGAGACAGTGACATAAAATTATGATGCATTATACATCGGGGCGTGTACTTCGAGAGCGCACATCGTACTATTGTGAGCACGCTCAATGGAACGTTGTATGTAGCACAATATTTTTGATAACAAACAGGACAATATCGCAAAGTTGTGTAGTAAAAGTTTTCGTGGATTCCCAGGCTGCTTTATGCGAACCGCAGCTAGTGTAGTATTCGCCTTTGGAAAGTCGATCAAACACTACGTAGTAACCGTCGCGTTCAGTGTGCCTCGCGATACGTTCTCGTGTGCTTTTCGTAATTTATTGTAAGGCAGCAAGTGTCGGTTTAACATTGTGTGTGATAAATATTTATTATTTAGTAAACAAGGTAAGCATTTATTGGTATTTTCTTTAGTTGTATTATCTACATGGGTACCTATGCGTTACTGACGTAATTCGTATTAATGCGATTTAAATTAGAATTAACTTTCATGTACCTATCAAACTTTTATATTATTTATGACTAGCGGCCCGTCCCGGCTTCGCATGGGTGCCTTATGTTACTCAGGGATAATGTAGCATTCTAATGGTGAAAGATTTTTTTAAATCGATTCAGGAGTTTTTGAGTTTATTCATTAAAAACATACAAAAATACAAATCTTTCCTTTTTATACTATTAGTGTAAATTTAGGAGATAATTAGAGCTTTTTGAAAAAAAAAAAAGTTTTGCAACCTTTTATCTTAATTTTAATTTATTATAAAAGGAGCTCTAAATACTTAGTTTAAACAAGTTTTTCGTTGTAACAAACATCGTGTTTTATTGCTCCAACAGTTACTGTTAACTCTTTCAACATCGATTAGTGGTTAACCTTGATTAAATTGTTTGCAAACAGATTGTATCAACGTAGTTTATTATCGCAACGCTCAAAAAATAACATAGGCGATAACCTTTGATATGAACTGATTCGCTGAATAAACCAACAGTGATGTAATGAGGTTCGACTTCCAAGATTTAGTAGTAAGCTAGTAAGATCAGCAGGGTTAAACTCTCAACGTGATTTATTTTTAAAAGCATTCATTATTTAGGATAACACAGGGGCTTTACTTACTAGTATTCTTATTACTTATAGGTTCAAAGTTAAAGACAAAATGCCGTGTAACTGTAAGGTGGGAGATCCGGGTGCATCCTCTCAGCATCAGAACGGATGCGAGTTGAATGCTCGTCGCAGTTCAACCGGACATAACGGACACCATCATCCACATCGGAAGCTGTTCCCAGAAGACAATGGCCATGAAGAAGTCAAGGAGAGTCCTCCTGATGAACCGGTAGACAGAGAAATTTTTAGGTGGAGATTTGTGAAATATTTTTGAATGCAGGAAAATAGCGGCAGTTTTATGTACCTACAGTGTTATTATTTAGTACAGCAAATGTAGTGCTCTACTATCCTGTTTCCTCCTAATCCAAATAAGGAACTTACCTAGTGACATAACATCTACAATCTTTACCCCTTAAGTTTGAGTTAGTTTTGCGAGATCATCAGTTTGCGAATTGACCGGACGTTGTAGGTACTTACTTCTTGTGAGTTACTTTCCTTCCCTATGTTGATGATGTTGAAAAAACAACATCAACTGTAGAAACCGTTTAATAAAGGGCTTCCCGAAAACAGGTAAAGTTTACAACAAAAGAAAGTCTTGCGAATAAAAACTCCCCTCCGAAATCATACAAATTGAAAAGTTCACGGTTAAAAATATTGTGAGGGTTGTTGTGCAAACGTGATGTTAAGTACTTATCCTTACTTGTACTTAGGCTTGTAGATACTCATGAACGACCCTTTTTTCGCCAGGTACCCCGATGGCACGGTGCGCCTACGGAACCCCAACATCGAGCTAATGGACCAAGATATATTATACCACTTGGCACTCGGCAGCGGTTCTCACGATCTAGTCGAAATGTTCGGCGATGTTAAGGTACTTATCGTTATTACAGTGGATGAGTGGATACCTTCTGGAATTTAGACTTCTGAAAGAGGAACTTTTAACATTTCTTTATTTCTGCGAAATAAATGCATTTCGAATCACATGATTTGATTCTAAGGCAGTGTCCACATTAGGCGAAAGTCAAGCGGCTGACTGTCCGATGACTGACTCTGAGCAGCGAATTGTTCGTAAACTCAATGTCGAGTGAGCGGCGAAAGCCACGATGTGCTGGCGAACTCTTGCCGAAGAAAGCAAACTCAGTTGTCCTGGCGGCGTAGCTAGCGTACTTCGCCACCGACTGGTACAAATTTTGCGTGAAATTTCACTGCAAATTGACCGGTCACTGAATGAGTCGGTAAGCGAAACGCCGCAACTACGTACAGTACGCGTGTATGGACGCTGCTTTTAAAATTAATAAAGAGGCGAACTAGAAGCAAACAGTCAGCCGCTCCTCGATGCTTTTGATTTAATAGTCTTTTATCTAGGGTAATTAAATCTGTTTTTGTCTGCAGTTTGTATGCATGGGGGGCACCCCGAAGCGGATGGAGCAGTTCGCATACACGATCATGGCGGAGATCGGGCACAAGCTGCCGTGTGGCACCACGCTGCAGGATATCAGCCAGTTCTCCTACAGATACTCCATGTACAAAGTGGGACCCGTGCTTTGTATCAGTGTGAGTACCTATTACAATAAAAATAGAGGACAAAGGCAACTTTGCGAATTACAGCTAGTAGACAACGTCTCGTTTTTCGCAACCTGGGCAACTGGTCACTTCAGTTTATTCGCGCTACCAACCTGCATCATAATTGCATAACACACTTTTCTATCGCATTCCGAAGGATTTTGAAGGAATTCGTAATACATTGTTCGTCTGAGAAATTCGTCTGCTCGTCACCGAAAAAAACGCACTGAATGTTTTTGAATTGTCAAAATGGTATAAAACGTTCGGAATGCGAGTGTGTACACAATTACCCCGCTTTTGACTGGCTATACGTACCTATATAGCAACCCGACCAGGATTTTGTATATCCCGAAGGATAGGTATGTAGAGGTGCCATTATGTTGCAAGTCTCGTAGAAAGCCAATCGCTGCTTACCAACCCTGAGCAGTGCGCCTGCTGGGAATTTCCTATCAAATACGGTGAACACGAATGAAGTCACTGTAATTCAAAAACTGCTTTAAGCATTCACGGTCAAAATCATGAACAATCACGGAAGATATCCCGTAAGTGACAGTATAGGTCAATGTAATCTTTGGTCAGTTTTTATATTATGAGTTTTAAATTCCTCAAATAATAGTTTAAAAGTGATTTCTTTTTTTATTTATGAGCAGTTTTATTCGTTCTCTATAGTGATGGAAATAGCCTTCCTGTGTATGTACTGCATTCAACTCAGCATTGTATTTTATATTATTGCATTGTATTTCATACATCATGCGTAGTGTAATAAGTACCTACTTAGTGCAAAACGAGACTTAAGTAATCTTATATAAAAATCTCGTGTCTCGTGTTTGTGGTCGAACTCCTCCAAAACGGCTCGACCGATTTTTATGAAATTTATTGTGTATATTTGGTAGGTATGAGAATAGGTCGTAACGTGTATTTCACACCGCTAATGCTAATTTCACGAAGGTCGCGGGGCACAGCTAATAAAAATAGAAAAATCTTTTTTAATGATGTCGATCACTCATTACATTTAAAACAAAATCATATCTTTTGTTGTGTAACCTTTATCGAAATGTTTATATTTTAAATATTTTGAACGATCATTTAAAATACATGTTGTACAAATCTTAAACAAAGCGTGTAGGTTTAAACCAGTCAAAGCACTAGATTAATACTTGCGGTAGGCACACAACTAGTTCTAAATTCAATTCCAACTGCACAAAGGTCTAATTAAAGCCTAATTCAATACTGACCTACCCATAAGGCAAGGCTGCTATTATAATGCTATTGCTTGTGTTACGTGCGTGCATTGGGCACCAAGAGCTTATTAGTGCGTATGGTAGGACTAACTTAATAAAGTCACTAACTATGATCTGATTTCAAGATGGTAATAAAGGTAATTAATAAAGGTAATTAATACCGTCTGTCTACGACATGTGTGTTGTAGATACTTAACATATTGCAATTCACGTGTTTAATCGCCTCGTGACTGTCACGCGAGATACGGCACCTGATAAAACAAGAGTAGGGTTGTTACCGTGGTACTGTTCATTCTTAGAGGCTGTAATCTTTAGTATGTCAATGTTCAGGTTTATTTCAAGAGTCTGTGAAACATTTAATAAATACCTTTCTCTTTGGTTTTTCAAAGCTGTTTTCACCAGTGGATAGAACTATCAAAAGCTAATTATAATATAGTAGTGATCCAGTTCAGTCTTACCTTGACTTTACGGTACCTAGTATACACTTTTTATTAGGTGGGCCGTCGACCTAATTGCCAACTGATTGTTACCAACCTGCACTGCAACATAGTGTTGAAATTTTTAAACCACTCACCACAATGTCACCATAAGTAATAAGAGACATTCTGGCATTTCTGACTTGACAACCTTGAATTAAAACATCTATCAATTATTGCAACTGCTTCAATTGAGACAAATTATTGTTGCTAAACGTTTTGTTCTTACCATGGTCGTCTGCTGCATAAGTAGCTGTAGACTTCATCACTTAATTTAGCTGGTTGTCTGTTGCCTTATAATAATTGAAGATCTTAACGAATTATGTGCTTGCCATCTTGGAATGAGAGCGGCGGCTGTGCGGCGGTGGCCCAGTGGTGGCGGCCCCGACTTACGAACTGAAAGTCGTGGGTTCGAACCCAGGCAGGCGTATTACTTTGTGTAATTTATTTCATCACCACTGCTCTCAAAAATGGTGAAGGAAAACATCGTGAGGAAACCGGCATGTTCAAGAACCAAAAATTTGAAGACATGTGTAGAATAGTGCCTGACTGCCTACAATGAAATCCCATCATAGTTCATTATTCACAGTGTATGCTACTGACATAGTAATGCAATTTTAATTGGAACTTACTTCTCATCCCCGCCCCTTTTCTCATTATTTACGCATTATCATAACCTTTTTGCTAGTGTTTTAGTTTATATTCCATTTGCAGTCTCTGTATGTAAGTGGGACTGTGGGACTTGTTATATTTATTATTAACAGACTCTGCTACAGCTGCTAATAACAGGAAAAACAAATTATTGTGTCAATTTAGGAGTTCCGTGGGCAAAACCCAAAACATCACCAACTATCTATACCTAGGTATGATCTATTACGAGAGGATAAGAAGTAATCTGTTCTGAATAATATCGCTGTGTTTTGCTCGAGAGCTTGCATAACGTGCACTAGGCAGTATATGTATATGCACGGGTTTCGTCGCGGAAATGTTGATTTGCCTCGTAATTGGATCGATTAGTCTGCGTAGTAGCTAGCCATTTAAATTAACCTAGTCCCCCCATGGCCCCCATGACGTGCTGGCTGTTAGAGAGGTACGGTTACCTATCTACGTATAAAAAGTCTTGTAATTTCCGGAGAGGGATGTAGTTGCATGTGAGGGTCCATTGTAAATTGCGATAATTGTAAACGACCTCTCGGAAACGCTTTGAAACCCTCCATTGTTTGGCGTCGACCTTTTTCTTTACAACTATGTGCGATGTACGATATAAAACATTGTTTCATCGTACATGTTTCAGGAAGACGGGTCGTCTGGAAATTGTATTGTGGCAGCAATAAACTTTAGTGGAATGTCAGCGAAATGTTGCTCTACAAGTTTTATAAATAAAAATTCTACAGCTGAGAGGGTGTCCCGCACTCCCGCATGTGGTTTTGTACTGCGGATCTTTTTTACTTAAATTAAAATCTGCGCAAAAAGGTTTTATGAGATAACCATCAACCAACGGTATTACGGAGAGCAAAATAATTTTATTCTGTCTCTATGTAATAATGTAGCTTGACTTTCTTTTATTTTGTACATAAGTGACCTGTAAACAACGAAGCTGGGTAGGGTCCGTAACTCCGTATTGTGTTAATGTGTTGTGACACTAAACTATCAAAACACGATGCGCCCATATTTGACCAATAGATCTGCGGGCGACACAAAAGCGCCGCAGTTCCATTTAAATTGAAATGTCTACTCTAAATTCATATAACGTAGATGTAGCTGATGGTGGTTGGTTAGTACAAAATGTTACGAGGTATCTGTTGAATGTTACTTTTGTGTCGAAGGAGCGGTAAGACTGAAGTTTATTTTTTACCGAACCGAAAAGTAGTCCTTTTTGTTAAACATAAACATAAATAATTTATTTGCATAAAACATGGTATACAATGGTGTTAAATAAAATTAAAATACTTCAAACATGTTTAGCTAAGATAGAACATACTTAGCATGCAAAATTTTAGGGTTTAGCAAAATGTTACAAGGCATCAACATTTTTTATCCATGAATTCTTTTAGACTATAGAAATTACATTCACTTAACCACTTGTGCAATTTAATCTTTAATAATCTTGAATAGTAATATAGTAGGTATACTTATCTATTTATTCATACATAGGGGCCTGGGCCTGAATAAAAAGGGATGTTCTCTGAAAAGCAATCAATAAACATTCACCTATGTTAAAAAAAAACTGTCGTTCTTGAAACCGGAAATAAGTTAGCTAACTTAGCCTATTTCCGTTTTGTTAGGATGCATCTGGAAACTTCCTTCTTATCGTATATAAGTAGCTGAAACGTACCTAGTTTATAACCTAGAATGCCAGATAAGCATTTCACTGAGACAAAGACGATTATCTATTTGATGAACACACCACACATCCACATAGTATCCCGAGGACTACTGCGGAATAACATAATGAGCCTCTTTGATGAACGGTTGTCAGATACTAATCACTGGGTAGGAGTTACGGTGGAATAATAAAAATACATTAATGTCCACAAACCATCAAAGATGTCTTTTTTTGCAGCATGGGATGGGCATACCATCGGTGGGCATCTTGCTGCACGAGATAATCAAGCTGATGTACCACGCGAAGACGCGGGATCCCGTGTTCTTCAGGATCGGCACGTGCGGCGGCATCGGCTACGAAGGAGGCACTGTCGTCATCTCCGAGGAGGCCGTCGACGGCGCCCTCAGGAATGTGCTCGAGCTGGTACGTTTTGTCAATTAAACATGTTTTTGCCTTTTCCATCACCGTTATCGCTTATCGCTGATTGAGAGTGTGTAATCTAAAAATTGCTTTAGTGTGGCTATAATGAATAATCGAGATAACATTATATGGTATAAGTATGGTATTTAACTATCCTTTTGTCAATTACAGACGGTATTAGGCAAGAATATCCAAAGGCCTGCGAAGCTGGATAAGCGGCTGGTTCGCGAACTGAAGGGCTTGGCAGACCCCGAGGATCCGTATGACACTGTCACCGGAAAAACCATGTGCACATACGACTTTTACGAAGGTAACCTTTCTCCATTTCTCAAAACCTAGGCCAGTTATAGCTAGGCAACAGTGCAAGTGCGCTTGTAGAGAAATGATTATGCCATTTCTCGTTTGACTGACGACGTTTGACGCTACTGAGGATGTTCTCCTAACGACAGCATTGCCCTTAGACAAAGCTCTATTAATTGTCTAAGGACAATGCTGTCGTAAAGTAAAGTAAAGTCAGTTCCTAGGGACTGCGATGGACTAATTACCAGCCATTCTGTTGAGCTATATATTGTAATGTTGTGTGTATATCTTTTAATTTTGTGTGCAATAAAGAATAAGAATGATTACAAAAGTTTTGCATTGGAACGGATTTATCTTTCGGGCTGAACTCGGGCGACCCGATTGTTATGCTAATGAATGAAATACTTGCCAATGTCACGACATGATCTAGTGAGCTTAACGAATGTAATAATAAAGTGATCACTACCTACACTGATAACTTTACTTTGACTCTACCACGGAAATAAACATTTTAAATATGAAAAACAAGATTTTATAAGTGCTTGATACCGAAAAAGGTATAATGACACTTTTATTTTCTGCTAACTGAACTGGGAAAGGACAAGGTGACGCAAAGGACACATTTGCTCAAAGTTTATCTAAAACAGAAACACGGAAACAGATTGGAATTTGCGTAATAGATAGATAGTTCTCAAGATAAAATCAGCGGACATAAAACATAATTCTCTCGTAGTGTTGTTCTGAATGAGGTCACTAATAAATACTTGTGCGTTGTTGTCATATCAGGTCAGGGTCGCCTTGACGGAGCGTTCTGCGACTTCACGGAAGCCGACAAGATGGAGTACTTGGAAAGCCTTCACAAGTCAGGCGTCGTCAACATTGAGATGGAATCTCTCGCGTTCGCTGCGCTGACGCATCACGCGGGCATCAAGGCGGCCGTCATCTGCGTCACTCTGCTCGATAGGCTGAGGGGAGACCAGGTAACCGAGTTGGCTAATATAATAAACTTCGGTTTGACAGTTACGTGTCGAAAACTATTTGTATACACACACCGCACCAACAAGCGATGACCAAACCTTTCAAAAGTTGGTGCACAGGTGTTGTGGCGCAGCTTGGGAGAGGTTTATGTTCAGCAGTGGACTGCGATAGACCTATTTGACTTGAGTAATTGAGTATGCTACTCTTCGAAACTATTCATATTCGTCCCGAAATAACAGAGAAAACTGAGATGAGAAAAACGAAGCGACTCCTACAATGTACCAATATGTGATTTCAGGTGTTAGCTCCCAAGGAAGTCCTGGATGAGTGGCAACAGCGGCCAACGAAGCTCGTGTGCCGTTATATTAAAAGGTAATTACTTACATAATTGGAATAAATGGAAGACATTTTAACAAATTTTTGTCTGCGCTCTGAAAATATCTAGCTATACGTACGGGAGTCCTCTTTGTGAACTTTACCGTTCTGGAACTGCCTTTAAAATGTATAGCGATGTCATGTATTTACAGGTACCTTCAGATGAAGGGCCGGCTGTCGCTCGACGGGCATGGATCCATCGCAGTGAAGAGCCCTCGCCGGTTCAAGCTGGTGCAGCAGGAGTCGGAGACCTACGACTAAGCAGTCCGCAATCACGCGCACATCATGGAATCTTCTCAAAGCGACGGAATCCGGCTTGCATTAGTTTGGAGCCATTTGTGCTGATCGCTCAAATCTTTATTACGCTCTAACTTTACCTACCTACTTAGTTTCAATTTTATTTGTATTAATATGTTTCTTACGTCACATCTTCAAAAATATATATTTTTGTTGACTATTTTTGAAAGTTTACTTTAAAGAAATCTGGATATTATAAGAAGAATCGACGCTTTTGCCAAAAGATGTAGACTGGATTAAAATGTAATATCATCGAATATAAAGCTTTGCTTTTAACATATGGTTGGGTAAGTGAATGCTTCAGAACAGTCACTATCGAAATAAAAAGTTATACTGGGTCACTCTGCCAAAACTGAAGGAAGGTTACTAGGAACCTAGCTTATTGATATGCATATTATGCACCCTGTACAAATATTTTATTTCGATCTTCTTATTTACTGAGCTAAAATATGAGATATGATGCACTTATTCAACATCAAAACGAAAAGTAGTGTAGATAAAATTATAGCGATCATTTGTGGCAAAACTTAAATAAGTGTGGATTTCTTGTCAAGCTTTACCTTAGTTGACTATCATGATGATAATTATGAAATATTTAATCAATACTCTTTGTGTTGTCTTCTGTCCTATATTATAATGTTTTTGTCAGTGTTCTATATACACTCACTGCTTGCCTATGTCAACGAAGCTAACCAGCTTATCAAGAGGAAAAGCGGTTACCAGGTGGAGCCATGAAACTAGAATTGAAAACATAACTTTATATTTGAAGCAAATGTCAATGTTTCCTGAATTTAGTAAATTAACATTAATTACAGCAAACTGAAAATAATAAGGTAGTTGATGATATTCTGAAAAAAAGTCAATCCTGACACTTGTGCGGATCTCCTGATAAAATTTTAGTTTGTAACTTCTTATGATGTTTTTCTAGCAATCAGCTGTTTTCCTATCGTTCTACTGAAATATTCTAGGAAGACTAAATGGGAATTTTCTGGTGTGTTCGTTAAGTATAAAAAGCCTTGGGACGGCGTAAATGAAACTGAGTGTGTTGCTATGGCTATGATCGCGATACGTTAATATTTTAAAGCTAGGTACAATATTGTACAATTAGGTGTTCGTCTGGTTATGTTGTTGCACAAACTGTATTAGCGACAATTGTGATAATATTTGGCAGTAGTGTTAAATATAAGGACCACGCGGCAAACGTTCCGATTCTTTGTTGGCGATGTTTGCACCACCAGATCACATTAGGTACCCTCACCGTGGTAGATGTGAGTTAACTCTCTAAGTTTCGAGTTCTCGATAGTGGCACTGAAATGCGAACAAACTTGTGAGTCACTCACGTTTGTACCAAGAGACTACCATTGGGATACCACAAATTAAATAAATAATATTTTGGGACAACCAACACACCGCCATCTGATCCCAAACTAGGCAGAGCCTGTACTATAGCAACCAGACAACTGATAATGATAGTAATTAATACATGAACATAGAGATAATAGGTACAACCGAACTTTCCAAATGCTCGTGACAAACAGTGAGCTTTTGTTTTATTCGTTGTAATGTCTATCGCCATCAGACAATCGTACGTTTGTTCCATTGATTTAATGTGCTTCCACGAATGGTTATTGTTGATAATTTATGCACGGAGCGTTGTCAACATATTGCTTTATATGTTACGAATATATAAGAATAGTGTAAGAATTTCCAGTTATCTACGTTGATGTAGTTTTCATATTATTAGATATCTGATAAGACATGTTAATCCTTGAAATTGAATAGCTAATTTTTAAAATAATCTCACAGATTTGAGAGTAACTATTATAACTTAAGTTATTACGAAAAATGACCAAATCTAATCTCAGCCTGATAGATTTTATCTACATTGGAAAATTGACACACAATACCACTAGACCACTTGTGCGCTAGGCTAAAAGTTCATCAAAGAAACTCAACCAAATGAATATTGTGAATCAAAATAGAAGATAATAAGACCAACGCTATGATATGGTATAATATAATTTTAACCATAATAGTCCTAATTATAGTGTTATATTTTAATGTATTTAATATTTATTCATATTATTATATAATATACAACTGTAGTTCAATTTATAGCGCTGTTTCGTTGATAACTGTTCCAATTTAATACATATCTTATACTATTTATCTATTATAACAATTCCTAATGATATCATAATTTTGAGCAGCTTTTGATATATCTTACTTCTTATCATCGAAATTTGCTTAGGTACCTATTATACTGTAACTTTTACAATTTGCAACTTCGTAAACAATATCAAAACATTTACCCTCTTACGTTTATTTAAATTTTATCGAGATTCTTTACTATATACTTTATTTTATACCTAGATACTCAGTATATATTGAAAAACCTTCTTTGGCTTTGTTGTATACCTAATACATAACATTATTTAATATAGAGCAGTGTTGTTAGATGTTAATGAATATTATCGGCCACAATATGAAGTGTTGTTCGTTGCATATCCCTTGTGTTGTATATGTCCGGTTCAGCGGTGACGAGTGGTGATCACATGAACCACAAACGAAACTGTACATCGTAACGAATTAGGTACATATATTTTTATAAAACTATATCTGAATAACCACTTACTTTGAGTATACAAGTTATATACTAGTGTATTTCGTATTTTTGTTTAAATTTAACTTTCTATGTATTGTATTTGTAATTTGTACCTGTACTTTAATCATTTTGCTAATTGGTCATGCCCATAGTACCTAACTGACATGATCTACTCATTTTCCTCATAATCTAAGGAAAGGTCGAAATTAGCACTGCCAGAATCATTACTCTTATTATATGTATTTTATTACCAGGTATATTAAGTATATTGTTTAGTTTCCCTGAAAATATTTCTAAAACTAAAAGAAAAATGTTTCCATGTTAGGAGTGAGTGTGCAAAGTTGCATAATAATATCGTGAATGATGAGTTTGGGAAAATAAACACTATTGCATGTTCATCAATATTTATCTCATAATTGTGTATTTCTTACTTATTTATTTACAATACAATATCGATTAAGTTAACATAAGGGAAGTGGCAGTGAGTTAAGTATTAATAATTTCGTGTACAGCGATACATGGCACCAGAATTATTATTAGATAAGTAAATATAGAGATAACATCGAGTTTTTCCTTTACCTTTATTTTGAAATTTGTTTTAATTACAACTAACGAGAATGTGGTCATCATCAAATAAATAACACATTTAATTTTGATCTATTCACCAGCCCGATCTGTAACACATCGACTGGTTAGAATAAAATCAGAGTATTTAATATACATTGATACAAGCATAATTTTACTTTTTCATAATTTTTTTACTATTCATTATTTGCGAGTGCTGAGACAAGTTAAAGATTGATTATTCTTTACAACTCAGTTAGGTGATGTGTCTACCCTATCCATGATATTAGATTTGCAGACTCTTAAAGTTGAAGGTACTAAACTGGAATATTATGGATTTGCATTATATTT
The DNA here is from genome assembly GCA_950022335.1 of Eurois occulta. NCBI lineage: Eukaryota > Metazoa > Arthropoda > Insecta > Lepidoptera > Noctuidae > Eurois > Eurois occulta. Next base: position 15,647,547 of record OX465487.1, read on the forward strand.
AATCATTCAGTCTTTATAATACATAGTAAACTGTTAAAATGTACTTTTATTGTTGGTTATTCATATAGTTATGATATTTGATGTAAGTACTTAATTAAATGAGCAAATAAGTTATGTGTGCATTTATTTTGAGTTCAGACCAGACGAGCGAGTAAAACTATGTGAGCTGTAGGAACTTCATGAGCGCGTCGTGGATAAGCCGCGGACTGGCATCGCTGTCTGCCGTGTAACGCACGCCCCGCAGCGCACCGTCCTCATTTCTCACCACGCCGTATTCTCCAACGATGAAACCATCTGGAGTTCTCTCTTCTACTCTATACTTCTTAAACTGGCGACCCTCCAACACGTATCCCACCTTACAGTTGTCTTGTTTACACTTTTCAGTGGTCGTGTCTTGTTGTACGCCGTGACTCCTCCCATCGGTGTGCACGCTGATCTTCTCGTCGACTTCGTAATTTTTCTCCGGCTGCTGTTCAACTGTGGTGTCTTGTTGGAACTCATTAGTCACAGTGCTTATGGGAGTCGTGTTCACAGTAGTGCTACCGAATGGAGGATGAGGTCTTCGCCAAGTCGAGTAGTTGGGAGGGATGCTTGAAGGCACGTTTTGATGGAGATGCAAAGACGCAGGTTCACTGTAAAACTTGGAGGGTTCACTATACACTTTAGCAGGTTCACTGTACACTTTAGCCGGCTCGCTGTATATCTTAGCTGGCTCACTGTATATCTTGGCCGGTTCACTGTAGAACTTAGCTGGCTCACTATATATTTTAGCAGGTTCACTGTAAATTTTTGGAAGGTCGTAGTACTGTTTTTGGTTAGGAATGACTTGACTTGACGATATGTACGAGGTACCAGGTTCGTTGTCATTAGTTATTTTGGGATTATCGTGCACTATATTAAAACTCACAGTGGTCAATCTTGGATTATTTTGTCTTTCATCCTGTCGTATATTTGTCAAACCTTGAACGTTTATCGGAGAACGCACTGGTGACATTGTTGCTGTCGGTGGAATGTTTTCGATTCTTTCGTTATATTTTGTAAACTCAGCTGACTTTATAGAAGGTTCGGCTACTGAGTCGTCGGTCTGATAATTTTCACTATTGTAAGAAAATGTTTCAGTACTCGAAAATCGATCTATATTTCTAATCTGTTTGTTTTCCGTTTGTTGATCAACAATCGGTAAAGTTGTAGCACTCTCTTTGTTTTTATTATCATTATTACTAATAGTTTCTAACCCGAGTTTCATCTGAGGCACAAATACCGAACTACTTGTCATATTCATCCGTTGGTTTTGAACGTGGGCTTCAGCTTGTAGATTGATTTGAGGACTCTGAAATCTATGAATTGTTTTCTCATCTTGAAATCTGTTAGCATCAGCTGTCGATGGGACTTTTCTTGCCAATGGTATATCTTGGATATCCTCTTCATATTCGTCTATTTTTGTCGATGGTTCGTTATCGTCGTCATTTTGACCTTTAACCATTAACTCGAATGGGTGAACTGGGTCCGCACTGTGTTCTCTTGTTTCTTTTTTCGCATTTAATTGCTTTATATATTCTATATTAGCACCTACCAGATTTGGCGGGACGCCTGTTACTCCTGTTACCGACATTTCCTCAACTTTGGACATGGTTGGGGGTTGTGCACCTGAGGGAGGTACTTTAGATGGAGCATTTTTCAGATCGTGATCTAACGTACCACCATTATATCTATACGTAGGTTTTCCTCTCCCGCGCCCAACAGCCACTGATGACGTTATTCTAACTGATATAACTTTTTCGTCTGAGGAATCAGGTGAATCTTCATTTCTTGATATTTTTGAAGAATTGTTCATAGGCTCCTGACCGATGCCGATGACGCCCAAATCGTATTGATTTGGTGCTGGGAATGACGCCGTGAAACTTTGTAGGATCTGCAAATAAAGAAAAGTAGTCATTAGTCTCATTATTATACCTATCTATCGAGTCAGTTTACACCAACATTTTGATTAAATATTAACATAATAATTATGATTTGTTTATTTTCCGTTGAAACAAGATTTATTATTTATCGAGGAGAGAGGTTACAACAAGATATACCTAGGTAATTAACAACATCTACTTAGTTAACAGCTTGACGGTTAGGTATCTAGTTATTACAGTTATGCATGACATCACCTTCGTCTTGGAAACGTCGTCTGAGCAATACTTCCAGAACTTGTAGAATAATAAAATAGGTGTCCTTTATCAAAGCTCAGCATGTATCATAGATACTTTACTCTTTAGATGGTTTTAAACGTAAAATGTATCCAACTAGTTCAAAAAAGTAATTAATTATGAAGTAATTATTTAATATGCTATGAAAGCACAAACCGTAACACATCTAACACATTCCGCTCTACAAACTACAGCGAGGAATGTGGGCTGGAAAAATGTTGTTCGCATCAAGGTAAATGAATCTGTAGATAATATATACGATATGAATAAACTGGACGAGTTGCCGCCATGGACGCTCTATCTATGGATACAGATAGTAGGGAAAAGAAAAACGATGTATTAATTGTCATACATTGTCCATACATGTTTTATTCATATTTATCTACGTTCCATTTTTTTATAGTGCAGGAAAGTGTCAACCATCAGGTAGAGTAGTATATACTAAAACAAAATTATAAAATAAAGTCGCTTTTCGTGTCTGTCTGTATGATTATGTGCATTCTTCATCTACACTTCACAACGGATTTTGACGTCGTTTTTACAATAATTTAGAGAATTTATTCCAGAAGGTTTATACAGGGTGTAAACGGACCCTTCACGAAGTTTATTTATCATTATGTACATCAAATTAAGTAACTTTAGGCAAAGTATGTTGCTGGGAAACGACTTTTTTTTGGTTTAAAAATCACGTTTTACGGTAGAACTCAATGTTACGCCACAGATTAGCACTCAAAACATTGTGCTGGTGGATGGATTGAATAGTGCGAGGGTCGTGGTGGAGTTTAAAGTAAAGTTATCACATTAAAAACAAGTACCTACAGACCTATTAAAAGAAAAAGCTTTTGAAAAAGTTGGAACTTTGACCACCAATATTCCCGGAACTAGAAGGTTCGCAGGTATAGTCTAGAATCTGCCAGGGCTGCGAGACTGTTCAAAAGAGATACCCACGGCCCTGGAACATAAAGGGCAAAAGAAGGAACATGTATGGGTTTTAGTCAGAGTAAAAGTCTGACACTCCCTGCCGCTCCGCCCAGAGCGGGAGGAGTCATTTGATGATTTCTCATCCCAAAAAAAAAGGTATAGTGTAGAAAAACAAATTCGCAATGATGAGGAGAACAATGCCTTTCGGCTTCGTTAAGGGCCTTGTTACACCCTTTATGTCATAGCATGTTACAGTTTATACTTGCATTTAAAAAAGAAATGTCATATTTTATCAAGTTGTAGAGACGCCAGCAGGTCAACCTACCCGAAACGGTCAGATTTTCCTAACTAACCTTGAACCTAATGCTTTAGAGATAAAGTTGAAAATCTATTAAAGAAATTTGACAGATTGTACTTAGTAGCTCGATGTGCTGGCGTCTGTACAAACCGTGCGAAGCAGGGGCGATCCGTTAGTCAAAAGACAAAAAGGCTCGCCGTGAAACGTTGACCGGTTAATTTCGCGCACCTCATGACTATAAATGAGTCTCATGTTTAATCTGTGAATCATGATATTATTTTACAGCAGTTTTGTTTAATTACCTACTGAAAATTATTACAGCCCATGTGGCAATGATTATGTTAAACACATTGTTATTACTATACCTATAGCGCACTATACGTGCGAAATTTATTGCGTGAGAGAAATGTCAAGCAAGTTGCTGGCAGTCTGAATTTACTTAGAGGTACCTATATTAAAGATAAATGTACCGATCCATGTAAGATTGGCAACAATTTGCTTACAATTCATACATTGGAGGCACATAAGTAGGTATTCAGATGTATTGCCATTCGGAATTGTTTTCTTCATATTAAAACCAGATCCACATATTTCGCAGGTCAGCACGGATTGGTTACTTTTTATATTGTCATGTGTTACATTTCCTTGTCCATACGTCACAAGCTCCGTGTTACCATGTATGAACAGATTATAATATTATTGATTTTGCTTGCTTAAATCTTTCATGAACAAAATACGAGTTATCTATCGAGGTATATATCTAGGTGGCTCTCTAACACTTAGTCAAACATATCTCAGTAACACTTAGTCAAAAACTTTTGTTAATGCGCAGTCCTTGAGTTTAGCAAAAAACTATTCAAAATTAATTATTTGATAAGGTCGCGCTTACCTAAGGCAGGGATTACTCAATAGTTAGGTAACTACGTAACTTTAACTGCAGATCTAGACTACCAGATTACACAGTTAATCATAGTTACTGAATAGTTTGTAATATTTAATATTACTAACGGAACGTACCTATAATGCCAAAACATGTATTATAATTATAATGTCAAACACAATTGAACTTTGTACGTTGAGTTTTTTGTGGTCTACAACGACTTAGATTAGAATAGCTTAGGGATTCAAAACAAATTGCGCCTGAAGAACTAACATGTCTATCACGAAAGAGTAAATAATGTATGAGGTCAATAATTTTTTAAGCAAGATACCTAAACATACAAAAGGAATTAAGCTTCAGCCGTTGAAATGTTTGCGTCAAACACAAATAAAGGAATGGCAGTAAGTAGTACCCACCTAAGTTAATGCTTACAGGAACTAAGCTTAATTTAATAATTCAATTATCATGCGTCATCTGCGCTTTGATATTTGGTCAGCTAGTCATAATAGTGTCCAGAGCGGAAATTAGTGGCAAGAGCGTGTCTGGTGGCTGGCGGGCGGTCGGGCGGATGTAAGGACGCAGGCGCAGGCGACGCTGTCAGTGACCGCGTGGGCGTCCTTGCCAACTCGCACCTAACTATACTACTGCTCTTGTGGTGGACTGAACCGATTATATTGTACTTGTACTGAAAGACTTGAACCAAATAAGCCTAGTTCGTAATATGCTGAATTAGGTTTAGGTTAGCTAGACGAATAAGGGCTACGTATAGATGTTTGTTTCTACAGACATCCTGGATAGGGTTCCTTTTAAGATCCTTAACATGAACTCCATAATGTAGCTTCTTCACAGTTTCAACCATAGAGAATGTAACCACGGTTCAACTGAATGATAGTGGACGATGTGCTCATTGTAGCTGTTGCTAATTTGCTTCATTTTTTTTTATTATGAATTTGGTATATATTTTTACTTCAAGTACTTTACAAATTCTGCTCCACACAAAATTATATCAAGCTTATCAAAATGATACATTCATGCATACATTAGAAAAGTATATTCAAGTACCTTAGTATCTTTTTCAACATGGAGTTTTTGTTGGCTAGCTAAGCACCAGTAAATATTATAACGAGACAAAAAACTGAACTTGATTCCATCGGAATTCTTTAACAAAAAGTTGGACACTTGTAGTACACGGGTGTGAAATGTGAAACAGATAGGTACAGCACCTACATGTTTATTAATGTGACATCGTTATTCATTGAGCACATGTTGAAGTTCTTGTCTTTTTTCGTATGAAAATACTTTTAAAAATAAGAACACTGAAATCCATATCGACCAATTCCATTCTTGGAAAGGCCTAGCATCCGGGATCAACATACGTTCAGGTAACTACCGAGACCTGAGAATTAAACCCCTTCGAGAATTGAAGTGTATCTAGTAATTAATTAGTTAAGGTCCGTAATGGCTCAGTGTAGCGGCCGCGACTAACGAGTTGTAGGGATCGTACCCAGACAGGCACATAAGTTTGTGTAATTTATTTCATCACCATCATGTGACATCTACCCGCGTGGTGTCCACTCTCGAGGACGCCTATGCCACAGCAGCGCGCACGTTATAGGCTTATGCTAGTAATCAATTAACATTTTTGTTAAGAAAATAGAACTTATGTTAGTAGTGGGTGGAGCGGTAGCAGGCGAGGCGGCGCCGAACGTGCGGAAGCTAACAACAATCCGCTATGAAGAAACAAACCGACCTTACATTAAATCTAAAAGTGAATATGAATGTGACCTTTAGAAAAAATGCTCTACAAATACAAAGTACTTACTTTGTATGTTAATTAAGTAATCGATTTTCAATGTTAGCAATTAATAAAGAAAATACTTATGCGAATGAAATTTATACTGAGTTAAAATGTGTAGATAAAAAAGTCTGTTTGTTACATAAGTCATCTTTTCACTTCTTATTTTAACGGCTGTACGAATTTGGGACAAGCACACGGATAGACCTGGGTTAGGATTACTTAGGATATATTATGTTTAGACATAGTACATACTTATTATCCCAGTACTACATCCCCGTGGGATACGAACGATAGAAACTATCACAAATTTCCGTGCGTTCAAGCGTTTTTGCCATACCCTTTTATTGGAATCAAATATAACAGCTAACAACTCAGGACAGGACCCATTAATTATAATATTTATTCGTTGTGCTAGGCAACTGGGTTTATCCCAGTTGTAAACGTCCCTTTTTGCCTATTGGCCTTGTTTCGTTCTGTCTCCTGCTGATATGGAGGGAAGTGGAAAATATGGTTTTCCTACTCCTCCGATATACTTTTCTGATTAATTTCGTTGCGGGATAAGACAGTTAAATTGTTACTCTGGGACTTCGTCGAGCTTCATTGTCTCGACGCTTTTCTGGTGGTCGCCACTGTTGATTCTGGTTTTCAGGAGTTACAGTGGGAATAGTGTGGCGGGCTTGTCCCAATAAAAGAAATCCCCGTGGGATAATTTCTGACCTACACGCGGGCGAAGCCGCGGGCAAAAGCTAGTTCGTCGTATTTGTCGATACATTAAATTAGTGTAACGAATATTTTATTTAAATGTATAACAAGATGTCTTAATTAAATCTTAATGGTCTTTAGGTGCGCAAATACCGTGAATTTGGAATGTAGCTTACTGTGACTGAGAGTGACGCATTTAGGAAATACCAGTGTTGCGCGCGGAAGTTCTTGCTTGTTGCTTCCAGGGAAAATACTTACGTAGGTGCCCTAGATAAATATTTTCCTGGTTCCACTAGGAAATAACAGTTAGCAGTATGATAGGAACTTGCCAAAATCTATTCTATACTAACGAACCCAGTAGAAAAATTAGTGGACCTTAATAGTGGTTTGGTTTGGATAACGAATTAACATACAAACATAAACTCACGGGTTTTTCCCATGAGGGTAGGCAGAAACCACAGAACGCCACCTGCTGCGATCTTCACATAATGCTTTTGCTTCGTCCACGTATATACATCTGGTCACAGTTTCGAATACTACGCAACGAAGCTGGCCTTTCTGAAGAACTCACCTATTTGGATAAAGAACTTATTAATACAAATATGTGCTGATCTATTTCTTCTTAAAGATTACAAACCTAACTACTTACTATAACGCCTCTTGATTGCTTGAATCCGTCTACCTACACCTACTTACAGTTTGTTTGTTCGTTTTGATAGACGTACAAAATACAAATATATCTGTTTGAGAGAGACTGATATGTAAAGTCTGTAGAAGGTGTTGCGGGGTATGGGCATGGTTACCATTTTGAAATTTGCAAAAAACTGCGGACTTTTTATTTTTAAACTTTTAATTCCTCGGTAGTCATTGAACTATTGTAAATGTCCGGACAAATGACAAGGCCGGAAGGAGGGCCAAAAACCCAAACCTCTCCGGACAAATCCGTTCGGATGGTCACCCTAAGCATGTGCGAAGTGAGGCGGTGGGCGCCACACACACCTGCCCGCGCCGTGACAGTGAAAAACGCGAAGGCCACAAGCTTGTATAAAAACGAAAAGTAAATAACACGTTAGTGTAGCAGTGCATAAATCATTAATCCTAATTTGGTTATTATTAATCATAATCACTAAATAGGTTCTGTCGTCGGTACCTACATGAGAGATAATTCTATAAACGGATTCAGGTTTTATTAAACTTAGTGTACAGACACTACAGACCTACAGACGTTGTGCCAGAAACTCATACAATTAAGTATTCAAATTTAGTGACCATGTCAGTTTAAAAACTTATATTCAAGTTGTAGTTTAGTATTTACAACATGATTCTAATGAGTAGTTAATCCTACTTGAATACTTTTGAGTAGGCGCTACGGAAGATCTTTAACAGGTAAAGGAGAGGAGTGTTCCACTGGGAGAGAACTTCGGCCCTCCTTTAATTTCCAACCATAACTAGACTGTTTAGCCCTACACATACTCCGCTCCTATATAAATAAACCAAGTGTGAGTCGGACTCGCGCACGAAGGGTTCCGCACCATTACATATAAAAACGGCAAAAAAAATCATGTCTGTTGTATGGCAGCCCCACTTAAATATTTTTTAAATTTGTTTTTTAGTATTTGTTGTTATAGCGGCAACAGAAATACATTATCTGTGAAAATTTCAACTGTCTAACTATCACGGTTCATGAGATACAGCCTGGTGACAGACTGACGGACAGACAGCGGAGTCTAGTAATAGGGTCCCGTTTTACCCTTTGGGTACGGAACCCTAAAAATATGAATTAAAAACAAAATATGAATGGCATCGCGTTGCGTCGCTGTCCATTTTATTGGATTTATCTTAGTAAAAAGTTTTTCATAACATAGGTACTGCAATTTTCTTCAGAGTAAATTGCATCATATTCAAAGCACGACAATATTTTTAAGGTTTATTTTGAGCTATTGATATTGATATTTTCAAATAGAGACATAAACAGTACAGTTACACGATGTTTATTATTATAAGGGCTGTTGTTTTGCTTTTAATTGCGTTGAGATACTCAGGAAATTACATTACTTATGCATAAGGTATATGGTACTGTAATGAATTTACATACTGCAAAATGTATCAACCGAGTAGACGCTGCAGAAAATGCTATATAGGTTTGTTGGTAGATGAGAGTTTCACAGGGTTCTTACACAAGTAAAGGCAACTATCACTATCGTGTCAGCATTTTCCAATGTTAACTGTGTATTTCTGAGAATTCAGAATAATATTAATTGATACCAGGTGCTACAGAGCTACAGTATGTAATTTGATTAAGCTACAATTTGCCAAGGGCCTTGGACTTATAGCTAACAAAAGGTATGAATGACATAACGTGTAGGTAGGAGAATGCGTTCCGGTAACTTTAATTATTGTACTAGACTTACAAGTCTTACACGATGTACGACTAAATGTTTTCTTAGTTTAGAAACAACCTAAACTAAGATAACTTTTAAAAGTACATCTTGTGTTCGAGTTGTGACGTGCGTACACTTCATTTGTGTTAACGTTTATCCAAAAATTTGGCAAATAGCTGTCAAATATTTACCTATTTTAATTAATTTGGCAATATAATACCTATAGTGAGCTAGAATATTAGTAATGAATTGCAATTAAAACAAAGAATTTGATGTTGTAACCGTTTTAGGTGTAAAAAAGACATTTGGAAAGTTTCCAAATACTTCTTTTTACATCTAAAACTAAATATTCAGTGTTACGATATTAATTATACATTTCTTAATCAATAGTTTCAATAGTTAGCCATATTTCTATTTCCATACAGTAATATTGCCAAATTAATCAAAACAGCCAAATATTTGACAGCTATTTGCGACGTTGCCCACTCTTCTATATAAACGCTCTTATAACTAATGCAAGCCTTTCGGTCATTTGGTTTAAATTCACAATTTTCTTTAACTCTAAGCCTATTTATTCTTATTTGATAGGCTGATTTTGTTTTATCTTAATTACCTAGCTACTTGAGATCTGTAGCTGCCGATAAGAGTCGCACCAGGAATAGAAAAAAAACAAAAGCCTAGTTGTTTAGAAACTAATAATGTCCAATAAAATCCTGATACTCTGAATTCGAACAGTGATGATAACGAATAAATACTCGACCCTTGAGAAGTGTGCAGGGCTAAATAAATCTTACAGTACATTCTAAATGCACGCTCAAGAAAAACCAGAGCCAGTCGCTAGTTTAGACTTGTGCGAACGATTAAGGGCGTTCCTTTAGATAAAAGTGCTCGTCGAAGGCCGCCTGCTGCGCTGGACAATGCGCGAATATTGCCAGTTAATTGAAAGATTGTGGCAACTGTCGCACCTGCGTCACGTCTATCACCTCACAATACACTTTAACTTGTAATACGTAAGGAATCTATTTATCATGCCATTGGAGTATTGTCGGAAAGCAATGACTTGCTTGTGCAGCAGTATGATCGGTTGATCACAAAGTAGAAAATAAAAAGTATAACGAAAGAGTAGCTCTACAGTTAATATAGTTAGTATTCCATGAAGCACATAAATAGGACTTGGATGGAACCGACAGACAATTGCTTAAATAGTAACTACCTATAGGAATTGCAAATTTGCAAAGCAGTACTAGACTTTTCGTAACCTAGTTGCATTTTCTCAGATTTAGTATGACTTCCTTGACCTCACGGTCATTGTTTTCTGCACAAATAGTAGCTGAGGTAATGTAATTGCAAATTGCAATCGGCAAAGTTATTTGTGGATGATAATAATGGTCAGCTAGACAGCCGATCAGCCAATTTAGTGTTTCCTTGTTATATGGCTTCATCCTGTATGAGTAACTTCGTTTTTCAGTACACTTGATGACTACTTCACCAGTGTATTGTTCGTTGACGATCCGTACTAACGATCCGCTTAAACACATCTGTGATCCTAGGACACTTAGCTTTTAATGTGAACCCTCCTAAATTTGAATTTGCAACGCTCATAGCCCCTAGGACATTTGTCTGAAAAGATATTTATTATTAGTAATTCTTTGTCTTTATTATCCATATATGGTCTGCGGACAGTGGACGGGGACCGAGCAAACCAGTTCTGATTTACCAGATCGTGCGGTATTTTAAACTCGAATGCAAATAAATTGACCCATGATAAAGAACTTGAGAGCACAAAGAAAAGATGGCGCATACCGATCTGTAAGTATTGTAGTTTACTATTCAGTCTTCGCATTGGAGGTAACATTACCTACAGATATTATTTAGTTTCAACATTATTTTACGATGGAAATTACTGCAATAAATACCTAATGGGTTTTATTGAGTTTAATACAAAGTTACATAGCCAAAAGTTCTATTCCAGTGTGGTTTTTATTTGTGTTGTAGCTCTTGTAAATTTGAACTTAAAAACTGTACTTAGTTATAAGCAATTTCTAAGAATATTGTTGGATTAAAGTTGGATGAATAAATAAGATTTATTCTACTAATCGTGGTATTTTAAAGTATAGCGGAAACGATGTGAAACTTTAATTCTCTTAATTACAGCTGTGAATCGATCGTGTGTTAAATTACCCTCATGTAGCAATTACCACTGAAGATTATTTACATTCATGTTAATATTCTAGCAACAGCGACTGCAGCATGAAGTAGTCTGGTGAGCATAGCAGGTTCAGAACCGGATATATATTTATTTTAACATTTTCCTCCGTATGGATATTTGGAGAATAATTTAAATGTTTTGTTAATGAAAAGTACCCTTCATAAAATATCGACTGGGATTTACGAGTATGGACGTTACGTATATGCAATATAAATGAGTACTTATCTTTACTGAATCACAGGAAGTAATACCGAAGATACGCTTCTCATGGTTTAAAGTTTAAACTGATATTATCGAAAATAAAGCGGAGAATGTAAGACAATATCACGTCCATATATACGAACACGCCTACCTGATGCTATTTTATAAAAAGACCAGGAAGTGCTCTAGACCCGTTTCGCCCTCAGCTGAAACGATATTAGTGTGCGAAGCCGATCCAGTTTGTTTAAAGATCACTCTGACATTTATCATACAAATATGTTTACTTTGAACTTGCGAAGGGCGCTGCAGCCACCTCGCCGTTGCTAAGTGACTTTTCTAGGCTATTTTTGTTAGCCGGGTTTATACGCTAAACTAGTCTGACTTATAGCAGTGTAGGATAGTAGACACTGCAAGTAAGGATTCCTTCGATTTATTCAAGTTCAACATGGGGAATTGCAAGCAAGATCATTGATCACGTTCAAATGATTTAACGTATTGCATAATAAAAATGACTTTATTCATGAATGCTTGCTTTAAAACAAAACTATGTAACGAACAAGAATTTGTGTGGCATACTACAACTAAAAAACCCGACTACTGAATAAAATGTAGCCTATGTTACCTGGGCCATAATAACGAATCGATTGACACCTTATTCATCAAAATCAGATGAATAGTTTAGGCGTTACGGAGATCATACGTAAATACATACGTGGACTGCTAAAATCATAACCCTTCCTTTTGGCTTCGCCGTAGTCGGGTAAAAATAGATGTCTGATTATTATTTAGTGGAGGTAACATGTGAATGTATTTAAATGTTATTCATCAACCTTGCTGCAGTGACATGCAATTAAAAATGTCCGCTAGTGTGTTTGCGCCTTATTAGCTTATTCAAAACGTGTTGGGAGTTTTTCACTTATTAGTAGAAATCAGATTACAATTTATTTAAATTATACTCATTACAATGTAGGTTTTATACGTAAGATGTATCGATGAATGGGTAAGGACATACAGTGGGATGTTGTTCAACAATAAGTCGGAATTTTGTTTTGTTTTTTTTTTATTGAAATTGATGCGAATGTATTTTAAGCTGTGTTAATTTATAGGCCTAGTAGCCATTGATACGAAGAGTTATGTACTTTTATTCCGAAGAGAGTTACTAGCGAAGGTGACTAGAGATACTGGGACTAGAAAAGATCGAGGGTTACAATCATTAAAAGTGAATTCGACTTGAGGCACAAAAATGAATTGAAAGAAGAAGGAATTTAATTTAAATATAACAACAATTACCGATACCTATAAAGGTAGGTATTTTTATGGCCAAACTAACAGGTTGGCAAGGCACCCTCCTTAGGAAATTTATGATGCCAGGGACTATCTTTATTTTTGGGGTAGAATAAAGTTAGATACGCGTAGGATAATATGTTATTAATGCCCACCTACCTACCAACAACATTTGCATTTTGATCAAGTTATAGCTAGATTAAGTAGATTGAGAACTAGATCGGAAGTTGGAACCTTAAAGTTTGATCAAAGGATAAAGTAGTTCAGATATTTAGACTACCTACCTAACTGAACAAACAGGCAGTTACTAAGACAGAAACTTAGTTAATCAATACGTTGTATAAAACTTGTAGTTTCCGTGACGATATCTAAAATTATGAACGCATTTGTTTATTTACAACATTCAAAAAAAAACTTATTGCTAAAATGCATAAGGCGTAAGATGAAATAATTATAAATCATATCATACCAGAAGAAAAATCCATAGCAAGTTGTAACTCATTTCGTAGCAGGACAACGCCGCACCTTAACTAATACACTAGTTAGGTCTACTGTATCGATAATGCCATGTCCACTCTGACAGGAATTACTAGCAAACACATCTTATTGACGGGGACAAAGGGGAGGCGTTATGTGGGGCGCATGGGACTGTGGTATAGGGCCGATCCAGGACTCGATGCAACACTAAGCGAACTCCTCTGATTCGCTATTCGACACGAAAAAGCGATTCGCTTCTACTACACGAGTGGCCTGCGCGCGCGCCGCGATCAACTACTCCACTCAACAGTACTGGTGACCTTAACAATTAAGAATTATTTTATTAATGCACTTTCTTATGACGTGTTACGCCGACGGCTCGAGAATATGAATCGACATCTATGATGAGACAAAGAGCGTTTTGTACGGTAATAATTTATTGGTGTTAGCAATTTAATTAATAATTATTTTATTGCGAGTTGAATAATTTACAAAATAAACAATGATCAACTCTTTTTCTTTGGTTAAGAATGTAGAGAGATACATAAATAATAAAATTTGAAATAAATAACTTAAATAGGTGTAGGATAGTGGACCGGTTGTGTTAGTGCCCATAATAAGGATCGTGGTCGTGCTGATGCTGCGGCTGCGGGGGCGCGTATTGGGGCGCGTATTGTGTCTCGGCGTACTGGGGCTGGTACGATGGAGCCTGCAAGAATAACATAATTCAATGATTGATAGCTGATAGGTTTTTGTGATCTCGGTGTGTCTAAGAATGTGTCCAAATTATCACATTTATTATATCAGGAAGACGCTACGATAAATCTCATCACATTTGACTTGAATAGCTGACTGGACCTAATTTGAATGAATAGTTGAGGCTTACATTATCTGCCTTCTAAAAGTCAGTAAGTAGGTAATTCATTTAGGTCCTACTTAGGGGGAGGAAGTTTTATAACATTTGAATACGGGTTATCGTTGAACTAGCAGATAACATTGTTTTAGCACACATTTTAGCAATTACCTAGGAAGGTACATAAGTTTACACAATCAATTAAAACATCATTAGTATCATTACTTAAATTATTTTTTGACCTAATAACTAAACCTTTCGCAGTTAGCATAAAACTTGAGGAATTTGTTAATTGCATTAGTAATTAATCGAATCTTTTGACTCAATTAGAAGAAATACATCTTAGAAGCATAGTCATCTTTTTGAAATCCAGTCACACTTAGCTACTTTTACTAATCAAATACCTTTACCATTATGTAGCTGGTTTATGAATGCCCAGTATAGGTAGGTACCTAACTATAGATATTATACATCAATTCTTAGAATATTAGTTACCTATGTATCAAAAGCACGGAAGGGAAACTAGTATTAGCAGACCGTACATATTATATTGTATTTTGCGTCTGCAAGGCGCCCACGATTTTAGTGTGATTTAATTGCTTACTTATTACTGATTGTATGGTAGGTATGCAGTCACTGCTAATGATTTCGTCTTGCGGTCTCGCCGAATATACTCGATCGCACGAAGCGTGGTTCAATGTCGGTGTTAAAAAACAATATCTCTTTTGGCAAACTAGTTTTTTTATTTTGCTTTGGAAGGGCATCTTGTAGTTCAACCTCTGAGGTTGGCTACTGCTTAACCGGGCAAGTCCTGTGGATGCCTTGAATGTAAGGCCTCCAGCCAGGGGCGTAAAACTACTTATAAACTAAGCGAGCACTCGCTAAGGGCACCCCCTGTGGGGTACGAGCCTCGGCTTAGGGCGTCGCTGGGGAGGGCAGCAAGGGGACAGGCTGGATCTGAATTAGATTATTTAGGGGCTGGTTTAAAGCTACTGGCTCAGCGTCGCGGGCTGGCTCTGGCAAGGGACGGGGGGGAACGTTACTGGCACGTCGCGAAGGACCTCGACGGCGAGGTCGGAATGACGGCGGTCTGGTTTTGTATTTTCTAAGAGGACTTGTTTCCCTACTACTTTCTTGAAGGAGGGTAATAGGGTCATCGGGGGTGACAAGGGCATGCCGAGGACGGCGAACTCGACTGATACAGGATGGATCGTATCGGGTGGCCGAAGCGATCACGGGGTTTTTGTGCTTGACAGCACCGCCAAAGAAGCGCTTAATGAACTGAACTATGGTAGGCAATCTAAGGTCTAAATGGAGACTGTCATTACGGACATAAGGGGGGGCACCAGTGATTTTCCGGAGGAACCGGTTCTGTAAGGTCTGCATCCTATAAATGTGACGGGGATGGGAGTGGGCAAAGACGACGCAAGCGTACGTCATAATGGGGCGGACAACTGCGGTATAAAGACGCAACTTGCACTTGAGTGACAACTTGCTCTTAGCAGTGATCAAGTAATGGAGTCTACTAATAGCAAAGGCAGCCCGGTTACGGGCTGCTTTTATATGTGCCGCAAAGGACAGGTGGTGCATGGTCAAGTATGACTCCAAGATACTTGGCTTGCTTCTCCCAAGGGATAGGCTTGCCGAACATGGTGATAGGTCTGGGAGGGAGACATTTTAACCGTGATTTGAGGTAGAGGACTGTCTGACTTTTGTCGGGGTTTACTTTAGCAAACTGGTAGTTGCTCTGGAATATTATTGTAGGCCATTTAGTTCACTATTGGGCTGGTATGCAACACACTGATACATCAAGAGTAGGTAAATTCCATCATTATTTCAGCCAAAGGACCTCTCTGGACATAGGCGAATAGCCCGTGGTTAATTCAGTCAGGTGTACCGAGAGCATTGGAGAACCCTACATACCTACCCTATAAGTAATCCTATAGTGCAAAAACGCTGATAAACCCCTATAACTTAAGTCCCTATGTACACACTTTCATGAAATAACATACCTGATAGTTATAGGCAGGTTTCTTCTCCCCATGACTATGTTTCTTCAGCACCAAGCTTGCCGCGATCAACTCCTTCACCTTCAGTTTGGTAGACAGGAAGTTCGCCGCCAAAGCTTTGTTGAAAGCTTTCAGTTCCTTGATCTTCGCCTTGACCGCCCAGAGACCATCCTTGAGCAAGTCCAGCTTGCCCGGAGGCATGTCGTCGTCTTCCTGGTACTCATCGTGGTCGTAGGTAGGTGTGTCGTACGCCGCTCGGAGGAGATGCTGGTCTTCGTCGTCGAGATCGGCGTAGCGTGGCATGTGTCGCGAACACACTTCAGGAAAAATAAAAAATTAATCAGTCCAATTACCTACGTTATTTCATGCAAACGAATCAGTTACTCACATGTTCATTAATCATTTCTAGAAATGTTTAGACGAGTGTCGAGTGATGGGATGATTGATTGCACACGTTGTTTGACTAATGATTTGTTAGTTAAGTCGTTCTAACAATGTTGTAGCTACTACTTAAATAATTAAGTTTATTCCGCTATTCATTAATGATATTCATTAACACCGCATGGTATTAGTGCAAATATTGAATATGATACATCATTTTAAATTACGACAGGCATTGAATATTGCACGAAACGCAGACATTACTTACCGGAACTGATGAAAAGTACGAAATAAACGAATTTGATGCACATTTTCTATAATTTAATAAGAGGCGGATCTAGTTTTAACACGTTTGTTCAAATGATCTGACTTCCTTGTTTCTTTTGTTTGAGGTAGATAGTCATTGACTTATTAATTAACTAAGACTACCCTCAACCTTAAAACAAAATAGTACCGTAGTGACCGTAGTCAAAGTTAAGGTAGTTTCACACGATACACACCATAGATAGCTAGATCTGTTTGGTATACACGAATATTATTTGCGTTAAGTGATGGAATGAAAATCGTTGCAGTTTTTACTTTAGTATCTCTTAATCATTTATGAGTTCAGGGGGTGAATGTGTAAATATGATTAAGTGATATGTCTATCATTGGCTGATTGCATTATTTCAAGTTTTTTTTGCTATTTCCTTTGATTTACAAATAATGTTTTATCTACATATCGATCAAGGTCGAATTAATGATTGATAGTGCAATTATTGGTTATTGTACGACGCATTATATTACTGGAAGTCACATTATCATTGAACATAATTAGTTACGCGTATATTATCTAGATAAATCAAACAAAAACCAACAAGTGGTGCTCAGCTAACATTAAGCGGTTATGTTAATTATATCTTACTGGCCATATCGATCGGGTGTGTCGAAAAAATGGAATAAATAAAGCAATTACTTGAATTATGTACATATTTATTTACTGGATGCGGAATACTAAGTAACGTATGAACACGTTGTATCTAAGTAGTAATTACAGGTTTCTAATAATTATAAATAATAATATATGACATTAAGTACATAGAGGAACGACGGAATATGTTTGTCCGGAAAGAGTCTGAATGTAACGTACCTAATAATCAATTTCATAGAACTACATTAGGTACTAGTGACCGCCCACGACTTTGAGTTTTAAAAATAATAATTTTAAATTAAAACTAGTACAACATCTTTGTAAAATAATAAATTGATTAAATTCAATATAGTTTTACCTGTTTTCAAGATTGGCAAGGATAATCGAATTAAAATCAAACTACCTAGGTACCTACAGATCTCTCAGGAAAAGTATGCACTTCAGCAAATATCGTCTATTTCCGAAAATATGATCACGCGATGATGAGAACTAATATAGTGTTGCTACAACCACGCTTGCCTATTTGCATAACCGTATACAAAATACACGAATCACTAATACAATCTCAAAAACTAAATCAAAACTTTCAAGTGACAGATGACAATGGGGACCGGAGAAGGTAATCCAACAGATAGATGGTGTAGCCACCGCCACCAGTCACAGCACAGCACATTAGGCTACAATGGCTTCATAATGCACAATGAAAGATGCACTAGTAGGGTCAGTTTCCACCAAGTGGAAACATCCTTGTGAACTTAATTGATGTCACTAAATAAAAAACTATATCAGTATTACATGTGAGTATAAAATTAGTCTCTTTGAGCGTGCTTGAGGATGCGCGAGCTCCCCGTTTTAGATTTTTTCTGGTTGGGGGAAACTGCCCCTAGAAAGCGCGGCAGTATATAACATAGAACTGTGGCGCGTAGCTTGAACTGTATCTTGTTGTAAAGTAAATAATGAAAAAAACCGTTTAAAGCAGAGCAATAATTTGCAAATAAAATCTTACTTATTCTTATTTCTAATAATTGCACTATAGAATTATGAGAAATAAATTTCACAAATTACTTATTTGTTTCTAATTACTTATATCATGGTTTTATGTAAACTACGTAATTTTTCTAGGACTGTTTTACATTTACCAACATAAGTACATATAAAAATAAATAAAAAACTTAATGATTAATATCTTTGCTTGACAAAGTAATGGAAGACTTTAACTAAAGATAGGAACACCAAAAATTTGGACAAATATAATTAACATTTGCGACGGATAACATAAGTCATTATAACATTCTTAAGATAATAACTACTTCCTTGTCGCACATACAATTACATAGTGGCTACTTAATGTGTAACATTTATCTTAAAAGATATAAATTAATGAGTAGGTAGTGACTAGTGAGTACGTCAGCCGAATATTTTTGGGTCGATTGATTTTTTTCGGTCAGTCATAATTGTGTAATATGATACCGTGACTATACTTAAAAACGTGCGTATAGACAGTTATTTTGGTGCGATATTTCCTTATCAAAAATATTATTTTCTTAGTTTATTTGTAAAATGGTGATCGATTATGATTTAGATAACTTTTAATATCCATGAAATTGGTTCTAGTTTTGTCTAATTAAAAACTGGATGATAAGGATGGTCTTTTAATGTTATATTATAGTCGACCGCACGACGCGCGTCGGTGGTAATTCTTTGACATTAGAGCTGGGCCTCAATTCTGCTATTTTTATAAAATTCGACATTCCAACACGATCCCATTGTCATTTTGCTTAAAGTTCGTAATCTGCTAAATTCATAATGGTCGATCATTGGTCGGTCAGTGGTCTCGTAATAGAATTGTGTTATAATGACATTGTAGTATTGCCATTATTATAAAATTCCTTGGTAGAAATGATTTTCGAAAAACTACTACTAAATTTGAACATCTATTCATGTGAGATTTTATTTATATATATTTTTACATATTATTTATTAGTATTATAAGCAATCTGAAGTAGTAAGAAGTTCGTAAATAGCAAAAAAACATTAAATTTATGTTATGTTTAGCTGTCAAAGTCAAATGTGACATTACTTTGACGTTTATCTGTTTATTTATTTCTAGCAGCCGGAGCCGGTGTTTTGTTATGTTTTTACATTTAAGTGTTTTTATTAGATTTTTCTTTGTATATTTAAATTCCCTTTACAGAGAAGCCTATATTTATTGATTTTATACAAAATGGTGCTAATTGAGCAAATGAAGGGCGAAGTTCATCGAAACGATATTGTATGAAGTGCGCCCAATTTTTAAATTGGGTATCGGTGGACTGCCCCAATAAAACGCCGGCAGAATGGCGCACAGTAAGTAGGTACCTAAATACAGTATAATTAGGTATGCATTATAAAATGTATCATTATTGTAATATTTACACTTTTTTTAGTTCTAAGTACAATGAATATAAGAGTAAAATGTTAAAGAAAATTAAATCACAGAAGAGTCACATAAGTGCAACAGGTTACTCATTGTATGTACCTACAAACATACCCACAATAAGTATTAAGGAGCATTGAAAACAATACAATAAAAATTAATATAACCCCTCCAGCTAAGCTTAAAACCTTTGTTAGGTGTAGACTCACATCAGTGGTAGTACATTGGGCAGAATTTGACATCTTGATTGTAACTCAGATCAGATACTGAGCGCTAGGTTACACATCCTATTGAAGTGTTGTAACTATTGTATTAAAGTTAAATTTGTTTTCATAGAAACTCCGCAGAATTATAATGTCATCAGATTCTGAGTCTGACTAATGTTTTCTAAAGTATGCAAGAGGTTTTGTCAGATTATTAAAAGATAAATGAAATCTATTTAAGGAGGAGTCTATGTCCATCAGTGGATTCCAAATGGCTGTAATGATAAATGATTAAATGAAACAGTGTTTATAAAAATAGTATTAATTTATTTTAAATCATATTTAGTACAATACTGTGGATCTGTAAAAAAGAATTAAATCATTTTAATAATAATTAGAGCATTTTCGCACTTCACTAGAATATTGAGGTGGGTTTACATTACATATCTGCTAATTTAATTTATGTATTTCTCCACAGTCTGTCAACAAGAGCCTGCTGCAGTGCCCGACCTTCAAGAAGATCCCGATTCACCCTTTGATGGTCTTGATGATTAGGTGCTGCTTAATTATTTTCCTCCTAAATTAAAAGACTGATTAGTGATTAATGACATGACTGTTATTATTTTCATTATATATGGTAAAATTTGTTATTTGTTTTTGAAATGATGATTAAAATATTATGATAATTTAACTTGGATTTGTTTTATTATTTAAATGATTTTCACATTTTTCAATTGGCTTGAAAGTCAACTTAAATATTGTTAAATAAATATTTAGTTTATGAAATAAAAAGTAATTGAAATGTTGATTTTTTAACATAGTAGTAGTATCATTTAAAATTCCAACTTCATTATATTCCAAAATAATGAAATAGAAATCACATACCTATTGCAAGGCCAAGTGCTTCTGCATAAACTTCATCAGGCAGGTGGCAACGGTGCTCTTGCCATGTTTGCAATATTGTGCAATATGCAACATGCATTCACAATCTTGCCTGCAGTTGTTGGACTATAACGTAAAGCATGTGCTGCAACGCTGCAAGCAAACACCTGCAAAAAATAAATTTACTTTTATACAACCCCATTTTACTGAACGTCTTATTACTTTTAAATACTCACTGTTCTTGACATATAGGTACAAGAACTGTTGCATCTAAAGTTCTATAACAAGAAATTCATTCAATACCTCTCTAATGCCTGTTACTTCATTAATTGCTCCTGATACAGTAATTTGTGAAACATTATGGAGGGCAATCTGTCCAATCAAATTTTGGTAGGACCCTGATGCATAAAATGCAAGTGCTATTAGAATCTGCAATAAAAAATATAACATTAATCAACCTATTTCGTGTATATAGCTATAGAATAATAAATCAATGTCAAATTCAGTTTTCTCACCTTCATTTCTGCCGTTACGCTATCGTTTCGGCGCGGTCTGGCCATAAGGGGAATGAGTTCTTTAATTAACCCCCTTACTGAATCCTTTCAAAGGCCAAAAGTTTTTACAAATTCCGCCTCGGGTATATCATGGGTTCGTATTCATTCTCGTCAAGTTATGGCATTCCACCCATCTTCTTTATCTAACATCCACTGCGTTGGCTAGCTCGAGAATACATTGTCTCCATTCAATATTCCACAAACACTTTACTCGTAACTAAATAAAAGCAATGACTGCACGATGACGTTCTAATGGTAGGTCAGTGATCAAACGAACTGTCAAAATTTTAGCAGATTACCGCCTAAGTCAGTCATTCATTTGTCATTATGTACAAGATTACCATTCTATGCCATTTCTTTCAATGGACTGTCAGTGGTTGACCATTGGAAAGTCATAATGACGCCATTATATTAGTAGATTACCAAACTTGTCAAAATCAACAATTATGAAATCAATGACGGACCATTCTGACACTATTGTAATAGCAGAATCGGGCCCCTGGCCTAGCGTGCTACTGAGTTTCGCCAAAATAAAAGACCAGCTTATACTGGTTTTGTTACCACTGATGTGACGGGTCTTGAGATCCTAAAGATGGCTTAAAATACTTAATATCTTCGTTGTCGACCACGTTTAAATAGCGGCGACTTTCGAAGACAGTTTACTAATTGGTAGAACGACATCGCTTGCCGCTGTTGGCTCGCTATTGGAGACCTGGACTTATTGTGTAACTTCAGGAGTTGCAAATAAAATAAATCAATTGCAGCAGAAATAACGATGTCTCAAAATCTCCACTGCTAGTTTGTGGTTCACCTCTGTTCAAATGTTTAAACGTCTAATTCGTCACATCTTAGCACGTAACGCCCAGCTTTTTATAGCCACGGATTTATAGCACTACAATAGGCAGTTAGGCAGATGATAGGTTCATTTCACAACTTGTGTGTTGCGATTAGTCTCAATAGCCCAAAATGTACTGTTTCAGAAGAATATGTTGAAAGATGCAATCAATTTCGCGTTCTAAAAACTCTGGGCGTTAAGGGGTCAGCAGACGATGTTTGTTTTAATGACACTGTGTGAGCTCAGAGAGGCCACTTCATACAACGCGCGATGACCAACTCACACAGGGTTAACTAGACAGTTTTGTGCCTACTATTATAACTATATTGCTGTTGCAGATTGCACATCATAATGTAAAATTACACATGTCTTCATTTGAGGATTATTTGTGTGAGAAATTGACAACAAAAATACATAACATTCAATGTTATCATCAATTTTGGGTCATCCGCAAGCTGAGAGATGCTAACGTGAGATGCTTTGCAGGTTGACATCCAAGTCCTTAAATCCCTTGTGTCACTCGATCTCGTAGGTAAAATCTATACAGTTACACGATGTAAAAGACATCAACGCGCAAACTGTGCCATGAGCGCAGTCAGACATGACGTGATGTTCATGATTAAATTTTCGCCATAGTTACATTTTTACTGTTATTTTAATAATCGGCTGTTTTATTCAAAAGTGCAATACCTAGTACCTACCTACACGATCAAAATGTAGATATTTGACAAAGGATTGTTTTTAAAATAACTGCAACGAACAATTTCGTGTTCCCAGAATACTGTACCTACCTACTGATTTCATGGTAACAGTTTGCTCGTAGGTGTACTTTACACTCGTGTTATTATCACTGTCAAATTGACAATGATCTTTATCACCGTTACAATAAGGTTGCTGCTGTCAGACGTAAACCAACTGTGAAAGGGATGTAGCAGATATAGATACTCGTCACGCTTGTATGAAGTGGTGTTTCTCTGTGTGGTCATTCACAATAAGGAGAGGTCCAGGTCTAGAAGCGAGCGCGGCGCCTCGCGTGTCACAAGCCCGCACGCGCTTTGTATATCTCGTCGTCCAGCTCGAACGCTGGGTCCGCGTACCCCGAATCGTCGTAACGAAGTGACCTGTAATAAAACAACTATTATTTATAGCGAAATTTTTTCGTAGAGGGCAGTTTTAATCTTTTAACGTGTACAAATTCTCGACTGATAGTGTAATAAATTAGACACAAACACGCTGTGTTTCTTCTGTTGATAACTGGTTTGTTGTAAACTGAGGGTAGGTGTTTGTCGATATAAATGGTGACGTGAACCATGGATGGAATGCTCCAAACACTATTGATAAAACAATTGTGTTTAGAGTAGTCAGTGTCCAGGTGCCCGTCCTGATTCGGCAAACTAAGCTTTGCGTGCCCCTACCGAGATGGATATACTGCCCAGTGCCAACTTGGAGAAGGCATCGGGGTCAGGCATGACTCGAATGCAATGCATATAACCAGACGGTCTGCGGCCTAAATATTTCAATACGTGTTTTAAAAGTAAGAGGTTGCTGGTCGTCTGCTTTTAGGTCGAGCAGTAACTTCTGCTTCACTTTCTTCACTTTACTATACACGTTATACAACCGCACTGCGCCCGCATGGTGGATTACGGCCCACTCTCTCTCATAGAGGAGGCCTTTGTCCCAGCAGGAAGTTCTTGATAAGTCGATTACGTTGTACCGAATAGCGAAAGCGAACCTGTCAGGTGTCCTGGTCCGGCAGCGCGAGGGTGGCGGCGAGCGAGAGGAGGCGCGCAGCAGCGCGGGGTCGTCGTACCGTCGCGACACCACCGTGAAGTCGTGGTGCGCGTCGATCAGCTTCTGCAGGCGGGACACCATCTCGAAATCCGATACCGATACCGGAACCAGGATGCCTAGCAGCTTCGCAATTGAATTTCTGGAACAACATTATTTTGATAGTTCACGTCATGTACCCCAGTAGGATATGACACCGGTTCTATATTTCCAAAAAAATCCGTCAAAGTCATTTGAAACGACAATATCATTTAAATTTCAAGGTGTCTGCCAATCACACACAGAGGATTGGTATTTTCAATCTAATATTTCAACAAACCTGAAACTGGTGAGCTGTGCCTCCCTCCGCTGGCACTCTGCGAGCGCCTCCTTGGTCCGCGCCAGGTCATCTCGTAGGATGGTGATCTGGTGGTCGTTGGAAGAGCGCTCCTGCTCGAAGGTCTCCCCAGTGGAGCGTACTTGCTCCTTCAGTACGTTCACTTTACGGTTGTAGCGTACTCGCAATAGTTCCGCCTCCTCCAATTTCTTTTGGAGCTCTTCCACCTTGCGAGCCCGCTCCAGCGATGTTATCTGTGTTGTTTAAGAGATAAAGAATGTAGGCGCCACTGGTGACGCAGGCATTGTGTTTTGATTTGCGTTTCCAACTTGTTTTCCTCGGCAGGAAGGTGCAAGCACATGGTTACTTTGACGCAAGTGCCAATAAAATGATTACGTCCAACTTTAATAAACTGGATTCCAGTAGATACTTTGGATATTTACCGATTGTAGGATGGTCTATAACTATATAATGTTGCCATTACCTCTAATATAATTGTACGGCAGTGTTGGATAGTTAAAGCGTGATGATTCGAATAAATGAATACATTTTATAAAGTTCAACTACAACAAATGAGATCATGGTTTTGTTAAACAAATCACTTTAACCTTGTATGCAAATAAGGTATTCCAATAATTCGCTGTCTAGATTAACTTCACCTACATACAATTGTTACAACATGGATTTGTACCTATTAAATTCTAGAATTTCTATCGCCCTGGAAATTATTGACCCCTAAAACAAGGTTCAGGAGATATGTACATTCGTCAGAGTCTCGTCTGGGTAGTGGCAAAATGTAAAGTCCCTTTACAAAAGTGCGGAACTCAGGTTTTTTTGTGAAATTTTGGACGCGTGTTTGACAATACTGCTGTTGTACGACCTACTTTGTCAATATATTTATTTCGCGATTACAGGATTCGTCCCATAGTAAAAGTCATTCATAATGATGAGTAAGTACGTACAATTACCCCTTAACAGGTTTAGGGTACCTACACACAAAATAAGCAGGTGGAAGATTGAGGAACGCCCTAAAACAGTTCTGCTCATGGTGATGTAAGTAGACGTCGAGATGGCCGATGGAGTAAAGCTTTGACCGAGTGCTGGCCAAGAATTAGGCTAAAGAAACCAGGGCCGTCCAAAAGCTCTTTGGGTTGCCGGTGTCGTAAAAATCACGGGAAACGTCTAGACGTACAGAACCGGAAAGTGTGGTTGAAGATAGGGAAGGCATTTACTCAGCAGTGGGTGATTCCAGGCTGAAATTATGATGATGATGATGATTGATTACCTTATACTCTGCAGCGTCTACAAGCTGCGCGTTGAGGTCCCGGACCTGCGCGCGCGCGTCGCTGAGCTGCACTTGTAGCTTATCGCACTGGCGCGCGAGCTTCTTGTTGCGCGCCACGGCCTCGTCGCGCTCCGCTTGCAGCACGGCGCGTACGCGGCAACTTTCATCCTGACATTCATGTATCCAGGAAAACATAATAGATAGTCATAAAGAAATAACATCGAATTAATTGAAATAATAAATTAACACGAAAATTAAAATAAAATAGTTCCACGCTATTTCGAAAAAGAGTGGAATTAAGGTACTTAATCAAATAACAGTAACAGGATGAAATTAAATTATGTACCGAAACCCCAAGACATGATGGGTAGGAATAGTTATCTAAACATGATAAGTATTAAATAAGTAAATAACAACGACCTTAGGGGATATGGATGAACAGTGGTCCATCGTCACTGTACTCGGTAGTAGGTACCTATGAACATCGAAACCCATCACATCCCCGGAGTTTCACAAGCCAATTAAATTTGACCTTGATTATTAATTTATTACGTTCAATATCTGAGACCTAACTATACTAGTAGACCACTTTTCCACTTACCTGTACACTAAGCTTTCGTCGCAGTAAGTCTAAGTGCAGGTCCTTTCTCTGCAGCTGCTCTCTTAGAATCCTTATTCGTCTTTGTAACTGGTAAACTACCGCAGTCTGAAATTCGGAAATCAAGTTATGGAACTAAACACTGTACTAAATGACAAAACTTGCTCTATAAATCAGCGCTGTCATGCAAAATGTGCGCGTGACTGTACTGCGTTTGTTCGTATCGATGCAGACGACTTCGCGTGTGCTGTCGACTTCGACTGTACATTCCATGTCAAATCGTTTGAGGTTGCTTCATACATTGTAAAAAGTTCAAAACGTGCACTATGTCAAATGAACTTCAATATGTATTTGGAGGCAATAGGTATATGATGTTTAGAGCATGATCTAACTTTATGATCCAATCTACTTAACACAATGCACTTAACTACTGTAAGTTAGTAGACGAAAATAATGGTTTTTAACGTTTCTATCTCAGGCAGTGATGATTGTGGCTCAACCTTAAAGAGTTAAAGTATAAAGTTAAAGTAAGGGAGCCTAATGAAAATGTACTAAGGTAGGTACGTCATAAATAAACGAAAATGTCAACTATTCTGCTTAGTCTTTGATGAATCGTATGATCTACTTTATTGAACAATAATAATACTTATGCAGTTTAACTGCACCTAGTGACTCTAATTACCATTAAATTACGTGAATTATTAATTAAATACAGTTTTTGGTGCCAATTAACTGTGCAGGATGATAAATACACAAGTTTTTAAATTGCTACTGAGAATTCTGTTTGTGGTTTCTCCAAATTACTGTTAGTGTAAATGACTGCTTAATTTCTATCGTAGCCAGGTCATTCCAATTTGTTAAAGTACAAATCTTACTTCTTTAAGATAAGGCAAATCATGGAAAGATCTTTCCCTGCGCAGTCGGGGCAGCGTGCCATAGTATCCGTAATATAGCATCTACACAGAACACATACGGGTTAATGGTGCAATTACACTTGGTCGTTCGTCCGACATCATCACATAACGTAAATGAACGGGTTTGATTACGCTCGTTTTCGGACAAGCTCGCCCGGCTTCATCGTTTTTGGTACCCGAGTTCGGATACATGACGCCGATATTTATTAAACTTCGATCAGTGCTAGTCGTCACAATAACATCATTTAAATTATTCGAAGTCGTCAGCTCGTATTCCATTGCGATTACAAATATAAATAATGAATCGGGTGCCCGAATTCGAGTAAAATCATTCTAACACCCGAAAATGGGCTAACGACCAAGTGCAATCGCGCCTTATCACACACACGAGACAGATGACAAACACTGTACAAGTTGCAACATTGCCCGCACGTGGACAAGTGTACCGACACAGTAAAGGTGAAGGTAACGTGCTATTGTACATGTTATTACACTGCTAAGGTGCCGTACCATAGCTGTATAATAATAATAGGTGGATTAAAATAATAATTATACCTACTTATACAAAATTGTAATGCAGTTGCCTGGTGGAAAATATAGGCAGGCAGGAACGAATAAATTAATGTTGGCACTTGGCTGTAGCGTCTAACTAAGTCATTATAATTTCGTTCATAATCATAACGAACCTTCACTGAGTTGTCCTATTATAAATCTTAAGATCCACTGTCCACTGGCGAATGATTGAAATCATAATGAAAAGAATAAATTACGGACATTCACCATTGAAATTACGCAAACACCGGTTAATCTTAAGATTCAACCAATAGTAATGAGTACCTTAATCTAGATTTACAAGATTTGACTCTTCACTTCGTCATATCAATCATGTGTTCATATCAATTTAAGTAACATTTTGGGGGTCAAATACAACAGCGGTATTATAATAATATACCTAGGTACCTATGTGTGTCAGTACCTAAGCATCTGCCAGCTCAGCAGTCGGTACCACCTACTAACACTAACCTTGTCGACAATCTTATCGCTCTCGAGCCTCGCCAACTGCTCGGCGCGGTGAATAATAGATTCAGTGTGCAATTCTATTCCGATATCTTGGGTAAGCTCATCCATATTAAGTGTTCTGCTTAGACGTTCTAGGAACGCTACAAACTGTAACAATGCAGATTTCTCTGTAAACTTCAGAATAATAATTTCCGTCGGTCTGCTTAGAGTTACAAAATACAAAATCAAGGCACAACAGTCTTTCAGGTGGACTAAAATTAAATTACAAAAAGATTGCAGCCATATCGAAGCACAAAAATAAAACTGTAGCTTTTCAATCAAACATCATTCTCCGTCAGCTGACTAGGTGAATGAAGCCTGCAGAAAAGTTCCCGGCGGCCAACTTGCCGCGGGCCCTTGGCCCATTTAGTCAAAAAAAAAGTCAAAGCATTTATTTCAATTAGGCCATTACAGGCACTTTTGAAAGTCAAAAATAAAAAAGCTAAGCTACAGTCACAGACACAAGGCATAATAACTTGCGAAAGTACTGTAGTTGCACATTCCAAATCGTAGATCTCTATGGAGAAGAATGGGCAAGAAACTCCATGGACACTCTTTTAAATCAAAATATTGTTACAAAATCTTGGTTACATCATTCATGTTGAGATTATACATATATGTGAGAACGATGTACAAAGACGTGCACATTAAGAGCGTCCAGAGTAAAAGATTAAGCCAAAAATTTAAAAATAAAGTAATTAAAATAAATCGTGGCAGGTAAGAGATGACCAGTCCCAACTGACAGCGCCCGTTCACGAACATGACGCATGGATCAGCGCCATTCAACTCAACCATATTGAAGGGAACTAAATGACCCGACACACCCGCCACCATCAGCGAGACATTTGAGTGAGCATGACATTCTCTCAGCCACCAGGACACATTCCAGTCAATGAAAGATAACAAAATATAAATGGAAGCTTTACAGTACATAGTACTCACACATGTGCTAGCTTAGAAATCTCTGAACCGACCACGAAAGAATAAGGTAGGTCTAGGTAGGTATCTGTCATATACACAGATCTGTGCGAGGTCACAGTTTACGCTTTTGATGTGGCTGAGTTTTGATCTACAGAACTACAACACTACAAGAGGAATCATTAACATGAAAAAGAGGGTTAAGATCTCGCCACCGCCTTTTATCTTAAAAGGACGACGCCAAAGCTAAATAAGCTCTGCTAAATCACAAAATTTAGAATAGTTGCGAGAATGAGTGTTACCTACATTGGCCTTATCTTTGCGTAGGTTTTCCCTGGAGAGTTCCAAGGCGTTGAGTTCAGACTCCAACTTGTGTACTTTTGCTTCAAGCATGTTTCTCTCATCCTCTAGAATACGCACTCGTGTCGTCGCCTGGTCATGCATGTGTGCCGCCCTGCCCAACTGCTGAGACTCCATACCCAACTTATCGCGCAAAGCGTCTATTTGCTAAAAGTGAAATAAATTGTTATTCCGAGCGAAGAAAATTCAATCATATACAGGATGCTGGGACATAAATTTGTAGGTGTATGTTTAACGTTTAAAACTATTACCAGCCGCTCGGATCAATCTTTAGAATAAGCCGCGCTTGCCTAGGTTGGTCTTTGGATGGGTTTTCACCACCACATTTACCAACACATACCAAGTTTCCTCCGTGCCTCGGAAAGCACGTAAAGCCGTTGGTCCTGACTGTCATTTGTAGATCTTTATCAGTCGTTACAGGTAGTCAGTGGCCCGAAAATCTGACAACCAGTCTTACCAAGGGGTATCGTATTACCCAGTAGGTACTAATTGGGTTGTGGAGGTCAGATAGGCAGCTGCTCCATGTGAAATACTAGTATTCTGTATATATTTAGACTAGAAGCCTAGCTGACCCCAACATAGTTGGGAAAAGGCTAGGCAGTTTAATGTTTAAAACTCCAAATCAAAACATAGGAAGTTGTTGCTGTTGAAATAGTTATTAGGTCATGATTTAATATTTTACTACTCACTACAGATTTATCTTTATTATCACTTAAGATTTCGCGAATTCTATCTTTTATAGTACTTTCGTGTGCTTCCACAAACCGTGTCGGTAAACTCAGTAAGATGGCTATTGACTCCATTGTATTACGGAATTCCGCATGTAGCCTTTGATATTTTTCATCTCGATGCCTCAAATCCTCTGAAAATTTCATATAAAAATTATAGCACACAACGTTATTGTTTGTTCAACTGTATAAAGGTGGCTAATTATTTATGAAATAACTACCTTTCAGCTGAATTATTATAGACTCATTCTGATTAACATTATCAGTAACAACACTTAAGTTTTTGGAACAGTGTGATAGTTTCTCTCTTGCTTCATTTAGTTCCCGTTCAATAACTCTGTTTTGGACACATAAAGATTCCTTTTCTTGTTTGAGTCTCTCGAGTTCCAGAAGTTGGCCTGATAGTTGCCTTTGTAAAATATCCTTGTCAGTATTAGATCTTTCTAGTGCATCTCTACAACTCCTCAGGTCTTGTTCGACAGTTGACAGGTTTTCTGTTGTATTCATACATCTATTTTTTAGTCTGGTGATCTCTTGGACAAGTTCAGCAGCTTTTATAATTAAACTTTCCGGAGAATGAGTGTGTGCGGTATCACAAAAATCGGATTCCAATGCTGCTGACATTCGACGGATGAGGTCGTGAAACTGACAACGAGCATTTTCTTTTTGTTGTTCTTCACTGTGGCATTCCAATTCAAGAGATCGTAATTTCTTCTCTAAATCTTTAATCTTTTCCTCACAGTAGCGGTTATCTCTTTGAAGGGTTTGCACCGTGATTTCACTTCGACCTTGCGATGTCTGGAGATTTCGCTGTATCTCTTCGAGATCTTGGATCTTTTTTCGAAGAGATGATATGATAGCATTTTGGCGAGCATTCTGTTCACGAAGGTGATCGATCTCTACTTGCTGCTCAAGTATTCTCTGATCTCGGGATAACATTTGATTTTTTAAGTCACTGTTCTGAAATAAGTATGCACACGTATACTGTAGGAATTGGTCTAATATACCTATAGGTTATTTTTTTGTTTTACTTTTAAACTAAATATGTGAAGATGTATAACTTTATGGCTCACTTCAGATATCAGCTTATCCCGCTTGTACTGGAGACCAGCGAGATCACTTCGAAGACTGGTTATTATGTCGTTACCAACGTCTGGCTCCATCTAAAGAAATTTTATTTGTATTATGTACAATTTTATTTTGTTTGATTTATTTCCTTTTTTTATTATATTGATTTTACAAAAACTGGTAAGTTCAAACTGAGAGACTTACAAAACTCCATAGTGGACTAGATCATGTAATACACTACAGTAAAAAGAAGTCAGATTTTCGTGACGAGCAAAAGACGACTAGTGTAGTAAAGTACCTCTCCTTGCTCGAAATGTAGCGTGATACGGCTCGAGGTTTCAGGCTTACCGACCGAGAGTCACGATACCTTTTCCACCGACCTATAAAGCCGGTGCTAACATGCGTAGCTTTGGCATTTACATAAACGATGGGGAGCGTACCCCAAATCACAATTTTTATGGACATGATAATTGGTTGGATGGATTGTGATATAGTTGCGATGTCATCACGGCCATCTAATCGGGCGCTGTGTTGTGGCTTGTGGCGGGTAGACGAAGAAAACACGGAAATGTTTCTGAAAGGGAAGCTTGTAATCTACGATTTGGTTGTTCTGTTAGGTATAGGAACGTGTAACGGTATACTTATATTTATATTCCACGAGAAATCCGTGCGAGGTACGGGACAATGCACGCTACTCTCTCCCACCCCCTTCAGCGAACATTTTTCTAATTCTCGTTAAAGTTATCGACCTTTTGAATTAGCCTCTTTAGGTAGGTCTTGTAATTTATTTGATTAAACGTTTTATTTCGGGTTTGCTTTGTTTTTACCAGTGCGATTGCAGAGTCTGGTTTTGGGTTCTTCATCCGGGTCGAGCAGTATTATTGGGATTTTCCATTAGAAAATCTTAGGCGTAGGTTAGTAGCGACAAGCCTGTTGTAGTGATCACTACAACAGGCTAGTCGCTTCCCTTTTACTATTGTATGAGACTTAAGAGTGACAGACATACATACCGACAACTCAACTTCACTAAACAAAATATGGGGCAGAAATATTATAAGGAAATTATACCGCAACCACCGAGAAAACGATAATGTAGATAGGTCCCGTATTAACTAGGTACCTAGGTACTGCGGGAATCAAACCATTGGGCCGTAGCCTGTTTAGCTGCAAACATCTGTCGGCTCGAAGATGTATCGCAGTTCTATCTTACCAAATTATATTTGTATGAAATATTTTGTTTTTGTATTCGTAATTAATAAAATTAGAGTTCAGTAATTGTGCCAAGGAATCGTAATAGGTACCGGGATTAAAACTATCCTATGTGTTAATCCAGGTTATAAACTATCTTTGTGCCAAATGTCATCCAGCCGTTCTGGCGTGAAACATGCATCAATCCAAACTTTTGCATTTATAATAGTATTAAGAAGATTTAGAACGCATTGTTCCTTTTGCTAGTAATGGCTTTTGTATCGTTAGTATGTTCCTGTGTGTTTATATTTCGTTTTTTGAAATATTTGCTCGCGTTGTGATCGGAGATTAGACCACGGAAACGTTTCAAATATTGCCTATAGGTAGGTACCTATAATAGTCTCGCACAATGTAGCTTCCTAATATTGAAAGATTTTTTGAAATCGTATAGTATTTCCCAAGAACTACATCCAAAAGATACTTTAATAAACCTGAACTTCACAATATTGGTAGGTATAGATGTTTGTAATGAAAAGTAAGTGTTAATCGACTTTGTCGCTGACCGTTGAGGTACAAGTTACCTGTATTAATACATCGACCAGCAGACAGAGCCAGTTAAATGAAAAGATACCTAGTAATTCAAATGCCTAATAATTAATGAGATAATTATTCCTATTGTTACGAGACTAACACCGAAGTCTTGGGTCGCGTACGAGAAGACTAAATGTTCAGTCTCAACTCTCAAATCAGTTGACCAGTGCGTCTCGCTGCTTGATATGACCTACAGTGCTGAACTGCTGAGATTATGGACACAGATTGACTACAATCTAGCGCAACAAACAGCTCTAGTGTCATTAAACAAAACAACGTAGGAAAGTACCTCGGTTGGAGTTTTGCTGCACAGTGCTTCGTAAACTTTCCAATTTTCAGCTTCTTCATTTCCTTTGTCTTCTTCCATATTCACGAAACAGTTAGTTTTCCACACACATTGTAAGTTTATGCTGTGAGCCTACACTGTGAATGCAGCGTTGCTATGGACTTTGAAAACGTAAACATAATTATCGATTATGGATGGGGACGAGTTGCTCGTCCATGTTATGGTTAGGATTTGGCTTTTTTATTTGGTTTGGTTGTCTATTTTGAATCCTTCACTTAACCTATAATTTTTTCTCTAATCTAAATCTATTGACAAGAAAAGCTCTAGAAAAACTGAATCATATGCCGGGGATTGGAGTCTTATTATTATGGATGGATGCTTGCATACAGAAACAGCTTCTCAGTATGGATGTGTAGGAACGGATCAGTATTGATAAAATAATTATAATATACTTTCTGCATGGGCTCTCGCATAGGTATAAAGAACAGTGGTGCGCAAAAAACACCTCCCGTTGGATTTTTTCTTAATAAAGATGAAAATGTATTTAAGTGAAACCCAGACCACACTTTTTCTAAGGTTTGTTGCAGGTGCGAGGTCCCAGACCCCCCCCTGGACACAGGGGTCATGCACCCCAAAATCATACACGCTAAATTTTATTGACAAACCTTCTTAAAATGGTACCTTTTTTCGGATATCAATTATTAACTTCCTGCTTATCGTTAAATGCTGAAATTTTCGAGCTCGCCAATGCATCCTGCCCTTTTGAGTTACTTTTAATCTCATCTCTGTATGAATGAACAAAAAGAACCTAATACAATGGCGGAGGCGAACTGCTTGAAATTTGAAGCTCTCTTCTCTCGCTCTTGCATTCTATTAGTACCAAGAACGGATCCAGGGGGGGGGGGGGGTCATGCCCGGGCGTCATAACCACCCTGCCCTGGGTTGGGCCTAGGTCGACCGTGACCATGTTCTTGAAGTAATTGATTTAAATAAAATAAATAGAGCGCCGGCTGGCTTTGCTGGCTCATTGTGTTCTCTTCATCTTAAAACTTGAAAATCTTACTATCTCAGGGGCAGAGCCGTAGGCAGGGGTGAGGATTCCACCCCCCCCCCCCCGAAATCTCTGACAACAATAAAGAAATCTACCTATCCGAGGTGAAAATCTAAAATTTTCTCGCTCGCTTCGCTGACCAATCCATTCTAGGTATACCTTTTCAATTCTGCAAGAGGTGACAGGACCCTCCTATTTTCATTTCTGTATAAATTAACAAAAGGAGTGGTGCCAAAATGTTCCAGCTCGCTTCACTCGCTATACATACTGTACCTACTTTTTCATTCTCCATAAGTTACGAGCTCGCTGCGTGACTCTCAATTGAGCATTTCTGTTTAAGTCGGCAAAATTATTCCTTGCATGAATCCGTGGTGGAGTAGGTACAAGCTCTTTTCGGGTAGCGGAAGATGCACCCCCCCCCCCCCCGGAAATAAACCTGTAAACGTCCATGATCGTTTAGTATAGGTAAATCCATACATAGTCGATATAACTTCGTTTTTCAAAAGTTGTTCCTAATAGTTTAACACGAATCTGTCTTTTTTTTTATTCGGGGTAACCCATCCCAACCAAATTCCTTGCTACGGCCCTCTGGGACCCCCCAAAGTCTTAGTCTGGGTTCCACGCGCCTGGTTCCTAGCCCAAAGAGTGTCAACGGGACCCTATTACTAAGCCTACGCTGTCCATCCGTCTGTCTGTCAGCGGTACGTATTGTTCGTGTATTGTTATACTCTGTCTACGGTTTAGAAGGCTGATTTTGACAGCACGATAACTATTTTGATGTCAATCAAATGACATAACGATCCGTCTTAACAAGTGTCAAATTCCACTTTTCGGACAGACAAAAACCTATTTTTCTTATATCTATGACAAAAACACATCGGGAATAGGGACAACTATCAAATCGAGTTGTAATTCTTGGTTCGGGCCTCTGTACTAATCTTATGTCCGGTGGTGTCAGGAAATTCCCGTAACTTCGGCCGGAAACTACGGGTTCGTGCTTAGAGAGTAGACCCCCAGGCACAGACAATATGAAAATGTGATGGAGGGTCCCGTTTTACCCTTTGGGTACGGAACCTTAAAACAACAAGATTTTGTAAAAATTTGTAAAAGTCGATTCCCAAAACCATAAATTTGTCAGTTATGGCTGTGGTTATGGTTAAAAAGTTATAGGGTTTGAACTAGAGATGTAAAGAACTCGAGTCTTTGAGTCTTAATTCGATAGACTCGGCTCAATTTTACAAGACTCGGTGTACTAACAAAACTCAGAGCCTTGAGTCGAGCCGATCTGCAGTCCTTTCTCGAAAACTCGAGCGCCAAAATAGAACTCATTATTCAAAAATAGCTCGAGTCTTAAAAACAAGCTAACGTCTCAAAAAGAACTCAAGTCTTAAAAAGAGCTCGAGTGTATCGAGTCTTGAGCGTATCAAGGTTGATTTATTTAAAAATACATATACATAGTTCATGTGGCAACATGCTAAATGTGACCTTTAGGCATGGCATTATTAGGTTCTGGTTCTGTGTGTGGGGTACACAGAGAGGGATAAAAACGTGACACTATTTAATACGAGGGCTGCACTGAAAATTTCGGGAATCAAGGAAGTGACACAACATTACTATTTAAAAATGTATTTATTGCTTTTCGAAGTATTCTCCGCGAAATATGACACATTTTTCCATACGATGGAACCAATTATTGAAGCAATCATTCCATTCGGAAGTTGGGGTCTCCAAAATGGCCGTTTTGTAGGCGTCCACAACGTCTTCAGGTGATGAAAATCTCTGACCACGCAATTTATTCTTTATTTTAGGGAAAGTATAGAAATCATTAGGGCTTAGGTCGGGGCTGTACGGCGGATGGTCTAATAATTCTATGTTTTCATGCTCTAAAAACTCTTTTGTTCTGTGCGCGGTGTGAGAACTCGCATTGTCGTGATGGAGGATGATGCGGCGGTTGCAGTTCTCTTTACGGAGTTCAGAAACGACCTGTGGCAAACAAATGCTAGCATACCATTCTGCATTAATCGTTCTTTGTCCCTCAAGAGGAATAGTCGCAACATGGCCGGTTTTGGAGACAAACGTGGCCACCATTTTTTTTGTAACACTCCGTGAACGAACAATTTTTGTTGGCTTTAACTCATTTTCGAACACCCAAACTCGTGACTGTTTTTTGTTTCGGGTTCGTACGCGTATATCCAGGATTCGTCACCTGCCTGATACGATGTTGTATACAGCATTTGAGGATCCTGCGTGGAATCTTTCGAGAGTTCTGACGCACCAAGTAACGCGAGCCGCTTTTTGCTCTTCACAGAGCGAATGCGGTATCCATCGGGAAAACAACTTTTTTACACCTAATTGTTCATGCAAGATTATTTGTATTTGACTCATGCCAATGTCTAAAGTTGCCTGAATTTCGCGGTATGTCACATGTCGATCTTCCTGAATCAGCTTACGCACAGCATCAACGATTTCTTGGGTGACTGCAGTTTTTGGACGACCTTGACGGGGATCATCACTGAGTTTGACACGTCCACGTTGAAATTCAGCAAACCAGTCAGATCAATTTTTATTGTTTGTTATTTTACGAGTATTTACTTAACTTACGTTTTTACTTCTGTGGTTATTATCTATTATTATTGGAATAAAAATGGAGACAATAAATAATTACAACATAATGAATGTTTTTTTTTTTTTTTTGTCCTTGTTATGCGTTATGCTATTCAGATAATTCAGAATCGGTGAAACTAGGCAAACTAACATTCTTTAAGCTATCTTCCTCTCGTACTTTCCGTATAAAGTCTAATATCCTGGAGTAAGTCAAAGTACGTTTTTTTTCGGGTACTCGATCCATCTCAAACGCTATCAGTTTAGAAAACTCTTGATTCCTTGGATCACATGGTTTTTCCAAACCAAAGTCAATAAATATCTTTTAGTAAGCTTGTGCGGGGGCGTACATCAGATGAGTCCCAGCGATTTCTTTTATACACATTCGAGTCTAGGATATCTCCATACGTAACCTGCGTATGTTTATCGGCCTTTACTGGAGTGGTCGACTCTACTAATTTTCTTTTCTTTCGAAATAATCCTGTTAAAATGCTAGGAGAAGTAGATCTTTCACCGTCAGCACTGGACATTTTTTGAAAAAAAATTAACGCACTACCTTTGACCTTTTTGTTTTTTGAATGCTTGTGCACATGCTATGGCTGACAAATTAAATGAATACATATCAGTCTTGCGGACAGGATATGCAAAATATGCAGTCATTTTGGACCCCCGTCTAAAAAATAACTATTTTTCTGAAAGAGAGGAACATGGGCCACTTCAGTTAATGAAAATATTCTATCAAACGAAATACGATCAACGTTGTAACATAAATGAACAGTCAGAAACCGGAGACAGTTCAAAGAAAAGTATTTTTTCGACTACCTATTTATAGGAATAAAACATTGATTACGGATGAACTTCAAGAGTATTTAATGATGCCAATAGAAACAGAAGACACTGATATTATATACTAGTCAAAACAAAATAAGGGCCACCACGTTTTTACAGTATTCTCATGAATTCTTGAGGTTCAAGGGTTGATTAATGATTAGATTGGATAAATTAATTGATTTTTATTATAAACAGCATAAAATAAAGATGGAAACAATTTAAAAAAAAAGATTACACTACTGTTTCTAAAAATTAACATTTTTGAAAAAAATATTAAGTGAACAAAAAGAATCAACCAACCAACGAATCAACCAACACTGATTGATTTGTGACTTTCCTCACTATCTGGTGTGCCCTCTTCATTTTCTAATGCACTCTTGAAGCCTGGAAGGTACACTCTCCACCAGGTGTAGCACTGTTTCTTGAGGAATTTGTTCCCAGCTTGATTTCAGAACGTTTATTAGCTGTCTTTCATTGTGCACGGGTTGGTTTGTGCTTCGAACACTGCGTTTCAGTAAATCCCACATGTGTTCAATGGGATAGAGATCCGGACTGTTTGCAGGCCAGGGCAAAACCTGTATACCAGCCTCCTCTAGGGCTTCTCTGGTGGCTCTAGCTGTATGAGCGCGAGCATTGTCGTGCATCAGATGGAATCTTGCGCCGATTCTCTGTGCGTATGAGACCACATGGGGTCTTAGGACCTCTTCGATATAACGTTGAGCTGTAATTGTACCTTCGTTGAGAATTACCAACACGGTTCTACCTGATATAGAGATTGCTCCCTACACCATAACATTCGGTCCCCCAAATCTGTCACGTTCATGGATACAAGCATCGGAAAATCGCTCACCTTCACGTCTCCAGACCCTAATGCGACGGTCATCACTAAAAAATTTTACTTTACACTCATCCGTAAACAATACTGTGCTCCAGTCACTCACATCCCATGTCAGATGCTGCCTTGCGAACAATAATCGGCTTCCACGATGAGCACTTGTTAATGGTATCCGCACTACGCGTCTCCTGGAGAATTGCTGGCCCTCGTGTAACCGATTTCTAATGGTTTGATCACTTACGCGTGTACCCGTCGCCTGTCGCAAACGGTTTTGTAAGGAGCGGGCTGTGATGCAGCGTTCTCTACGCGCAGTCAAGCGCACGTAGCGGTCCTCCTGTGCGGTAGTTGCTCGAACTCTGCCAGATCCCCGTCTCCTGGTTAGTCTCCCAGTCTCTTGAAATCTATTCCAAGCATTCTGGATCGCTCGCCGCGAAAAACCCAGCTGCAACGCCACATAACGCTGCGAATGGCCTTCTTGAAGCAATGTTACGGTCCTAGTTACTGTTGGTAAGTCCATATGTCGTCGAATTCTCGGCATAACTTTTTTTAAATGTTAATTCAGCCACTAGTTAAACAAAACTTAAACTGCTCTTGACAGAATCGTCACTTTGACTGAGTTAAAATCTGTCTTAAAATCGGGCAGAATCAAGTGGTTACAATAAATTATCAAAAACTAGCCACTTTAAACAATTATGCAGCTGGAATACTCAAAAAATGTTTGTAAACAAATAAGGTAACACCACAATAAACAATCAGCTACTTAAGAACGCATACAAAATAAATTATCGCTACCGAGGTCAAAAAAAACAAGTGGCCCTTATTTTGTTTTGACTAGTATATTATGGTGGACACAACAAGCTAATAGATTAGCACACCTTTGCGTTTGATATACTCAGTATTCCGGCAACAGTGTGCCGAGCGAACAGGCATTTAGATCTGGTAATTTAATCACAAAAAAAAGAAACAGACTTAGTAATAAGACGATACAAGCTACAATGTGTCTAGCTAGGTACTTAATGTGATTTGTTTATGTTTAGAATCATTTTTCATGATGAGTAAAATATTTTTTCTTATATTTACCTCTTTTATTTTAATAGGAAAGATTATTTGACACTAGCTATTTCCCGCGACTTCCTATATTATATTCTTCTATATTATATTTTTACTTCTATATTATTATTATTCTATATTATATTCTTCCTATATTATTTTTATTCCGACTTATATTTTATTCCCTGTTTATTTACAAAGGAACTCCAAATGGAAAAGAACTTGAGCGCGACTCGTCGCGTGAAACGACTCGAGCTCGAATCAAGACCTGAGCGCCATGTTGCGCTCGAGTCTCTATGTAGACTTAAGTGTTCTAGTCTGGGGGAGTTGTTGTAACGAGTCGAGCTGTGCAATTTGTCAGCTGAGCCTTTAGGACTCAAAAGACTCGAGTTCTTTACATCTCTACTTTGAACTTGGCCGCGCCATTGAAACGCGGAGAACCGCGCGGCCACGGAGATCTTTAAAACTTAGCGTTGCAGAGACCTAAAATTTAGATTAATAAAAGATTGAATTTGTAAAAAAAAATGTAAAAGTATAGAAAAAAATCCTAGGTTTATACTTTAGGAGCTGTAAGACTAAAACCCTATGGTCGCGCCATTGAAACTGGAAAACACTTTATCGCCGATACCTCGCTGAAAAACCATCACAGGCGTCGGTAAGCTTTTTGTAAAACACAGATTTGAATTTGTCAAAAAACACAAAAAAAATCCTAGTATGTATTTCAGGTGATGTAGTACGGTATTGCACCCGGTTGATGGCAATAGGCCAGTCCTCTATTACATGGGACTTAAAACATAACTGACAACTGGCATAACTGGGTGTACTATTAGGTACACTTCTTCTGCCTAACCCTTCGGGGATTACAGGCGTTATGTTATGATGTCTGTAGGTTACCGTCGAGGTCGATATTCTTTGTTATATTGATTGCTACATAAATCACTATAGTTTTGTCATCTTATGTATATGTCGCAGGCATTTTGTATTGACACGGCATTATACATTTTGCCTTCGGCATTTTTCATAACAGCGAGCGTTTATAAATTGCCGACGCCGTATGTAAATGGCGAAATCATACAAAATGCCTGCGACACGTACATAACAACAGAGAATCGAGGAGCCCCGCGCAGCGGGGATCCGTCGACCTGCTGACGGAAACGCTAACCCTAGACGGTCGACGTC
Organism: Eurois occulta; assembly: GCA_950022335.1. Taxonomy (NCBI): domain Eukaryota; kingdom Metazoa; phylum Arthropoda; class Insecta; order Lepidoptera; family Noctuidae; genus Eurois; species Eurois occulta. The sequence continues at coordinate 15,688,582 of OX465487.1, forward strand.
AGGGGCACCCCGAGGTTCGGTTAGTTAGGTTCCTGTAAACCTTGCAGACAGAAATAGGAGCCCCGCGCAGCGCGGATCCGTCGACCTGTGTTTCGGCATATTAGATAATGACACGGCATTATACATTTTGCCTTCGGCATTTTTCATAACAGCGAGCGTTTATAAATTGCCGACGCCGTATGTAAATGGCGAAATCATACAAAATGCCTGCGACATATACAACATGTTCAGAATATGTAACTGAATCAATTACAATCAGTTTACACAATGTTATATTTTGTCCCAAAAATATTTAAAAAAGGTTGCGCGTTGGACACCGAGCGACACTAAGCACCTATCCGCAACACGTACCATTACGACAGTCCAGCCTGCAAGTGTGATGGAAAATGTTAGTTATCACCTTTTAATTACAATACAATCGCCATACGGTTAGGTACCTACACTACCTACTGCCAAATTATTATCAATGAGCGCAAGGCGACGCTAGAGGCGCGCGGTGAGCATGTTTTTGTAAGGACAACTAGGTAACAGAACAAGCTTATAACTTTGTGATTTTTCATGATACAGTTTTGAAATTGTGTACATAGATTCTATAGGTACATAAAAATACTAGACGTGTTTCGGGTATACTAAAACTAATGTTGTATGTAGATGAAATATAAAGAAAGAAGTTCAACTAATATAAATTAGGATGAGTCAAGGGATATAATTAGCAAAAGGAAATAAAAATGATCTGTCTCAAAGCGAACCTGTCTTAACTCGAACCAGGGGTTGTTTTAAAAGCTTTATTTAAGTTATAAAAGTCTGTCATGTAGTCGTGACCGTGGTGTGCTGGGCACATTTTGGTTTGTCATCTATACATGTCTGCATGCATGCAGCATCGTGGCGTGCTGTACGAATGCTGTGCATGTAACTCGAGTGTGGTGTTTGGATGAAATAAAACATATATTTACATAGAGAAAATGTATTAAGTAAAAAAAGTTTACAAAGTTTTAAGGATACTGAAGGCAGTAATTTGTAGGCAGCTTCCGTCTGCGAATAACTGATTTCAGTATTTTATTGTTACCCACAAAGTTCTAACTCCCAGAGCTCTGTCATGAGCTAGTATAGCGGCGCAGCAAAGTGGTGAGGTACAAACAGATTGATAAAACGATAAACAATATTAAACATGCTTACAGTAGGTAGTTAACTACCTATTTATAAACCAGATTTACTTATGTCTGATAGGTACATTGTATAAAGATATACGAAAGATGATATGAAGTTAATCCATTTGCTGCAGTCGTCTATTTTCTGAATTTTACAGAAGATTACAAGAGACGCTATCAATAAAAATCACGATACTGAAAGAATCATCTACTGAATCGTGACGTAAGTCAATTTAAGAAATCCAATACTAGAAGTAATAAGGAAATTTTACAAATTTTCGTCGGAATACAGTGTTACATCAGCGACTGGGCTATTAACGACAAATAATCGGTTGGAATGTCAAGAGTAAGGTTAATACGGGGTGGAAGGGACACCGACGCGAAAACGGTTACTAGTTGGCGTCGGTGTTCCTTCCACCCCGTATAAATTGTATTGTACTTTTTTACTCAAATTACTACTCGCTTAAATCTAAGTACTTATAATTAACAGACGCCTGTGGCATATTTTTATGGCAATTTAATAACGAACGTAAATAACTTTTTGACCATGGTACTTAGACTTTCTAAATACAGACTTAAGAGATTCCACGAATCCTTTAATACTTTCAAAAATGCGTAACTTAATATAATTTTTTCACGACTTCGCTTGTCTGGCGTACACGCAAAACAAGTTCACAAAGTTGTTTGGTTAACGGTTACCGATACTTTATGGGCATATTACATACTCATTTCTATCGACAAATACACGTTTGTAAGTACTCCTAACCCACGAACCTTACTACCATCTCACTCCCACTCGTAAATGTGGTGCCTTATCTACCTGCTCAAGCTAAGAACAGGGTACCTGCGTCATTGTGGAGTCTACGCGCTGGGGCAAATTTTTGGAGAAAGGTCGTGTTGTAGCGATGCGATTGCTGAAATGCATTTTAAAATATTGTAAAGAAACGCCAGCGCAGAGCAGCCAGAAGGCTTACATACCATCGTCCTGCCACGTTCTAATTTACTGTATTAATTATAACCGAGGTATTGTGAACCTTTATTAAAAAAATCATTTATCTGGACCCTTAATATAACACGCACAGGGGTATTGAGGGGTTAATTTTGCGCTACATGCCTTTAAAGTATCGGTAACCGCTAACCAAACTGTACACTGTACGATTTTCGCTCGGTGGTATGTCATGTGACTAGCACTTAGTTAACATTAAATAACCAACAGAGCAATTTTATAAAAAAAAGAAACTAGCAATAAACACGAAAAAAATAAAAAACAAATGAGGTAATTAATACAGTTGCATGAACTGCAAAACCTTAAGCGAAATTAACCTAAAAAAATATAAAAAATGAATAGCAAATGCCATATTTGCCTTGAATCATATAAAAATAGTTTGTTTGGTTTACTATCAGTAACTAAGATTCGAATTTTAGAGTATTCCTTATAGGCTTCAACACTTTCCAATTAACAACCAATTCCAATCAACCAATTCACACCACTCACACACACTTCCAGTTACCCTTAGCCAGATATTGGTCATATAGTGACCGCATAAAGTAGGCCGTTCCGCTTTTCTTAAAGTTATCTATTTAATAATGATCACTAGGTTAAGAAATAATAATCCACCACAAACTAGAACAATGGTGAAATTTTGGCAGCAAGCACATGGGTCAGTTCACAACCAGACGAGAACCCGCGCGCAGATCGGTTGAAGAAGCGCACTGTACCTTCTGGTGGTGTGTCAAATTGCTTATAATATCATTAGAAACATTTTGTTAAGATATCTTTAAAAAGTGAGTGCATTGTCTCATCTCGGTGTGAACTGACTCAAAGGAACATTGACATCGTTCATAAAAGTTAGGTGTAGTACGTAATAATAAAAGAAACACTGACATTATAAATCTACAAGAAGTACAAAGTATCACTTAGGGAATAATGCGGCTGGCTGTGGAGGCTGTTGGCAGCCAAGAATGCGAGCTTGTGAGCATACTGGCACACAGAAGGGACCCGAACCTGCGATGAGCAGTTGAAGTACAGATGGGTCAGTTTATAAGTCAGCCATTGCATCTGAAATCAATACATAATTGATAAATTATCTTATTTGATTAAATTTTATGTTTTTATGTTATCTTTAGTGTCCGATTGTAGGTAGATTTCTAGCCGAAGCGGATTAATCGGCTGTCGCCACAACCTTCGGCCGAAGAGGAAGATTTAATAAACCTAAGAAATTCAGTTCAAGATTGGCTTAAAGTATACATATAATATAAACATGGTGTCCACTTGTAATGCCCAGAAAAAAAAATCATGACCATTTTACAAATAAAAAAAAAAACCAAGTCACGGTTGTCATGGATATAAGGTGCTTAGAATACAATTTAAAAGATATTGCAGCTTTTGAGCCCAATTCTGAAGTCGAAATATGTATGAATGATTTACCCAAAAATATAACATTGAAAGGAATACTCTACCACCTTTTCTGTTATAGAATTTGTGCGACCTCCGACCCCGAAAGGCGAGGGACATTCCAAACCACATTGCCGCAGAGGGTCCAAATGGCAATGTTAGTCAAGTAGAATCACAATTAGTAAAAACAAAATGTATGCACACTGTTATTTTTATGCAAAAACATATTAATTTATCAATCAATTAATAAATTAATATACGTAATATTTATGTGTTATGATTAATTTTCATGATTATTTTCTTTGTACAAAAATAAACATTACTTATATGTGCAAAACTTCTTGTAGATGTTACTTATTTTTGGCTTATCGAAAAAATATAAGAAAAAACATATGTTGTGGTACCACCAATGAGGTACAAAATGTTAACGAAAAGATGAACTAGTTATAACGCCTACAACTAGGTGAAACCGGCTTGGTCCAACGTTTCTGAAGTTAGAATGACTGACCACTTTCCTCATAATAGTTTTCCATTTTTAGCAAGGTACCAATTATTTGATGTCTGGTACCAAATAGGTACTAAAACCTGGTATTGCTCAAACTTCCAAAACCTCTCTTAGTCCAGTCATCCTGACGCAGACGAGATATTTTATTTGAGTCTCTTTTTCAGCTTTTACGAGGTTTTCGTCATACAGGATGGTAATATCCGACTATCATTACGCGGCGCACTGATCGGTCTATCACCACTACTTCAGGCTTATTGGCGACAATAGTCCGTAATCATAGGCTGATCCCATTACAGCGTGACATAGTCTTTCTCGAGAACTGGGTCGGGCACACACTTGTAGTACGATACCTCAGATTCCACAAGTTTATATTTCAAGGTAAGTTGCTGGTGAATAATCCTAGCTTGTTGTCTGTGCAAGGACTCGCCGTTAGCCAGACGAGAACAGTGTGAGTCTATCTAGCAGGCCCCAACGAGATTTATCAACAGATGATAGCTTTTCATAAAGACAGTATTTTGTACCTAAAGAAAATAAATAAGATATATTTTGTACCTCGACAGTTTTTGATTAAATGACGTTTCTATGAAGTGTCTAGCTAGCGGGCCCGGAAACGTCCAGAAATCTTCCCAAAAAAAAATATCTCCAAATATTTTCTAAAGTACAGCTCACAGAAAGTCGAAATTTTGGATTTGTAAGGTACATATTTGGTTTGGTTAGGTATTTTGGTTTGTAGGTATCAAGCTCCTAATGCTATTGTATGATATAAAAGACTAATATTTAAAAAAGGGCCCGCTGGCTGGACGTTTGTCTAAATAACGAATATCTTCTAAAGTATAGCTCACAGAAAGTCGAAATTTTGGATGTGTAAGGTACATAATAGTTGGTAACTTCGAGCACTATTAAGCGATCTGAAAGTATAATGACACAAAAAATAATCATAAGGGGCCCGCTAGCTAGACACTTCATGGAAACGTCATTAAATCAAAAACTGTCGAGGTACAAAATATTTATTTTCTTTAGGTACAAATTACTGTGTTTATGAAAAGCTATCATCTGTTGATAAATCTCGTTGGGGCCTGCTAGATAAGACACACACGAGAACAACCAGAAACTCACTCGAACAGTGGCATGCCCGATACACCGTCAACCGTCCCGTCCTTTATAATGTTTCCGGTACTTGTTCATCAACATAACAGCGTCCATAATCGCTCAGACGAAACCTTCAGTTCAGCCCGTGAAGCTCCTTGCCTTGTCATACTTTCTTGCTGGTTTGCGCCAGTTATCTTTAGCCATGGACAGCGGACTGAGTCCCTTGTCCACTGCTACATCTCGGTGCATACCCACCTCGGTTTTAAAAAAATATTCCCTGAGGCAGCACACCTCGTGGTTGTGGAGGGTCTTCGCGTTTAAAAAGCCTCGACGACCCCCGCACTTCCATGGGATGTACAGTGTCATCACCGATAATCGTGGGTGATACATCCGGTTTGCGGACAGTAGTGTACGGACCCTCCTATACAGGGCATAGAGTTCGGTCCGAGTCCATTTGAGTATGCCGAAAGAGTTAATTAAAACCGGCATGACCCAACCGTTGAAAGTGCGAACCTTGTTTCCGGCTGAAAGAAGGCTATACCTTTTTCAGGCGCCCAAAGAAGCGCTTAATCAACGATTGCTTCATGTCAGCTACGTTAGTGCCTAACGCTTCCGAAATACCCAAATAAGCTTACGGATGAGAAAGGGGATCTGAGATGTATGGAATCCGAGAGCCCTCGGATTCCATCTCCCTCGCTTTCCATACAAAACTGCACATTTGTTCACACCAAATTCTATCCTGATGGCACTACAAAGAGTTTCAGATCATCCATGTAAAGGTTAGGTGTGCTAAGAGGATTCAGGGCTAGGCAGAACCAATGTGGACTCAAGACTGTCGCCCTGGAATATTCTTCGTTTAATTTATACGGGTTCATCATTCCCCTGGATCTGTTGACATTCTGGATAGCAAAAGACTGTCCTCCATTGCCCCATACTCGACTCAAGGAAGGCGCGTAGAGTTTGCATCTATCTTGTACAACTCTAGCACCCTCATGAGCCATGTATGTGGCACTGAGTCATAGGCCTTCTTATCTATACAACATGTCGACAGATCTTTACGGCATCATCGAAGCTGTTGGCTAATGGTCATGTCTATGCAGCTCCTTAGGGGGCCGGTTCGGCTTCTCAGGATGGATGTAGATACATCCTGAGAAGCCGATATAATGGAATTACTGTCAATGTGTTCGTTAATTTTACATGTGACAAAATTCTTAATGGAGCAGGTGGGTAACACCCGTTGTTAAAAACTGGTAGCGACCCAGAAACTAAGCAGGCAGGCATGACTGGAACGTTTATTATTGGTCCGAATATTAGTTCAAATCTTTGCCAAAATATAGACTGCGAATTGGCTGTGACAGACGGACAGACATACACACGAGTGATCCTATAAAACAGATAATTCGTGTCCGACCGAAGGTTTTGGCTTCCCACCTTCGGCTTCGGGCAGGATGGGCCGGAAATTTTGGCCGAGGCTGAAGGTTTCTAGTAAGCGCCAAATTTTAACGAATTGTTACGAATGCGCGAAAGTGCGGTGGAAAGGAGTGACATGCATTTCGAAGTGTCATTATTTTTTGTCAAGTCTCAAGCCAAATTAAATCATCTCGTTAGGTTGTTTAATACATACATTGTGTTATTCACTTTTAGCCAACCTTGAACTGAATTTCAAAGGGTTTTTATTTTCAACTGCAAATATAAATTTGTTCTTGGGAACTTCTACGGAACCCTGACACACACCGAGCCAGTTTTTATTTATTTAACCAGATTCTTTTATTATTGCTTAAAATTTAAGTATAACATAAGATTCAAATATAATAAAGGATAAATTACCCGATCAGGGCTCAACCCTGTAGTGTCTTCGATGACGTTGTAAGAGGTCGGTGAGATTGTGCCTTCGCGCACGTTCTGTGACACCAGGAAAAAATCGTAACTGTGAAGTAAAACAAATACGGTTTTAGTCATCCCAGAGGTATGTGAAAGTTAACTACTTGTACCAAAACATAACATAATGCCTGTATTCCCCGAAGGGTTAGGCAGAGAAATAACTAACTAACATAACTGCCGAAATGTGGGTACATTTCGGCAGTTATGTTTAAGTTCCCAAAACTGGTGTAATATTAACGAAATTAAAACATAATAAATGTGTAAAATGTATTTTTTCGTTTATACACCAAGGACAGATATTTGAGAACGTATTACGAGGAGCATCTGTCGATAGTTGAATTATGATTGGTACGTCAAAATTACAATACATCACTACTGGCCTTAAAAAATGTCAACAACTAACCGCTCAGGTGAAGTGACGACGTCATCGATGACGGTGCCGGGGCGCGGGTTCTCGCCGAAGCGGCCGCGATCCAGGAATATGCGGGTGTTAATGCGCTTCGAGACTATCGTGAAACAGAGTTTGTACTCCACATCACCATAAATCTCAGATAATTTCTTTTTTATTTCCGTCACCTAGAAACAGTACATAGTGTAAGAATTTTTCAAACATGATAGATAACATTGACAGAAATCAATCAGCATTATTGACCTACCTCGTGGCTGTGCACATAGGGAATCTGTCCATCACCTACACCATCTCTGTAGATAAAAATGCGTTGTGGCAAACTCCCATCTATAAAGTAATACATTTTAATATTATTCACTTAATTAATTTACCAAACAAGTTACGAAATGCACAGTTACTTTTATAACAGACAATGGAAAACGATCTTATGTGTAAGAAATAAAACCCTTAGGCAGTAATGCTGTTACCGTTGACTTCTCGGTATCTGCGAAGGGCTGCACCTATGTTGAAGCCCATGTGCGCACTTAACTCCTCGCCCGAAGTGTGCGAATTGACTGCTGAGAAGTAGCGTGTTAAGTGGCGGTCCAAGGTCGCCACAAACCCGCCGAAACTTTTCTCTTTCGAGCGGGTGTCGTGACAAACATCATAACCAATAAATACGGCCGAAGTCAAAGGGATCTCGACCCTCCAGGGGGCGCCACCGAGCTGTAAATTATCAAAACATCATATTATCTCAACTGAACACAATCATGCACTTATGAATATAAATATGAATTAATAACTTCAGCAAATAAAAGTTCAGTAAATTCATAGATCAAATTAGATTAATGCTTACCTTGCAGTTTATTTGTATTGCCACTTTTGTAGCAATGGACATAGCTGATTTGGAAGTCATATTGCGTGCGCAAACAACTTGCGTAGGCACAGCACGGTCTACCGTGCATTTCTTTTTAATTGCCTCGTATCTAGAAAAGATTTTTTTTTATATCATCTTCTAGGTAGGTCTAGTGTACCTACCTAATTTAGAGAACTTAAATAAATTCAGAAAGAAAGTAAATTTACAAGACAAATGCATTTTCTAGCATCTATAACCTCAATATGGCCCATCTAGTAGTTTAATACCAAGGATTAATTTACTGAAGTAAATGGTGTTATAACACTCACCGATCCGCAAATTGACGTGCCAACACGCACAGTATCATAGCAGGATTCTTTCGTGCGATGGCGCCCTCGCAAGCATTAGCATATTCTATAGGGCTGTCATTCCTGATGGTCACTAGAGAAAGTACATAATTTAAGGTTATTCAAACTTTAAAACATATTTACTTATTTACTTTATTTTAAAATGTCTGGGACTTCTTGGGCCTTGAAGTCTTGACCCTTTGGAAGGCGTACGAGGAGAATGAAATGAGGCATTAAACGAATATCGGATGTGATCAATAGGAAGTTCACCTAAAGACATGGAAAGAAAAGATATTGTGGTATGGAAGGGTATAGTGGACTGGATATATAAAATTATGGCAGGGCTGTGGCTCACTGTTTGACCAATGTTATGTTTACTAGCAGTGCCCCGTGCCTTGAAGGGTCATAATATTAAACCGCCTATAATAACCGCAAATACATTTTTTTTTCCGAAATCCGACTAGTTTACAGAGGAATTGTTGCTTACCCATTTCAGGCTTGGGCATTCTGAAACCCACAGCTCCAGCTGTCTTCATAATCAATTCAATGAAACCTTCAGCGTCGCGACGCTGTCTCTCTGGTGTTATAACTATCCATGATGGTAGTTGTGCGATGTCAAGTAAAGGTTTTGACCTGATTAAAAATTTGATTTATTTTTTAATATAGGTTTATCAACAGGTGTTGTGTACAACATATCTTAAGTAAAGGTTTTACAGTGTTGGACTTACACAGTTGCTTAACCAATTTCATACTTACCAAAGAAAACCGTTGAACCAAAATATAATATATAAAGAGAATGCCCTGAGAGAAACTGATAACAGTTTGATTTCTTGGAATATCCTTAGATAAATTTTGCTCATAGAAAAACCATGTCAATGACGTTTGCGGTAAAATGAGTAGTTTTCTACCCTCTGAGACGTATTGGCTGCGAGATATGTAGAAACGCTGCAATAACCGCATATCACGGCTATATATCCTCCATTTTGCGGTATGGTATCATTGATTGAGGTTGCTGTGTGGTAATTGATCAATCATTTGTAATGCAAAAAGTGTTTCAAGGGTTTCATTTGCGTTGAAACAAAAAGATTCTTGTCGCCCATTCTTTAGAAAATATAAGATTCTTACTTTACTATTTATATTTTGGAATCCTGTATTTTTTTTCAAGCATAAGTCTTTTTCAGCTAGCGACAAGCTAATATGCCCCTCGATCTCATAATACTACTAACAAGTTATATAAACTCAAGACGAATCTCACACTCACATCGAACAGTTTAAATATCATGTGTATAAAATTGTATAATAAAATTCCAAGTACTATATGTCACTCCCATTTTTTTAAATTTAAGCGTTATAATAAATAATAAATTGATAAATATTGTAATATTATTGAGACTTGAGTTCTTAGATTATAAGTTGTAAGTGCTGCATTGTAGTATCATGTCCCATTCTAAATAATTAATTGTTACTAAATAAGAATCGATTTAATAAAATTTACAAACTGCATGCATGAGTCAGATTAATTCATTTTTCTTTTGACATAAGTAATTATGTAAAAGGACAATGACCAAAGTTGGTACCAAAAAGTCTCGCGCCTCAAAACCAAAATATTATAGTAATTAGTTTCATATTTTTTTACGGCATTACGCGTCGGGGATTTGATTTTTGAACTGGAAATATACTTTTCGAGTTTAAAAGTACGAATATTGTTTTACTCCCTTTATATGACGTTCCGTTTCAACTGAATATAAATGACGTTCCGTTTCAATTGAACAAACCCTTGTCTGTCGAGCGGACTCTAAAATTAATTACAATTAAGTAAGATCAGTACACCAAATCGATTTAGTTTGGTTTATTGCTATTTGCAACAAAATAGATTTTCTCAGCCTAAAGATTTTGATTTATCGATTACATCCCTAAATCCCGACTAGTTTATAGCACTTACTATACTCTATGGTTTATAGTTATCTTATCTGTGGCATCTGACATTTGTACTGTACTGACTGACTATTGGCAATGTAAAGGTCTAAGATAAAATCGAGTTTCAGTCAAGCATACTGTGGATGTTACTTTAACTCGTAATTCTTACTTATATTAGTGTATTACGCTGTTTTTAGAGCAATAATGTAATGTATGTGTGTTAAAATACGTCGTTGGTAGCGTCGAAAAAATAGACCTACTTTTTAGGTTAGTTTCGATTTTATAAAATAACTCTGAAACGCGGGTTTTTTTTTCAAAAATAATTTTTGTAGGAGTTAATACGATCAGTGTAGTCTATAAAAAACAAGGTTTGATTTTGATGCAGCATGGTACGGGATTCCATACTTCCATGAGCATTCTCTTTTGCACGCCGACATTAATGGCAGAATAAGAGGTTCATATTTTTAGATCCCTCTATACCTTATTTTCGCAAATAAATGTTTTTTTATTTTATTTTGAACCAGCATTCACAAAAATAAGTAATAAAAAAAATAAAAATCAAACGAGTGGCTATAATATACATGATGAAGTTACCATGTCTAATCAATTATAATCTTACCGCATGTCCCTCGTCCAGCCCTCGGTGGTATCTCCCGCTGGATATTTACAATTACCGCCTTGAAAGATAATTTCTGGATTGAGTTGCCGTCCTTTAAACTTTACCAAATCCTTTGACAGTGTAAGAGACCAGTCGCCCATTTCCTTAAAAAAAAAAGTTATTTTTTTAAAATCCTTTTTATTTAATTTCCGGAACATAAACCTGCCAGAAAAAAAAAGACATTGAACCATTAAAAGGTTAGAGGCATATACATACCTTTACCACTTCTTTACATTTGTTTAACCGTTGGTTAAAGGCCATCAATTTCTGGATCCTTATATCTGGTCCTATCTTGGTGTGCACATCCAGAGCCTTCATGAGCTTGAAATTAGCACGCATCTCGTCGGTCAGGCCTGTCTGACGGCACAGCTCAGGCACTAAGTATACCAGCTCCGGCATTCCAGCGCGGATGTCGCGCGGCTTTGAGCGAGAGATCAATAAAGGCTGGCCAGCGTCTTGAATACGGATATTATATTTCTGAAAGTATGGAGATTGTACAGAAGATGCGGAAGAGAATGCTTTAAAAAAAAGGAAAAGGAAGTTGTAAGGTGAAAGAACCAGGGAAATTACAAAAAGCGTAAGAACATTTGAATTTCGCAGCCTAGCCTGGTGCTTCCCCAAGTTACTTATTTACCTTTTGATAGTAGTCTATATATGTAACATTTTCGTCCCGCATCTTGAACGTTGATCGCGGGGAGGTTTGCCATGAAATATCATCAACTCGATAGGTTCTTTTATTGTAGTCTGTCATTACAATTTTGCCTGGAATTATACTCTTAGTTTAGTTGTGGAAATAGACTTTTTAGTTTGAGGAAAACCGCTGTACCGCGCCTTAGGTATTTGAGTTGCCAAGAGCCTCGATCAATACCTGACGAGGCTCTCGTTAGGCAGCTGGATCAAGGGCTTGATTCAGAAAGCGGTACAGACTTATAAGAAATAGCTGTCTTAGGTTATTCATATTTAAGGGGCAGGGCCACTCAACTTATTGTTATGCAAAGTACAGCGAAAATATTCAAAAATTGAAACATACCAACAATGTCCTCCAAAAATATCTTTTTGTAGTTGCTGCCTTTTGTTGCAGCATATTCGCTTAACATTTGTAGCACCGTATCTAGACGGAGCACCTATAAATCCATCAAAAACATGTAACTATGTTCTAGTATAATATTTCATTTTAGTATTAAAAAAGTTTGAGTAAGTTTTATAGAAAAATAAAATCAGTAGTTTTACCTTGTGTGTTATTTCCGTGACCATCAATAAACGATCTTCATATTGATTAATGGTTGTTTTATAACCTGGCCAAATTTGTAAACGATACTCTGGTATGTCAACCTATAAATAATGAAAGATTAAAAACAAGCTACATTATTAGAAAAATCAAAAACCTGACTGCAAATATTATTCCTAATTAAATTTAAACATATATTTTATATATATTTGGAATCCCCTTTTAATTTCCTTTTTGATATCCTACTCAATAGGTTTGGTTATATTATTTTTATTAACGTATTACTATGACGCGCCCTAAAATCCGCCATTTTAATTGTATTTTTTTTTCAAACACCTATCTAAGGACACTTTACATTTTTAAGACTATAAACGATACCTCAACTGTTGAAATCCATCCACCCGTTTGGAAGATACGAGGTTATAATTTTTTTTACAAAGAAACATACAAGATACGCGAGAAAAACATAACACTTCCTAAGCAGTCGGGGAAAAAAACACGCAGTTAATGCAAATGCAGTTAAGTAGAACACAAAACATAATTAAATACATACCTTAGCAATGGGATCAAAATAGTCTCTACCCATCAGTTGCAAGTTAAGTAGATTGAAGCACTTCCTGATGATTATGTTGAACACCTGTATGTAATGGTAATCCCCTGGGCTTACATCACAAGTCAACTGCAAACAAAACAAATTAACTTAATATAAAAGTCAAATTAAATATTATGTCATGTATTAGTATATCCTGATTCACATTACCTTAATCAAAATTCTCATGCGTGCTCCATCAGTTTTCCTGTCTGAGTATAGTTCCAATGGATCAGGATTTAATCTCTTCACAGTGTATAGAACTGCTCCATCAAACAAATACCTTTAAATTATAAGAAAGGTTAATGATGCAATTTAAAAGATTTTTAAGGAAATTCCTGATTTATTATTGCTTTATACTTGACTTGTCAAGAAATTATAACTCTACTACATACCGTTACCCCAGCAGGAAAGTGGCTCCTAGAGTGATAGGTATGAGTGGAAGTGTGGAATTTAGTGTATAATCTGCTGTGAATGTGCGCCACTCAAAACAACTTTTCAGCAAAAAATAAAACTAACTTCAAAAAAGTGAAAAATAACTTTAGCTTCTAGAAGTTGGTGGCTTTTGTTTGTTTGATTTAGTTTTATTGTCACAGACTTCTGAAGCTAAAATTATTTTTCACTTGTAATTGTGTAATTTTTTGCAAAAAAGTTTTTATATTTTTCCATTTTTAGTTGTAATATACAAATATTTGATATGCATTTTTTACATTTCATGGTAATAGGCTTATCCTCAATAAAATGGAACTTAACATCCCTAACTGTCCCAACACTGACCAACTAACTCTTAACTCTCTCTAACTGTCCTGTGTCTGTACTGTCCCTGTCTGTAAATGTGGGTGTACTGTACGCATCTGCGTAACCCCTTGGAGCATACAGGCGTGATGCTATGTTATGATGTTGTGTAAACAATAAACATCCAAGCGATTCCAGCAATCACGACAGATTTGCTGTCTATTATTGAAAAGTTCAATTCCATATCTCCGAAGTACATGATCAGATCATGACAATATTTCTATGGAACCAACTTGGGACCTCTTTTGAATGAAAAAAAGAATTTTGTAAATCGGTCCACAGTTAATATTTTACTAAAGAATTATTCTCCACCGTTAAGGAGTTATACCTTATATCATCAGCTCATAAAGGTGAGGTGATGACTCCCAATATATTTGAATAGCTTTAGAAAAAAACATGAAACACGTAATACGTGCTTATAAAATTTGAGGGTTGCCCTCGATTTCTCTAGGATTCCATCATCAGATCCTGACTGGGTGACAATGGGACCACCTCGGGAGTATACTCTTTCGAATAAAAACAAGAATTTTGAAAATCGGTGTATTATTTGGCTGATATCGGTGAACATACATGGTATGACCACCAAAGTGACTGTTTTATTCTCCTTGTGAAAAGAGTTTTATTGAGCTTTTACAATTTTGGTTTAGGAGCACAGGATAGACTTCAGTTCGTAATAATAGGTCGTGGCAGAAGGAATAAGGGCCGAGCCGTGCTCGACATTGGTTTATAATGTTCTTCACGTTATCCTTAAACTTTGGCAAACGCTTCTATAGATTTTACAAAACAAATCCAACAAAGGAGTAGTACTTAAAAAGGCTTTGTTACAAAGATATTTGTGATTTCATTTAATGAAATTTAATTGAGCTATGCAGTAAGAAAGAGTATATGTTGCCGCTTAGTGCAATTAAATTGATAAAGCTGCATATTTTCACTATATATTTTTGACTAAATACAATAGTTTTCGGTTTACACCTACACATCTTCATTTACAACGACATTTAGCAATTAATGCATGCATGTACACTTTTTATGGTTATTACAAGCGTCAAGAAGGATCGCATACAGTTTTCAGCGAGCTTAAAGTTTTCTCATTTAGGCGCAGCGATATTTTCGGGTTTTCAGAAAACTTTTCTTAGATCTAATTCTGTCACAAATACGCATAAATATAGAGCTACTCGTGTATGTTTATTCTATAGAAGTTTCCTGCTGGAAAAACGTTACTCCAGCAGGAATCGTTTTCTTCCCAAAAAGACAAAGCGCACCAGTTTTTTATGTGGCGCACATTCACAGCAGATTATACGTGTCCCTTCGTCCAGCATACTCACCATGGAATCCTGATATTTCATGAATGTCAAAAAACTGTTCTGAAATAGTGCTAAATAGTGCCCAAAGGAAAAAAATAGTGCTCTTGTACTTGCGAAGTTATAGCCATAGTTCGATGAGTATGCTGGACGAAGGTTTCGCCCAGCATACTCACCTCCGTCCGGAGAATCTGTATACGCTTCAAACATAATTCATACTTCAAAAAATAGTTCCCAAATAGTGCCAAACGGTGCCCAAAAAGAAAAAACAGTGCTCGAATAACTTCGGAGTTATAGGCTTCGTTCAGTGAGTATGCTGGGCGTAGGTTCTACGCCCAGCATACTCACCTCAGTGCGCGAATATCGAACGAGCTATAGGTATAATTTACGTCTCAAAAAATTGTGCTTGAAATAGTGCCCAATATCAGTCCAATTTTTGCTTGACTTTTGACTTAGAAAACCATTAAATTTTAATGTAAACTTCTACATACTAACGTAAAATGGGGTACAGTCGTCGACACATGTTTTTGGACAAAAATATTAAACTTTCTAATTGTAGACTTCATGTTATTGGAAATAATTATGGTATTTTCTCACATGTCAAAAACTTTCGATTAAATGCATTATTATATATTTTATAAATAATAATAAATGAATGAAACTTTAAGCGTAAATGAAGTCTATTACTTCATTGCATTGTGTGTTTGTCTGAATAAAAACAGTCATTTGCAGCCAATAAAATTAATATCTTGAAAAATTGTAAAAAGGAAATTATACAGTTTCTTTTTGTATATATGTTGCAGGCAAAACTTATAACCAGTCAAAACTAGTACTGTGACATAGTTATACAAAGGACAATGACCAAAGTTGGTACCAAAAAGTCTCGCGCCTCAAAACCAAAATATTATAGTAATTAGTTTCATATTTTTTTACGGCATTACGCGTCGGGGATTTGATTTTTGAACTGGAAATATACTTTTCGAGTTTAAAAGTACGAATATTGTTTTACTCCCTTTATATGACGTTCCGTTTCAACTGAATATAAATGACGTTCCGTTTCAATTGAACAAACCCTTGTCTGTCGAGCGGACTCTAAAATTAATTACAATTAAGTAAGATCAGTACACCAAATCGATTTAGTTTGGTTTATTGCTATTTGCAACAAAATAGATTTTCTCAGCCTAAAGATTTTGATTTATCGATTACATCCCTAAATCCCGACTAGTTTATAGCACTTACTATACTCTATGGTTTATAGTTATCTTATCTGTGGCATCTGACATTTGTACTGTACTGACTGACTATTGGCAATGTAAAGGTCTAAAATAAAATCGAGTTTCAGTCAAGCATACTGTGGATGTTACTTTAACTCGTAATTCTTACTAATATTAGTGTATTACGCTGTTTTTAGAGCAATAATGTAATGTATGTGTGTTAAAATACGTCGTTGGTAGCGTCGAAAAAATAGACCTACTTTTTAGGTTAGTTTCGATTTTATAAAATAACTCTGAAACGCGGGTTTTTTTTTCAAAAATAATTTTTGTAGGAGTTAATACGATCAGTGTTGTCTATAAAAAACAAGGTTTGATTTTGATGCAGCATGGTACGGGATTCCATACTTCCATGAGCATTCTCTTTTTTAAAACTCTTTCCAATAGTTTCATCAATGAAAGGTTTAGCAATAAAAATCATTTTTAATTACTTACGTTATTTATTACTATTTAAAGGGCCAAAGTAATCAGAATTCTAGTTAACTAGTTCACAGCTTTTGTTAACATTCATAATATAATCAATGTAAATAGAAAAAATTGTAGTTAGCCAAATATTGGTAAAACTTTCTAAAATATAACACGTAGGTACTTGTACTTTGTTTTACTGCTACAACGTTTTAATCACAATAAAATTATCTTACAAATAAGTATAAATTGAGCAATCACAGTTTATAATCACGTTTTTTTTATTAATATTAAATACCCTATAGTAATTACAAATTAACAATCACAGTTTATAATCACATTTCTGTAAGTTATTAATAAAATAACTTTTACAAGAACAAAAAAAAAAACAAACAAACAATAACAAAATAGGAACTAACAAGTTAGGACCGATCTTCATCTTACATTCGCGTATAAATAATGCAGTGTGGTACAGTATATTGGGAATTACTACAAACTTTTTTACTAAGGTCATCATAGCAGTTCCAAGTTCTCTTTAGCAATCGATAGCACTTTGACTTGTAATGCCCCATGCGTCCTGATTCACCATTTGTAAAATCTATTACCGACAGAATTTTAAAGGTGTCACCGTTTATTATGATCTCTTTAGGAATTTCATCAATTTCTATTTCAATTGAAGTATTAATTTCAATAAATACGAAGTCTAGTACTTCATATTTGTATGCGTTTTTACCGTTACATAATTGGTATTTACATTTCCTTTCAGTATCATTTACTAATAGAGCTTCATTAAGGGCTCCAATACCTTGAGTCGTCAATATGTTTACATTTATTGGAATCCAACTACATTTTGTGCCAGAACCTTTATTGATTTCACAGTTCTGGTTTGTACAATTTAAGTATCTATTAGCACTATAAAAACCATAACTTTGTATGTTATCTATTATAAAAGTTACATTACACTCACAATTTTTGCAACTACTAAAATCGGATTCCACAGTATCATATATTTTAGCCAATACCTTAGAACGAGTAGTGTAAATATCTTTTGGTTTTCTAGCCTTCTTAGTGATTTTCTTTAGATTGTCATACGTGATCAAACTTCTGGTCAGTTGTGAAAGATCGTTTTTTTTATCATTGATATATTTTCTAATATTAGGTCTATCTAAATATGCAATTGAAAAACTTTGGACCACGGAATCAAAAGCACACGTATTAATAAACGTGAATCTGTATGTTCCTGAAGTAGAAACACTGCCGTTTTGTAAAATATGTAATTTTGTACGACGATTGATTCGTTTTTTATTTTTCTTCTGTTTAGACACCAGTCCCCGCCAGTCTTCAATATAATTTGGTTCGCTCCTAAAAATTGAGTTTTCATAAAATGATTCATCATTGACGAGAGTATTTATTTGTGGTGTGTTATGGTCACTTATTTCATTTTTTTCATCGACAATATTTTCAGTTCCTTCTTGAACATCAATCAAGTCACTTTTGGCTAAGCGTATGGAACCGGTTATCAAAGGCTCGTGTTTAATAATAAACTCATCTACGCGGTACTTATTTGAATTTGTTTTAAAAAATAACTTTTTTACGTCTTTCATATAACTTTCTACATTTGAACTGGTTGGAGTACAATAATTACTGTTAAAATAAGTCATCATTATATTTCCCCATAGTGGAAGTTTTTTAAGAATCCTAATCAGTGTCCTTTATTTCCGGCAAGTAATAAATATTTTCGATTTCAGTTTCTTGATCACACAATTGTTTAATTAAATCTTCTTTCTCCTCAAGATCTTTATACATTTTCAGAAGCGGGTTTTCTTCTTTATCTAATCCCTCCCATAAAGAATGTTTAATTGGAACGTGATTTTCCGAATCTACATTTTGTATTTCACATTCCTGCAAATTAGTTTTGATCCGGTTTTTTAATTCTAAAATCGCCGTTTCACACCGTGTTAAATTTCCATTTCTACTGCCGCGGTGTTTATTATTTGCTATAATATAAACATTTTCTATAATTTTCTTTACCTCTCCGTATGAAACACATTTTTTAATCAGAATCATACAATCAACAAAAAATTTTGTTACTCTAGTGTCTATATTTTTGAAAATACTTTGATTGTACAATGTTTTTATGAAATGCGAAGTATCAAGGCGAACATAACAGGTTGGAATTTTTTTGGTTCTATTTTCTAAAATATTAAAACATGTATTTAAGTAGTCAGAGGTGGATTTATAACCACAAAATACTTTTACCACCGCACCTACTAAAGCTGCGGAATCATCAGTTACTACTTCATTTGGAGGTTTTCCATTAGCCAACCAAGATTGTAACCAGCTAGCAATAGTATCTAAAGAGTGACTTTCTGATATACACTGTGAAATTGGCACGCTACTTTTAACGGTTGTATCTGTCATCATAACATACAAAAATATAGGACTTTGCGACTCTTGAGATAGTTGTGTGTTCATTGACGACAGGCCGAAGATTTTTATTAAATACTAGCTTTTGCCCGCGACTTCGTCCGCGTTTCCGTCGTTTTTCGAAAAAAAATTAGCAGATGTCCTCCCTCATAGTTTTGAAAAAGTACCTACGCTTTTACCTACTCAATACAAAAAAAATAAACATGAATGACCCAAAACTAACCTATCAGTACTTATCTGAAAGTCTATGAGTACTACTTCTACTTCTATTCTACCTACTACTACTTCACTTAAAAAAAAATAGCAACTATTAATAGTTTACAATTTAAACAAAACTAAACCTAATTCATAAAATAACAACAAAAGAAATTAAAATAAACTATTTAAAGACTAAAAGTCGCGCTGATAAGCACGGTTTATAAAATAACAATTATTGTCTGTCAATAAAGTCCAACACTCTGAACGCATCAACAGCCAAATATTGAATGAAGCTTGCGCTTTTTTTTTTTTTTTTTGGTATGGCCTCTCGCAGCGCAACAACTCGCTAAGGTTGAAGCTGCTTAACCGGACAATCCTGTGGTGGCCAAAAATTACTTTAAGGCCCCCAGCCAGGGCTTACAAACTAAGGATATAAATTAAATGAGCAGACACTCGCCTCCCGCCCCTTTTATACTCTGCCGCCGCGAGCCGTGTCGAGCGCGGCAACCGTTACGCAAAAATGATCCTTACAGCTTGCTTCTCTATTCACGCGCGATGGCTTGTTAGCGTAGGTATTTCATGTATAAGTTTGGTGTTTTTGTACCGATTTCTATGATTCTTTTTTTATTAAATAGGTACTAATATTCATTAAAAAAATAAGGATGATGGTGAGTGTTATTGGTATTATATTATACGTAATAGTAAACAAATATAATAACAAATCTCTGAACTGCTAAGCTATCGGGAGTTACACGTGTTATTGTGAGTCAACTATAAAAGATAGATATATGCTGTCTTGGGATATTTTTTATATAATTTTATGTTGAATATTTCCGTTATACATGATTTCTATGTAGCTTTAACCATTAAGGCTGCACACGCGACGGAAGCTTAAAAAATCAAGTAATTTCTCCCGTTTTCCCAACATTTCCTTACACTGCTCTGCTCCTATTCATTGTAGTGTGATGAAAAGTATACTATAACCTGCCCAGGAGTTCGAAGAATAACTGATGTTTTTTTTTTTAATTGGGGTTGAGTGAGAATATTATAAACGTAAGAGTAAACAAATATAATAATAACAAATCTCCGAACTGCTAAGCTATCGGGAGTTACACGTGTTATTGTGAGTCAACTATAAAAGATAGACATATGCTGTCTTGGGATATTTTTTTATATAATTTTATGTGGAATATTTCCGTTATACATGATTTCTATGTAGCTTTAACCATTAAGGCTGCACACGCGACGGAAGCTAAAAAAACCAAGTAACTTCTCCCGTTTTCCCAACATTTCCTTTCACTGCTCTGCTCCTATTAATGGTAGCGTGATGAAAAGTATACTATTACCTGCTCAGGAGTATGTAGAATAATTGTACCAAGTTTCGTTAAAATCCGTCGAGTAGTTTTTTTTTCTATAAATAACATACAGACAGACAGACAGACAGACAGACAGACAAAAATTTTACTGATTGCATTTTTGGCATCAGTATCGATCACTAATCACCCCCCGATAGTTATTTTGTAAATATATTTCATGTACAGAATTGACCTCTCTACAGATTTATTATAAGTATAGATAGAACCTGTTGCGTCTATAGAAACTTTAATATAATTAAACTCTTTTTGGCATTTTTTATAATAATTCTTTTGATCGTCCGTCCAGTAAAATGTATAAAATGGAAAAGCAGAAACATATCTAACACATTTATCAAAAGGTGGTGAAACACACATACAAGTAAGTGACAATATTGGGTTGGGATGGAAAACATCAACTTTTTTATTTTCATGTTTAATTCGATGTAGTGTTTGTAATGTTGGCAATACTGGAGGTTCCTTGTCATTTTTCTTCATTAAAGTTGAGGCTAATTTATATCTTATAGAAGCTGCTGCTTCGTGTTGTAATTTTTCACCTAATTCCCTTATTTGGTAATACCGTAATCGGTTTTTTTTACTGGTGTTATGAGAGTACTTTTTATTTTCATTAATTATGCAACATTCTAGTTTAATTAAATTTTCCGTTTCTAAGTTAGTTGTTATAATTATTTTTGCGTGACATTGATTACAATATCCTGTGCATTTGATTTCGTAATTGAAGGGGTAAGTGGACAAAGGTGTTAACTTACAAAAAATTCGATTGAGATTATGGGCATTAGAAAATTTTAAATCATTTTTTAATTTAATTGTAAACTTTAAATGTATACACTTTGGTAGTTAACACCTTTGCTAGGGTCTTTATTTCTGGATATGAATAAAAAAATGATATTTTGAGACCACCAGTCGATTTATCGTCACATAAAACCTATGTCCATGCAAAAACCTATTTTTTTCAGTTTTGTCAGATAACACCTTTGTCCACTTACCCCTTCAATTGTCTTTCACAATATTATTTTTAAAACACCAAGTGCATAAAGATCTTATTTCTTTCCATAGATGCATTTGAATTACATTAGTCCATTGGTTTGGTTTTAATTTACGTCTGACATTATACAGACTACCAGGGGCGATTTTGCTATTTCGGTGATAAAAATACCTTTGAGGCTTAATACTATCCCAAGTTATTGTATCCATATAAAATGTATGCGTACTGGTGTTCTCCGAAACACTATTAATGCTTTCGTTTGATGACGATGTAGACTTTTGATTTATCAAATTAGAATCATTATTACGAATTATTTCTTTTTTATCAACACCAAAAAAGTATTCGTAATTTCGTTTTATGCTTAATATGATTGATTTAATACTCATTTTGTAATTTAACCGTGTTTGAATTTGTTTATAAATTGAGTCATTTGCGGAAGGAATATTTTTAAAAAAGTCATCTTTGAATTCTGAAATTACTAATTTTTGCGTTTCTAATGAAACCTTTGGTTTAGGCCCTCGTTTTCCTTGCTGATCCATGTCGTTAGATTCACAAGAATTATCACAAATTATTATGCCATTTGTTTTCAATATTAACATAATATGAAATAACAACTAACTAACTAACATATAAATCAACATCAATAACATTATGAACACTTGTGTACTTATACTACCTATATTACCTGAAAATACCAACTATAGATGTAAAAAACATAACGGGCCCCACCGCTCACGCAGTACGAGTCAGAAAAAGTTGTCTTCTAACGTGGTAAACATTGTGTCTTCAAGATAATCTGAAAATAACACGTATTTAAATAATTTAATATAGGTATGACAGGCTCCAGCCTTCCTCTAAAGGTACTTAAGCACTTACGTGTTTTCCATTATTTTAGCGTGATTTCTATTATAAATAGCGAAGGGGCAAAACACGAGGCTGAAGACGATTTCCCGAAGTCACAACTCCCATAGAAAATGTGATGAATAGGTTGACGACACTTAAAAGTTTAAGTGCATTCGCCGGATGACAATCGGTAATAGTCTTCACTTCACGTCATATTATCTAAAAAATACATCTGTGTTAATTCTATAGTTACGTTTATACTTACTACCGACGCTCGCGCTGACTGATTCTACCTATTTCGATATTGAAATGTAACTAACGTGAACTTAAGACGAGAACAGATCCTGACGGGTAACGAGGACAAGCTTGTAATAAAAAAATTGAAGAAAAGTAAATTATATCCTAGCAAATAAGACAGTGTTTCATTTCCAGTAGAATTGGAGGATAAAACCAGGCCTCCGCAGAAGTAGGTATATAAATAGGTATTTTAGATCCAATTAGATAAACAAACAAGTTACATTACGTTATTATGTGTGTACCTACCTACATCAAACCTTTAAAAAAGTAACTAAGTAGGTACCCATTTTTAAAACTTCTTAAGCATGTCCTTAATTTTAAGTGTACAGTGTCATATTCAACGAAAAAATGAACGTGTTTTTGTAAAAAACAACTCGCTTGCTACCTAGTTTTACAGTGCAATTAATGAATGAGTGTAAAATCAATTTAGTTAAATGCCACTATTATAAATTGAAATATACTTACTGATTTGGGTGCAGCTCCTATATTGATTACGTACTAGATACACAATTTTATATAGGTAAATAATGACATCACCAACACATTGTTTGGTTTTGCAACCCACTATGTAGTCAAACTCAAAAGCCGGCGTTATTATAATGATGTGCGACGAAGTAAACAAACAAAGAAACTGAGAAGCGCTTGTTCGTTTCGATTGCTTTGTGACACAAAATGGACCCTTATCACCTTCAAAATACAGATCAGTCTTGTCTAATAATCGTAAGATGTTAGGGCAGCGCCATCTAGTATTTAAACATAAACATATTCATTTGCGTCGCGGGCGCCGCGCGTCGCTTTGTGACACAAAATGGACCCTTATCACCTTCAAAATACAGATCAGTCTTGTCTAATAATCGTAAGATGTTAGGGCAGCGCCATCTAGTATTTAAACATAAACATATTCATTTGCGTCGCGGGCGCCGCGCGTCGTAAGCCCCATACCTATTGACCGTACGTGCATCCATTACTGCCACACTATATTGAACTTTATCACATGAGGAATACAGGTCAATTCCGTAAACGTTGTGGTACCGTCCTTGATCCGGAAAATGATTATTTTGAATAATTTTGTCAGTTGTAATGTAAGCATTAATAACAGCAACTTTATTTTTCATGCATGATTTACTTCATTTGATATCTTAATCCTTCAAGCGCCGTGATCTAGACAAAATATATAAAATCATTGTTCCTAGCTACCGGGGTCCCATGCGACGCGCGAAGGCTTAATCATATTATTATAAAGTATTATTAAAATAATGTGTAATTAATAATATTGCGATTCTAAAGTAAATACTCCCTTACATAGACAATTAATAATTTACACAAGACAAAAATTGTTAGAAAGAAAGTTAATAATATTGTATTCGACTGTACTCAATGTAATGTATGTAGAAGTTTACAATCAAATTTAATGGTTTTCTAGGTCAAAAGTCAAGCAAAAATTGGACTGATATTGGGCACTATTTCAAGCACAATTTTTTGAGACGTAAATTGTACCTATAGCTCGTTCGATATTCGCGCACTGAGGTGAGTATGCTGGGCGTAGAACCTACGCCCAGCATACTCACTGAACGAAGCCTATAACTCCGAAGTTATTCGAGCACTGTTTTTTCTTTTTGGGCACCGTTTGGCACTATTTGGGAACTATTTTTTGAAGTATGAATTATGTTTGAAGCGTATACAGATTCTCCGGACGGAGGTGAGTATGCTGGGCGAAACCTTCGTCCAGCATACTCATCGAACTATGGCTATAACTTCGCAAGTACAAGAGCACTATTTTTTTCCTTTGGGCACTATTTAGCACTATTTCAGAACAGTTTTTTGACATTCATGAAATATCAGGATTCCATGGTGAGTATGCTGGACGAAGGGACACGATTATACACTAATTATAGGTTCCACTCATATCACTCTAGGAGCCACTTTCCTGCTGGGGTAACGTACACTACATAATCATAATAAGCTGTTTTAAGAAAATCCACCATTCAAGTAAGTACTTACCCTCCAAGGGTGTTGGCATGGATACGCATTAGGCCTTTGCGAACCACTGTATTATCCTCCTCTGGGGAGAAGTCCACATGATACTGGTAAAGACACCACTGAGGTGTTGTTTCAACGGTAAAGTAGTTGGCTTTAAGATCAATCGGAGTTCCTGAGCTACCTGTAAATTAATTAATTTTTTGTCTTAACTTTCTACACATAATGTAACCATCATTTAGCCTATAATTAAAAGGATTGTTTTCATGTTTTTTATCAATAGAACTTGAAATAAGTAAAATATAAACAAACCTTGCTTGGACTGGATCCTGGATGGGCGAGTTCTTAATATCGTCATTGCGTCAGGTAAAATCCTACCACCACCACGGCGTGAGCCACGCCCAATCACCGCGGAGCTCGGTTCACCACTACCACTTTGTCCAGCTGTAATTATCATATTACACATAGAACATATTTTAATCTATTTAATTTCTATACCTATGTAGGTAACAGTATACAATTTTAACAATGTATTTAATCATTTTTGTCTCACCAATTTGCATGCTCTGCATGCTCTGTTCTACTTCTACATCACCAGATTCTTCGGAGTGAGTTGTTGGGGTAGACCTGTGAGAGGCTCTGCCTCCCTGCGAAGTTGGTGTAGGCACACCAGCTCTAACAGGTGGGGCTGCCGCAGGGGCTGCCCATGCCATTGGTGGCTGAGGGCGTGGCCCTGAAGAGCCTGGTTGTTGTTGTTGCTGTTGCTGCTGAGGGGGCTGAGGTTGGTCGCCCGGCCTACGTTGTGGAGGCCCTCCTTTATCGCCGCCTCTGCCGGCACGCCCACGGGAGCGTCCTCTCCCAGGTTGAGACATCTACAAATAAGTACTTTATAGTTACTGCTTTGTCGTTTGTTGCTTAGCCAGTACTAACTGGGTTGTGGAGGTCAGATAGGCAGTCGCT
Organism: Eurois occulta; assembly: GCA_950022335.1. Classification (NCBI taxonomy): domain Eukaryota; kingdom Metazoa; phylum Arthropoda; class Insecta; order Lepidoptera; family Noctuidae; genus Eurois; species Eurois occulta. Next base: position 15,714,415 of record OX465487.1, read on the forward strand.
CCATGTAAAATACTGGTATTCAGCTGCATCCGGTTAGACTGGAAGCCACCCCCAACATAGTCGAGAAAAGGCTAGGCAGATGATGATGACTTTAAGTAATTTCTTGACATTTGGATGGAAAACGGAACTATCTCAGCATGTCAGGGCTCTACTTTATAATACATTCTACCTTTGTACTTGTTTGTGATTTCTTAACCCATTTACGCCCGCTATCCCCATTTGAGGCCATTTTTTTAAGTACCCACATTTTAAAAATTATTTTAGCTATCTTTTGTTAGCAGGCGAATTTGTAGTGGCAAAGAGTGTGGCTTTGTAAAACAAATGATAGTTTTGTGATTTATTGGATTGAGTGGGTAATAATAATTATAAGTGATTTTCTTATCTTCATTGAACAAATAAGTCTTTGACTGAAAGTCATATTTTTTTATAGTTACAATGTTATTATCTTTTTAGGGTTCCATACCCAAAGGGTAAAACGGGACCCTATTACTAAGACTTCGCTGTCTGGCTGTCTGTCTCCAGGCTGTATCTCATAAACCGTGATAGCTAGAAAGCTGAAATTTTCACAAATGATGTACCTACTACTATTGCCGCTATAACAAAGTTGTTTAGTTAGAAGTAGCAAGTTTGTAACATAAAGTTACAAATAGATATTTAGATGATATATTACAGATAAGAAAAGACCTGCAAGAAATCACAAATACTAATATAATTATCTGCACCCCTACGTACAAATTTTTTACAAACAACTACCTGTACAATTCAAGAGTAGAAACTTTCAACAATTTATTATATTTGGATACCATTACTCACGAACATGCTTACTTTTTGGACAGCAATGAGAATTTGATATATGACGATACGATGTTCGACAGACGCACCGGCGCGATAAATAGATTTGGAATGCAGTCATTGTTCAAGGACATTTATAGAATGACTGTTTATATAGAATCCTCCATCGCTAGCTGCAAATATGGAGCTGACCAAAACAAGGAAATGTCACCGAGCCAAAATAACATCCCAAAACCTACTCCGCAGAAGCTTTTTCGGTCATAAATATATCACCATAATGCACCAAAATATAGCAGGCTTAAGGAACAAATCGGATGCATTAACAATCTGCTTACATGAACTATCGGATAGTAAAACTGATATTGATGTTATTTGTCTGACTGAACATTTTATGATGTTGGGCCATGAAGATATATGTATGATACCTAATTTTTGCATAGCTGCCTACTTTAGCAGAAGTAATTCTAAAAGAGGAGGTTCGTGTATCTACGTGAAAAAAGGTCATCATTGGAAAGCGATACAAAAATCGATGTTATTCACTGAGTGTTCAACTTTTGAATGCTCTGCAATAGAACTTATAGACTACAAAGTTGTTATTATCTGTTTATATAGGGTTCCGGTTGCTAGTAACCTAAGTAATTTCTTTGAGAGATTGGATAAGATGCTCAAATATGTAAACAAAAATTATAATAAGCATAATATTGTAATAGCTGGGGATTTCAATATTAATATGTTAAAACAAAATAACATCACATCTGAATTTGAATGTTTACTTCTTAACTATAACCTAAGACTTAAGATAACTGAACCTACCAGAAAAATCAGCAATACATGTATTGATAACTTTGCTCACAATTACCACAATAAGTGTAAAGCTGAAGTTATTGACTTAGCATTATCTGATCACACGGCTCAGATACTGAGATGCCAGGTCAAAAAGATATGCCTGATAAAAAGCTGGAAAATTAAACGTAGAGATTACTGTGAGGAAAATCTTAAGAAGTTTAGAAATTGTATAGAGAAATTGTCTTTTTCGGAAATGTACTCAGCCTCTGATCCAAATATAGCCTATAATGCTTTCATTGATTCTTTCAAGTTATTTTATGAGCTTTGCTTTCCATTTAAATATATCACCATTAATACACATCGTAAAGCTAAATGGATAACGCGAGGAATCAAGACCTGTAGTATCAAAAAACGTCAACTTTTATGGCAATACAGGAAAAAACCTAGCCAGATAAATAAAGCTAAACTGACAGAATTTTCAAAAAGGTACAAAAAAGTAATCAAATTCACACAGCGCGCACAAAATAATCATTTAATTAACGCGTCGGATAATAAAAGTAGAACAGCATGGAAAATTATAAACGAATCTAAACAAAATCTACCAAATGATGCTATAACTAACATTAAAATAAATAACAAAATAATAACTGACCCTTGTGAGATATCTAATGCTTTTAATAATTATTTCATCGATAAAATAGTACCTAAGGATGATTCACTTAATATGCAGTATAAATTGTATATGTCTACTAGGCAAAAATCCATGTTTCTGAAGCCATGCTTACCGCATGATGTATTGCAGATTATTAGGAGTTTAAAAAATACGAGCAGTGTAGGTCATGATACCATATCAACTAAAGTCTTGAAATATATAGCTACAAATATTTCTGCTCATCTTTCTTACCTGATAAATCTATCTATTGAGGCTGGAATCTACCCTGACAAATTAAAAATTTCTGTCATAAAACCAGTCTACAAAAAAGATAATAGAGAATGTCTAGAGAACTATAGACCCATTGCCTTAGTTTCAGTTATTTCCAAAGTATTCGAGAAATATATTTACAAAGAGCTTAATAACTATTTAGAGAGTAACAATATTCTAGCAAAAGAACAAAAAGGTTTTAGACATAATAAATCTATAAATATGGCCATATATGATTTTCTGGATTTTGTTATGGTAAATGTTGACAAAAAAATACCTGTCTGCTCTATCTTCATGGATATGACACAGGCTTTTGATCACGTTGAACATGATACATTGCTAGGTAAACTTAATGATTATGGAATGAGAGGTAATGTACTAAAATTATTTGAATCATACCTCAAAGGCCGTCACCAATACACTGAATTGACCAGAGTGAATACTCTAACAAAAAAAGAAGAAACTTTTAGATCGTGTGAACGTCAACTAAACTACGGCGTTCCTCAAGGAACCGTTTTAGGACCACAATTTTTTATTTTGTACATCAATGACTTACCCAATGCCACTGATAATCCCATAGCTCTTTTTGCGGATGACAGTACAGTAACAATAAAATGTAAAGACATAAATACTTATGAAGATGACATAAACAACACATTGAGGTCAGTCATGAATTGGCTTAATATTAATAATCTCAAAGCTAACTTAAGTAAAACTAAAATAATGTACTTTAGACAACGTTTGCCGGCACCGAATAACCTAAATGTAAAATTTAACATGCAATCAATAGATGAAGTAGACAATTGTAAATTCTTAGGCTTATATATTGACGACAAAATGACCTGGAAGCCTCACATTGAACAGCTATGCAAGCGAGTTAGTAGATCTGTCTATGCCCTACATACACTTGCACGCAAAATAAACTCCAGTGCACTTTTAATTGCGTATCATGGGCTGGTGGCATCTATTCTTAGATACGGCATAATTTTTTGGGGGAACTCTACTGATAAAGATCTTGCCTTTAAGGCACAGAAACGATGCATTCGGGCTATGTTTGGTCTAAAATCAACAGAAAGTTGTGTGCCTTTCTTTAAAAAGCACAGTTTATTACCACTGCCGTCACTATACATATTTGAAGTGGCAGTTTTTGTTAAACAGAATCCTCATTTATTTACATTAGCATCTACAGTTTCTAATCGGACCCAAAGGGACAAAAGTCGTCTGTATATTCCAAAAACTAATACTGCCTTAATGTATAAAAGTGTCTTTCACATGGCACCAGTTATATTTAATAAATTGCCAGCAGAGTTAAGAAACCTACATTTTAATTTATTTAAACAAAAACTGAGAAGTATGCTGTGCCAAAAATGTTATTATAGTCTATCAGACTTTTTATTAGACAAATTTTGACATCATCTCCTAATTGTAATTATTGTAATAAGTAATCCGCTTCTATGACATTATTGTAATAATTCAAACTGTAATTAATTATAATTTATCTTGACATTTACTTAAAAATATTTTGACTTTTTGACTTGATTGTTGTATAAATTGTAACTCGTAATGTTTGTATGCCTATAATAGGCTGATCATAGCGCACTATTACCTTTTAAACCATGACCAACCACTGTACCTATGTTTCACAAATAAATATTTCTGATTTCTGATTTCTGATTTCTGAACAACTAATACTAAAAATTAAAAAAAATATATATTAAGGGGGGCTCCCATACAATAGATATGATTTTTTTGCCGTTTTTATAGATAATGGTACGGAACCCTTCGTGCGCGAGTCCGACTCGCACTTGGCCGGTTTTTTTTTTGTATGTTTCACTAGGCCATAGTCTCAAGTAAAAAATGCTATCCAAGATTTTAATATATGGGGAGATATTTTAGATGGTGTCCCCAAATGGGGCCAACGGGCTGACTGCTAATATTTTTTGTTTTTTATTCGGTAGGTTTAGTTTCGGCGTGAACAATGAATAAGCGATCGTTTGATGTTGCAAATGACTATAGAGGTCTCGAGGAAACTCTCGAAAACATTTTGAATGAAGAAGATAATCCAGATGTTGGTTACGACATAGTGGCCATTCCTCCTCACGGACCAAGAAGAAGGTGATGAAGATGATGTCCAGCAAAACATTCTTCCGCGTGATATCCCAGGTAGAGGTGAAGTGTTTGAGTCCAGGAATAACCATGAATGAGATAGCAGCGATAATTAACCGTTACAAAAACACAGGAGAGTTGAAACCTAGGAACCTCGTTGGGGTAATGTGACAGTTTCTATGATGACATGCTTTCAATGGTGAGTAATGTTTAGAGATAAAGGGAAAGCTTTGTAAACTAGCTCAAAGACCAAACGCCAGTCAACATTTTTGAAAAGTTATTTGATGTTGAGGTTTTTGACATGACTGTTATGAATACGAAGTTATATGCCGCACAACACAACAAACATGACTTCCAAATAACTGTTGATTAAAATTACTTATTTGCATTTTGCTCTTGATTGGATATCTAGAGACTAGGACTGCAATGTTACCATTGTTTCAAAAGCAATGTCAAAGAACCAATTCTTAGAAATTAAGAAATTCTTGCATTTCTTTTCTGTGAATGAAGTTGCTGCACATCCACCGATAAGATGTACAGTTGCTGATTTGCTCATCAAGAAATTCCTTCAGTGGGGTGTAGTCCATGAGCATCTATCGGTACATGAATCAATGGTGAAATATTTTGGACATCACCCAGCCAGTACGGGCTTGCCTCTTATGAACTGCTATAAGAGGCAAGCCCGTACGATTTGGGTACAAAAACTGGATGATTGCAAGTGCTGATGGTTATTGTTATAGCTTCAATGTATACTGTGGTAAATAAGCAGGGGGACAAGGTAATGAGCCTTTGGAATCAAAAGTGGTAAAGGGCTTGTTGGAAAAAGTAAACGCCGTTGCACATGAGCATATCGTGTAGTTCAACAACTTTTTACCAGTCAAGCATTGCTGTGAGATCTGTGTGAAGCTGATTATCTTGCAACTGGCACTGTAAGGGAAAATAGGACAAAGAAATGTCCACTATATCTGTCAAGGACATGAAAAAGAAGAACCAAGCAGTATTTGACTAGATTCAATAGAGCCAATCAAATTTTGTTTGTGCGATGGCTTGACAAGTGTTTGTATGGGTACAAACTACGACCTTGTTTACCCTCTCGGTAAGGTAAAAAGATGGGAGCTCTGCAGAAGGAAGGAGCATGTTTTTTTTTTTATATGACTATGATCAGATGTGTCGAAAGATGCATCACTTTTTTCAAAATCTGGACCAGTGTCCAAATTCTAATTAGTCAGGCAGCACAATATCAGCTTTCTTGAGTCTCTTAGCATGATTTGGCATCAACAGTGAACGTGAAAGGGGATTTGGATGGTTGGTTAGCCTATCTTTGTATTTCTCTAGGTAGCGCTTCGCTTCTTCTAGGATCATTGGGATTTCCAGGGCTCATGGATTTCTGAGTTGCGAACCAGGGCGCTGCTGCTAGGACCCTTAGGATACTATTTGACTTCTTTGAATGCACATGATGTTTGATTTGCCTGCGGAAGACCATAGTTGAATCCCATAATATGTCCATATAGGTTTTATGATGGAACAATAAACTCTAAGTTTGTTACTCAGGGTGAGTGAAGATTGTCTGCCCAATAGCCAGAGCCAGTTCTTGAATCGGTAGTTTATTTCTGTTCTTTTTTTCTTTAGGTGATTCTTCCATGTCAACCTACGATACAAGTAGAAACCCAGGTACTTCACACATGGTGTCTGCGGTAGAATGTATGAAGGAAGGAGCATATTGGCAATGTAAAAATTGCATCAAAACATTGTGCATTGAGAAAGGATGTTTTGAAAAATACCATACCTAAGCCCGTTGGCCCCATTTGAGGACTGTGTTTTTTAATACTTAAGGAAGGTTTTTATTTTGCTTTTTTCTTTATAGAATGTATTACTACCCTCCAATTAAGTTCAATAAAGTTTTTTTTCAGAATTTTGCTACTAGTTTATATTTGGGTCCAAATGGGTTAATACTTTTATGTGAATTTGAAATGTTTCACTAACTGAACTAATGTTCATCATGGATGACACTTTAGATGTTTGAAGGTACTACATCAATCAAGCTGTTGAATAGATAGCATGGAATTTCACTCAAGTAAACAAAAAAATAGAAAACAGCTATAAAAAGGTACAGATAGCGTAAAATCTACAGTTAACTCGAAGAAATTCTAATCAACAATCATGATTTATACGGCTTTAGGTAAAATGGCCACATACTACCTAAGTAGGCAAAGAAATTGAAATAGCTCAGCTATTAGAATCAATCACAGAAAATTATTATGTTTCGTCCACTTAAGACGGTCAGTGGGTAGCCTTAGGGGCCCACCCAACGACGGAATCTTAGTACAAAAACGACTTGGGTACAATCTATAAGTACTGAAGGTAGGTACTACCAATTTTTAGCGATTACACGGTGAAGGTAGGCTGGATGGTACGGTACATTACTACCAAGTTTTAGCGGTTACGCGATGAAGGTAGGCTACATAAGAATAAACCTAAAATAAATGGAATGGAGACGTGGACGCAAAAAGTGCTTAGGTTGAGATCAAGACCTCTAAGTACCTATCATATTTCTGTACCTACCAAGAACGCTTAGCTCAGCGCTTAGCAATATTGCTAAATTATAAACAATCGCTGAGGCCCGAGACTGACTATGAGTAAGAGAATCATAATTTAATAAGTTAAACTAATAAAAAAAAACAAGGTAAACATGCAATTTTGAACAGAAGGTGGCATGAGAAAATAACATGTTGATTGTTCTTACTATATAGCGTACTTATAGGTAGTATGAGGATAAAAATGATGCTAGGTACATAATATTTTACACTTTTAAACAGTACCAGTTGAAAATTAATAGGAAATTAATGATTTTTAATACATAATTCCAAGTGGCAGCTAGAGTATAAATATTTGGAAATTAAGATGGCGTTCATCAAACTTCACTTCACTCGAGGCAATTCACGCAGTGACTAGGTATTTGATCCGGCTGTGTATACTTAATTATAGATATCTGATAAACTAACTTACCACGATGAACAATAATGTAACACCTAATTATGCAATCAAACAAACTATTGAATAAATATCGGGATCTGGAGCTCTTCCGTTGCACAAACTGTCGAAAAGAAGACGAAGACGAAGAAGACGTTCGGTACGGTAACGTAACTGCGCACAACAAGATAGAGGGCCGAGAGGGGGGGGGGCGACAATCAATCAATAGTTCCGTTTCCGTTCAGCGTTCTGTCCCGCATCCGCCACAGAAGCAGGGTTGCCAAGTAGAGCTACCGAATTTTCCCTAGTATTAAATTATTATTATTATATATTTAAACGTGTTGTGCCCATCTTGCTGTACGTTCCGCCAAGACCATGCACGATGCACGCATGAATAGGCTTGACGTACGTCAATAACTCGATAATTATTATTTATTGTTTGCTAGATTTGCACCCCCACCACCGTGAACGTCGTGCAGATAGACAGTGAATAACGCGGACGTACGTCAGAGCGGTCCTGCGTCGTGCGTGCAGATTCAGTATTTAGAACTTGTGTCACATGGTGACTGCACGAGATAAGTATGAAAATCTATCGCATTCAAATCTTTCATGACAATATTATTCATTTTAGAATAATCTGCACGTTTAGGATAATATTTTTTCATCCAAAACCTATTCCTATTTTTTCCCCTCTTCTGATGCTGCTGACAACATCAGAAGAACTCCCATGTTTTGGCGTTTTGATAAAACTGGTGGCATTTTAAACAAATATAAGCTGGATGGGCGAACATACAGAGGACATACATTGAGAGGACATACAGCCAGATGGATCGTGAATAAGGCGCTTAAGCAATAAGGGACAATTGTAGAAAGATGATGATAATTCCCTATGTTCACGTGGATTGAAGTAGTACGTCATAGATCCAAATCATGTGGCAAAATAGTGAACTAAATTGAAAAGCAAAGATTAGAAAGCTTTTTGACATTTTTCATCATTGATGGCACGATTTACATTGGTCGTTAGCCTGTATTCAAGTGTTCGATAGCCTTGCTGAAATTCGAAACGATGAAGCCAGACTAGTTTATTCGGAGGCAGGCGTACAGTATAATAATATACTTCTGTTCGAACATTACGGCGCGGCGGCTCGAAAGTTAGCTGCGAGTGACGGTTGACATTAGGATTTAATTTATTTCTCCTGTATCGTGGGTCCGTTTACAACCTTCAAGCCAGACCCGGAACAACTACCTGTAGAACATACAAATATTTGTATCGTGATTCATGCGCAGCAGTTAATCGCTCAGCCACTGCCGTCAAATTTTGCCAGTCAAATTAAGTTGTGATGTTGGCAAAATGTATTGAAAAAAAAAGGATGGCTTTGTTAGTTCTGATTTTAACCACGCGCCAAAAAATCATTGTGTAGCTATGTGTTTGTTTAAGGGGAATGCTCCAACCAGCCCGCGAAATTCAAAATTTCTTGGGTTTTTTGCAATTTGCAGGCCAGTGCTAGGTTGTATGTTGATTAAAATATTATTCGCGGCTGTAAGACATATGTAGTTACAGAATTATAATCATCAAAATCATCAATAAAACGCTCTAAGTTCATAAAGCTGTAGGAATGACTTTTTCTGTTTTTTTTTTGTTCCTACGCCTTTATGAACTTGGAGGGTTGTATTGGTGATTTTGATGATTATAATTCTGTAACTACATACGTCTTACAGCCGCGAATAATATTTTAATTAACATACAACCTAGCACTGGCCTGCAAATTGCAAAAAAACGCAAGAATTTTTGAATTTCGCGGGCTGGTTGGAGCATTCACCTTAAGATCTTTTAGCGAAGTTATACTTAATGATAGTATTAGACATAGAGTAAATAGCCCTGGAGACATGGACTATAGTATACAAACTGGACTGAGCACCCTAATACGAGTAGAAAATCGTGACGAGAGAGATATTTATAACAGTCTCCTACCTCTTTCTAATAGAGTGACCAAACATTTTTATAACAAATAAGACACTTCGTTTTGAAAGAGAGTTTGTTTCGGTAAACACATCAGCGGTTGCTTAAAATAGTGAAATTATAATTTACTAGATTTTGCCGGTGGCTATGCTCGCGTTAATTTAGAATTTGATAATAAATTCTGGTTGTACTCTGCTTGTAATAGTATAATTCAATCATGATTCTAAAGGAGCCATTTATTATCATCAGAACGTTATTGTTGATTTCATCAAGAGCAGTACTTTTTTTCGGTATGAAAGGTGGTTATGTCCGTTTCTATACACCTGACAACGGATATGCAAATATGAAAATTTCAGCATGATAGGTTCAGTGGTTTAGTCGTGAAAAGGTAACATATAAACAAACTTACTTTCGCATTTTTAATATTTTAGTTAAGATGAGAAAACAAAAAATGTACATATAAAATAGAGAGTTTTACATCAAATAAAACTTACCTATTATTTTTTCATCAATATCCGGAATCCATCTTGAGTCAAGCACCCGTCTTTCAGCCTGTTGACAGCGATTTCCTTTGCCTCTCCGCTGGTCGCGCCCTCTATGCTTACCGTTGGTACTAAGTATTTCAAGCGCGCATCGGGTGATCACCCGATTTATCGTCATTATGGAACTCATGATGCACCAGGTAGACCTTACCTGGATTCCGGATATTGATGAAAAAATAATAGGTAAGTTTTATTTGATGTAAAACTCGCTATTATTTGTTTTGTATCAATATCCGTAATCCATCTTGAGTGATGTGTTTGTTATCACCTGGTGCGCTAAACCCAAAGACGCTGTAATGTGTTTTAGGATGTAAAATATTGGGTTAATAAAAATCAATATCAAAATTATGTAAATGTATTACAATTTACAATAATTAATCTGTATGACCTACTACTTTTAGTCATATATAACAAAAGAAACGGTTTCGATGAAAAATAATGGGTACTCTTAATGAACAGGATCAAAATAATTAGACAAAGATATAGAATGATTGGGAACATTTGAATCATTGTGATTTAACAGTTCTCTCTGATAATAATTCTGGAAGGTGTGAATCGTTTTCCAGTTACCGGTTGCAAGAATTTGATCAATAGGAAAATTCTCTACGAAATTAAGAGAAGCAACTGCCGATCTTACTGATCCTGGAGTTGCATCAATACCAGCAGCTTTTAAAAGAGATCTCAGCCATCCACCAATAACAGTTCTAGACGCAGGTTTAATATCCCCTCTAGCTGTAATAAACAAATGTTTTATATTTTCTCGACAGTTTGAAGTAATACATATTAATTGTCTTAACCAAAAAATCAGATTTAATTTTTTATCAGGGTGTTCTCTAAGCCTCCATCCAGACTGTCTGTGGTTATCTGTTTTAGAACCGAATGCTGGCCACAACACAATAGAGGAATCTTCATCGACTAAGCTAGTGCTATCAATTCGCAACAGAGTAAGTTCGTGAACCCTACGGCCTGATGCTAACAATAAAAGAGTAGCCACGTGTCTTGATACTTGAAATATATTATTTTCATCAAAATCATAAGTACTCATGTGTTGCAATAAAACTTTAGGGTTCCAAATAGGTGGTTTAGCAGATTTCTCTCTTGCTACAGAAATAGCTTTTAATATGTGTTTTATAAAGAAATTTGACGACAAATCAATATTAGATGTTATGTGTGTGAAAGTAGAGATAACCGATTTGTGTACCAAAATAGTTATGTATGCAAGACCTATATTACAGTGTAAATGTGCTAAATATCGAGCTACCTGATCCGCATTAGGGTATTTAAAACTAATCGAATGGGAGTCACACTATCGCTTCCATCTGCGCCACACTGGTCTGTAGGTATTGATTGTGGAGCCCCTCCAGCTTGACATAAAGAATTTTTGTTCTTGATCTGTCCAGTCCGTCAAAATATCTTGCCACCCGAAATCAGCCATGCTTCCAAGTGTAGGTCTTGCACTTGCGGCGGATGCGTCCCTGTCCTGGTGTCTATTAGAGTGCAGGCTAGATCTGGAATCAGATAAGGGGGATGTCGCGCTCGCCGTTGAACATCCGCCTGCCAAAATACCTTGCTCCACTTCGGGGCGATCAATATATAGTCTCCGCTGGCTTGGTTCAGGTGTTGGAGAACTCGGGGAATCAAATTTGGTGGTGGAAACAACCAAGCTAGATCGTAGTGCCACTGATGACAGAATGCGTTGTGATACTGGGCTTTCTGATCGTTGACGTCCAATGATACGTACTTTGATACTATGTGGGCTGTTCTCGACGCGAAGAGGTCTATCTCCGGCGTACCCCACATTCGAAAAATTGTTGTCGTTGCCATTCTCGTGAGGTGCCATTCTGGACAAGCCTTCTGCCGAGAAAGAGCATCTACCTCAGCATTGAACCTGCCCGGAAAATAATGTGCTGTCAGATGAATGTTCTGCTTGTCTAGAACAGCAAGAAGTTGTCGAGTTTGATGAAGCAGTTTCTTGGATTTTGTGCCGCCCTCCTTGTTTATGTACGAGACTACTGTCCGATTGTCGGTTTGCAGTAGTATCTGTGCATTCTGGAGTTGCTGCTGGTTCTGACGTATAGCTGCGTAAACGGCAAACATCTCTTTTTTGTTGGCATGCCATGTCTTTTGAGAATCTGTCCAGGTTCCCACAATCTTTGTGTGACCGAGTTGAGCCCCCCATCCGATGTCCGATGCGTCTGTGGTCAACAGTTGTGACGTCACTGAGCTCAAGTGTATCGGCATCGACATTCCTATGGCTTGACACCACCACTCCATCTCTGATCGTGCAGGTTGAGGGACAGTGAACGACCGATATGGGTGTTTCACCGACAGCTGTCGACTGTAGTATTGCAGAGTACGACAGTGAAGGCGACCTCTCGGAGTCACGAACGTTGCAAAGTTGAGTCTCCCTATTAGAGTTTGGTACTGTTTGAGGGACCACTTTGTTAACTGAAGCTGTTGGTGAAGTGCTTTGCGTTGCGTTTTGTGTCCCATGTAATGCCGAGAAACTCGAGGCACTGTGTCGGAACCAGTACAGACTTTTCGTAGTTGATTGTCCATCCTAGTAAATGGAGTATTTTTGTCGTGAATGCAATGTCGTCTTCCAACTGCGATTTTGACTGGTTTGCCAAAAGAAAATCGTCTAAATAAACTACGCACCTGACCTTGTGACTCCTCAGGAATTCTGCTACCCAATTGGTTATCGAGGCAAACGTTCTGGGTGCCGATGAGAGGCCGAACGGCAAACACGTCATCTGGAGTAGCTGATGTTGATGTGAATTTTGATGATAATTTAGCCTCAGGAACCTGCGATGCTGCTGTGCGATGGCCACGTGGAAATATGCTTGGCTCAGATCTAGTTTGGCCATCCAATCTTGTTGTTGCAAAAAACTTGGTACACGGAAGTGACTGAATAGTTGAAATGGCTTGGCTACTACGAACTGGTTTAGTTTTTTCAAATTGAAAATAGGACGGAAGGTCTGATCTGACTTGGGTACCAGAAAGAACGTGGAAAGGTAACTGGGCGTCAATTCTGCAGGTTCTAGTATCCCTGACTCGAGCATAGTTTGGATTTGTATGGTCATATTGGGAGAGGTTTTGGTTCTGTAACATTTCAGAACTGTGGGACTCGGAAATATTAGTGGCGGTCTGAGTATGAAGGGTATGCGTGCCCCGTTCAACAGTCGGCATATATTGTCTGGCGCACCCAGATTGCTCCAAACATATTGAAATTGCCTTAGACAGCCGCCTTGAAATATCCGACAGTCATTCGCGACGCTTGTTTTTAGGGATAGCCTGCGATTGCGATTTCTTACCCTTTGGTTTATTATATCGGTGGTTGCTTGTTCGGTTTTTGTTTTGGTTTGAAGTGTTTGAGGCCTGTCTTTGTCTTTTACTAAAGGTATCTCGACGAAAAAACTTATCGTCAGGTTGTCTACTAGTCGATGGTTTTTGATGTTGATAAAAGTTTTCTTTAGAATAAGTTTGTGGTACTGATTTAGTTGATACAGTAAGTTTATCCACCCCCCCCCCCCCAATTTTTTGGAGGTAGGTTTGAACTGCCTCATCATTAAAAAGATGTTCTGTACTGGGAGGCATTTTATGTAGGACATCACGATGAAAACCTTCGGAAATTTGACGCAACATAGCCTCTCGACGTGTATTTATCAAATCCGCTCTTCGGCCGCACACTATTTGTAATAAGTCATCAGTAACCGTACTATACGCGGATTCTTTCGAAAACAATGATTCTACTTTTTCGAATAACGTGTTGGGTGTCAACGATTGTCTAGACTCATTTGACCAATCCACCAATGATTGTAATGCTTTGTGCAATTCGTCTTTTTGACAAAGTAAAGCATTCGTTAATCCAGCAAAAGATCTTTCCAATAAATATGAGCGCGAATCTTCTTTCAACATGTCCGATTCAAAACGCTTTAATTCGTCGTTAACATTTAACTCGACAAAACCGGGGGTAGCTAAATATTTCTTTTGTGCATCCGAAAACCGAACGGCATTCCAATCATCACACTTAAAACGCTGTAGCTCCGTTAATTTGTTAAGGTATGTTTCGTTTGCTCTAGGGTAAATCGGATCCTTTACTGTTGTACTGACTTCCGATAAAATTTGAAGTTTGTTATTCTTGGACAAGTTTTCAGGTCGTCGTAGATTTAACTCGTTTGTGGTTTCGGAAGCGGTTTGAATGTTAGCACTTGAAGTTGTATTATTTTCAACAACGGAATGTTTCGTTATGAGGTTTGTTAAATAAGCCACTTGTTGTGATAAAAACTCGAAGTGTGCATAACTCACGGTTTGGGAGTCCCTCCTTACTTTACGTTTCTCAGGGCTGGGTCCACTGCTTGTAGAAGAACTGCTATCACTATCTCTTGCACTTGGCGTCGGAGAACGAATACGTTTACGTGATATTGAACCGTCAGTAAAACCTTCTGGCTCTAAATTATAGTTAGGAGTTTCCATAATAACAACGGAGAGGTAAAATTTCACGAATTTAAAATATAATAGTTTTACCACACTTAATTGAAATAAGTGGGTTACTTTTTCGCGAAGTTTAAATAACGCTATCAAACGAACGGCGCGAAAAACGACGCTATAATGACGATAAATCGGGTGATCACCCGATGCGCGCTTGAAATACTTAGTACCAACGGTAAGCATAGAGGGCGCGACCAGCGGAGAGGCAAAGGAAATCGCTGTCAACAGGCTGAAAGGCGGGTGCTTGACTCAAGATGGATTCCGGATATTGATACAAAACAAATAATAATAGTTTTTCTCAAAAACTCATAGGTGTTTGAAAATTTGACGTTTCTGTGTTATTGGTCGGTATGGAATCGTGTACCTACCCACATTTTTAAGAAAAAAGTTATGATAGTAAGACTACAACATTGTTGAGGCACATGCTTTATGTCGAATAGTCAACTACGATCAACTAGGTATGCGTGGCTTATGATAAAGTAGATAAGAGTGCACGCAGAATTTTGTTGGGGACCATGACATTTTCATGCTATTGTTCCGTTTACTCTGCAGTATTTTAATGGAGGAAAATAAAACTTGAAAGTGTGTGACAAACATTTTATTTTAAAAATCCACTGGCTTAAAATGAACGCTGCACACAACAGAACTTTAAGTTATTGTTTGAGGTTCCAGAATCACATTCAACCATTTTTGATTAATTTCTTCTTTCGATGGGAAGCTGTAACAAGCAAAAATAATACTATTTGAATAATGCGATAGATAGGTACAAATATATTTCTGAGACGCATAAAATTAATAGTTTTAATGAAAAATACACGAAAGCATAAGAGTCTTTCGTCTACAAAACGACTAAGGCATGGTCACACTAATCATTGTTATTAAACAAAATCTATAATATTTCTTACTTGTGAACATGCCACAACGACCATATGATTCAGTTTTACATGACATGATAGAACACTTTAACCATTTTCACAAATTAAAATGTAAAAAGAACTGTATCTAAATCTTATATTTCTTACAAAAAATATTTATGAAGTCAAAAATGCCGCCACAACACCAATGATGACAAATTTTAGTGTTACCAGAATGATTATACATATAATAGCTTCCAAATAATCGTAATAAAATTGAATTTTACTCAATATAAATTAATTAGTGTCATATACAGATAGTAAACTTAAGAAAGAAAATAATTAAAACTCAAAGCTAAAAAAAATTTTGTCGTAACTTATTTTACTTGTGATATAATTATTATTACCTTTAACATTTTAGTCTGTTGGGACTTGAGTGAAAGAGACAAAGGGGTCCTTTCTGGCTATCTCTCTCGCCTCGGTTATGATAGCCATAGCCTGACAAAAGTAAACCGGCGTGACCATTATGGTTCATTTTTGTGTGTTACGTATTTTGGAGTACCCAGTTCTGTTTGTATATTTAGTCCATGCCTGGCATAGAGCAGGGGTGTCCAACATAATTTTTTGAAGGGCCAAGTATAGAATTTTTGTAACCTTAAGTTTAGTGTTTTTGTGCCCATGCGGGCCGAAAGAAACTTTCTTCAGCTTCCGAAGTCGGTGGCAAAAAAACTGAATCAAACAAACAAAGTCACCGACTTCAGAAGCTAAAATATTTTTCACTTTTTTGTGTTTTGAAGATGGTTTTGGTTGTTTATTTGTACCGAATAAGCTCCGAAACTCCTGGACCGATTTTAACTATTTTTCACCAATAGAAAGCTTAATTGTCAAGATCATACATACATCGAATATAGAACCTCCTCCTTCCCCCCTCCTGTTTCCTACAAAAGTGCAGTACCTACACGGTCAAAATGTATGGAACAACTGATTTTGATATCTTATAAAGTTTTAAATTGCTGGCGGGCTGGATGAAAGACCTATGCGGGGCGCTAGGTGGCCCGGGGGCCGTATGTTGGACGTTAGAGCGAATCGCCAAACAAAATTTTCTGCCATTTTTGCGAGAGGCGCACTATGGTTCGTCTAGTACATGCTAGCTTGACAAAATGCGTTATCGAATGTTTAATAATTCAGGTAATTCTTTCGAAGTCTGTAAGTTTATAAGAAAAGGGTAAATAAACTGATTATAATGACCAGCGAAACTGCGTATGTCAATAATAACGATTATATGTACAGACGCCAGCACATCAAGCTACCCGAAACTGTAATATTTTCCCAATCAACCTTGAACCGAACCTGCTTTAGGGGCTGTCTCCACGAGCGAGAGAATCGCGACGATATTATCGTCGTTGCCAGGTATTTCTATACACTCTCTTAGAGGCCGTCTCCACGAGTAAGAGAATCGCGGCGTTATTATCCCATACAAATACGTAATATCGCCGCGATTCTTTGTGATTAAGTTGAAAATCTATTAAAGAAATTTGACAGATTATAGTAGTGTCTGCACGATAACGATTGTATTTATTTAATAAAACATTATAGTAACATTATTTTCATAATTTTAAAATATGCCCCGTAGTTGAGCCTGTACCTTTCCTATAAGGATGATGCTACAAGTGGCTCATACTCAACTTACTTACTTTTACTAATAATTCGTTTTATATTATTTCTAGGATCTTTTTGCTCAGACACACATAAGCAAACTATATAACGTACGGAACATTCTAATAAGCAACTGATAACCGAACTGAAAGACATTTATTTTATCATTCATTCGGTCTCGTTGTTGCTACGTTTGAGCTACCAATATACAATGTAAATACCACGATATTTTCCATCGTAACGGCGTAAGTATTTCGACATTGTATATAAACAAAACCATTTTAGTGCGTATTTAGTACTTACATGTGATATGAAACACCATGGTTTTGATGATTTGAAGTGGGAGATCGGTTTTTACAAGAAATCACACATTGAACAATTATAGAGAGCACTGCTTTGCGACTTAAAACGATACACAATCTCATCTGTCGACGAATGAACTAGTTTTATATAACGTTAGATGGTCTCATGGCTAAAGATGTAGTTTGGCAGAGGGGTAGGTCCAGCTATGCCAACTCCAGAGCTATTTCCTCTATGTCATTGGCTCACTATGTTTCTTGACAAATCATATATTAATTGTACCCTCAAAGTTTTCCGATGGCTAGACAGTGCCATATTCATGATGTGTCATATGATTTGACAAAAGAATCAGCCAAACTGTTAGACAAATTTGAGTTAATTTACCCCGATATTTAAAAAAATAGTTCGATTGACAACCCTTTTGTACCATAGCGCACGGATACGGATATGGAGCAGGAAGACTGGAATGAAAAAGAAACCAGCTAGTGTTGCCAGTTTGCAAAACTCCTTAAAGTTTTAGGTAAAAACCCATCTGCTGCAATACCCTTGGCAATAAGAACACATTTAGGTATAATCAATAGTTCAGGCAATGTTGAGCAGTGAGGGCAATTTAGGTATAAGTATTCTACAAATGTTGTAGCATTTTACGGTACGGTACTTCCAGGGTACGTTACATTGTAAGTTTTTTTATTGGCAGTTTTTTGACGTGACAACGTCTAATAAATCGATGAACGCCGGCAGCATGCACGAAAAAGGATCACTCATTGTCCCGTTACGCTCATTGTACGCTTGCGCCGCATCTATCTCTCTTCCACTTGATTGGCCTATTCGACGTTGTCACGTTAAACTATCTAATCGTCCGTAAACCAACTTTACAGACAACCAATTTTTTTATAATTAGTGTTTTGATGAAGGAATCTTTCCAGATCAGTTGAAGATAGCCAAAATAGTACATGTACACAAAAAAGGTTCTAAAACAGATCCAAAGATGTACAGACCAATCTCATACTACTACCTGTTCACTCAAAAATTCTTGAAAATCTAATTAAAACTAGATTACTCAGACATTTCAACCAAAATGGTGTGTTAAGTAGAAGACAATTCTATTACGCATTAGTTGAGTCAAAACTCAAAACTGAGGAGTGTGTTACATGACTTCGAAAAGTGTAACACCGAATAACACGTCCCCGTAAGTTTACGAATACGAAATACCTAATAACGAATGCACGCTACCACGAAACACTAAACAACGAATGCACGCTACCACGAAACACTTAACAACGAATGCACGCTACCACGAAAAACTTAACAACGAATGCACGCTACCACGAAAAACTTAACGGCGTCTTACCAAGGGATATCGTATTACCCAGCACTAACTGGGTTGTGGAGGTCAGATAGGCAGTCACTCCATTGTAAGTATACTGTTTTTTTTTCAATTTTTTGTTTTGTTTGATTGTTAATGAATAAGGACTTTTTACGATGACTTTTAGAGGTTTAGTTATTCGAGATGACATGGCTACGGTGTTCAGTTTTTAGTGGTAGCGTGCATTATTTGTTGAGTGTTTCGAATAGGTGAATTAGAGATTTAGTTATTCGAGATCGCATGGCTACGGCGTTAAGTTTTTGTGGTAGCGTGCATTCGTTGTTAAGTTTTTCGTGGTAGCGTGCATTCGTTGTTAAGTTTTTCGTGGTAGCGTGCATTCGTTGTTAAGTGTTTCGTGGTAGCGTGCATTCGTTGTTAAGTGTTTCGTATTCGTAAACTTACGGGGAAGTGTTATTCGGTGTTACACTTTTCGAAGTCACGTAACACATTCAAAACTGAGATATATAATATACAACATACTTTTCTGGGGAGGAAGTTACGACTACAATACTCAAAAAGTTTTTGTGATTCAGAAAAGAGCAGTCAGAACCATAGCTAGAATTCAACAGCAAGAATCACGCAAGCCTCATTTTAATGACTTAAATATATTAACAGTCCCAAGCTTGTACATTTTGGTCCTTCTTAGTCACTTATCAAAGTATATTTTTGAATATGAGACTGAGGATGAAAGGCAACAAAGGTAGAGCACAAGAAGAAAAGATCTCCAGATGAAGAAAGTGCCTCATCTGAACGTTGCAAAGCAAAGCGCCTACCACAAGTCATTAAAAATATTCAATAAACTGCCGATAGAAATAAAAAGTCTAGAAAATACAAATGGGTTTCAGAGTAAGCTTATACGGTTCTTGTTAAACAAGCGTCTATACTCTATTGATGAATTATAAATTAATACAAAAGTCGAAAGTAACATAATATTACTTTCGACTTTTGTATTATTTTAAGCATTGACTTAAAATGGAAATTTTATTGTATTTTATCAATTGACACATGACATTAATTTTTATACCTTTTTTTATTCGTTTTTGTATTATTCTTATTGTTCTGATTTTAATTTAATTTGCCTAATTGTAATGATTTAAAAATGGATTGCATGAAGCATGTTTCTTATAATATTTGATTATAGGAAGACACGATGTAAAAATCGTTATTGAATAAATGAATTGAATTGGGATTGGTTAGTAAGTATGATGCTGTTCGATGGTGTCAGATTGAGTAGATTTTGTTATCTTCTCGACTGCCATCACGGAACCCTGGGGATAATCTGGAGGTGTTGACAAGACGGAACTGAAACCATAACGTTGGTCCGTGAAGTGAATCTCAATTATGTAGGTAGTTAGCTCATTAAATATACTGATAGACGGGACAAAACGAACAAGATCAAGGTACCTAGCTGTTTAGCTTCCTACAAGTTTGGTACAAGAGGCTACAACCGTTCCTAATAGCAAACTGAGATGTGAGGTCTCATTTTTTCTGTCATTTTTCTGATAGCTATTCTATAGTATCTCTTTGGTGTAAGGCGTTTAAGCTGTAGAGTACTACCTTCTCTCGGAACAAAATATTATAATGCTCAGACAATATCTGTCATTGCGTGTATCATAAAGCGCCTTATTCACGATCCATCTGACTATGTATGAAAAGATGTATCGTAAATTATTATTACCTAACCTTTTGAACGCCATTGTCACATATAAATAAGTATACAGTACGTGCCAAGCAAGCGCGTGCCTCGCCAAACGACACAAATATGTGACAAAATGGTAGGTGAAATTGGGGTGCTTGGTCAGAAAACCTCCTCGTGGGCCCAGTGGCTGCCGGTCCCTCTCGATACGTCTGGAGGGAACAGCAGCTGCTGGGACGGTGCACCCTGGGCGCGGCAGTATCCTTCCCCTAGGAATGGGAAGAAATTCTTATTCCTCGGGGAATGTTACTGTCGTGGCCAATATTCTGACACGGTGGGGTCCAGTTGGACCAAGGGGGCGGTTCTCCGCGCGTCC
Organism: Eurois occulta; assembly: GCA_950022335.1. Lineage (NCBI taxonomy): Eukaryota > Metazoa > Arthropoda > Insecta > Lepidoptera > Noctuidae > Eurois > Eurois occulta. The sequence continues at coordinate 15,735,172 of OX465487.1, forward strand.
CTCTGAAACGCAGAGGGCGCAGTGGAGGAGCAAGGGCGGGCTCGGTGTGCACTTACCCTGCCGCCGGGCAGACAGTGAAGGGCTGCGTCCTTCACTGTCCCCGTCGTATATCGTAATCCCATCATCGGAGTGTCGTGGATCACGTCTCGCGGCTTCGATAGGGACCGAGGGTCTTGGCTTGGCCGCCCGGACCGCGAGGTAGAAAACCTCTATAAAAAGTTACCCCGAATCCCAAGCGGCGCCGCACCGCGAGGGGATGTATGGCTGACGGGTAGATCAGTCGCTAGTGCGTCCCCCCGCCAGAGTACCAGCCGACCCTCTGGCGGGTTATGGGTTAAAATCCGCAGGCTTATCTGGGTACAGGGGGTACCCCAGACGGACTGTTTAGATCCCCCATACTCGTGGGAACAAGTATGGACACAAAAACAAAAACAAAAAACGTTGCCGAAGGCAAAGGTGAGGTGAGGAGGGATGCGGTGTCGGATGCCGACGCCGCATCCAGCGATGTGAGCGCGGGAGGCTCAGAGAGCTCCCGGCGCGAGAGGACCAGGACTGCTGCGGAGAGCAGCAAGTTCTTCCGCAAGCGGTCCTGGCCGGATGGCGACCATGGGTCGTCCTCCGAGGGCGAGCTGGCCTCGGCCCGGAAGATCCCCACAAGCAAGCGTGGTGGGATCCGGGGCAAGGGGCGGGGCCGCTCAGCGGCGGAAAGAGCGGCGGCTCTGGCTGCGGAGGGGAGTCACCCGGGGGTGACCGGTCAAGGGGTGTCCCGTTCGGGCACCTCTGGTGACGAGGCGGGTGCAACTGGCGGCTCCGATGCGGAGCGTAAGTCCAGGTTTGCGGCGGAGGTGGAGGCCGCTTTGCGGGTTGTGGCCCACAAAGTGAAGCCCTCCACCAAATTTGGGGCCATACCGGCGGCCTCCGCCTCCATTTTGGCGGCAGCGGAGGCCGCCTACGCGAGGTCTCCCCCGGGCGAGGTGGGGAAATTGCGGGAGGAAGTCGCCCGCCTGACGGCCGCTACGGAGCTTCTCCAAAGGGAGAACGAGAAGCTCCGAGCAGACCTGGCCGGTCTGCGCGAGTCCGGCTCCCGCGAGGCGCCCCAAAGGGGGGGCCAGCAGGGACAAAGCCAGCCAGCGGCGGTGGAGAACCAGGTGCTTGCCCTGGTTCGCCAGGAGCTGGCTGCCTTCCAGGCGCGGTTCTCCGTCCTGGAGGGCATTGTCCTGCGCCCCCCCCTGGCGGCTAACAAGGCCGCCCCGGGCCCGAGGGCGGCCTCATATGCCGCTGCGGCTGCCGCCCCCAGATCGGGGCCGCCCAGCCAGCCCTCCGGCAGGGCTGCGTTGGCCCCTGAGAAGCCGGCTCCGGCGAAACCGGCGCCGGCTAAGGGGGCGGTGGCCCAGAAGACGGGCAAGGCGGTGGCCCAGAAGAAGGGCAAGGCGGCGGCAAAGCCGGCGAAAACGCCGGCGCCAGTGGCGGGCCAGCCGCCGCCGCCGCCGCCGCCGCAGCATCGGCAGCAGCGGCCGCTCCCCCCGCCCCCGCCCCCTAAGCCAGCCGCGGCCGAAGCCGGGTGGCAGGTGGTCGGGGAAAGGAAGAAGGGGAGGAAAGCGGCCAAAAAGGCCAGGCAGGCGGAGCGGAAGCGCCAGGCCAAGGCGAGAAGCGCCGCGGCTAGGCTCCGCGCCCCGAAGACCGCAGCTGTAGTGATTACACTACAGCCGGACGCAGAAAAGAGGGGCGTGTCCTACCGCGACGTCCTCGCAAAGGCGAAGGCGACGGTGGACCTCAAAGAGCTCGGGATCACCGGGGGTCTCCGGCTTAAAGTCACCGCGACAGGGGCGCGTGTGTTGGAGATCCCTGGTGAAACCAGTGGCTCGTCCGCAGACGCTCTGGCTGAAAAGCTCAGAGCGTCCCTAAATGCGGACGAGGCCCGAGTGTCCAGGCCCGTCAGATGCGCAGACCTGCGCATCCTGGGTCTGGACGACTCGGTGACCGAAGAGGAGGTGGTGGCCGCCGTCACCAGGACCGGCGGGTGCCCTGCTGAGCAGGTCAAGGCGGGCACCCTACGTCCGGACCACACGGGCATGCGAACCATGACGGTAAGCTGCCCTGTGACGGCGGCGAAAACTATAGTGGAGGGCCGAAGGCTCCTGGTGGGATGGGTGTCAGCGCAGGTCAAGCTGCTGGAGCCCAGACCTCTGAGGTGCTTCCGCTGCCACGTGGGGCACCACGTGTCGGTGCAATGCACCTCGGAGGTGGACCGCAGCGGCTTGTGCTTCCGTTGCAGTCAGCCCGGTCACATGGCCGCGGCTTGCTCCGCCACGCCGCACTGCGCTGCATGTGCGGCGGCTGGCAAGCCCGCCGATCACCGGGCTGGGAGCAAGGCCTGCGCCCAACCCACCAGGGCCAGGGGGAGAGGTAGACGAAAGCCCTCCACCACCACCACCCCCACCGTCGCCACCGCCGCAGCCGCCACCACCGTCGCTGCCGCTGCCGCCGCCACCGCCGCCACCGCTGCTACTCCCGCAGCGGGGCCCGCACAGGGGGCCCGGGAGGGGGCTGAAATGGAGTGCCAATAGTGGCCCCATTACGCCTCCTCCAGGCGAACATCAACCACTGCGCCTGCGCTCAGGATCTGTTGCTCCAGAGCATGGCGCAGTGGTCGATTAATGTCGCCGTGGTCGCTGAGCCGTACTTTGTCCCACCCAGGGAAGACTGGGTGGAGGACCTAAGCGGCTCAGTGACCATAATTTCGTCGGCCGCCGCCGGTACCCCGACCCTTGAGAGTGTCAGGAAGGGTCAGGGGTGCGTAGCAGCACGGTTCGGGGAGATTGTCGTAGCGGGAGTCTACTTCTCTCCGAGCCGAACTCTCGCCGAGTTCCACAACTCCCTCATGGAGTTGAGTGTCGTCATCGGAGGCCATTCCCTCCCCGTGCTTGTGCTCGGGGACTTCAATGCCAAGAACTTGGCTTGGGGTTCTCGATGCACGGACGTGCGGGGAAGGATGGTGGAGGACTGGGCTCTGGAGGCAGGCCTGGTCGTCCTAAATCGGGGTTCTGTCCCCACGTGTGTGCGGATGCGGGGCGAGTCGGTGGTGGACATATCGTTCGCTAGCCCCGCTCTGTCACCGCGTGTGCTTGACTGGCGCGTAATGGAGGGGGTGGAGACCTATTCCGACCACCGGTATATCCGGTTCGATGTCTCTGCCCCCTCAAGCGCGCCGGTCCAACAGGCCCCGAGTGGTCCGCGATGGGCGCTGAAGCAGCTGGACCGGGAGCTCCTCCTGGAAGCCTCGATCGTGCAGGCCTGGGTGACACCACCGGGCAGGCCTGCCGATGTCAACAGCGAGGCGGGGTGGTTCCAGGAGGCCATGTCCGAGATATGTGACGTGGCAATGCCCCGAGTCCGGCCAGGAAGCGCCCGGCGTCAGGTGCACTGGTGGTCGCCAGAGCTGACGTCTCTGCGCGAGGCGTGCGTCGCCGCGCGGCACCTGTACGCCAGGCATCGCAGGCTCCGCATCCGTCCTGCGGATGCGGCAGCCATTGAGGCGGAGCTGTACGAGGGGTACAGAGCAGCGAAGACCGCCCTCCAAGAGGCTGTCCAGCGGGCCAAGGATTTGGCCCGCGAGGAGATGCTGGAGACTCTCGACAGAGATCCGTGGGGGCGCCCTTACCAGATGGTGCGGAACAAACTCCGCACCTGGGCCCCCCCGCTGACGCAGAGTCTCCGGCCGCAGCTCGTGGAGGACGTGGTGAGCGCTCTGTTCCCTTCGCGAGGGGAACATCCTCCCCCGCCTATGGCTCCGCCGCTTGCGGTGCCGGAAGCGGACCACGACGACGATGACGACACTCCGGAGGTGACTGGGGTAGACCTGAGAGTGGCGGTAAACCGGCTTAAGGCCAGGAATACCGCCCCGGGACCCGATGGCTTACCTGGCAAAGCCTGGGTCCTGGCCTTGCAGGCTCTCGGGCCCCGACTGGAGGGGCTCCTAAGCGCATGCTTGGAAAGAGGCCAGTTCCCGCTTCGTTGGAAGACAGGGAAGCTGGTCCTCATCCGGAAGCCGGGGCGCCCTGCGGACTCTCCGTCCGCATACCGGCCCATTGTGTTGCTCGACGAGGTGGGCAAGCTCTTCGAAAGAGTCATTGCGAACCGCCTCGCCGGGCACCTTGCGGGGATTGGGCCGGATCTTGCGGACAACCAGTTTGGTTTCCGCAAGGGGCGCTCGACGGTGGACGCCATCATGCGCGTCAGAGCCCTCACGACGGGGGATGCGGTGTCCAGGGGTGGGGTCGTCTTGGCGGTGTCTCTCGACATCGCCAACGCCTTCAACTCCATGCCCTGGAGCTGCATTAGGGAGGCACTCCGGTATCACCGGGTGCCGACCTACCTTCGTCGTGTGGTCGGGGACTACCTGACGGACAGGTACGTCATATACCCTGGTCACAACGGAGAGTGGAACCGGCGAGAGATGTCGTGCGGTGTTCCACAGGGATCGGTTCTGGGGCCGCCCTTGTGGAACATCGGCTACGACTGGGTGCTGCGTGCCGACCTCCCTAGCGGCGTCAGCGTAGTTTGCTACGCTGACGACACGCTGGTGCTGGCGCAGGGGAGGTCGCACGAGGCGGCGGCCGAATTGATGACACGCGGGGTTGCGATAGTCGTTGAGAGGATCCGGCAATTGGGTCTCGAGGTGGCATTGCACAAGTCCGAGGCCATGTGCTTTCATGGGCCTCGGAGCGCGCCACCGTCGGGATCCATACTCACGGTAGGAGGGGTTCCCGTCGGCGTCGAGTCGACGTTGAGGTACCTCGGACTCGTCCTCGACAGCCGATGGAACTTCGTGGAGCATTTCCGACGTTTGGCTCCCAGACTGGAAAAGGCCGGGGCTGCTTTCAAGCGGCTCCTGCCCAACCTGAGGGGGCCAAACGCCTCCTGCCGGAGGCTCTATGCGGGGATCTTGCGGTCCATGGCCCTTTACGGGGCCCCGGTGTGGGCGCGTTCGCTGAGGTTGCGTGCAAAGCACTACCTGAACGCGCCCCAAAAGGTGGTAGCCGTAAGGCTGATCCGGGGGTACCGCACGATCTCCCGCGAGGCGGCGAGCCTCCTTGCCGGATTGCCGCCATGGGATCTGGAGGCCATAGTCCTCGCGCGCCTGCACGAGTGGCGCGCGGAGGTACAGAGCCGGGGGGTAACTCCGCTGCCGCGGCATATTGTCGCGCGGCGGACAGACCTCCGCCGTGATCTCATGGCGACATGGAGAGAGCGACTATCGCAACCCCGTTCAGGGCACGCCACGATAGTGGCGGTAAGTCCCCTCTTTGAGGAGTGGCTAGGGAGGCGCCACGGCGCCCTCACCTTCCGCCTGACGCAGGTCCTCACCGGACACGGGTGCTTCGGGAGGTACCTGTACCGAATCGGGCGGGAGGAAACGCCCGGGTGCTACAACTGCGAGGATCGACCGGAGGACACGGTGGAGCACACCGTCGAGGTCTGCTCCGCTTGGGAGGAGCACCGCCGTGTCCTCGTAGCGGCGATTGGCGGCGGCGACCTCTCGCGCCCGGCCCTGGTTCAAGCCATGGTCCGGGGCGAGAGGGAATGGGAAGCCGTCGCCTCCTTCTGCGAAGCAGTCATGCTAGCGAAGGAGGCGGCGGAACGTGAGAGGGAGAGAACCTCCTCACGTCCCAGCCGCCGCGGGAGAAGCACCGGGCGTCGGGGGCCACGCCGTGATGGCTCTCGGCCACCGTAGGCGCGAGCCTGTGGACGGCGAGTAATGGGCTAGCTCGCCGTCCGTCCGTCGTATGACGACGGGCAGGCCGTGTCGACGGCGCGTTCGTGTTCCACGCGCGCCTCAAAGAGTTGTCAGCAAACGGAAGGGGCCCGCAAGGGCCGGTGCCTGCCAGGGCTGCGGGACTGTTCGAAAGAGATACCGCGGCCCTGGAACATAAAGGGCCAATGAAGGAACATGGGTGGTTTTTAGTCAGTAAGAGTCTGACACTCCCTTCCGCTCCGCCCAGAGCGGGAGGAGTCATTTGATGATTTCCCACCCCCCAAAAAAAAAAAAAAAAAAAAATGGTAGGTGAAATTGTGGTTAGGTGTGGAACACTTTCGAGCGTGATTTAACCTATATTTCTTATAGTCTTTATTACGAGCTTCTTGAGCATCTTCAGATAATTGGCCTATTGGCAAAACTGCAAAATGCTCGATTATTTTGGCCCCATGTATAAGTATTTTGTGAACTGAAGATGGCATATAATATAGTACCAGTTATATTTACACAAAAATAACTGTGCGGTCCCCAGCGTACAATCACCAAATTTGACTGCGTTTACAGAAAATCCCGATGACATTCAGAATTATATATAATCTCTTGACCAACTCTTCATCGATACCCGTGATTTCTGCAGAACAATGATAGTTTTGGAAGAATCTCCTAGCCGTATTTCCATCATTGCTGTTTCTGGAACCTTGACGAGGTTTATCAATGTTTAAACCAAGCATTTCCCGGAAACGAGTTTGGACGTCCTACTTCTTTTTATCTTCTTTAATCTTTTTGTTCTCTGCAGTCGATGCAGTCCACTTTTCAAATCCTAGGTTATAAGAAATATGCAGAATCATTTCCATACATCTTATCCACGCATGTAAGGTAGACAGTCCGTATTTAAACGCATCTTCATTCTCAACTCTTGCAGTTACTTATGTTAGATCGTGCATTGTCCTGGAGTTGCTCCACAAACAGTGCATGAAGCACTCGATGGTGTCTGCGTTAACACTTGAGCAACTTTCCCGCCGATCATAGTCATGAACAGCTCATGTCTTACTTCTATAACATTACCTTCTATTGCTGCACGGGTTCGCGTTGGAGTTAATTCATTCATTTTTGCTTGGAGTTCACTTTCAACAGTTGCAGTTTTTTCTGGAGTTTCTTTAGTCAATTCTAGAGAAAGGGGTCTGCAATATCTGACTGAAGAGCATGTCGGAGTTTGCCATATAGGTAACTTCGCCATATTCTTCATCCACTAGTCTCAATAGTAGGTACAAGTGAAACTATAAACATATTGGCGTCCGATATTTGTTCATTTTCTTCTGATAAAACGTGTTTATTTATATTCACTTTGTCACGAGGATGCATCGCAACCCCATTTGGTGTACTTATACAGCTTAAGACGGTTGGAATTTTTTGACACATCAGACACACTCTTCGCCCACGCCAACGTCCTCTTTTTTCAATTCCTCAAACTAGCACCACAACCCTTAAGACCAGCCCATTATTTGTAGCCCTTACCCATATCAATAACATTTTAATGTATGACGAATCTATGGATATTTTTGCAAGTAAGTACTGAATTGAAACTCCTCAACACTGCTTCTCGACACCTGGAGTCCAATGCCACTCCCAGTACTATCTCGGGGTAAACAAAGTGTATCCCTTTAAGATATACCTATGTAGTTTTATGATTATGATGATACTAGTTTTGTTCATTTTACTGTAATCTCTTGTGTTTATTCTAATTTCTGTCTAGTTACTAAAAATGTTTTGTTTACTTTTATTCTTACATCTACCATATTGTTTACTTCCTAATATTATTACTACTTTGAATTCTAATTTGTCAAATTTTATGTGATTTTACTTGATTTTTACGTTCAACTAATAACTTGTATGTGTGGTGTAAACAATATGGTTTAGTTGGTCTACCACGATCTCCAGATGTATTCACGTCAGAATTTTCAGATGTTGAGGTACTGCACCAATTCAATGGTAGGTACTTTAAAACCAACCAGTTAACCAATTTGTGTTTTAGCTCCCGAAACGATCTTGCTTTCTTTGAGCTTTCACCCATTTTTAGTTACAAATCGTTATCAAATTTCTTTGTATACTTTGCATAACCGTATTCATATCTGTTGTTGATAAATGGAAATTGTCCAATAAATATTTTTCAATAACTGAAGTAGTTTTCCCGCTTATTATCTGAGCACATATATCGTGTCGAAAACAAACGAATTCACTCATTTTGAACTATTTCAGCAAAATCACAGTTACTGAGGGAAGGTATCCGGACACTTTGACGAACACGCTGAAAACCCGAGTATTTATAGGACCCTAGTTTCAGTAACTTGTGCAAAACCAATGAGAAAATTGATAAAAACAGTTCTCACAGGATATTGTAACCAATACTGATTTATAATTACCACAACAGATAAGAACTATGCGACATAATTTTTATCATACGTGTGGTTAAAATAATCACCGCAAAAAAAAAACTTATGTGAAAATATTTCTCGGTCGACATTTTTGCTTCTAGCTTGAAATGGCGCAATAACGACGCAGGTTTTATTATTTCCTTGTATTACTGAATAGTTAGGGAATCTAAAAATGTCATTAACTCTACATCGGCAGCCATCGGTAACAAGGAAACCTCAACTTGAAAATTAAAAAGACGGGATTTTTTTCCATGACAGTTACAAATTTAATAAAACACAATAAACATTTCTCATAAAAACATAACGTAGTTGTAAATAGTCATACACAGCATAGTCATAATAAAATTTACAGTCTTGCTTTGTTAATATTAATTAGGTACATTATAAAATATATTAGGTAAATCAGTTTATATCTCACAGCCAAGACAGTTCATTAATTTATTGATTAGATTTATAAATAATATCAATAAGTATAATTTAATAAAGTGCTCGTAAATTTATTTACATCATGTCTGTTTAAAATTTAAATAATCGTCTATTGAATAATAACATCTGTCACAAAGTCAATTGTTTAAAGTTTTATTAAAATCTAAGTTATTAATTTTTCATATTTTTTCCGGTAGTTCATTATAAATTTTCAACGCCATCGTGTAGCAGTTTCTGCTACATAGTTTTAATCTGCTTCAAGGTACTACCAGAGGTTTTTGTACTATTTTCCTTTTAAACTGGGCCTTATTATCCTGCTCAAAAAGTGATAGGCCGTTTCTAAAGAATTTACACATTTTAAAAACATACGGATGGAAGTGTAAGTTTATCAGTGAAAATTGGTCGGCACGAATCAGTCCACTTGAGACCATAGATTGACCTTTTGCATTTTTTCTTGGCTACAAAAGTTCTCTGGCCGTCTGTATAGTTTCCCCATACAACAAACACTTAAAAATAAACTTCTTTCAAATTCTTGAAGATCGTTTTTCCAGTTTCGTTTTAAAATTAGAGTCATTGTTGGTACCTCATACGTCTATACCTGAATACCTATTAAGTGCGTGGTAGGTATTCCAAATGACCGGGAAAGGAACATGAATGAAAAACGGCTCTAATGTAGTTTTGATGTTATCGAAAGAGCTGTAAAAGCACGGGTGTATTTTTCTATAGAAATTAATGGTGGTGTGACCGCGTGACGAATCGCCACGGTTGACTTTTTCGTCCAGAGGGTGGTCGCTACGCAAGGTTATAGGTACCTATACGTTTTACCGTATCGTGTAGATTATACCGTACCGTACCATACCTACCGTATAGAAAATTAAACGTGACAACTTTTTCTTGACCAAAGTTAGCACGAAGGATTTCGGTAACTTCTTTACCTATTAGAAAACAGCGGTTCATAAAAAAACGCTGCGCAACAGCTAGGGAGCGGAGTTCAGGCGAAGCGCCAGGGTAACCCGCGATTTCAAAATTTCCTCAGTTTTTTGCAATTGCCGGTTATAGTGTCGGTCTGTATGTTGAACAAAACTGTGTTCAACGAATGTATTATGTTTACAGAATTGCAGTCATTAAAATCATCAATACAGCACCTTTACGTTCAATCAATGGGATTAAATGAACTTGGAGGGTTGTATTGATGATTTTTAGGGTTCCGTACCCAAAGGGTAAAACGGGACCCTATTACTAAGACTTCGCTGTCTGTCTGTCTGTCTGTCTCCAGGCTGTATCTCATAAACCGTGATAGCTAGAAAGCTGAAATTTTCACAAATGATGTCTTACTATTTCAGCTATAACAACAAATACTAAAAATTAAAAAAAAATATTAAGGGGGGTTCCCATACAACAGATATGATTTTTTTGCCGTTTTTATAGATAATGGTACGGAACCCTTCGTGCGCGAGTCCGACTCGCACTTGGCCGGTTTTATGATTATAACTAGGTAAAGCCATATTTGTTATGGCCGCGAATAATATTGTAATCAACATACAACCCGACACTGACCTGAAAATTACAAAAAACGTAAGAAAATTTGAATAACGTGGGCTACCAGTACCACCTTAAATTAAAACACCATTCATTTACAATAAAAAAAGCATTTTGAGCCGATAATAATTAGTGTTATTTTTTTTTTAATAAAATGAAAGAGATAAGAATAATATAATAATAATAATAATATAATAATAATAATAATAATCTGTGGCTTGAGTGTCAAACTGACGTGACGAAAAATTTTTCTAACCAATTTTAATTTAATTTTTTACCACATTATCTTTATAAAAACTGATTTTAATCACATATAATGAAAAAGAAAAAAAAACCGTACCAGACTAATATAAAAGTGGACTTGAATAAATAAAAATGGAAATCAACAATTCGAAACTTCATATCACCAATTCCGAAATAATATGTCACCGATGCTGACGAGACACCAAGCCAAATTACAAAAGGCACACCCACCATCTCCGGGCTCGTCACTCAGCTCCGCCTCGCAGCCGCCGGGACGCGCCACAACCGTGAACACCGTGTCGCCGGTCGCTGCAGTTGCGTCGAGCTCAAGCGACGAGTTTTTCTCCCCGCCGTCGACTCCATCACCACCACGACGACGAGGAAGAGGACGGCCACCAGCGGGCTTGGGACCTCGAGGCCAACCGGCCCCGAACAGGGTCCCCGCTGCCGGTGGAAATGTGTCGCGCATGCGATGGACTCAGTCCATTAATGAGAACGTCATGCGCGCATATTATGGGGCTACTGAGGGGGGAAGCAACTTGACTGCGTACCGTGGTCGGATGCTCTCTCTGTTTCAGGTGCTTGAGCCAGGTGTCAGCGTGTCGGCGCAACGACTGTCGGATCAGGTGCGGGTCATCCAGCGTAACCATATGTTAGATGACACCGTACTTGATCGACTTCGCTCCGAATCACGGAGTAACCTAGTTACGCCTGCTTCACCTATGATCGCGGTACAGCTGCAGAATGTTACCAGTGCTTCGCCGCGATCCGACCGTGGTGGTGAAGAGGATGTTGATGAAGTTATATCCGTGAGTACCCAGTGCAACGCACAATTGAGGAGTGCTTTGGAGGGTGCATTCCGGGAGTACCGTTCCACACCGCCTGAACTTAGACCACGACTACCTCGTTTGCCTATGCACAATAAAAATAAGGCGCTGGTGTGTGCTCTAGATTCGCAGCTGTCAAACTACTTTGACAGCAGCAAAGACCTCGCCGATACTCACTCAATATTGTACTGTGGAGCTGTAGCGGCATGTCGTGTAGCTCAGGTCAAATTTCCTAACAATGACAGAGCTACACGACCAAAATTAGCTGCTCCAGCTTGGCAGTGCAGGATTGAGCGGCGCATCGGTGAGGCTAGAGCACTCATCGGCAAGTTAATCTGCTTCAGGGAGGGCAATACTCGTCCTAGAGTGATGCGCTTTGTGAGGCGGGCGTTCTCGGGGACTGATATTAGTTTTCGAGACTACTTGGCCCGCGTCACAGAGCGTATCGACTTCCTGAAGCAGAAGATCTGTGCATGGGCAAGCCGTATTCGCCGGTACAAGCGGCGAGTGGAACGATACACTCAGAATCGCACTTTCCAAAGCGATGAAAGGTGGGTATATAGGGCTTGGGAACGACCGGACCAAGGTGTGACTGACACGCGTCTGCCGGATGATGACGCCATGTGTTCGTTCTGGCGCAGCATCTGGTCAGTGCCTGTCAGTCACACTGAGGGCGATTGGACACGGGAGGTTGAACGAGCGTGTGATCCAATACCAGAAATGGGGGCAATCACCATCAGCCCCCAAGACGTAGCTTGTGCAGTCCGTCCGTTGCCTAACTGGAAATCTCCAGGGCCGGATGGACTGCACAACTTCTGGATCAAATGGTTTCAGAGATCGCACGTTCGCTTGGCGTCCCAGTTTCAATCAGCCTTAGAGTCAGGGTCGCTGCCCCAGTTCTTGACGACAGGAATTACCCACCTGCTCCATAAATCAGGTAGTACTGCGGAGCCCAAAAATTATAGACCCATCACTTGTCTACCAACAGTCTATAAAGTTCTTACATCCATTTTGAGAGCTAAAATCAACCAACATATAGACAGTAATTGTATCATGTCTGCCTCTCAGAATGGATGTAGGAACGGGTCCCGCGGTACTAAGGAGCTGCTCCTCATAGATATGGCCATTAGCCAGCAGGTTCGCCGCTCCCGAAGGGATCTGTCTACATGTTGGATAGATTATAAGAAGGCCTATGATTCTGTGCCTCATACATGGCTCATGAGGGTGCTGGAGTTGTATAAAGTTGATGCAACTCTGCGTACCTTCCTGATGTCATGTATGGGGCACTGGAGAACGGTCCTTCGCTATCCAGGATGTCGACAGATCCAGGGGAACAGCGAACCGATAAGGATAGAGCGCGGTATATTCCAGGGTGATAGTCTGAGTCCATTGTGGTTTTGTCTAGCCTTGAACCCTCTCAGTACACTGCTGGAAGGTTCAGGCCTAGGCTATCGGTTGAGGAGAGGTGGTCAGGTCATATCTCACCTTCTTTACATGGATGATCTGAAACTCTTTGCCCCCAACAATTTGCAACTGATGAAGCTACTGAAGGTAACAGAAACTTTCAGTAGCGCCATCAGGATGGAATTTGGTGTGGACAAATGTGCAGTCATGCATGTGAAGCGAGGGGAGATTATGGAATCCGTGGGAACTCAACTCTCAGATTCCATACACCTTAGATCCCTCTCTTCAACAGAAACCTACAAGTATTTGGGTATGTCGGAAGCATTAGGTATCAACACTGCCGACATGAAACAATCGTTGAGGGAGCGCTTTTTTGGTCGCCTGAATAAGGTTCTAAACAGTCTTTTGTCAGGCGGAAACAAGGTGCGCGCCTTCAACGGTTGGGTCATGCCGGTTTTGATGTATTCTTTCGCCATACTCAAATGGACTCAGACGGAACTTGATGCCCTGGATAGGAGGGTCCGCTCACTGCTGACCGCAAATCGGATGCATCACCCACGGTCGTCGGTGATGAGACTGTATATCCCGCGGAAGTGCGGGGGTCGTGGCTTCTTAAATGCTAAGACCCTGCACAACCGTGAGGTATGCAGTCTCAGGGAATACTTCCTAGCAGCCGACGTGGGTATGCACCGAGATGTGGTCTCAGTGGATAAGGGCCTTACCCCGCTCTCCCTGGCTAACGAGAACTGGCGCAAGCCTAGAGTATTAGACACTAATGACCGCATGGAGGTATGGCAGAGCAAGGAGCTGCACGGGCGCTTTTACCGGGCCCTACATGGGCCCGATGTAGACTTCTTAGCGTCCGTATCTTGGCTGCGTTTCGGTGACCTCTTCGGGGAAACCGAAGGTTTTGTCTGTGCAATAATGGACGAAGTTATGATGACGAATAACTACCGGAAATACATTGTGAAGGATGGTACGGTTGACATATGTCGGGCATGCCACCGTCCAGGAGAATCGATTCGACACATTATTTCTGGGTGTTCTCGTCTAGCTAACGGAGAGTACTTGCATAGACACAACCTCGTTGCCAGGATTATCCACCAGCAACTTGCTTTGAAGTACAACCTTGTGGAATCAGAAGTGCCATACTATAAGTATGCGCCCGACCCAGTTCTCGATGATGGTAATATCACGTTGTACTGGGATCGACCTATCGTCACTGACAGGACTATTGTTGCCAATAAGCCTGACATTGTGGTGATAGATCGATTGGAGCGTCGCGCAATGATTGTTGATATAACGGTCCCGCATGACGAGAACCTCGTGAAAGCAGAGAAAGATAAACAATTCAAATATCTGGATCTGGCTCGCGAGGTTGTCGACATGTGGGACGTGACTACAGCAGTCATTGTGCCGATAGTCGTGTCAGCCAATGGCTTAATAGCCAATAGCCTCGACCAACACCTGAGGAGGCTCTCGCTGGGCAGCTGGATCAAGCGCTTGATTCAGAAGGCAGTTCTTCTGGACACGGCGCGTATTGTTAGGAGGTTCCTCTCTCAAGAGCCCTGACCACCGGTAGTTCGGACCCTGTTCCCGATACCGGTGGGCTACTATTTTTTTTATATTTTTAAATGTTTTTATATTATTTTATATTCCAATATTTAAAAATGTAATTAATGTGTAAAAAAAATGAATAAAGAGATAATAATATTCTTTATTTTTCAGACAACAATGATCCATAGTGTTAGTAAAACAATAAAATTACTTATTTCTAGTGTTAGTAGGTAATATATTATAGGTATGGAAGACAGAGTAAATAGTATTGTGAGAAGGACCTCCCCGAACTAATGTTCAGTGATTATCCTTCTCACAAAACTTTCAATTATCGGAGAGTCGACACTCTTCACAACAATTTTTAGAATGCTGTTGTCACTCGCCCGCAACCGTGACAGCAGCGACGCGGTTTTCTTCCGAATGACGGCGTGGAATCCGTCAGTTCGGTTTTGTGAAAACATAGCAGATATAAACCTGTCGGATCCGGTTATTGGTACGGACATAAAATGAATCGCAAGCGCGCTAGTGGCGACATCAAGCGACCTACTGGTAAGTTTTTCCCCACCACTTGCGTGCTTCTACAGAGTCCTGATGCTAAAAGCTCTAGGCGACGTGGACAGAGGAGTGTCATTGTGTATTGTGTTAACGTGTAATTTCAAGTAATTTGTTAGTTTAATAGAAATAGTGTATCGCATCTAGTGTATTTTCATTGCACGAAACCCATCTGCTGCCCACATGATGTACATCAGAATTGGGATAAAATCGTGCTAATGAAATCATACGCGGGGACAGTGAGAATAACAATCAGTGACGGTTACTTTTTGTAATAGCCGAGTGCAATTAGACAAAAATACTCAAAAGCCAGTGCAAGCTAGTGTTGCTGCTAGTGCTGTATAGTGTTGCTAGTGTTGTGTTGTGTGTTGGTGTTCGGCTGCAATCTAGTTGCTGCCGTTTCTATATTTTAGCTGTCGGGTGTCTATATTCTGGTGCAACGGTGGATGGCACCTCTGACCGCTGGTGTGCGCATCCCTCCGAAGCGTTTCGTTTGAAAGTTGCTATTTTCATCATGTTTCATAGACTAAATAATTTGTCGACCTAAATTCTTTTGTGTTATTTTTTTTGAATGTAGACCTATCGATTGACACTATTTGCATTAAAGTTTCTGCACTAGCTGAAGTTCACATTTTCAAGTTACGTAATTCGCCGAGGAGAATTTTTGGTTTATCCGTCATAATTCAACTAAAATTATTCGTACACACAGGTACACACCTATCCGTCACCTATCCGCCGTCCGTCCGTCATATGACGACGGGCAGGCCGTGTCGACGGCGCGTTCGTGTTCCACGCGCGCCTCAAAGAGTTGTCAGCAAACGGGAGGGGCCCGCAAGGGCCGGTGCCTGCCAGGGCTGCGAGACTGTTCGAAAGAGATACCGCGGCCCTGGAACATAAAGTGCCAATGAAGGAACATGGGTGGTTTTTAGTCAGTAAGAGTCTGACACTCCCTTCCGCTCCGCCCAGAGCGGGAGGAGTCATTTGATGATTTCCCACCCTCCAAAAAAAAAAAAAAATACACACCTATCCTTGCAACCGTTATCTAAGGTACTTAGATAACGGTTGCAAGTGGATAGGTGTTGAAACCTAGTCCTTCGCGCGATCGTGGTGCGTCATCGCTGACTAGCTTCTTGTTGAATCCAGTTTATTTTGACATTAAGCAAGGCATTGAAGGGCTTCGCATCTACATAGTTGTGGCCTATCCAGGTGTGCCGTGGGACTGGTTTAGGGAATTGTACAATGCGAGATTCGTGTGCATCGAAACTTTTACGGCTACCCTCATTAACCTGAGTGGTGACAGGCCCTACAGAGGTGCGCGCTGGCGCCGGGAGCGAGAGGCGTAGGAGGTTTTCATCGCTACCCCCAGTGACACGTGACAAGTGTCACGTGTGAGTCGGGCCGAGACGCGGTCAATCGGATTGTCGTACGAGAGGAACCGGCGACGGCGCGGCGGCGTTGGGAAGCCGTTGCCTGTGCCGACTGCTGCAGGCATTGGTCCGCGACAGCAGGCAGGTCCAGTGCGGCTGTACCGGTGGAGAAGCGAGTTGACCTTTGCATCGTCGAGAGCCCATTTCATTTTGATTATAGAACTGAATGTTCCTAAATGAAGACTGTCATTGGTCTAGTGGTCGCGAGCGCGACTGCTGAGCATGAGGTCCTGGGTTCAATTCCCAGGTCCGAGTAAATATTGCTTGTAAATTTAGTGTGTTTGAGATTTTGGACGGTGATCGTTATAAACTGAAAGCTTTGAATTCAAAGTGCTATGCACACGATAGTTTAAGGTATATGCCTGAGGGCCAAGTGCCTACCGTTCGAAATAGAGGATTTAGAGTTGAGAGATAGTGTGGAAACTTAGTGCGAATGGTCGGACCGTGCCAGTAGATAATACGTAGTCGTAGCCCGGTACAAATTTGTCTCTCTTGAGAAAACTCAAGGAGTCCATGGGTAAGCGGTGTATTATCAATTTATCACATATAGATAGGCATCAAAATGTTCTAGAAAATCAAATTGATGACTGTAGTCACCAAACATTCATTCGCAACATGAGGAAATCGTAAATGAACGCCATTTTTTTCACCATGCTTCGATGAAACTCAACATTTATTTATTTATTTATTGACATAAACTTCGTCGTCTTTTTGCATCATCGTTTACTAGATTCCAATCCATCTAATGAGGCATTATAACTAAAAGTTGTAGGTCTGTTTGTTTCGGCTAATCTCCGAAACGGCTCGACCGATTTTGACGGGACTTTTACTGGCAGGTAGCTGATGTCATAAGGAGTAACTGAAGCTATTTTTATTTTAGAACAAGAGAAACCCTTGAAATTGGTAACAAAATTCGATTTAAAAAGGGAAGTCAGGGTCGTCAGGGTTAACACATACTGACGCTGTGTACATTTTTTGATGGCTAATAAAGTATTGCACTGTGATATTTTATGCTTAAGTAGGCACCTCATCTTTGTTAATCTACTTTTATAATTTATTTGTGAAGAATTGTACACAAGACTAATTTATTTCAAGTTAGGTACTGAATGAAATCTGCGCAGTAAATAAATAAATCCTACAACTTCAGTTTTAGGCAATAGTCAATGTGTATTGGGTGAAACAAAAGATCGGTATTGCAAAGATGAGAGAGTGAAAAGAGCGCTCAAGTGTTGTTTGCTTTCTCTAATGGGAGGGTGCCGATATTGCACTGATGGCGCTAAATAAAGATGGTAATAAAGAGATGGTTATTTAGAAGTTTATTAACAATGTTAAAAAAAAAAGTGTTTTGCATTCATTTGTCGTTGGTTACCACTTGTATTGGGAGGGCTGCTGCTTAGCAGTAAAAGCCTCTAACGTCCCCACTGTTGGCATTGGGACACAGGCCATCTATCTGTGACAAGTAGAGGACTCGGCGGTCCCAGAGCTGGTTGGTGTACGTTGTTAAGTTCACCAGTCAGCACTCGGCCCGTGGTCTTTAGTCTTTCGGTTGTAGGACAAGTTAAAAACGGTATCTAATCTATTGGAAATTATCCTAACGCTGCACTGTCTGCTTGTTTGTCGGGATCCCTTCTTTTCGCATAATGTTCTTTGTCCTAATATACTTCGGCATAACGATTTTGGCACAATTTGTTTTGGCATAATAATACTTCGGCATAATTTTTTTAGGCATAAATTTTAAGTTGGCATAATCATCTTAAAGACTAATTTGTTTTGGCATAAATTTGATTCGCATAACGTTAGTAGGCCTAATGACTGTTAGAATAATAATATTTAGGCATACAATTAATTTAAATAACGTCAGGGGCACCCCGAGGTTCGGTTAGTTAGGTTCCTGTAAACCCTGCAGCCAGAAATAGGAGCCCCGCTCAGCGGGGCTCCGTCGACCTGCTGACGGAAACCCTAACCCTAGACGGTTGACGTCAGGGGCACCCCGAGGTTCGGTAAGTTAGATTCCTGTAAACCCTGTTATTTTTGAATATTATGCTTAAAAAAGTTATGCTTTAGAACTTTATGCTTAATAAATTTATGCTTTAGAATATTATGCTTCATCATTATTATGCTTAGAGAAATTATGCTTAAAAAATTATGCGTAAGCTGTTATGCGTAATTATATTATGCGAAAATATAATTATGCCAAACAAAATTATGCTAAGTTATATTAGGTCTTAAAATTTTATGCAAATGGATAGTGAACCTTGTTTGTCGTCTGGTACTATAGTGAATAATAACGACAACTCACGTCTCAATTTGTGATTTCGTGGAAGAAATCTTTTTGTTACTTTAGTTTACTTTAGAAAAAAAACCATGACCACTGATGACCAAATCTTGACTGATCTTGTTACCTACTGTCGAATGGAAAAAGTTCAGTGTTATATTACATTGTTTGGTTAAAAGTACTGCTAATGCTTTGAAAGCTATTAACTATTAAGTAAGCCTGAAAAGTATAATTTGTATAGTTACTTAGAAGATAAAAACCAAGCATGTAGGTATGTACTACATATAATATGAATTTTATTCAGGTGCTGTTACTGTCGCCTATTCTACCAACTTAATACGTTTAATCGGTATTCACAGCAATGTTTTATATAAGTAACACTTACCTTACCAGACCTGATTTAAAAATAAAAACCGGCCAAGTGCGAGTGGGACTCGCGCACGAAGGGTTCCGTACCATTATCTATAAAAACGGCAAAAAATCATGTCTGTTGTATGGGGACCCCCCTTAATATATATATTTTTTTAATTTTTAGTATTTGTTGTTATAGCGGCAACGGAAATACATCATTTGTGAAAATTTCAGCTTTCTAGCGATCACGGTTTATGAGATACAGCCTGGAGACAGACAGCGGAGGCTTGTAATAGGGTCCCGTTTTACCCTTTGGGTACGGAACCCTAAAAAACGGATGTTATTTATACTTGGCGCTGCTTTAAAATTGCACGTTTTAACTCTGGCATTTTTATTAGCTCTCGTTTTCCTTTTTGTAACGGGAGCGGAGTCTCCCTCCATTTAGGAAATTTATTTAAATTCTTAAAAGAATATTCTATTTTCTTTGTCTTCCTACCTACACTCCTTGAGTTTGGGAAGTCTTGAATGAGTTGGTTAGTTTGTTTGGCAGTAAAATAGTTAATTTTCTCTTTAGATAAACATCACTCTTTATTTAAATGTAAATTACGTGGCTTAGATTCAATTTTGTAGTAAGTAAATATTGAACAAATTGGATAATTATTGGTTCTAAAACTAATTTCTCGTTCTTCTTCTTCGTTAGCGTTACCAATCTTTCAATAAATAAGTTCCTAGGTAATATGAAGCATCTATACCTAGTCCCTGCATGCATGCCAAAGCATGTAGGTAGATAATTACGTAGGCACTAACTACAAATATGCAAGAAATATTAAATGTTTCTGTATATTCACTTTATTTCTATGCATTTTCACTATATATATAACTCAAAAGATATAAAACGAAAATGTCTACAAAAGCGGCAACCTTATTTCAAATGAGACTTTTCAATCTGGACTAAACAATAAGGCCGTAGAGCGAATCACCGCGTAATATTAATTAAAATCTATTCCCTTCGAAGCTACCCCTTAATTAAGTGCTAGTAGAGTTTTGTACTTACCCTTCCCCCGGGAGCCGGGTGACACCGTGCCGCATAAAACATTCATACCCTAAAACCGGTTAATAGCCACAGTTTAGAAGCATGTACTTGCGATGCTCGCACCCTGTAACGTTTATGTTTTATTTGAACTCATCGTAGGTGGAATTGCTCAAATAAATGGGCACTATCCGCCTTATTATCTTTACTTATTTAAGTATTATAATCAAAGTCGTCGTGACCGAGTTATTCTTCTTGACACAACGGATTTTGGTGTGATTTTCAACATAATTTGAGAGTTTATTCAGAGAGAATTTTGTGTATAACATCCAATTTACATAAAATGAAGAAATCTGGATGTCTTGTCAAGTTGCAAAAATCAAGCAGATCGCGTCGTTAGAATGAAACAAATTAACATTGTGAATCATTTAAAACAATTACCTAATTATAGAATTCTGTGCGAGTGTGGCAAAGGGACGGAAATGATAAATAGGCCTCATAGAATAGTCTTATAAGCAATCCAGTTACTGTTTTTAATAGTTAGTGTATCCGTCAAACCATAATAAACACACTCGACAAACAAACTCGACTTAATTTAGTTATAGCCAGTGGAAATAAAAAAAAAGCGCGAAATATTGCGTAGGTCGCTCTTCTATTTCTAAAAATGAATTGATCTACCTACTTAGTATGTACCATTCTCTCTCGCATGATCACTTACCTAGCATATGAAAAAAACACATGGTAGAAATATACCGAATAAAACATTGAATGAAGCAATAACATTACCGAGCCGCTAATCCGAACCCGACGACATCATTGCAAACAATATATCTGCAAATTAATCAAAGTTTGAAATTATTTAAATATTGATTTAACTCCAGTAAGTAGCGGGGTGGGAGGCCGGTCGTCCAAATATTTGTTGATGGCAAACAGCAATATCGTTGCGCCTCCCGGCTGTTCGCGGCTCACTCACTCACTTTCTCATTCCCAATGTTCGCTCAATATGATAATGACGGATACGCTGTACGAATGCTGATGTGTGTGAAGTTCGGCTTAGCGGGGGATTTTATTCAAATTGCAGATAAACTGTTTTAATACGAACTGTTATTGCTAAGTAGGCCTGTCTGTGAATGCATATGCTCCAGGTATTAACGAGGATGAGAGTGAACTCTTGGTTACATCGCCATCGTCGAAAATTATCTATAAAAATCACATAGATAAGTTTTTATGCCACAATACAGGCCACGTTGTCACGTCATAACATTATTATTGACACCTTATTGAATAACATCATTTAAATGACTGCACTAGCTTAATGGAGAGGCACCTACTTAGGCGGTATTAAATGTCGACAAAGCCTTGTGCTCGATTAAAGGAGTATGACCACTTTTGGGCCTATACGTTACAGTCAACTGTTTTAATTATTAATTAATTATCGTCATTTTATCATAAAACAAACACACGAAAAAAAAATCCAATTTACAATTGCAAAACTAAGAAAAATACATTTTTTTACAACTCTTACTAGTTTAGTATGGAACTATGGATAAAACGACATTGTGTCAGGTTTTAAAATACAATTGACGTCAAACGTTACGTTTGACAATAGTTTTCATCATTTGTCACACGTAACGTAACCTCAAACGTCAACAGTAAAAGTCATTCGCTTGGTTATGCTTGCGCCGCGCGCCGGTGAATGTCTTCTGTTGCGATGTTCGTATTTTCTGTGATTTTACCAACGACTTAAACATATAAGCAAAAAGATTTATTTTATTTACATTTTAGTAGACAGCTCTCTAACTGGAAGGTAAGCAATCTTGCAATACTATTGTAATGTATTGTTGGCAGACGTACAGTAGGGTGTTGTGCGCACACTATGTCAATAAAATGGTATTTAAGACGATACCTCGTTGCGAAAAAGAAAAAAAGATAGAGAGTGATAGAACTATACGATAGCAACGTAAATAGACAGAGAAAGGAAACATGCAACCTGCTCGAAAAAAATAACGTAAGCGGCCACACTACATAAAAATTAATTAAAAATTCAATTTTATGTTTCTATAAAAACTGATTTCTGATTAATGTTTAATAAGATATTATCTACATTCTTCATTATTTTAATGTGACAGAAAGTACATAACTACGACATAAAATGAATAAAATGTTATTTTCAGAGGCAAGTTCCGATTTTTTTTCTCTCGAGGAAAGTTACTTGTTTTATGTTTCTGTCTTCGGATTAATGGAGGTAATATAGTCAACAAACACATATAAAAAAATTGAATTCTTCAAGCAAGTATTCATAGAATGAAATTAACATAAAGTTTTTGTTTAATTACGAGGTATCGTCTTAAGTTGGTCTAGGTATCAAGACAATATTCACCTCCTGCATACTTTCTTGACAACATATTAATTGTTTATAAAGATGAATGACAAAATAAATTAAATAAATAAAAAAGAGTTCGTTTTCATTTTTAGTCCCAGTCGGTACCTAAGCGATATATAAATATTCATTTATTGTACAGTTTAGACTTATTAAACTCTTAGCCAGACTATTACAAACGCAATGTCATGAACCTAATTATTGAAAATACGTGCACAGTCCCTGTTATATTATTGATAGCATGATCTAGGTAGATACTACAAAAAATATGAGATTTCGGTATAATAACACGTAAAACGAAATGCCTGTAACTAGTTTTTCATTACAAACCAGCTAAATAAGAATTATCTTTGATTTAATCGTATCGTTCCTTGTCATTTAATGCATTTTCTAACTTAACTTGGCTATAAATTCAAATAAAAAAATCTCAGCAATGCAATTGTGAATTTAATTGAAATTATACAGATTATACCTGGTGTATTTCTGTAACCAATTTCATGACTGTAACAGGTAGGCCCAAAGATGTAGGGGAAATGGGCTTCGACCTTTATGAATACTTTTTAAAATCGATTAAATCGATATTCGTTTAACTTAGGTGTAAAGTAAAGTAAACATAATATATCAGAATCTTTAATCGCCGAAGGCAGTTTAAGTCCCATGTACCTACTAGGGGGCGAGCCTATTGCCATCAACCGAGCACAGATCCTGGCTCCGTGGCTGCTACCGACGGTCTAGGTGGCTGCCTAGTAAGTACTTAATAAAATAATGAATTTTAAAGTTAATTAATTTGGTGTTCTGTTATCTAACACAGCGCTGTTTATACCTATAGCAGCAGTAATTATAATGGGAAACATTATCCCTTTGTCGCGGGCTTCCTTAATGATTCGTCACTTTTAATGAGACTCCCCAGTTGTGATGTATTAAGTTTTAACTTTGCTTTTAGGACAAACAACTCTCATTATGATAAAGGAATTATTACGAAATCATGTTTTTGATGCAAAATGATGGAACTGTGATTTTTTTTCTTAACTGCTGTCCCTAATCAAGAAAGTAGACTTGTAAATGAGTTCTCTTCAGTTCGAAGTTTTCGGTGTTTTGCTACAGATTATGTCGAAGAACATTAGCTTTCAGAGGACCTGGCACCTACGGTACTTACGGTAGCCGTCATTAAGGACCTGTAGGCAGTTGATAAAGTATTTAAAATTAAAGTTTATTGGTCGTTCAGTGCTCAAACCATGGTTTCATAAAAATGGTTGTGAAAATTGGCACATAAACTGAAATGGGTATCCTTTAAAATCCTTAAGTCTAGTGAAGCTTAAAAAACTAAAATTGAAGCCATTTTAAATTTAGAGAACTAGTTTTTACAAAACTGTTGTTTTAACCGAATTACAATACCCTAAAATGCTCCAAACATGAATTGCAGTTTATAATGCAGCAGAAGGATAAAGATAAACCGTCGAAAGGGGAGGGTGGACACTGTCAGCAGATCATCTTTACGCCCCGTGCACGACCTCGGGTGATGCATGTTGCGAGTGTTGCGACGCGACTTGTGTTGCGACGCGACTTGTGTTGCGACGCGACTTGTGTCGAGTGACACGCGCTAATCACTTGATTCTTTCTTGGGAGTACCATCAGGCTTCTTGTCCACATACTTTTTTTCCCGTGAAAATTTACGGTTGATTCGCCGTGTCTAGGGCATGGTTGTCACTGTTGAACGGATAACTACGGAAGCTTGTTGTCATTGCGGCACTACGGCGCGGTGCAGTGCCTTATCGTCACTCTGCCAGTCACATCTTCGCTTGGACTCGTGGCAAGCTCTAAGCAATTACTTTATTTTTTCTCCGCAATGGCTGTCGCAGCACGCGCAGCTCGTGGCTAAGCGGTTAAGCTTCTTATCGACACGTCAAACTTTCGCAACGCCAGCAAACTTGGTCTCAGCACAGAGTAATGAAGACTTATGAGTCTGGACGTCCCCGTCGCTTCTCCGACTCGATAATTGTCATCTCGGATATTACGTAGAAGAGCTCGTTATCTACTAGGATGGTATTAACTGACGTTGACACATTTGGATGCTGGTGATTTTAATTGAGTAATGATGGAAAAAAATGGATGAAAGCCGTTTATAGATTAGTGATTTGATGGAGCTACTTACTACCATTTATTCAACTGTTTTAAAAATTCACCAAAAAAATAAATAAAAAATAAACAGTTTTTATATTTTTGTTCACATGTTCTTAATAGCGGAGGGAGCAAGAAAATCTCTTTGCAGGTTTAAGTTCCCCTCTATGGTGGTTTGTATATCGGGGCTCTAATGCGTGGTAGGTACATCTTTCCGTGCGAACGGGCATGATTCATCAGAGTCCATTCACAGTGATCTCTGGATTCAGCTGCGGTTTAGATAGAGATGAGGATACGATTTTTCAGGAGTTAGTCAGAAAGTAAATGTAGTTGGGATTTGTGAAATGTATTTTTTATCGTTAATCGTAATTATTGTGAGCATCATCTGGCTAGCCTTTTCCCAATTATTTTGGGGTCGGCTTGCGTCTAACAGGGATCCGGATGCAGCTGAATAACAGTATTTTGCATAGAGTGACTGTCTATCTGACCTCCACAAGTCAGTTACTAGGTAATACGATACCTCTTAGTAAGTCTGGTTGTCAGAATTACGGGCCACTGGTCACTTTAATGTACAGACGCCAGCATATCAAGCTAATAAAATCTGTCAAATTTCTCTAATAGATTTTCAACTTTATCGCTAAAGCATTAGGTTTAAGGTTGATTGTGAAAGTTTGTCAGTTTCGGGTAGCTTGATGTGCTGGTGTCTGTACCTTATTACGCAACGAACTTGATAAAAAGTTTTGTTCATCCTGAAACTATAAAAGCTAGTATGGAGCAATTCCGTGAATTGATCGAACAATCCCGCTCGTCTATCGGGCAAGTAACTCTCCAACTCTAGACTAAAATATCCTTCATAAGTACCAGAGTTTCTAAGTATCTATTAGTTTATAAAATATTCCGATGGATATCAATTATGAGGCTGTATCCACAGTGTCGCAGCACTACGATCGACAGAGATTTAGGCGGCGCGCCGTCGACATCGCGGATTACCGTGATTTCCCAAGGGGACGGACCGAAAAGACACCTCCGTTGCATCCACATTATTACTTTCCCATACCGTGGACAGCTGCCGATGTGTTGAGCACTCGTAATTATTTTGTGATGTAATCATTGGTGCTTCAGGATGAATGTCAAGACGTTAGCCTTAATTGCTGGCTGCTGAGGGACTAAGGTTTTATGTTTATGAAGATTTGTAGGTATGATATGTTTTTAGTAAGTATGTTTAATTGTTCTGGACATATAATTATCCTCTCAATAAAATGTTAATTTATGTACACACAGTAGACACCATAGTAAAACAACATGAATTAAAATATTTCAGTACAAAGGTACTGCTCATTTCATGAGAAATTTCAAGAAAGGAAAAAGACAAAAAAAATCATATGTTAACCAAAGCTAGTGCTACCATCGTTACTCGCAGAAATAAATAAATCAATTACTGTCCAGCAATTTGTTTCGCTCAGCGTATCGCAAAATCGTAATAAATAAAGTATAGTCGAATGAACATATTAATGTTTGTGATGAAAATAAAAACATCGATGTCCACCCTCCGAGGCGTCGACAATGCATCACGAGGCGACATCCGCCGGAACTTACGTAACGAGGCCGTTGTTCAGCACCCCGCACCCCGCGTTCCGCGCCTTCGGAACCCCGCAAGTATTTTTCCGAACCCCACTGAGATTATTTCGGGATAGCATTCAATGGATCTGAATGCCGCCATGGTGATGAATACCGGTTCATATTAATGATTTGTCCGCGGGCTGCCTGTCGACGGTCTCAATAAGCAGCCATTCACCGTCCGTTATGAATGTAATAGCTCTTAATAAGCTCGGTTTCGGTTATTATCATTATTTTAATCTGCTATTGATTGTGTTTTCCAACAGAACACACGTGACTTTGGGTTGTTACTTTGTTTTTCTTCCTTTATTATAAACTAGCTGTTGCCCGCGACCTTCGTTGGCGTGAAATTATTATAAAAACAATATATTTAACTAAATAAAAAATGAAAAAGGGATAATTCCCTTTTTCAAACGGATTTTGTTAAAATTTCAAGGGTTTTTTTGCGCCTATGTTCGATCGTATAACATCAGCTATGTATTTTCCAGAAAAAGTCCCGTCGACATCAGTTGAGCCGTTTCGGAGATTAGCCGGAACAGACAGACAGACAGAAAGACAATTTAAAAAATGTGTTTTTGTTATAAGTACCGTATATACTTTCATATGCGTTCAGTAAAAAGCTGTTATTTTGGTATTACAAAAAGACACTTCAATTTTATTTATTTGTATACATGTCGACCTTACTTCTGTAAAGTAAAAATGACAAGTAGTTTAGCACTTGAGGATTTCAAATTCCGTCTTCGTAGACGGATGATACTTGCAATATAACAACATACATTCCGGTGGCGGCGTACATGGTGAGACTGCTCAGAGGCATAGAGCACAACCCGAGAGTGTTGCAGCGGTTGCAATTGTGTGTTCCCGACCGTTATGTGTGGAGGCGACGGCCCCCGCCGCTGCTGGTCGTACCTTCAGCTAGGACCAACTTGCTGGCTAAAACCCCTCTGACTCGAGCAATTCGCACCATCAATTGCATTCAAGTTGAAATTGATATTTTTACATGTCACTGGAGTGAATTCGCAAAAGTACTTTTGTATACATTGTGTTACAAACCAGGACCTTGAGAGGTATTTGGTGCTTTAATTGTAATTTTGTGTGTGTGACTTAGCTATTGCATTAGGTTGTAGACCTGTAATGATAGTTTTAAGGCATTTAAATAAATAAATAAATTCCGTCACGCCTGTAATCCTCGAAGGGTTAGGCAGAGGTGTACCTAACAGAACACCCCATTTCGCCAGTTATGTTAAAGTCCCATGTAATAGGGGGAGCATGCTGCCTTAAACCGGGGACAGATCGAGACTCCGTGGCTGCTACTGAGAAATTCCTGATGGAAGAACCCATTAATACTTTGCCCGACCCGGAAACCGAACCCAGGACCTCTAGACCAACGAGGCAACTCGACTTTTCATAGGAAGAAAATAACACTTCTTTGTATTTAGAAACTGAAAATCACGAAATAAACAGTAATACTCTATTATAACTCTTGACGTCCATAAATATCTTCTAACGAGGCAACGCTACTCATAATATCTCTGAGAGCATACCAATTAGACCAGCTTACGATGTAAGAGGCTTTGCAGCACAGAAACTGCCGGTAAACGCTCGGTAAGCAGCGTGGGTCGGTATTAGGTTCCTAGGGCACCGGCCGCACTGAAAGCGATTTGAGAGAAGCGTGCTAACAACTAAAATAAAACTGGCCAAGTGCGAGTTGGACTTGCGCACCGAGGTTTACGTATAAGCTTGTAGGTATTAATTTACGTGTTTTGTAGTTACTATATTTACGGTTTTTAGAATTTTTCCTTTACATGTACTGTAACACATTGCTTCTTGCTAAATTTTATGATTTTAGGTCAACGGGAAGTACCCTATAGGCTTTGATTCCTTTATGAAGTCGCAAAATATGCGACATACACGGTCATATCTTTGGATCGCGTTGACTTACAAGTTTGATTTGATTTTGATATTTTTTTACAGCTTCAAGGAGTAGCAGACTTGAGTATTTGACATTAATTTCAGCTTTATACCTCCACGTGTACCTGAGAAAAAGGGTCTTGACAGACGGACAGACAGGCAGACAGACGGATAACAATGTGATCCTATAAGGCGTATAAAGGTTCCGTGTTTTCCGACTGAGGTACGGAACCCTAACAAGTTGTTTGTATGACGGAGTTCTCTCTGGCCTTGTTAACAGACAGCGATCAACTTTTCATCGGTATATCTCTTTTACTGACGCGCGATCTACAATCTTTCGAATCTTTCTTCAGCGAGACAATATAAAAGCCTTCCTGACCGTTTTTCAGTCCCGGAAGCCTATCTCACCGGAGATGACCCATCAGCGCGGGAGATATTATAGTGCAGAAGTGTGTGTGCTGGCGCAGATGCACTATCTATTTACTCTTATAGTCCGATGGGACGACAATCCGACACGACCGGAGAGAGATCAGACGTAGGACCAATTAGCGTGTTTTCCGAGGCACGGGGATATTATACCGCCAACTTCCAAATTCGGGGCTGCTACTGAGAAATTTGTAATGGAAAAACCCAATAGCAGTTTTTACCCGACCCGGGAATCGAAGCTCTACGCTCAGCAGTCGCGCTTGTGACCACGAACAAACGGGTCAGTCAAAAATTTAGCGAGATAATACTTAGTCGAAATATGTAGCTAGTCACAGTATCCTCTTTTAGGTGTTACTGTCACGTTTGTCGCTTCCTCATCAGCGGGCGGTGGAGAAGGTGCCTACTAGTACTTAAACCACTTGAAGTTCCGGAATTTTGTAATACCGCGTAGGTACTTAATTAGGGAGGAATTAATTCTTAGTATTCCCTTTGATACAGATTCGTGGAACTCTTTCAAAGGGTATTTTACTACGGGAGTGGGAGTTGCTGAGAATCGTTATAATTTTAGTTTGTTAAAGGTATTTTTTGCTTTCTCTCTAATTTGATGAGCTGCATGTATTCGAACGACAGTAGTTATTTTACGTCATAAAAATAAGAGGGTATACAAAGATAAAATAGATACAGTAAAACAATCAATACCATTTCATAAAAATGCACAAAAGATTACAAATTAAATTATACCGAGAACAAATTACAATTTTTACGGCGCAGCGTGATGCAAAAAAGGGTTGTGGGCAGAGGTCTGACTGAATTTAATCAAACAGATCGAAATGCCCACTGTGCAGTTAGGAAAAAGCATAACAATCCATTCTAATTTGATTAATTCACGACAGTAGGTACGTTATAGTTGTCATTAACACTGACCAATGACCATATCAGTGTAAAAACTTATATTACGTTATATTTGTCGTAGAAGACGTCTTTTGTGAAAAGAGAAAAAAAAATCAGGGACATGGTTTGGAGGCGCAGCTCGGGAGGGGCCTATATCCAGCTATAGACTGCAATATGCTGAAAACATTCATGGCTTCAAGCAATTGAACTAGCCTGGCCGCTGTCGAAAGAATCTAGCCAAATAGGATTGAACATTTACCCGTCCCAACAAAATGCCAGTGAGGAATGCAAGTATAAAACGACAGGGGGTGAAGTATTTTCAGTAAGGGGTTTCATTGGAAATACTTCGTATCACCTCCTGTAGTTTCCTATGGAGAAGAACGAAGAAACTCCGTGTTTAATACAGCGTAGGTCTGACGAGAAGTGGGTACTTAACAAAGTCGTAAAATAATGTACAGAAAGATAACCAATCGAATCATCTAGAAATTTACAAGGCTTATCTCACATTCACAAACAAGGAGTAAAAAAGAAGTTATGTATGAAAGAAAAAAAAAGTTAAAATTACAGCCGAGGTGATACTGCTACAAGAAAGTAGAGGCTGTAATTATCAAAGTGCACGTATGTCATACGACGTCTTATAACATATTTGTGAGGAAACAAATAAAACTCGGACTTTCTTAAATGAATAAATCTTTACTTTTTAAAGCAGTTATAAAAATTTGAACAATTTGTAAAATTGATTATTACGTTGCCAGTTGGCATTTTTAATGTTGTCAAGTTATTATTATTAGTTACAATTTCACCAGTCTCTCTCTCACTCTCTTGAGTGAAAGTAGGAGAAACGAGACCAACGAGACGACGGAGGCGGCTGCGGCGGCGGCGACGATGGTGGAATGTACGCGTGTGTGCTCGTGGATGGTCTAGAGGCAACACTTGGCTCCAAATTTATATTCCTTGTAATGCGGGAGCTAATTTCTTCTTTATTTCTCATCGCGTCATCTATGTAGCCCTCGGCTACACTGTTCGACCGCCACCCTCCGTGGCGTTTTAGTGTCTATAAGTTTGCACCTGAATCGGCGAGCAATGTAGCCGAGGACCTTCTGAAACTGTGCCCTGTGTATTCATGTGGATCATCCAAATTTAAGAAAGTGGCAATTTGTTTCGGCATAGCTCCACTAATCTAATCTACATTACTTCCAAACCTATCTTTGGGAAGAGATTTTCTTTCGAATGACTGTAAACTACTGCATCGGGTAGCGAAAACAGTCTTTCGATCATTGACGCTGGCAAGACTGCGAAGGCCACGTGATGGCCTGTAAGCAGTGCATATGTTGTTACTCAAGATGGGATTAAAGGGATTATTAGGTTTATGTCCTGGTCAATAAATTATACGAACATAAACAAACTGTGGGTAAACGCCCGAGTTCACGAATTAAAGCTAAATTATAATAATATAATATAATAATATCCCTGGACATTTCACACAGCACCATCTAGCCCCAAGCTAAGCAACCTAATGCTTGTGTTATGGTAGCTAGATGGCTGATAAACTACATATATACATTTTTTTTTGTAAATACATACATATTATAGATAGAAAAATACCCAGACCCGGAACAACTACTTGTAGGTCATACAAATATTTGTTCCGTACGGGAATCGAACCCGCGACATGCAGCGCAGCAGTCAATCGCTTGACCACTGCGCCAACCGTGTCGTCAAATAAAAATAAGTTGAGCCATTTGACTAGTAAAATGGGTTAGGTGAATCCCAGCTATAAACAGTAGCACACGACAGTAATAATTACACGGATGGCGTGACAGACTAGCGAACGACACCGACGGAGCCGTCAGGCGCCGCTAATGGACGCAAGCCATTACTCACATAATTGTGCAGCTATCTGCTCTTACTGATCTCTGATTTTAAAACAGAACTATACACAACATTCTACTGGTCTCTTGTAAATAAATGGCAGAATTATTTTAGTATAGTTTAAAAGCATTGTCTCTCTTTCCTCTCATTTTTCTTGAGAGCAAATGCACTTTTTTGCTTATTTTGTAAAAAAGTATGTTTGGATCGTACCAATTCGCTTTTTGTAGTTTCTGCCTACCCCCATGGAGAAAAACTATGAGTGTATGGATGTATGCATTGACATTGGAAACACAGTTTTCCAGAAAATCTACTTATTAATACCTTATTTACAAATAATTTACAAGTAGCAGAGACTCATTTTGTTACTAACAATATTTCTTAACAACATAACATAACGCCTGTAATCCCCAAGAGTTAGGCAGAGGTGTAACTAATAGTATACCCACATTTCGCCAAATACGTATTTTAGGTCCCATGTAATGGGGGGCGAGCCATCAAACGGTCACAAATCCAGACTCCGTGGCTGCTACTGAGAAGTTCCTGACGCAAAAACTCAATAAAACTTTGCCCGAAGTGGGAATCAAACCCAGGACCTCATGCTCAGCAGTTCACTGCCAAACAGCATGCTCAGTGCGAAAGTTATGAGAATACCTGCTACAAGCTGAACACCGAAGTAGAAATCTTGGACTTTAGGAAAAGCATGTGTTGGTAAGAGAGAAATATGTATCTATAAAAATACCTAATTTTGAGGCGACTTATTTTCAGCAGTGGGGTGAAAATGTGTAGCACGTATTTTCAGGTTTTAGTATAAATATCATCAAAAATGAAACATTAATTTTCAGATCATGACCTTCTTGTGTCATAAATAACACTCAAAAAAAAAACAAAATCTATTAACACTCACTCACTTTTTACTCATTAACTAAGATCAAGATTTTTTTTTTGTATATGTATACAAAAAAAAAATCTATAAGCAATTCTTTATTACAAAATAAGGGATGTGTTAATATTTTCCCCGACAAACTATAATTGGCACGTTAGCACCCAATATAAGAGCTATAATAAATAATTTCCCGCTCCCAATTTACTCAGCGTGAAGGTAATTCTGTTTTTATGGCGTCAATCCCCTTATCTCAGTTTCCAGTTGAGCAAAGCTTCCTTCGAGTCGTTACCTAGACTTACTTGCTAAGAAGTGATTTGTTCTGTTTTGTTTACATAGGATTTAGTACTATGTTGTGTTACATATAGTTTTTAGGAATAACACTTAGAAATCTCTTTTGGTGTGAAATATTTGACTTCTTTTTACAGAGGTTCGTTTTTTTTCAACTCTTCCTAATGAAGAGGTTTGCAACTTTACATTATCATATTTCGGCTCATTTAAAAAGAGAGGATAGAAAACATATTTGCTAGGCACCCATATGAATTCAATGGAAGAATGATTTTAATTTGAATACAATTCATTTCCGAGGCATCCGATCGGGTACAGGGAAAACATAACTAGTTTTTTTCCTTAGAAAATTTTCCTGAACAGATTTCCTGTTTAACAGTAAAATTGCGAACAATATGACGAGTGGGGATGGGACGGCGGCGGGGGTGGTTCGCGTGGGAGGGGTGGGGGTCGGGGATGTAAACACAAAGCTTCAGCAACGCCGGCAGTCACGTGGCGCGCCCGCCGGGGGCGCATCACTCTTAAGGGTGGAATCGGTAACAACACTATCTTACCACAACAATATTTCGAAACACTTCCATCACACTAACGGATCTTCATTTCACAAGTGATTTTTTTTTACAATTTTCCAGTAATTTTCCCCGTAAGAGTGATGCCCCCCGGTGTGTGACTGTTTTCTTAGAGCGGGATATAAATAATATTTATTAAAAACCCATCTTGAATAACATTTCAAATCGATGTTTACGTATTGAATTAGAGTACATTGTATATAATACAACAACCACTCTAAAGAATATCAATACAGAACATATCAAACTAATTTTAACATATCTTATAATTGAATATCGTAATTAATTAAATCCTAAATTAATTAGAATAAACTACATGTACTAGATGTAAATGTAATAATGTGTAGCTAAATTAGTAGGTGTAAACTAAGGTGTACTGGAAAATCTTATCAGAGGTAAGAACTTCAAACTTTTCTCTTTAAACTTTATTTGTGTTGGTTTAAGTTTACGTACGCTTTTAAAGTTTTATTTGCATGAATCAACGTTCATATTTATCACTGCTATTATGATTTATTGCAACAAAGCTATTTTAAAAGAAATATACGAGTAATGTTATTGTACCTAAATAAATGTTTGTAAATAGCGACCATTGAAAATTATAAGTTTGTTAACACTTTAAAAATGAAACCAGATATTTGGTTATTTGAGCACACAGTTATAGAAAAATCTAAGCTGTTGCGCAGTTAAAATTATATATTAAAAACAAACTATTAACAATAAGGAGGTTAATAAACTAGTATACTGAATATGACACCTAAAAATAACAATAAACAAGCAAAACAAAGTAAACTCAAACATTAACTTAAATACTTAATAGACACATAAGAAAACTCTACAAGTTTTCTCAAGTATCTACAGATACTTGAGATATCTTGACTGTGAGAAAAAACTTGAACAAATATTTTATAGTAGTTACAATTTCATTATTTGGGTACATCGATGCTGAAGTGGTATATGATCTTAATAGACTCTTTTATTTCGTGCTGAAGTTTGAATGTGAGTATAGCCAAATCTTTAAGACGTTGAGTAGGAGACAACAATAAAGGAGTTGTGAGTTCGAACCCCAGCTCACTAAATTCATTTTTGTACGAGGAATTATGTTTTGTTTAGTTTCTTTTCGAGTGTGTAGTCAGTGTGTAATCAGAAAACCAGGAACTTTATTTCTGTTTCAATGATAGCGAACTTTTATTATTTCAACTCCTTTTAATATTCTTTTAATAATGTTAAGTACTAATGCGGCTTACTATCATGAATAAAAATAAGACAACCGCCATTCCACTATGTGGAAAAGTCACGACTATTTACAAAGATGAGATGATTTTATATGTTACTGTATTAAAAAATGTCCGTGTAAAATAATATCTTCTTATATATATATATATATTAAATATATAAAATCGTAAACTGACTGACTGACTGGGTGATATACTCGTATCAACACACAGCCGAAACTGCTAGCCCTAGAGACATGAAACTTGGAGGGTGAGTTCTTTGTGAAGACTAAGTATCCACTAAGAAAGGATTTTTGGGAATTCCACCCCTAAAGGGGTAAAATAGGGGATGGAAGTTTATATGAAAGTCCGTCAGTTCTGAAGTTAGGATCTTCAAATTTTGTGTTAAGGCTGACGATTGATAATTAATTTATAGATGTCTCAGCGTCTTTGATAATTCTACCCCCGAAGGGTTAAAAAGGGGGATGAAGGTATGTAACTATATTACCGTAACCTGGATTAACCTATAGGTTACTTTTTAATCTTGGTAGTACGTTCCCGTCGGATATTGTTGGACAACCACGCGGGCGAAGCCGAGGGCAAAAGCTAGTTTGTCATAAAATGAACCAAAACACATTTTTTTTTATTAATCAACTTGCTGTTTTAGAACTAAATGAACTTAAATTAGACACAGCTCATATATTCATTGTCATGTATGTTCTTTTTAAAAATATCCGAACAAAATAATATTTTAAATGTAAAGCACCAAACACCGTTTTTGTGCTTGAATTGAATTAAGCTGTTTTCGAAGGACATAAAGAGCACATCATAAGCTTCCATATGACACAGGTATTATCAATGTTGAGGGTTGCTGCGGGACCAATAACACAGTGCTCTTGATCTTTGATAATTTTTAGAAACGTATATTACATTTATGTTGGCTACAAAAGTGCCTTGGGCATTGTCTACCATTCAACTTTATTTGTAATTAATGAACAAAATAAACAGTTCAAACGAACCAGTAGTTGCCTAGTGGTATCAGCTCCAACTAATGGGTTGTAGGTTCAAGCCCAATCACGCAATTTTTGTTGATCATTTTGTTTCATCAATACTGCTCTTAAAACAGCAAACAAAAATGGATGGATTACTTAACTGTCTACTCGATATCACAAAGAAGAGATCTATATCCGAGTGTACATAAAATAGTAAAAAAACATTATTTTGTTTCATAATTAACCAGTAACTCAATGGAAAATTGACAGGTTAATTATGAAACAAAATAATGTTTTTAATTATTATACAACAAGTACACTAAATATTTTGTGATTAAACATAACAGCTGAATTATATTGTTGATCAATTCACAACAGGTAAAAAAATGGCCATAAATTCCCTGATCACATCGTCATCAGGAAATAGATATACATTTTTAGTTTTATTACCATTTTAAACGACTGTCGCACAAAAAAGCACTCCAAATATAGCAAAGTGACTCTAACAAAAGTTGACAAGCTCTTACATCAGATAAAAATAATGTTATTTTGTGTACCATTTTATTTGGATCATGATATTAATCAGTATGGAAGCTTTCTCGCCCCCCTAAACAGTGACGTATCTAATCTAATAACGAACCCGCCCCTAAAAACGTTTCAACTATTATACGTCAGAAGTTGTTTGCGTCGACAAAACGTTAATAGAGTTATTAAATTTAGCGTTAATTTATTCAATTTCGGGTGGGTTTGAGGAAGACAATGGCTGGCAGGGGCGGGGCCACTGCAAGCGCCGCCTCTCCTCACCTGAAATCTCATTATCATATACATATAACCATTTATTATAATGGTTGCTATGTATCATCGGTCGATATTACTCGTATTGGAAAAGAGGAAATGAGATGCAAAACTGATCGGTTTCGTCCGTTGGCGTAGGACAATGGTCGCTTTCATGTTGATACTTTTTTGTGAGTATTAATTTTCACCTGGCGTAGGCTAAAAAGTTTTTAAACACGAACATTTATTAAACTTTCCCACTACGTCGTAGTTAACAACGCATCTTTTAACTTTTTTGGATGCCGCAAGTATTAAAGCCAGTTTTTAATAACTTTTTCTTCGTATAACTTGTTAATTAATCACAAGAAAACGTGGTTTTAGGTAAAATAATTGATTTTAATTATCATGAGTTATCAGAGATCAGTCACTTCATTAACACAGATTTTTTTTCATGATAACTACGTTAAATGGCGGCATTTCCATAAGCAAAATGACTAAAAATTCGTTTTTAGTTTATTAGGCTTTGGTTTATTCCGATTTGGGCCAAGAAAGGCCATCCTTCTTTCTATTTGTTAGTTGCAATACTTGGTGGTGTCAGACGGCTACTTGATCCTTGAGTCTGCTACCACTGGTGTAGCATTCCACTAATTTAAGTGTTATCTACCACCAGTGTGGATAAAGGTAGGAGTAAATGCGACTGATCAGACGAACCACCACCAGTGGTGGTAGATTTGACCAATAGTAGCAACTGTCACCAGTGGGGACAGATTGGTGGGGGCAGATGGGAATAAACCAAAGCTTGTGCAATTGATCAGTCTAATACTGACTATTTTATAATTGTTGTTAAGCTCTTGGTTATTTACTGACGTGTGCCGCTCCTGTCGGACCCAGTTGGTTGCTGATATGCAAAAAAAAACTACACTTCTCATCAAAAAAATCGAAACACCTCGCAGTTTATGATTTGATAAGGATTATCAGAAAAATGTGTATATTTAGGAATAAATGTAAAATGTCATTTAATAGTGAGTAGCATGAGGTTTTTAAATCCTAATGTTATGTTTCTAAATTCAAATTAAGTCTTCATAGGTTTCGTATTTTGTATAATGAGTAATTTTTACCCTGTATGGAATATGAAGGAAATGGGTAAAACAACACGCGTAAATGAAAAAAAAATGTAAGAAACGTTTATTTAATAACTTGTATTCCCTCCGCGCTCTCCGTTTCCGGCGTTCGTAACGTAAACACGTACATAAAAGATCTCCGCGACATATATATTAAACAAAAGTGTCAAAAGTGCTAATTAAGTTCATCTCATCAGAAAAACAGCAAAACAATTAAATAAGAAAGAAGCTCAGATAATAAAAACAGTGTGATACATCACTTTGGCAAGTATAAAGTGAAATTTATCATCCAAAATATAACCTAAAAGTGCAACTCACTACTATATTCATAGACTATAGAGTTTGACAGCACAATACCAACATTACCAACCTAACACAAATGTCAAGTGACTGTCAGTTCTCACAATAACGTTTCGTTCCACGCAAACTATCAACACGCAGAATGGATAACCTCCAACAGTTATTTGATCAAATGAAATTTGAGATGGCAAACCAAACTAAAGTAATTATTGCACAATTGGACGAGAAACTTGTACCCTTTACACAGGAAATACAAGAATTGAGGTCTGAAAATAATATACTGAAGGAAAAAATCTATTATCTTGAAAAACATAAAAGAATAAACAACATTATTTTATACGGAATAAATGAAAGCGAAAATTCGTCCTCTAGTCTTATAGAAATTATAAAAAAGAAAATTAAAGATGATTTGAATATTTTTATTGAAAACAGAGATATAAATAGCATGTATAGAATTGGCAAAAGCGATACAAAAAATAGTAAGGAAAGACCTGTGCACATATCATTTGTTAACAACTGGAAGAAGAATGAGATCATGAAGAATAAAAAGAAATTGAAAAACGCATATGTGTCTGAAGACTATCCGAAAGAAATCCTTGATAAAAGGAGGGAGCTACTACCAAAACTCAAAGAAGAAAGGGAGAAAGGGAAATATGCATACATAGATTATGACAAACTAGTCATCAAAGAGGGGAAATTCGATAGCGGGAAGCGTAAAAGAAACCCTTCAGCGTCACCTAACACAATCGAACAGCCTCGTAAACAACAATTAATAGCAAAAACAAATAGGCTTAATGCATTTGATATAATGAGGAATAGAAGCAACTCCCTGCCTACTGAAGCCCAACCATCTGAACAGAAAGCATAGGATACAATCATCAGCCACCGGAACAAAGCAACAAATAATAAGCAACAACCGAATAACATTAAAAACAAAACATTTCCCAAGCCGACTGGTCATCGTGGGGAATCAGACCACTACCCTCCATCTAATAATAATAAGAATGAAACTCTGAAAGTATGCACTTTCAATGTAAGGTCACTAGCATCCACTGAAAGGTATCTCGAACTAAATTATGCCCTAAAAAACATCAACTGCGATATTCTGGGGCTTTCAGAAGTAAGAAGATTGGGCTGTAATATTGAAGAACACCAGGACTACATTTTCTGCTATATAGGTCAAACCAAGGGCCTACACGGGGTGGGATTCCTGATAAAAAGAAAATACAAAAACAACATCAACAACTTTACAGGAATCTCAGAAAGAGTGGCACTTCTGCAGCTGAAGTTTGAACGTTCCTCTATGTCAATAATACAAGTTTATGCACCCACAGAAAAATCACCTAAAGTTGAAATCGATCAATTTTATAAGGACCTTGAAGCTGCTCACGCATTAGCTGATGAGAAAGTGCTAGTAATAGGTGACTTCAATGCAAAAATAGGACATTCTAAGGCAGACCTCTATCCAGTCATGGGCAAATATGGGTTTGGAGAACGTAATGGAAGTGGTGATCGACTTATAAACTACGCCTACCAAAACAAGCTGTCTATAATGAACACATTTTTTAAGAAAAAGGGAAACCGCAAGTGGACATGGATATCACCAGATCTGAAAACGAAGAATGAAATCGATTTTATAATGACAAATAACCCGAAAATAATCACAAATGTCGAAATACTTAACAACATACAATTTCCTTCTGACCATAGACCACTGCGAGCAACAATACTCCTAAGTCACCCAATAAAGAGTAGAAAAAACTTTGTAACACCACTTAATTCCGAAAACAGAAGTCGAAATGAAAACCTACATCGAAAAATTACAAATACATATGGAAAGCAACGAAGCTGACTCAAGCGACATCCAAACCTATTATAACTCTTTGGAAAAGGGCATAACGGACAGTCTGAAGTCAAAAACCAGAACTCAAATAGAGCGGCATAAAATATTTAGTAAAAGCACGGACCAACTAATAAAAAGGCGTACTGAACTAATACGCACAAAGAACAAAACAAAAGACATGAAAAATGAACTTAGCAGAATATATAAAGAAACCAATAAATCAATCAAAAGAGATTACAGAAATCACAGACAAGAAATCCTCACAAGGAACATCAAAAACTTTAGAAGTACCAAAAGAGCTTACAAAGAATTAATCACACACAAAACCTGGATACAAAAACTAGAACAGACGACAATAGAAACGAAATCAAGGAAAGACATAATACACGTTGCAACAAATTTTTACAAGAACCTATACCGGAAAAGAAATAACCTTGAAATTGAAACACAAACAGGAATCGAAGATGTAACTGTTCAGGACCAAGTTAAACCAATTGAACATCTAGAAATCTACAAACACATAAAGCGGTTAAAAGATGAGAAGAGCCCAGGCTCAGACGGGCTATGTAATGAAGTTCTTAAAATAGGAGCACCCATTTTGATTCGCTACCTACTACATTTATTTAATATGGTGTTGGACAAAGAAACGGTACCTGAACAGTGGTGTAAATCAGACATAATTTTGCTTTATAAAAAAGGAAACCCCTTAGACATAGGGAACTATAGACCCATAAGCCTACTAGCAAGCATTTATAAACTATTTTCATCTCTACTTCTGGAAAGATTAACACAAGATATTGATCGTCAGCAGCCAAGAGAGCAAGCAGGCTTCCGGTCGGGCTTTAGCACAATAGACCATATACAGACACTCAAACAAATTATAGAAAAATACCGAGAATTTAACAGACCTCTGTATCTGGCCTTCATCGATTATAGCAAAGCCTTTGACAGCATCAGCCACTGTTCAATATGGGAGGCACTGCAATGTTCACACATTAACCAAAAATATATTAACATCCTAAAATATATATATGCAAACAGTACGAGTAAAGTAAAACTAGAAAACAGGGGAGAAGAGATAAGCATAGAAAGAGGAGTCAGACAGGGAGACCCTCTGTCACCGAAGCTTTTCATCGCTGTGCTCGAAAATATATTTCAAAAATTAGACTGGTCAAACAAAGGTGTGCTAATAAATGGATGCTATCTAAATCACCTAAGGTTTGCTGACGACATAGTCATACTTGCTGAAACCTCTAAAGACCTAGTAGAAATGATGAGATCACTTGATGATGAAAGCTCTAGAATTGGCTTAGAAATGAATACAAACAAAACAAGGATAATGACTAACAGTCATAAAAGACACATTGAAATAAAAGGAAACAACATAGAATATGTCAACGATTATATATATTTGGGAAAACAATTATCATTCAACAAATTCAATAATGAAGAAGAAATTACAAGAAGAATCAACATAACTTGGAAGAAATTTTGGTCACTAAAAGAAGTCTTAAAAGGAAACTACAGCCAACATTTGAAAAAAGTGGTTTTCGACACATGTCTTTTACCATGTTTACTATATGGTTGCCAAACCTGGATATTAACAAACAAAGTAAAACAACAAATTAAATGCACTCAAACAGCAATGGAAAGGAGCATGTTGAACATTAGAAAAATTCAAAAAGTAAAGAATATGACAATCAGACAAAAAACTAAAATCACAGATGCTCTAATCCATGCACTCACACTTAAATGGAAATGGGCTGGACACATATCCCGATATACCGATAAAAGATGGACTATTGAAACCACAAGATGGAAAGGCCCAATAGGAAAAAGACAGGTTGGCAGGCCAATGAGACGGTGGGCTGATGACATTATTCAAGTAGCAGGAATTGAATGGATAAATTCTGGTAGGGATAGGGAATTATGGAAGAAGATGGAGGAGGCCTTTACCCTAACAGGGGTCCATATTTCAATTAAAGATACTAATCCTACTAACATAATTTAAACAAACTTACTAACAAAATACTAATAACATTTGAAATGTAACTTAGAAATA
Organism: Eurois occulta; assembly: GCA_950022335.1. NCBI lineage: Eukaryota > Metazoa > Arthropoda > Insecta > Lepidoptera > Noctuidae > Eurois > Eurois occulta. The sequence goes on from OX465487.1 coordinate 15,776,245, forward strand.
TGGAATAAATGGCTTATTTATTATTATTATTATTATTCCCTCCGCGAGCTCTTATTACTGCTTCCATACGGTTCTTCATCGATCGGATGAGAGTCACGATCACATGTTGTGGTATATTATCCCATTCCTCTTGGATTGCATTTTGCAGCTGGCTAAGTGTTTCTGGGGCTGGATCTCTTGCTCGAATTCGTCTCTTTAATTCATCCCATAGATGTTCAACAATGGGATTCATGTCCGGGCTTCTTGCTGGCCATACCATAATGGAGATACCGACTTCGGTAAGATAATCTCGTACGACGCCCGCGGTGTGAGCTCTAGCATTGTCGTGCATGAATATGAAGTCGTTGCCAATAAAATGTGCATAGGGCATCACATGAGGTTCAAGACACTGTTCGATGTACCGATGAGAGTTTAGTGCAGGCAGCCGTGGCCCAGACACAAAGGCAAGTTCTGTCTTACCGTCGGCGCTGATTCCTCCCCAAACCGTCCACGAACCGCCACCATAGCTGACCTTTTCTCCATCTCTTCTGTAGACCTTGTTCCTTCCGTCGTTACCATACAGCATAATTTTACACTCATCAGAAAACAGTACTTTGCTCCACTGAAGGTATGACCAAGTTAGGTGCTCGCGTGCAAAGTTAAGGCGCGCTCTTCGATGGTCTGCAGTTAATTTCGGCCCATTCGCTGGCTTATGCGGTGCCAATCCGCGTTCCTTCAACCTTCTTCTTATTGTAGAGTCACTTACAGCTACTCTTCGTACAACGCGAAGCTGCTGCTGCAGTTGAAAAGCGTTAAGGCGTCGATTTCGTAAAGAAGTTGTTACAATAAATCGATCATCTCGCTCAGAAGTGACCCGATTCCTGCCAGATCCTGAACGGCGCGTGAACGAACCAGTCTCCCGATAGCGTTTGTAGACTCTATGAACAGATGATAAGCTTAGATGCAATCTTGCAGCCACAACACTACACACTGACTAAGTCCAGAATCCAGCAATGCCACCACTTGGGCGGCTTCTGCGGGCGAAGTATCCATATGTTTTAGAAAAAAAAAGTTTTTTCAGACGTCCCAAAGTCACAGTAAATGAAATAAGAAACAAAAAGTTTAAAGACAAGCGCTAATTTTTAGTTTTTAAACGAGAAACGTACTCCAACCCTAAATACACATTTGTCTCAAAACAGTGATTAATTTCATTTATAGGATAAACAAATGAAATTCTAATTTCGAAGGACAATGACCAAAGTTGGTACCAAAAAGTCTCGCGCCTCAAAACCAAAATATTATAGTAATTAGTTTCATATTTTTTTACGGCATTACGCGTCGGGGATTTGATTTTTGAACTGGAAATATACTTTTCGAGTTTAAAAGTACGAATATTGTTTTACTCCCTTTATATGACGTTCCGTTTCAACTGAATATAAATGACGTTCCGTTTCAATTGAACAAACCCTTGTCTGTCGAGCGGACTCTAAAATTAATTACAATTAAGTAAGATCAGTACACCAAATCGATTTAGTTTGGTTTATTGCTATTTGCAACAAAATAGATTTTCTCAGCCTAAAGATTTTGATTTATCGATTACATCCCTAAATCCCGACTAGTTTAAAGCACTTACTATACTCTATGGTTTATAGTTATCTTATCTGTGACATCTGACATTTGTACTGTACTGACTGACTATTGGCAATGTAAAGGTCTAAAATAAAATCGAGTTTCAGTCAAGCATACTGTGGATGTTACTTTAACTCGTAATTCTTACTAATATTAGTGTATTACGCTGTTTTTAGAGCAATAATGTAATGTATGTGTGTTAAAATACGTCGTTGGTAGCGTCGAAAAATAGACCTACTTTTTAGGTTAGTTTCGATTTTATAAAATAACTCTGAAACGCGGGTTTTTTTTTCAAAAATAATTTTTGTAGGAGTTAATACGATCAGTGTAGTCTATAAAAAACAAGGTTTGATTTTGATGCAGCATGGTACGGGATTCCATACTTCTATGAGCATTCTCTTTTGATTTTTTTCTTCTTACTGTAATGACCAAACTGCCAGCTACACAATAATGTTTTTTTTTTCATGGAATTAATTCTCTTTTGTAAAAAATTAGGACAAAAACAATAAAAACGAAAGTGTTTCGATTTTTTTGATGAGAAGTGTATTTCAATTTCATCAAAGCTGATTGATGTCTGAATAAATTATAAGAATCCTTCTATCCTGTTAATTTCTAAATGGTTAATTAATTTAATTAATATATTTAGATGCTCTTAGTAATAAACCAAAAGAATAAACCAAGTAATTTAGGACGATTTTCGCAGTCAGTCTTTATCATAATTCTTTATGATCATAAAGTTCAAGTGATATAACTGAAAAAAGGCTCTAGTTCTTAGATCGTCTTTACTCGACGATTAGTATTGCAATAAGTTTACAAACGAAGCAAAAGAAGTATGAGAAAAAATGAATATTCTAATATAGAATTTAAAAAACATCTATAATTTATATTTTTAAAATTCTATGTTACACTGACCATGCTTTCCAATAGTCCGTCCATCTTTATTTTATTACTTTTTATGGTCTTTTTTCTTCTTTAAAATTACTTTTTTACATTACCTACTCGTTGCAATGAACCTACCTACTAATATTCAAAAACGTATTTTCCGTACATGAAGAAAACACTATTCTCACATTACCACACAAAAATTTAATAATTCAGCAACTTGGTCTTTTCTATCAGTGAGTTCTCAATAAATATCGGAGGGTTTAGGGGTATTTTATTGCTTCGTGAGCGAAAACTGGTTGAGTCGCGTCCCCAAGGAGCGATCGGTTGGCAAACATCGCAATCTTCCACAGGAGGATACGGATTGTGGCTCTGTATTGCTTTCCACTGTTGAAATTCAATACCAAAATAAAATTAACATAAACGTTTTCTTTTTACCTTTGGCTTTGTTCAGTTGTGATGGTAAATAATGATGATAAAAATACTTGTTTGTTAGGTTTTATTAGAGTGGAAAATTAGACATTTGAGTTTTTATTTTTATAAATTATACTTAAACAAAGCACACAATTAGACCTCTGGGGTCTATCCTAGCATGCCATGGCCTGAGATTTGATCAACGCGCTATTAGCAGTTAAGTTATAATCGAGTTGATGTAATGTTATTCAGCTTACGCTTTATATATTTATTAGTCATTGAGTCTCTGATGTTTACAGGTATTTGGTTTAGTAAATTGGGTATTGTGAAAGAAGCGGTACGCCTGCCATAGAAGTTATTTTTGCGTGGCACTTGAAATGATTTACAAATGATTTTCACTTAGCAATGTAGATTATATCATTTTTATCGTTTTATTCTCAGAACTCGGTGCAGATAGAAAATCTTTTAGAAGAAATGTAATGTGTTTGGTACCTGAGTATTGATAATTATTAATATGTTTTTAGTTTTTCGCGTAAAATCTCCAAGCGAATGGTTGTAAGTTCATAACTTATAATTTTAATAAGTTTTGATTCAATTCGAAGTCATGATTGAAAACGCAGTGATTTAATTACTTGTACACTTGATTATCACTAAATTAATTAGCCTGCTTGATGAACTTCTAAAACTTGAATCGGCACGTGTATGAAAAATTTAATCAACTGTGTCCCGAGTTATTCTCGCTTGACTTCACAATTTTCTATATTAAATCGTGTAGCGGCGTGGGAGCGGTTGCCATGATACCTTAGAGGAGTTAATAAGTCATAAATAGCTTGCTAGAGGGCGACAGAGCGATGGAATATGTGTATGTGGGAAAGAGAGGGGTGTGTCACCCCAGGTAGTGGTGGTGATAGGCAATCGTCTGGAAAAAGGTGCGTTTGGAGGAGCTATGAGGTGTCACAAAGTTGCGAGTTTCGACAATATAGTTGTCTGTTATCGACTGAGTGTTACATTATTGTCCATAATGAAATTTCAAGCAAAGTAACGGGAGTAGATAGATGATAGCAATTTGTGATTCAATCACCTGTATTTCTGTATAAAAAAAAGAACTATTTTGTAGAATGGCAACATAAGACAAAAATCACTAACTAGCTTCCAATTTGTAGCTTTAATCTTGACAAATCAGGGTTACAGTAGGTATCATTTCAACTAGGTAAGGCACACCTTTCCTCTATTTGAAACGCTTTTTTATTCCTCCGTATTTAGGACAGGTTAAAAGTCTCATTGTTTCTGTGGAGGGTCATCGAGATGCATCGCGCTATAAAGCGGTAAGCGACGGCGTCGATAAGCGCTGAGTGCGCGGTATCGACGAGTGGACGATCACTGGCAAGTGCCCGCCACAGTGCCACTTGCCACTCATAATACTTGCCGATAAAATCACGTATAACATTTTTGAGGATGAAGTGTACGCCATTATCAAGCTTTGGTTTCTTGTTTAAATCGATACATATTTTTAACCAATCAAACCATGAAACTTAGAAAAGCTGACAGATAGATCCTATTTCTGTTTAAAATAATGTTGTTTTGTTTCTCAATACAATTGAACACATTTAATTTAATAACTTGCAAATCACGATTGAGGAAATGTTTATACTTGCTTTATTTAAGGAATAATACCAGTTTTGCGGCATTGTTTAAAATCAACTTCTTGTGATCAGAATCAGAATTTTTGTCTCCGTTTTTGCAATGCATTAAAATTTTTGTATTAAGAAACAAGCAAGAATCAAGACCA